>JAGSMT010000114.1:0-1327012 GCA_029286875.1 Lamproptera curius
AAAGTTTGGAGGTTTCAAAAAAAAAGTATGGAAACCAAGACCAAGTATTTAAAAAATGCGCAGTTAATCAGTTTACAAAATGGTATAATACATCATTTTATCTAATACTATTACGAACTTGGCCTGTTGAGATGCAAAAGGGTAACTAAGACGAAAATTGAAAAACAATTACCTAGTCTTAAACAGCAACAAAAGGGTCACTTTTATTGCACTAGGGACGTGTAACAATACTATTTTACTACCTGAGCGTGGCCCAAGCCGTCTATTTTGTTTACACGAGACAAGGATAGGTTGATTTTGTAGAGTATGGTGAGTGAGAGGAGAGTACTATGTTCAAACATTTTACACTGTAGACCGGTTTGGTCATCATCGGATCGGTTTCAGGCACATAGCAAAGATATTTACTTAGTGCGTCTCGACTTGTTCAGGTAACGATGTGCATTCTTTCTCATTCTCCGTGAGTTTGAATCAGTGTTATAACGACGACTTCGGCTACTTATTGGACTACCCGTTTTGCTTACTGATTTGGACTTGTTTGGTAATTTTACGACGCCTTGGCTTGTATCTGGACTGATTCTGTGAATCAAATGCCAGCATTCAATACACGGCACAGAATACGCCAATATGCACTTCATCTATGGTGAGTGCGGGAGCAGCAAGTGCCGCTGCAGCCCTTCATAGGGAAAGGTACCTAATGCGCGTCATCCAGATTACCGTGTTTTCATCAGAGTCGACAGTTGTTATTCGGATGGCAGAATACCCGAACAGGGCATTGGTGGTACGAGCTCCGGAAGACAAGTGAATATTAATACTCAAGATGTTGTGCTTGATGAAATTCAGCAAGACCCATCTACCTCTACAAGAGCAATATCACGTCGCACCGAATCCAAAACGACCGTGCACCGTGCACGAAATAAATAAATATCATCCTTACCATATTAGACGCGTCCAAGCTCTGCAACGAGAGATTACCTATGCAAGATTGTTTTTGTCGACAAATGCTTGACAAAATAGAAGAAAATCCACAATTCTTTGAAAAATTCTATGGAGCGACGAATCTACATTAAAAAGACGGATACTTTAATATGCATAATCTGACAGCTGGCAACTCTCAAATCCAAATTTAATGCGAGAAGATCGCAATACCAGTTCAAAATAAATTATTGGACTGGTATATTAAATGGATAGTTATTGGTCCTTTCGAACTGCCGGAAATTTATCTTCCCAAAGTTACTTAAACTTTACAAATGATCTCCCAACCTTATTGGGAGAAGTGCCTGAGGAGATAAGGAATCCCATTGGCTACAGAATGATGGCTGTCCTGCACATTATGGTGCAAACGTCCGTTCTTATTTAAATGCCACATATCCAAATAAATGGATTGGTCGTTTGGTCCCATTTTGCCTCCTCGATCCCCAGATTTAAACCCTCTTGACTTTTTTACTGGGGTTGCCTAAAGGAAGAGGTGTACTCGAAAACGATTTCAAATTTGGAGGAATTACGCAGCCGTGTTCAAGAGGCCGCTTCAAAATAAATGAACGACGCTACACGCTTTCTTAGTAGAGCCTTATGTAGAAGATGTAGAGCGTGTATTAGAGTCGGTGGCAGACAATTTGAACACCTGTTATAAATAAAGATTGTTTTATGTACACCTGCAATTTCTTATTATTAAAATTTAATAATATATTTATCGTTTCTTTTTTAGTCGTATTTACCCTTTTTGCATCTCAATAGCAATAAGTTCGTAATAGTATTAGATAAAATGATGTATTATACCATTTTGTAAACTGTATTAACTGCGCATTTTTTTTAAATACTTGGCCACTTGGGTTTCCATACTTTTTTTTTACATGAAACACTCTCAAACTTTGTCAAAATTATTTTGTGATCAAATTTCATACTAAAAATTAAAATTGATATATTTTTGTTAAAAAAAGTACAATAGATACTCATGTTATTTATTACTTTTGTAATAGTATAGTCTGTGAGGAGTAATATAACACCAAAACGTAAGCAAATTCATTAATTTGGCGTCGCTAGTCATAAATTGACAATAACATCATAAAAATGGATTTACGTTTAAAAAATTATAACTTGAGTACCAGTTGGAATTTTTTTCTTTGTATTTTTTTCGAGTGCCGGGTAGCTGTGCTTTGAGCCTCAAGGATTATCCATTCTAAATGGGACACCCTGTATATATTTGCTGCAACTCATTTCTTTTAAAAAATATGTTTTATCTGAAGGACCGACTACGTACTTAAATTTCGACGGACCTCAAAAGACTTTTTAAAAAACAATTAAAATGTTTTAACTTAATTTTAATCTTGTCTCTGAGCGTGGTTAGAACAGAATGATGGCTTATTTTAATGTTAGTAATAAAGTCTCGATATAAAACAATGGCATTAACGTATCATATGGCTACTTATTCATACGAAATTCCACTAGCGTGTGAACTGATTACGTAGATGTCGCAACGAATAACGAACGGAAATGCGGTTGAGGCGATATAACTCCTCCTCCGTAAGTTCGAGATTATCCGCAGGATCATCTCGTTTTTAAACGTTGACAAATTTGTATTATCTTATGTCTAAATATTACAAGGAAAATTAGTAATACTAGTAATACAATTATAATATTAATTAAACTAGCGCTTTTGAAAAACAATACTTCATATAACTATTATGCAAGTCATTTTCACTTATAATTTCACTTTTACTCTTCTGTAGTATTAAATTTAGAGACTGGATATCGGCTAAGTTGGCTCCAACAAGATTTATTGGTTTTAGTCCCAATTGACGCTGTTATTACTTGGTATGGATAATCGCTGCTCGTCAGGCTATTCTTTCCTGGGTTTGATGTCTCTTAGTATGTGGTCCTGATCTCTGCTCTCAGTTATCTTCGATAGTTAGAATGTGGTTCCTGTACAGTTTCTGAGTGACTCATTGTTACAAAATTGGTTTATAGTGGTTTCATCATATGAGTAATGATCCAACGATTTGCTGTACAAGACCATGAATTTTTCTCCAAGGTGACAGCTATTGGGTCAGCTGGAGATGTTAGTACGAATTCCATGATACCGGTGATCATTTATCATTTAATAAACGGTTGCATGCTGTTTTCGTAGCAGAGAATCGGAGCTCGTCTATCTCATACATGGTTGAGCAATCGTTGCTTTTCAAACCTTTCACTATCAGGTATGGGTTTTAGGAAGGATAATTGTTGTCTGGCATTATTAAGAATAGGTAAGGGAATTAGTTTATAATAGGTGAAGATCTCATTTCTATTAGTGAACTCATAATAAATTTTATCTGATTTTGTTTAATATGGCTTTTAACTCTATGCATTGTTCTAATTTTAAAAGTTATCGTAGGTTACTGGAAATGCTAGCTTCTTGGATTTTTCATCTGTTTTAAAACTAACATAAGTTCCTCTGTATCAATAATTGACTGATGTAATACTTATTTTACTAAAAGCAATTGCCGTCTCAATTTCATTTAAATGATGTATAAATTTTAAAATGGTTAAGGAAAATGTTATAGATGTGAACGAGTCTAGTACTTGTCTGGTGGAGGTTCGATTCATTTAACGCTTTATGTATACTTTGAATACTTTCTTCTAATTGTATAAAATTACTTTTAGTCGAATTTGCAATATTTGTGAAGGAACCGACTATTTCGGATATTATAGTGACTTTACTTTTAATAGCATCCTGTTGTGTCTGTCAATTTCTCTAACAAGCTTTCGTATACTGCAGCGTCATTATTGTCTAGGTTCCTGTGATGGTTTAATAAGAGAGCCTAGTGGATTTAATAGTCCCTCGTTTGATTCGAATTGACGGAATTAATTGTTTAAATTTATTATTATGTTCATAGTGTAATCGGTTTGTTTCTCCGCATTTATAAAATCTGAATCTAATATTTTAACATCGATATAACTTTGAACGTGCTTTTTAAGTAATCTAAATCTATCTATAGTGTTTTCTAATTCTTCGTAAATTAATTTTAAATCTAATATCTTAACAACTACCCAATTGTCATAGCTGACCAAGGCTTCGCCTTCGTTGACCGAGTAACAATCCCGGATCTTGTCAATCCGGAGTAGTTGAAGGGCCTGGGTCCCATCATCTGGATCGCCACGAGCATTAACCGTGGAGGGCGTTTAATATCTTTAACAGGTACGTCAGTATTACGTTTGTTAGTTTCGACGGAAACCACATTTCTATTGACAGCTCCGTTGTAGCTCTGATAGCGTGGTTTATCTTTACTCCGTCTTGTATTAACGCCTTTATGTAAATTGTATCTCCTATGTCCAAATCGAATTGTGATTCACCTGGTCTTTTATTTTTACAGACATTTTCTTCTCGATTATCTTATCTGTCAGGTACTCGTATAGATACTTGGTTCGTGTGCGTGTTCCTTAACTAACTGTTGAGTATAGTGTTTGTTAAAATTCATGGAGAAAGCATTGTTGGATTCAGTGTGCCAAAACTACTTCAAATGGAGTAAGTCCGGTAGTTGAGTGAATTGTGTGGTTGTATGACATAACAGCGTAAGTCATTACAGATGCTGCGTCTGTGATCTTATGCTGGTATTTGAGGATACGGTAAATTTCGGTGATAGTTGAGTGGAACTCTTTCGATCAATCCCATAGAATTGGGATTATGAGGTACCAATGTGTAGAGTAACTTGTAGAGGTCTAGCATTTCCTTCATAAGAACGTTATTGAATTCCATACCGATCTGAGCTAATCCTGGTCGGAGTTCCGTAAAAGAAAAATACTTTATAAGTGCTCTTATGACTTCCGGGTTGATCGGCTGTTGATTTCAATGGCTTGTCCAGTTTGCTGAATGCATCGATGATGGTTAGGAAATACTTCCTTCTATAGAGAATGTGTCTGGAACATCTCTTCAAATGGTTTATACTGCAGTTTGAGTTAACTGAATTTCCGGTTTGAAGGGTTTACGGTCGTATTTCATCTTTTTGCACACCTCACATGAATTTATGATGCTTGCTATAGTTTGATCCATGTTGTTCCAATAGAATGTCCTTTTATGTGTTTTGTGGTTTTTATACCTGTGGCAACTCTTTCCTGTATGATATTGGAGGACTATTTCACGTTGTTCCTTCACTTCTACGTATACTATAGTTTAGTACATTCATATAGTCTGACACTACCTTTTGAAATAGTTGTATCGTGACTTCGAAAACTGATTACGATGTTGAATGTCCTCGAAATAAAAGAAGTATTTAATCTTGGGTCTGATATAACTTTTGAGGAAATTTTTACTAGATCAAGTTATCTAGAGGTAAATGAACTTCTAGAACCTTTTGTTTGTCTCTGAAATATCCTTAACTGAACATTCATTTCGTTCCAGGTATGTACGAGTATTTGGTTTGGTTTCATCGATTGCCTCTTGGAGAATTTACAATACCTGATGTGTCTATGTCTTCTGCAGAATGTATTGTGCCTTATGCTATTTCGGCCTTCAGATGCGGTGGATAGTGCTACTATTTGGAGACGGTAAAAGACACTTCGTTCTTTTCACTTTAGAGAGGGGATGCTTGCTGTTTCTGTATCGGATGAGATAGTTATCAGCTGTCCTGATTTTTCCTGTTTACACAATTGTTCAATTTCAGTTACCACGTCGTCTAAATATTTTTGAAGCTTTTGTTCTTTTCGTCTATATTAACTTTCAAAGATGCTCATCATTTGCTCAGAGCATTTATTCTTATTCTGGATAATGCATCGGCATTGCTATTTTGTTTTCCATTTTGTAAATGATTTCGTAGTCAAATTCTGCTAGGCGTATTTCATCTGGTTAACTTACTATTAGGCTCTTTTATGAATTCTAACCAAGCCAATGGTCGGTGGTCTGTAGATGGTAAATTTCTTGCGATAGATAGGCCGGAAATGTTTAACGGCCCCACAATTCGTTAGTAGCTCTTTTCAATTGTGCTGACCTGGTCTCAGCATCATTTAAGGTCTGACTAGCAAAAGCGACTGGTTTATCACTGCCACAGTACCTTGCGACAGAACTGCACCCAGAGCGAAGTTTGACGGTCTGTGGTCAAAAAAGGTCGAGAGAAATCAGGATACTGTAATAGCGGTGTTTGTGGAGTAGTTCTTACATCTTTCGAAAGCATTTATGTATTCCTTAGTGATTTGATTTTATTTTCTTTTAAGACAGGAAGTGAGTGGTTGCGTCAGTTTAGCGAAGTCCTATAAATTTCTGATAATATCCTACTGAGTCCAAGGAAACTTTTAATCTCGGTTGATGTTCGACGTAGGGAAATTTTATATGCTTGTATTTCCACGTTATTGGGCTTCAAACCCTCTTGGTAATTGTATGGCCTAAATACATATACTTCCTTTCCAAAAATTCGCACTTGTCTAGCGTTATTTTAGATTAGTTTCTCATGGCGTTTAAATATATCCGTAATTTGTCGATATGTCTCCTGTAGGCTTGATGAATAGACAATTATGTCATCCAGATAAACGAGGCAACGTTATCCATAGCGCGTTGAACGTAGCTGGTGCTGTGCGCAAACCGAACGGCATACGTTTGAATTCGTAGTGTCCTGACTGAGTAGTAAAAGCTGTCTTTGGTCGATCTTTTTTCATTCACTTCAATTTGGTGATATCCGCTTGCTAGATCTAAGGTGCTAAATATGTTGATTTACCTAGTTTATCAAAGAGATCCGTTATATTAGGTAAGTGATACTTGTCGTCTCATTGTTATAGTCATTAAGGCGCTGATAGTCTATTACGATTCTAAATTTCTGCTGTCCAGACGCATCTACCTTTTGGGTACCAAGGTACAGGTGCACTCAGGTGAGTGAGAATTTGAATAAATCGTTCTCAAGCATGTCGTTACTTGTCTCTTTGTATTTCCTCATTCTGTAAGGCGGATGTCTATATGGTCTAATGTATATCGGATCTTCATTTACAGTTCTTATTGTGTGTTGAACTTGGTTTAGAATAGAGGAATCTTTTCACTGAAAATATATCACGATATTCGAACATAGTTTGTAATTGCCTTGCGTTCTTCGTCGTTAGTATGGATCTAGGGAGTTTGTGTAAATTTTCTTTGAGAATTTCATCGATCTCACATTCCGACATTGTTGTATTTATTGTGCAAGTAGAATTTTCAAAAGGAGTGACATTAAAGGTTCTACGAACTTGATAGTCGCTTTCTCATTTGAAACATTTGATAATAGTTTCAGCAAAGAAGTTTCGATTAACCAAAGCGCACGGCATGCGATGTCCCACTGAACCGTGTAAATTGATATTGCATCGCCTTCTGAAGATTCGTCGGGATTTTGACGCGTGTCTCAGATCAGGGTTCTAAATTAATTTCATGTTGCGGGTTTAAATAATTGGAATTTCGGTTAGGCGTTCGCAATACCTGGTGGTTCATGTCTACATTAGCAGCCAATTTTTAAGAGGTCCGAGCCGATAAGTCGTCGTATCGCCATCTACTTCATAAATGTAGAATTTATGCGGTAGTTTGCACTTAAATGTTTTAAAAGCGGTATAAGTATTACTTCATCATGAATACTCTGTGCATGTACTTACTACCTGTGAATGGTTTACGATATTTTACTTTTAAAATATTCATTGGTTTGTCAGGGCTTATAAACGACCGACTACTGCCAGTGTCAATAAGGAATTTTGAATTTATCCGGAATCATGATGTGCGGGAGTTTAAAATACTGTCAGAATAATTGAGGTGAATTTATTTCACCGTCCCGTCGAAGGTTGCATTTTGAAAATTTTCATGCGTTGGATTATCCGTTTCCAGGTTATCTGGTTCCTGGATGTTCTACATGGTAATTTTCAGGAACAGGCTCGTAGTAATCTTGATAATAGCTGTAATTATTAGTTTGAGGTTCCTTCGTATGACGCCGATGGTTCTTCATTGAAAATCATTGGTCAACATATTTTTCTAATAGGCGCGAAGCTATTGACACATCTGTATCAGTAAACCTGCTGTTGACTGTTGGTGTGGAATGCCGAATTTAAATTGGTTATTCTGTGGTTGGAAACCATGCCTTTGGGTTAGGCTGAATGCCGTATTTAAATTGGGTGGTTGATGGGAAACCAAACTTGTTTTGTTAGGTTGTTGGTGGTGGTGCATGCCAAATCCTGAGTGTCTCTGTTGTTGGGGTATACCAAATCTAAACCCACCACTTTGAAACAGCGTTCGTGTTTGTTGTGGTTGGTTGAACGGAAAGCCATATTCGGTGGTCCCAAAACGGTAACCTTGTTGCACATTCGGAAGTTGCAATAACTTTTGTCCACTTTGGTTTGATGGAATTCCAAACTTAAATTGGTTTAGCGGCGAATTAAAGGAAATTGGTTTCACAACATTTTGTTGCAAGTTGTGAGAAGATTGGATAGATTTAGACCTATTATTTCTTGCATTGTACTGGGTCAAGAAGTTAAGTTCTTCGGTTACTATAGCCAACGCGTCCTCTAAAGTAGAGGTGCTTTGAGTCTACGATTCTAATTAAGTCCTCAGGAAGGTTGTATAAAACACGTTCAACGCTGTGTTATTATAAATTATTAATTTGCGCCTTAATTCCTTCATCTCTTAATCTTTGAACTTTAGCAAATAATGAGCTTCTATATTTTGAATTTACTGCAAAATTGAGGATATGATTCTCCATTATTGATTTTAAGTGATTCAAGTTCGATTTATACACTTTCAGAGCGGGTCGCAAAATGTTTGCGTCAAAATATTTTTAAACCTTCCCACGTTTTAATGCCCGGATTATTACTTAATAAAGAAGCTGCTTTACCTATAAGTTTGCTACTTAATGCGCGAAACTGGTACAGATTTTGATGGATATTTTCATTACTTCCTGTTGTACTTAGACATATTCGCATTTAGATATGAATAAGTTTAATAATTTTTGTCCCCGTCATATCTAGGAATTAAATCTAAAATGTCTTTTGGTATATTGTAACGACATTTTGGTATATTATTTAAAATAAAGCAATTAGAATTAATTAATTGGAATTAGAAAATACGGACGAATTTGTTGCCTATTTTGAGCTAACAAAATCAGATAACGTATCTTAAAATTAAATTCGACGATATGAGTCTCGATTAATAAGGAAGAACAAGGATATATGGAAACAGGAAGTGAAAAGTTTTACTCACAGTCTGCTCAACCTCATGTCCTTCAGGTGATTCTGCCCACGTCGTGACGTTGGAGGTCTTGCGCGTCCCTCGATGGATGCTGCACCGATGCGCGCGTCGCGGAAGTTATTTATTTGGTTCGTGGATATCCTAACTCGGCTACTATACTAATACGGATCTATTTGGGGATCCGATGGACGTTAGTATAGAGACGAGATATACAAGGATATCCTCTACTGGCTGCGCCACTTAAATTTCGACGGGACCTCAAAAGACTTTTAAAAACAATTAAAATGTTTTAACTTAATTTTAATCTTGTCTCGAGCGTGGTTAGAACAGAATGATGGCTTATTTTAATGTTAGTAATAAAGTCTCGATATGAAACAATGGCATTAACGTATCATATGGCTACTTATTCATACGAAATTCCACTCAGCGTGTGAACTGATTACGTAGATGTCGCAAACGAATAACGAACGGGAATGCGGTTGAGGTGATATAATCTACGTTTATTGTCTTGAACAAAATATTTATATTCAAAAGGTAAATATTTCTTTACAAAATATGTATATAGAGTTTATCATAGTCAATTTTAGATTTATGCAAAATTAATTTAACTGCTCCCAACTGTCAGTTTCATGCATAATTAATGAGCGCTATAATCCTTTCTTAATGCTTTTTAACGGTATACACGCAATCAACATATGATTAATTGGCAGTAGCTTTAACTTGGAAAATGTTTTTGTTTAAAATTAGTCCATCAGTGATAAATAATGCTGAAACCGTTTGTTTATTTTGAAAAATAAATAAGCTTTCATAATTTTTTTGTATTGTAAACGCGGATTGTATCTAAAAGTAAGTTAAAAGTTAATTCTTTCTCATCAAAAAGAGAAAATGGCAATCAAGGGATAGATTTGTTTTTAGATAATCTAAAGTCACTAACGTACTGTAAAATTGATTAAAGATGGTCATGTAGTAAGTCCTTTTCAAGCAATCGGCCCTGAGACCTAAGAAAAATTATAATACATATTTCATTTTGACCTACTTCCATAAATTTTTTTTTTCTTTATTTATTTATTTAAACTTTTTGCACAATAAAATGTACACAGGCGGGCTTAATGCCTTAGGCATTTTCTAACAGCCAACCTTAGGGAGGTTACGAAAATTCAGCGTAGGTGCACTAGTAAGCAATAAACAGAACATACACAAGATCACATTATATATTATACCACACTATATTAATAAACACAACGGGCGTATCTGCATATATCCAACAGGATTAACGGTCCTTACCACTACACATGCATAGATTTAGGCATAATCTTGCTATATGATGAATCATCTCACGTGGTTGCATAAGCTTAAATGCTGGTAAAATATTATTTTTACAATTAAATAATACAAGTATGTTTACGAATGGATATGAATATGAAAATACAATAGTAAGCATCTAAGGTTGTAAACATATTTAATGCAAATCATCAAAGGAAAGAATTGTTGTAATAGTGTAAACCTCGTATTTATGTTTGAATGTGTTATCCATGAATATAGCTTAAGCCTAAACACAGCAAACATGTTAGGTCCAAGAGTAAATTCACTATATACAAAATAATGTATTCTTTCCTTACCTCCTCATCCCTATCAGTTAAGTATATTTATATATCGATCAAATATGTTTAACTTTATATAGAAAGACCAATTTAAACCTTAACATCAATTTAAATTTTGTATAATGAATGCGCTTAGGCTTTTACCAATCGAAATTAGTTTTCGAAATTTGTTTGAATTAAAAGCCGTAATTTACCTAAACTAAGTCTTAGTTCCGCCGCCATGTTTGATCCTCACTTTATGTTAAACCAAAAAGAAGATACGATCTTTTAAGTATAATTTAATTTGACAATCGACTTTGTTTACGTTATTTCAACTCCTTTCTTTACATTTGACACTAAACAATAAAGTTTCATATTAATTGATATTAAAAAGTCACTCATTTGATACGATCATTTATTGTCATTTTGGGTGTCATCGTATACCTAGAAAGATCCAAATTTTCCCATCTTTAAGGCTTCATAACTGACTCCGTAGCCTAGTAGTAAGGGCATGTGCTTTAGAAACTGGAAGTTGTTGTTTCGAATCCTTCAGGATTCAACAAATTAAATATATAAGGATGATGATGATGATATGATAAGGTGGAACAGACCTATTCTTGGCGTACTTTTATGACGTTAAACCTACAGTTTATAAAATCTCGCTTCACATATTACAATCTTGTAGCAGAATGTTTGTTTCGTTATATAATACATCCCTAGATACCACGTACATAATAGGTGTCATGGGCTTGTAACCTCTAAATAGGTACGAAAGAGTGTTTGAATGTTTGAAAATAATAAAATTTCTAAGTAGTTGTGTGAAACGTTTATAATACGATTAACGCAACCAATATACAGAACATTTTATGGCAAATGGACCTGAATACAGCTCTCCGACGTAATGAACTTCATTAATTATGCTGTGTTGAAACAGTTTACGCGACAAAATTATACTTTTTTAACGAACTAAATAAAGACTAATACAATAATTATTTAATAAAATTACCATTTCTAAATTTATAACAAGTTAGACATTTCGGAGGCGCATTGCAAAAAAAAAAATATCAATAAATGTAAAGTAAGTACATATACAGTTATTAAAATTCTCAATAAAGATAAAACAGAATATATATTTAGGATGTGTTAACTAAATGAAACTCTACGTAAAAGAACAATTGTCTTGCTTTCAGTTTACATACACTACACTCCATTCAAAAAAATTATGTCGCCCGTGGGAACTAAAGCAGTGTTGAATTTACGCAGTTATTAATGTGGTATTTGAATATTACTAAGATCATATCATATGCGTCAATGATGAAATCCGGCAGAGTCCGATATTTATTATTGTTGAGTGTGTACTAACATTGTGTTTTAGTATTGTTTTATTTTTACTTAGCTGTCGCGCGCGACTTCGTCCACGAAAACAGTAATTCCTTTATTTTTTTTTCTGTAAGAAAAAAGTAGCTTTGGTTACTGCCAGTTACATCAGCTATCATCCATTAAAAGTCCCGCCAAAACCGGAACATCCAATCTATAAATTAGCGGTCAAAATTTGTTATATTTATCGGTTATATATCACAAAATCATTATTTTAAAATGGTTATGTTAATTTTAGAACCAGCTACCCCTAATTTTTTCCTTTTTTAGAATACATTGAAGAGTTTAAGACTCGCACAGGGACAGATAAATGGCCTCAACTGTTTACCTACATTTATATGCTGTACTTTATATGAATGTTCTAATTAATATGTACATTTCTACCACATATTACATATATTTTTTTTGTTAGAAAGACTTGATAATTAACTTCCTTTAATGTTTATTGCTCAAAAGAATTTAAATTTATTAAGCTTTTGATTCTAAGCAAAATTGTTCTCGTACGGAGTTTCGTAAATATATTAATGTAGCATTCACCTCAAGTCAAGCCTGTAGGTTTATTGCTAACTATTAAAACTTATAGAAAACTCTCTTTGAATATACTTTATGTGCATAACTTGCTAGGGTTACCTACCTATTAATTTAATTTTAATATAGTACTTTAAGGGAATCTTATAGGATCAAATATCAGAAATAACAGTTCTTACTCTTTAAAGTATGTTTTCATATCGTTTGATTGAAACTTTACATAATCTGAGTCTTATGACGATAAAATCGAAACAATTGCTTTTTATGCATTGACAGCAGGCATTGCTACATCTATAATTACCTATAATAAAAGTCAGTTATTTAATTACATGAATACTTTAATATCGCATTCTACGGCACCTAAAAATAAAACCCTTGCAAATTAAAAATGATCACTCCTTGTTATTAATTATAGGCGTAATTGACAACTATAATCAGTGATACTAACACGATTCAATAACTTTTAGTGAAAAAATTGTTCTGAAAATGAAATAATTTTCAAACCTAACTTTAAGAAATTTAAATTTACCAAGGTAATAATCTTGCAAGAGCGCTGCACTCAGTCATGGGTTAAGCTCAAAGTTGTTTATAAGTTAACCCAAACTTTAAAAGGAGCTGAAATCCGCTAACGAGAAGCTTTAAAATTTTAAATTAGTTTAGAAATCCTTTTTGATAACTCTTTTCATTTCACCTTTCAAATTATTCCACAATAAAGAATATAACGAATAATTAATTTTTACAAACATAAATGCTGACTAATAATTTACTTGTTACTATTTTATTATTGCCGAGTTTGATAAACACTATTTGATACACGTCAATATTTATTTAATCTATGAGAGACATAACACAAACTGTATGTAAATGTATTTTAAATGTTTAACTTATTTACTTACTAAAACAATGAAACTTACATTAACTTATTTACTTACTAAAACAATGTCTTAAATTATTTTATATTTATTTATCTTGCCAATCTTATATAAATATGCTCCTAATGTAAAAACAGCCGTTTTAGTTTTATTTGCCATAAAAATCCTTTCTGTCTAAAAGCTAGAATCACCTATATTGTCTGAACTGTTCGGCATTTAGCAAATTTTGATACTGCTATTCGCTTTATAATTAAGGTAATTAAGCTTATAGTGTTCGGTGCTTTTGCGAACTAAAATAGTTTTAGTCGTTTAATCGTGGTCTAGATTAGATACAATACAATAGATTCTTATTACGTTTATAAATAGCTCTAGGTTTTATTTATCTAAAAGGTAAAGCGTAGTAAGACAATTTAAAACATAAACTATTTGATGGAATACTCTTAAGCGTACTTCTACATATATTGAACCGCTAAGACTGTGTTCTTTATTTTTTTTATAGTTTATGTAAAAAATAAATAAAGCTGTTACGTAAAAAGATTAATGCAATGCGCGCGAAAATAGCTCGCAGATGGTAGATTTTATTTCTACTTGCAGGACACTTTTATTATATTTCAAATAATCCAGTACATATCTTAATAATTATAGCCTATAAATTATTGTAGCTCATAATGGATATTATTGTAGTATCATAAAAACTATTGGGTAGTTGTGCGTTAAATTTAGCAACTGTAATATTCGTTAAACATAACGTAATCAAAAAAAAGATGCAGGTATTTACTTTAGATTCGGAATTCTTATTTTTTTATATGTGTTACCTCGTTGCTCCGCTCCTAGTTCTTGGATTTTATTCCTTCTTTTTTTAAATGGCAGATCTTCCACTCGTCCTATTTTTTAAAATAATTTTGTGATAAGTAGTTTAATAGATATCTGAGAAATCACAGTACCAAAGATCACAACCTGGTGCGATAAAGTAACAGACGCTGCCAAAACCGTAAAACATAAAAATAAAGTAAGTTTTAAGCAATCTTACTACAATAACAGTTAAAATGACCTACGTATAACGTCTGGGAGAGCTATATCTATGTTTTAAGAGTAACTCACAATGTGCATTCAGGCACGTTCAGATATTATTTAAGATAATAGTATAAATTTACGTAAAAGTTATTGCATATAAAAAAAATCTCTGAATTCTCTACTCAATAGCGATAAAACTTCTTTGCTTGTCTTGAAACTATAGGAATGGAGGCGTTACTAAAATAATTTAATCAAATGCTTATTTAAGAGATTATTGTTTTTAATTTTTATATTACTTATTTTTAAAACTTGTTTTAAATCATTTTGCATAATGGCAACACAGTATTTTCCTAAAACTGAATGTGATCATTCAATTGTGATTTAAAATAAAGTATACTGTATAAGAAGTTTATAACAAATATTGTACAACTTATACATATAACATACATTTACAGAAAAAACAAATGGGTCGTAGGGCTCTAAAATGATATAAACATTTTTACCAAGCCCCTGCCATTTCTGCATGTTAACTATGTATCTTATGCGTGTGTTTATCTCTGTGAATAATTTGATCTCAAGCAGATAGAAACGCCCAATCATCTTTTCTTTTGAAATTTGGATATATTTTGGTTTCAACAGCCTCGCATATCATCCAGGGTAGGGATCAGTGTTCTTGGTAAGGATTTGTGGTTTGTCGAATCGTGTAAAATGGTTTGAGTTATGTAGTGTGAGCATGAGAGTACATGAACGCATACTACAGACATCTTCAACAGGCGATGTGAACCGTTGAGTTTTATAAAAAAGCAAAATTGATGGTTATAATATTTGACTATTAAAGATAGTGTTTAGTCATTAAAAAAAAATTTTTTTCTTTACAATATGGATTAGAGTGTTTACTGAATATGTACAATGTCTGTGAAAGACAAGGTATACGATTCCTAAAGGTCACGTTTGTTGCATACCGGCATCAATGACTTATCTAACCGATGTAGTAATGAAACTAGCATGCGCATTTGTCCACATGAAGTATTTATGCTTTCGTCACTAAATGTATTTTTAGATTTATTAATAGCGTTAATTCATTAGTTATAACGAAGAACAAAAAATAAATCAGATTGCAATCGATTCATTTAAAATTAATTTAACTCTTTAATTTTATGCCTTTTAACCATTTAATATTTACATTATTACATATACGAATAAAGTATTACACATATACAAAAGTTGCGAATTAAACAAATAGTTATGCCATTTTTATAAATTCTTTTATTTTGATAGAAAAAGCTTTGTACAAGTTACGATTATTAATATTAAATTGATAAAAATCAGTTGGCTGTGGGGCTGCGGCATAAGAATTCAGCCTCCCCATCTCTTCCCTTGGGTGTCGTAAGAGGCGACTACGGGATAAAGCTTCTACTGCACATCTATTCAGTGGCGTCTGACAGATGGCGGGATAACCATCTCCGCTTTCAGATCCTAAAATCCCGAGACCATCAATGGGCAGCAGCGTTAAAGGTGCAAAGGATCTGGAAATGACTGCGGTTGCCAACCCGCTTGGCAGGCGTGGCAACTATGGCAAAACCCCCAATGAAGTGTGTCAGTGATGCGGCCCCCAGTCCCCGGCAGCTCTGCTATTCCTGGCTACGTAGCGGTCATGGTAACGGCAGGGCAGGGTGCTAAGAATCCCGGTGGATTCGGCTCCAACAACGACGACTGGACCTGGCAACATACAACATACGGACATTGATGACCGACGGGAGAATAACGGAGCTGGAAGAGGAGGTAAACAAGTTGCGATGGGATATAATAGGATTATCCGAAGTCCGAAGACAGGGGGAGGATACAATAATCCTTGAATCCGGCAACTTGTTTTATCACCGCGAGGGCGACCAACTGTCCCAAGGAGGTGTCGGATTTATCGTCCACAAGTCTCTCATTAGCAACATTGTTAAAATCGAAAGTGTGTCGTCAAGGGTTGCTTACCTTATACTCAGAATATCGAAACGGTATTCGCTGAAGGTCATACAGGTATATGCACCAACATCGCACACTCCGATGATAGGTGGAGGCAATGTGAGGACATCTCACGAGCCATACATTCCTCTAAAACTCAATATATGGTGCTGATGGGGACTTTAGCAAAAACTGGGCAAAAGACAAGACGATGAGCTGCGAGTGGGCAATTTTGGAGTAGGGCAACGGAACCCAAGGGCAACTACTGGCTGACTTCATGGAGAAAGAAGGACTTTTATGATGAATTTTTCTTTAAAAAGCAGCCCATAGAAGTGGACCTGGATCAGCCCCGATGGTTCCGTCAAAAACGAGATTGACTTTATTATGACGACCAAACGCCAAATATTTAATGATGTTTCTGTGATCACAAGGGTTAAAACCGGCAGTGATCACCGACTTGTAAGAGGCACATTAAATCTTAACATCAGGCTGGAAAGGTCTCGTCTGATAAAGTCCACGCTACGTCCGTCTCGTGCCCATATCCTAAATGCCGAAAGATTTCAGCTCGAGCTTAATAATCGCTTCCAATGCCTAGACACTTGCAGCACTGTGGACGAAATTAACGCTAAGCTCGTGGAAACTGTCCGTACTGTGGGTACTAGGTTCTACAAGGCGCACCGCAATCCTAGAACCCAAAAACTCTCTGATCACACTCTGAACCTTATGAAAACAAGACGGAAGATGCGGCTACAGTCTTCTACTGACATGTTAGGCTACAGGCAGCTAAATAGACAGATCTCCAAGTGTATGCGGCATGACTTGCGCATCTTTAATACACGTCGTATTAAGGAGGCGATTGAACGGAACCAAGGTTCTAAAGTCTTCGCTAGAGATCTGTCTGCGGGCAAAGCCAGCTAACAAGTTGAAGACCGATCGTGGGGCCGTCATCTCCGGTAGACCAGAAGTTTTGAGTGAGATCGAGAGATTCTATGGACAGCTGTACACATCGTCGTCGGAACCGCTTACTGAAGCGAGTGACGACCCAAGGCAAAAGCATACCGGTACATCTCCGAAAATATCCCGGAAGTCAGTCTGAGCGAGATACGAATGGCTCGCAAAACTTAAGAACGGCAAAGCACCTGGTGAGGACGGAATTACAGCAGAGCTTCTGAAAGCGGGTGGAGAACCGATACTTGTAGTACTTCAGAGGCTCTTTAATTTCGTCCTACACTATGGTATTACGCCAGAAGCGTGGAGCAGAAGTTTGTGGTGCTGTTCTTCAAGAAAGGTGATAAAAGCCTCTTGAAGAACTACAGACCGATTTCCCTTCTGAGCCGCGTTTACGTCCTGTTCTCGAGAGTCATCTTGAATCGTCTCGCTTCCAGACTAGACGACTTCCAGCCACCCGAACAAGCTGGATTTCGGAAAGGCTTTAGTACCATAGACCACATATTTACCCTGCGGCAGATTATACAGAAGACCGAGGAGTATAATCTGCCTTTATGCTTGGCGTTTGTGGACTATGAGAAAGCCTTTGATTCTGTCGAAATTTGGGCTGTGCTGCAGGCCCTTCAGCGTTGCCAAATTGACAGTCGGTATATCGAGGTTCTGAGGTGTTTGTACAGCAAAGCCACGATGTCCGTCCGAGTACAATCCAGTAGCACGAAGCCATCCAATTGCGAGAGAGGTGTAAGACAGGGTGATGTTATATCCCCGAAACTCTTCACCGCTGCATTGGAAGACGCCTTCAAACTTATGAATTGGAAAGGACGAGGTATAAGCATCAACGGCGAGTGTATTACCGACCTTAGATTTGCCGACGATATAGTCATCATGCTCAATGACCTCAACAGTGTCTCTCAACAAGTGGGCCTTAGGATGAACATGGACAAGACGAAAGTTATGTCTAACGTTCATGTCATGCCTATGCCGGTGGTTGTTGGGAGTGCTGTGCTCGAAGTTGTTGACGAATATATTTACCTGGGACAAGTAGTCCGATTAAGTAAGTCCAACTTCGATGCCGAGGTCCATCGACGAATCCAGCTCGGATGGGCAGGTTCGGGAAGCTGCAGAAATATCCTCTCGTCCAATATTCCTCAATGCCTAAAGACTAAGGTCTTTGACCAATGTGTGTTGCCAGTGATGACCTATGGCACTGAGACATGGTCCTTCACTGCCGGCCGTATGAGGAAGCTCCAAGTCACTCAGCGAAGCTATGGAGCGGGCTATGCTCGGTACTTCTCCGCGTGATAAAGCGCGTAATGCAGACATCCGCAGAAGAACCATGGTAACCGACATAGCCGCAAAATTAAGCTAAAGTGGCAATGGACCGCCACTTAGCTCGTAGAACCGATAACCGTTGGGGAAGAAACGTTCTCGAGTGGCAGCCTCGTACTGGCCATCCACGAGATGGAGTGACGACCTGTGCAAATGTGCAGGAGGTCGGTGGATGCAGGTGGCACAGGATCGTACCTCTTGGCGACTTATGGGGGAGGCCTATGCTCAACAGTGGGCTTTGACAGGCTGAAACGACGACGACGACGATAAAAATCATAATAAGAAGTCAACGAAAAGTACTGTAAGTTTGTCTCTGTTATCTAGTTTTATTACGTTTACTTATTTGTACATAGTAAGCTACTAAATAAAGTAGAAGATAAGTGCAATTTTTAAATTTCGTTAACATTTTACTATGTTCCCACTTATTTTAAAAAACAACGCAAATTTTAAATACACATCACATAATATTTTCCGTTACTTACGCGAATATTATTGTGTTACCTCCTCCTAATGGAGAAGGCGTGCATTAGGGGAGGCCTACGTCCAGCAGTGGGATACTACAGGCTGACGACGATAATGATAACTTATCATGCACTTCGCAATAACATTTGATTAAAAAAGAAAGAATTAAAATTTATTTCGCAAAATAGTACAAAACTATCGAACATTACATATACTAATTCGTAGGTCAGTTAGGATAATTCATTCTCAAAGGACGCAATTTGGAACACTGATTCCGTTCATTTAGTTTATTAGTAGATTGGGTACTTTACAGACGTTAAAAAATAGTTCATTTATAAACAATTATTTTTATAAAATTTATATAAAATCACTTCGAGATTATAATTATATTTGGCTTAATATTTTTAAGTCTAAATACTATAATATTAATAATATAAAATAATTTAAATTTCTGTAAATTGTAATTTGGTGACAGTTTTTTGGTGCATTAAGCAATTTAGTGCATTTTATATGTTTTTTTAAGTCGCTGACATAATTAGGTGCAGAGATTTTTCTCTGTAAATATAGAAATATTTATGAAATATTTATAATATATATATGTAATAAATAATGTAATTATATGAAAAACCTCTGAAACTTGGTGTTAATGAAAAAAGTTTTGTTTTGCATTTAACTCAGATTGTTAATTTGAAGATTGGCAAGTCCTCTAGTAACCACTACACTGACGCTACGGCTAAGATGATTGTACTTAGTTATAATTACGTGAGTTATAAAATCACCAAAATCAGCTCCAGTGTCTTGTTAGTCCTTATCACAATAAGTAATTTTTTTAATCGGTGGTAGATTTGACTTTCATAACAACTTAAAAGAGCTTATACTGAATTAAATAATATTAACAGAACTAAATTGATTTTAACTGGTTTCCTCAATATAATTAAAACATATTTAAAAGATTCCTGAGCGAGCGAAATTTTATTAATTAAATTTTAATATCTAAAATTTTATTCTTAGAAAAAAAGTAACGAGACAAACGATATCAAATGTTATTACTTCTTCCCTTACAAAATTCTACTCTAAAATTTTAGTATTCAAGCAAG
Source organism: Lamproptera curius (assembly GCA_029286875.1). Taxonomy (NCBI): domain Eukaryota; kingdom Metazoa; phylum Arthropoda; class Insecta; order Lepidoptera; family Papilionidae; genus Lamproptera; species Lamproptera curius. The sequence continues at coordinate 20,315 of JAGSMT010000114.1, forward strand.
TTAAACTTGACTATGTTTTACACTTGCAGTATATTTACTTTTTTAAGATGGAAAACATTGTATTACAATCTGTAACGTGTTAGTGAATGTTACGTGTCTACAAAACCACGTGCAAAAGCAATTTTCCCTCGAATCTAATCTAGGTAATCGACTCGGGTTCTATGAGAAAAGCAAACATACTGCTAAATAAACGTCTAACTTTGTAAAACACTTAGTTGTATCGTAAGAATAATAGCGAGTATCTGAACCTTCCGGTTTTTATAGGATTGATAAAGCAAAATGAATTTATAAAGTCAAGTTGTTAAAAAATTTGTAAAATGCGTCTTATATCTCGTAACAAAAAAGGGACCATCTGAGGTTAGTACCCTCGTGGTGCCTATTTCTACCGCAAATCAGTATTGTGTAAAGACTACTGCTTTCCGGTTCGTAAGGTACCGTTGCCAGCGTATTTAATGGGTAAAGGAGACAAAACATGTCATGTCCCAGGTCAGTGAGCAGATTTGTGGCGTCTTCGGCTGCTTTTTTAAGGGCTGCTCGTCTGGTTGGTTTAACTAATAAAAAATAACTATACAACTGACTATTTACTTAAATCCCTAAATTATTTTTGCGTTTGCCTTCTAATTGATGCAAAATTTAGGCATGTTTTGTAATGGGATAGCTATTTTAATTCATTTGAGACGTGTTAATATTTTTAAGATCCTTCTAATACAAATAACTAGTAGTTGTTTAACTGAATGTGAGTAGAAAAATCAAAACTTTTATATCATAAGACAACTACTTGTAAAATGCGAGCAAAATCTAATTTTAATTTGTGGCTACCACTTCACATTACAATTCGTAATGAATTCAAAATGTTTGGTCATGAATAAATTTGAAGCTGATTCATCAATTCTATGTAAATTTCAAATGTGTCGTTTTATATAATTTTTTACTAAAATTGGAATAACTTAAATGTACACATCACTTATAACGCCTGAAAATTAGGTCGCGTGGAAATTGGATGTCTAATTATTATACTTGACACGCACCGACGGCAACCGTCACCGCACTCCTTAGTGCCTAAATGGTGGGGACATTGATTCTTTATCGCAATCCAGCTATCTCTAGGGGCGATGTAAATGGTGCGCCTTCCGTTAAGCTGCTATAACTGAGGCGCCCTTCAACAGAGAGACCCCAAATCTGTTACTCAGGGCCATGGAAGCTAGAAGATATACCCTTACAAGATGCCTAGTTGCCTGTTGCAGTACTGGCCTCTTCCACAACAACATAAGAGGAACATGCCCACTTTCACGGAGTAAAAGTAGTTTTACGAATTTATTTCAAAAACTTTCGAAATTGGTTTGTTATAATTATTAAGTAGTCACATATAGATGTGTACTAGGTTCTTCGAGCAGATTTGGAAACATTTAATAAAGAAGATTACACATTATAGTTATTACCATAAAAAATATGTATAAAACTACACTTTCGAATATACAACATTTTGTAAGCGCTAAGTTTTTGCTTTCCTGATTATACGAAACAGTAAATGCAACATGTAAGCATTAAATGTTAAAAAAACGCCTTATTTCTTACGCTCAATCCAATCTATTAATTTCCAAAGTATATCTGACTATGTTATTATATAATAGAACAAACATATATTTAGAAATATAATGTGAAAAGTATAATATACAAATGTTTCAAATTCTATTATCTGATCGTATTCCGTTATTTTGAAACATTTAAATATAAATCCTGTGTTATGTGTGTTTTTATTTTATATATTTAATTTAGATATGATAAAGTTTATTTCAAATGTTTATTATTCGAATCAATATATAATATATAAATCGCTTAATAAAATATTTAAAATAATATTCGGTTCTAAACAAATGCTAATATTTTTTTTTCAATTTCGCAAACTGTCCCTGCAGAGCATAATTAATAACGTGCATCACAGTGAAATGCTGTATTCACTTCATTTTCCGTAAAACGTACCTTAAACGGTGTTCAGTTGTAGGTTATTTTGTTATTTTGTAATATTCCGTTTTGTTTCTTATCAAAATCAAAAGTAGTAAAGATATGGTCAAAAAACTGTAAAATTACTTTATGCGGTAAAAGTAGTTTGTTAAAATGTAGCAGGCACCGGTTTTAACGCTGGTACAACTATCAGGCAGGTGTCCCAACATTAATTGGATATACACAATCTTCAAATTACAAATGTAAGATGACATATATGTTATACGCTGTAGCCGTACATGCATCTGGCAGGATTTATGCAAGTTGTAATGCCTGCTACACAAGCATAGATTTGGGTATAATCTTGCTTGAGAACCGTCTTACGCCGTTACATAAGCCTTATTCATATCATTTGCATTTGGGAAATACAAACATTAATTTTAAAAACGTTTAAAAAGAAAAAAACTAACAGATAGAATCGAATAGAATTACCGACTATTATAGTATCTTTATTAAAATTAATCCAAAAAAGGAAAAACAGTTTTTGTTTAAATCTTTTTAACGTTAATATAAATTCGGTGACAAATGAACGTTCACCTTATTACAGATAGATTCCTTAAATTTAAGATTCTTATACAAGAATCTTGCAAATACCTAGTGCAAATGCTAAATTATGAAGGAGATTAAAGTCAAGCTGAGCGTGTCATTAGATTGCCATTACCTAACGCGGCGCTGATGCAATTTCAGCAATTTCCCGTTCTGTCGTTTAATTATAAATAATGCCTAGAAATTCCTTACTATGAATTGAACGCTTATATAAAATTAAGAATAGTTAAAATAATTTTGAATACGTTAAAAGTTATAAAAGTACAGGTTATAAATTAATTTTAATTTCGCTTACGGTTAAGAGTAAGGAGTTAAGTCCCAAACTTTAACTTTTAAATTCATGCTTTTCTTATAGATTCAACTAATAAAGCAAATATGGAATAGCAATATTAAAATTGTTTTTATAGGATAAGAAAAATTTCTAAGTAATTCCTTGTTTTACCGGTAAGCAAAGTGGACCGTCCCTCTAAGCAAGTCACTACTGTGACATAACCTTCCTATCCTTATTATTTTAAGAGTTTCGTAATTTGAAATTGTTTTATTCACATAATACTAATAACTTCATTTATAACTTTTGATTTTCATTATGGTTATTTAAGGTTATTAATTATTTATTACATCTACGGCCGTATATACAAGAGTTCGTTCATTAAAGTACCCTACGTACCTATAGCACTAGCAGTCCAGTTAGTCAACTTGGAGATATTGATTTGGCGCTAAAAGTTGAGTACTCTCATTGGTAAAAGATTCCGTTAAGATTCAACATAACGCTGCCTCTGACAAGGACGCATTTGCTTCTAGCACTGTTAGTATTTAGTATTACTCAAAACTGATTTTAGCGTTGTACGTGTATAATTATTAATGCTTACAGTATGTTACCTAAGGCCTTAGCCATATTTTAACAACGATAATGTTTACTGAAGTGCCATCGCAGCCTAGTGAGTAGCGCGTGTGCTTTAGAAGCCGGAGGTCGTGGTTCAAATCCTGCGAGGACTCAATTAATTTTCATTATTTTTTTCCTAGTTAGATTAGGGTTATTTGGGCTGATCACCAATTGTCTCAAAAGTAAGATGCCCATCTGACGCATCATCGTCAGATGGACATGTAATATTCGTCTACCACCAACCGCATTGGTACAGTGTGGTGGGATACGGTCCAAAAACCCGCTAATGGAGAAGGGGAGGCCTATGTCCGGCAGGTGAATTTACATAGGTTGATGATGATGAAATATTTACTGAATATACAATTCTTGCTCCGAATCCGTTTCTAGTAACTTTTAGGTTGTTGGTTTAGTTGAACTTAAATGAAGAACAGTTGGTAATTCCACAGATAGTTTTATTGTCACATACAAAGCAAAGTCAGAAGGAAATAAGAAGAACAGACAAAGTATGAATGGCAGGATAAGTCGATCATTCACACAACAAGTAATCGATAAACTGCGCGGGCAAGCTAAGCAAAACAGATTGATGATGCTAAGGAATGCAATGTAAGGCAAGCGAATTAGCATCCAGTGACACGGGCTTCGCGCTGGCGCGTAGGATCTCGACTGATGAGCGGGTGGGCAGAATATGCGCCGACGCCTCATCTATTGTTCTCGGCCGGTATGACGTTCGCCGCGATGAAATCGCGCGTTTCCAGTTGACCACAACCGGCGGGCATTTTAATATTAATCGGATGGTGCAACAAATAAATATATACAATTATGTTCATATTAATTAGTTTTGTGTATTCATAAATAAAGTTATTATGTATTGTTTATGATAGGTAAGTTGATTAGTTATTTATAATATTGTCATTAGATATAAGTTGTTTTTGATAATATATATTGTAATGAATATAATATCTGTGTGATAAATAAAGTTCACACATCACTCCCCTCCAGAGACCGAGTCTATGGGCGATAATAATCTGGGAACTTTACCGACCTAGAACGGTTGTAAATGGTTTTGGTATAGGGATTTCTATATTTTTATTAGCAATACTGGTATTAGTAGAAATATTAATATTTGTGTCAGGAATTTTGTCAGACAGTGTATAGGCTGGTTTTAAGCGGACTATTGACACTGTGACATTTTATTTTGTATTTTTATTTTAAAGTTTTGGAATTTCTATCTAAAACTTCGTATGGTTCCCATTATAGGCTGAATGAAACGTGCCACTCCGTATCATCTCTTACAAAAACGTGAGAAGAAGTAGCCAAATCTTTGTATATGAATATTTTGTTTTTATGATGATGTGAAGTAGGAACGGGTTGAAGTTTAGAGGCAAATAAACGTATACGGCAGAGAAATCTCGAATATCGGTGGTGTGACAGTCTGTTTTTGTCACCAAAGAATTCACCGGCATTCTAATTTTTCTCCGTAAATGAGTTCGGACGAAGTCAATGAAGTCTTCTTTAATAGCGTTACGATGCCAAGTAAGACTAAGGTAATGTTTCAGTCCAGTTTATGTCACGTGACAAGTAATGGCTGTTTTAATTGGTGAAAACGTTCCACTAAGCCGTTACACTGAGGATGGTATGCTGTAGTCCTTCGGTGTTTGAAACCTATCATTTTGGCCAGTTGCTGGAATAAAGCTGACTCGAACTTTTTCCGCGATCGGTGACGATGTCAGTTGAGGCAGACCGTATCGAAATCCAACCTGATATGAAGCTTTGGCTACGCCTCTGCGGTAATTTCGGCACTGGGATAACTTCAGGCCATCGCGTGAAGCGATCGACTGCAGTCAAACATACCGGTAACCTGAAGATAGAGGGTAGAGGACGATTAAGTCTAAATGAACATATTTGAAGCGTGTTTTTGGTAAATCTAGTGTGCCTAAAGGTGAGAGCACATGTCGATTTACCTTAGAACGTTACAAGCCAAACATGTCTTAGACCACTCGCGACAGTCTTTCCTCATTAGTAGCCATACAAATCGTTGGGCGACTAACTTAGCACTAGCGTTGGCACACGGGTGACTAAAACTGTATAAGTTTTGGAAAACTTGTTGCCTAAACCTTTTAGTGACGAATGGTCTCGGGTCGGTGTACTGACATCACAGTACAAAAGTGCTCGACTACCAGGAATCGCCATCTTCTCCAGATGAAGAGAGGTATCGCTCTGGAGCAATTGGAGTAGTTCTGGGTCTGAGGATTGGGAATCAGCCAGGGCTTCTAAGTCGACGAGCATCTGCAGCTCATCGACGCGGGAGAGTGTCAGCCACAACATTATCTTTCCCGCGACATGACGAATATCAGTCGTGAACTGCGAGATGTAGTCAGGTGCCTGTACGACGTGGAGGGCAGTTACTCTTCCGTTCATGGAAGGCGAAGCATAACGGCTTGTGGTCAGTGTAGATGATAAAATGTCGGGCCTCAAGCATATGCCCTAAATGTTTAATGCCTTCATAAATGGCGAGCAACTCCCTGTCGTACGGTGAATATTTTACTTGGATGGGCTGAGTTTTTCGAGAAAAAAGGCTAATAGCTGCCACGCTCCAGTCTTTAAATTGTTGAAGGACTGCGCAATTGCCTTATCGGAAGCGTCAGTGGTCAGGGCTAACTGAGCTTGGGGATCCGGATGCGCTAATAACGCTGCTTTGCAAAGACTTTCTTTGCACTCCTCGAAGGCACTTAACGAATCTCCTCTATGACGACAGGATGGGACCCTTTACCGAACCAGTGAGCAATGCGTTTAAAGGAGCTTGAACTTGGGCAGAATTTGGCAAGAATCGCCTGTAAAAGTTAATCATGCCCAAGAATCTCCTGAGCTGCTTGACAGTTTTAGGCACTGGGAAACCTTTTATAAGCTGATCTTACTTTCCAAAGGTTTGGCCCAGAATAAGAGATGGTATAGCCAAGGAATGATACTTCGGATTGCCCGAAAGTGCATTTGGCGGTGTTTATCAGAATGCCGTAATCTCTCATTCTTGTGAAGAGTTGACGAAGGTGGTTTTCGTGATCTTCGTGGTTCTTGGAGAAGATCAAAATGTCGTCCAAGTACGGGTAACAAAAATCAAGACCACGAGTCATTTCGTCGACAAATCTTTGGAAAGTTTGTCCAGCATTCCCTCAAACCGAACGTCATAAAAGAACTCGTATAGTCCAAAGGTGTGAAGTTATCGCGGTCTTTGAAATGTCCTCACAAGCAACCGGGATCTGATGGTACGCTTTCACTAGATCGATGGTGGAAAAGACCTACAACCTGAGAGGCTGTGAGCGAAGTCATGGATATGGCGGATCGGGTATTTATCAGGAATAGTCCTGGAGTTGAGCAATCTATAATCGCCACAAGGATTTTTTAAGGGCAAGATGTAGAGGCGACGCCCATGGGCTGTCTGAAGGACAGGCAGTACTCGTTTCAACATAGCTTCGAACTCAAGTTTGGCGATTTTAAGTTTATCCGGAGCTAGTCTCCAGGAGCAACATGAAACTGGCGGGCCTGGTGTGGTACGAATTGTGACGGTGTTGTGTTTTGGTGTGTGTTGTGGCCAGCAGGTTGAGTGATCTCTGGAAACTCACCGAGGATGTCATGATACCGGCCCCACCAGTCAGAGACCTCACGCTTGATATAAGGGGATCTGTAAAAGAAATTGATGCTACAGTGAATACGTTGGTGTTCCAGTCGATTAGCCTTTTGTTTCTGATGTCAACAACAAGATCGTAAAATGAAAGAAAGTCTACGCAATTATGGCCTTGGTAACGTCGGCTATTAAGAACTTCCATATATGTCGCGACGAGTCCAAGGTTTAGATTTAACTGCACTGAGCCATAAGTGTCTATGGTGGATCCGTTGGACTGCACACAACTGATAATTTGTTTCGCACGACGTTCTCGGAATCGAGATTGAGGATGACACATAGATCGCTCCCTGTGTCCACCAGAAATTGGACCTGTGACCTGCGATCCGTAAAAACAGGCGGCCAGTGGTTGAACTAGGGCATCGTCAGCACGCCATTACCGATCTGCCCTTGAGTTTACCGCCTTGAAATCACAGGGCTGGTGCACTTGTGGCTCTGCTCCCGTATTTGGCATGGTACCACAAAGTGGATTTTCCTATAACGGATTCAGATCGTCGAGACGTAGAACGGCTGAAATTTCGACGGCGCTGACTGGAACGGCTTCGAGGTCTGGAGCAGTGAGTCGTTAGGGCTTGAACTTCCTAGCCAGCGCTGCTATCTGTCTAGTTATGTCATTTATCATGCTGGAAGGTCCGCGGATTAGGTAGATGCGACAGCAGGGGTTGCAGGAGCTATGTCCTGTATGCGGTCTGCCAGGTCAGCCAAAGGTCTCACTGGAGATGTGACTTGTGAGCGATGATCTGTTGCATATTGTGTGGCAGACGACTCGTCCAGATGGTCTTAACAAAGTCCTCAGGAACGCCAGGTCCAGCCAAGTTCTGAAGATGCCGCAAGAACTGGGATGGTTTACGGTCGCCGAGTTCCTCATGCATGAGGGCTGTTTAACTTTTTTCTTTGGAGGCCGGAGACGCTTTATAATTTCCGATTTTAGTTTCTCGTATTTGTTAGAGGCTGGAGGAGAAACAATGATATCCTCAACTTCCGCTGCATACTGATTGTCCAGTTGAGATATAACATAATAAAATTTTGTCGTGTCTGCCTATATTGGAAATAACAAATTGACCTTCTAACTAGAGCAAACCAAATGGCCGGTTTGTCTGGCCAAAATAGTGCGACACGAATTCCTACGGGCAAATGTCGGATGGTTCAGTGGAAACGCGCCTCGATGTTGCCGTCGTGCTACGAGGCTGGTGTGTGGCGTTTGCCTAGTACCGACTTCGCAGATCTCTTCACTATCGCTACTTCGCCATATTTGTCCTCTTCTAGTGTGTTCTTGACCGGGGTCACCAGTTTAGGTTGTTGGTTTGAGTTGAACTTAAATGAAGAACAGTTGGTAATTCCACAGATAGTTTATTGTCACATACAAGCAAAGTCAGAAGGAAATAAGAAGAACAGACAAAGTATAGATAGGCAGGATAAGCAGATCATTCACACAACAAGTAATCGATAAACTGCGCGGGCAAGCTAAGCAAAACAGATCGATGATGCTAAGGAATGCAATGAGGCAAGCGAATTAGCATCGAGTGACACGGGCTTCGCGCTGGCGCGTAGGATCTCGACTGATGAGCGGGTGGGCATGAATATGCGCCGACGCCTCATCTATTGTTCTCAGGCCGGTATGACATTCCCCGATAGAAATCGCGCGTTTCCTTGACCAAACCGGCGGGCATTTAATATTAATCGGATGGTTGCAACAATAAATATATACAATTATGTTCATATTAATTAGTTTTGTGTATTCATAAATAAAGTTATTATGTATTGTTTATTATGGTAAGTTGATTAAGTTATTTTAATATTGTCATTAGTATAAGTTGTTTTGTATATATGATATTGTAATGAATATAATATCTTGTATAAAAAAGTTCACCACAGTAACTGAAGTTTGATAACCTTTTAAAAGAAAGGATCAACACATAACATATGCATTGAATTAACCAAGTTTTCACTGACACGTGTTTGTGATGAAAATTTTATCGACGATGATGATGATGACGGCGAGCAGTGAATTTGTTGGTCCCTCTCAGGGTTATAATGGGTTTATTGGGATCAACACTGACTTAAACCACCACGGACACTAGGTTCTTCCTTGGCCGTCTTTAGTTGGGGGTCACAGAGAACCTTTCACCTTCTGCACCAGCATTGGCCGTCGAGGCAGCCCCATTTTGGCCTATGGTCCCTTCAGTTTAGGCGTCGATACTTTTGAATCGTCTTTAATCTTTTCCTCTTTTCAGGACAGACTTCCCAATTCTGTTGCCAGGGCAAAGGGCCAGGGTTCTCAACTCTGGAAGACAAGTCTCCCAACCACAGCGGCGCCTAGGATGTTTGTCTCTGCCGCTAGAACCGTTCGACTTATGAAGGGAGGAGAGATGCAATGAAGGAGGAGAATGCAATGAAGGAGGGTTAAACGATAGAACCATGCCGTATGTCCCTTCCTTTCAAGGTGACACACCTTATCGGTGGTGTAGTCCGCCGATCAGGAGGATAAGAAGAACAGTTGACGAAATACCGACCCTTAAGCTGGCTGTGATTACATAGTTAATCTTTAGAAATGCAATTCAGTCGTTTTGTTCAATGCCCTATAATTCATTATGATTGACTTAATGGTTTTTATTTTGCGTTTCTGTATATGTAACAAATTTTCATTATATAGTCGTATGTAGAAGTTTAAATGAGAGTTATATTTTAAAATTATTTATTGACATACAAGTAACATTCATTCTTTATTTAACATTAAATTATAACATATTATTATATTCTTTCAGTTTTAAACAGTCGATATCAATTGACAACCTTGCGGGCGTACAAATTAAGTTCTATGGAACTTAAGTTTCTTGAATTTGGGCACCTTGCACGGTTTCAGCAACATTAGCTTTATTATGTATGCTGGTGAAGCATTTGTGGACGTGGTTGGATTTTGTTAACTAACTTTTCTGGTCCGTTTTAATTACATCGAACGGTGCTTTTAAATAAGATAATATGTTTTTAGCAATAAATTTCATTGAATAACTAAATAATATTTAATTATTCAGAACACAATACATTATTTATTTTTAAATATAGCCAACTGTTTAGTTATAAAGTTTAACTATCATGTAAAACTCTTAAATAATTTAAATGTATAAATATTACAATAGCTAATTTAAACTAAAACGTATATTTTTTAGAAAAACTTTCAAATTTAATCTAATCTGTATTGAACAATATATTTTGAAATTTTTAAAATATTTTAATCTGTCCTCCTTTTACGACTAACGATGATCTCTTTCCATCTTGATAACCCAAATATAGTTATTTCTTTTTCGACTAATGGGCCCCTTACCTAATTTATTAAAATCAACATTAACATAAAAAAACATATATTATTTTAATCCAAAAGGTAGAAACTTTAAAAATAAACTTAAAAATTAAAAGGGTTGTTCCCAACCAATTTTTTGAAAGAAATATTTTAAATAAGACGATCCAAAAAACCAATTTATAATACGTATCAAGTTTTGGCATTAAAATGTCTACCACTCCATTTGTCCTGGTTTCATTTTGGAGGTCTGTGATTAAATTTCAAAAATTAAAATAGAAAGATGAAAGCATTGAATGGGCACTTTAATCGGTTCTCATTTCATTTTTATCTAATCATCTGCTTTAAAATTGCTTTTTTCATATGATCTGATTACAAGACTAGGAGGTTAAAAGACTTTAATCATTCCCATCATCTCATTTCAGCCTTTGATAGTCCACTTGGCTAGGCCTCCCCTAATACACCCCTTCATTAGGGGTTTTTTGGCCCAACAGCCCTTCCCAACGGTTGGTGGGTGGAGACTTTTTACATCCCTCACATGGATCATCTTCCTTTTCAACAATTGGGCGATCGGAATAATAAAACTAAACGCAACAATGAAAATTTTTGGTCCCCGAGGATTCGAACCCACGGCCTTTTTTTTTTTGAAGTTATCTTTTTGGGCGTTTGAAAATGATGAGGTAAATTTTACGATTTGTGACCAAAATTAACAGTTTATAATAAAATGAAAATATAATAAGGTCCATATTACATAGTATAAAGGTTGATTTTTGTGTAGTGATAATGGGTTTCGTTTTTATTTCGATGTTGTTTATAATGTTCCTATGAGTTGGATTAAGGTTCGTTTTTTATTTTTATATATTTATTATTAATAATATTTTTATATTATTAAAATATATTAAATATATTATTATATAAAGATATTAATATTTGTAATGATGTTTATTCAACTTGATATAATGGTGATATATTTACATTTTAATGTATAACTTGGATTTATCTATGTAATACGTTTAATAAAGCGCCATCTAGTCTTCAGAAACTTCTTTTTGAATAAGTGAAAAATTTTCTAATATACTTTTAATGCTCCGATATAATTAGGTTAACTATCCGTATGTTTTTTATTGATATAAATTAAAATCTTTTATTTAATATAATTAACACTAAATATTATTAAATTTTTTTAAATCATTATTGGTTATTTTATTCCAAAATAAAAAATAAATTTAATAAAACATTTAATAAAAGTTTAAAAAATTAAAATTAACATCAAATTATAATATTAATTTTAATATTTTATTAAATTGATAAATAATAAATATTTAAAAATAACTAAATAAATTTAAAAACTTTTGATAAAAATGATAACTGAAGTTCATTCAGACATTGGGAAGATACTATGGAATGGCTATTTTAAAATAAATTCAATAATAAGACAATTTATAGGGCAATGAAAATAAATATTTATTTATTAAATTTTCAAATTAAATTGAACTTTGGATTATCCTTTTTCAATCCCTATTTTTTATTGTAATTTTATTTGCATCAATATAAATATTTTTTTAATGATGCCAAAAAGTATAACTTCCACGCTACTAATACACCCCATTTTTTAATGCATACCGGGAAATGGCACCCAGTGGTACCCCCAGACGTCTCCCCGTAAAAGGGGACCTACCCCAAAATCCCCCACCCTTCTAAGAAATCAAAGTAAAAATAAGGTTTTAAAAGTGATTTTTTATTGAAAACAAACGAAAAATAAAGTTAAAAGATTTAAAACAAAGAACTATCTTAATTAATTCTTTTTATACCTGCAAACATTATAAGAACACTAACCATTTTAAATATTTAAATTGCTCGTTTTGATGTTAAAAACCCAAATGGCTCACTCCAACAGCGGAACCTGTTTTTAGTTTAAATTGGTTTTTATAATTTAATGGCATTTAATCAACTCGGATGAAAGAACTAGGGTTCTTTTCTCTTACCAGAACATGACTAAGGACTAACTATGAGCTAATATATACGGGGTTATTTTATATTGTATTTTCGTCAGGTAGTATCAATGGGTGGATTTATTTATAATTCTACCCTAATAATCGTTTTTGCCATAATATCATTTTTTGTAAATGAAGGTAAGGTTAGCAGTCGGGCCACCTGATGGAAAGTGGTCACGCACCCCGAACATCAGTAATAGGTCCACCCACGTTACTTTCTTGATGCCCTGTAAACCGGAACATGAAAAAATTTTACATTTTCTTTGTTGAAATAGTCCCACCACGCATGACCAATGCGGGTTGGATGTTGATCCAAAAAATTGATTGGAAAAAATCTGAAAAACTTTTAAATTTTTTAGTTAACTTTAAAACAAAGACAAATAATCCAACCAGGTCACCTCCTTGTTTATATATTAAAGGTATATATTTAACAAATATACTAACAATTTTTCATCAAATTCTTTTACCATTTATTATTTATAATTCCAAATAATAACTTTTTATATATATTTTGAGGGACAGTAGAATTCCTTTAACAAACAAAAACAAATTACATTGAAATATGTTTTTTTCAGGTTGTTCTGATTAATTAAACTATAAGATTTAATCTTGTAATAAATTATTTATTAACAATTTTGCATTCTTATTGTTTTAAAATTTATTTTTGCCTGTAAAAAAAAAACAAACAGGAATAATCTATGTAGGTTCCGTTTCTAAAGTGACAACTGGCCATTCAAACCCGTCCCGGAACATTGAACTAGTTACTAGAATCGAATCTAACTGGGATGTTCAACTGCAGCATATAACTCCTGAGCAACATAATTGTTTCGGTACCCCAATAAGTGGATCATTTAAATTACAGAAAAGGGTTACCTTTAGTTTTGATTCCCCCTTACTATTATTAGGTTGGTTAAATTAAAATCGAATATATAGATGCTTTACAAAAATTTTTTTAATGTTTTTATCCGAAAAATTAACGAACCTAAATTCAATTGGCCTTAAATCTTGAGGGTAATCTTGCTGGAAAACATTTTTTTCATCTTTCATTATTTCAACCTCTTAAGCGTGGTGTATGGGCTTTATCCATAAGCCACCAACATCATGGTCTGAGCCACCTGCCGCATCCAATTTCCACATTTGGCACCGATACTCCCCATCTATTGGGGACATTTTTATATACCTATAAAAGTGACTTGTAACAAAACAATTTTTGGTTTCTCATTACATCAAGCCCTTTAAAGTCACTGTCGCTTTTTAGAAAATGGTATTTATATTTTTATCTAAATAAATAACATGAATATCAAGTTTTTATCCAAAAATTTATCTATTTCTTGGTTTAATAAATGTAAATACCCCATTGTGTTTGGTTTTGAAACTAGAAGATGTAGGATTAGATGAATATAATAGTTATTATATTAACATTAATATTGTAACTTTTACCCCAAGCATCGTGATCTCTCTGCACCTTATCAATACTTTCGGCTTAAACTCTTTGTTTTGTCTTGGTCCTTTTCTGCAGCTTTGGGTGGGCTTTTCTTTTTGGAACTTTTTTTTAAGAGGTGTTTAATACCTTCCTTCCTTTTCGGGTTTTCATTCACGGAAGAAAACAAAAACAAAACAAAAGGAATGTTTTTTGTTTATTAGAAAAATATCGCCCATCCGAGTTTTATTTTTTGTTTCCTAAAAGTATTATTACTTTCCCCTCACTCTTTTAATGCCTCCTCTAGATGAAGATATTAACTTTATATTTTTCAATGTTAAATATTTTATACTTACTTTAAAAAATTCAGATGAAAAAAATTAATCGCATCATAATTTCATGAATTTGTTGCCGGCGAATAAATTGCCATCCTTCAATCGGGCCAAATATTTGGATTCAATTCCGCCCGCCTCTCATTCCGGCTCTGTTGTCCAGAACATAAATAAAAAATACAATCATCAATCCAACTTCATGGCGAAAGATCTATTTGGGAAGACGAAAATAAAAAACGTAAAGTTGGTGCCATAACTAAGCGAAACAAAATTGGTAAATAATTACTGCTTGCGAATATTATACATTATTAAACAAAATTCTTTACGGTTTTATCGCGTTTATTTTACTTTAAATTCCCCGACTTTCCGAACCTTTCCAGCGGCCGTGGTCACGGGTAGACTTCTGTTTTTTTAATAGTGTGGTAATATTTAAAAAATACTATCATACTTGTACTTGTACCGGCCACATTTTATATTGGATTATGTCAAGATAACATATAAAATAAATTAGCTTTTATAGTAAACAATAAAAACAATTGAAAAGAAAATTTTTTAAACCTCAAGTAGTCAAAATCTGTATGGACTAAACTTGTACGAACAACTAAACTTTTTTCAGGGTTTCCCCAAATTTTTGTATCATCTTTTGAACTAAACTTTTAGGCCCTATTGTATTGTTTTAAACCGGAGGTTATTATAAAAAAAAAAAATTAGTCCGTGTTCTGGATAAAAAATTCTTTTCGTCAAACAAAAAAAAATCAAGTTTTAATGCATCCAGTATTTTAAATAAATTTTGTTTACTAAAAATAGGTTTTAATGATTTGTGGTCATATAACCAGAAAATTTAACTCTTTATATATTATAATTAATTTCTGCTCTTAGAACATTTAGGACAATCAGAGCGCCTCCGCAGCGGTCCCGTCAACAGTGCCCAAGTCTCGGCTCCTTCCCTTGGATCGTCCCCCCGTGAAACCGCCCTGCGCCTCTGCGTTTTAGGGTGCCCTGCGCTCATGGGGCCTTTGTCGCACCGCTGACGTAATCGCGGTGGAATTTATTCGCTACCTCAAGCGGTCGGCGCCAGCTGTGTTTCCTCGTTTTGCATCCAAATGTGTTCCGCGAATAAGCCATCATCTTTTTCTAGGGTTTATTTAATTCTTTTTCTTGGGAACAAGTCGTTTTAACGCAACTTAAACCACCGAACTTTTATTCTGTTTCTGTTTTCAGGAAGCAAGTCGATACGCCTCCCTGCAGCCGGGGCGGTAAGTCCCCCGGCAACCGCCGGGTCCGGGCCTCGAACCCGCAGATTCTCGCCTCCCAAAACCTACAGCCGCACGATGGTCGACCGGGCTATCTCTCGCGGTCTCGACACCAGGCGATTGAAAACTCGGCCGAAAAGAACCCCTCAAATTAACAGACGCGATACATCCTTATCGCAGAACTTGTCCCACCGCTCCAACTCCCGCGAAACGCCTGGACCTTCTGGGCCCATTTCCTGAGATGATAGCGCGACAATTATGTCGACGTTGCTCTAAAACCGATATGGAGGTCAGGCCCCTCAAACCGCAAATCCGGACGCTTCAAAAATCAAATCCAAGGAAGCGCAGGTGGCACCTCATCACCCACCCGTCCTTCCGTCAAGGCTGCAAAGCCTGACCCAACCTGCCCCAGCGGTTTTCCATCGTCCTCCCCAGGCAAAAAACCATCCATCCCGCCGTCCCCCCCCACCCCCTCGCCCGCCCAGCCCCATTACCGGGGCCTGAGAAAGCCCACCGCCGATATACCTCCGCGGAGGAAAAAATGGGTTGACAACGCCCCTATCAACAGATATAAATTTGGGCCTCTATAATCAGGGGATCAAATTACATAAAACTCCCGACGTTTAGAAAGGTGACGGGAAAAGGGAACCAGTATCCCATTCGCGCTCCCGGATGAGCGCGGCCAGAACAGGGTCAAAGGGCTGCTAAGGAGATCCCATGCCAGATAACCCGCTATCAAAGTTAAAATTCCAGTCCCTAGGGGAATTTTAATTTTTCCCCCGCAAACCCCTTTGGTATGGTGCGGTCACACTCGAGCGCTCTAAGGAAGGCGCATCTACGACGTCGACGGCTGGGGGGTTGGCCGTCTCCCGGCGCCCCTCTCGTTTGCCAGGGCAGTGTCACAACTGCCGTATTTAGTCCCTGCGCACCCCCACGCCCGTTGCGTTAAATGCCTCGGGGACCACGGTACCGCATCCTGTCCCAGACCCAGGACAAAGAAGTCCTCGCCACCTACGAACCTCCCGCGTGCGTTAACTGCCGCGCTCCCGGCCACACGGCCAACTACCTCAGCTGCCCTAAGGCGCCAAAACGCAGAGTTCCTGCGATCCCAAGGAAGCCTCTTCTGGCGACCACCTATCCCGACCAATACCACCGCATTCCCACCCTCCGTCCTTCTAACGCTGCGGTTCCGCCCCGCGTGCACAGCCAGCGCCGGAGCCGACTCGAGCGCACAGCGGCCCGCCGCCGCCTCAAAAGCCAGCATGCTAGCCATAGCAATGGCAGCACTGGCAATAATGCCGCGTCCTTCCTAAATCGCTGATTTATTTAATTTAGATGAATTTAATCAGGCAGCAGATGAGTTCGCGCCGCCGCCGGCGACGCGATGATTAGGTTTTCCTTCTTGTTAAATACAAGAATCTAATTACTGCCCTTAAGGCTTAGGTAGCGACACCCTAGCAGTAGCCAGACACACCCTACACTTAGAGTGTGGGACATACACACACTCACGACATCGGCCTCCGGTGAGGTCGATAATTACACACCCTTGCTATATGACACTGTAGGTTAACACCACATTAGATAGGAGCGTTGCTGGAGTTTCTTGCGCCACTTCTTCTCCCAGCGCCAACGCTTTAGAAGTGGTAGTAACAATTTAGATAGAGCTCTTTAGCTATTAAAGCGTCTGAATCGAGCCGAGGCGTCGGCCCACCTGGGCAGCCCTCGATTCAGCATGCTGACGGAACCAGAAGAGTGACAACCAAGCCTAGGCTCCCCTTCTGGGGCCCTTGGTGAGTTAAGTCACTTACGGGGAGACGCGCCTTGGCAACGGCCCCTGAACCCGGTTATGTTCTAATAGGTTTCTTCCTCAGAGCACGAGATCCATCAAAAAAAAAAAGAAAAAAAAAAAAAAAAAATGTTAAAAATAATACTCACCGTGTAATAGATTGATTAATATTATAGAAATAAAATGAAAACAAATATTTAATAAAATATTATTATTTACAATTTTTTTTAATAATAATAGGAATGTACTTATCGAAATTTTAAAACATTAATAGTATCGATCTTGACTCAGCGAACTCATGTAACTGTTGACTATGATGCAGAAACAAATGAAAACAGCTAAAAAAGAGAGAAAAAATAGATTAAACTTTATAAAACATACTACATACTACCTAAACAGTAAAAGACTTACTACATTATTATTTATTTAATATTATACCTTGATAAGTAAGTCCAACGAATATTGTCACAACTGCCTGTAAGCAGCGGTTTTCAATAAAGCACACGGCTGCTCTTGCGCAAAATAACGCACAATACACAGTCAGAATAGATAGATGTGACACGTACCACAAAGAGCACCAATATATGCTCCTTTCCTAGTGAAAAACCAAAATTATTTTGATACGTCTTCCGGCACAAAGGTTACTGTTGCTGTTGCGCATGTGTTCGTATGATTAACAGTCAAACAAATGTCAAGAATCATGTTTAATATTTAGCACTTGAATCATTGTGTTAAGAAGGTTAAATGAAAATGTTGATTGAGAATCAAGTAGTCAACCTAAAACATTATGATTAATTCGAAAATGTTGCCGCACACGCGTGGTGGTGGGATTCGGATAACAATAATTATATGAAATACACGGCAAGGCTCTGCTCCTGACAGAGTTAGCCACTAAGTCCTGCAGTGTATATCTCAATATTTAAAAATCGATGTTTGAAAGAAAATTATAATGAATTATTTAATTATTACCTTATGAGCTTGTACAAATACATCACAGAAATTGTGATTTGTAACGAGATACTGTGGCAATGAGCAGACAATTAATTGACAGCCTCCTCAGAGGCTTGTGTTGTAACCATCAAATTTGACGTGTGAGAGATAAATCACTGATGATATTAATACTACCAAAGATAAAGCCTGAAAAGATACTTAAGATTTATTATATCGTAGAGCGATATACTAAATTCACAATAAAATTAGATTTGTATTTCTCACGCAAGAAACGGTAGCTATTGTAACCTGCTTTCCAATCATTTCTGTACATACAAAGGACTGGCAGAAGTGAGTTTGAGTTTAGTTACATTGCTTTTCGTATATGTTTCTGTCCATCTTTGTCTTTAAATGAAATACCAAAAACTGTCATTTGCTGTCAAATTATTGGTTTTAAATATTTTTAGACTACAGATCAAACATCCATTAAATAATTCCTTGCTATATTAGTTTTATATTAGTCTTATTAAAATTATTTGACACAAATCAAAATTATTTAACACTAGCCAACAAATTTTCTAAGAAATTGGCCTCAATTTTGGAATGGAACCATGG
Organism: Lamproptera curius; assembly: GCA_029286875.1. Classification (NCBI taxonomy): domain Eukaryota; kingdom Metazoa; phylum Arthropoda; class Insecta; order Lepidoptera; family Papilionidae; genus Lamproptera; species Lamproptera curius. Next base: position 39,046 of record JAGSMT010000114.1, read on the forward strand.
AACTGAAGTATCAGAGCGAGAATTATGTGAGTTAGTTGTTCTTTGCCCTGTTGGCTGTTCAATCCACCCTCGATTGTCTAGGCCTCACTTTATAAATTTTCTCGGCGACTGCTCAAACCTAGAGAATTTAGGAAGTTACCACCGTAGTAGTGTCTCACCACTGTGGTGTCTATTGCCGCAAAGCGTTGCAAAAACACGTTCCGTTTGAAGGACACAGTAGCCAGCGTATTTACTAGGTAAACGAGACTTAACATCTTATTTTAAGATAACACAGTTTAATTTCGCATAGAAGTTATTGTATTATAAAATCCCAATTCTATGTACATAAAACGCGTAACAACTGCCTCTGTAGCCCAGTGGTATAGGCGTTTGCTTTAGAAAACTTTTAATAAATTTTCATTGTTGTTTCCTAGTTGGTTAGGGCAATTTGGGCCGATCACCCAATCGTCTGAAAAAGAGATGATCAATGCGTCGGATGGGCATGTAAAAAGTCGGTTCACCCACCAATCCGCATTGGACCGCGTGGTGGGATACGGTACCATATTAGGATCCCATTGGTCCCATTTTTTAAATAGTTTTGTGATAAGTAGTTTAATAAATATTTGAGAAACATAAAAACTATAGTCCCAACAATCTCAACCTTGTGCAATTAAAAACGAACAAACGCTGCCCGAACCGTCAAAGATAGACATAAAGTATGTTTTACATAACAGTACTATTTGAGTTGGTGTACAATAAATTCCATAATAGCATAATCTACATGTTTCATTTTTTAAATATGCAAACAGGCACATGCAATGCTACTTTAAGATAATACAGTTTGAGCGCACATCATAGTCAATGTATTAAAAAAAAATCATTCTTAGAACATAAAACGTGTCATAGACAATATTTTGATTAAACCTTACGCGCAGAGAGCTCGTTATTATCGATTTATAGTACGTAAAACGGTTGCTACTGTTAGGAGTCGGTCATATTTTTTGTTTATATTTCACTTGTTTCACCATCATCATCATTAAATAAATGTTAGTAAAATCGAGAAATATTTACACGCAAAATATTAGTAAAAAGTGTTTTACGATTCGTCGTTTATAAGTTGCAGCGCGCTATGAACGTGATTCTATTACAAAGATCTAAATCGGGCCAGAAGTTTCCTTTCAACTGTCATAGTTTTATGAAATTTTGAATGCAGTACTCACTAAAGCCACTAAAAAGTCTAAAAAGACTGACAGACTTTTAAGCATAAGGGAGAAAGAACATTTTTTTTCTAAGTCAAAGTCAAATATCTTTATTCTATATGAAAGCATTACACTTTCTTATTAATTGTCAAATAAAGTATCATCGGTTCGGAAATGGAAGCCTCTGACCTAAGAAGAATCGGCGTAAGAAACTCAGCATCTTAGGTTTTACAAATTTTTTACAGTAAACATCACATTTTAATAGTTTGAAATAGCTCTGTATAGAACAGTCTCATTAACAGGGTGAGGTTATCGTCAAGTAGTCATTACAGCAACGATATCCTTTGACACACAAACGTTGCTTTATAACTTTTTAAATTTATTTACAGATAAAAGCTTGAACGTTTTCTGGGATTTTGTTGTAGAAGAGTATAAATTGTCCCATGAATGATTTCATTGTTCTTCGGAGCCTAATTTTCGAAGAACAAAATTTATGTTTATTCTTTTGGATTTATATTCTGTGTGTCACAATGTTTCTAATACCTTTTTTATGTTTATGAACATCATAATATTTTCAAATATGTATTGAGAAAAAACAGCCATTATATTGATTTCAGTAAACATTTTTCGTAGCGATTCTTTGAGGCCCAGGTTATAGACTGCTCGATCGCTATCATTTGAACTACGAAAATAGTATTTATATAAGCTGCGGTTTCCTCACAGTAGAATGCCATAAGACATTATACTGTGAAAATAACTAAAATATACTAAAGGGGCTGTCTCAACATCGGTTAGTTGTCTAATTTTTTGACTGCAGAAGCTGCTGAGCTAAGCTTACTAGCCAGCCTTTTGATATGAAGGCCCCATTGTGTTTTCATGCTATTGTGATGCCGAGAAATCCACGTGGAATCCACGTGGTCCAGGCTAGCTTCTCCTACCGACCACGTCATAGGAGTCACAAACCTTATGCATTTCTGTTTTATTTTGTTTAACATAAAATTATTTGCACAAAAGCAGTATCCTACTTTTCGAGAGCGTATTATTTACATCCTCTTTTGCAATTTATGTCGTTTAATTCTAAATAGTAAGAAGTCATCAGCAAATAATACAACTCGTTTTTATTAAACCTGGAGGGAGCGTCATTAATATAGACTAGAAAGAGAAAATGCCTCAAAATAGATCCTGTGGGACCCTCATACCACTCAGAGCCCGGGAGATCTCTTGCCGTTCATGTGTCAAGTCTCTGAGTTCAATGGCTCAAGTACGAAGTCAGAAGGTCAAGCGGCATTTTTGATACCGTAGTGGCTTAATTTCCTGACCAAAGTGATCATGTTGTATGACAGTAAAATGCTTTGGTAAGTCACATGAAGACACCTAAAGCATCGTGTTACCCTTCCATGTGTCAAATACAGTTTTAAAAAGACGGGCACCTGCATCGGTTGTAGAACGACCCCGTGTAAAACCCTTATTACTGTTATTAAGTATATTTTGAGAATTAAAATGTACAAGTAATTGTTAAGTATTTTCTCAAAATTTCTAAGCGCAGGGAGTATAGAAATAGGTTTTGATCAGAATTTATTTTACTATTATTCACATTTAGCCGAATTTCCAAAGTTCATGTTGACAGCCTTCCTGTTTCATAAGCAAATATTTTCCAAGTCATTTTTATTTTGTCCGATGTAATTTTGTTTTATGTAGAGTGACTTCGTATTCCAGCACACTTTCTGAATGTTTTGGAGTACATATTAACATATGTCCCAAAGGATTGATTGTGGTTGAAGTTTTTCCACTATGTAGTTCATATAATCTTTGCCTGTTCTTATGTATTCCAACCAAATTGCTGCCCATTCACTAAAAGCTGCAGATCTTTTTGATTTGACTGTTTTAGAAGTTAATAAACTCTTAAATTCACTTGTTATTAATTTAAATAATTTGCTATACAATATATCCGGCTTATTATTGTAATGCAGATAATTAATTTTATTTATTATATTATTTTAAAACTCTCAATACGTTTTCTATACATAGGAAGTAAACATTTTTTTTGCACAATATTTTTGTGAGATCTTATATCAGAGTCAAAAAGAAGTTAATTGTCCACAATGATAAGAACATATTAATATAACATATTAATGATGCATTAAACAAGTATACAATTTGTAAAGTGTAATCCATACATGTTGCGAGAGGCAGTAATTCTTGTTGGTCTAAAAAAATTAATTTAAAAGGTTATATGAATTTAACAATGATCTGAATCTAATAGTGGTGGTGTTATCAAATGAGTGTGTTGTTTATATTTCATCGCGGAATAATCGGCTTTATCCAAGCACTTTAAACTGCATACATGCATTATCCTAAAAAGCAACTAAACATGATATACTGCCAGTCCACTCTACGCTCAAAAATCTCAGGTTACAAAAATGAAATGAGCATTAAATTAAAAAAGTTATAAAAGATAAGTGAAAATTACAGTGCCATTATTATTTTATCTTAATATCGCTATATTTACTAAAACAGCCATTCGCAACTAAAGAATAAAAAATTCAAAGAATCACACGCACACAGGAGATTTCAAGATACTAAACTACTGAAAAGTTCGCTTAGTTTCAATCGTGAAGTATATGGCACTTTGGGAAATAAAACCGCCGCACATTCAAACCGTACTGCACGTGAACAAAGAATCGCAAATCCTAAACATTTAGAACATCACTAATCTCTGTATAATATATATGATTTCTGAGAGAAAAATCTATATATATTAAACGGTCTTTAAACAAAATTATTGATTGACTGGTAAGAAATCAACTATGCTAATGGTCAAAGACCATTTAAAGGTTGTACATAAATGTTCTGGTGTAGGCTGTTGATGCCATGGCAATTTAAGCCTCTACACAAATATTTGCATTACACACATGTACATAATTCATTCAAGACGGAACGTTGGTTGACCCCCAACCAGATGGGAGTAGTGCAGTAGCCGGTGCAAGTTGCCAGCGAGAAGCAAGGGATCGGCCGTCTTGGCGTTCATTGAAAATGGCCTATGTCCAGCAGTGGACGGATTTGTGTTAATGAAGAAATGAATTAATACTATTAATTGAAAATTAATCTGCATACAAACTGATTTCGTGCTTCATTCACTGATTACATAAGAATTATAACATTATTCTAGTGCTTTACCAAGTTTGTAATAATTATGTTATAGATTTAAATAAAACTTTTCATATATGGTAAGAAAAATGCATAAATATTTAAAGTATGTTTCGAATTTGTAAATAAGATTATTTCTTATGTTTGCCGGCATCTCTGTTACAACCGCTTATCTGTAAAATTGCCTTATTATATTGAAGCATTATTTTGGTTATGTTTATATTTTTTATTACTAGCAACCCGTCCCTGCTTCGCACGGGAGCTGTGCTGATAGGAAATATACCTACATTAATAAGCGTGTATTATACCTATAAACCTTTCTATTCAATCACTTTATCTATTAAAAAACCGCATCGAAAACCGTTGCATAGTTTGTAAGATTTAAGCATACATAGGGATATAGGGACAGAGAAAACGACTTTGTTTTATACTATGTAGTCGTACACTAGTTCGTTGAACAAAGGTAAAATTTTAAAAAATGTTACCGCAACTAATTTAGTTTTGTTAAGCTGGTCGTTAGCGGGTTCAAGTTCTTTGAAAAAGTTACGGTTAACTTAGAGACAACTCTGAGCTTAACTTAAGACCGAGCGACGGAGACGCTGCTAGTTCATTTACTTTACTAAAATTTTAATATCTTAAAGTTTGCTGTTTTTTTAATTCAAACTTTTGGAGAGAAGGAAATAGAACTTTAAAAAATACGTAAAAATTATGTCAAAACATTATCTACCTTTTTGTTAAAATGTATACCTAATGTTTACATTTAAACAAAAAAGTAAATTCATTAAATAAATTTTAAAATAAGTTTCTTAGATATGAATTAGTGTAATACGACTAAGAAATTAGGGCCAAAATTATTTCTTTTGTTTACGCGAATACTATATTTTATTAAATAAAATGCCTTTTTTTACGGATTTCATTGCGTTTATTTTCCATATTTCTATAAATTCCCAATGTTTCGAACATTTTCCAGCGGCCGTGGCCAGGTGCAAAAATATGGTAAAATTATAAAAATATGGTGGCTGAATTTCAAAAAGATCTTTATTTATATGAACTCAATGTGTTGATATTTGTTAATGCTTTTACATTCAATCAAATAAAAGCTTTAATGATCAGGAATAAAACTTTAAAATAAATGTGTCTGTTTAAAACTATGTGATAAAAATTGTATTTCGCAAACGCTGGAAAAACGAAATGCATTTTGTTTTTCATCGGGTAATCATTTGGCTGACAGCAAAAGTCTTTGTTTAATATAAATTGATTAAACGCAAACAATAAATCTACATCAAAATTACACACAAATTGCAGATTTTAAACACAAAACATTTTTTTTTAATTAAATTACTTTGAAAATAAAACAAACAAAATAATTGTGTATGATTCCTAATGCCTATGATTCTCAGTAAAGAATGTACTACGTGAGTTTGTTGGACTTTCATTTATTCAGTTATTCGGGTTCTAAACCATGAATAGATAGTCCAAAATTGTTATGGAATTAATTATCCTATATTCCCATAAAACAATATGTACTTTATCAGGATATAGACATAGGGACGCCCATCCATCCAGCAATACATACAAATATGATGTATTTATCCTCTTCATACAAAAAGTGATATCCTTCACCAATAACAAAACAAGAAACTTTTACTTAAATAAGCAGCTTTTAGAATAGTTATTCGTAAATAGTTTGACAAACTATTGTTGTTTCTGACGTCCCGATGTCTACTATTGACCAACCCATAAAATATTTTAGTAGATGTAAAGCCAAAGCAAGAGCTATTTTATTAACCTTTCAAAATAGAGAAAATAAGTGCTTTTCCATAACATTATTTTTACATACGTAGTACATCTCCCATAGTATAATTCCACCTATTAAGACTTCACAGGACTTCAATCTTAGTTTAGATTCATTCTATGTGGTTTCATAAAAATAATTATATTTCAATTATATAATTTGAAATATTTGAATTGTACTATTATTATTTTAAAGTTTTTTGCTACGGATGATAATCAAGGCCAAAAATAATTTTAACGTAAATTATATAAGCAATAACAAAAGTAACGCATGACTAAGGGTTGCCAATAATTTATGTATCTAAGTCAATAATAATTATCAATAAATTAATACTTTAAATAAAAATAAGTTTATCCCAAATTTATATAACTTTTCTAAGAAATTTTTCCTTAATATTTTTCTTACCGTTTTTCCAGTTAACATAATACTTTAACGCTGGCGAGACACTTTAAACAACTTTCTTTAACCTTTCGCGTCCTCTACGATCCTGCAAACCATAAGTGTTGCTAATATGAGCTTGTCCCAACGACTCCCAAACATTGAAAAACCCACAACCCAATTGGTAATGGTAAATCCATTCGTTCTTTTAAAAATAGCAAGGCCTCAGGAATCGATCTTATCACAGCGGACATGCTCAAAGCCGACTTCGTATCCTGTGACCACTCTAACATCAGATCCTGGTTAAAATCTGGCAAGAAACAAAGTCTTCGTATCACTGTGCCAATAAAGAACCTCAGTGACTGCAGCTACTGGAGAGGTGTCTAATTGTCCTCGACCCTATCTAAGGTGCATTGTAAGACCATTTTAGATAAGTTGTTGAAGGCCGTGGTCCCTCTTATTGGGAAGGAGCGGCTAGAGTCTGGCTCAATCGATTCTGCACGGACCTAGTCAACTGGCAGAGCATATCTAGCATTCGTAGATTTCGAAAAGCATTTGATACGATAAAGTGGACGGCTATATGGGACCGCCGGCAGGAGATTGGAATCTCCGAGAAAATAACCTTATCAAGGCCAAAAGGACAAATACTACTATTATAGAGTGATGTGTTATGGCCTGATCTTGGGGACATTCTAATACACGCGGAGTGCAACGAGGGTGCTTCCTGTTACCTCTCCTGTTCCTCATTGTACTTGATGGCATAATGCATGAATCGTCATCAATTAAGTGGCCTGTCATAAGTAGGGACAATCTAGCGTCCTTGAGGATTTGGATTACGCCGACGAGCTATGGTCCATCATTATTCCATCCATTCTGAATAAATCAAGATGACCTTCGGAGAGAGGCAATGAAAGCAAGGCTTAAATAAACACCCGAAAGACTCAGGAGATGATCATGAGATGAGATGATCTCTTGATGAGATGCTAAGCAACAAGCTCGATACCAATTCACATCGCCACAGAAGTTGTAAAGCGAGTCCGCCAATTCACACACCTTGGAAATATAGTGTCGAAAACTGGAGAACCCAAAGAAGATATTGTTGCGAGAATAGCCAAAGTGAGAGCAACCTTTGCGCAGCTTCATCCCATATGGTAACCTCGTAAACTGACACGGACACTGAAGTGAAAAATATTCCGCTAATTACGTTAGCCACGACCGATGGTTTTTCTTACTACTTAAAGTAAGTAAGTACTTTAAAATTATTTCATTATTTAAAATTACAATATAAATTTTTGTATCGGAACTAATTTATACAAAACTATGATACTAAGTCCGGTCGATTTTGATACCGAATCTAGAATGCTCGTGTCGTATGAAATATCTATGATAACACATTTGGATTGACGTCAATGCTGGCATATGATCGGTTGATCAATAGTAAAATATGCAACCCTGCAATTCTAGTCAGCAGTTTCTCTATATGCTAGGCATATAACACGCTCCAATGTCAAAACGGTCTTGCTGTATGGGTGCGAGACGTAGAAGGTAGCAAAGAACATCTTGCGCCGACTCCAAACCTGCGTCAGTCGTTGCATTTGCTGCATTCTGGGTATTTACTGGCACGAGAAAATATTTAACGCAGAACCTTTAGAAATGCTGAAATAAGACTCCGATCGATCAACAAATAAAGCGCAAAAAATAGAGCTGGGTCAGACACACTGTCCCGAGGGACCCAAAACACATTCTAAGACAAGCTTTAGACTGCGATCTCCAAGAAAAGCGCAAAAGTGGCTGTCCAAAGCAAACCTGTTGAAGAACAACCGGTAGTGCAGAAGCGCAAGCAAAATGTATGACGTGGGATTGAGTAAAGCGCGAAACTGAAGATCTCTTTGGATGGAGACGAACTATTTGCCCCAACTAGGGACATAGGACTTTAAGTCAAGTTTAAATAATCGGCAATATATGCTAATGGTAGCAAATACGAAAATTTTTATGTTAAAATTAGTATATTATAACAAAATCCTAAATTGCAAGTATTTTGTTTATAAAACTTTTATCTTTTATAAACAAAGTATTCTATTAATATTTTAAAAAGAGGCCTTCCATAAATTACGTCACACGATTCTTACAATTTTTGGGCCCTAGGACCAAGGACCATGGACGAGCCTTTTTACCTATACAGAAACTAAATTTTTGCTATATCTTTCTATTTATTCAGTCTTTTCTATTTTATACTAATAGAGTATCAAAAAATTGTAAATATTTCCTATATGTTGCTTGTTTCGAAACGTGACTTAAAAATAAGACTCGTGTCACATTTTGTTGACCTTCTCCTCCCTCATACCGTGTGACGTAATTTATGGATGGTCCCAAATACGAAAGTTTGTGAGTATCGATGTTTTTATTCATCCACTGAAAACTATTTGATGAATTTTGATAGAACTTGACGATAGCTTATATTTCGTTGTTATTTATGCAGATGTAGTGTAGTTCTTAAAATAAAAACCTTTAATAGAGAAGGCATGCATCAGGGGAGCACTATTTCTATCAGCGGACTAACACTGGCTGATGATGATGATGATGATGATGATGGGTGTAGTTCACTGAAAATTTCATTAAAAGTTTCTGTAGATAAACTCTGTCATCAGCTATTCTGGCACGAACCGTATAAACCTTTGGGCTTATAAGTACATTATAATGTGAAATAAATATTATCTCAAATCAAAATCTTCACGCAGGTGAAACTGCGGCAAAACTAGTTTGTTATATACAAGTCTTAGTTTTCTCCTATTCCTTATTATGGACATAATTAAGCAACAAATGTTTATTCAGAAAGTATAAGTCCTAACTAAGCTACAAGTACAAAATCATTTCAAGTTTAACTATATTTACTATAAAGTATATACACAACTTAACCGTCCTTTGTCCAATGCCCGATGAAGCCACATCTACAAATATGGGCATGACCGTATGGTTTGCGAACTAAGACATATTGGTTTAAAACTAACAGGCTCTCGAGAACTCTGTCGTAATCAATCGAAATTGTTGACAACAAAGTTTAATATAAATTTTGAAATAAAATCATGTTAAAATAAAGTATATCTACAATCGAACTATTTCTTATAAAAAATGCTAATAAAACAAATATATATGACAATAAAGTGATCGAAGAAAAGTCTTCAAAAATTAAGCCTTTTTTAATTACAAGTAAAAATCTATTGCCATAAGAACTGATTATGTAATAGGAAATTATTTAATTAAATAACCAAATAAATCTTAAATAAGTGTCATTATTCTATTTTATATTCCATTTTTATTGGTTCAGTCAGAAAAAAATATTTTATACAGGATCAAGTAAAACAATATCATAAAAAAACTGATCGCTTAAGTGATTAAATTATGAAAACTAAATGGGTAACTTAAACACGAAAGAAAATAAAGCACTATAGGAAACGGCATACTAATTATTATGAATCCCTATAAATAACAATGTGTTATGCGCATATTATAATTTAAACCAACTAAAGTTTGTAATGTTAGTACGAGAGTGTTTGTTACCGCTAACTAAACAGTCTGTGAAAGCTGTACTTATCTCATTTAACATTAATGGCTTACGTACGGACTCTCTAATGCGCAGTGAAATAATTATCACGATTAATATCGTGATTCAAAGATACTTATTCGATAAGTAAAATCGAGTAACTATTTTATTTATGGATTAAATTCATATCTTCGACTCAAAAGATTACTTCTTTGCAACGATTTTAATTAAAACTGAAAACTATTATACACGTTTTTCTTTAACAATACGCTTGTGAAACAAAAACGTCGTTCGACGTTTACATGAACATTTTAATCTGTTTTTGACCGAATTCCTAGAAGGTCCGAATTGAGTAATGAGGTACTCAATTCGGACCTTCTAGGAATTCGGTTTTAGTATTAATAGAATATCTCGGCGTTAGTTAAAATCAATTGATTCAATAAAGTAAACTTTATAAGCATCTTAGTTTTTTGCCCGCGAATTACTGTAATATAAGTATGGAAATATTGTAATTTTAAAAATATGTACTTTAAATTATCATAGTATACTTTAAGTAAATTTTTGGCTTTGTATAAAAATGTAAGATACAATATTATTTTTTAGAATTAATTTCTACCGTTGAATCGCGTTTAGAATTGCTTACTTGCAAATGTTGTGCCGGTCAACTTGATGAATTGCGCCGTTTGATATAATTTAAATGGTCTCAGTTCCAAAACAACTCGCATGAAAGAAACTGTACCTTCTAGGATTAACTTCATCATATATCACAAATTCATTGGCATAAGATACAATGTAAAAACGACTACAAAGGAGAGTTTCAGAGTTTTAAGAATTTCTTAAGACTGATACAGAATTGATATACCTAATTTAAAATGTTTTTTTTTAAATCTTGTATCGTTTCGATTGTTGAGATAAGGATTTCTGTACATATTAGTAAATATTAATATTAACAGTAATACAAATTGAATGGCTTTCTCTTTTTATGATAACAAAGTCTTAAAACAGTTTCTTGTCAGTGAATCGACGTGATCAGAAGTAAGGAAGTAAGTTAATTTAATTGACAATATATTGCCTGGGCTGTGTTTACCTAACATCCATGCGAATACTATAATTGCGAAAGTAAATCTGTCTGTCTGTCAGTCCATCTTTACCGTCTAGACCATTGAACTGATTTTAATAAAATTTGGCATATACCTGCCAAAGATTTCAAGAAAGGTAAAGGTTTTCCTTTTAAACAATTTCAGATCCAGCTTCAATAAAACAATGTAAAACGAGTATTGCGTGATTTTGTTTTGATTCCAATCTTTGTAATAGAATCACGTAGGCGCAATGAGATAAAGTATCTTGCAAGCTAACAATGAAATTCCTACAAAACTACTCTATTTCTTTCAAGAAAAATTACGTTAATAACCAGAAAACTTAAAATGTAATAATTTAACAATAGGCCTTCTAATTTAAATATTTTTGCAGTTCTATATCCATTTTAAATGTCTAATGGTTAAAAAGTAAAATCTTGGATTATCAGTCGTCTGTTAATATTGTTGCAATAGGTTTTCTTGCATCTGAATTTTCTGGAGACTGGCAAGTATTTCAGGCACGTTCCTTTGTCTTGGATATTTACATACTGAAAATTTGTTATTGTATTGTTTAGTGTGAAGCATTGTTGCTATAGCTATACAGATGTGCGTAATTTGTAAAAAAATATAATTACATTTTTAATAGAAGAACTTGATAACTTGCACCAAATGAACTCTAATGAATTCTGAATAATTAATTACTTTATATATGTAATACAATTTCAAAATAGTATTAAGACGTTATAAATGCTAAACGTGGTTATATTCAATTAGGCATTCTATATATAGTTTTATTCCGTACATTTCTTTAAATCATCCTCTTTGAATAATTGTATCATATCATCAACTACATGTCGTATCGTTTAATTCCATTACTTTTATCTTGTTTATGTTTTTGCACTATTTACTCTGTTGTTAAAAATCATAAAGCTTATCGATATATGAATACGTTTTTAATATTAATGTAGCTGTGTCTACGCCGAAGCAAAATATACATATATCTAAGCTGTTATTTACTTAATGGCTTAAAATCCAGATACAGTTCTTTTTAATATGTAAAGGGGTTTGAAAATATATTTAAAATAGATAATTTCTATGGAAATACATTGTAAAACCATTATAAATTTATTGAATTTAAATATTGAGCTGTTCATATTTTTAATTTCAAGTTTTAAATTAAGACATATACCAACTAACTCTGCCCGTGATCATGGATGCTAGAAAGAATCCGAAACGTCGGGAATAAATATATGTAACTAACGCGAAAAACCCGTAAATTAGTGGATTTGATATGTATAATAATCGCGTAAATAAAAGAAATAAAAATCTTCACGTTGATATTTATAATAAAACATTATTATATACACCCAATGCACTCTAAAATCAGCGAAATGACAATTACGGTTTGCGTGATAACATTTAAGCATAATTTACTTATTTATTTTTATTAATTTAAAGTCTATGCACAATTTGTACAAAGGAAAATAATGTCGGAGGCAGTTTTACACTGTTTATTTATAAATTATAGCCTATAAGTCAATAAGTGGTTTTTGCGTGAGAGAATAACAGACAATAATCCGCGCATTTTTATTGAATTTTTATTCATAATGTAAGTAGGGTTTCAAAAAATCGAAAATTATATCGAGTTCAAAAGTATAATGTTTAATAATTTCCAAAGTAACAAACGGCACCGTTTTAGCTTATTATAGGATTAGACTTTAAAAAACTCTTTTGTTTTAAGCTGTACCAAATTATCTCTTCCTGAGATAATTTGGTACAGCTTAAAACAAAAAGCTTTTAAAAATAATTCATAGCAACTATGAAAGGAGCGCAAAGGCTTCACCGATTTTAAGCTGCTGCAATCAATTCAAGTGTCAAATATTTAAATTCAATTTCAACGGAAAAGTCTTATTCCAGATTTGTTTGAGTTCAGAGTTTACATTCAAAACATTTACGACATCTCCGAACAATTTGTATTTGCCGCTTTGTTAAAGGACGATGGACCGTTCTTCAATAGCTACTATTGACTTTGTTTTGCGATGTCCGGATTGTAATTCGTTCATTTGGTTGTAATTTATTCGCTTTATGTAACAACAACAAAACAAAACAATATAACAAGATTTTATATAAAACTTTATATAACAAATTCATTCAGTAAATATATCAAACATTGATATTTTTTACTATATTATTTATTTTTCAGTAATGTGTTAAAAATCTACTAGCTATGATGGTACCAAATGACGTGCCATAATTTTTAAAAACATTATTTTAAAAATCTCAAGAATAAAAATGAAATATTTTGAAAATAATACACCACTGGGTAATTTTATAAAAATGTCGAGTTCAATGGACGATTTGTAATAAATTTTTTAGTGAAATTATTTTTATTACATCATGAGAGTGTACGTTATGTAGCGAGTAAAAACGATAAAACGTAACACTACCATAAAACGAGTAGACAATCCATAAGGAAGTGTAATGCTTATAATTTTAAAAGATAATTGATATTGACAAGTAAACCTTTCGTTTGTTCTTTGAAATTAAATTTGTTAGTTAACAATTCTTCTATATTATCTTTAGAAAATAATACCAAGCAATAAATTTTATCTAGACTTTTCATTTACAATTCCGAAGCATAAAAAACCCAAGTCTGTAGTTATATAGTAAACACAAAAGTAATAAATCCGTCTTTTAATAACTATAAACATACAGTAATAATATAAACTGATAGTTATAAAACTGCCGTTTCTTTGTAATTAAATTGTATTATCTAATAATATAAACATTATATTGCTCTAAACGTTTTCTATACATAAACGTTTTGAAACTGACAAACTTATGAAGTCTGTAAGAAGTTAACATTTGACAGGATTTTCAGCATTTGCCTTAAAGAGATTTTGTCTGCTAGGGGCGGTGCCTTTTGTAACTTGCTTTATGCTTTGGCATGTTCTAAACTTATTTCTATCATAACTTAGCCTTAACCCGGAAAGTTAATTTTAACTGTCTGCTTGCAGAAACCCCTTTTACAGCAAATTATTTTAAGTTTAGGCGATATTCCCTGATAAGAAATATATATAGAACAAAATATATATTACAATCGCTGTTGCCCGAAACTACATCCACGTACTAATATAAAAATTCATAATATGTAAATATTAGAAGCAAATCTCTTGATTATAAAATTAATATTATATATGTATAAATTTATTAGTGGGCTTGAATCCAGCGGGTATGAAATAAACAACAACAAGTGAATTTTTAACAAAAAAATATGAGATCAAACAGTAATTAAAAAAATATTTGACGGAAACCAAGCCTGTAACAAAGTGAAATTGCCCCGTGATTTCTCCCGGGCGTTTTCAATCTCTCATATCTTTTTAAGATGCGATTGCTTAAACAAGACTTACTACACGATCGTCTTTAGTCGTCTTTACAGTTCTTCAATGACTTTAGATTTCTATAAACTAATCCATCTGTTGATTGACATTTTTGTTTTTTATGCTGAGTAAGAATCAACTTTTAATTCACTTTTACATACAATCCACGTTCACAATAGAAATAATGATGAAAGCTTATTTATTTTTCTATATAAACATAAATGTAGATTTTATAAATATTATCGTTAAACTGACATACTATACGGTTCCAATGTTACGTGTCACTGATAGACTAATTTAAAACAAAAACATTTTCCAAGTAAAGTTACTGCTATTTAATCATATGTTAATTGCGTTTATACCTATTTAAAATGCAAAATAAACGCGATAAAATCCGTACAGTCATTTTATTTAATACTGTATAATATTCGCGCAAGCAATAGAAATAATTAAGCGTTTATACCGTTAAAAAGTATTAAGAGAAGATTAAAGCGCTCATTATTAAAGTATGAAACTGACAGTTGGAAGCAGTTAAATTAATTTTGCATTAATCAATCGACTATTATAAACTCTATCTCTCTAAGAGACGTACAATGTAAAGAAATATTTACTAATATTTACTTCTTAAATATAAATATTTTGTTCGATAAAATAAATGTAGTTTGTCCTGGTAAGTGAATGAATGAAATAGTATAATAATAGAAATTCATATTTAAACATTTACCAAATTACATTTATGTTTAAGCATTTACCGGTGGTAGGTCCCATTTTTACAGGGGACCGACTGGGCGGGTACCACAGCGGCGCCTATTTCTACCGCAAAGCAGTAGTGTAAAAACACAACTGTGTTTCGGTTTGAAGGGCACCGTAGCCAGCGTATTTACTGGGTAAACGAGACGTAACATCCTATGTCTCACGGTAGGCAGCGCTTAGGTGGTACCAGTATTGCCAATGTCTATGGGCGTCGGCGACCACTTTTCATCAGGTGACCCGACCGCTCGTCTGCCTGCGCAGGCAATAAAGGCAGATATATTGCATACAAAGAAGCAGAAAAACAATTTTAGTTCTCGATCAATATTAACCACTAACCCCTAATAACGGTTATATATTTAGCCAAAAGCAAATAAGATGCAGCAAATATATAAATAAAATAGTTTTTAAAAACCAATCAAGCTTTTATCTAACGAAAGTATTCCCAAATAACATTGAAATATAATAATAATTCTTCTACGCGTTTAATTGTTTCAAATTATGAACATTTATTATAAATAATTATAAATAGTTAAATTATCATAAACAGTTAGATATTATACTACACTATATATGTAAACACAACGTGCGTATTTGCATGTAACTAACAGAATTAACTTCTTTATTATTAGCGATTAACGAGTTCGTTACCTAGGACACATGCATAGATTTAGGTATAATCTTACTAAAGAATCTCACGTGGTTGCAGAAGCTTAAATGATGCTATAGTATTATACTTACATTAAAAAAATTACTTTCTTATTCCATAAGAAAGTAAACATATAAAGCTGTAAACATATTTGATGCAAATCATAAAAGGTAAGAATTATCGTAATAGTGTAAACCTCGTGTTTTGATTGCGATATCTACGAATATAGCTTAAGCCTAAACACAGCAAACATATTAGGTCTAAGAGTAAATTCACTATATACAATATATGTATTCTTCCCTTCCCTCCCCATCCCTATCAATTAAGTATAATTACACATCGATCCAATGTTTAAATTTATACAGAAAGATCAATTTAAACCGTAAATTCAATTTAAATATTGTATGATGAATACGCTTAGGCTTTTACCAATCGAAATTAGTTTTCGAAATTTGTTTTAATTAAAAGCTGGAATTTTCCTAAACAAAGTCTTATGTCAAACAATTATGGCGCCTAAAGCGAAATCGTTATTGTTGGTGTTCCGCCGCCATGTTTAATCCTCACTCGATGTTAAACCAAAAAGAAGATACGATCTTATGAGGATAATTGAATTTGACAATCGAGTTTGTTTACGTAATTTACAATTCCTTTTTTTTGCATGTGACACTAAACAATAAAGTTTCGTATAAACTGATATTAAAATGTCACTCATTTGATGCGATCATTTTTGTTACTTTGGGTATCATCGTATTTAAATAAAGATCCAGGTTTCCCATCTATAACGGTACATAACCTCCTCGCCTCCGTAATCAGCAGTAAGGGCGTGTGCTTTTGAAACGGGAGGACCCTGGTTCTGAATCCTGCAGAGACTCAACAAATTGTCATCGTTGTTTTCTAGTTCGTTAGGCTACTGCATTTGGACCGATCATCTGATCTATCATCTGGACCGACTTTTACATGCCCATGTAAAAGTCGGTCCACTCTCCATCCCGCATTGGTCCAGCGTGGTGGATCCAATCCAAAACCCCTTAATGATAAGGTGTGCATAAGGCAGACCTCATGTCCAGCAGTGGACTAACACAGGCTGATGATGATGATGATGAGGGAACATAGGTCATCGTAATAAACAATTCGAAATAAATGTATAGATACATAATCTGTCCAAATCTAACTCCCACGATGGTGGATTTATATTAAACATTATAGACACAAATAATATAAAATATTAGTAGGTGTAATTTATGTTAAAGATGGTGATGGAGGAAGAGAGCCGGGAGCCGGGGCCTTGTATTAAAAATACTATTATCAGTAACACTTTATAATTCGGGCAGTATAATGACGTATGGAATATAGAATGCAGAATACCAACTCTCGACTACTCTAGACTCTCTTTAATATTAATCTACCTCCCTTTTTATACAATTATGTGAGAATCCATTAATATAACCATTTATTCTACAAAACTATATAAAACAAGATGTAATGAAATTATAACAATCAATAACCTTTAAATATTACAATGACAATATTAGCCGGTTTGAATAACTGAATACAATCATTAAGTATTTAATAAGTCGTATAACATTGTAGCATCCTTTTCATTTATGTTTCTATAGGTTAATTATTTCTTTTATTTACGCGATTATTATACATATCAAATCCACAAATTTACGGATTTTGCGCGTTACTTACATATATTTATTCCGACGTTTCGATTCTTTCCAGCATCCATGATCACGGGCAGGCTAAGTTGGCATATGTCTGTATCTCAATGATAATAATAATAGTGGATTTGATATTTCTATAGGTTTTTAACATTTATTTGCCATTAAAAAGAGAATTTACATACAATACCACTTAAACGAAATAAAAACACAAATTATAAAACTTACGTTGTCTGTATCAACCGTTTTGTTATCTTAATACGTTTAATAAAATTGATAAATTATTTTATCAAATATTGAAAATATTTCTTTAGCAGTAATATGTATTCTTACTACAATATATTATGGATAATTTAAAATTGGTGTTTACGAATTACGTAATTATATTTCTCACAGCTTATGTAACGGCGTAAGCTAGTTCTCTAGCAAGATTATACCTGAATCCGCGTTTGAGTGGTAGGTGTCAGTGTCAGTGAAAATTACGTAAAATTATGTCAAAACATTATCTATCTTTTTGTTTAAATGTATACCTAATGTTTACATTTAAACAAAAAGTAAATTCATTAAATAAATTTTAAAATAAGTTTCTTAGATATGAATTAGTGTAATACGACTAAGAAATTAGGGCCAAAATTATTTCTTTTGTTTACGCGAATACTATATTTTATTAAATAAAATGACTATTTTTTACGGATTTTATTGCGTTTATTTTCCATATTTCTATAAATTCCCGACGTTTCGAACACTTTCCAGCGGCCGTGGCCAGGTGCAAAAATATGGTAAAATTTTAAAAATATGGTAGCTGAATTTCACAGGCCTTTATTTATATGAACTCAATGTGTTGATGTTTGTTGATGCTTTTACATTCAATAATCATATAAAAGCTTAAATGATCAGGAATAAAACTTTAAAATAAATGTGTTCAATCGAGAACTATGTGATAAAAATTGTATTTGCAAAGACTGGAAAAACGAAATGCTTATTGTATTTTGTTTTCATCTGGCAATCATTTGGCTGACAGCGAAAGACTTTGTTTAATATAAATTGATTAAACGCAAAAATAAATCTATATCAAAATTACACAAAATTGTAGATTTTATTTTGAACACAAAACAATTTTTTAATTAAATTACTTTGAAAATAAAACAAACAAAATAATTGTGTGTTATTCCTAATGCCTATGATTCTCAGTAAAGAATGTACTACGTGAGTTTGTTGGACTTTCATTTATTCAGTTATTCGGGTTCTAAACCATGAATAGATAGTCCAAAATTGTTATGGAATTAATTATCCTATATTCCCATAAAACAATATGTACTTTATCAGGATATAGACATAGGGACGCCCATCCATCCAGCAATACATACAAATATGATGTATTTATCCTCTTCATACAAAAAGTGATATCCTTCACCAATAACAAAACAAGAAACTTTTACTTAAATAAGCCAGCTTTTAGAATAGTTATTCGTAAATAGTTTGACAAACTATTGTTGTTTCTGACGTCCCGATGTCTACTATTGACCAACCCATAAAATATTTTAGTAGATGTAAAGCCAAAGCAAGAGCTATTTTATTAACCTTTCAAAATAGAGAAAATAAGTGCTTTTCCATAACATTATTTTTACATACGTAGTACATCTCCCATAGTATAATTCCACCTATTAAGACTTCACAGGACTTCAATCTTAGTTTAGATTCATTCTATGTGGTTTCATAAAAATAATTATATTTCAATTATATAATTTGAAATATTTGAATTGTACTATTATTATTTTAAAGTTTTTTGCTACGGATGATAATCAAGGCCAAAAATAATTTTAACGTAAATTATATAAGCAATAACAAAAGTAACGCATGACTAAGGGTTGCCAATAATTTATGTATCTAAGTCAATAATAATTATCAATAAATTAATACTTTAAATAAAAATAAGTTTATCCCAAATTTATATAACTTTTCTAAGAAATTTTTCCTTAATATTTTTCTTACCGTTTTTCCAGTTAATATAATACTTAGCTTTAACGCTGGCGAGAGCACTTTAAACAACTTTCTTTAACCTTTCGCGTCCTCTACGATCCTGCAACCATAAGTGTTGCTAATATGAGCTTGCCCCAACGACTCCCAAACATTGACAAACCCCGCTAACCCAATTGGTAATAGTAAAATCCATTCGTTCTTTTAAAAATAGCAAGGCCTCAGGAATCGATCTTATCACAGCGGACATGCTCAAAGCCGACTTGCGTATTCCTGTGACCACTCTAACATCAGATCCTGGTTAAAATCTGGCAAGAAACAAAGTCTTCGTATCACTGTGCCAATAAAGACACTCAGTGACTGCAGCTACTGGAGAGGTGTCTAATTGTCCTCGACCCTATCTAAGGTGCATTGTAAGACCATTTTAGATAAGTTGTTGAAGGCCGTGGTCCCTCTTATTGGGAAGGAGCGGGCTAGAGTCTGGCTCAATCGATTCTGCACGGACCTAATCAACTGGCAGAGCATATCTATCATTCGTAGATTTCGAAAAAGCATTTGATACGATAAAGTGGACGTCTATATGGGACCGCCGGCAGGAGATTTGAATCTCCGAGAAAATAACCTTATTAAGGCCAAAAGGACAAATACTACTATTGTAGAGTGATGTGTTATGGCCTGATCTTGGGGGACATTCCAATACATGCGGGAGTGCAACGACGGTGCTTCCTGTCACCTCTCCTATTCCTCATTGTACTTGATGGCATAATGCATGAAACGACATCAATTAAGTGGCCTGTCATAGAGTAGGGACAATCTAGCGTCCTTGAGGATTTTGATAACGCCGACGAGCTATGGTCCATCATTATTCCATCCATTCTGAATAAATCAAGGAAGGAGAGAGGCAATAAAAGCGAGGCTAAAATAAACAACCGAAAGACTCAGGAGATAATCATGAGATGAGATGATCTCTTGATGAGATGCTAAGCAACAAGCTCGATACCAATCCAAATCGGCACAGAAGTTCTAAAGCGAGTCCGCCAATTCACACACCTTGGAAGTGTAGTGTCGAAAACTGGAGAATCCGAAAAAGATACTGTTGCTGGAATAGCCAAAACGAGAGCAACCTTTGCGCAGCTTCATCCCGTATGGTCACCTCGTAAACTGACACGGAGAGTTAAGTAAAAAATATTCCGCTTATTACGTTAGCCACGACCGATGGTTTTAAAAAAACCACAGTACTTTAAAAATTATTAAAATTACAATATAAATATTTGTATCGGAACTAATTTATACAAAACTATGATACTAAGTCCGGTCGATTTTGATACCGAATCTAGAATGCTCGTGTCGTATGAAATATCTGTGATAACACATTTGGATTGACGTCAATGCTGGCATATGATCGGTTGATCAATACTAAAATATGCAACCCTTGCAGTTCTCGTCAGCAGTTCCTCTATATGGTAGGCATATAACACGCTCCAATGTCAAAATGGTCTTACTGTATGGGTGCGAGACGTAGAAGGTCGCAAAGAACATCTTGCGCCGACTCCAAACCTGCGTCAGTCATAGCATTTGCTGCATTCTGGGAATGTGCTGGCTCGAGAAAATATTCAACGCAGATCGTATAGAAATGCTGAAATGAGACTCCGATCGACCAACAAGTAAAGCGCAAAAAATAGAGCTGGGTCAGACACACTGTCCCGAGGGACACAGAACAAATTCTAGTCAATCTTTAGACTGCGATCTCCAAGAAACGCGCAAACGTGGCTGTCCATAACAAACCTGTTGAAGAACAGCCAGCAGTGCAGTGCTGCAGAAGCGCAAGCAAAATGTATGACGTGGGATTAAGTAAAGCGCGAAACTGAAGATCGCTTGGGGTGGAGACGAACTATTTGCCCCAACTAGAGGACATAGGACTTTAAGTCAAGTTTAAATAATCGGCAGTATATGCTTATGGTAGCAAATACAAACATTTTTATGTTAAAATTAGTATATTATAACAAAATCCTAAATTGCAAGTATTTTGTTTATAAAACTTTTATCAGCTGCTACATGTTACGCAACTTGAAGGTGGAAGCTTATTCGCTGTACTGTATTGTTCCTGACTTGTATTGTAAAGTAACACCGTAGTTTCAGTTAGCTGGCTAAGAAAGCGCTATTGTTATAATTTTAATTGTAACGAACTCCATTATTCGTCAGATGATGTTACATTCAGCAATTATTCAAACTCCATTTTCAAAAGTAAAAACAATAGATTATATTTAAATAAATGTCAGTAAAAATGTAACTGGAACTGATTTCAGCCTAGTAATATCTATTATCGCTTTTAAGGAATAATAATATAAAAATGATTAATGTATATGCAAGCTTTGGTTTCACTTTTTATGTATATATAATATTTATTTCGGACTAACAATGAACGGCTTTAAATAAGCTTTGAAATTACCTAATGGCACTTTACCTATAACTTACTCTATCTACTCGTGAATTTAATTATTAAACTTGGTTATTATGGCTATTTTTAAGTTAATTATTATATTTTTAAGGTAATTTATTTGCCAGTTATTATTAAGTACTACATTATTGTCCTCTTATGTCTTAGTAATTTTGATTACCCTGATTTCAGCTAGTATTAAAAAATTGATAATGAAAAACTCATAGTTCAAACTATGATTTTACTTCCGCACCTGCAGCTCTGATATTTCTGTCAGGCAAAATGATACATAGTACGATTTGTTATCATTTAAAAGCTTTTAGAAATCAACGACAATTCTTCACCAAGAGAAAGATTTTCTTATATAAATAAATAAACCTAATAACTAGTAATCAAAATATACAAAGTCGAACAAATGGTACAGTTCGTTTATCATGCCTGAGCCTGCCATTTGCGTGTCAGGTGTTATTACTTCTAAAATTTTACCAATGCAAGTTTAAAAAAATATATAAACAAAGTATCCTATTAATATTATAAAGGGGGCCATCCATAAATTACGTCACACGATTCTCACAATTTTTGGGCCCTAGGACCAAGGACCAAGGACGAGCCTTGTCACACCTATACAGAAACTAAATGGTAACTATATCTTTCTATTTATTCAGTCTTTTCTATTGATATAATCTTACGTTTATACTAATAGAGTATCAAAAAAATTTGTAAATAATTCGTATATGTTGCTTGTTTCGAAACGTGACTTAAAAAATAAGACTCCGTGTCACAATTTGTTCTCCTTCTCCCTCCCCCATACCGTGTGACGTAATTTATGGATGATCCCAAATACGAAAGTTTGTGAGTGTCGATGTTTTTTATTCATCTACTGAAAACTATTTGATGAGTTTTGATAGAACTTGACGATAGCTTATATTTCGTTGTTATTTATGCAGATGTAGTGTAGTTTTTAAAATAAAAACCTTTAATAGAGAAGGCGTGCATCAGGGGAGTACTATTTCTAGCAGCGGACTAACACTGGCTGATGATGATGATGATGATGATGAGTGTAGTTCACTGATAATTTCATTAAAAGTTTTTGTAGAAAAACTCTGTCATCAGCTATTCTGGCACGAACCGTATAAACCTTTGGGCTTATAAGTACATTATAATGTGAAATAAATATTATCTCAAATCAAAATCTTCACGCAGGTGAAACTGCGGCAAAACTAGTTTGTTATATACAACTCTTAGTTTTCTCCTATTCCTTATTATGGACATAATTAAGCAGCAAATTTTTATTCAGAAAGTATAAGTCCTAACTAAGCTACAAGTTCAAAATCATTTCAAGTTTAACTCTATTTACTCTAAAGTATATACACAACTTAACCGTCCTTTGTCCAATGCCCGATGAAGCCACATCTACAAATATGGGCATGACCGTATGGTTTGCGAACTAAGACATATTGGTTTAAAACTAACAGGCTCTCGAGAACTCTGGACAGAGCGCCTCCAGCAGCGGTCCCGTCCACACGTATTCGCCGCAAGTCTCAAGCTCGCTTCGCAGAAGTCATCGTCCGCCGCCGTGAAACCGTCTCGCTGCGCCATCTGCGTTTATGAGTGCCTGCGCTCATAGAGCCTTTGTCGCACCGCTGACGTAATCGCGGTGGAATTTATTGCGCTACCTCAAGCGGTCGGCTTGTACGCAGCTGTGTTTTGCAACTCGTTTATAACACAATGTGTTGCTAGCCGCTGTAGCTAAGCGCATCATCTTTTTCTTAGGTTATTTAATTCTGTTTCTTGGCCGAACAAGTCGTTTTAACGACTTTACTAGCCCACCGAACGATATTAATATTCTGTTTCGGTTTCAGAAGCAAGTCAGACACACCTCCCTGCCGTAGCCGGCAGGGCGGTAGAAACTACGCCCGGCAACCGCCGGGCGCACCGATTGCGTCAGACGACGCCGCAGATGTCTCGCCGAAGCTGACACAACCGACAAGATGGTCGACCGAGAGCTCTCGACCCGCTTCGGTATTGATACCGGAGCGATTGAGGAGAAAATCGGTCGTAAACTCTACATAAAGTTGACCGACGCCGTGCATCAGATTATATCTGAAAACCTCCCTCCGAACGAAACCCCTACTCCCGCATCCACGCCTGGACCGTCCCGTCCATTCCCAGCGGATGATAGTGACGACAATTATGTCGACATTAGCATCCACTCGGAATCGGACATGGAGGTCGAGGCTCACCACGCTCCAGTTCCCAACCAGACGACGGCTTCAAAACCGTCAAATCAAAGAGGAAGCGCAAGTGGCACCTCATCACCGCACCCACCCATCCCGTCAAGGCTGCAAAGCCTGACATCCCCACCACCTGCCCTCAGCAGGTTTCCCAACCATCCATCCATCCCGCCGATCCCAGGCGCCCCCCGGCACCTCGCCCCGCCCAGCCGTCCCAGCCTTCCCAGGTACGGCTACCTGTAGGAAAACGTCACCCCGATCTACCTCCGCGAGAAGGAGAAATGGGTCGATATTCGATCGGCCCTATCAAATGATATAAATTTGATGCCTCTGATAGCAATCAGGGATCAAATTACAACTCAGACCCCAGATGATTTTAGGAAGGTGACCTCTTCCTTCGGGAAAAGGAACACCAATATCATACATTCGCGCTCCCGGATGAGCGCGTACTTAGACAGTGGTCAAGGGCTGCCTAAGAAATCCATGCGCGGAGATAACTTCCGCGATAAAAGATTAGACATTCCAGTCCTAGGGGTACAACGAATGTACCACCCACGCACCAAACGCCCTTATGGTATGGTGCTAGTCACCTCGAGCGCTCTAAGGAAGGAAGCGCATCTACGACGTCGAGCAGCTGTGTGGGATTGGCCGTCTCACTTGAGCGGCCTCACTCTAACGGTTTGCCGAGGCAGTGTCACAACTGCCAAGTATTTGGTCACGCTGCGCGGAACTGCTTCGCACGCCCCGTTGCGTTAAATGCCTCGGGGACCACGGTACCGCATCCTGTCCCAGACCCAAGGACAAAGAAGTCCTCGCCACCTACGAACCTCCCGCGTGCGTTAACTGCCGCGCTCACGGCACACGGCCAACTCCTCGCTGCCCTAAGGCGCCAAAACGCAGAGTTCCTGCGATCCCGGGAAGCCTCTTCTAGGCGACCACCTATCCGTCCAATACCACCGCATTCCCACCCTCCGTCCTTCTAACGCTTGCGTTCCGCCCGCGTAGTAACAGCCAGCGCCGGAGCCGACTCCGAGCGCACAGCGGCCCGCCGCGTCCTCAAAGAGCCAGCATGCTAGCCATAGCAATGGCAGCACTGGCAACAATGTAACATCATTTTAAAGTCGCTAGATCTTTTTAATCTAGACGAGCTAAATCAAGCAGCAGACGAATTCGCCGCCGGCAACGCGATGGTTAGGTTTTCCTTCTTGTTAAATACAAGAATTTAATTACTGCCCATTAAGGCTTAGGTAGCGACACCCTAGCAGTAGCCAGACACACCCTACACTTAGAGTGTGGACATACACACACACTCATGACATCGGCCCCACCGGTGAGGTCGATAATTACACCCTTTGCTATATGACACCGTGGCTTAACATATATTAGATAGGAGCGTTGCTGGAGTTTCTTGCGCCACTTCTTCTCCCAGCGCCAACGCTTTAAGAAGTGGTAGTAAAATTTAGATAGAGCTCTTCTAGCTATTAAATGATCATTGCAAAGCGTCTGAATCGAGCCGAGGCGTCGGCCCACCTGGGCAGCCCTCGATTCAGCATGCTAACGGAACCAGAAGGTGACAACCCAAGCCTAGGCTCCTTCGGGGCCCTTGGTGAGTTAAGTCACTTACGGGGAGACGCCCTGGCAACGGCCCCCTGAACCCGGTTATGTTCTAATAGGTTTCTTCCTCAGAGCACGAGATCCATCAAAAAAAAAAAAAAATCGAGAACTCTGTCGTAATCAATCGAAATTGTTGACAACAAAGTTTAATATAAATTTTGAAATAAAATTATGTTACAATAAAGTATATCTACAATCGAACTATTTCTTATAAAAATTGCTAATAAAACAAATATATATGACAATAAAGTGATCGAAGAAAAGTCATCAAAAATTAAGCCTTTTTTTAACTACAAGTAAAAAGCTATTGCTATAAGAACTGATTATGTAATAGGAACTTATTTCATTAAATAACCAAATAAATCTTAAATAAATGTCATTATTCTATTTTATATTGGTTCTCATTCTCATAAGCCTGTAATAGCCACTGCTGGACATAGGCCTCCCCTAATACACCCCTATCCATCAGGGGGTTTTGGACCGTATCTCACCACGCTGGTCCGATGCAGGTTGGTGGGTGGACCGACTTTTTACATGCCCATCCGACGCATGGATCATCTTACTTTTCAGACAATTGGGTGATCGGCCCAAATTGCCCTAACCAACTAGGAAACAACAATGGAAATTTGTTGAGTCCCCGCAGGAATCGAACCCACGACCTCCGGTTACTAAAGCACACGCCCATACCACTAGACTACGGTAGCAGTATTGGTTCAGTCAGAAAAAACATTTTATACAGGATCAAGTAAAACAAAAAATGAGCGCTTAAATGATTAAACTATGAAAACTAAATGGGTAACTTAAACACTAAAAAAAATAAAGCTCTATAGGAAACGTCATACTAATAATTACGAACCCCTATGTATTATGCGCATATTATAATTTAAACTAACTAAAGTTTCTAATGTTAGTACAAGAGTGTTTGTTACCGCTAAATAAATAGTCTGTGAAAGCTGTACTTATTTCATTTAACATTAATGGCTTACGTACGGATCTTCTAATGCGTAATTAATGGATTAAATTCATATCTTCGAATTAAAAAGATTACTTCTTTGCAACGATTTTAATTAAAACTGAAAGCTATTAAACACGTTTTTTTTTAACAATCGGCTTGTAAACCAAAACATTCCGTCATTTATGCTGACGTTTACATGAACATTTTAATCTGTTTTTGACCGAATTCCTCAAAGGTCCGAATTGAGTACCTCATTACTCAATTCTGACATTTTAGTATTAATAGAATATCTCGGTGTTAGTTAAAATTGACTGATTCAATAAAGTAAACTTTATAAGCATCTTAGTTTCTTGCCCGCGAACTACTGTAATATAAGTATGAAAATATTGTAATTTTAAAAATATATACTTTAGTTTATCATAGTAGACTTAAAGTAGATTTTTAGCTTTGTATAAAAATATAAGATACAATTTTATTTTTGAGAATTAATTTCTACCGTTGAATCGCGTTTAGAACTGCTTACTTGCAACAGCTGAACATGTTGTGTCGGTCAACTTGATGAATTTGTTGGAATTTTTCTTTATTGAACATAAAACAATAAAGTATCCAAAATAACGGGGTGAACTAGGAGTTGAAACAGGGGTGAAAGTTAATGTAAAAATTAGTCATCGTTGAAGCTTAACCCATAAAACTTTGTGTCTAATGATAGAGACACACACACATAAAATGAAAACACGAAGTCGCAGGTAACAGCTAGTTAATATATATGTTTCTTTTATTTTAAATGTAAAGAACATTGTCTAGTTAAAATTGTTTTCCGTGAACGTATTGTAACATCGTAAGTAAATCACCACCATATCAGCCTATGAAAGTCCACTGCTGGAGATAGGCCTCCCCCATGAGCCGCCAAGAAGTACGATCCTGCGCCACCTGCATCCACTGACTTCCCGCACACTTGCACAGGTCGTCACTCCATCTCGTGGGGGGTCGTCCCACTCTGCGATGGCCAGTACGAGGCTGCCACTCGAGAACCTTTTTTCCCCTTCGGTTATCGGCTCTACGAGCTAAATGGCCGACCCATTGCCACTTTAGCTTGCTAACTTTGCGAGCTATGTCGGTCACCATCGTTCTGCTGCGGATGTCTGTATTACGCACTCTATCACGCAGAGAAATTCGGAGCATAGCCCGCTCCATAGCTCGCTGAGTGACTTGGAGCTTCCTCATACGGTCAGCAGAGAAGGACCACGTCTCAGTTCCTTACGTCATCACTGGCAACACGCACTTATGTTTACGGTTGAATACCTTAGTTTTTAGACATTGAGGGATATCGGACAAGAGGATACGTCTAAGCTTCCCGAAAGCTTCCCCCCCGAGTTGGATTCGTCGATTGACCTCTGCGTCGAAGTTGGACTTACCTAACCGAACTACTTATCCCAGGTAAATATATTGGTCAACAACTTCGAGCACAGCGTCCCCAATAACCACTGGCGTAGGCATGACCTGAGCGTTAGACATGACTTTCGTCTTTTCCATGTTCATCCTAAGGCCTACGTGTTGGGAAACACTGTTGAGGTCATTGAGCATAGCGTTGAGGTCCTCCAGCGATTCCGCCATTATGACTATGTCGTCGGCAAATCTAAGGTGGGTGATGCACTCGGCATCGATGTTTGTACCTCGTCCTTTCCAATCTCAAAGTTTCAATGCGTCTTCCAATACAGCGATGAAGAGTTTCGAGGAAATAACATCACCCTTCTGCACTTGGATAGGCTTCGTACTACCGGATTGTAGTCGGACGGACATCGTTGCTTTACTGTACAAACACCTTAGTACCTCGATATACCGACTGTCTACTTCGCAACGCTGAAGGGCCTGTAGCAGCCCAAATTTGACAGAATCAAGGCTTTCTCATGTCCACAAACGCCAAGCATAAAGGCAAATTATACTCCTCAGTATTCTGTATAATCTGCCGCAGCGTAAATATGTGGTCTATGGTACTAAAGCCTTTTCGGAATCCAGCTTGTTCGGGTGGCTGGAAGCGAGACGATTCAAGATGACCCTCGAGAACAGAACATAAACGCGGCTCAGAAGGGAAATCGGTCTATAGTTTTTCAAGAGGCTCTTATCGCCTTTCTTGAAAAACAATACCACTAAGCTTCTGCTCCACGCATCTGGCGTTATACCAGCCTGTGGGACGAAATTAAAGAGCCTCTGAAGGACTACAAGTACCGATTCTTCACCCGCTTTCAGAAGCTCTGCTGTAATTCCGTCCTCACCAGGCGCTTTGCCGTTCTTAAGTTGGTCGAGAGCCATTCGTATTTCGCTCAGACTGACGTCCGGGATATCTTCGGAGTTGTGCCGTGTGAGCTTTGCTCTTTGGTCGTCACTCGTTTCAGTAAGCGGCTCCGACGACGATGTGTACAACTTTCCATAGAACCTCTCAATCTCACTCAAAACCTCCGGCCTACTGGAGATGACGGCCCCATTATCGGTCTTCAACTTAGTCAACTGACTTTGCCCGATAGACAGATCTCTGGCGAGGACTTTAGAACCTTGGTTCCGTTCTATTGCTTCTTTAATACGAGATGTATTAAAGTTACGCAAGTCCCGCCGCATATACTTGGAGATCTGTCTATTAAGCTGCCTATAATCTGACTTATCAGAAGAAGACTGTAGCCGCATCTTCCGTCTTGTATCCAGAAGGTTAAGAGTGGCATCAGAGAGTTTTTGGCTTTCAATTTTGCGGTGTATTTTATAAAACCTAGAACCCACACCATGAACAGTCTCCACGAGCTCAGTGTTGATATCGTCCACAGTGTTGCACTTGTCTAGGGTTTGGAAGCGATTGCTAAGTTAGAGCTGAAAGCCATGGGCATTTTGAATATGGGCACGAGACGGACGAAGCGTGGACTTTATCAGACGAGATCTTTCAAGCCTAATGTTAAGATCCAATGTGCCTCTTACCAGTCGGTAAACCTTGCAATCACAGAGACATCGTTGAATATTTGGCGTTTGGTCGTCATGATCAAGTCAATCTCGTTTTTTACGGAACCATCGGGGCTTATCCAGGTCCACTTTCAGTGGGGCTGCTTTTTGAAGAAGGAGTTCATCATATATAGTCCTTCCCTCTCCATAAAGTAAATCACACAAAGATATAAAGACATCTACGACGATAAAACAAATGGCAATATGTTTTCCAAATACTTATTTATTTGGAAATTATTTATTTAAGAAGAGATAATTAAAATATTTTTATGGACATTTTTATAAACTTTGCCGATAATTTAGAAATTATATATGAAATCAACATTACTTTTCTCAAATAAAGGTTTTCCTTTTAAACAATTTCAGATCCAGCTTCAATAAAACAATGTAAAACGAGTATCGCGTGATTTTGTTTTGATTCCAATCTTTGTAATAGAATCACGTAGGCGCAATGAGATAAAGTATCTTGCAAGCTAACAATGAAATTCCTACAAAACTATACTATTTTTTTCAAGAAAAATAACGTTAATAATCAGAAAACTTAAAATGTAATAATTTAACTATAGTTGAATTGTGTTAAAAATAAAAAAAAATTGATTGTTTCAATTTATACTAATTAATTTAAAATCTACTAGACAAATTCCATTACTTTTTGCAATAATAAAGCTACATTATCACTTATTATTTATCTATCTTTTAATGTTAAACAAACGTTAGCAAAAGAAAATTTGAAGAAAGTTTTGGACGTGATGTTGATGATGATGATTCCAGACACTTTTTTTCATAACCTTTAATACGCTATTAAAGAAGATAAAAAAAAATTATGCACGAAACGATATCTTAAATCTTGATTTAAATACCTTGATATATACAGGTAGTACTACTGGCATGATGAACTTGACCCTACACACCTGACAACACAAACGCGACTACAAACACCCGGTACACTCATTACACCCGCGTTCTGGGGTGTTTCTCAATGCCCCCAGCAACCAATTAAAAACAGTCGTCAGAACGGCCCGGACGGAAACCGATCGTCGACGATCCTTAGGAGTCACAAAAGAATGCCTAACTCACATACCTTCTGTGCGTGTGGCCTTCTAATATAAATATTTTTACAGTAGTATAGCCATTTTAAATGTCTAATGGTTAAAAAGTAAAATCTTGGCTTATCAGTCGTCTGTTAATATTGTTGCAATAGGTTTTCTTGCATCTGAAATTTCTGGAGACTGGCAAGTATTTCAGGCACGTTTCTTTGTCTTGGATATTTACATATTGAAAATTTGTTATCGTATTGTTTAGTGTGAAGCATTGTTGCTATAGCTATACAGATGTGCGTAATTTGTAAAAAATATAATTACATTTTTAATAGAAGAACTTGATAACTTGCACCAAATGAACTCTAATGAATTCTGAATAATTAATTACTTTATTTATGTAATACTAGCTCATTTCAAAATAGTATTAAGACGTTATAAATGCTAAACGTGGTTATATTCAATTAGGCATTCTAATTATAGTTTTATTCCGTACATTTCTTTAAATCATCCTCTTTGAATAATTGCATCATAACATCAACTACATATCGTATCTTTTAATTCCATTACTTTTATCTTGTTAATGTTTTTGCACTATTTACTCGGTTGTTAAAAATCATAAAGCTTATCGATATATGAATACGTTTTTAATATTAATGTAGCTGTCTCTACGCCGAAGGAAAGTATACAAATATCTAAGCTGTTATTTACTTAATAGCTTAAATCCAGTCTCTTAAAACAGTCCATCCACAGTTCTTTTAATATGTAAAGGGTTTGAAAATATATTTAAGATAGATAATTTCTATGGAAATACATTGTAAAACCATTATAAATAATTGAATTTAAATATTGAGCTGTTCATATTTTTAATTGCAAGTTTTAAATTAAGACATATACCAACTTACTCTGCCCGTGATCGTGGACGCTAGAAAGAATCCGAAACGTCGGGAATAAATATATGTAACTAACGCGAAAAACCCGTAAATTAGTGAATTTGACATGTATAATAACCGCGTAAATAAAAAGAAATAAAAATCTTCACGTTGAAGTTTATAATAAAACATTATTAAATACACCCAATGCACTCTAAAATCAGCGAAATGACAATCACGGTTTGCGTGATAACATTTAAGCATAATTAACTTATTTATTTTTATTAATTTAAAATCTATGCACAATTAGTACAGAGGAAAATAAAGTCGGAGGCAGTTTTACACTGTTTATTTATAAATTATAGCCTGTAAGTCAATAAGTGGTTTTTGCGTGAGAGAATAACAGACAATAATCCACGCATTTTTATTGAATTTTTATTCATAATGTAAGTATGGTTTGAAAAAATCGAAAATTATATCGAGTTCAAAAGTATAATGTTTAATAATTTCCAAAGTAACAAACGGCACCGTTTTAGTTTATTATAGGATTAGACTTTAAAAAACTTTTTTGTTTTAAGCTGTACCAAATTATCTCAGGAAAGTAAAAATAATTCATATCAACTATGAAAGGAACGCAAAGGCTTCACCGATTATAAGCTGCTGCAATCAATTCAAGTGTCAAATATTTAAATTCAATTTCAACGGAAAGGTCTTATTCCAGATTTGTTCGAGTTCAGAGTTTGCATTCAAAACATTTACGACATCTCCGAACAATTTGTATTTGCCGCTTTGTTAAAAGACGATGGCCGTTCTTCAATAGCTACTATTGACTTTGTTTTGCAATGTCCGGATTGTAATTCGTTCATTTGGTTGTAATTTCTTCGCTTTATATAACAAAATTTTATATAACGTCAACAAAACAAAACAATATAACAAAATTTTATATAAAACTTTATGTAACAAATTCATTCAGTAAATATATCAAACGTTGATATTTTTACTATACTATTTATTTTTGAGTAATGTGTTAAAAATCTACTAGCTATGATGGTACCAAATGACATGCAATAATTTTTAAAAACTTTATTTTAAAAAATCTCAAGAAATAAAAATTAAATATTTTGATAATAATACACCTCTGGGTAATTTTATAAAAATGTCGAGTTCAATGGACGATTTGTAATAAATTTTTTAGTGAAATTATTTTTTATTACATCATGAGAGTGTACGTTATGTAGCGAGTAAAAACGATAAAACGTAACAATACCGTAAAAACGAGTAGACGATCCATAAGGATGTGTAATGCTTATATGTTGAAAAAGATAATTGATTTTGACTAGTAAACCTTTCGTTTGTTCTTTGAAATTAAATTTGTTAGATAACAATTCTTCTATATTATCTTTAGGAAATAATACCAAGCTTTAAATTTTATCTAGAATTTTCATTTACAATTCCGAAGCATAAAAAACCCTAGTCTGTAATTATATAGTAAACACAAAAGTAATAAATCTGTCTTTTAATAACTATAAACATGCAATAATAATATAAACTGATAGTTATAAAACTGCCGTTTCTTTGTAATTCAATTGTATTATCTAATAATATAAACATTAAATTGCTCTAAACGTTTTCTATACATAAACGTTTTGAAACTGACAAACTTATGAAGTCTGTAAGAAGTTAACATTTGACAGGATTTTCAGCATTTGCCTTAAAGAGATTTTGTCTGCTAGGGGCGGTGCCTTTTGTAACTTGCTTTATGCTTTGGCATGTTCTAAACTTATTTCTATCATAACTTAGCCTTAACCCGGAAAGTTAATTTTAACTGTCTGCTTGCAGAAACCCCTTTTACAGCAAATTATTTTAAGTTTAGGCGATATTCCCTGATAAGAAATACATCCACGTACTAATATAAAAATGCATAATATGTAAATATTAGAAGCAAATCTCTTGATTATAAAACTAATATTATATATGTATAAATTTATTAGTGGGCTTGAATCCAGCGGGTACGAAATAAACAACAACAAGTGAATTTTTAACAAAAAAATATTAGATCAAACAGTAATTAAAGAAGTATTTGAAGGAAACCAAGCGTGTAACAAATTGAAATTGCCCCGTGATTTCTCCCGGGCATTTTCAATCTCTCATATCTTTTTAAGATGCGATTGCTTAAACAAGACTTACTACACGACCGTCTTAAGTCGTCTTTACAGTACTTCAATGACTTTAGATTTCTATAAACTAATCCATCCGTCGATTGACATTTTTGTTTTTTATGCTGAGAAAGAATCAAATTTTAATTTACTTTTACATACAATCCACGTTCACTATAGAAATAATCATAAAAGCTTCTTTATTTTTCTAAATAAACATAAATGTAGATTTTATAAATATTATCGTTAAACTGACATACTATACGGTTCCAATGTTACGTGTCACTGATAGACTAATTTAAAACAAAAACATTTTCCAACTAAAGTTACTTCTATTTAATCATATGTTCATTGCTTTTATACCTATTTAAAATGTAAAATAAACGCGATAAAATCCGTACAGTCATTTTATTTAATAATGTATAATATTCGCAAAGCAATAGAAATAATTAGCGTTTATACCGTTAAAAAGTATTAAGAAAGATTAAAGCGCTCATTATTAAAGTATGAAACTGACAGTTGGAAGCAGTTAAATTAATTTTGCATTAATCAATCGACTATTATAAACTCTATCTCTCTAAGAGACGTACAATGTAAAGAAATATTTACTAATATTTACTTCTTAATTATAAATATTTTTTCGTTAAAATAAATGTAGTTTGTCCTAGTAAGTGAATGAATGAAATAGTATAATAATAGAAATTCATATTTTAACATTTGCCAAATTACATTTATGTTTAAGCATTACCGGTGGTAGGTCCCATTTTTACAGGGGACCGACTGGGCGAAATACCACAGCGGCCTATTTTAACCGCAAAGCAGTAGTGTAAAACACAACTGTGTTTCGGTTTGAAGGGCACCGTGCCATGCTGTTACTGGGTAAACGAGACGTAACATCCTATGTCTCACGGTAGGCAGCGCGTTGATGATACCAGTATTGCTAATGTATAGACATTGGCCCATAGGGCGTTGGCGACCACGTTTCATCAGGTGGCCCGACTGCTTGTCTGCCTGCGCAGGCAATAAAAAAAGGTGTATTTAAAAATTACCAGATTCAATGTTAGACGTCGCAGATATATTGCATACAAAGAAGCAGAACTACAAAGAAACAGAATACAAAGAAACAATTTTAGTTCTCGATCAATATTAACCACTAACCCCTAATAACGGTTATATATTTAGCCAAAAGCAAATCAGGTGCAGGAAATATATAAAAAAAATTGTTTTTAAAAATCAATCAAGCTTTTATCTAATGAAAGTATTCCCAAATAACATTGAAATATAATAATTCTTCTAGCGTTTAATTGTTTAAAATTATGAACATTTATTATAAATAGTTAAATTATCATAAACAGTTAAAAAAATACTAATATCAAAAAATGTGCAATGAAAAATGGTTAGAGATTTCCCAACCGGTACATTTAACATATGGTGAGAGAGCTCGATTATTACGTACAAAAATAATTCTGGTTACTAAGAAATTTGGTTTAACAGTATCAGTCACATGTAGATGTTGTAAATTGAAACAAAGGACAAACAATCTTAAATAACAAAATAATGCTAGATATTATACTACACTATATATATAAACACAACGGGCGTATCTGCATGTAACTAACAGAATTAACTTACCTAGGACACATGCATAGATTTAGGTATAATCTTGCATAAGAATCTCACGTGGTTGCAGAAGCTGAAATGATGCTATAGTATTATACTTACATTAAAAAATGCAAATATGGAATAAGAAAGTAAACATATAAAGCTGTAAACATATTTTATGCAAATCATCAAAGGTAAGAATTATTGTAATAGTGTAAACCTCGTGTTTTATCTACGAATATAACTTAAGCCTAAAACAGCAAACATATTATGTCTAAGAGTAAATTCATTATATACAATATATGTATTCTTCCTTCCCTCCCCATCCCTATCAATTAAATATAATTACACATCGATCCAATGTTTAAATTTATACAAAAGACCAATTTAAGCCGTAACTTCAATTTAAATATTGTATGATGAATACGCTTAGAGCTTTACCGATCGAAATTAGTTTTCGAAATTTGTTTTAATTAAAAGCTGGAATTTTCCTAAACAAAGTCTTATGTCAAACAATTATGGCGCCTAAAGCGAAATCGTTATTGTTGGTGTTCCGCCGCCTTGTTTAATCCTGATTCGATGTTAAACCAAAAAGAAGATACGATCTTTTGAGGATAATTGAATTTGACAAACGACTTTGTTTACGATTCCTTTTTTTTGCATGTGACACTAAACAATAAAGTTTCGTATAAACTGATTTTAAAATGTCACTCATTTGATACGATCATTTATTGTAACTTTGGGTATCATCGTATTCATATAATGATCCAGGTTTCCCCATCTATAACGGTACATAACTCCCCCTCGCCTCCGTAATCTAGCAGTAAGGGCTTTTGAAACGGGAGGTCACTGGTTCGAATCCTGCGGAGACTCAACAAATTGTCATTGTTGTTTTCTAGTTCGTTAGGGCTACTGCATTTGAACTGATCATCTGAACTATCCATCTGGACCGACTTTTTACATGCCCATGTAAAAAGTCGGTCCACTCTCCATCCCGCATTCGACCAGCGTGGTGGGATCCAATCCAAAAACCCCCTTAATGATAAGGTGTGCATTAAGGCAGGCCTATGTCCAGCAGTGGACTAACGCAGGCTGATGATGATGATGATGATGAGGGAACATAGGTCATCGTAATAAACAATTCTAAATAAATGTATAGATACATAATCTGTCCAAATCTAACTCCCACAGTGGTGGATTTATATTAAACATTATAGACACAAATAATATAAAATATTAGTAGGTGTAATATATGTTAAAGATGGTGATGGAGGAAGAGAGTCGGGAGCCGGAGCCTTGTATTAAAAGTACTATTATCAGTAACACTTTATAATTCGGGAAGAATAACGACGTATGGAATATAGAATGCAGAATACCAACTCTCGACTACTCTCTACTCTCTCTTTAATATTAATCTACCTCTCTTTTTATACAATTATGTGACAGACTAAGTTGGTATTATTATCATTGAGATACAGACATTTACCTCTTGTGCTCTTTAAATTTTCATCCATATTCTAATGTATACATAAAAAGTTATATAAAGTATTTAAAGGTATTCAAAAGATTTTTGACATTGTTATTAACAAAGAACCCTCCTCCTCTACGTTTTGTTTATAATTATTGACATAGGTACTTCAACTTAAATTTCTTTTACCAATTTTAATTTAAAAGATGACTGAAGTTTGAATGTTTAGGATTTTTTAATTACTACATTTTTTAGATTTTTAATTTTTCAGGTATCCATTTATTCTAACGTATTTAACTCCCTCTCCCCCCCTCTTACATGTATTCCTTTCCCTTCCTTTCAAGTGTGCGTTAATAGAAATGTATAAATAATTATCATTTTATCGTAATATATAAAATAAAAGGTAATAAACGTGGATAATGCCTACGCCGCATGTGCACTACGACTTAAACCACTACTTTGTTCCTTTTCAGTAACCCTATTGTAATCTTCTGCAACCGTATCAGAGTGGGTTACCAAAACAGCCCCAGAAGTACCTCACTCTTTGTCTCGGTCCTGATACATGGGCCACAGACTCCTCTAAATGCATTACCCAGGGGCTAAGGGAGGTAGGAGTACAAGACTCGCAGCCCCCTGCGGTGGCCTCGGTAAGAAATCTGCTGTTAACCTGATTCCCCGCCAAAGGAGAGATTTCAGAGACACCATGTCGAATGTACTCTCCTCGAACGGCTTCCCATATCGTATATGCGGTGCGGCTCCGCCGGTCGCGAAGGTAGGAACAAACCAACATTCCCCTTTTCCCGTGACTTCACCTTGGCTGTGCAGGACAGGGAATACGCCTTCCACACGTCTCCACCAGCCTTCCACTTTTTCAGCGAGCTTAGAGCAGTCTCCACGGTTGATCTTACATCTTAGACCAACCTGATTCCTCTTAGCTGCCATGCGACTGTACCCCAGGATTCCCACGACTACGATAAGGTGGGAACGGACCTATTTTTTTACTCTTTCAATAAACCTACATAATCTCGCTTCACATATTAGCATACCACGTACATAATAGGTGCCATGGGCTTGTAATCTCTAAATAGGTACGAAAGAGAACATTCGAAAACAATACGATTACCTATTAGTTGTGTACGTTTAAAGGCTTAACGTTACCAATATACAAAACATTTTATGGAAAATGGACCTGAATAAAGTGCTCCGCGATATTTAACGTCATTAACGATGCTGTGTAGAAACGGTTTACACGACTAAAACAGTTATACTTTTTATTGAACTTAATACAGGCCTACTATTATATTGTGGTAAATTTTCTTTTTATCGGTGTAAATGCACAACAGTGTGTGGTGTGCCGAGATTCAAAGAAACTTTTTTTATCACTACATACTAACATAGATCCCTGAAATTTTGAATAAAATGACATTACAAATATTTAAGATGTTTTAACAAAACGAAATTCTACCAAAATTACGTAAAAATCGTTTTACTTTATTTTCCGATTACTTAAACTACACCCTATTCAAA
Source organism: Lamproptera curius (assembly GCA_029286875.1). Lineage (NCBI taxonomy): Eukaryota > Metazoa > Arthropoda > Insecta > Lepidoptera > Papilionidae > Lamproptera > Lamproptera curius. Next base: position 77,465 of record JAGSMT010000114.1, read on the forward strand.
AAGTTTACGTCGATCGTGGGAACTAAACTAGTCTTGAATTTACACAGTTGGTTTTGCACATTACTAAGATATGTGTCTATGATGAAATCCGTCAGGGTCTGATTTATCAGACCCAGATACACTCGGCAATAATAACTTTTAATTACTTACTATTAATAACTGAACTTATAGTGTTCAGAGCAATAGCTTTTGCATACTTAAATATTTTTAGCCGTTCAATTGTGGTTTAGATTACAACGCAATAGGTTTCTTATTTCGTTTATAAACATAGCTCTAGGTTTCATTTATCTAAAAGGTAAAGTATAGTAAGTGAATTTATAACCGATATATTAATGAAACTACCATGCGGATTTGTTCACATGAAATATTTACTTGATGTTTGTGCTTTCGTCACAAAATGTATTTTTGTATTTATGAATAGCGTTAATTCGTTAGTTAACACGAAAAACAAAAACTAAATTACAAATGAAAAATAAATCGGATTGCAATCGAAACATCTGATATTAATTTAACTATCTAATTTTATGCCTTTTATCTATTTAATATGTATCTATTACATTTAGGAATTAAATATTACACATCTACGAATGTTGCCATTTTTATAGATTCTTTTATTGTGATAAAACGCTTTGTACAAATTACGATTATTAATATTACATTGATAAAAAACATAAACAGAAGTCAACGTAAAGTACTGTAAAGTGTTTTAAAATTATTTAAACCAAACCTTTCATAGAAGTCGCGGAAAGGCAGCCATTTCAATTTGCGCTTTTCGTATACTCAAATAACATTTTATGTTTCGTTTCTCCAAGTTATAAGTAGTATTATATATATATATTATATAGAATATTAGGGGAGGCCTATGTCCCTGTTATAACGATTATTTATATACACATAACATTTACATTTAATTATAAAAGAAAGAATAAATATTATTTCAAAAAGTGTCGATCACGGGTCGATAAGCCATGATTGAAACCGTAATCAATTTTAATTCTTTGTCCTCAATCTATTATAATTCTAAGGTAGCCGTTGTTTGAAATGCATTTGTTTACATTTGTGTACATTTTAAAATTGTAAATATATAAAACAAGAATATTTTAATTGTATCAAAACCTGATCTCAAACGGGCAAAGATAAAAAAAAATGCATATTGTTAATATACTGCTCTTTTTAGTACATTCTTGGCCGCGTTGCCTTAACCGTAACAGCAATGAGAAGTTGTTAAGTCTCCGCAGGCGGTAGGTACGAGCCGCGACGATCGCATTTTAAACCCTTTTGAACAAATAACCAAGTGAAAAATAAGTTTTTTATAACTATAATTGTCCTATTTGTGAATAACATTATGCACTGAAATTTCTTGAATGGTAATATTGAGAGTTTTTCTTTTCCTTATATCCTCGTTATCAATATAATAACCCTTTTTGGTAAAATCTATTGTTTTAAATAAATACAACTAAAAATATGCTCAAAGTTTTTTTGTTGAATATGCTAATCAAAAGTTTTAAAGTGTACTACGGAACGTATTTTTATGAAAATAATATAGGGCAATAACAAGCAATAACAATTGTTTTTTGTACACTTCTTAAAGTTCATCTGTCCTTTCTAATAAAGGGTGACATGACAAAAAAAATTCAGAAATGTGGTCAAGAGACAGAAGCATCGTGGTGGAAGAACCTAAAACGGCCTTTCATAAATACAAAACAGTCCGAGTGTTAAATAAAAAATCAAAACTTTCTACATTAACACCAAGTTTCAGAGGTTTATCATTTAATTTTATTATCAACATGCTTTCATTCAATTATAAATATTTCATGAATCTAATTAACGAGAAAATCTCTGCCAGTATTTATGTCAGCTTCTTAAAAAACATATCGAAATGCACTAAATTACTAAATGCACCAAAATATTAACACTGATGCAGCAAAAAAAATCTAACATCCGATTACAATTTACAGATTTTTCAATTCACAGAACTTTAAATTAATTTATATTATTATTAAAGTATGCATAGTCTTAAAAATATTAAACCAAATATAATTGTAATTACAAAGTGATTTTATATTATAATCATTGTTTAAATTGAACCAAATTTAAGGGAGTCTGTACAGTACTCAATCTACTAACAAACTACATGAACATATCACAGGAAACTGCGTTTAACCAAATTGGAACCCGTGTTCCAGTGTTCCAATTTGCTAAATCCTAACTGCGTCCTTTGCGAATGAATTATCCTAACTGACATACGAAATAGTATAAGCAGCTTGCAATAATAAGGTGGTTTTGAGAAACGTTTGATACTTTTGTGATGAGATATGAATAATGTCCCAATCAAACGTGAACTATAAATTTACCTATAATCAGAGTCAAACGTTTATCACTATGTTAACAATAGACGAATAACAAATAACGAATAGACTATTAATTTATTATTTTTCAACGAATGTTTAAAATATGCAAATATATAAATTTGCTGCAAATGCAATAGAATGATATTATTATTTAGTACGGTAAAGAAATATAAAAAAAATGGTATTAGTTTTTCCTCCTTTATGTATATGAACTAAACTAGTAATGCAATAGTTTAAGTGCCGAGTCTAAAGAAATCAATTTATATTTTATTGGCCCTCATTATTTGACATATATGTTTTTAATTGGTTATAAATATATTTCTAAGGAAATTAAAAGAAAAGGAGGTGCCCTCACTATTTCTTACAATTTTGAAGTCGTACTAGTTCAATCAAGGAATTATATCGGTGACTCTTTACAGTCTTAAATTCCGATTATGTGAATTATATGACAATATAGTAATAGCATATTTAAATCTTATGATATATAATATAAAAAAATAGAAACTTCAATACTTCGCACATACAGTAGTTCACCCCGAGCTCGCCTGGCACTTGCTTAATTATCAGGCATATACGTTTTTTTTTTTTAATTCAGAGGAGCTAGAATGTGTGAAGGAAAATTTTAACTAATAGAAAATAGAATATATTTTATCTAAACCTTGTTATGAGACAGAAATGTAAGCCTTGAATTTCATTCAAATTATTTAATTTTAGGAATTTAACAAAGTACAATTCGTTGTGATTGGCTTAATTCAATTAAGCATTAGTAACATAGCCGTTATTGACCAGTTAATTACCCGTTGATTATCCGATTTTTTACTAATATTTATCAACATATTTATAAACATTTGTGTCCTCTAATTTAAACCACGGCATTAGCTTTTTTAATAAAAATCATAACTTGGTAGGTGTGCTCTTTACTATTGTATAATATTAACTCAATAAAAAATTACACACAGCCAGAATTATGTGTTATTGTGCATATAAGAAATACATTTAATTTCTAACAAAATTAAATAGCTTTATCAAGCGTTAACTTAAATACAGAATATAAATCATTTGAATTAGGCGAAATTTTAATAATAATCACGGCTCGACAAGTCTTGATTAAAACGCCTGTTATCTATTTTCACGAAACACTGACGGCAATTTCGCGTCATTTGATGTTAATAATCGTATTATTTGATAAAGGTATATTTTAATAGAAGCTGCATAACCAGGCCTGGCCTATAGGATTTAGACGCTTTTAATCTAGCTATAAAAATAGTAAATTTACAACATTAATTTTATGAATTATCTACGAGTGACAAAAACTAGATTCATAATTTAATTTAAAGTATTATGAAGCTTTACATTTCATTACTAAAAGCTTTAAATTTACGCCCCAGCACTAGTATCTCTATGTCCAACAATTTAATTAATAAATGTTTAATAAATTGGCAAGAACAATGTCTTAATATTTAAACACGTAAAGATTAGTTAGTAAAGAAGTTAATAAATGTCTTTAGAACTATTATTTAACAAGATTTTCAGCGTTAGTTTGAAAGGAGCTTTCCATTGTGAAGGCAGCGCTTTTCCTAACTTACGACTTTATGCTTTGACTTTGCTTTATGTGTCCTTAAAGTTATTTGCCCCTTAACTTAGCCTTATCCAAAGTTAGGCTAGCCCGCCTGCTGTGTCTTTTTCTTTTTAAGATCGTGTTATGAAGAGCGAGTATACATTGGAACTGTTCTTTCTTTGAATGGTTTTTTTTCTTTTTTATATATCTCAGAAACCCATAGCAATTATTCACATACTACTTTTGCTATTTTCTGGTATAGAACCAACCAGATGGTTTTTGTATCAGAAAACGTTAGTGTGTCAACACTGCTAAGTTTCAAATTTATGCACGGTAATTGCCGGTTAAGCGAGGTGTAATATTTTATAGGGCTTAGCCGTGTATTTCAGTTTACATCGTAACGTCTAACGTTTTCATGGGTTTTGTTGAAGTTCAATATGTCTTAGTAAATCTTTTCGAAATGTTATGTAGCAATATAATAATAACCAGAAAATAGATGTAAATCAAATTTTGTTCAACCTGTATGTGAAAATAAAATATGTATATACGAAACTTTAACAAATATGACCGTTGAGTTTGTTGCGCGTTCTTCTCTGGACAGGACTGAGTCTTTAAACCAGTAGTAAACTTTCGACGTTAATAAGTGCATAGTAGAGACTAATTTCAATAAATAATTTATATAATTTTTTTAATACTCTTATTTTTAAATTTCAATGAATGAATGCATACGTTTTTAATCACATACACTATAAATTACGAGTAAAATTTTAAATAAAATATATAACCTGCTTCTTATAGCGTACATAAGCAAGTAACAACGTGATCTGCGTACGAAATTGCGTCGCGTTTTCTACCACCGCATTTTAAATACCTGATAACTTTTAAGGTATTCATTTCATCAAAATGTCGTCTATAACACGTTTTAGGTACATAGAATGAAGATTTTTTTTAATCCAAAAAATTGGCGCTAGGAGCGATGCAATGACATACCATATGTAAAAAAATTAAAAAGAAAAAACCTACTTGTTTTGGGAAGTCTGTCAAAAAGAGAAAAAAATATCAATTTCAGCCTAAGCTACGATTATTTTTTTTTAGTTAAGGTAAAGTTAAAGTGTTTATTTACTCTTTTATCTTTATTACAAAAAGACGACTGAAGCGTTTCACATTCTGTACTTTATTACCCGCAATGCGCTATTTACGTGATCCTATTAGTAAGACTGCCGCCGAAGCAGAATTTTCATTATTGCGTCATAGTTTTAAGAGTTAATAATTTAGTATCCACTCAAAATATTTAAGTTCTAACAATAATATTATTATTATTAATAGTGGCAATTAATACAGTTTTACGGAGGCAGCAGTAAACACAAGTGTTATGGTTTGAATATAGGAATATAGTACAATAAAGAATCCAATAATGTTATGCACCCCAACTATCTGAGATTAGATAGACATATATTTGTATATTAACCACTGATTTGTATTATTTTAATTAGTGTTTTTTGTTAAAGTATCTTTATGTTATGATAAAAATATTAATTCAAATAGTAGCGTCATTATATTTGCTGGCATCACTTAATTTGTACTGACATATTTTTAACAAATCATCAATTAAAATGTACTTTTTGGACTTTATATATTCAACAAAATAGATGGATGGATAGCCATAGAGTCGTTTTGATGCATTCTACTTATACATACTTGGTACATGCGTTCCGTTATCGCATAAATTTAGCATCGAAATAAACCTGTAGTCTTCATATACGACAAAGTTTATTAAAAAGATAAGCATAACAGTTGAAATTCATTAATTTTTTGTTGATTTTGTGCCTCAAAAATTATTAAACTAATGCAATATTTAATAATAATATGCACCTCTGGTTTTACGAACGCTTTTACATCTCAATTTCTAATATAAATTACTATGCTAATTTGTATAAAATAACTAATTGAAATAATAAGCTTCATAAAGTCAGTACGCGCTAAAGCCTGCAACAATGAAGGCTTAAATCACTTTACTGCGCAGAGGAAAGTTCGTATGTAACCCATTAACATTAGACTAGACAGGCGCAGCCATAACAAACTGTTTACTTAGAACTAACGTGCCCTAGTGAACATTAGAGAAATTTGTAATAAAATAACAGCGCGGGTTCCTTTATTGAATGATCAAACCATTAAGGGTTGTGGCTTGAATAGAATATTTTTAAGAATATTAAATGAATATATTTAACTATCAATAGTAAAGTTTACTCATTTCGTAGACGGCGGACAATCTCTGTAAAAAATCAGTCAACTGCATTGTTTTATAGTAAACATGTAAGAACGCTAACGTCAGTCATTGCTCTAATTCCAGAAACTGATACCTGACGAACATATATATACGGATTGAAATTAAGGGATTAATAGTTGAAGATTAATCAACTATGAAAATATAATTCAAGATAAAATACAGTTTTACTTTTAAGTACAAGCACGTTTTATTCGAAGCTGAATTTTTTTATGTATTAACTTGGTGTACTTTGTGAACGGACCGAGAGAATATATTATTGTACATTCAATAATTATTTCTTATACAAAATGACGCTTGTCGAGTTGATCTATTTTAAAATAATCAAAACTTGATTAGTAACTTATATAACACTTAAATAAATTACTGACGTGATGTACAATAAAAACATTATGTGATAAACGTAAACAATCCTCTAGAGAACTGTCTAAAGAACATTAGCTCTAGAATTTATCTAACATATTAGTTAGGAAAACAATTAACAACAGTTTTATTGATTACAAATATAATCGAACTAAAACAAACCAACTTATACGTTACATATCAAATATCCTGAAAGTTTACACTATTTTTTTTGTTTGATAGAAATTATAAGGCAGTGTCGTCCTTTTATTTAACATTTTAAAATGTACAAATTCTATTACATAAATATAATTTCATCATCATCATCATTATCATCAGCCTGTGATAGTCCACTGCTGGGAATAGGCCTCCCCTAATACACCCCTATCCATTAGGGGGTTAATAACTCGAACTTAAAGACATGTCTTTTAAACGTAAAAGACATATCTTTAAGTTTGAGTTATTTAAACTTGTGTTACAAAGGCAGACGAGCAGAGACGGAGTTTCCATAGCCGAATACATCAGTAGTGGGCATTATGTATACAAAAAAATACACGATTTAAAGAAGTCTTACTGCAATATTTAAATTTTCCAGGTATCCAACTGAAATGGCATTTATTATCTAGACAAGCCCTGTCTGTCTCACTTTATTCGTCCTTTTTTGATAACAAATTAACTAACTTCCTACATTATATCTTAATATCCTCGTATATAATCTTTTATATACTTAAATAAATATAACCCTAGTATACGTTCGTAAAACGTGTTTGCAAAAGTTTTATAAAATACAAACTTAAAACTCTGTTGCGTGGGGTTTAAATTTTGTGTTTTGCAGATTCTAATAATGCAGTTAATGTGTTATGCATTTGTTGTTATGGTGTTTAACTACACCAGTTTCTAAATACATTTTGCAGCCGTACTGAAAATCTGTTAGGAGAGTATTAAATATATTTATAATCATATTATTAGATTTGCAAGTATCATAAATATGATTTGCAATTATTGTCATCATCATCGTCATCAGCCTGTGTTAGTCCCCTGCTGGACTCCTCTAATGCATGATTTTTCCAATAGATAATTATTGGACCGTATCGCACCATGCTGGTCCAATGCGGGTTGTTGACTAAACAGATTTTTACAGATCATCTTACTTTTTAGACAATTGGGTGATCGGCGCAAATTGTCCTAACCAACCAGTAAACAACGATTACACAAAGTTGTATCACCGCAGAATTTGTTTGTTTGTAATTTTTTTCTAACCCATGACCTCCGGTTTATAAAGCGAGGGTCTAGACCATTAGGCCACGCAGGCGGTTAAGAATCGTAAATAATCTAATTATAAACACAAAAAGGCTTTTACAATCATCAAAAACTCATCGATCTTCAGCGCTGAGTTGTATCTGCCTAAAAACACAAATAATGTCAAACATTATTACATAACATTGAGTAATTTAACTTTGACACTTATTACACGTATTATCAGATAATTGAAAGGAAGAGGTGTTTATTAACCTATTCATTATCTACACTATTGTACCGAATCAAAAACCACAATTGGAGGCCTAAAACTATTTCAGACCATACAGGCTCGTTTTTGTTCTGATCACAATAAGCTCGATTACAATAAAACGAACAGCAACAACAAAATTTGCAAAATACTGGACAGTTCGTGCAATACGGATCATTTTAAGCAGGTAATATATGGTGTGTAATATAGTGTAATATAGTGGTGAATAAATACTAAATATTTATTGTAAATTTCACCACTGCAACGATTATGACGAATGGTTAAATGTAGATATATAAAAAAACATAATATGTACTTAATTCGTATTCGATGAGGTATGGAAATAGTGAGAAAAGATTTTTCCTCGTATTTTTTCGGAAAAGTTCATTTTTATCGTGCGCTCTCAAATAGCTTCGGTGCCTATACATCTCTAAATTATGCCATGAAATTATTCATTTTAACATTTAAATTTAAACAATAAAGTTTCTTATCAATGGTTAAGAAAACTTCACCTACTTAATACAATCATTCATTGACAATACGGGTATCATTGTATTCCGATAGAGATCCCGAGTTTTACCGAAAGAAAATAATTTCTCAGTGTATTATAATAAAATTAAAATAATTAACGTTCGTATTGTATAATTGTAGTAAAACCCTATTTATTGTTCTATAGAATTTTGAACATCTACGAATCTTTTGTCCCATTGAACTGTTCGCGAATAGCATTCATTGTCATAGTGTTTATGGTACCGGCGGCTTGATGAAGCAATATACGTTTATATAGAATACTAGAAGACGGCAACAATTTCACTCCACCTCAGACTTTAAATATGCATCTAATTGGAAAAATTCGCAAAATATTTTCTTTTCGATCCCGAAATTACTGGTTGTCAATTTTCAATGGCAATGACAAATAGAAACGAATGATATGTAAAGTACCGTTTTAATTATTTTTATAGTATTTTGATGACAATAAAATATTATTTAAAAAATATTGAAGTATGATTTTGAAACCGATTTAGCACTTTAAAACTAGTAGTTAGCAAATATAAGTTCCTTTAAAATTTCGTGTTAAGTTGTCTGCTTGTTGTAGTGTTTTCACACCACTGCTTTGCGGTAGAAATAGGCACTGCGGTGTTACCCACCCAGACGGTTCCATGTAAAAAGGGGATCTATAACCGGTGAACCTCACGCTACGATTAGAATGTACTTAGTTATAATTATATGAGTTAAAAATCACCAAAATCACATTCAGTGTCTTGCTAGTTCTTATTACAATTAGTTATTTTTTTTAACTGGTGGGAGATTTGATTTTCATAATAACTTAAAACAGCTTATACCGAATTAATTAATTTTAACATGACTAAATTGATAAAAACTGGTGTCCTCAGTTCAATTAAAACAAAGGTAAAAGTTTATTTTATTTTATTATTTAAAGTTTTATTATCTAAAATTTTATTCTTAAAAATATCTCTTACAAATTCCACTCTAAAATTATAATATTTAAGCCAGTTAAACTTTGCAATGTTTGCCATTTGCAGTATGTTTGCTTATTTTAGATGTAATACATTCTATTACAGATTGGCTTAAAGTTTAAATATTGACGAAAATAAAACCTAGTATTGGAACTCAAAGTGAATACAAAACCACGTGCAAAAGCAATTTTCCTCGAATCTAATCTTGGTAATCGACTCGGGTTCTTTGTGAACAGCAAACATATTGCCTAAATAAACGTCTAACTTTGTAAAACACTTGTTAGTTATCATAACAAAAATAGCGAGCATCGAAACTTTGTGATTTTAATGGAATCGATAGAGCTGAATACATTTATAAGTACAAGTTGTTAAAGACTTGTAAATGCGTCATTAATAGTAACAACAAGGGACCGTCTGAGGTACCTTCGCGGTGCCCTAATTCTGCGCAAATCTGTATATGTATAAACACTACTGTGTTCCGTTCTGTACTACCGTACTGTTCGTAGGGCACCGTTTTCAGCGTAATTAATGGGTAAAGGAGACAAAGAATCTCATGGTTCAAGGCTGCAGAGCAAATTTCGGAGGCTTGCGTTGCTTTCTTATGGGCTGCTAGTCTCGTTGTTTTAACTAATAAAAAGTAAATATACTAATGAGTAGTTAACTCTCTAAACTATTTTGCATTTGTTTTCAATTCTGATAGTAGCAATAGTGATTTTGATTCATTCAGAATTGGGTTCATATTTATTAAACATCTTTCTAATAGAACTCATTGTTGTTTAACTCAATATTAGCAGAGTAAAACAAAATTTTTATATACCAAAAAAAATACTAGTACAATGCGAGACAAAATTGAATTTTTGATTCGTTGCTACCACTTCACATTTCAATTAATAATGAATTCAAAATGTTTGTGTCAAGAATAAATTTCAAAGCTTTTTACATTTTTTTACTATAATGGATTTACGTTATTTATATATCCATTTTAGTATTACATTTTATATTTTAAATGGCACACAAAATTATAAGAATAATAAAGTCGATGGAAATTGGATGTCTAATTATTATAGCCTGACACGCACCGACTACAACCGCCATGTTACTCCTTTTAGGTGCATTAGGGGAGGCCTATGTCTAGTAGTGGACTGACGCAGACTGATGGTGATGATGATGATGTTTACAAAGTGTTCTGATTAAACTAGGTGGATAAGAAGAATACCTTATAATAATTTGGAAAATTATCTAGGAGAAAGAAGCCGATATTGCATTGATTATAACTATTAGTAGTTATAGAATTGTATAAGATGTATAATATGCCTCAAATGTCGTACTCAAAATATTTTAAGCGATAATAATTGGACCGATTACGCAAAGAATTTATGTGGCACTAGGTCATCATAATTCTGGAAGAATTTGCATGATATTGAAAATTGTACAGCGCTTTTATCTACTGGCATTTGCTATGTCGCTTTAGGAGTCTTTCGTAATCGCGGAATAAAGATGTTTTTACGGCTGCATTGACACCCGGAAATTTGTCACGTATTTCATAAACTTGACATTGCAATGAGACCGACTCAATATCCCGCTGATGTGTCGATTAAGGGCGATAAAGGGTCTCAACCCTAATTTTAAAAAATCAGATGCGGAAGTTTCTATGGCTGTATCTCTGTTACTCCTTTACTTCATGGATTTAATTCTAACTCTACCATAACATAGCTTATAAATCAATATAACTTATAGGTTATAATAATGTCCGACCGAAATTTTAGTTTCAGATTCGGCCAAATTTGGCCGAAACTTATGGCGAAACCTAAACTGGTTTCAAGAGTTATCATGTTTTTAAAATTTAAACAAAATTGTAGAGAAAGTAAGTATATCATACAATTGAGCTCAGATGCGTCGAATTTAGTGCAGACAACCATTCCAAGTTACCAAGAACAGATTGATGATTCTTCTAGAACGATGAGGAGGGATCAAAGTAGTGAGAACAACATATATACTTCTTGGTAAAAAAATAAATAATCACTGGCATTACTCAGATATTTATTATTTTAATTAAGAAAAATCATTGATTTTCTTAACTTTTTAAAACCACTGTTTAAAAAATTAACGACGTATAAGATTTCAATGCGATTTGGTGCTAACATTAAGAGTCTGCTCTGCCGTATTCCATTGTCACAAGTTTGAGGAGCTTTTTAGTTTAGAGTAAGAAGAACGAGCACGGAATACGAAGTATTGTCGGCGTTGCAGCAATCCATTCACCTTAGTCTTTAAAAGTGAAGCTGCCAAATTCAAAAACAACTGTTATGAGGCGACCGAAGAATTTCTATCTGATACCCTAATTCGCTGCCTACCGTAGGACATAGGATGTTAAATCTCGTTTACCCAGTAAATACGCTGGCTACAGTGCCCTTCAAACTGGAACACAGTAGTGTTTTCACACTGCTTTGCAGGTAGAAATGGGCACCGTGGTGGTACTCCACCAGACCGTCTCCTGTAAACAGGGGACCTACCACCGTAAAGGTTCAGCAATTATCTGTAAATAAAATCAAAAAGTTTAAAGAAACGTTTGTGTGTTAAAGGATAATATTACTGTGAGGACTACTTGATGAGATAACCCACCTGGTGATTGAACAGTTTGTTCCAGGCTATTTGAATTAGGTGCTGTATGAAAAATTATTGAAAAAAGGGAATAAAAAAGGTCCGCTGAGTTTTTGCGCCGAGTTCTTCTCATCAGGATTCCATTTCGAACCAGTGATAGTTTATTTAACATGATTGTCTTATTGATATAAAAAATTGAAAGCTTCCATGATTAATTAAAGATCATAACTATGGAGAATTCAATCCATATTGACACAATTTTTGAAAATGAGAAAAGTCTCCAGAGGTGGGTAGCGAAATCATAAACAAAATAGACTTGCCATTTCAGAGGTATTGTAGGACAAGGTAAGAATATTCTGAAAAAAAACTTTGTCTAGTGGTAACATTGGATGAAATATGGGTTCATCCTTTATCAGGAGACAAAACAGAAATCTTCGCAATGGAAACAGCCATCCAAACTGAACACGAAAATTTTCATGTCGTGGCATCAGCTGGCGTTATGGCTTTAATATTTTGAGTCAGAGTGATATTGTTGATTGATAACCCTGGAGCATGTAAACTTATATCGTAATAAGAACTCCGCGTGAAGGAACATATAGCTGATGACATTAAACATAAAAGACCCAACAAGTCGCAAGTCGTGTGACCATCTTTAAAACGCCTAAACCATTACATCAGATTTGATCGACCACTAAATCCTTGCTAAAGAACACCGATTGTGCCAAGGACGATCCATGAGGCTATTGAGATTAAGCAAACATCAAAATTTCAATAGAGAATGTGGTTTGGGTTTTACCACCTGTTGGGGACCCATAACTATTAAATTAAACCCCTAGCATGTACAACTGCCGGCTGTACAGATTAAATTAGTTCATTTGCATAGTCGAAGACAGATTAAAAATTTAAATTGCATTAAGATCTGAAATCCGCTTGGCAACAAGAAGCATTACATCTTAGTTTAACCCAGTGACCACGGCCGCTGGAAAGTGTTCAGAAAGTCGGGAATTCTAAAATGTGAAATAAACGCGATAAAATCTGTAAAAAGCACTTTTATTCAATAATGCGTATGTAAATGTATTTTGAATAGCCACCTATGCTAATATAATGTTGTAAATTTTATTATTTTCATTGCATTTACTCAATTCATCATCATCTAAAGAAATGTGCTCCTAATGTAAGACAGCTGTTTGAGTATAATTTGCCATAAAAATCTGTTTTATAGAAACAGCTTGAACCATATTGTCTGATCTGTTCGTCATTTTACAAATTTTAGATGCTGCTATTCGCTTAATGGTAATTGAGCATATAGTGTTCAAGTCAAAAGCTTTTATGATATTTAAATAGTTTTAAACGTTCAACTGTCGTTTAGATTCAATCACAATGACAAAAGATTTTTATTACGATTATACGATGCGTTTATAAACGTTAAACGTTTAAAAAGTATAGTAAATTAATTTAAAACATAAACTATTTGATGCAATACTCTTAAGCGTTTTAATATGTAGACATATTTCGATTCTGCTAAGACTGTTTTCTAGAGTGATAGGAGGAAGATTTATATGTATAACAACATGCTATATATTGTACGTATATTTTCTATCAGATAGCTCCCTCGAAAAGCAGGGCGGGTCGCTAGTATCTTAAAGTACAATGTCTGTGAAGGACAAGGCCTATGATTCACCACCTTTAGATCGTCCGTGCTACCGATATCAATGACTTATCTAACTGATGTAGTACTAAAAAGTCGCATGCGGAATTGTCCACATGAAGTATTTATGCTTTCAACACAAAATGTCTTTTTGGATTTATGAATAGCGCCTTTAAAATTCATTAGTTAAGGAGAAAAATAAAACTAAATAACAAATAAAAAATAAATCAGATTGAAATCGAGACATTTTGAATTAATTTAACTGTTTAATTTATGCCTTTTATTCATTTTATATTTATTAATTACATATACAAATTAAGTGTTACACGTAATAAAAAGTTAGTTTTGAACAAATAGTTTTGCCAATTTATAAATTATTTTATTGTGATAAAAGCATTGTCAAGTTAACATAACCCCTAATGGATAGGGGTGTATTAGGGGAGGCCTATGTCCAGCAGTGGACTATCACGGGCTGATGATGATGATGATAATGATGATGCTATATAATATATATAACGAGGCATCTGGTCCAATGGGATTTTAGAAACAGTGACGTCAGCCCGGCTGACGTTATCTCTTCAACAGGGTCACTCATCGGAAATCAATGAAACTAAGCAACTTATATTGAATTCTATAATAAAACAAATACACTAACGCTTTAAATTGTAATAATTAAACACTTATCACAGATTAACCTGCCTCACCGACAGTTCACAACACAATGTAATTTCACAGCAAACCCAGCCCTTTTTGTATCAAAGTGGTGGTGTGTTTGAAGTCGTAACATTTTCATAATAACTATTATTAATGGTTTCAGTAAACATCTATTCTTGTTTAATTTACTAAGACAATTCCTTAATTATTTAAGGACATCTTAAAAACTAATACTAAAATTAGATAATTTTATTACAGTGTTTAATCAATCAATCAATCAATCAATATCATGTGTTGCATCGAGTTATGTTTAAATAGTTTTAATTAAGTAATAGTTTAAGTAGTTCATCATTTGTTAATTCTTTAAATGAATTTAGAAAGTTATTCATAGAGTCTAAACATCACAATATTAAACACTTTTGATATCTCGCGTTTTAACAGTGTTAGAGGGTAACCGAAAATAAATGAATGAAATTAGTTAAAACCGATACAACTTTTTAAAATTGCATTTCCAAAGGCGGAAAATAGATTCCAGAGATCTTAACCACATCTCGTCTGTAAACATACTAGTTATGGCATCGGCATTTATTAAAATCAACAGATGAATTTTGATAAGGGTATGCAGAAAACACATGTTAGTAATTGTTATTGCCCTATATTATTTTCATATAAATACGTTCTGTAGTACACTTAAAAACTTTGGATTTGCATATTCAACAAACGTTACGTTTGTGTAGAGTTTTAAGTTGTAGAACCAAGGACGAGTAGGAATATGGGGCTGGATATCAGCATAGTACTTCCCTTTAGAAGCACTAGCATTAAGCCAATATTTGTTCCAAGATGAGAAGAGGCGCTGACTTGCTAATGGCAGTAAATCATTTGAATACAATCTGTAGTGGTCCATGCATCCAGTTTTTGCTGCATCTTTGGCATAGAAGTCTACAGCTTCATTGCCATGAATGCCACTGTGCCCTGGAATCCAGGCCAGAACTACCTGAATATCTTTAGTATGACACCGTAAGAGGACTTCTTTAATTTTCAATATGTAGGGAAACTTATGTTTGGACTTAAACTGATTAGATGCAATAGCCTGTAGGCAACTCTTAGAATCAGTGAGAATAACAGAGTTTTTAAATTTGTGGGACTCAATAAAGTCAGAGCTTCCAGTACAGCTATGGATTCACCTGAAAATACTGACGTTTTAGGGGAATTTGTAATTTACTACCACTTTGTACTTTGGTATCCAAACAGCAGCACCGACGTAACTCTGCTGAGACAACTTTGAAGCATCAGTGTACATGATCAGCCAATCAGGCCAATGTTGAGCAATGAAATTGTTAATAAGTTGAATACCAGTTAATCTGGAATCTAATACTACACCTAGAAATTTAATAACGTTATTCAAAAAAAAACGATAACAACACTAATAGTTTTGACATTAGAATAATATTTGAAAAAATATGCATTTTTACCATTACAGACATTTTGAAGGGTACCAGAGCAATACCAACAGAAAAGACGATATAACAATCTTTTCTCAGAGATCGGTTTTATGTTATTTTAGCTAAGTTCTCCGCTTCTTTTTAGGTAGAGCGAATCACTTACTAATGGTTATAAACGTGCAGACGTCTTTGCAAGTAATGATAACTTAAAACAACACGAATTAGAAAACATCCAGCTCAAATTCGCAATACTCTAATTATTAGTTAATTTATTAAAGCATTAAATTGTTTACTTCAAAATTGAGGCGTAAATTTAAAATATACCAATGTTTTATAACAAAGGTTAAAATGTGAAATTACCTCAAAAGCTTGCCAAATTTAACATAATTGATATCATAATTTGGTAACAGGACAAACTTGTGGCGACGAATGAGAAAATAAATTAAGATTTGATCTGTTCGTAAGAATATCACTGAACACAACATTATTGTAAAAGATATCAGCTAAAATTAAAATTGAAAATTACATAGGATAAAGCTAATTATTAAAATATTACAAGACATGACCAACGCAGGTTCCGATATTGTTTATGGCTGTTAAATTCTTAAAAATATATTTTGAATAGTCCATATACATTTCACATTTGATTTGTTGATATACCAACGTACATTTCTTATTATTTTGTGTAGCCACTGAATCAATCCAAGCTGGTTGGGTACGGGGCCTAACTCATCCCTAACCTAATAATTTCGATGTTCCATAAATAAGAAAACCTCACACTTAAAAAACTGTTATCGGATTCTATCCCTTTTTTTTAAATCTTAAACATCAAAACGTTATATTGTAATTTTAATGAAACCTTTCAAATATTAGTAATTTGAATTTTGATGTTTTACAATAAAACAAAATACTTCCAAAAATATATTCCGGGACAATATCTGGATTTCAGAATAAGACAAAGATAAAGGTTAGTTACAGTAATCACTGATAATAGATAAATTTGATTGATTCGTCTTAATATTCATATTTAGATCATAATATAAGTAAGAAAGCCTGGGCAGATCCGTGTCGATGGCGTTACTATCAAAGTCGTCAACGAGTATGTGTACCTTGGGCATACATTGAAGTGAGGAAGACTACAATGTGTCTTCCGTGGAAGCCGATAGGAGGATACAGTTGGAGCTGGGCAGCTTTTGGGAAGCTATGCTACATTCTCACGTCGCCGTCAATACCGCAATGTTTGAAGACGAAAGTCTTCAATCGATGCGTTCTCCCCGTGATGACCTACAGGGCCGACCCGTGGCCTTTGACTATAGGACTGGTCCACGAAGTTTGCCGTTCAACGCGCTATCAAAACACACTATGCTCGGAGTTTCTTTGTCGGACAATATCGTAATGAAATAATCCGGCAAAGAACTAAAGTCACCGACATAGTGCAAATGATGAGCTCGTTGAAGTGGCAGTGGGCCGGTCACGTGGTCAGTAGAACCGATGGTCGGGCTAAAAAAGTTCTGGAGTAGAGGCCGCGTTCGGAAGGCGAAGCATTGGTCGACCCCGACCAGGTGGGATGCCAACTCGTATAGTAGCCAGCTCAAGTTAGCAGGTAGTAGCTATGGATCGGCTGTCTTGGCGTTCATTTAGAAAAGCCTATTTCCAGTAGTGGACGGATAGGGGCTGCTAATAATAAGTAAGATAGATGACCATATTAATCAGCTTCTAGTAAAAAAAGGACAATAAATTAGCAACTTAATTTTAATTTAATCATACGTTATCTATTTTTAAGGACTCTAATAAAATTTTGTCGTTATAGGTAAAAGTTACACATAACCCGACCCGTGCGTATCACGAAGTGACCAATGCTCCCTAGAAATTGCCACCTCATATTGTATTGAAAGACGAAGTGGAGAAGTTAATACCATGCAATAATTAATGCTTCCCTAGGGGCAGATAACTAATAGGAGGGGAATGTTGTTCCTAAAGGGATGAAACAGTGTTTATACCAATGTAATTTTCTTCACAACAATGTATTACTTTCTTCAGGGTAAAGTCATGAGGTATTCAATAGAGCACAAGATACCAAGAATAACTTTATTTTAGATCTTAACTAACTAACTTAACATCCATTTAATGTAAGTGAAAACTTAATTTACCGTACAGTTAACAATTCAAGAAGAGATACTTGCCTCATAAGGAAAGCTTATACCATACATTTACACGCATTACGTACCTCATAAGCGCAAGGTAGATGATGCCAATGTTTAGGTTTAGTGTTTGAGTGTTTGATGGGCACCTGTAGCCAGCGTATTTACTGGGTAAACGAGACTTATCATCCTATATCTCACGGTAGGCAGGCGTTGGTGATACCTGTTAGCCATAATGTCATGGGCGTCGGTGACCACTTTCCATCAGGTGGCCCCGACTGCTCGTCTGCCTGCGTATGCAATAAAAAAAAGGAGTCATAACAAGTATTTAGCTTAAACCTTAAGTATTTCTTAAAAAATAATGGAATGAATTACTTGTTCTTCCATAGTATTTATTTATTTAATATTATTTATTTTTATACTGTATCGAATATTTATAAGTGTTAATTATTAATAAATAAGAGTATTATAAACGGCTAAAACCGTGACAACGTCGCGCTTGTTACTGCTAATCTAATGATACGCTCAGCTTGACTTTAATCTCGTTCATAATTTAGCGTTGGCGCCAGGTACACTGAAATCTACGGTTTTAACAATTTTCTAAATTGGTGTACGCTAATTTATAATTTCAACAGCAGATTAAATAACTTTCAGTGTAACGTTTTTATATAATTTTATTCAAAAATAGATCTTTGATTTTAAAATTTTAATATATAAGTTTAGTTTCGTATTTTAAATGTTTACTATGATGGCCTACGAAAGTTTGTACTTAGACAGTTGGTATTTGTTAACACCTTATTGTAAAAGGCTAAATGTAAATGCGTACTTCATTTAAATTGAGTCTTTTGTTTTTTCTAATATTTCAAGATAAAAACATATATTTCGAAATTTGTCTCAGAATGTCTTTAAAGATAGTGTTTCTTCCTAATCCTTTGTAAATGTTATGTAGTAGGGGAAATCCCCAAATTATTAATAACTCAATAGGTCATCTAAACCTACCAGTAACATATAATTATAAGTTTTTATGCATCCGTAAGAGACCTCTTAGTTATTAATGTTTAAACCACATTCAGAGATTTAAAATATATCTAATTCATGAGACGTGAGATGTGAACGTTCGAGGAATGTCCACCTCGAAGGTACTTCAAATATTTCGAAAACCCATATAGTCCTATACATATTGCTTGTTGCATGAATCGCTAAACTTTTAAACAAAGTCTGAAAAATATTGCGTCATTGCGGCAATTACAGGCGGAATAATGTAGGAAATCCCAACATAAATCTTAACTGTGTGGAATAAGTATGTCCACGGCCTGTGAAATGACAATGAAACTCATCACTGATACTACCATCTACAATGATATAAAATTTATAATTCTCAAAGGGTTTTCTGTTTAATCATCATAACAATGTTATATTTCGTTCAATAACAATTTTAAGTATTGCCTTGTTTAACATAACGCATTTAACATTATCTATCGTAGCTTGAAATTAATGTCTGCGAGCTCCGTATTTGTTTTTCACTGGTGCAAACCGTATCAATAAAACTAAAAACCGATGTAAGATAGCTCTCAAGGAAGTTTATAGCTAAATATACGCTTACGTACTAAAGGTAAGAGAATATATATAAATCCTGAACCAGGTAAATGTACACCGGTTGTTGTATGTGTTATGTACGCTACATGCGATCCTATATCTATACTAATATCATAAAAAGAAATAAATGGTATTTTTGATTGAATGTTCGTAATGAATAAACTCAAGATCTAGGGCGCTAATTTTAAAAATTCTTCGAACTTCTTCCAACAGAGGCTACTTTTTACCCTAAGAAAGTCAGTGTTTAAAATATAAAAATAAGACAATCTGAGCCGTGGGCGGACTGCTAGTTTCCTGTAAAGTGATTATTTATTTTATTATTTTTCGCTGTTTTGCAGACTGTTCATAGTTTTCCATTTTATTTGTTATGCGGTTTGGTAAGTAAGCAGTTATACATATTGTAACTATAAATTACTGTTTGCTAATTCCGTATTTGTTGTTCTTAATTACGGATAGTATCAATAAAGCTCAAGTAACGAGCCAAGAGTTTCTTAAGTAAAATACACTAAAATTTACGCGTATGTGTTGTGAGAAGCAGAAATTCAACTATTCTGTCACAAATATACATACATGCAATAAATAACGAATACCTGCAAGTAGATTTTGAATACGGCGGGCGATCTATATTAAAGATGGGCCTAATCGCAAGAGATATTAGTATGCACAAATGTAGGCCCAAACACTGGTGAAATCTAACTTGCTTCTCCCGTTGTCTGGGTGGAAGTAAAACCGACACGGGCGGAGTAAGATCTAACGCAGAACCGACTTATTTAGTGTCAAAATTTTATACCAATATAACACACGGCAATCAGCTGATCAGCCCGCCTTCCCCAAAGAAAACAACAATGAAAAGTTGTTGAGTTCCTAAAGGATTTAAACCTACTAACACTAGTTTAGAAAACTGAAAGTTTTTACGCTACGGGAATAGTTATTCATAAAGGAAGAATGTGATGAATAGCATTAATATTTGGCTATCCGTCGTATTTGGAGCCACTTTGGATCAGCAGCAGCTGTGACTCATACTGTCTTTTAAAAGAAGCATAATAATATCATGATATTTTATTAATAAATTAACATACTCTTCCTGGCTGAAATAAGGACTCGAGGAATTAAAGAAATAAAATCAAGTCCACGAACGGAACTACCTCTTCCGTATGTTTGCCTTTCTCTTTCCGCCTATTTTAAACATATTAACTATTTCTTTAAAATAATCTGTATATACTATTTTATAACGTATGTATGTTAAATCACAAGTTGTTTTAAAACTAAACCACACTTAACCTATTTTATTTTTGTGTAACACTTTTTTTTTGTCTTTGAAGTAATGCTTCCAGACTCATGTCTATCGTAAGCTTCATCTAACACAAAGTTCGCGAGAAGCTCCCGTCCCCACGAACTAAGTGGCCCACATTTTTTGCTAAAAATGAAGGCCACACGTACAGAAGGTACGTGAGTTAGGCATTAGCTTATGTCTCCTAAGGATCGTCGACGATCGGTTTACGGACCGGAACAACGACGGTCTGGCGACTGTATTAATCGTTTGCTGTGGGGCGGTGAGAACCGCCCTGGAACGCGGGTGTATCTAGTATACACGGTGTGTGTGTGTGTGTGCCACTGTGCTCGTAAGCGAGGGCGAACTACAGATAAGTGTGTGCTATCCCTACTTGTGTGGTGCGTAAGGTTGGATGTCGGAACCCCCGTTGGGTCCGGAGTCTCGGCGACCCCTTCCTCGTCCGGGTCGAGGAGAACGTTTCGCGGTCTACGCTTTTGACTGGACGCTTTTGGATCGGCCGTGTACGATGCTGCTTTTACCAGCAGAGGGTTATTATGATTAATAACTTTATCGATGTGTTTGCGCGTTAACTTTGAAAATGTTAGCGGAGTGCGTTACGTTGGTACCACTGCGCCCCGGTGGCGCGGGGGATGAATTTGTTTTGCACTACCTGTAGTTGGTTTAGGAGTGTGAAGGATGCGTGCGTGAAAGCTTGACATGCATCAGCCATGATTGGTCGTATAATAAAAGTTTATGTTGAAGCGACATATTACTGTGAGAATTCGTTAGGTGATGGAGTCTGGTCACGAACAAAGCCTTTCTCCTAACGTCCTGAATATTACTTTTGAACGACATGTTGCAGTCGAAGGTCACGCCTAGGTATTTAGCCTTCCTTTCCCATGGGATCGGTTGGCCGTAGAATTTTAGCTGCCTTAGAGTCTAGTGTCGGCCTGCGCGTGGCTTTATCCTGACGCCTGGGTTGAGGACCGGGGTATTGTGTAATCACGACGTAATCTAGACCGTTGAAAGTGTATTGCTACACTTCTATCAGGGTTTACGTCGATTCTCCATTTACGAAACCAATCGCCTAAACGGTTGATCGCGTTCTGGAGCTTTTTAAAGATATAATTTGGTCTTAACGACGAACAATAGGGGGCGGTGTCATCAGCAAATAGTGCTAGATTCACATCGTCGGGCTTTGGTATGTCACTCACGTAGAGCGTGAATAATAGTGGGGATAGGGCCGATCCTTGAGGGACGCCCGCTTGGAGCGGACGGCTCGTGGACAGGGTGCCCTCGACTCGATATCGAAAAGAGCGATTCGACAAGTAGGCTTGGATGATGTGAACCAGCCTGTCTGGCACTTTGAGAGAATACAGCTTGTAAATTAAGCCGTTGTGCCAGACTTTGTCAAATGCTTTTGCGACATCGAAGAAGACGGCCCCTGTGATACGGGGTTTGGATTGATGAAGACCGTTCAGAATGAATTCGTCAGGCGATAGATTTGGTCGGACACGAGTGCTTCGGATGAAAACCAATTGCTCGTCTGGGATGAGGTTATTGGAAGGGCGTGGTCTTTCATCCGGAAGAGATTATGCGTTCATATAGTTTGCCCAAGCAATTGAGCAAAGCTAATTGGACGATAACTCTGAGTAGGTTAGAAGGTTTGTTCAGCTTTGGAATACCGATGACGATGGCTTCTTTCCAGGCATCAGGAAACATGTGGATAGTAAAATGTTGAAAATGTTGACCAACACAAAGACAATAGGGCCTGGCTAGTATTTCAGGTTCTATTTGAGATACGGTCTGGGCCTGGTGCCAACCAGGTTTAAGACCCATTAATAATTTCGCGGACCTCCTCCAGGGTCACTGGCTTTAAAATGTCGCCCTCTGGTGGAGGCAACCCTAAGTTCGACTAGGCGGTCCACCTCCGATAGGAGGGCCGCGTCGACGCGTGCGCGAGATGGTGTACATTGATCTTCTAGCGTATCGGCTAAGCATTCGGCCTTTTCGAAGTCGTCGAAAGCTAATAAGCCCCCGGTTGGCTTTTATAATGGCGGCATGGCGTCACGGGGTTCCGACTTCATACGTCGAGCCAACTGCCAATAAGCAGTGTGCGATGGCTCTTAGTCTTCCGTCAGACCTAACCATGAGCCTTTGCGATGTAACTCTATCCTATCTCTGACCTTTAGCTGAAGTGAAATCGGTTTGACTCGGACGGATAACGATAAAACGCCCGCTTGAGTGCATTTTTCGCTCTTATCAGGCATCGAATTTTGAACGGCAAGCCAACGTCGCGGTCCCGAGCCTTGACTGTCCTTTCAGAGTCGTCGATGCTGATGAGATATGCTTGATACTGTCGATGGCAATTACGCTTTGTCTACACTATCAATAACCTCCGGTAGAGTTAGAGCAACTTTGGTTCGTTTATGGTCAGTAGGGACCGCACCAGCGCCTTGGCCCAAT
This sequence comes from Lamproptera curius, assembly GCA_029286875.1. Classification (NCBI taxonomy): domain Eukaryota; kingdom Metazoa; phylum Arthropoda; class Insecta; order Lepidoptera; family Papilionidae; genus Lamproptera; species Lamproptera curius. The sequence continues at coordinate 100,803 of JAGSMT010000114.1, forward strand.
TTGAATAAGACCCGGCAAGTGGTCAGAGTCTAACTACAGAGTGCCTCTATCGATACGACATCGAGCGAGACGTCTCTAACTAATAGCAGGTCTGTCTGAGTATCTGAGTTGGGATCCCAGGAGCTATTATGTGAGGCTCCTCGAGTTCCAGAAATTTATTGCCATTTGTGTTTGGCGTAATGCAATTCCAGTCAGGATGTTTGCTATTTAAGTCGCCTGCGATAATGATTGATTGACCCGGGCCGAAAGCAACTCTAGGTCGGATCAAGTAACTTCTTAGATGGGGACAGGTACACGAAAACAAGTCAAAGCGGCCTATGGTCGGTGAGTGCGATCTGACATGCCGTCCCCACTAAGTTAGTTAATGTAGGTGTTTCTAATGGTGCGATACGGAGTGACCTTTTAGCTATATAAGTGTACCGCCAGCGGTCCTGACAACCTATCGTTTAAAATAATGTTAAAGCCACTGATTCTAAGATTGGCTATTGACGGTTTTAAAAGGTCTCTTGACTAGAAATATGTTTATACTATAATCCCTGCAAGTATTTGGCGATTTCGGATCGCTGCTTCTAAGGCCGCTCGCGTTAAGTACGATACGACTAAGAGCGCGGTTTTACCCTCCCTATGCTACCAGCATATTCGGTTTATCTACATACCTTGTGTCTGTTTCAGTTGTATAGGTTTTTGAATTTACTGAACCCGTCTAAGATTTCGCCGTGAGCGAACAAGACTTTGAGTTTCTCCATGTGGCCGGTTGCTAGGTGCATTTTATAGTCAAAATCGTACACCCTGACATACTAACTGCTTGAGCGAATTCAAAGTATTTTGCAAATACTTTTCAGGGCGGTCTAACGTAATTAACGGCCCTTTGTGTGATGCGTTGAAGGAGACGGCCTGTAGAGACGCGGATACGGCGGGCGCGGGCGCAGGTGCGGCTTTATTGCACGTAATTTTGGGGCCCACCTGGTCGGTTCCCTACACATATTACACCGGCGATTTGAGGGATGGCGGTTTTAATTAAACGGGCTTTGTCCAAGCACCAACTTCCAGGCGCAGGTGCAGGAACAAAGTTTGGCTTTGTGGCGCGGAATTACGGTGCTGCTTTGGGTGTCGTAGCGCAACCCCTATAACTCTGCCAGATGACCCAGTTTCGCAATTTGCGCACGCGGGCGGCTCGATAGAGTCCTTTGGTCGTGGACACCCGGAGTGCTGTGCTGACTGGCGCACTTAACACGCGCGCGAGCGTAGCAGTTACGCGTAGTGCCCGAATCTGTTGGCAGTTGGTGACACTGCGCAACTAGTTCTGTCTTGCGGGAGTTTCGACCCGCAGGCCGGTCAATTCTACAAATTGAATTAATATTAAATATGGATTTGTCTCGGGGAAAGATCTAACTCGACCATAAGAAGGTCCATTTCGAATTTGAACCTAGAATGGTGCATACGGCGCACCCTTGGACGGGGTAACCGTGTTTTTTAGGTCCGCGTTGATCTCGTCTAAATCGAGTTCTTGGTACCCCTCAATAACTCACCTAAGGAGGTGGTCCTCCGGCAATGCGAGTATGAACTGCGACTTTATTTCGCGAAGGTGTTTAGTAAGGTCACGAAAATCGTCTGAGGTCCAACGTTGACCCGGACGCCTATGCGCGTATTAGCCGACCTAAACTTGGACTTTAGCTTTGATAGCTGCGGCGACACGGCTCCAGTGCCCTTGTCGAATCACAACCGGGGTGGAGCCTGGCCTTACGTTCAGCCGCATGAAACCTCCGAGGTGTCGCTTGTGGCTCGGCCGCTGGCTTTTGCCGGTGTCCGCGATTGGGACGGCGCGGTGAATTTACGTGACTCGCGGGTCGCTCTCTACCGCAGAGCGTTTCTGCCCATCTGACGAGAACGGACGGTAGTGAAACCGTCCGAGTCCCTATTGGCCTCGTTGTCAGCGTCCATAGCGGCGCTCGTGGGAGCGGTCGCAGGTCTGACTTCCATTTCCGTGGGCCTTGGTTCATCTTCAGCGTCCGACCGCGCTGATAGGTAATCGACGGACTGGCGTTACGACCGGCACGGTCCGGGTGGTGTCGCCGAGGGCGACGACGCGGTCAACTTTTTCGGTCCAGCTGGCGTACTGGCGCACGCGCGGCTTTGCCATCAAACAAGCGGCGACGAAAACCAGCGTGGAGTCTTGCCCAACCATCGTGTTTTCGCGGAACTACGCCGTCGATGTCATCGCGATATAGACGGGATCATACTTGTCCATGTTGAGGTTATCCATCGTGGCGATCCCCGCCGGCATGGTGTTATAGTTAACCTGGTCCTCCCACCGCGTGGAGAGGTGTGTCCAACAAAACAATAGGTGTATACGCTTTGAGCGCTAGTGTGTACCCAACTGCCACCCAATGCAGCACGAATTTAATAAGTTAAATGCCACGTGGCTTTTTGTGGTGGTATCTACTTACAAAAGCCGGAACCTGCCTGCGAGCACTTACTACACTACATTATATTAAACACTGACTGTCACGCCAACTAACTATGAAGCGCGTATGCGATATTGTCGGAGTCATGCGGGAGCGCACGAGAGAGGTCCGTACCACGCGGAAGCTCGGAACGGACTGAAGTTTGTGTAACACGCAAAACATAATACAATTTTTTTTACAGATTTTCGAAAAAGATATTTTCGATGATAACTATGGTTTTTTAATGTATGGTAATTAGGGCTTACTAATGAAGAAGGCAATTTCAAAATCCGCACATTAGTTTTCGAATTGTCATTCATTACCTAAAAATACGAATCTTTCTTCTTTATATCTCTTTATAGAGAGAGCAGAATTTTTGATTATCGTGATAGTTATTGCTAAAACAATGTAATGTTTTAATTACGCCTAACGAAAATAGATTGTAAAGCATTTTACCGCAAATCAAGCCTAATGGAGCACTCCCCCGTAACTAACCTTATTAATTATTCAACGTAGAAACAGCTTACGCGGTTTAAAACAAAGGAGATTATTTTGTATACTAAATGATATCTTCTATTCATATAGACTTAAAATTCTATTAATTTACCGCTGTATTAGAAGGTTAGTTAAGATTTATTGTATTTTGATTTTTAAACATTTATTTTTAATGGAATCGTTGCCGTTAAACTATTTTTATGGTGCTAAAATAATCTTTATACCGAAATAGTGAATATTTTGTTAACCTACTTCGATTCTCTTATGAAACTAAATATTCGACGGCAATAGTAGACCTATTATAACCTCAATAAAACTATTTTAATTATTCAAAATAAGACATAGTTGTTATATCTTTATTATAAATAAAAATAAATAAATAATTAAACTTTGTGCTTACTAATGTTATAACAAAATCTATTTTAAACCGATCTTATATTGGTTTGTTAGGTTCTAGAGAGTTTTAGCTTGTTGGTTTTACAGCGTTTATTATGTTACACATTAAGTAAATATACAAAACACAAAACTGAAAGGATGTGTAGATAAAATGTTTTCCAAAATTAAACTAGTTAACAGCTCGCCTTATTATATTCCCTGGCTTCTAAAAGTAGGTGCAATTCAGGAAAATTATATTACCCGTTGGGAATAGAAAACAGCGTTTGCTAAATAACAGTTATTCTAGTATGGTTCGGTTCATATTTGTATTAAGCAAATAAGTTGATTACAGTAATCGCTAGTTGTTGTTGTTTTTTATTACAAATCTTTGATCAAATTGTTTCTGATAAAATATTACCTCACATACAAAGTTTCCTCTTTAGTTAACTCTGCTCTTACTCGATATGCTAGCACATTTGAAAGGGTGAACTAATTGCCCCATTTCTATTTTAAATGTTTACAATGGTTTCAGTGCAAGACATGAAATATTATACTGCTATATGCCTTACATATAAGTTCAGCCGTGGTGCCTACTAATCTGTATACAGCTTTGTCTTGAAACTAATTATGGAATATCAGATAAATATCGCATTGACGCCGCTAAACGAATTTGTAATAACCTATCGAGATGTATAACAATTATATAGCTAGAAAAGCTATAGTAATTCTTCTTACCATTATCATGATGTGATCTCGTTTAATCGATGTCACCAATGAGTCCTTGCAAAATGCTTTTTTTTATTACCTTAATAACGAAACGCCTTTTAGGTTACCTAGCATCTTAACCTTATCTACCTTTTTATTTTTCTTTATTTTTACTATATACTTTGCCTTATTTATTCAAGTCTATATTTATTAAGCCAATAACGAGGAGCTGTATTACTCTACTACTGTACTGGCCATCACACAAATTTCTATTTACTTGTTGCAACGTCTTTATGAGTCGATATATGAAAAATAATATCAATACTGATAAAATCTAGTTTTCAAAATCTTATATGAAATTGCATTTATATTATTCAGCAATCAATAAAATAAAATAAATGTTTAATTATTAATTTACTGAACCAATTTAACTTATCATAAAAATTATGTGTGCAGTTGTCGGTACTGCTCTATTGTTTACGTTTAATTGATTTACCGGCAGCAAAGCCTCACACTGTTAGTCCAATGAATAATTGATGAATAAATTATGATTCGGGTATGATTTAATACATGTTAAGCTATGTCTTTTTTATATAACTCGCAAAATAAAAATTTATTCATGGCTAGATTAGTCTTCCAGCTTAAAAAAGGAATTATAATAATAAGAAACATATTAAATCGAGCTTTCCAATTTATTTATTTTAGAAATTGTCAAATTAATTAAACAGTACAGCTTCTGTATTATTTACATCTTCTGCTAATATACATATTTCTAATTAAAATCAAAACATATTATATTAATATCTAAAGGTAAAACATTGTAACATAAACATGTTTTTCACAAATCTCTTATACACCTTGAAATAAATCTAATAATAACAGGACAATAGCTTTTTAAAAAATAATGTAATTGCGGCACCTAATGAAATTTTTACTTAAGAAATATGCGTAGAGGTTTTAGAATCATGTAAAATAATACCTACATCATCAGCCTGTGATAGTCCACTGCTGGACATAGGCCTCCCCTAATACATCCCTATCCATTAGGGTTTTGGACCGTATCCCACCACGCTAGCTCAATGCGGGTTGGTGGGTGGACCGACTTTTTACATGCCTATCCGACGCAACATAATATCTAATCATTATAAATGAAATAATAATCAGGCCTTATCAATCCATTGCTGGACATAGGCCTTTTTAATGACCTAAACGGCCAATCCCCTACTACTCCATTCCAATGTATTCAAATAATCATAAAAAAATTATAACTTTTAATCCTAAGCTATAATAGCATGCCCCTAGAAATTCCGATTGTTACAAATTGCGCAATATATTATTCTTCTTGACAAGCAAAGCTAGGCAGCAGGTGCAGCAGTTGGTGCAGTACTCAAACTATGATATTACAACGTTTTACCACTGCGCGCAAGAAGTTTCGAATAATAAATTGATCTATGACTCTGCCTGTTTCAGCAATACTTTTGGATTTTTTCAATAAAAGATACATGTAAATATTTGATAACTAGAACGTTGAATTCGCATGTGATTTGATTGCGAGATTTATTTCTCTTGTAAAACATTTGTACCTTAATTCTGAGTAGCTTAGATTAATAAAAATTTACAATCGAGGATATACGAGTCGGTATAAGTTTTCAGAGGTGGTTTTCAGGACCGTCTGGGACGGCACCACCGCGGTGCCTATTTCTTTCGCCAAGCAGTAGTGTTTCGGTCTGAAGGGCACCGTAACCAGCGTATTCACTGGGTAAACGAGACCTAATATCCTATGTCTCGCGTAAGTGATAGCGTGTTGGTGATACCTCTGGTATTGCCGATGTCAATGGGCGTCGGTGACCACTTTCTATTAAGTGGTTCGACTGCTCGTCTCCTTTCGATGACAATAAAAATAAAAGTGTGGCGTGGCCTTAACTATACTGTAATATATATACACTAGTGCATCGCTAGTTATCTTTTTTTAATGGTTGTTTAAAACCACGCATAAATTATTTTTTGAAGTCACCGCTTTTTGATGTTCAGACAAAATCTTACCACCGACTGTAGTTGATTGGTTTAGGTAGTAAAATGCAATTTTCCCTCAAAACTAAAACTAAGCAGAAGTATGGTTACATTTGTAACCCATTTTATTCGCTTAAATATCAAGAAGATGGCTTTTTTCTAACTCTATTTATTAAAACCTTATCTACTATTAATCTATAAACCTTAAATAGTGGTGTATATAAAAACGGCACCTAAATAAAATGTTTTCCCTTTTCTGTTATGTGTAAACATTACATAACAGTGTATCGCAAAGTTTTATACGTAACTAGCGACCCACCCCGCTTCGCATGGGTGCCATGCTGAGAATATATTTACCTACAATATTATGCATGTGTGACACTATAAACCTTCCTCTTGAATCACTCTATCTATAAAAAAAACCGCATTAAAGTTCGTTGCATAGTTTTAAAGATTTAAGCGTACATAGGGATATAGGGACAGAAAAAGCTACTTTGTTTTATACTATGTAGTGATTAGTATTTCCGTCCCTTAAGGCAACTGAAAACATATGTTTTTTTATATGAATTTTATTGATTAACAACAACATATATTACAAATGTTTCACTATTCGTTTAGTATTGAATTATTTTAAATACCCCACGGAAACATAAAAATACAACCAAAATCCTTCCAAAAGAGATTTTTTACGAGAAAACTAAGTGACATAAAGCTATAGGTAAGTAGGTGGATCAAGGGAATTCAGTATGTTGCATATTTAGGGTAATAAAGCTTATTAATAATTTTCTTCAAATAAATATTCAATAATAAATTCTGTGTTCATCACAAATAATAATGCAAAGTAGTAGCTACATGTGTTAATATTTTGTTCAGTTCGACACAAGCGTTTGTTCAGGCTACGTGTTTATAAAAATTATTCAAATTGAGTTTTGAGTACAAAACCTAACTCGTGTTAACGTAATTGTCATTAAGACTTCTATATATAATATTTATGTATTTTTAGATCGTTTTACGTTTATCGAACATTCATCAAAAGATTTGATTCCCTATAAAAAAGCTTTTGCCAAATGCTTTTGCAAATAGCTAACATCGCAGTCGCTATTATTGCAATTGTCCAATGATTTAATATGATTAAGTTATTAGCATATTATTACTTTTCTATATAAATATGCGCTGGCTGCATTTTATTGATATAGTTTAGTTATTTTACATGTATTTCGTGTGAAAAATTGGTGTAGCTTTTAATTTTAATTATTTTTGTCATTCCATGGACACATATAATAAATTCTATTGTTTTCTTGACTACATATTGTATCACGTAGCGGCAAAAAATGTCAAAAAAGAAATAAATCATTATTTCTGAACTTAAGATTTTCTTTCGTAATAACTATGCCTCTTTAAAGGATTAAAATAATGTTAAGCAAAGGGCCGGTTTTGAAATCATGATATGATTTCTCAAGCAAACTTTAAGAAATTAAAATTCTACGAAAGTAAATAAACTTGCAGTGTTGCTGCACTCGCGCCTGGTTTATGCTCCGAGTTGTCTATAAGTTAACCCCGACCGTTTTAAAAACCTTAAACTATACTAAAAAGATGTTTTTAATACTTATGTAAGTTAAGAAAACGTCATTTTATTTTAAAACGAAAGAGCGATAATGTCGTATAACACCATAATCAGGCTTTCTGTAGCGACATATGACTGCATAAAAAAGACACCATTAAGCTTTCAGCTAAAGTAAACACAGTGAACATCGAATGTAATTCCCCAGTGGCTTGAATGGCCTTGCAACCAGTTCAAAGAACAATGAAAACATATTTACGAAACTAACACATTTCGTTAATAAGTATTCACCAAATGTTAACTTAACAAAATTTCATTTATTCAGTTAATTATTTTATCAACTGACCTTTTTCTTTCGTATCGTTGACCATAATGTTGTATTCCTAATTTTGAAAATAAATAATTCAGTTTTACGGATTTTATTGCGTTTAATTATTTCACAATTACATGAAACTATTTGAAATCATACCCGACGTTTCAAACCCTTTACAGGGTCCACGGTCACGGGACTGACTGTTTCATATCCTGCGCGGTTACTCCTAGGAATAAAATCCGTATAAGCGTATTATCTACAAGGTTATTAATAAACTTTATATCCTAATATCGTAATAATTATAATAATATCTTCCAAGTTTTTTCCGACTACTGAGGCTGATTTTAATTAGAGATCAGCTAAGCTTAGGTGATATTATAGTGCACAAGTGTACGCGCAAACACAGGTACACTCCCTATTCCTTCACAATCAGTTCGATGGATCGAATAGCCGACACGACCGGAAAGAGACTTGTGTGCTATCATTTTTATTTAGTAACCGTTTTAAAATTATTAATAAATACTTTTCATATTTTTGTTTTTTTTACAAAAGCTTCGTTCTTTATGCAAATTTGGCTTTCACCAGCCTAATGAAAAAAAAAAATTCAAGAGACAGGTATGTTTTCGCAATTATTCTTAACGGCAGAAATAGAAATGGACCTAACATCTTACAAAAAAATAATAAGAGTAAAAACGTAAATAGTACTAATTTACCGTGGTTTAGAGATCGAGTGAAATAATGATAAATAATTATACTGACACCATCCACACTCCAAATTGTCATTCAAAACTAATTTTAAATAAAATTGCTAGTTAGATTTTAACCGTTATACTAAAACTTTTCTTAAAGATGTAAGAACCCAGGCCCAAACCCATAGTTTCATATATTCCTTTTTTATGGGATACTAGTATACTAGTTAGCTCTAAATGAAACGATTGTTATGATTGCGCTAGCAATTTTTAATGTTTGTGGGTTACAAAACGAACTTTCTTCATGAAGTGTCTTCATTATGGTCTGCCATTAGGTAGAAGCTTTTTACTATTTTCATACCAAATATGTAGTTCCATTTTTTTTTTTAAATTATAAAATTAGGATAGTACAAAATTTAAAAAATTGCTGTTCGCATATCTGCTTTTATTTTATTATTTATAGAAAAGACATTGTTTGAAGACTCTTTATCAAATACAAAACCGCAATACAGAGATGTAGTTTATCCGTAAAATATATCAAACGCGTTATAGATCACTTAAGATCTTGCAACTAAAATGAAAACTACAAATTGTTGTTCTTCAATACGTCTGTAATGTCTAACAACTGAACAGCCGAACATAAATATTTCTTAGACGTCAGCAAAACATAAGTGAGCTGGGTGGTTAAATATAAAATAGGTTATAAGTGCAAAAAAATTCAAAGTCTGACACAGAAAGGTTGCATAGGATTTAAAGATCACTTATTTTCATACGATGCAGTTAGAGTGTGGCGGTTTTGTTTCCCAAAAGTGTCGTAGAATTTCCGAATGAAACTCCGCGAAGCTTAAACGTTCTAGCGTTATCGGAAACTACCAAGAATGTGTTAATATTTTACTTATTGTGTAAAAAACTTTGTTAAGTATTTCTAAAAATTCATTTTAATCTTAAAACTATTGATAAATTTTGTATTATTTATATATATCATCATCACTAGATGTCCACCCCTATCCATTAGTTTTGACCATCCGACGCTGGTCCAGTGCGGGTTAGTAGGTAGACCGACTTACATGCCTATCCGACGCATGGATCATATTACTTTTCAGACAATTGGGTGATCAGCCCAAATTGCCCTAACCAACTTGGAAACAACAATGAAAATTTGTTGAGTCCCCGCAGGATTCGAGCCCACAACCTCCAGTTATTAAGGCATACTCCTATACCTACGACTAGACTACGGAGGCAGTTTTATTTATATTTTTATATATATATATATATATATATATATATATATATACATACATCATACAAAAATCAGAAGCGTTAATGAGGAAAATAACGTAAAAACGTTTATGAAAATACAAAATTTTATTTCCATAATAACATGTTTTTGTATACTCGGAGTAATCCACATTAAAAATTTTGCCCTTGCACAGCCTAGGCTCGAGCTAACAGCCTCAGGCTCGCTATAAGGAATATTATTTCAAAAATTTTTTGAAATAATATTCCTTATAATAAAAACTCAATATTGAGATAATAACAAGAGATTAGCTAAGAAGATTATTAGAATAAACGCTAAAGTCACTAACAAAGAACAGAAACAAACTGTTTACCAAGAGCTAACGAAGACCAGAATACTAACATAATATTTATACAATAAAATAATAGTATAATAACAGCATTCACTCATTTGCTTGAGGCAACCAGACTGCGAAGGATAAGTAAGTCTTTTATTGGTCAATGTATACGTTTTTACAACAAATCCCAGTAAACGTTCAGAATTTAACTATTAATAAATTTAAAAAGGTAGTTAAGGAACGACTGCCTCCGTAGCCAGTGGGATAGGGTGTGGCTTAGAAACCGGAGGTCGTGGGTTCGAACTCTGCGGAACTCAACAGTTTTCATTGTAGTCCTTTAGTTGGTTAGGCAATTTGGGCCGATCACCAATTGTCTGAAAAGTAAGATGATCCATGCGTCGGATGGGCATGTAAAAGTCGGTCCACCCACCAACTCGCATTGACCAGCGTGGTGGGATACGGTCCAAACCCCCTAATGGATAGGAGTGTATTAGGAGGCCTATGTCCAGCAGTGGACTATCACAGGCTGATGATGATGAATGATGAGTTAAGGAACATTTATGTGTTAAAGGTTTTACGATATTAATGAATTTTTAAATGATAACACAGCCTGGTAATGGAATGCTAACTCCAGGTCTTGTTTCAAAATTGCATAATATGTAATGCCGAATTATCAAATTATTTCTTATTTTTACAAGATCACATAAAAAATAGCCCGCTCCTTCTTTCGCCGGTTCTTCTCAGGTATGAGGTGTCATTTTCCGAACCGGTGGTAGTGTGTTTGACAATCAATAAGCAAGTGTAAACTTCTATATTGAATAAAGATATTTGAATTTGAATTGAATTTGAGATGATAAATAATGAGAAGAGTGTTATAATTGTTATTACTCTTTCTGAGTTCTGTCAGAATCTTCCGTTATCATAATACATAAGTATCAACATTACAAGTCATTGGTAGTTATACTTCCGGTTTCTGCTTTTGAAAAATCATAAACGGATCGGCCCGCATGATCTTCATGATCTCATTCATAAGAAGTTTTGGGTTTTGCAGTCACAAAGGGCTACAATCTTTGCGAATCGGATCGAAACAAGCTCTAAATGAAGTTAGTTTAAGTTAGCGTTGTAAGCTCAGTTTCCTTTTCTGTTTCTGTGAGCAAAGAAATTTTAACTTTTGGTTTCAAAGAATTTCTTATCCAGGATATTAAGTAAAAGACTAGAGAGGTGTACCATGTAGTTCATGACCGACTTCCCAAAAGGAGGAGGTACTCAATTCGGAGCGTATGCTTTTTTTTAATATCTGTTACCTTGATGCTCTGCACCTAGTGCACCGATTTTGTTCATTATTTTTAAAATAATAGGATAGATCCCATTCTACCCATTTTTTAAATAATTTTATAATAAGTAGTTTAATATATATTCGAGAAACAAAAAGAATTTCAGCCCCAAAAATCACAACCTTGTGCGATTAAATTAAAAACAAACAAACGCTGCCTGAACCGTAAAAGATAGACATAAAGTATGTTTTACATAATTGTACTATTTGAGTTGGTGTACAATAAAGTCTGCGATAGCATTTATCTATGTTTTAAGAATAAAGCACAATAAAATGCTTTAATGTAAACATTATACATTTTAAATTTGCGATCAGGCTCATTTAAACCTTATTTAGCATAATACAGTTCATGTTCACATCATGCCTGATTGCATGCATAAAAATCTTAATTTTGATTTTTTTTATGGCATACGCAGGCAGGCGGGCAATCGGGCCACCTGATGGGAAGTGGTCACCGACGCCCATAGACATTAGCAATACCAATGGTATCGCCAACGCGCTGCCTACCGTGAGATATAGGATGTTAAGTCTCGTTTACCCAGTAAATACGCTGGCTACGGTGCCCTTCAAACCGGAACACAGCAGTGTTTTCACACTCCTGTAAACAGGGGACCTACCACCGGTGACGTTGATGAAATTAATACCTTATGCGCAGAGAGCTCGTTGTTATAGATTTATGTTGCGTAAAATAGTTAATATTTCACTTGTTTTCATTGCATTTGTAATGACCAAGGCCATTCTTTTACCGTCATCATTAAAGAAATGTTAGTAATATCGAGAAATATCTAAATGCAAAATATTAGTGAAAAGTGTTTTACGATTCGTCGTTTATAAGTTACAGCGTGCTATGAACGTGATTCTATTACAAAGATCTAAATCGGGCCAGAAGTTTCCTTTCAAGTGTCATAGTTTTACGAATTTATGAATGCAGTACTCACTAAAGGCACGTGACTTTAAGCATAAGTAAGAAAGAACATTCTTATTACATCGCGGCAAAATCGGCTTTATCCAAGCTCTTTAAGCTGCATACATATGCGTTATCCTAAAAAAGATAAAATTTAAATATACATGTATATACGCCAGTCCACTCTGTACGCTCAAAAACCTCAGGTAACAAAAAATATGAGCATAAAATTTAAAAAAGTCGCTACTAGTTATAAAAGGTAAGTGAAAACTTACACTGCCTGTATATTGTTTTATCTTATTAAGACTATATTTACTTATACAGTAAGGCATAAATAAAGAATAAAAATTTCAAAGATTCACATTACTCAGGAGGTTTTAAGGTAAAAAGTTCTCTTAGTTTCAATCTAAGTAGATGGCAGAAGTATATGGCACTCTTGGGAAATAAAACCACCGCACATTCAAACTGCATTGCATGTGAATAAATAATCCGCAAATCCTAAACATCTAGAATATCATTAATCTATATGAAATACATATGTATAGGACTTCAGAGACATAAATCTATATATATCCAACGGTCTTTAAACAAGGTAATTTTAATCCCTAGGAAGAAACCAACTGTGTTCATAGTCTATGACTGTATAGACTGTTTACTTTTAGCTAATGAATGATTTAAGCCATGAATTGATGGCAGGGCAATTTAAGCCTCTAGACAAATATATGCATTACGCACATCTATTCAATTCTAAATGAATTGAATAGATGTACGTACAAACTGACATTCATCTGCATATAAACTGATTTTTTGCTTATTTTACTGAAATTATAACACTCAAATTATACAATAGTTATTACATTATTAAGTAGTAACCAAGTTTAAAATAATTACGTTATATTTTTAAATAAATGATTTTATTAATATTATTCTTTAAAAATATGTTTTAAATTAGTTAATAATATTATTTCTTATATTTGCCGGCTTCTCTGTTACAACAAATTATCTGTAACAAAGCCTTATTATTCAACCGTCTAATTATTCAAAGACGAAGTTTTTGAAGTTTTTGAAATTATTTTAGTTAACGTTATATTTTTAAATTATTACACGTATAATCGTCAAAAAACTTTCCTAAAAAATAACCCTTAATGTTACGCTTACCGTTTTTCCAGTTAATGTAATACTTACTGTATATTGCGTAAAGAAATTTTGTAACGTCTTCTTCTTACTAATAACCTTGAGAATGTAATCAACTTAAGTTATTTTACCTCTAATTACAATAATAAATGGGTTATACGATTTAAACTCTGAATCATGAAGGAGATTAAAGTGAAGCTGAGCGTGTCATCAGATTACCGGTAACAAGCGCTAGGCTGCCACGGTTTAAGGTTATCATGCTTTAATTTCGTAATACTGCTACATTTGTACATTTTGAAATAGCTTTATAGTAAAATCTGTTCATACACTTTTAATATAACATGTTCTCGTTTTAAAACAAAAACCCTTAAAAGAAAAATGCATTAATTTAGTAACTACCAAATAAAACTAAAAAATTGAGTAAAACGGGCTTTTTTCGGTAAGTGGGTACGGTTTAAACTGTTAATCAATTAGTTGAAAGATAATAAATATATACCTCATATATTAGCTGTGACCCTTGACTTCGTCCGCGTGGAAAAGGAGGACGAGTGTCCGCGAGGTGTATTCAAATAAACTGTATATTGTTATATCAATAAGTGTTATAATTGCACGCAAATCGTCATAATTTTGAAATTAGCGTTTGGCACTAAAAAAATTGATAGGAAAACCATTCATGGCTCGTTGTATCTAAACACAATTTTTTTTATTTATACGTATTTCCATATGAACTATAATCCCGTATTTGAACCCTTTGTACCAATTTTAGCGCAACAATTTATAGCCTATTTCCTTTCTTGGAATCCATTATATATATGTATTAAATTTTATTAAAATCAGTTCCATGGTTAAGATGGACAGACAGACAGATCATTTTCGCATTTATAATATTAGTACGGGTTAAATATGTTTATTTTTGTTTAAAAATAATAAAGTTTGTTTTAAATAATACATGGACATGCATGTATTCTAAGATAACGATATTTTAAACAACTTGTGTATAAGTTAGTATTTTACAAATAAGCGAACAGACTTCATGGACAATTGGTATTCATAAAACGGAGTAACATTAAAAATCACAATAAACGTACAATTAAAAAAAGTATTTTGTTATGATTAAATACAAATGGTCCATTTCGTTAATGTGTGCATATCTGTTGCTAAAATTGACATAATTTTTTACCTTAATGCATGCTCCATTAATTATAAAATGTTCAATCATCATCAATCTATTTGATTATAATTTGGTTCGATTAATCTACCCAAAATCACATATAGTAAATTTCAGTTTTCATATACAATGACTATTGTCTGACTACTACTAACCAAACAAAAAAGTGTATTGATTGATTAATAACAATATATTATATTTAAATAATAGATCTGAGCAATACGATATTAAGAGGAAGCATCTGAAGGACAAGGAAGGCCAACTGGTTATGACATCTGAAGGATAGCTTCAACGCTGGCGAGAGCACTTTAAATTTTCTTTAACCTTTCGCGTCCTCTACAATCCTGCTACCATCAGTGTTGCTAATATGAACTTGCCCCAACGACTCCCAAACTTTGACCAACCCCGCTAACCCAATTGGTAATAGTAAAATCCAGTCGCGGGACTGCGACGAGGGTGCTTCCTGTCACCTCTCCTGTTCCTCATTGTACTTGATGGCATAATGCATGAAACGACATCAATTAAATGGCCTGTCATAGAGTAGGGCCAATCTAGCGTCCTTGAGGATTTGGATTACGCCGACGAACTATGGCTGCTAAATAGATCTTTGAATTTCCATCTGGTCCATCAGTATTCCATCCATTCTGAATAAATCAAGATGACCTTCGGAGAGAGGCAATGAAAGCAAGGCTTAAATAAACACCCGAAAGACTCAGGAGATGATCATGAGATGAGATGATCTCTTGATGAGATGCTAAGCAACAAGCTCGATACCAATTCACATCGCCACAGAAGTTGTAAAGCGAGTCCGCCAATTCACACACCTTGGAAGTGTAGTGTCGAAAACTGGAGAACCCAAAGAAGATACTGTTGCGAGAATAGCCAAAGTGAGAGCAACCTTTGCGCAGCTTCATCACATATGGTAACCTCGTAAACTGACACGGAGAGTTACGTGAAAAATATTCCGCTAATTACGTTAGCCACGACCGATGGTTTTAAAAAAACCAAAGTACTTTAAAAATTATTTAATTATTTAAAATTACTATATAAATTTTTGTATCGGAACTAATTTATACAAAACTATGATACTAAGTCCGGTCGATTGTGATACCGAATCTAGAATGCTCGTGTCGTATGAAATATCTATGATTACACATTTGAATTGACGTCAATGCTTGCATATGATCGGTTGATCAATACTAAAATATGCAACCCTGCAGTTCTAGTCAGCAGTTTCTCTATATGCTAGGCATATAACACGCTCCAATGTCAAAACGGTCTTGCTGTAAGGGTGCGGGACGTAGAAGGCAGCAAAGAACATCTTGCGCCGACTCCAAACAAAAAAATTTGCTGCATTCTGGGTATTTACTGGCTCGAGAAAATATTTAACGCAGAACCTTTAGAAATGCTGAAATAAAACTCCGATCGACCAACAAATAAAGCGCAAAAAATAGAGCTGGGTCAGACACACTGTCCCGAGGGACCCAAAACACATTCTAAGACAAGCTTTAGACTGCGATCTCCAAGAAAAGCGCAAAAGTGGCTGTCCAAAGCAAACCAGTTGAAGAACAACCGGTAGTGCAGAAGCGCAAGCAACATGTATGACGTGGGATTGAGTAAAGCGCGAAACTGAAGATCGCTTGGGATGGAGACGAACTATTTGCCCCAATTAGGGGACATAGGACTAATATAATATAAATAATCGGCAATAAATGCTTATGGTAGCAAATACGAAAATTTATATGTTAAAATTAGTATATTATAACAAAATCCTAAATTGCAAGTATTTTGTTTATAAAACTTTTATCAGCTGCTACACGTTACACAACTTGAAGGTGGAAGCTTATTCGCTGTACTGTATTGTTCCTGACTTGTATTGTAAAGTAACACCGTAGTTTCAGTTAGCTGGCTTAGAAAGCGCTATTGTTATAATTTTAATTGTAACGAACTCTAGCATTCGTCAGATGATGTTACATTCAGCAATTATTCAAACTCCATTTTCAAAAGTAAAAAAAATTGAATATATATTGCATTTTAATATTTAAATAAATGTCAGTATTTTTTTCCCTTTATATTAACTTTAAAAGTAGAAATCGAAAACCATATTTCAATTATTTATTGATTTTGTTTTATAATATAATAATATTTTATTTCCCATTTATAGAATAATCAACATTGAGACGCTTATTTAATGGTTTTAGCAAACGTAATTTCTTATATATCTTTTGAATGTAACTGGAACAGTTCATTTTAGTTTTTTTTTTTTAAATTGCGATCGAAAGCAGACGAGCAGTCGGACCTGATGGAGAGTTGTCACCAACGCCCATGAACATCGGCAACACCAGGGTATCCCCAACGCGCTACCTACCGTGAGGCATAGGATGCTACGTCTAGTTTACTCAATAAATACGATGGCTACGGTGCCCTTCAAATCGGAACAAAGTAGTCTTTTCAGACTACTGCTTTGCGGATTAATCCGTATTTACTAAGACGAGCTTGACTTGCATTAGCGAATCGCCCAGACCATATTTGTTAATAATTTTTCACTCTTAGGCAAATTATCTCTTTTCATATCATAATTTTTTCACACTTTCAATTTTTAAACAAAACTATTTCTTAGGTAGAAGTATTTAGTATTACTATAATTTTACTTCAACTTAAAAATAGTTGTGTTTTGTGTTTAATATAAATATTATTATTTAATATTATGAATATCATTCCTAATAAAATAAATGATTTAGAAACTATTTTCATTGCTTGCGAGAATATTATATATTAAATAAAATTACTTTACGGATTTTATCGTTTATTTTAAATTTTAAATTCTGGACGTCTCGAACACTTTCCAGCGGCCGTGGTCACGGGGTAGACTGAGATGTCATGCGTCTTGTTGCCAGTGCTGAAGGTTTCAGATCTTAATTTTTATTAATTATTTTTAGTCTGTACTCCGACCTAGCTAATGAACTGCTATATGAACTGATTTTATCTTTACAGCCAGCAGTGGTATTATGCTGGGGTTAAATTTTAATTTATTAATTATGGGATCCCAAGCAGGCAATTTTACAAATCTAGAAAACCCGTTTTTCGAGACTAACAATGAACGGCTTTAAATAAGCTTTGTAATTATCTAATGGCACTTTACCTATGGAATCATGAACTTGGTTAATATGGCGTTTTTTAAGATATAGAAATGCTGACTTTACTAAAAATTTTATTTGACACTTATTATTATGTACTACATTATTTTCCTTTATTACTTTAATCACACCTTTTATACTAATAGAGGATCAAAATTTTTTGTAAATATTTTGTATATGTTGCTTGTTTCGAAACATGACTTAAAAATAAGACTCCGTGTCACATTTTGTTTACCTTCTCCCTCCCAATTACATGTGACGTAATTTATGGATGGTCCCAAATACGAAAGCTTGTGAGGATCGATGTTTTTAATCATCCACTGAAAACTATTTGATGAGTTTTGATAGAACTTTACGATAGCTTATATATCATTATTATTTATGCAGATATAGTGTAGTTTTTAAAATAAAAACCTTGAATAGTAAAGGCGTATGTCAGGAAGTACTTTACTAGCAGTGAACTTACACTTATTGATGATGAAGATGATGAGTGTAGTGTACTGAAATTTTATTAAAGGTGAGCTATTCTGAAGTAACCGCACAAACCTTTGGCTTATAAGTATTATAATCTGTAATACATATATAATATAATCTGCAAGTCATCACGTAGATGAAAACCGCGGCAAAACTTATTTATTACATATAATCTTTAGCGGAATTTTCTCCTATTCCTTATCATGGACATAATTACAGCAAGTTTATTAAGAAAATATTAGTTCTAACTAGCCAACAACTTCTAAACCACTTCAAGTTTAACTATGACGATAATTTATAGTATAAATATAACTTAACCGTCCTTGTCCAATTCCCTGATGAAGACACAGCTACAAATATAGGTTTAACAGTATGGTTGCTGAACTAGACATATTAGTTTAGAACTAATAGGTTTTGAGAACTTTGATGTAATCAATCGAAATTGGTAACATCAAAGTTTTAAATAAATTTTGAAATAAAATTATGTTACAATAGGCGAATTAGTCATCAATCGAACAAAAGTTGTTAAAATTTAGCCTTTTTAATAACAAAATCAATTGCTATAAGAACCGATTACGTAATAGGAATTTTTCTTTTTTATGGTCATACGCAGCAGACGAGCAGTCGGCGACCGATAGAAAGTGGTCACCGACGCTCATAGACATTGGCAATACCAGTGGTATCGCCAACGCGCTGCCTACCTGTGAGACATAGGTGTTAAGTCTCATTTACCCAGTGAATACGCTGACTACGGTGCCCTGCAAACCGGAACACATCAGTGTTTTCACCCTATTGCTTGCTGGCAGAAATAGCACCAATGGTGGTACCATTCAGACGGTCTTCTGTAAAAGGGACCTACCACCGGTTACTTATTTATTAAAAATCTGAATAAATATTATCTTATTATTTTTATTAAGTTAAACACAAAATTATATAGGATCAAAACAAAAACAATTTCAAAAATAAAAACTTAGGCTTAAATAACTAAAGGTTAAACACTAAAAGGTTAATTAACCAAATTAATAAAACGCTTTAAAAATGTGAGTTATTATATATTTTATTCCTTCTGGTTTTTTTTTTTAAAAATTAGTATAGACACATACTACGACGGTGGTCTGAAAAGTTTCCGAACTAACAATGACAAAAGATTTTTTTTCTTACTTTTTTATTGGTTTTTCTATATAGTCACCTTGTCACTCTAGACACTTCCCAGCGATGCTCCCATCTCTGTAACCAGTTGTTTTCTCTGCAAAATAACTGTTCACGAAGGTGATTGCCTTTCATTTGACGGAAAATCTTTGTCCTCCGAGTGAGTGCTTTATATGTGAGAGCAAAAGAAGTCGCTTGGGCCAGATCTGGTGAGTAAAGTGGATGGTCCAGTAGTTGAAACCGTAGCTCGTGGATTTGCCATGGCAAACTGCTGAGGTGTGAGAGAGTTAAATGTGAGAACCTTTATTTTTTTATATGTATGTTACCTTGTTGCTCCACCCTAGTCCTCCATTTTCAAATGAAAACATTCGCATCCGGTTGCTCTTTTATTTAGTTTTGATAAGTAGTTTAATAGATATTGGAAAAATAAAAAGAATGCACCAAAATCACAGACTCAGCGTTTAATTAACAAACGCTGCCAAACGTAAAGATTGACATAAGATGTTTTCAAAATTTTATATAAATTAGTCTACAACGTAGTCCACGATAGTATTTATATATGTTTTAAGAATAACGCACAATAAGTATTCCAACGTAATTTATTTAAAATACCATCAAAGGCACTTTAAAGCTTATCTATGATAATAGAGTTTAAATCACATATAAGTTATTGCATTAAAAAGTTCTTCATTTTATGTACATTAAACGAGTTATAGACAATTATGTAAAAATGAATATACAAAGTTATCAGAGATTTAAGATGGTGACAGAAAAGGCGACGCAATAATTCGGTTAAAAATAGTAATACGCTGTTAGGAAATCGGTGATATGTTTTATTCAAATTTCATCTGTTACGTGAAAGATTTAAGAGAGAAGAATATGCATCGTTTGTTATATATTTTTAGCAATTAAATGACAATTAGACAATATTATATAGACAGTTACTTATATAAGTATGAGGACGAAATAAATACTCAATGGTCCTTAAAATGGTCAGCTTTATGTATAACTTGTTTGAATACTGTTAGAATAATGGTCATCAATTGTATTGAAGTAATTTTTTCATTGTAATAAATGTATAAGAAATTGTATATAGAATATCTTGGCAGTTAGTTCAAATTAATTGTTTCAATAAAGTAAACTTTATAATCTTAGTTATTCGCTCGCGAATTACTATAATATTATTAAGAAAATATTGTATTTATGAAACGAATATTTCAAGAAAGTGCCAAGTTATAAATAGTTTCGATTAAGTAGTACAAAGGATGTGTTAAAATTAAAAAATTGTAATGATTGTTTCAATTTATACTAATATTATATTATTATAATAAATTTAAAATATACCAGACTAATTCCAATATTTATTGCAATAATAAAGCACATTGTTACATTACGTATTTATCTTTTAATGCTAAACAAACGTTAACAAAGAAAATTTGAGATGATGATTCCAGACTTTTTTTCAGCTTTAATTCGCAAAAAGTGGATAAAAATTAGTGCATGAAACGATATCTTAAATCTTGATATAAATACCTTCATACATGTGTAGTAGTTATAGCAAATGAACTTGACCTAGACACCAATACATGTTGGTTAGTAGGTGTTTGCACCCTGTCGTTCGCCTTCTAGGAGCACAGCGAGACACACTGGTACACTTATTACACCCGGCGCCAGGCCGCTTACCGCCCCAGCAAACCGATTAAAACAGTCGTCAGAATCTTCAGAATGTCCCGGTACGCAAACCGATGTCGACGATCCTTAGGAGTCTAATGGCTAACTCACATACCTTTCTGTAGTGTGGCCTTTACATGAAAATTTTTACAGTTCTATTGCCATTTTAAATGTGTAAAGTTAAAGTTATATTTTGGTTATAAGTCGTCTCTAATATTTTGTTGCAATAGGTTGTCTTGCATCTGAAATTTCTAGAGACTGGCACGTATTTTAGTCACGTTTTATCAAATAGTATTAAGGCGTTATAAATGCTAAACGTGCTAATAATAGTTTTATTCCGTACATTTCTATAAATAATCTTCTTTTAATTATTTTGTTTCATAATATAAACTACACATCGTATCGTTTAATTCAACTACTCTTATCTTGTATATGTTCTACACTATTTTTCTGTTGTTAAAAATCATGAGATTATCGATTATATATCGTATATTCATATAATACATTTTAATATCAATATAGCTGCCCTACGCCGAATTAAAATATAATAAAATTAAATACATTTTTGAAACGAAGGGAGGAAAAATATTTAATGAGATCGATGTTTTAATCATCCACTGAAAACTATTTGATGAGTTTTGATAGAACTTTACGATAGCTTATATATCGTTATTATTTATGAAGATATAGTGTAGTTTTTAAAATAAAACCTTTAATAGTAATGGCGTATGTCAGGGAAGTACTATTGCTAGCAATGAACTAACACCGGCTGATGATGAAGATGATGAGTGTAGTGTATTGAAAATTTTATTAAAAAGTGAGCTATTCTGGAAGTAACCGCATAAACCTTTGGGCTTATAAGTATAATATAATCTGAATACATATATAATATAATCTGCAAGTCATCACGTAGGTGAAACCGCGGCAAAACTTGTTTATTATATATTATTCTTAGCGGAATTTTCTCCTATTCCTTATTATGGACATAATTAAGCAGCAAGTTCGCATTTGCATTCGCAAAATATTAGTTCTAACTAAGCTACAACTTCTAAACCATTTCAAGTTTAACTATGACGATACTTTATTGTATATATATGACTTAACCGTCCTTTGTCCAATGCCCGATGAAGACACGGCTACAAATATAGGTTTAACAGTATGGTTTGCGAACTAAGACATATTAGTTTAGAACTAACAGGCTCTTGAGAACTCCGAAATTGGTAACAACAAAGTTTTAAGTAAATTTTGAAATAAAATTATGTTACAATAGGCGAATTAGTCATCAATCGAACAAAAGTTGTTAAAATTTAGCCTTTTTTAATAACAAGTAAAATTCAATTGCTATTAGAACCGATTATGTAATAGGAACTTTTTTCTTTTTTTTATGGCATACGCAGCAGACGAGCAGTCAGGCGACCCGATAGAAAGTGGTCACCGACGCCCATAGAAATTGGCAATACCAGTGGTATCGCCAACGAGCTGCCTACCGTGAGACATAGGGTGTTAAGTCTCATTTACCCAGTGAATACGCTGACTACGGTGCCCTGCAAACCGGAACACATCAGTGTTTTTACCCTATTGCTTCGCGGCAGAAATAGGCACCGGGGTGGTACCCATTCAGACGGTCTTCTGTAAAAAGGGGACCTACCACCGGTTACTTATTTTATTAAAAAAATCTGGAATAAATATCATCTTATTATTTTTATTGGGTTAGACACAAAAATTATATAGGATCAAAACAAAAACAATTTCAAAATAAAAACTTAGCGCTTAAATAACTAAAGGTTAAACACTAAAAGGTTAACTTAACCAAATTAATAAAAACGCTTTTAAAAATGTAGTTATTATATATTTTATTCCTTCTGGTTTTTTTTTTTTTAATTAGTATAGACACATACTACGACGGTGGTCTGAAAAGTTTCCGAACTAACAATGACAAAATATTTTTTTTTCTTACTTTTTTATTGGTTTTTCTATATAGTCACCTTGTCACTCTAGACACTTCCCAGCGATGCTCCCATCTCTGTAACCAGTTAAGTTTTTCTCTGCAAAATAACTGTTCACGAAGGTGATTGCCTTCTCATTTGACGAACATCTTTGTCCTCCGAGTGCAGTTTTTATATGTGAGAACAAAAAGAAGTCGCTTGGGGCCAGATCTGGTGAGTAAAGTAGATGGTCAAGTAGTTGAAACCGTAGCTCGTGGATTTTTGCCATGGCAACCGCTGAGGTGTGAGACGGCGCTTTGTTTTGGTAAAACAGAATTTTCTTTTTTAGTTAAATGTGAGAACCTTATTTTTTTTATATGTATGTTACCTTGTTGCTCCACTCCTAGCCCTCCTTTTTCTAAATGAAAAACATTCGCATCCGGTTGCTCCCTTTTTTATTTAGTTCTTTGATAAGTAGTTTAATAGATATTGGAAAAATAAAAAAAGAATGCACCAAAAATTACAGACTCGTGCGATTAATTTACAAACGCTGCCAAAACCTTAAAAAATTGACATATAGTATGTTTTACAAAATTTTATTACATAAATTAGTCTACAAAATAGTCCACGATAGTATTTATATATGTTTTAAGAATAACGCACAATAAGCATTTCAATGTAATTTCTATTTAAAATACCTATCAGGCACATTTAAAGCTTATTTTTGACAACATCGCATTAAAAAGTTCTTCATTTTATGTACATTAAACGAGTTATAGACAACATTGTGTTTTAATAATGAATACCCTACAGTTATCAGAGATTTAAGATGCGGTGACAGAAAACGCGACGCAATATTTCGCGTAAAAAAATAGTAATACGCTGATAGAAATCGGAAATTTTTTTATTAAAATTTCACTTGTAACGTAAAAGAGTTAAGAGAGAAGAATATGCATCGTTTGTTACATGTTTTTGGCGCAATTAATAAATGATAATTAGACAATATTATATAGACAGTTACTTTATATAAGTATGAGGCACGAAATAAATACTACATGGTCCTTAAAAAGGGTAAGCTTTATGTATTATACATGTATTGTTTGAATATTGTTAGAATAATGATCATCAATTGTATCGGAAGGAAATTTTTCATGGTAATAAATGTATAAGAAATTGTATTAATAGAATATCTTGGCGTTAGTTCAAATTAATTGTTTCAATAAAGTAAACTTTAAAAGCATCTTAGTTATACGCTCGCAAATTACTATAATATTATTATGACAATATTGTATTTTTGAAACAAATATTTCAAGAAAGGACATAAGCTATAAATAGTTTCGATTAAAGTGGTACAAAGGATTGTGTTAAAATTTTAAAAAAATTGTAATGATTGTTTCAATTTATACTAATATTATATTATTACTAATAAATTCAAAATCTACCGGACTAATTCCAATATTTTTTGCAATAATAAAACTACAATGTTACTTATTACGTATTTATCTTTTAATGTTAAACAAACGTTAGCAAAAGAAAATTTAAAGAATCTTTTTCGACGTGATGTTGATGATGATGATTAGACTGGACTCTTTTTTTTTCGTAAGCTTTAATTCGCAAATAAGTTGATAAAAATTCTTTGTGCATGAAACGATATCTTAAATCTTGATATAAATACCTTCATACATGTGTAGTAGTTATAGCATAATGAACTTGACCTTACACACCATACACGTTGGTATAGCAGGTGTTTGTACACTCCTGTCGTTCGCCTTCTCTTACGAGCACAGCGAGACACACACTCCCGGTACACTCATTACACCCGCGTTCCAGGGCGTTTCTTACTGCCCCCAGCAACCGATTAAAACAGTCGTCAGAATCTCAGAATGTCCCGGTACGCAAACCGATCGTCGACGATCCTTAGGAATCTAATGCCTAACTCACATACCTTCTGTACGTGTGGCCTTCTTACATAAATATTTTTACAGTTCTATTGCCATTTTAAATGTGTAATAGTTAAAAAGTTATATTTTGGCTTATAAGTCGTCTCTTAATATTGTTGCAATAGGTTGTCTTGCATCTGAAATTTCTAGAGACTGGCACGTATTTTAGTCACGTTTTATCAAATAGTATTAAGGCGTTATAAATGCTAAACGTGCTAATAATAGTTTTATTCCGTACATTTCTATAAATAATCTTCTTTTAATTATTTTGTTTCATAATATAAACTACACATCGTATCGTTTAATTCAACTACTCTTATCTTGTATATGTTTTTACACTATTTTCTCTGTTGTTAAAAATCATAGAGCTTATCGATATATAAATACATTTTTAATATCAATATAGCTGTCTCTACGCCGAATTAAAATATACATAAAATCAAGATACATTTCCTTACGAAACGTAAAGGGGTATGAAAATATATTTAATAGAGATAATTTCTCTATGCAATTACATTGTAAAAACATTATAAATTTATTGAATATAAATATTGTGTTTTTCATTATTTCAGGTTTTAAATATCTAATTTCAATTTCGCCGAAGGTCTTATTCTAGATTTGTTAGAATTCAGAGTTTACATATACATTCTTGAATTCAATTCATGAAATTAACATGTGTGAAATTTGTGCTGAAGTAAATTTCGCACAGATTCAACTTGGAAAATTACATATAGAGTAGACTCATATACGTGAATGTGCCATGTTTTATTCAAAACGTCACAGCAGTATGTGGTAATATAGAAATAACTATACAGGAATAATTTAAAAAAGCTCACCACTGAGACTACTTGTATAGTCATTATTTATAAAATATATAAATATATAATTTTTACTATTTTAAACTTTTTGCATAGTTTGTACAGAGACATTTAGGCCAGTAAATCTGTAGGTAGTGTAGAGGTAAAAAGTAGAATTGATTAATTAAATATTATGTAGGCTAATGATAATGCTGAAAGGATTAAATTCCTTTCACCATTATCATTAGCCTGTGTTAGTCCACTGCTGGACAGAGGCCTCCCCTAATTCACGCGTTCTCCATTAGAGTATTTTAAGATCTACCCCACCACACTCGTACAATGAGGGTTGGTGGGTGTAACGACTTTTAGATGCCCATCCGACGCATGGATCGTCTTTTCAGACATTTTGGTGATCGGCCTATTTTGCCCTTTAGTTTCCCCGCGGGAATCGAACCCACGACCTCCGTTTTATGCCGCTAGACCAAGGAGGTGGTTAGGTTATAATAATTTAATAACTTATAGAATTCAACGTTCTGCTATAAAACACAAAACTTAATTATGTGCTGTTTGTGTCCTTAACTTATATTTTCCTTTGAAGCA
Organism: Lamproptera curius; assembly: GCA_029286875.1. Lineage (NCBI taxonomy): Eukaryota > Metazoa > Arthropoda > Insecta > Lepidoptera > Papilionidae > Lamproptera > Lamproptera curius. Next base: position 127,201 of record JAGSMT010000114.1, read on the forward strand.
CCGAAAGGTGCTTTTGATCGTAACAATCCATTTGGATGTTACTGCAAAGTTCATAAACCTACAACCTATCTTTTTTCTAAACCTATTTTTGTTTAGAAAAAAAAAATTATAAAGTTTATTACAAAATATAGGTAACTACACTACACTACACTATAAACAAAATAAATATTATACGTATTATGTTATGTTTTTGCAATCGCCGTTTTAAATTTATATTACATTTGATATAAAGAATAACAGTTAGTTATAAACTGTGCGTAAACTGTAGCAGGTAGGACTCTTCATCGACATAATTGTCTATATTATAGACAGTATTTTTTTAACTGATTATGATAATTTAACTATTTATAATTTAACAAAAATTAAACGCGTAGAAATATTATTATAAACAATGTAAATATTTTTTATTATAACTTTACTCGAATTACGATTTAGATTTCATCTATTTATTTCAATGTTTTTTGGGAATACTTTCATATATATTTGCTGCAACTCATTTCTTTTAAAAAAATATGTTTTACCGACTACGTTTATTGTCTTGAACAAAATATTTATATTCAAAAGGTAAATATTTCTTTACAAAATATGTATATAGAGTTTATCATAGTAGATTGATTTATGCAAAATTAGTTTAACTGCTCCCAACTGTCAGTTTCATACATAATTAATGAGCGCTATAATCCTTTCTTAATGCTTTTTAACGGTATACACGCAATCAACATATGATTAATTGGCAGTAGCTTTAACTTGGAAAATGTTTTCGTTTTAAATTAGTCCATCAGTGATAAATAATACTGAAACTGTTTGTTTATTTTGAAAAATACATAAGCTTTCATATTTTTTTTGTATTGTAAACGCGGATTGTATCTAAAAGTAAGTTAAAAGTTAATCTTTCTCATCAAAAAGAGAAAATGGCAATCAAGGGATAGATTTGTTTTTAGATAATCTAAAGTCACTAACGTACTGTAAAATTGATTAAAGATGGTCATGTAGTAAGTCCTTTTCAAGCAATCGGCCCTGAGACCTAAGAAAAATTATAATGCATATTTCATTTTGACCTACTAGAATTTGATCCATTAAAGAAGGCGGTACATTATTGGAAACGTATGTTTTTTGTTTTTTTTTTTCTTTATTTATTTATTTAAACTTTTTGCACAATAATATGTACACAGGCGGGCTTAATGCCTTAGGCATTTTCTAACAGCCAACCTTAGGGAGGTTACGAAAATTCAGCGTAGCTGCACTAGTAAGCAATAAACAGAACATACACAAGATCACATTATATATTATACCACACTATATTAATAAACACAACGGCCGTATCTGCATATATCCAACAGGATTAACGTTCCTTACCACTATACATGCATAGATTTAGGCATAATCTTGCTATATGATGAATCATCTCACGTGGTTGCATAAGCTTAAATGCTGGTAAAATATTATATTTACAATTAAATAATACAAGTATGTATACGAATGGATATGAATACGAAAATACAATAGTAAGCATCTAAGGTTGTAAACATATTTAATGCAAATCATCAAAGGAAAGAATTATTGTAATATACACTATTACAATACCTCGTATATGTTTAAATGTGATATCCATGAATATAGCTTAAGCCTAAACACAGCAAACATATTAGGTCTAAGAGTAAATTCACTATATACAATATAATGTACTTTTCTTACCTCCCCATCCCTATCAATTAAGTATATTTACACATCGATCCAATATGATTGACTTTATATAGAAAGACCAATTTAAACCTTAACGTCAATTTAAATATTGTATAATGAATACGCTTAGGCTTTTACCAATCGAAATTTGTTTTCGAAATTTGTTCGAATTAAAAGCCGTAATTTACCTAAACTAAGTCTTATTTCAAACGTTTATGGCGCCTAAAGCGAAAACGTTATTATTGGTGTTCCGCCGCCATGTTTACTCCTCACTTTATGTTAAACCAAAAAGAAGATACTATCTTTTAAGGATAATTTAATTTAGAAATCGACTTTATTTACGTTATTTCAACTCCTTTTTTTACATTTGACACTAAACAATAAAGTTTCATATTAATTCATATTAAAACGTCACTCATTTGATACGATCATTGATTGTCACTTTGGGTGTCATCGTATACCTATAAAGATCCAAATTTTCCCTTTTAAATCTTTAAGGCTTCATAACTGACTCTGTAGCCTAGTAGTAAGTGCATGTGCTTTTGAAACTGGAAGTTGTTGTTTTGAATCCTTCAGGGATTCAACAAATTATATATATAAGGATGATGATGATGATACGATAAGGTGGGAACGGACCTATTCTCGGGGTATTTTTTATGACGTTAAACCTACACTTCATAAAATCTCGCTTCACATATTACAATCTTGTAGCATAATGTTTGTTATGTTATATAATACATCCCTAGCATACCACGTACATAATAGGTGTCATGGGCTTGTAATCTCTAAATAGGTGCGAAAGAGAACGTTTGAAAATAATAAAATTTCTAAATAGTTGTGTGCAACGTTTATAATACGATTAACGCAACCAATATACAAAACATTTTATGGCAAATGGACCAGAAAACCATTAATTATGCTATGTAGAAACAGTTTACGCGACAAAAATTATACTTTTTTATACGAACTAAATGAAGACTTACGTTATATAATAATTATTTAATAAAAGGACCATTTCTAAATTTATAACAAATTAGACATTTCGGAGGCGCATTGCAAAAAAAATTATCAATTTTTCAAGTACAATTTTAAAGTAAGTACATATACAGTTATTAAAATTCTTAATAATGATAAAACAGAATATATGTTTAGGATGTGTTAACTAAATGAAACTCTACCAAATTACGTAAAGAAACAATTGTCTTACTTAATTTTCAGTTTACATAAAATGATTTTTTTGAATTCATTAAAAAAAATTATGTCGCCCGTGGGAACTAAAGCAGTGTTGAATTTACGCAGTTATTATAATGTGGTATTTGCATATTACTAAGATCATATCATATGCGTATATGATGAAATCCGGCAGAGTCCGATAGTTATTATTGTTGAGGGTGTAGTAATATTGTGTTTTAGTATTGTTTTATTTTTACTTAGCTGTTGCGCGCGACTTTGTCCACGAAAACAATTATTCTTTTATTTTTTTTCTCTAAGAAAAAAGTAGCTTTGGTTACTGCCAGTTACATCAGCTATCATCCAGTAAAAGTCCCGCCAAAACCGGAACATCCAATCTATAAATTAGCCAGTCAAAAATTTGTTATATTTATCGGTTATATATCACAAAATCATTACTTTAAAATGGTCAATGTTAGAACCACCCACCCCAATTTTTTTCCTTTCTCTAGAATACATTGAAGAGTTTAAGACTCGCACAGGGACAGATAAATGGCCTAACCGTTTACCACATTTATATGCTGTACTTTATATGAATGTTCTAATTAATATGTACATTTCCTACCATATTACATATATATTTTTTTGTTAGAAAGACTTGATTTAGTTGCTAACTATTAAAACTTATAGCAAATCTGTGACAAAATGTTTTCTATTTAGAATACCACTTTTGAATATACTTTATGTATAACTTTGCTAGGGGTTACTAAACCAGAAATAACAGTTCTTACTCTTTAAAGTATGTTTCATATCGTTTGATTGAAACTTAATAACTTCTGAGCCTAGACAATAAAATGTAACAATTGCTTTTTATGTATTGACAGCAGGTATTGCTACATCTATAATTACCTATAATAAAAAGCCAGTTATTTAATTACATGAATACTTTATTATCGCATTGTACGGCGCGAAAATGAAACCCTTTGCAAATTAAAAATGATCACCCTTGTTACTAATTATAGGCGTAATTGACAAGTATAATATGATACTAACATCGATTCAATAACTTTTAGTGAAAAATCGTTCTGAAAAATTAAATAATTTTCAAACCTAACTTTAAGAAATTTAAATTTTACCAAGGTAAATAATCTTGCAGAGTCGCTGCACTCAGTCATGGGTTAAGCTCAAAGTTGTTTATAAGTTAACCCAAACTTTTAAAAGGAGCTGAAATCCGCTAACGAGAAGCTTTAAAATTTTAAATTAGTTTAGGAATCCCTTTTTGATAACTCTTTTCATTTCACCTTTCAAATTATTCCACAATAAAGAATATAACGAATAATTAATTTTTACAAACATAAATGCTGACTAATAATTTACCTGTTACTATTTTATTATTGCCGAGTTCAATAAACACTATTTGATACACGTTAACATTTATTTAATCTATGAGGGACAAATCACAAATTGTATGTAAATGTATTTTAAATGCTACTAAAACAATGTCTTACATTATTTTATATTTATTTATCTTGCCAATCTTATATAAATATGCTCCTAATGTAAAAACAGCCGTTTTAGTTTTATTTGCCATAAAAATCCGTTCTGTCTAAAAGTTACCGGTGGTAGGTCCCTGTTTACAGGAGACCGTCTGGTGGACCCACGGTGCCTATTTCGCCGCGAAGCAGTAGTGTGAAACACTGCTGTGTCCGGTTTGAAGGCGCTGCAGCCAGCGTATTTACTGGGTAAACCGAGACTTAACAGCCTATGTCTCACGGTAGGCAGGCGTTGGCGATACCACTGGTATTGCCAATGTCTATGGGTGTCGGTGACCATTTTCCATCAGGTAGCCGACTGCTCGTCTGCCCACGTAAGCATAAAAAAAAAAAAAAAAAAAAAGCTAGAATCACCATATTGTCGAACTTTGGCATTTGAAATTTTTGATACGTATTCGCTTTATAATTAATTAAATAGTTGTGTGCAACGTTTGTAATACGATAACCGCAACCAATATACAAAATATTTTATGGCAAATGGACCTGAATACAGCACTCCGACGTAATGAACTTCATTAATTATGCTATGTGGAAACAGTTTACGCGACAAAAATTATACTTTTTTATCGAACTAAATAAAGACTAATACAATAATTATTTAATAAAATTACCATTTCTAAATTTATAACAAGTTAGACATTTCGGAGGCGCATTGCAAAAAAAATTATCAATAAAAATTTTCAAGTACAATTGTAAAGTAAGTACATATACAGTTATTAAAATTCTCAATAAAGATAAAACAGAATATATATTTAGGATGTGTTAACTAAATGAAACTACCAAATTACGTAAAAAACAAGTGTCTCACTTTATTTTCATTTAACATAAACAACACTCCATTCAAAAAAATATCTCGCCCGTGGAACTAGGACTAAAGCAGTGTTGAATTTACGGAGTTATTATAATGTGGTATTTGCATATTGCTAAGATCATATCATATGCGTCTATGATGAAATCGCGCAGAGTCCTATAGTTATTATTGTTGTGTGTGTAGTAATATTGTGTTTTAGTATTGTTATATTTTTACTTAGCTGTCGCGCGCGACTTCGTCCACGAAAACAGTAATTCCTTTATTTTTTTTTCTGTAAGAAAAAAGTAGCTTTGGTTACTGCCAGTTACATCAGCTATCATCCATTAAAAGTCCCGCCAAAACCGGAACATCCAATCTATAAATTAGCCAGTCAAAAATTTGTTATATTTATCGGTTATATATCACAAAATCATTATTTTATAATGGTTATGTTAATGTTAGAACCAGCTACCCCAATTTTTTTCCTTTTTTTAGAATACATTGAAGAGTTTAAGACTCGCACAGGGACAGATAAATGGCCTAAACGTTTACCACATTTATATGCTGTACTTTATATGAATGTTCTTATTAATATGTACATTTCCTACCACATATTACATATATTTTTTTTGTTAGAAAGAGTTGATAATTAACTTCCTTTAATGTTTATTGCTCAAAAAGAATTTAAATTTATTAAGCTTTGATTCTAAGCAAAATTGCTCTCGTACGGAGTTTCGTAAATATATTAATGTAGCATTCACCGTAAGTCAAGCTGTAGGTTTATTGCTTACTATTAAAACTTATAGCAAATCTGTGACAAAATGTTTTCTATTTAGAATACCACTCTTTTAAAAATACTTTATGTGCATAACTTTGCTAGGGGTTACCTACTTATTAATTTGATTTTAATGTAGTACTTTAAGGGAATCTGATAGGGATCAAATATCAGAAATAACAGTTCTTACTCTTTAAAGTATGTTTTCATATCGTTTGATTGATTCATATCGTTTGTTTAAACTTTTACATAATTCTGAGTCTTATGACTATAAAATCGTAACAATTGCTTTTTATGCATTTACCTATAATAAAAGTCAGTTATTTAATTACATGAATACTTTAATATCGCATTCTACGGCACCTAAAAATAAAACCCTTGCAAATTAAAAATGATCACTCCTTGTTATTAATTATAGGCGTAATTGACAACTATAATCAGTGATACTAACACGATTCAATAACTTTTAGTGAAAAAATCGTGCTGAAAAATGAAATAATTTTCAAACCTATCTTCAAGAAATAAAAATTTTACCAAGGTAAATAATCTTGCAGAGTCACTGCACTCAGCCATGGATTAAGCTCAAAGTTGTTTATAAGTTAACCCAAACTTTTAAAAGGAGCTGAAATCCGCTAACGAGAAGCTTTAAAATTTTAAATTAGTTTAGAAATCCTTTTTTGATAACTCTTTTCCTTTCACCTTTCAAATTATTCCACAGTAAAGAATATAACGAATAATTAATTTTACAAACGACTACAGTACTATTAATGCTGACTAATAATTTACTTGTTACTATTTTATTATTGCCGAGTTTGATAAACACTATTTGAAACACGTTAACATTTATTTAATCTATGAATGACAAAACACAAACTGTTTGTAAATGTATTTTAGATGCTACTAAAACAATAATTCGACTGCCTCCGTAGCCTTGAGGTGTGGGCATGTGCTTTAGAAACCGAAGGTCGTGGGTTCAAATCCTGCGGTGACTCAACTAATTTTTGTTGTTATTTCCTAGTTGGTTAGGGCTATTTGGGCTGATCACCCAATTGTCTGAAAAGTGAGATGATCCATGTGTCGGATGGGCATGTAAAAAGTCGGTCCACCCACCAACCCGCATTGGACCAGCGTGGTGGGATACGGTCCACACCCTAATGGATAGGGTGTATTAGGGGAGCCTATGTCCAGCAGTGGACTAACGAAGGCTGATGATGAAAACAATAATTTTATATTGTATTTATTTATTTTGCCAATCTTATATAAATATGCTCCTAATGTAAAACAGCCGTTTTAGTTTTATTTGCCTTAAAACGGATTTTAAACTGTGTAAACAGCTAGAATCACCTATGTTGTCTGAACTGTTCGGCATTTAGAAATTTTGATACTGCTATTCGAGTAGCTTTAGTCGTTCAATCGTGGTCTACATTAAATACAATACAATAGATTTTTATTACGTTTATAAAAATAGCTCTAGGTTTTTTATCTAAAAGGTAAAGTGTAGTGAGACAATTTAAAACATAAACTATTAAATGGAATACTCTTAAGTGTATTTCTACATATATTGAACTGCTAAGACGGTGTTCTTAAAAATAAAGCTGTACCGTAAAAGATTAATGCAATGCGCGCCAAAATAGCTCCAGATGGTAGATTTTATTTCTACTTGCAGGACACTTTTATAATATTTCAAATAATCCACTACATATCTTAATAATTATAGCCTATAAATTATTGTAGCTCATAATGGATATTATTGTAGTATCAAAAGCTATTGGGTAGTTGTGCGTTAAATTTAGCAACTGGAATATTCGTTAAACATAACGTAATCACTTTTTGACCGAATTCCCAAAAGATGCAGGTATTTAATTCAGATTCGAATTCTTATTTTTTAAATGTTACCTCGTTGCTCTGCTCCTATTTTATTCCTCCTTTTTTAAATGGTAGATCTTCCATTAGTCCTATTTTTTTAAATAATTTTTTGATCAGTAGTTCAATAGATATCTGAGAAATCACAGCACCAAAAATCACAACCTGGTGGGATAAAATAACAGACGCTGCCAAAACCGTAAAACATAAAAATGAAGTATGTTTTAAACAATCGTACTACAATAACTCTTAACTTCACCTACGTATAACGTCCGGGAGAGCTATATCTATGTTTTAAGAGTATCCCACAATGTGCATTTTAATGTAAACATGTTTTAAAATTGAAATCAGGCACATTCAGATATTATTTAAGATAGTAGTTTAAATTTACATAAAAGTTATTGCATATAAAAAAAAATCTCTGAATTCTTTACTCAATAGCGATAAAAACTCTTGGCTACTCTTGAAACTATAGGAATGGAGACGTTACTAAACAAATTTAATCAAATGCTTATTTAAGAGATTATTAGTTTGAATTTTTATATTACTTATTTTCAAAACTTGTTTTAAATCATTTTGCATAATGGCAACACAGTATTTTCCTAAAACTGAATGTGATCATTCAATTGTGATTTAATATAAAGTATACTGTTTAAGAAGTTCATAACAAATGTTGTACAACTAATACATATTTTGCTATATTTAGGATTGATACGGATTGAAATACGAGATCGTGTTAATCATTTAATGGTCGTTACACAACTACCCGCTGACATTTCTCAAACATTGACAAGATGACCACCACAGATACACTACATCCCTCCACCACTAATATAAAACTATCCTAACTTATATAATAATACTTATTCTTTACAACTTAAATGCTTATTGCTTCTGGTACTCCTCATGGGATACCGGCGCACCTGTTGGGGCACTGGAATGGGTGATGATGCTGTATTAATATCACCATTGGGATTATCGCTTTGCAAATTATTATCAACAACCCTTTCCGGAGACTCAACATCCACAAACTCATCAGAGTATATTCCTCGCTCCTCCTGTACAATACATCATTGTGATAAGGGCGAGCGATGAACCGGTGATGACACAGAAGATTGAGGTATAGTTGCTACCAGACACGGAATAATCACGGTCTCGTCCCCGGCACCTGTGTCCACACTTAAATTACATTCAGAGCAGCTACCATCATCATTAGCCTCTTCTGATGAGTTCCCTTTGTATGCTGACATTTGATCTATGTGTTTTTTAGCGGTCAATTTAATATCGGGCACATAAACCATATACATCCATACATAGAACCTAAAACTCTTTTAACAATACCTAATTTCCAAGTGTGTTTAAGTCCATTAAAAAAATAATACTTAATTAACACTCTGTCACCAATTTGAAAAACACACATTTTCCTTGTGCCTCCAAACTGATTACATTGTGAGTCTTGTGCCATAACAACATTATCTTTGGCTCTGGATGACGACGAAGATTCATCATAAACCGATTCTAAACGTAATAAATCGAGCCGACAACGTAACGGACGTCCTAACATCAACTGAGCAGGTGAAAATCCGGTTGACGAATGAGTGGCATTACGATAATCGAATAAAAATTTATCTAATTTGCTAGCAATAATTTTTTATGAATATCTTTATTTAAAATAGCCTTTAAGCCCGTTTTAACAGTTTTCACTGCGTTCTCTGCCTGACCATTCGACGCAGGATGATACGGGGCAATAGTCACATGTTTAATTCCGTTTAACATACAAAATTTTTCAAACTCATTCGAACAAAATATGCTAGCATTATCTGAAACTATGACTCTCACCAACCCATACCGGCTAAACATTTTACACAATTTACTTATTACCGATTCACTATCTGTTTTCTTCATTAAAAAACATTCAAGCCATTTAGAATGTGCGCTATGTATGCTTTCCCAAACACGTTCAGGGTAGGGTCAGGGCGCGAGGGGAGCTGTTGGCGGATTATTGCGAAGCGTGAAGGATTATGGCATACACTACAAGAACCGATATTCTCCTCTATTTGTCTATCTGTATTTGGCCACCACATTCGAGATCTGGCTTCCGATTATGTTTTTAGTACTCCGAAATGCGAATTGTGTAATTCTAAAACAGCTATCCTTATCACATATCTTGCTAGTCCTTATCACAATAATTAATTTTTTTTACCGGTGGTAGATTTGACTTTCATAACAACTTAAAAGAGCTTATACTGAATTAAATAATATTAACAGAACTAAATTGATTTTAACTAGTTTCCTCAGTATAATTAAAACATATTTAAAAGATTCCTAATAAATATTAATAATTAGGAATGCGAGCGAAATTTTATTAATTAAATTTTAATATCTAAAATTTTATTCTTAGAAAAAAAGTAACGAGACAAACGATATCAAATGTTATTACTTCTTCCCTTACGAAATTCTACTCTAAAATTTTAGAATTCAAGCAAGTTAAACTTCTCTATGTTTTACACTTGCAGTATATTTACTTATTTAAGATGGAAAACATTGTATTACAATCTGCAATGTAGTAGTGAATGTTACGTGTCTACAAAACCACGTGCAAAAGCAATTTTCCTCGAATCTAATCTAGGTAATCGACTCGGTTCTATGAGAAAAAGCAAACATACTCTAAATAAACGTCTAACTTTGTAAAACACTTAGTTGTATCGTAAGAATAATAGCGAGTATCTGAACCTTCCGGTTATTATAGTAAGAACAAGGGACCATCTGACGTTAGTACCCTCGTGGTGCCTATTTCTACCGCAAATCAGTATTGTGTAAACCGGTTCGTAAGGTACCGTTGCCAGCGTATTTAATGGGTAAAGGAGACAAAACATGTCATGTCCCAGGTCAGTGAGCAGAATTGTGGCGTCTTCGGCTGCTTTTTTATGGGCTGCTCGTCTCATTGGTTTGACTAATAAAAAATAACTATACAACCGAGTAGTTAGTTAAAGCCCTAAATTATTTTTGCGTTTGCCTTCTAATTGATGCAAGATTTAGACATGTTTTGTAATGGGATAGCTATTTTAATTCATTTGAGATGTGTTAATATTTTTAACATCCTTCTAATACAAATAACTAGTAGTTTAGCTGAATGTGAGTAGAAAAATCAAAACTTGTATAACATAAGACAACTACTTTTAAAATGCGAGCAAAATCTAGTTTTAATTAGTGGCTACCACTTCACATTACAATTCGTAATGAATTCAAAATGTTTGGTCATGAATAAATTTGAAGCTGATTCATCAATTCTATGTACATTTCAATGTGTCGTTTTATATAATTTTTTACTGAAATTGGAATAACTTAAATGTACACATCACTTATAACGCCTGAAAATTAGGTCGTGTGGAAATTGGATGTATAATTATTATACTTGACACGCACCGACGGCAACCGTCACCGCACTCCTTAGTGCCTAAATGGTGGGGACATTGATTCTTTATCGCAATCCAGCTATCTCTAGGGGCGATGTAAATGGTGCGCCTTCCGTTAAGGCTGCTATAACTGAGGGCGCCCTTCAACAGAGAGACCCCCAAATCTGTTACTCAGGGGCCATGGAAGCTAGAAGATATATACCCTTACAAGATGCCTAGTTACCTGTTAGCAGGTACTGGCCTCTTCCACAATAACATAAGAGGAACCTGCCCACTTTCTAGGAGTAAAAGTAGTTTTACGAATTTATTTCAAAAAACTTTCGAAATTGGTTTGTTATTAATTATTAAGTAGTCACTTATAGATGTATACTGGGTTCTTCGAGCAGATTTGGAAACATTTAATAAAGAAAATTACACATTATAGTTATTACGATAAAAAATATGTATAAAACTACACTTTCGAATATACAACATTTTGTAAGCACAAGTTTTTGCTTTCCTGATTATACGGAAACAGTACTTGTAGGCATTAAATGTTAAAAAAAACGCCTTATTTTTAAGCCAAACCAATCTATGATTTAAAGTATATCTGACTATGTTATTATATAATAGAACAAACATATATAAAGTTAGAAATATAATGTGAAAAGTATAATATACAAATGTTTCAAATTCTATTATCTGATCGTATTCCGTTATTTTAAAACATTTAAATATAAATCCTGTGTTATGTGTGTTTTTATTTTATATATTTAATTTAGATATGATAAAGTTTATTTCAAATGTTTATTATTATTGATTCGTACAACGATGAAAATAAATCGCTTAATAAAATATTTAAAATAATATTCGGTTCTAAACAAATGCAATTTTTTTTTTTTCAATTTCGCAAACTGTCCCTGCAGAGCATAATTAATAACGTGCATCACAGTGAAATGCTGTATTCACTTCATTTGCCGTAAAACGTACCTTAAACGGTGTTCAGTTGTAGGTTATTTTGTTATTTTGTAATATTCTGTTCTGTTTGTTGTCAAAATCAAAAGTAGTAAAGATTAGGTCAAAAAAACTGTAAAATTACTTTATGCGGTAAAGGTAGTTTGTTAAAATGTAACAGGCACCGGTTTTAACGTTGGTACAACTATCAGGCAGGTGTCCCAACATTAATTGGATATACACAATCTTCAAAGTACAAATGTAAGATGACATATATCACATACGATGTAGCCGTACATACATCTTGCAGGATTTATGCAAGTTGCAATGCCTGCAACACAAGCATAGATTTGGGTATAATCTTGCTTGAGAATCGTCTTACGCCGTTACATAAGCCTTATTCATATCATTTGAATTTGGGAAATACAAACATTAATTTTAAAAACGCTTAAAAAGAAATAATAAACAGATAGAATCGAATAGAATTATTATAGTATCTTTATTAAAATTAATCCAAAAAAGGAAAAACAGTTTTGTTTAAATCTTTTTAACGTTAAAATAAATTTGGTGACAGATCAACGTTCACCTTATTGCAGATAGATTCCTTAAATTTTAGATTCTTATACAAGAATCTTGCAAATGCCTGGTGCAAATGCTAAATTATGAAGGAGATTAAAGTCAAGCTGAGCGTGTCATTAGATTGCCATTACCTAACGCGGCGCTGATGCAATTTCAGCAATTTCCCGTTCTGTCGTTTAATTATAAATAATGCCTAGAAATTGCTTACTATGAATCGAAGGCTTATATAAAATTAAGAATAGTTAGAATAATTTTGAATACGTTGAAAGTTATTAAAGTACAGATTATAAATTAATTTTAATTTCACTTACAGTTAAGGTAAGGGATTTAAGGTCCCAAACTTTAACTTTTTAAATTCATGCTTTTCTTATAGATTGAACTAATAAAGCAAATATGGAATAGCAATATTAAAATTGTTTTTTATAAAATAAGAAAAATGTCTAAGTAATTCCTTGTTTTACCGGTACGCAGAAGTGGACCGTCCCCTCCAAAGAAAGTCACTACTTTGACATAACCTTCCCTATCCTTATTATTTTAAGAATTTCGTAATTTCATATTGTTTTATTCACATAATACTTAATAACTTCATTTATACCTTTTGTTTTTGATTATGGTTATTTAAGGTTATTAATTATTTTATTACATCTACGGCCGTATGTACAAGAAGTTCGTTCATTAAGTACCCTACGTACCTATAGCACTAGCAGTCCAGTTAGTCAACTTGGAGATATTCATTTGGCGCTAAAAAGTTGAGTACTCTCATTGGTAAAACATTCCGTTGGGATTAAACATAACGCGCTCTTCCGACAAGGACGCATTCGCTTCTAGCACTGTTAGTATTTTAGTATTACTCAAAACTGATTTTAGCGTTGTACGTGTATAATTATTAATGTATTTAATGCTTACAGTGTTACCTAAGGCCTAAGCCATATTTTAACAACGATAATGTTTACTGAACTGCTTCCGTAGCCTAGTGGTAAGCGCGTGTGCTTTAGAAGCCGGAGATCATAGTTCGAATCCAGCAGTGACTCAATTTATTTTCATTGTTGTTTCCTAGTTGGTTAGGGTTAATTGGGCTGATCACCCAATAGTCTGAAAAGTAAGATGATGTATGCGTCAGATGAGCATGTAAAAATTCGGTTTACCCACCAACCGCATTGGACCAGCGTGGTGGGATATGGTCCAAAAACCCGCTAATGGAGAAGGGAAGGCCTATGTCCGGCAGTGGACTTACATAAGTTGATGATGATGCATGTTTACTGAATATACAATTCTTGCTCCGAATCCGTTTCTAGTAACTGAAATTTGATAAGCTTTTAATAAGAAAGGATCAACACATATTACATATGCATTGAATTTACCAAGTTTTTCACCGACACGTGTTTGTGATGAAGAAATGTTTATCGACGATGATGATGATAACGGCGAGCAGTGAATTTGTTGGTCCTCTCAGGGTTATAATGGGGTTATGTGGGATCAACACTAACTAAATCCACCACGGACACTAGGTTCTGCCTTCCTGGCGTCTTTAGGGTGGGGTCACAGGGACGCTTTCACACTCTTCTGCACCAGCATTGGCCGTCGAGGCAGCCCCATTTTTGGCCTATGGTCCACTTCAGTTTAGGGCACGTCGATACTTTTGATACGTCTTTAATCTTGGCCTCTTTATCAGGGCACCAGACTTCCCCAATTCTGTTACCCAGGGGCAAAGGAGCCAGGAGTTCACAACTCTGGAAGGACAAGTCTCTCAACCACAGCGGCGGCCTAGAAGTTGGTCTCTGCCGCTAGCACAGTTTCGACTTATGAAAGAGGGGTTAAACGATAGAACCATGCCGTATGTCCCTTCCTTTCAAGGTGCCACACCTTATCAGTGGTGTAGACCCGCCGATCACGGAGGATAAGAAGAACAGTTGACGAAATACCGACCCTTCGCTTAGCTTGTGATTACATAGTTAATCTTTAGAAAGTGCAATTCAGTCGTTTTGTTCAATTCCCTATAATACATTATGATTGACTTGATGGTTTTTATTGTTGCGTTCTATATCCTTGTTAGTTTTTGGCACTGAATTAGTAACAAATTTTCATTATATAGTCGTATGTGAGAAGTTTAAAGAATTTATCTATTGACATACAAGTAGCATTCATTCTTTATTTAAGCATTAAGTTATAACATTTTATGATGTTCTTTCAGTTTAAACATTCGATAGTCAATTGACAACCGTGCGGGCGTACAATCAAGTTCTATGGAACTGTAAGTTTCTCGCCTGTAATTTGGCGCACCTTGCACGAGTTTCAGCAACATTGCTTTATTATGTATGTATACTGGTGAAGCATTTGTGGACGTGGTTGGATTGTCTTTAGTTAACTAACTTGTTCTGGTCCGTTTGTTAATTACATCGTACGGTGCTTGTTAAATAAGATAATATGTTTTTAGCAATTAACATTGAATAACTAAAATAATATTTAATTATTCAGAACACAATACATTATTTATTTAAAAATGTAGCCAGCTGTTTAGTTATAAAGTTTAACTATCATGTAAAACTTTCATAAAATACTTTAAATGTATAAATATTACAATGGCTAATTTAAACTAAAATGTTTATTTTTAGATAAAGGTTACAAATTTAATCTAATCTGTAATGACCAATAAATTATATTTTGAAATAAATTTTCAAAATATGTTGTAGTCTGTCACCACTTTATTATACGACTAAGCGATGATCTCTCCTAAACTCATCTCGATAAACCCAAATATAGTTAATTAATCTTTATATACGACTAAAGGGCCCATTACCCAATTCCTGATAAAGCCACAATTAACTAAGAAATGTTATTTTAGACCAAACAGCCTCTTAAGATCAAGCGTTTGTAGTCATTAGCATATAAAAATATATATTATTTTAATCTTAAGAGGTATGAGCTATCTCTGAAATAGTAAACATGTAACAGTTAAAAGGGTTGTTCCTAAACAATTTTCAATGACAGAAATATCTCTTAAATAAGACGATCCGAAAAAGGAACCAATTATAATACAGTATCAAGTTTTTGCATGTAAAATGTCGGTCCACCCACAAATCCGCATTGGACCAGCGTGGGTCCAAAACCCTAATAGAGAAGGCATGCATTAGGGGAGGCCTATGTCAAGCACTTGGCTAACACAGGCTGATGATAATGATTATGACGGTCAAGTTTTGCTACAGTAAACGTTTCACTTAAAATACTGTTATAATGTGATAAGTTTGACTTATTACTAAAAGTACCCGAGTTTTTAAGTTTCTACGCGAGTGCTTGTTAGCGCTAAGATGCAATTTGTGAAGGTAATTTTGGGGTTATTTAAGTTTAATGGGTAACAAAAGAACTTTCCTATAAAATAATTATTTCTATTGTTTACGCGAATATTGTACATTATTAAATAAAATGACTTTACGAATTTTATCGCGTTTATTTTTCATTTTAAATTCCCGACGTTTCGAACACTTTCCAGCGGCCGTGGTCACGAGGTTGACTACCCCGTCACCACGGCCGCTAAATAAGCGCGATAAAATCCGTATAGTCATTTTATTTAATAATTTCCTAAAAATACCAAAGTTATGAAAACTTACTTTGTAACGAAATTTGGACCTCACTAAGGTTTATATTGCTGAAAGTCTTTTTTAATTAAAATTAGGTTTTTGAATTTGGCATGTGTACCGGGAACATAAAGAAGAAATTAAGAAATTTTTTAGTAAATTAGGAGTGATTTTACAAAAAAGTTCTTATTTAACATTTTGCTTTATGATAAAATCTTTACACCACATTGAGTTACGTTTTATAACTACATGACCAAACAAATTAAATCTTATTTAAATTTAATGACTGAATACTTTTTTCTATTGTATCAGAGTTGCAGATCTATTGTACCGCTGTTATATGCACCAGACGAATTACTGTAAGGTTTAATAACAATTCGTTTTTGACATTAAAGATCACGATGGTGTAAAGTTAAAATATATTTTCTTTAGTATAATTTATACTACCGACTTCACATCTTACTTCTTTTAAATAATTCTTCAAAAGCGTGAATGCCTTTTTAGTATTTTAAATACATTATGTTACCTGAACAATGGTGTATCATCTCATCATCAGCCTGTGATATAGGACACCTGGACATAGGCCTCCCCTAATACACCCCTATCCATTAGGTGTTTTTGGACCGTATCCCACCACGCTGGTCCAATGCGGGTTGGTGGGTGGACCGACTTTTTACATGCCCATCCGACGCATGGATCATCTTACTTTTTAGACAATTGGGCGATCGGCCCAAATAACCCTAACCAACTAGGCAACAACAATGAAAATTTGTTGAGTACCCGCAGGATTCGAACCCACGACCTCCGGTTTGTAAAGCACACGCCCATACCACGAGGCTACGGAGGCAGTTAGTGTGTTAGTGAGGCTGTATCATCTAAGAAAATCAAAGTCAAAGAATAAGGTTTTTAAAAGTGATTTTTATTGAAAGCAATACAGAAAAATAAAGATTAAAAGATACTTAAAAGCAAAGAACTATCTTAATGTAATTCTGTTTTATACCTGCAAACATTATAAGAACACTAACCATATTTAAGATATTTAAATTGCATGCGTTTGTGATGTTAAAACGCTTTTAGAATGGCTCACTCGCAACAGCTAAACCTGTTGTCTAGGTTTACGTTTATGAATTAGGTTTGTTATGATTTAAATGGCCCCAGTTGCTAATCAATTCGTATGAAGAGAACTAGATGAGTATCTATAGTTCTCATACTACAGGACTAGTGACCTAAGGACTAACTATAAGCTAATACATACAGGGTTATTGGTAGTAGTTGTATTTTCGTCAGGAAGTATCAATGGAGTGAATATTTTTCATAATCCTAGACCCAATAATCGTTTTGTGTACATGATACACAATTTTTTTTATTGCATGTGAAGGTAAGGTTAGCAGTCGGGCCACCTGATGGAAAGTGGTCACTGCACCCCCATGAACATCGGTAATACCGGTGGTATTATCCAGGCGCTTACGTTACGTTTCGTTGATGCCCTTTAAACCGGAACACGAAAGAATTTTTACATTTTGCTTTGTAGCAGAAATAGTCACCCACCACGCATGACCAATGCGGGTTTGTAGGTGTTGATCACAAAAATTAATTGGAAAAAAACCGAAAAGGCTTTTAAATTATTTTAGTTAACTAGAAACAAAGACAAATAATCCAACCAAGGAGGTGACACAATGTATATAACCATGAAAGTGAAATAAAGGGTTAACAAAGCATTTAACTTCTATATTGTTCCTAAATAAAATTTTGTTCTATACAAACTATACATATACAATTTTTTCATCGAAATTAGCTTATACCATTTATTATTTAGTAATTCCAAATAATAACATTTATATATATTTTGGGGACAGTATGAATTCCTTTCACAAACAAAAAACAGAGTTACATTGAAATATGTTTATTTTCAGGATTGTTCTGATTAGTTAAACTATAAGATGTTATCTTGTAATAAATTATTTATTAACAGACTTTCTGCATTCTTATTGTTTTAAAATTTATGTATTGCCTGTCAATTACAAACGAAACCAAACAGGAATATTAATCTATGTAGGTTCCATTTCTAAAGTGACAACTGGCTATTCCCAACCCGTGCACTGCGAAACATTGAACAAGTTACTAGAATACGAATGTAACTAGGGATGTTCTACTGCAACATATAACTTTTACTGAAGCGCAACTATAATTGTTTACTTTCACTTACATCAATAAGTGGATCATTTAAATTACACTGGAAAGGGTTATGCTTTACGTTTTGATTCATCAACACATTACTATTATTGTAGGTTCCTATTGTTGATATTAGAATTAAAATACGAATATATGAGATGCTTTACAATATTTCATCAATCAACGAAACATTTCATTAATAAGGATGCCTTACATTATGGCTTTATTGATCTTGAGAGTAATCTTGCTGGACAAACATTTTTTTCATCTTCATCATCATTTCAGCCTTTTAAGCTAGTGAACTTAGCAGTGGGTAAGTATGGGCTTTATCCATAAGCCACCAAGCTTCATGGTCCTGAGCCACCTGCCTGCATCGAATTTTTACACATTTGGACAGGCCGATACTCCCCCTAGGGGGGGGGATTTTATATACATATAAAAAGTGATGCTTGCAACAAAAACGATTCGTTTGGTCATTACATCCAAGTCCTTTAAAGTTACTGTCAGCTTTTAGAAATAGGTATTTATATATTTTATCGAAATAAATAACATGACTATCAAGTTATTTATTCAAATAACTTATCTATATTCTTAGTTACATACAGATTTTTTTTATGCTTTAAGTAAAGGTACGTAATATACCATTTTTTATTGGTCGTTAACGGTTTTTAAGGGAGCTAAAAGGTGTAGGATTGAGATAAATATAATAATTATTAATAATATTGTAATGTTTCACTCTACATTGTTTCCAAGCAGTCAGTGCAGTCTCTCTGCACACTAATATCCAATACTTTTCCAAGGCTTCAATCTCTTTGTTTTGTCTTGGTCCTTCAAAATGCAGCAGCTGTCGCAAGGTGGGCTTTTCTTAATTTGAGAACTTTTTTTTTACAGAGGTGTTTAACACGGCTTCGCTTTTTTCTTTTTCGAGAACACGTTTCATTCCACGAATAAAAACAAAAAAAAGGGAATGAAATATTTTTTTGTTTATTAGTATTAGAAATATCTGACCCAAGCCGGCCAGTATTTATTTTTTGTTTCACCAAAAGTATATATTATGTCGCTCTCACTACTTTTTGATGCCTCCTCATAGATAGAAGATATATAACTTATGTGTTATTTATATGTTATTTCAATGTTAAATATTGTAATATACTTACTTTAAAAAAAATCAGATAGAAAAATATAATCGCATCATAATTTCATGAATTTGTTGCCGGCGAATAAATGTGGCCATCGCATTCAATCGGGCGCAAATATTTGGATTCAATTCCGCCGCAACTCTGATTCCGGCTCTGTTGTCCAGAACATAAATCAAAATATTCACAATCGTCATAGTCAGCTTCATGGCTTGAATAGATCTATATTGGGAGACGAAAAGTAAAGAAACGTAAGAGTTGGTGCCATAACTTCTCAGAACGAATACAAACAGTGTGGTAATATAATTATTTCTATTGCTTGCGCGAATATTGTACATTATTAAATAAAATTACTTCACGGATTTTATCGCGTTTATTTTACATTTTAAATTCCGACGTTTCGAACACTTTCCAGCGGCCGTGGTTACGGGGTAGACTGTCTACCCGTTTTATTTAATAGTGTGGTAATATTTAAAAAATACTATCATACTTGTACGTGTACCGGCCATATTTTATATTGGATTATGTCAAGATAACATATAAAATAAATTAGCTTATCTATAGTAAACAATAAAACAATTGAAAAGCAAATGTTTTTAACACATTCAAGTAGTCAAAATACTGTATAGGACTAAACGTGTACAGACAACTAAACTTTATTTTCAAGTTACCACCAATTTTTTCGTATCATACTTTTGAACTAAACTTTTACGGCCCTATTGGCCTATTGTTATTCAAACCGGAGGTTATTATAAAAAAAAAATTAGTCCGTGTTCTAGGATAGAAATAATCTTATTCAGTGCTGTAAACATAAAAAAAAATCAAAGTTTTATAATGCATCAGTATTTTAATATAAATTTTGTTTACTAAAATAGGTTTAATGATTTAGTGGTCATATAACCACGTAGTATTTAACTCATATATATTGATAATGAATATTCTGCTCTTAGAACATTTTTTCCTTTATTAATCGTTCTCTTCTTTAACAAAGTTTTCAGATTTTTCACCGTTGTAGCGCGCTACGAACGTGATTCTATTAAAAAGATTGCAATCTTAACACAAAGGTTACTTCTTGCTCCTTCATTTTACGAATTTTTAATGCGACGCTCGCCGAGCACTCTTAAGTCTTAAGTAAACACACAATTTATTTTCTTTTACCTTCCTTTACCTTGTAATTTTACATTTTCCATTGGTTCACTTAGAGTTATTACAGTGATCTTTGTAAGTCTTTTAATCAATAATTAGGACCCGGGAATGTTTAATTAACACTGTACATATTTTATAGCAAACAATTTTATTATAGAAGAAAGGTACTTTTAACGGATTTTAGCGCGTTTATTAAAACTTTGTAAATGTAGAAATTTTGTCACGGGACCGGTTGAGTAAAAAGTCATTTTATTCAAAATTGTGTAGTATTCGCGTAGTCTACCTACGAACTAGAATAAATTATGCGTTAAAATTTGTTAAAATATTTACGACGTTTTAAAATCCTGCGGAGGATGTGAAACTACGGTCGAGGTGTAGTTCGTCTTGCTGTCTTTCTGAACATTGTCAGCTTTTAATTAAGTTTAGAATCACTTCAAGAAAGAAATTGTGGTAAATATACATATGTACCTTGTTTGATGGTTTCCACCAATCATATTTTTGATCTGTTAAACATAACAGAACTTTTAGTCATAAAATACAAAGCTACATGATCATTGAAAATTAAATTTCAACCAGTGTAAGTGCACATGTTAGATATAAATAAAACTGCTCGTCTTCACATTTTATTTTTATGTATTGTAAATTGTTTGCTTAATAGGCAACTATTATTAAAATTTATGCGCAAGAAATGTTTTTGACTTCTAATAAAATTATAAATAAGCAACTGTTGTATTTTAATGGTGTCATACTTAATGTCATTCGTATAATTGAAACGATGATTCCCAATATTCATTCGCAGGAAAATGGAACCGAATTAAAATTAAAAACTTTTGATATAAATTTAATGTGCAGACGAAATTTATGGAAAGGCGTGATTGCAGTTGCAGCAGGTTCTCTTGTAAGACCTACCAATGAAAGTTCATGTGTTGTCATTTAGCGTCTTTTTTTAACCGACTTCATTAACCCACTTCAAAAAAGGAGGAGGTTCTCAATTCGTCTTTTTTTTGTGTTTACTTCAGAACATTCGCCTGGGTGAACCGATTTGGATATTTTTTTTAATTGGAAAGCTGGTGATTCCCGTTTGGCCCAATAGTAATTTGGTTTAGTTCTGACACTGGCATCCATGAAAAAACTGAATTAGTCTGAAATTTACATTTACTATGTGCTCAAAAAATGGACAATTAATAGTTTAATATCACGCCAATCGATTTGAATTCGGTTTACTTTTTGTTAAAGTTTTTAGACGTTTCTATTTAGCCATGTTAGTTTGATTCCTACACAAAATGACAAGAAACGTACGTTGTTATATCAATGATTATATATTTTTAGAATATATTTCCTAGGAATGTGACAGTATAATATCGGAATCTGCGTGAATCATGTCTTGTGATTTCTTAATAATTAATTATTTTATGTAATTTTTAATTTCTATTACAGCTGATATCTTTCATAGTAGCGTTGTGTTCAGTGATGTATCTTGCGAACAAATCAAATCTTAAAGGCCTAAAGCAACCATTAAATGCCGTCAACTTGATCTTCTCCTTCGTCGCCACAAGTTTGTCCAGTTACCAAATTATAATATCAATTTTGTTATTTTGGCAAGCTTTTCAGGTGATTTCACATTTTAAATCTTGATTTTATTTTAAACTGAAACCTCAATTTTGTAGAAAACAACGTGTTTAATAAAACGTAATATAATTTATGATTAAAGCATTACGAACATGCTGTAGGTTTCTAGCCGAAGGCCGTGCCTAGTGGCGTAGCTTTTGATAGTCCACTGATGGACATAGGCCTCCCTAATACACCCTATTCATTAGGGGTTTTGAACCTATCCCACCACGCTGGTTCTATGCGGGTTGGTGGGTTAGAGTTAGGATAGGCGTGCTATTGGAGAGGCCCATGTCCAGCAGTAGGTAAAGATAGGCCTATGATAATGATGTGTTATGATTTCAATAACATAAAATTAAAATGCAGATTTTGTTAAATATTGTTCCAATTTAATTTTAACTATTTAGTGTACCTTTTTGTTTTTTAATAACAATACTAAACAACTACCTACCCAATAATTACGCTGGCTACGGTGACCTTCAAAGCTGAAGACTGAAGTGATTACATATTACTGCTTTTCGGCAGAAATGGGCACTGCAGAGGTACTATCCCAGACGGTCACTTGTAAAAATTACCTGCTTCTTATAAAAACATTAATGCTATAATTCTTCTTTCTTACTTTTATATGCATCCTATGTCGTGTATTGTTGATCTTCGTAACTATATACGTAAGTGACTACGTATACGTGAATATTACAATGTAACTTTTTATTTCGTTACAGGCAAATGGAAACAAGTTTTTATGCTCATTATGGTTTTTGTCACATCTGTCCATCATCGTTATCTATGGCATGCTTATAGTCGTTAAAGCCACTGTATATCTTATAGAAAGTCAATATATATCGTCCTTAATTACCATTCTGCTCGGCGTGATTTATGAAGGTAATCTAAAAGAAGTAAAGTTTGTGACTAGAAAGAATATATATTTGTGCTGTGTTTTTAATCGTATATTACAAGCTTTTGTTGTTTCTTTTAGCCGTTTTCATATACTTCTGTAATGTCATCAACAAATGTATGCGTTCTTTACATCAAATTGGATACAGATAAGTTTTTTGAGGTTGACAATTTTTGTTGTATTTATTATTGAAGTGTACAGCGTTAAATTGAACCTAATAGGGGATGAATGATTTTATTAAAGTAAACGGTTTTTAGCAATAAATAAATTTAAATACTTATAATTTTAATTTTTGATCAAGGATGAAGAGAGATAC
This sequence comes from Lamproptera curius, assembly GCA_029286875.1. Classification (NCBI taxonomy): domain Eukaryota; kingdom Metazoa; phylum Arthropoda; class Insecta; order Lepidoptera; family Papilionidae; genus Lamproptera; species Lamproptera curius. The sequence goes on from JAGSMT010000114.1 coordinate 150,808, forward strand.
TAGCTGCAAATATTTGTCGGATTGAAAAATATGGACCTTATTTCATCATTCATAGTGTTCACTAAGATCAATGGTGTCATTAAAAAAAATAGTCATCAAACTGGATTTACCTCATTTAGCAAATAGTCAGTTCTGTGTTTAACAATAACTTGTCTTTCATAGTAGTTCCCCAATTTTTACACAGAGTATAAGGCACCTTATCATCGTTCATATACAAACTAGCGACCCACCCCGGCTTCGCTCGGGTGTAATGCTGATACTCAATACACTACAGAAAAACTGTTTACGTTGTATACTCATTAAAAAATTTATTAAAATAGATGCTGTAGTTTTGAATCCCTGGCCTGCACGCGTTAAATTTGGAGTGAAACCATTTTTCTTTCCCTTTACTTACCATAAAGATTTCCTGCCATCTTCGGAATATCTAAATTCATATACTACATTTTTACTTATTTATTTTTTACATTTTTGCCTTTTTATTATATTTTTACAACAATTAATATATTACAGGATGTATTTATACACAACGTTCGCAGCTTTCTTGTGATTAGACATGACAATGCAAACATGTTTTCTCTCGAGGTTACTTTTTAAAGAGCGACATACAGTTGGCTTTGTGAAAAACAGGCTATGCTCAAATCTAAGCCTGCAACGTTGAAGGTTTAACCCTGCGATTTATTAATGGTCATTGCAAAAGGTGTTTTTACCGGAATCTGTAAACGTTAAAATTGGAAGGGTGAATCCGACGGTATCAGAGGGATTCGGGTAATCAATATCATCTTCTCCATTCGCACATCCTGTGAGTATAGTACACTCTATTATAAAAGTTTTCAGTGATTTTACCAGTAAACGCGTGCCATTGCAAAGTTTAGGTGAATTCAGGTTTCTTAATAAAATAGCAGGACAACCCACTTTCAACACCATTTTGTGGGGAAGGAGTCCAGACGGGTTTAAAAATTTAGAAATTCTGTAGGAAAAAGAATATTTTCTTCCAAATCGAGAACAGTATCGACCGAGTAGTTTATTTTCGTCGTCACATCAATCTTTGAGAGAATCAAGTTATTTACCTTATCTAAATGTTCGTTAGTTAGTAACAACGGTCCTAATAATCCAAACAGTAAATTGGTATTGACTGTATGTGTAACTCGGTACTTATTATACGAGTATGTTACACGTTGATGTTGCTTGTTGATATTGCACGTGACTAGGGTATATTATATTTAATTGTAAAAGAAATTTTTATATAACCTTCATAACAAAAAGTTTGGGATAAATATAAGAAGTTAAATCACTAAGTAGCATATACGTGTTTCCTCCCTTTTATACTAACGTTTTCATAGTATTGATAGGTGACACAAGAGAGGTCGTTTCTCACACAACAACCTTTTCAATCCACGTCAATCGGTTATCGCAAACGTCTGCTTTAATATAATAGAAGTGGTAGAATGATTTGTATAGCCTTCAGTCTATTTATAAACGTTTTGCTTATTTCGAGCTTCGTGTTATTTTATCTTTTATTTACCTCAATTTTATGAATAATGTTAGTCATAAAATTGAAGTTCCTAATATTTAAGATTAGTTTGGTTGTACAGCACCCTATTTAGTGTATGCCATCGCAATATAAATTCAAGTAACGAGTTTTAAAATGAATTTTCTCTATTGAGTAATCAAGATAATTATAATTATATATTTATTAATACCTAAATTCACACATTTACTTCTAAAAAACTAAGAATAATAGAACTTTGTGCATAACAAAGAAAGTTTTGAATCACTCTTAGTTAAGTTTTGGCATACAATAAAAAAGTTGGGCTCAGTCACTTTTTGTAAGAACAGAGAGAAGTATGGCACATGTTAGAATATTGCAATAAAAATGCAAAGTGCTAAAATTGTTTCCTATGTTGGAGACGACACAATGGACTCATTTAGGATTAAGTGAATTTGAACACTGGGACATAGCATGAAACACTGAATACGTTGATAATTGTTTGCATTTAAAAGCAGAAATAAAACGCATGTTTTTTATATTATTATCTGTACATTTGTTTAAAAATTGAAGTGCTATTTAATAAAACGTACTTCACACTATTATTTGGTTTTAGATCTTTTCTCTATGTTTGTGTTGTCATGTGGTCATTAAATAAAATGTGGTGGCTGTTTACGTATTACTTTTATGTATATGCGACTTTTATCGACAAAATGTAACTCATAAATATTGCTTTCTTATTTTTGGTATATTTCGTTGTACTAAACTAATACCTGTTAAGGCAGTGCTGCCATCTCTACAACCTCTTGCAGTGTATAAATAAAAACAGTATTTTTACTTTACAACGTTGTTTAATAGATGGCGTTGTAGTAACTTTATAAAGAAACATCAAACTCTTTATAATTATTTATCGCACGTTCAAATAGATGTGTAAATTATTTTAAAACTTATAACCTGATTTTTCAACATTAACAAAAATTAAAGTAAATGAAAATTTTTATTATATCTAATTAACTTTGGTTTAACAGCAAAAATAGTTTTCTATAACAACGATAAAACAACTGTGCTTTAAGTCGTTACAGATAATTCATTATCACCATCTTTATTAAAGCATTAATGTTCTTAATACTCTACTAGCTTCGCCCCGGTGTTTTGTTTTCGAGATGAATTATCATTACACATGAAAATTCCAAAATATTTTCGGGGCTTTGTCGGAATTGTTTAATGATCCTAGATTATTTTTACGTACATGAGACTTTTTACTATATTGTAAGTAAACTACGCTATATCATTGTATATTATAATTCATAAGTTATATTGATTTATATGGTAATGTAAAGTTTTACTAAAATCCATCAAGAAGTTTTTAACTTCCGCATTATACTAGTAGGATGAATGTATAAAAATTTACGATTGAGATCCCACATCGCCCTTAATCGACACATCAGCGGGATATTGAGTCGGTCTTATTGCAATGTCAAGTTTATGAAATACGTGACAAATTTCCGGGCGTCAATGCAGCCGTAAAACATCTTTATGCTGCGCATACGAAAGACTCCTAAAGCCACGCTCAACAGATAAAAGCGCTGTACAATTTTCAATATCATGCAAATTCTTCTAGAATTGTGACGACCTAGTGCCGCATAAATCCTTGGCTAAATCGGTCCAATTATTATCACTTAAAATATTATGCGTTCGACTTTATAGGTATATTGTACGACTTATTCAATTCTATAATTATTAGTTTTAATAAATGCAATCTATTCATCTTCCTCCTAAACATTTTTAATATGTATTTCTATATATAGGGTATGTTTCTAATCCACCCAAATTACATCAGACCTTTTTGTATATATCTCAGTCCACCGCTGGACATAGCCGTAGACTAGTGTCCTTCATCTGACCTTTACAATGAAATCTGCCATCGATAAAAATAAGCTGTATGAATAACAAATAATTTCTGTACATGTTTTTAGAGCTGCAATAAATAAATTAGTTACACCAATATATGATAGTGCCGTCCATTAGCGAATTGAGTGAGCAATTGGCACGCAGATTTAATTTCACGGCAGTAATGGAAACAAATGTGTCCACTTCCCCTCTGGAATAGCACTCTAACTGTAGCTTTTGGATACTATTTTATGCATCCATAAGGTTTGATAAAGTTCATGTCATTTTCATTGTTTAATTCTACTTGTACAACGAACAAAATGTTATTTTATATTAAAGTAGTCAAGGAATACTATTAAAAGGAAACATGAAAACATATATATTACAGGTTTTATTTACTTGTTTTGTATATTTGTAACAATCAAAGAAGGAGTTAAAGCTTCCATTAATAATCTTTCATCACAGTACCTATACAAAAGAAAAGTAAATTTGGGTCTAATAATACCCATTAATAAAGGTATAATGAATAGAATAGACTCAAAACAACATTTTCAGAAGTGTTTCAGCTTACAAATCAAAATCTTATAATAATAGTTATAACATATGGGGTTAAATGTAATTTGGGTTAAATTAAATGTAATGTTTTGATATGTTTGTGATGATAAAATATTCGTCGCATCGTGCATTACTTAAGCTTTGTGTGATAAATTGTTTGATAAAATCACATTATATTTACGTATCTTTATTTTTAAAATAAGACAATACATTCAACCACATTGTTAACATTCAATATTTTATGCCTAACCTTAAATATTTACGGGGGTGTTGTACGTGAAAATAGAACTATTAATTTCGTCCCTACTTATGAGTTAAGCCTGAGAGGTGTTAATCCCTATGGAAGAGTTTCGCCGCTCATAAAATATGCATTGTATAAACATTGTAGCTGCGGTCGCCCTATTCCCACTTTGAATCGATTGGGTGTCGATGGAGCGAGGCGCAAACACCGAATACTCGAATACATCGGATGCTGCATTATATAAAAGCCTTACTTTAAAGCAGAGTTTGTTTTTTAATACGTCAAATGTACAATACTGTAGCTTGTTGTTCTGTAGCTTGCTGGTCAGTCTTCTCCGTGACCATGGACCCTGAGGAGGGTCCGAAACTTCGGGTATACTTTTAAAAGTATTTCCATGTAATTTAACTCAAAAATTTAAGTAAAATTATTTATCATCCAAAATTTATGATATTTTCATTTTGCGTAGCAAAATATATTGTAATGTAATGCAAGTTATATTAATTTGCTGTCGATTTGTAAAATATGGAAACCTTAGCGACCTGAAGGCGTCATTCGTCTAATGTACTTATTGATGATAAGTCACCAAGATGTAAATCAATGAGCCAAAATCCATTTATAATAGCGGCATTTAGTAACTAGTGACGTTTTACATTGAATAAAAATAACTTTTTTTAGGCTTTACGTAGGGCAAGTTTAGACCTTGCCTTTCTATATTTGAAATGTAATTGCAAAAAATAGAAATGATTTTTCGTAGACATTGTGATGCACATAACATAAATACTAGAAACAAAGATAATTTATTTTTTCCAGCAACTAGACGGTGAAGAATAAGTAAATCTTTTATGAGACAATGCATACGTTTTCACGACAAAATCCCAGTTAACGTTCAGAATTTAACTATTAAAAAATTTAAAAAAGTAGTAAAGGAACGTTTATGTGTTATAGGTTATTATGACATAAATGAATTTATAAATGATAACACAGCCTGGTAATGGAATGCTCGACTCCAGGCTTTTCAAGTATAATATACGTATGATAGTACTGTATGTAGCTCATTATAGTAGAAAATTTATATGTATATATTTGATTATTTTAAAAGATGACAAAATAGGCCGCTGAGTTTCTTTCACCGTTCTTCTCAGGTCGAAGTGTACTATTCCGAACCGGTGGTAGTCCATTCGTCCTTAACAATCAATAAGCGAGTATTACACTTCTATATTGAATAAAGATATTTGAATTTGCCTTTCGACCAAAGGACATACATATTTTATGTTTATTTTATCTTTAGTCTAGCTTCATGGCTTAGCAAAGTCAATATCTTGAGTCAGTCTTGTACAAGTACGTGGGGTTATTGTTTTTAGGTAATAAGGGAAACATTTGCTAATTACCGAACACCCTTAAAAGATCTATGCGTCGTATATGTATACAAATCGTCTATTCTGGTTAAGTTACACACCTTTTACATATTCTGACAACTGAGTGAAACATCAAATGCTGTTAATGCATAAGCCTTGAGGAATTCAAATGTCAGTCTGGATTAACATAGAATGCTAAATGCCCTGGTTATGGTAAGAAATCGGTGAGAATCTGAATAAGTAAAGGTATAACATACTCTAATTAGCAATGGGTATAGATTTTTGAGAGATAATATTTTATATTATATTATATTCTTATAATTACTTTATTATTATATTTTATAATTATAAGCAAGCTCTTATAAGCTCTTCTCTAATGTCTTTCCTGTTATCTCTTTTTAAAATAACTATTACCCATGATTACAAAAAAATTACAATATCGGCAAATTTCCATCATTATTCTATAAGCCTTACGAAGTCTTATGCCGATTATAGACTGCCTCCATGAGCCGCTTAGAGGTACGATCCTGTGCAACCTGCATCCACTGGTTCCATGCACATCATTACAGATAGGCACTCCATATAATAGGGGGTACTCGGTATGGTACTCGAGAACCTTTTCTTCCCAACGGCTATGCTCATTTCTTTGCGTAATAGAATGGGTAATGCAGACTTCTGCAGCAGAAAAATGGTCATAAACACAGCTTGCAGAGTCAGCAAGCTGAAGTGACAATGGGCCAGCCACACCATAGAACCACATCATTTTGTTCTAATAAAATATTTAAAAACGTAAATAATGGTGTCGTTACAACAATGAAATACCGGATAGGTTTAAACATCTCGTATTAAACTTAATAATCCATTTTATTGTTGAATTTAAAAATATATACAATGTCTTCTATTACCTATTAAATACTAACTATTATATGTTTTATATTTTGGAAATTTCAATTCCAAAAGGAGTTCTTTTTTTGTAAAATAGGGCAACGCTTGAGATTTCTTTGAAAAGCTTGCATCGATCGAATATAGGTTGCTTCCACGTAAGCTCAAAAGCCCGAGAGGTATTTACGGGTCCATATTAGGATGTCTGAGATTTTCTGCACAGGTAGAGTGCCAGTAAAGTTAAAGTATAGTAACTATGCAATAGTTTGCAATAAACCATAACCTTTTATATTTTTGGTTAGAAAAGAAGTTTCTGTCTTTCAAAAATTGTTTAAATCATGAAAATATTTCATTATATGATTCATTATTATGGATATATATTAATAAACATAAAATATACATTGTAATTACCAATTACGTATTGTACGATTGAAAGATACGTTATAATCTTTCATTTTTATTTTAAAATTCAGTAAGGAAACTTACCTATGTCTATCCAGATAAGAATTTTTTAGTTACTACTATTAGAGTTACCTAAAATTCCTTATCTTTGAAAAACATGTCTTCCACTTTACTATGACATTCTGTCCACAGCTCTACCCGTGTTTCTATTAGTACTTTTGAGATTATCCATTACTAATATACACTAATTTATAATATTAAAACAGATTGGGGACACCTATCGTAATACTCAGTCATTCTTTATAATAATGTAGAGTTCATATGTAAATGTCGGTATTTGAGTGAGTTAACAGACATAGGTAATGCAGAAGGCAGTGCACGGCTTGTTACTATATCTGAGAGAATTTTAGAGTACAAGCCAGTCGCACAGGGACGTCTTTGAATAAACTAATAACGTTCAGATTCAGTAAAACGTACGTTTAATGCATCGAAGCTCTTGCAACCGTAAAATTGTATTGTGGCACTCTCGAACATATTTTAAAAGCCCTGCAGATTTTATTTGAAGCTGGTTTATTGGACCCTTTTCAAGAGCCAATTTCTATGTTACCAAAAGCTTATCTCAATTTTTATCCATTTGGAATTAAGCTGAGATTAAAATATATTCATAACTCATTTATTAGAGCAAAAACGCGATGCGAGTTGATATTATCATGTCTTTTTATATACTGATTTTTTTTAAACGTGATCTGACGCTAACTTATAATTGAAATTTTGAAAAACAAAACAGTTGGTAGGAAAGGTAGCTTAGAATTCGTCAAGAACATCTTTTTTTCCATCAAGATATTTATCTCTAAACTACCTGTGTTTAAAAAATGTGTATCTACTGCAAATACTATAAACTGGTCGCAGTAGTAAAATATATATAATAAATTTAACCTGTTATCGTTAAGTAAAAACTTGAGATCAAACAGACTTCGTTCGCAATGATCTTATAAATAGACATCACGTCATAAATAACTCTATCTTGATTCAAAAGGAGAGTTTAAAACTAATTTGTCGAGTACGAAGATATCGTTTGCTCTACTCGACAACTTCCCACGAGTTTCATGAATATTCAGTAACAAGCTGAACTGGACTACTGAGCTACGTAAACTTATATGGAATGCATATACACGACAAGTACCAAGATGTGTAAGTGCGTTATAACTTTGCGTGCAGTATAGAGATGAGATTTGGTACCAAACATGTTTCTATGTTACCAAAGCACGTTTCTAAATATGTATACTCTATATCTATATACATACACACACATATATATATATGTGTTAAAATTGAAACTACTCAAATGCGTACAAATCCCAAGTTATAACATTGCGCAGAAAAACATCATTATAGTAAAAAATGACTATTAGTAATGTAAGTTAAACATTATGTCGTAGCAGTAGTATTTTCTGATCTTTTAATTTGTAATAGGATACTTTTTCACAGATTTTTTTATTGTTAATAACATTACAAAGTGTTTGAAAATTTCGAGCTCTCTGATTTTAATTAGATTTATGAACAAACCAATCGAAATTCAAAACTAGTCAAACGCCATTAACGCTCTCTCAGTCACAGCGCAAAAAAAAAAAATCAATCCCAAATAAATCATCCATTCGCACAGATAAAATAATCAAGTGCAAAGTACCGACTCAGTTTCGACGGAATGATAAATATCGCCAGCAAATATCAATTAAACGAATCGCATTGCACTACGTCAGGGCTTTATAACACAGGGTGTTCGAAAGGAGTGACACTAACGAGTGCTCAACAATATTCCAATATTTCACGGTACAGCGAACGTTGATGCGCTTAATGTTATTTTTTACTTCAATGGACATTTCGCCCTAGTTGATAGGACGATACAGGGTGGTCGGATTCGTCGCGCGTATCGCATACGGTCGTCGCTCCCCTTTCTTGGCCTTTATATTATTTAGTCCCGTTTATACTTTTGAAGCGATGTCACGGCGTTTGACGCGTGTTTAGCATCCGATTTTAACTGCCATTGTGTCGGATCGATTAGGGGGAAGCATTGTTGGAAACGGGTCATATGGAATTCGTTGTAACTTTTCGAATTATGTTTCTATAGCAATATTTATGTAGTTCAGAGTTTGAATTGGAATACGTGTGATGTGTGCGTAATGTAAACTTAGTATATAATAGGCAAGTAACAGGTTCAAATTGCTATTTAACACATTTACGACAAAATACTCTTGCCAGGATGGAAATATAATACAACTACATACTTATTTACTATTTATAGATTGACACTTCCAAAGATGATCCTGTAAATGAGGTATTCCTGATCCTGGGAGTCCCAAGGAGGTCTCAGGACGAGTTCCTGAAAATCAAAATCATGATCATGTTTAAATTTACCATTCAAAATTTGCTCGAAGGAGTGGCTTCTTTTGTTAAACGTTGATAATTAGCATTATAACCAACAAAAATCTGTAAAGATTCAAGGACAGATAGAAAGTAAAGTACCGTGACCGAAAAAGTCATAAAACCCTTAATAAAACCCTGTTCCTATAGATGCAAACAAAGATAAGCCTGTCATTGACTTTGGGGATTTGACATCGAGTTTTTTTTCAATTCGACCTTACGTCATGTCGTCGCCACGTGTTCGCTGTCGTCGACTGTCATCGGGATTGACATGTGAATGACAACAGAAGTCGGCTTGACATTAGATCGTCCGGATTTGCAATAGGGTAAGAGCACTAGTTATAAATTTGGATTAATAAAAAGCAAGTTGTTGACGATGGTGCCACGGTCTGTTTTGTAATGGGGATGGGATCTCTAGGTTTGACAGTTAAATTGATTAGCAATAATGGAAATTTTGCGAGGAAAACTAGCCGTACTGATATTGTAAATGCAAAGGTTTGTACCTCGTTACACGATAATTAATTCTTGATTTTGATTGAACTTCGCATTAATGAAGATTTAAGACGTTGATAATTTTACACATATGATGTCACATATTAATTCATAGTAATGTTATATGTTAGTGGTTTTTACGATAGTATTAAATATCTGCAAGCATTTTTCTTAATTTTCTTTCAACAAACGATTTTAAAACCCTTACCTAACTTGTTGAACCCGATATCACTAGATTTTTTTATGTAGCTTGTGGTACTTTGGCTTTTCATCAAAACGATAATGATGCGATGAGTAGCTTAGATGTTAGACTTCACTGCTGTCTTTTAACTATATTTTGCATGCCCGACATATGTATAGATCATTATTATTTTGGCAACAAAACCTGTAGTACGAAGTTTTGTACCACTGCTGGATTCAAGCTTTTATGCCTTTTGTGCATATTGCTTGATAAACATAATTACTATATTTAAGTATTATATAATTATTATATTTTACATAATTTTTGATTATTTATTTTAAAAATCTATAGTTTTTTTGTCTATTGTTAAACACGTTTATTGACGCACGGATGAGTATTATTTAATGGTTATGTGTAAACCGTCTGCTTAAATAAAATTTGAATCAAAACTCGAATATATTTAAAATAGCATAATCGAATCTTATTATAGTATAGGTAAATGAAAAAACTATAGATAGATTAAACCGCCTCCGTGGTCTAGTGGTTTTGGCTCTTGCTTTGTAAACCAGAGGTTCTGGCTTCGAATTCCGCGGGGAAACAAATTTGTGTTTTGGTTGGTTACGACAATTTGGGCCGATCACCCAATTGTCTGAAAAGTAAATTGATCCATGCGTCGGAAAGGCGTGTAAAAAGTCGGTCTACCGTTCGTGGGTAGACCGACTAGACCACATTAGGCCAGCGTCGTGTATAATAATACGGTCCAAATCCCCCTACTTGAGAAGGTGTGTATTAGGGAATGCCTATATCCAGAAGTGGACTAACACAGGCCTTTTAATTGTACATTTCTCTTATTTATGAAACAAATAACAGTATTTGTTACATATTCAAAATTATCATCCCAATCATACATTAGTCGTTCATTACTAAGGTTTAATGGCTGAATGAATATCATAAAAATCCATTCGAGTATCGCCCATCGAGTGAGCAAATGACCTAGTTAATTGCATATCTATAGGCGTCGACGCGTTCATGTGTCCCATATCGGACTAACCTACTTCATTTTCCCGCTTTTCAATTCGACGACTGCGCTCGTATCCACTGAAGAATGGGAATGAACTGACTTGCCCGTCCGTTATCTATCAAATGCTCCGTTGAATGTGTTAAACTTTTGAATTAGTTCACATAACGATGTATTTAGTAGATTTGTATTTCACGATCGTGGATCATGGATGATGTCTAGTCCAGATTTAAATTATACAATACGTATGAACGAGCTAGTTGCATTACTACGTAAAACATCAGTAGCAGGATGAACATTATTTGTAGGTTACAGAAATAAGACGTCTTTATCGATAGTAACAATATTACTAAACGTATTTTTTGTGATTAATTATCAAAGATATAATGTCATTAATTAATAGATTCAAGTAATAAATAAATCGAAACAAATAGACATTATATCATGACAAACAAATTAAAACAATTCGCTAGGGCATTACGAATTTCACCGTACTTTTTGCGCTGCACGCTGGAAAAGCTTGTGGACGGCAGATTTTTTACCACTTTTGTTATAATATACATTATTGACACTATATTAATAAATTATTGTCTTAAAGTTATTTCGATGTATAAGCTGTGCTACTATTAAGCAGTTTCTGCATAAAAGGTAGCAATATTCTTACACTCCTACGAGCTTCCACGCTTATAATATAAAAATGTATATCAATCGTTCCTTTGGGACACTATTAAAATGTCTGTTAATAGAAAAATGTAAATAAATGTAGCGTTCCGTATGTTGTAAGCGTATTTCTGTTATAACAGAGCGCGGAATTTTAAATGTTAATGACGGTATGGTGGGACGCTAATCTTCTTATCTACGTTGTGCTCACAAAGATAAGTTTTACGGCGACCGTGACCGTATTATTCTGCTTCTATTTAGTACCGCATAGAAGGTTTTTATATTTTATGACCTAATATCGAAGTAAAAAAGAATAATAACCATTTTCATAGGTTACTGTAACTGTAAATAAAAAATATAGAACTTTGTCTACGAAAATGTGGCCTAGATATGGTCCCAAAACTGTTTGTAAGAAATGCAACTGAAGTTAACAGCAAATGTAAGTTAAAATGTGTTTTGTTACTAATATTGCCATTTTGACCAGGTGGCCGAGTGTACAAGTCTGTTGGTTAATAAGTGTTAAAATCCAGAACCTTATGCATTAAAATTTTGCGAACCGATAAGATTTTCCTGCTAACAAAAAGTGGCCAACAGGAGAAAATTAAACTTCAATAATTTATATCTTAATTTTCCTGAATCGTTATCGTCATTGCTTTTGGCAATTATTACCGACATCGATAGCGAGAAAACTTTTCAATATGTGCTTATTCTAATCTATTAGCAACGTTACACGTAAACGGATTGCTAAAAAATTCAATTTGAAATATAACAGTTGTGAAGGCCAGGTTGACAACACATAAAAACATATATTAAATGAAATACCTGAAACAGAAGTTGATTATTCGATAAAGCCAAACGAAATATAAACAACACATATATTTATTACAGCTTCAATTAAATACAACTATTAAGATGATAAATGTCACATTAGATATTCATTACGTTTTTGTAATGACAGTTTTGAATGTACTCTTGTAAATTTATAGAAAAGTGCAAATTATCTCTATGTGAATCGGCGTAAACTTAATGGCGGACGATAAAACATAGAGGATCCAGAAGCGGTGTCGTAATCCGAATGATTTACTCAACGTAGCCTTTCCCAGTAGCTTTCAATGTAGTCACGCAGTAGTGATGTGAATAATGGACTGCGAACGCAGAAGGAATCGTAAATCGCCGTTAACGACCGTCGGAGAGTTGTTGACTCCTTGCTCATCCAGTTTGGTTCCCTTAAAACATTGGGTATGAGTACGTGACTTGTTTCGAGATGTTTGTATCGTTTGTGATATGGTGCATTTGTAAATCAAAACATATGGTACCTTATGCACTTGGTAGTAATAGTAACAATTGTTTGATAGATCGAAGCATTCTGGATTATTTTAAAGCTTAAAGCTAATTAAATTATGTATGTAGGATAAATTAATGTCATATCTGTAACATTTTTAGCTATGGTTTTTGTTACGATTGCCGCTATTAAACAAAAAATCTAAACGTTAAGGATAAAAGCTTAGAATAAGTGCGCTAAAAGCGTGTAAAGTAGTTTCAATTTATAACTTATACTTACGGAACAATAAAAAGTTATTTTGCGTAGATTCGTACTATTCATCATGGTTTATTAATTAGTAAGCCTTCATTTTGATCTTTGACATCACGAAATACATATTTTGTATAATATACGCGATATTATCGCTAATATACACACATACATATATATATGAGAAATTGTTGAAGTAGTAGGAAGGGCAGTAAGATTGTTCACTGCCTAGACGTGTATTAGAGGAGGCCTACGTTCTCTCCTAACGTACATTTTCTCCATTAAGAGGTTTTTTGGACTGTATCCCACCACGCTGGATGAATGCGGTTGATAAGTGGATCAATTTTTTGGAGGCCAATCCAACGTAAAACAACGATAACACGATGTTGTTATCCCGCGGGACTCGAACCCACGTTTATTAAGCTAGGGCCAATACCGCTAGACGTCGGAGGCGGATTTTTTTTTTTATTGCATACGCAGGCAGACGAGCAGTCGCGGGCACCTGATGGAAAATGGTCAGGCGCCATAGACTGTCATACAGGTATCACCAACGCGCCTACCGTGAGACTAGGATGCTAAGTCTCGTTTACCTAGTAATTACGCTGGCTACAGTTCTTCAAACCGGAACACAGTAGTGTTTTCATACTACTGCTTTGGAGAAATAACACCGTGGTGGTACCCACAGACGGTCCCTGTAAAGGGACCTATCACCGGTATGTTTAAAGCTGGTTTAACGAAATATAATTCATTTCATCATCAACATATTGAAAGTTCAGTGCATTACAAGGTAAATATCCATATTATAACATACATCTTGCAAAATTGCAAGTCTCCTGTCAACTGCCCACCACTTTCTCTTCATGTAAGTACCGTTGCCAAACAAAGGTGATTTAAACTGATTAAATTGTTTGTATGTGTAAAGTTTACATTATATAAAAGTTTACATCAAATATTTTGTGCACCATGGCACATAATTCGATGTCCTTTTTGATAATTCATAAAGACATAGATATTCTTACTCTTTAGTGAGGAAATATGTTGAATATGAATCTATTTGTTGTGTTATTCTCGTATGTAATAATGTTTCTTAAATCCTGTGTATTATAAGATAAGGTTATTAGAAAAGGAACCTCTCTGTTATTTCTCGTATAAATCGAGTAGCAGAAAATATATTAAATATGAATAACATAATTTGTTTTATTTCTTGACTCAATTTCTTTTGAAATCGAGTATGGGTAAAATATCCAGTCGTGGACGTATTATTTTCTTCCTTTCTGTTGGTATTTTTTTTTAACGTTTTAATATGTAAGATTATTTTTAAATACCAAAAGTTTTTACTTTGAAAAATTATGGAAATTTAGACGAATTAACTTTAATGGTTGACAATTAGTATATATATTATCTATACATGTTGCAGAAGTCTCAGTAATTCTTGTTGGTTCAATAAATAAATTTAAAAGGTTATATGAACTTAACAATGATCTGAATCTAAGTGTGGTGTTGCAATTATCTAATAAATTCAAATATCAAAGAAATAATGTCATTAATTAATAGATTCAAGTAATAAATAAATCGAAACAAATAGACATTATATCATGACAAACAAATTAAAACAATTCGCTAGGGCATTACGAATTTCACCGTACTTTTTACTGGAAAAGCTCGTGGACGGTAGATTTTTTACTACTTTACTAATATACATAATTGACACTATATTAACAAATTATTGTCTTAAAGTTATTTCGAGGTATATATAAGCTGTGCTATTTTAAGTTTTTTTAAATCCATTAAGCAGTTTTTGCAAAAAAGAGTAGCAATATTCTTACACTCCTACGAACTTCCACGCTGATAATATAAAAATGTCTATCAATTGTTACTTAGGGACACTATTAAAATGTCTGTTAATAGAAAAAAATGTAAATAAATGTAGCGTTCCGTATGTTGTAAGCGTATTTCTGTTATAACAGAGCGCGGAATTTTAAATGTTAATGACGGTATGGTGGGACGCTAATCTTCTTATCTACGTTGTGCTCACAAAGATAAGTTTTACGGCGACCGTGACCGTATTATTCTGCTTCTATTTAGTACCGCATAGAAGGTTTTTATATTTTATGACTCTAATATCGATGTAAAAAAGAATAATAATCATTTTCATAGGTTACTGTTACTGTAAATAAAAAATGTAGAGGTCATAAACTTTGTCTACGAAAATGTGGCCTAGATATGGTCCCAAAACTGTTTCTAAGAAATGCAACTGAAGTTAACAGCAAATGTAAGTTAAAATGTGTTTTGTTACTAATTGCAGTAATTGCCATTTTGACCAGGTGGCCGAGTGTACAAGTCTGTTGGTTAATAAGTGTTAAAAATCTGTCAGCTATGTGGACTGATGAAATTAAGAAAAACCCACAACTTTCTGTATAAAATTTCTGCGAACCGATAAGATTTTCCTGCTAACAAAAAGTGGCCAACAGGAGAAAATTAAACTTCAATAATTTATATCTTAATTTTCCTAAATCGTTATCGTCATTGCTTTTGGCAATTATTACCGACATCGATATCGAGAAAACTTTTCAATATGTGCCTATACTAATCTATTAGCAACGTTACACGTAAATGGATTGCTAAAAAATTCAATTTGACAGTTGTGAAAGCCAGGTTGACAACACATAAAACAAATATTAAATGAAATACCTGAAACAGAAGTTGATTACTCGATAAAGCCAAACGGAATATTAACAACACATATATTTATTACAGCTTCAATTAAATACAACTATTAAGATGATAAATGTCACATTAGATATTCATTACGTTTTTGAAATGACCGTTTTGAATGTACTCTCGTAAATTTATAGAAAAGTGCAAATTATCCCTATGTGAATCGGCGTAAACTTAATGGCGGACGATAAAACATAGAGGATCCAGAAGCGGTGTCGTAATCCGAATGATTTACTCAACGTAGCCTTTCCCAGTAGCTTTCAATGTAGTCACGCAGTAGTGATGTGAATAATGGACTGCGAACGCAGAAGGAATCGTAAATCGCCGTGTAACGACCGTCGGAGCGTTGTTGACTCCTTGCTCATCAGTTTGGTTCCCTTAAAACATTGCGTATGAGTACGTGACTTGTGTTCGAGATGTTTGTATCGTTTGTGATATGGTGCATTTGGTAAATCGTAAACATATGGTACCTTATGCACTTGGTAGTAATAGTAACAATTGTTTGATAGATCGAAGCATTCTGGATTATTTTAAAGCTTAAAGCTAATTAAATTATGTATGTAGGATAAATTAATGTCATATCTGTAACATTTTTAGCTATGGTTTTTGTTACGATTGCCGCTATTAAACAAAAAATCTAAACGTTAAGGATAAAAGCTTAGAATAAGTGCGCTAAAAGCGTGTAAAGTAGTTTCAATTTATAACTTATACTTACGGAACAATAAGAAGTAATTTTGCGTAGATTCGTACTACTCATCATGGATTATTAATAAGTAAGCCTAAATTTTGATCTTGATATCACGAAATACATATTTTGTATAATATACGCGATATTATCGCTATTATACACACAAACACAAATGTAAGAAATTGTTGAAGTAGTAGGAAGGGCAGTAAGCATTAAAAGGTTTGAATTGTTTCATAATCGTCATCTGCCTGTGTTTACTGCCTAGACGTGTATTAGAGGAGGCCTGCGTACTCTCCTAACGAACATTTTCTCCAATCCAACGCATAACAACGATAACACAATGTTGTTATCCCACGGGACTTGAACCCACGACCTCCGGTTTATAAAGCAAGGGCCAATACCGCTAGACGTCGGAGGTGGTTGTATGTATAAAATAGCTGTTTAACGAAATATAATGTTATTACCATCATCAACATATTGAAAAGTTCACAGAGTATTTAAAAGGTAAATATCGCACATATTATAACATACACCTTGCAAAATTGCAAGTCTCCTGTCACGCCGCACCCCACTACTTTCTCTTCATGTAAGTACCGTTGCCAAAACAAGTGTGATTTAAACTGATTAAATTGTTTGTATGTGTAAAAGTTTACATTATATCATGGTGCTATTAAAATATTTTTGTCTTTTTTGATGATTCATTAAGACGAGTCCTATTCTTACTATTTAGTGTGGAAATATGTTGAATATTAATCTATTTGTTGTGTTATTCTCGTCAGTAATAATGTAATTCCTTTCTTACATCCTGTGTATTATAAGATAAGGTTATTAGAAAAGAAACCTCTCTGTTATTTCTCGCATAAATCGAGTAGCAGAGAATATATTTGAAATGCGAGTATGGGTGTAAAAATATCCAGTCGTGGACGTATTATTTTGCTTCCTTTTCTGTTGGTACATGTCTATTTTTAACATTTTAATATGTAATTATTTTTTAAATAACAAAAGTTTTTTTACTTTGAAAAATTATGAAATTTATACGAATTTACTTTAATGGCGCTATGGCGTAACGCCTTTTTATTGGTGGTCGGTGCCAAAAATCGATAATCGAGCGATATTCGACCAATGTGTGGGTCCTATTTTATGTATAAATGAATTCTGGTCCCATTTCGACTATGAAATAAGTGACATAGTACATGTTTTGATTTTTTTTGGACGATGGCAAAGTTATATTATCCTATTTTTAATAAATCCTAATTTATGTTAGTGCTATTCATTCAAAGTTTATCTCTAATATCATCAAACAACGATAAGTTTATTGAATTAAAACACTTATCAAAAAAAGGAGAGACTATGCATCTGAAGAGATTTTTAAGTACCACCAATGCATTCTATTGAATGCTTTGCTGTACCGAGTAGATACAACATGTAACATTTCCTCCCATTGTGCGGTATATCCTCACTTTCCACAAGGAACGTCGAAACAAGGGGGTGATAAGGCAATAAATCAAGTGAACGTCATAAATACTCGGTCCCCCATTGGGGTAAGAAGTGTCGCATTTTCCAAGTCATAACGCTGTGCCTTAATGCACCGACTCGCGGGGCCTCCTCCGTTTGCGGCTATAGAAGGTTATGATCTGCTCAATTAAATTTGGAACTCGTATGTTCTAATAGAGCGGGGATTTTAGAATGGAATTACGTACCGGTTTGTTTGTTAAGGGAGCCTTGTACCTGGACGAATTTTGATGAGAATTCGATACTTTTAGAATTAGATTGTTACCGTATAATGTAGCGCTTTTAGTGCCTGTGTCTTTCTTTTCTGTTCAATTCTTTTGTACCTTTTTTGTTATGTGGTATAAATAAGTCATATTAATTTTCGTAAAACTTTTTAGGTCGTTAATTAGCAATCTTCAAGCGGAGAAATGACTAAGTGTGTCCGCTGTTGTAAAAGATTAGTCATCTTTCGTCTAGGTACTGAGGATCATTAGACATTACCACCACAGTGCCTTTTTTCCGCCGCATATTAGTAGTTTATAAACACTACTGTCTTCCAGATTGAAGGACACTGTAGTTAGCGTAACTGAGTTAACGAGACATAACACCCCATATCTTAGGGTGGCGAGAGAATCCATGGCATATTACGATACTTTTCTTATGGGACGTTATATTACTTACAATGTACTTGTTCGTTATGTCGCATTAATAGATAAAAGTCCATTAAGGATATATCAAAGCGATAGCTCGTCAACAGTCTAATATAGCATTTAAAACTTGTAGCGCCATTGGGTAGGTAAGTTATGTAAAATATATCATATGCTAGGCTGAAAAGTCGAATAGAGGGACATGATGACTCATGCGACCCACCTTTACAGCGGAGGAGCTGAAATGGTCGGCATCGAGCTTCAACCCTAAAAGGCCCCTGGACACGACGGACTCACAGCAGACATATGTCTGGCTGCAATAACCCTGTCCACCGACCTCTTCTTGGCGATCGCAACATGGCTTCGTCTCTCATCACTTCCCTCGAAGTGGAAGGAGACGACGTGGTGTTTCTGCGTAAGCCGGAAGAGGAGACTCACGCATCCCAAGTCCTACCGACCCATTGGTCTTCTGCCAGTCCTGGGTAAAATCTTGGAGAAAATGCTTTTGGCGTATCAAGTGGTACGTCGTACCGGCCACCAGCATGAAACAGTACGGCTTCATGCCCCAAAGGTCAACCGAGGACGCTCTCTATGATCTGGTGAGACATGTCGAAACACAGATGGTCGAAAAACGACTGACCGTCATGGTCTCGCTGGACATAGAGGGCGCCTTCGACAATGCTTGGTGGCCGGCAATAAGATGCAGGCTGGCGGAGACCAAATGCCCGGTAAACCTGAGGCGACTTGTAGACAGCTATCTTCAAGATAGAAAAGTGCGCGTCAGGTTTGCCGGAGAAGAATGGGTTAGGGCTACCACCAAGGGATGCGTGCAAGGGTCTATCGGTGGCCCAACGTTTTGGAACCTGCTGCTCAATCCCCTTCTGGTAGAGCTTGATGGAAGAGGCATTTTTGTACAGGCTTTTGCGGATGATATCGTTCTGGTGTTCTCCGGGATCAGGCCATAGACCTTCAAGAAAGGGCGAACGCGGTCCTCACTTGTGTGCAGAACTGGGAGAGGAAATAAATTAAAATTTGCGCCAATGAAAACAAAGGCAATGCTTCTCACAAGAAAGTTAAAGTATGACACCCCAGTTCTGCGCATGGGCGGGGAGTGTATCGACATGGTCCAAGAGCTGAAGGTTCTGGGCCTTACAATAGACCATAAGTTGACTTTTAACAACCATGTTAAAAACGTCTGTTGTAAGGTCCAGAACCTTTATAAGCAATTAATTAGAGCAGCAAAATTGAGCTGGGGCCTGAACCCGGAGGTCACCAGGACGATATACACCGCCGTGGTAGAACCGGTCGTCCTCTACGCAGCGAGCGCCTGGGCCCCGGCAACGAAGAAGGTCCAGGTGCGGAGGCGCCTCAATATGGTGCAACGCGGCTTCGTGCAGAAGATTATTAGGGCATACAGGACGGTCTCGCTAAACTCGGCCCTATTGCTCGCTGGGATTCTTCCCTTGGACCTTAGGGTCCGGGAAGCGGCCACTCTTTACGAGGTAAAGAGAGGCCGTTCCCAGCGAGTGATCGGTGACCGGGGGCTTGAGAGTCCTGTGCCCTACATCAAGCTGCCACATCCGGCGGAACAGGTGGGGCCGGAGTTCGTCTGTCTGGATGGCGGTGCGGACGTCTCCCAAGACACTTCCGTCCTTAAGATCTTCACGGACGGAAGTAAAATTGAAGGAAAAGTCGGCGCGGCATTGTCCATTTGGGACGGTGCCGCAGAAACTAAATCGAAAAAATTAAAGTTGGGAGACTTCTGCACCGTCTACCAGGCGGAACTACTGGCTCTCCGTAGGGCCGTCGAAGTGGCACTTCAACATCCTGCACGAAGCTGCAAAATATACAGTGACTCAAGGTCCGCCCTAGAGACACTGAGTAGGAGTGACTCCCCACACCCGTTGGCCGTAGAGGCAAGAGAGGATATCGCCAAACTGGTAAATCGGGGCGACTCTCTTGACCTCTACTGGATTAAGGCACATGCGGGTGTGGAGGGTAACGAAAGGGCGGACCTTCTCGCGAAGGAGGCTGCCCTGCGTATAAAGAGACGGCCGGACTACGAAGAGTGTCCGGTTTCATTCGTCAAAAGGATTCTCCGACAGGAGTCGACCACCAAGCTCTTCTTCCCCAATGCGGTCGACGCGTACCGTGCGGTAAGGAGACTGGAGCTCAGTCCAACGCTGGTGCAGGCATTAACAGGGCACGGGGGTTTTGCGGAGTATCTCCACCGCTTCAAGTGCCGGGACAACCCGGTATGCGAATGCGATGGGGAGGCTCCAGAGCCCCTGCTGACAGAGTGCCCAATATTCGAAAGAGACCGACAGAGCCTGGCCATCGAAACCGGAACAAAAATCAATAAAGAGACCTTAGCCACCTAATTAAAGAAGAACAAGGAAGCCTTTTGCAAGATATAGCAACAAAATTGTAAAATACGCAAATAACAAAAATAGTATTAAGTAATAAGGTACATATATAATAAGTATATATTAAATAGCAATAAGTAGTATTAAGTAGCAATAGGCTGATGTATGTAGTAAATAATTAGAATAAATAATTAGGCATAAGATAGAAATGTAAGATGAAACAAGAAAAATGTACCAAAAACAAGGCCTGCAGATACCAGCGTCTGTAAATGAAAAAAAAAAAAAGACAAAAGAACATTACAGAGAGCAAAAGCAAAACAAAGAGCAAAAACAGGACCAGTACTGTAGGAATAAAATTGGACAGTTGAAGAATGATTTTAATAAATCTACGAAAACAAACAGAAATTAGAAATAGGTCTATTAGTTGAACGATTATAAAATTACCAACAGATATAAAAAAGTTTTAATTAAAAAAGTGCAATTAAAATGTGCTAATGACTCAGTGATAAACCGTCCAGTGAATCAAGCTCGCCTTTAAACGCACTAATTACTTTCTATATAACATATACACACGTTGCTTTACTATTAATATACGAATTAACCCGCATAATGAGGACTTTAATGGGGGCAACTACCTAATTGCGTCCATGTTGTGCACTGTAACAAACCTTAAGGTTGTTCTGTATTAATTAGGTTCATATAGCTGTTGTTTACACATAGTTACGGACCTAGGTTCGCAAATATTAATTCATAATCTTGTTCTAGAACCAACTGAACAACTTTTAATAAGCGAAAAAGATGTTTACCGTATGTAAAATTAACATTGTTTAAGTGGAGTAATTAGGTATTATTTAATAGTTTGTGCACAGAAAAGCAGGGTTAGTCTGTTGTTTTATTAAAATGAATAAATAGATGTGTAGATGAATAGTAATATGCGTATAAAAGGTTATGTTAGTGATGTAGTCCATTTTCGGGTTTGAACAAAACCTTGTTTTGAGTTACGATAAAGCTTCGAAAACGATTAATTTTCCTCATTTGAAATCCGCAAAACCGCAATCGTTTTGTGGGATATGGCAATTTTTTCGCTTTTATTATTATTATTAAAAAATTTTAATAGTATATGCTCAAAATTAAGCCAAGAAAGATGCCAGTACACTAAATTAAATTACTCAAAGTTGTTATACTTAACTTGAACTTCTGTGTAGCCTAATGGTAAAGGCGTGTGCTTTCAAAACCGAAGGTCGTGGGTTCGAATTCTGCGGGACTTAAGAAATTTTCATTGTTGATTCCGATTACCCAATTGTCTGAAAAGTAAGATGATTCATGCGTCGGATGTTTTAAAAGTCGGTCCACCGACCAACCCGCATTGAACCAGCGTGTTGAGATACGGTCCAAAGTCCCCCTCACGGAGAAGGCGTGCATTAGGGGAGGCCTATATCCAGCAGTGGACTAACACAGGCTGATAATGATGATGATGGAGTAATACTTGAAATCAAAAATCCTTTAAATCGTACTAAAGATCTAGTGCAGTTTTTACAATCACTAGAGGTTTTACAATTAAGGCGATCCCAAACGATACGAAGCGAAGGGCAAAATCTTCTATATAATAGCAACATCGTTTACGTCATCATTGTTGAATCCATGAAAGGGAAAACTTTAATTTGATGACGCAAATAACAACTCAACCGCTCGCTTGTAAATTGTACCAGTAACGGTATTTGCGTAAATCTGTCGCGGAATTGTCTCGTTATTACGTCCTTACCCGGTCGGTCTCTAAAGTGGTCTGTGGTGAAACCAGGTGAATCTTTTTCTCTTTTTTTAGACCTACTTAGAGTACGGTACGGGTTACGAAGGCCAGTGATAGCCATTTGTTTCCAAATAAGACTAAAAAAAGAGTTTATAAAAAAAATGGAAAACGTCTAGCGTTCTCATGGATAACGATTTATCAATCAATTAGCGATAATTAAACGAAAATAAAGCCACACACAAGACGCTTTTTCGTTTCTGTAGGTCACACTGTTTACATCAAAATCTTTTTTTTTTATAATGTATTTTTTGATTATTATAATAAAGTAAATAAAATCAAGCTTTCACGGAGGACCTCTGCTATACGTCAATCAATCAATAAATGCTATACTTTTGCCACTATTAGTATTTCAGTTTTGATTATGCCAGATCTTGTTTACCAGCATATTTGTTCTAAAATTGAGATATTACTTAAAATAAGAATCGAAATTACGCTTTGGAAATTTTCAAATGGCTGATATAATTCTCGGTTTTTGTTTATCTGTATTAAAAGCATTAGTAAGGGAACTATGTGAGGAAAGTGAAGCGTAGATATTAACTGGAGTGTCACATTTCACGTAATGTAATGATTTGAATTGTGATGTGAAACCCGTCAATGTTTGTTCCCGCGACTTCCGCAACGGGCATTCGATTGACACGAGCTTTATTTGATTAATTCATTTACCAGTGTCATATGTTTGATCTGTAGCGATAGGTTTAGACCTTTTTCATTTTTAACAATGTTTTTCGGCACAAGGTATATGTAATAAGTATTCCTCCTCAACTTTATCTACTGTGTATTATTGCGTGCTGCGAAAACTTTAAGTCCCAATTTGAAGTAATTGAAAAAACCTATAAATATGAAATTTGACGGAGTTTATGTGCGACGCCACATTATTGAGTGTACTTTTAATGGCTTTTTTATAAAATGCTATAGAAATATGATAAAATCGTTTAAGTAAATGTAAGCCTGAATAAAGTTGGAAAAGGGCACTCAAATGGTAATGATATAACCACACAAACTTAATAAAAGATGACATAAAAGTTAATTGCCAATAGGCGTTAGTTATCATGTTGATTTTGTTCTTATAGGTTTTCAGAGCGAAATTACATATTATCCTCAATATTAACTAAATTTAGTCCTTATAACACTATTTAGTATTTATCTATTTTATGTAGTGTGTTTGAATTTCGCCCATTGGGAAATTCTTAAGGTTCAAATTGGAGTTCAGAGTATCTATGTATTGGAGTTCAATTATATGTATTGGATTTTTATTGTATTCAATTAAAAATCTGAAATAGATATTACAAATAAGACTTCAGAGTTTCTTGCCTGCCCTCTTTGGACAGTTCCAACATTTTGACCTTGTGATAGAATTGTCTTTAATAAGAACTAGAGACAGCTGAAGTAAGAAAGAAGTATTAAAATTAATACATAAATAAAGAATAAATATATATTTTATTTATTATATGTTTGTCCTCAGCACCGTATTTACATTTATTCCTATAAAACTATGTTGATTGGGGCAAATAGTCATTTGCAGGTGTCGTTACATAATTTATCCTACGACCTCGTTTATAGCGGACTATAAGGGATGGCTTACCCCATCTGATGTCCCAGCGGATTATCTACGCCCCACCGGCGCCCGAAATCACCAATATCGTAAAGGTGAGCTTTATATTACGAAGTTACCTAAATAAAGCAATATTCGACGCCCGAATTTGATTGGAATCATCACCTTTCGTAATCTGATAATGTTGATGTAACTATGTTAATATTGTTTGCTCATACGTGATAGATGAATAATCACGTGGCTTAGTGGTATTGGCGTCTGCTCTGAAGACTGGAGGTCATGGGTTCGAATCCTGCAGGGACGCAAATTTGTGCTGTTGTTGTTTTCTTGATAGTTAGAGCAATATGGATATGTGAAAATGTGGCCGTTAAACATTATTGACAGTTATAAGAATTAAATAATCATTAACCCTTTAATTTGAGAGAGATGCAATTTTTGAATTTTGAAGTGAAACTTCTTTATCGGGGTTGGAAAAAAATTTAGTGTAACATTTTTTCGTTACGCGTCACATTTTTCCGTTACGCGCCATCTTTTTCTTATCCCTACCACGCGTGATTATTACTACATCAATGATAGTAATAATTTGATATTTTACGATTAATGAAATTCAATAATAATCTTTGTAGTTAAAATAAAATAATTGTAGAATTTGTGTTAATGTCTATAATAATAAAAGCCTTTTATTAAAATTTATCTAATTTAACTTCATTTAACCATTTTCTGTAAAGTTGCATACAGTAAATTATTTTTTTTAAAATAACGCCATAAAGAAGTTTCACTTCTTACGAGTGTACGCTAGTACACGCACACATTTTTTTATACTAGTATTACAAGTTTGACATCATAAAAATGGCTATAAAGGAAATGTGTATTTACGAATACAATCCTTATGATATTTATATTCTGGATTTATAATATTCATGGCATATGTAAAAGAAGTGCTTAACGGTGGCTGTAAAACGAGAACTACCTGCGCGTGTCAATGATAAATTACTTTATTCTATATGAAGCTTCGTAAATACACAATTAAGTTTATTATTGTTTTAAAAATGTCAACCAGAACTTGTATATTTAAACATGACTACAAGTTATGAAATGTAAACTGTATACGGTATAAACTAATATAATGTATAAAGTTAAGATTATTATAGCTAGAACGTAACTAAGTAACGTTGACAATATTGCCTGAAGCGTACATCGTTATTTCATATATACGTCTAAAATTCACCTTTGTACATTCAAACCTACTTTACTGGAAATATATCTCGATTTACTTGACAGACCAAGGCTATATCTATCTAAAAGAGATATTATATTTTAGTTTTAAAAATGCTTACGTAAAAGTTACATGATTTTTAACATAAAATGTCAAATAAATGTTACTAAAATTAAGTCTGTTGTGTATCGCTTTTATTCTTACCTAAAAATAGTTTCATACGTATCTGGATAAAAACTTCTTATTTTATTATTTTTAATAAAAATAATTATTGAATTAACTTTTAAAGTGATGTTTTCTATAAAAGAAGAAGTATTCTTAATAAACATATACTAAATCATATTCTTAAACGGCCTGATTTTCGATTTAACATACCATTTACAATGAATTGTGAACTGAAAGTATAGTAAAAATATAGAATGATAGGATTAGTTCGGTTTTCAGTGTATTCACTTTTACGGAGTGTAGACGCTTTCGAAAAAGGGATTTACTGCAAATCCCATCTATAAAACAAAATCCATAGTACATTCGTGCGATGGTACGGCGTTTGTAAACCGGCTTCGTCTGAAGCTGTCAATCAAAAATGATTTTCCACTTATAACAACGCTACAAATAAAATATTTTGAAAATAAATTATAATGATCTTACTTAAGTAATTTTTTAACATTATTAAGCTTGTGTGTCATTAACTTTATTTAATAATTGAATTTATTCAAATAAGTCATTCCTTTTACCTACTAGTTCTAATTTACATATACTATTTTATTGAATAAAAACATAGTAAGTATAACTTGAACATTTCATTCCTGACAAATAAGCTTACGGGATAGGTGTAAACCAGGAAACTAATAACAATATATAATTGTTCAACGCTAAAAGTTAACTGTGCTTAATGACGTCTTAACAATGTTACAATATTTATAACTTTTATAAAGTTTTCTTCTTTTAAAAATATTATAGTCAATACAAGAAAAATATATTTTAATGCTACTAAATTTTACCTTTTCTGTTATCTGTGCACTGATGGACGTAAGCCTTTTGAATGAAAGTCAAGTTGACGTTGATTGATAATTAAAAAATTAAAATTACGCATACAACGATAAATGTTTATGTAGAAGTTCACTATACGGGGACTGTAGCATACCTACGGTACCAAAATTATTAATTTAATATCAAAACTACACGCTTGACTTATAAAATAGTCGTAAAAAACTAATATTATTAAAAAAATAACGAATGTTTCGGAATGTCAAAATAATTATATTAATTTCATTAACCCACGTAAGAGCAGCGTGGTTAAAGATTATTATCTATATACGCAGTTCCTGAATAAAGTCTATGCTCAGTGATAGACGTTACTGACAAAAATTTTATCTTTTATACTATTAGAGTGTGTCGATGAAAGTATTATCTTAAAATGGTAAATGATCTGCCTATAAATTTAGATTTATAACTTTTTTGTCTGCATTTAATTCAATACATAAATGCAGTCATAATCGTTCTGAAATAAAATTTGTCTGCAATATCTCCGTGAGCCAACCTAAAGTGAAATCATGGTCGACGAATTTTGTATTTAAAATAAAACTTGAACAACACGGGGGCACTCTCTCTCCATAGGTTAACCGACGCTAAGCTGAAACGTTCCATTTTTAAACATTCGAATAAAAAATAAATGTAATTTCACACATTTCGCCGCGACGCTATCCGCCGGTACCGCTAACGGCCCGTACAAAACAAACAGAAAAGCGGGAGTTTTTTTTCATCAAGGCAACGGTAATGGACAGTTAGAGCCGACTTTGTTTAGAGTTCGGTTTATGCAGATTTTCAACGGGTTGCGAAGTGAGAGTTTCGCTTAATGTTAGATTAAAAATTAATTGGTGTTTGTTGGTTTTGAAGAGGTTTTTCGTTAATTTCTATTTGTTCCAGACAAGTGGAGAACGATTGTTCTGAATATAAATTGCGATGAACGAATAAGAAACGTTTTCAGTTATTTTACGTCATTAATTACTTCTTAAATGATAACAAAAATGATGATAATTAAAAATACAAGCTCTTAACATTTCTTTGAGGGCTTTTTTATTATCATTTCTGTTATTCATAAAATGTCGGGATGTCTCCACAGTAGTCCTTTTTTTGTTTTCCTTTCTATTCATTGCAGATTTAATGATAAGACAATTTTCAGAACTATAAAATTTTGTTAAGAGTGTTTATATTAATTATTAAAACTCATCTGCCCCGCCCGCTCAAAAATTAAAACTAATTGACCTAGTGCCGCCGTAGCACCTCCGTGGTCTAGCGGCATTTGCCCTTGCAGTATAAACCGAAGATCATGGGTTCTAATCCCGCTGGGAAACAACTATGAATTATCGTAGTTTTCTAGTTGGTTGGTACTACTTGGGCCGATCACCCAATTGTCTGAAAAGTAAGATGATCCATGCGTCGGATAGGCACGTAAAAAGTCAGTCCACTCACCAATCTGCATTTGACCAGCGTGTTGGGATACGGTGCAAAAAACCGCTATTGCAGAAGGCGTGCATTAGGGGAGGCTCATGTCCAGCAGTGGACTAATACAGGCTAATGATGATGACGATGGTGATGACCTAGTGCACGCTGTTGGACTGCATTTAATACTATATTGTTACACTTGTATAATGTCTGTTAAGTCTCTTTTATCTATTAACTAACTGTTACCCGCGGCTTTGTCCGCATGGAATAGAAGGAATGTCCGCGAGGTGTATTCTAATACGATAATGATGATGATGATTTAAAAATACGGTATATCCTTACTAATATTATAAATGCAAAAGTAACACTGCCTGTCTGTCCGTCTTTACCGTCCCAACCATTAATTAATATCATTAATTAAACCAATTTTGATAAAAATTGGTACACACTTAAAACAGATTCAAACAAAAGGACATAGGCAATAAATTGTCACGATAAAACTTGCACAAAGGGTTAAAATGGGGGAAAAAAATATGGATTTTTCGTTTGTTGTTGAACGTAAAACGATGAAATTTTATGTTTAGATAATAGAAATGAGCCATAAGTGAATTGTTTCTAGAAATTCAAAGCAGTGGCGTTTTTTGGGCCGGAACTGAGTGGTGTTTTCACCGAATTCTATGTTTTGTACCGAAACTCTATGTCGTAATCATTTGCATTAATATTACTGTATACGTCATTTAGTGGCTAACTAGGCAAAACTCAGTTGCGCACTAAATGTCGTGAAATGATTCGTACTATTTTCAATACAGTTTTAATAATACACGACACAATGAAACTACTTTTATAGCCATCAACGCCACATATACGTGTATTTTAAAAATAATTACATCTCTCTCACCGATTGTAAGCTTTCCAGTCTGGCAGACAGGGCCCCACGATTGCCTAATAGAGCGATTATTGGAATATGGGGAGTGCGTTTTTAATTCTATTTGCGCAGTCAAAACAAGGGCCTGCCCTGAACCCCGATTAATTTAGCCGAATAACCCCAACGATTGTTCATGACGTGGCCAGGTCTCTATCTAAAAAGGGGATGGACCTAATCTATACTACACAGTTTTATAAGTATAATACAAATGTACATCAAAATGAAATCGTAAATTTAAAGGATAATATAAGTTATTTTGGTTAAACTCATTGGCTGATTTTTATTCAATAGCAAAACTCGGAGTCTCGTTATTAAATAAAACACAAGTATAACATTTTATAGTAACAAAGAAATAATTATCTGAGTCTCGTACTCAATCATAAGTAAGCTAATGGTCGGAAAGTGTAAAAATAAAAACCTAGCGAAATCAAATAAGGCTTTTGGTAGAGCTTAACTGCTTAATTATGTCATCTTAGTCAGATATTAAACATTACGCGTCTGATGCATAGTATAGTAAACCTAATTACTATACGTTTACTTTACCTAATCTGAGACATAATTATGCAACATTATCAATTAATGCATGAATAAATTTTACTTAAGTGACATGCTAATCGACGTCATATATTTTGTATACTTTAATTTTATTTCTTCTTTTAATTCGATTTTAATCGATAAGTTCTTCAATAGTTGTTAATTATAATTATTATTAAAAAAACTCACATTTTCGTTATTTGGCTAATAAATGTAATTAGTCACACAATTTGTCTTAAACTAAGCAATACGTGTACAGTGATCGCAGTCATTGAATAGTACTAATATGAATGACTTAAGCGCTAAACATTGTTCTTCTAAGTTTTTTTCTTTTAAAGAATAAAGGATTGATCAATACAAATATAAATTTAGTATTAGTTTCTTTTTAGTTTTAGCCTCCGTCCATCTAAAAGCGCGAAATTCATCATTCATTATGTTTATCAAAAATATTTTTACCGTTGAATTTTTGGAAGATTTCAATCCACGGGTATAAATAATTACTGTGTTCAATACACAAATTTGTTCAATACTCGGACGTAAAGTTAAGGTAAAAATTATAAAACAGAATGCAATCACAACTTTGAGCTTGGATATCGGATTTTGATCGTTCTCTTTCTTAAATCTTTAAGGATAAAAGAAAGGGTCAAAATCATTAGTGATGATAATGAGGTCATGTACCACGATTGGCGTGCCAACCGCATCACCAAGAGCTCGCTATAACGACGTCGGCCTCAATCAATTAGGTCAAATTCCAACTTACATAATACGCTACCGGCACCACACTTTTCTGGCATATTTACGTCAGTTCTAAGTAACTTTAGGCTTCGTGTAACGTCTTGCAAAAAGTTATGGAGGTGAACAATGATCGATGGCGCTAATGCCTTTTCGTGATGTAATTTCTTAGCAAATTGTGATTTAATAACCTTATATAATGTATAATAACATTAACTAATGCCGTCATTATGTGGACTTGTTCCCGCCAAGAGTTCGAAACTCATACTTCCATATCATATATATGCCATATACGTGTGTTAGTCCACGACATATGCGTCCCCTAATGCACGTCTCCTCCATTTAGGGGTTTTTTGGACCGTATCGCACCACGCTGGTCCAATGCCGGTTGGTGGATAAATCAAATTTTTACATGCTCATCCGACGCATACTTATTCAAATGATATACAATCTACACCTAGTTAATGCGAACGGTAGCTTCCCGCGAACAATGTGTTAGATGAAGTTTACCATAGACAAGAGTGTAGCAGCTAACTTTATAGTGAACAAAAACAAACACATACATATCCAATGCTAAATGTTTACGTCAAACGTTTTTAAAAACTAGAAAAGTGCTTGTCTAAGTGTTTTGGTATAAGTGTCTATAACGTTTATTTTGGCTAATTAAAAGTAAATGTAATGTTTTTATTTTCTAAAAAAGCCCTGTGTTTAACGCTCTCCTTCAAATTAACACTTTCATGTTCAATTTCATGTTCATCGAATAGCGCAAAACTCTAAAATGGGAAAATTAAAAACTGCCATTTATACGTATAAACATATCAATTTACACTTACTTAAGACTTTCCTTAAGTACGCAAAACTTAAAGATGAGGCCGCGTGAGAATAACTCAGTCAAGTTATTTCTCTTCCGCTTAGTCATTTAAAGCATCTCTAAAATATCTTGCGCCAACGTAATTATATGTTTACCTTGTTAAACTAATAACGGATAAGTGGGAGAAGAAAAGATTTGACCTCCATGGTCAAAGGTCAAATCTTTATATTTAATTTATGATGAAATAGTAACTTAATTTATTAATCTAGAGTCAGGTTCTAGGTAATGTAAAATTTTCTATTAATTAATTAAAATAAATTACCCATTAGTTAAAATAATTATTAAAGCTTTTAACGTTTAATAATTGCATAATAATATAACATTCAGTCAAAAGGTTGAATATAATTTAATACATTATTATACATCGGTATTAGTATCGTTAATTACCAATTAACTAACAGCCACGTTAAAATTGCCCATTAATTACATATATACTTTTGTATAGGTTCCACTATTATTAGATATTTTTGCTTAAATTAATTACAAATTGTTAAATTTTAATGGTACATGATAAAAAAAACGTGTTTTCTTCTAGCCAGAACCTTTCTAAAATCCTAGCTGATCCACTTAAGTACAGCTTTTACGCAGAGCGGCTAACATATCATCTCTACAAGCTAAAGGGTAAACACAATTCAAGGAATTAATCAATAAATTAGACGCTGACGTCTTTTAACGACTGCCAAAGATGATCTTGATAACTAGAATCTATTTTTTATATCAGTAATCGGCGTATAATAAGATACACTGATAATGCATTTATATTGGGTTCGGAAGAAAGTGTAATGTCAAATTCTAATGGATCCGAACGTCAAGGGATCTCATTGGTTTCCGCCAGTAAATGTCAATCATCACGCGATGTTCCACTAATACGGCGGTTACACTTTTTTTATGTGCTAAAGTTCGACATTAGAATTCGTTGTTATGTCTAATTTGACACTGGTGTGACTATGACCAAATAAATTTAAATTAAAAGTATATGTGCATTGCTTAGAAGTTATACCTACTTCTTTGGCATAATAATCTTTTCTCTAAAATTTTATGTTTCGCTTTACGAAATTAACAATAGAGAAAAGATAATTAACACATTGAAAATATATTGAAAACATTAAACGTATTAAACACAAATCTTTATTCTTTAATAAACCTAACTTCAAGGTGTCAGATTTTTGTAACGGTGTACATTAACAAAAAATTATCAAAGCCAAAAAAATATATCGCCCTTAACCAACACAAAATTTTTTTTGTAATAATTTAAAATAGTGTTTTGCAAAACACCGAATTACGGAAATTATTTTTAAAGCTTTATAATATTTCTAAGGTACAATAAAGCTTAATCGTGCACATCATTATTGTTAAGATAACATACTAAATTTTTAAAACGTATAAAGTAGAGTCTACTGTAATACTTTTAACACGTTATTCTGCTTGCAAAATACGTTTACTACTATTTAAAACACCTATTTTATTATTATACCTATTTAGGTTTCGACAACTCATACATATAAAGTTTTGCGACTCTATAAACGACCTAAGGAACAAATCAAAATATATTTTTAAAGTTATAGGAAATAAAAACACCGCAGATAATTATCATATTAGTATAGATAAAAATTAATAAATTTTTACTGATTCAATGTATACAATTCTTATTCGAACATAACGTTCCGTTCCGCCATACAGTTTTGAATCTATCGAGTCCATCGGTTCGGTAGGCGATGCTTGTAGTTCCGCATTTGTTCGCCATCGTTGCATGTCGCTCGTGTAGCGACAGTTTGGCTTCGCGCTCGAGTGGGACGGACGTGCGCAGCTCCTCCGTAACTACGGAATTCGTCACACGAAACAAGTTTCTCACTCATTTCTTCTTTGAATCTTTCGTCTCGGTAAAGCATCACAATGAAAGTGAGCGGAGGACTTGAGAAAACATCGTTACCGACTGTTTCATAACTTTAAAGACATTTGTTGTGTAATTCGTGGATAACTTTATCTACATCATCTACAATAAACAATACGATTTGCGTAGGTGTAACAAATCAACAGTGTAAAATAGTTTTGTTGTATCCGAACTAAATTCAGGGACCGTTGAAGGCTGCGTTTGAATTTTTCTGTTGTTTTTCTTGTTTATAAGTACGCGTAAACTAGTAACGTGTTGAAAAGAGACAAAATGAAGTGCACGCGAGCAAGAGCGACAGGTGTGGCGGCTTTAGTGGTCTTCTTGGCAACTATAACAGGTAACGTATTGTTTAAAACTTTCGTTCATAACTTAAATCTTTTCGTAACTTAAATTTAATCTTGCAGAAAGAAACTTTGCCTCGAAATGATAAAACACCGTGCTTTTTGATATTAGTATACGAATTTTTGCTTAGTATGTTTGATACAGGTATCACCGATCGTTTGGCTTCACTATGATTCATGCGCGCTAAATTTGAGGTTATAATGTTATTTTTGTCATAAAAAAACTGCTTTAGGTAAAAAAGAGTATTCTGAGTTAAAACCTATTAAGTTTACTTCCGTACTGTTAAAATATTTTTTATAATCTGTTAGCTACATATAAATACATAAATGACTAAAAATATAAAATAATGTTTAATGTTATTTATCTATTAATTCACTGTTTCACATTAAAAAGAGCAATTTTTTGTTGTTATCCGTTTTTATAAAAAAAAGGTATGAAATTAGACTAAGGAACATTTTAAACAACGTAAACCGAATGGGGCAAAATAACTCGATAACGCTTGAAATATAAGTCTTTAATTTTATCCGTGGCGCCGTCTAAATGAATCGTCTCTACAAATCATCGGACAGCTTAACACCATTGCAGTTTTAATATTATAATAATATGTTATTAGTTAAAATTTTACTATTGCAACATGTAAATAAAATATAAAACATGCATATAAATGGCGTCCTATCTTTCATAAATACTAATAAAAGGTAGCTAGGTAGAGCAACAGCGTTGGTTGCTTACTTGGTTCCGGTTTGACCTAGCCTTTACTCCTAACGCTTTTAAAATAAAAACGTTAGGAGTAAATCTTTATCTTTCTTGCCCGTAAACTACACATGCTCATGATTACTTCAAATAATTACGGTAATTTTACTACGTTTATAAAATTATCAAACCCGACGCATCTGATTTTTACAGCGACTACTCAGACTAAGAAGATAAGCATCATTATCTGAGAGTGAATTTGGTTATCGCCAATGTTAAATACTGAATTATTTGTTTTTAAAAACAAACAAATATTAGAACAGTAGTTTAGGAGTTGTATTAAAAAAAGCAAAAAATGCGATATTCTCTATAAAATAGATTAATTTTTTTTTTATAATCTGTGGTATATTTGTGGCGTCGATGCCGGTTGGAACTGACCGAATCAAAGACTCGATGGAGCAGCTTTCCAGGAACAATCGAGTATTCCGCCACATTTGTTCTGGACGCGTCCACGCGTCGCTTTCTCACCGGAGCGCCGGCGAATCGATCAATTGGAAATTTCGCATCCGCTCTTTTGTTCCAGTGCAATTTGAATAATGGCTAATGATTGGTCCGCGTGTATCATCGCTTTGTGATGGCGATTTTTGACCGAGTTCGGTAGCAGGAAAAATTTCGTTAACACGCCCGATGCAGACAAATTTGGAATGTAGTTTATTAAAAATGTCAAATTCTTTTAATCTGACGTCTATACATATTTCACAAAAAGTAGATATGATAGTGCTAGTTCGCTGAACATATCAAAAATTTCTTATCCAAGAATAAGTCCAATAATGACGTCAACTCTAGCTATTTTTGTATGGACACAACGGAAACAATCTTAAGATTGGTAGTATAATCAAGAAAAACTGAAATTGAAACTGAAACTAAATTGAATAGTGCGAGGCCGTTAAAGTCATCATATTAACAGTATTATAAAGATTAGTGGTTAAATTCTACACTACACAGCGCTTAAACCTATCATTTACGGTACAGCATTGCTTCTGTATCCGATATATCCGTTCGTATGCGTGCATGCAAATTAAACTCACGCCCAGTGTCGTTACCCTCGACCGTTAAAGGCAGTTAGCGTCTATCTTGCGGCCATTCAAGCCATGATCGTTCCTCCCTTTGCAAGACGTCTCAAATCTTAATGCTCCCGAACTATTCTGCCATTAGTCTAACTTGTTCTCTCGGTGATGATTGCTATGGGATGAGGTTATGCTTCAGAACTTACATTGCTTAGCTCTTAGTCAATCTTGTCCGTTTGATGATGATGACTTTGATTTAGAGGGGTTGACACATAATATTAATGATCGTGTTGGTTATGGTAACATTACTAATTTGCTGGTAAAGTTTGTTTGTTCTTGTTTGTTAACCTTTCTGGTCAGTTACGGAATACGGAACAAGTTAGGATAGAGAATTGCAGTAACATAAATAATACTATACAGGATTTTTTGTATAACAATAATATGCGCGAGAGAAGCTGTCAGCAGAAGCGGAAAAATCAATGATATAAATAACAATGCATACTCTTTTTCACAAGAATATCTTTGAATTAATATTTTAAGACGTATTGCAAAAAAAATGGTTTTTATATTATATAAAATATGAAAAATTATTTAAAAGCGATCGCATACCATACTACCAAATCTACATTACCATAAATTACGAATTTGTTCAGGTAAATTCCTTCGTCGTATTCATGTCCCTTGGATATACTTATTTTACTACGTGTACAAGGTTTCGTAGTAAAACAAAAAATACGATAGATACAAAGGCGTTGATGCGAAACTAACGAAAACTCCAAGATATCGGCATCCAAGCAATATCGTGGCACTTTCGTCTGTACGTTCATATAAATTTATTTTGTGACGTCGCCGCAAAGAATTTGTCATCTCGTCCCACGGGTGGCACAGTACGAACTGCGGAGGCGGGGTCCAAGTAGCGTTAGATTAGACGCTCGAATCTCTTATAAGATTGTATTCATTCCTCTTGTTTTGCGATATTTGATTTATTGTCCAAACTAATGATCATGTGACGAATTGTCTGTGACGAAATCAAAATAACATTATGATTTAAGACCAATAATAGCGAGCTCGACTTATACTTTATCATCGGATATAAGAACAGATTAGTGAACCCCCTAATGGAGAAGGCGTGCATTAGGGGAGGCCTATGACCAGCAGTTGACTAACAAAGGCTGATGATGATAATGAAGCTATTATTATTGAGAAAAAAAAAAAAATTGTATAAACTGTTGTAAAATTAAGACGTTTTACAACTAAATCTTAATTCTTGGAAACATGAGGTAAAATGCCTTCATAAAAGTCAAATACAATCTACGAATAATATATAGTGTGTAATCATTAGTGTATACCGGTCTAAAAGGCATAATATCAGTTGTAATTACTGAATAATTACGACTTAGCACCTCTCATCTCAGTGCGACGTTGATGTCCTACTCTGCGTTTCTTCTGGGCAAGCTGTCCATCCGGTAATTGTTAAACCAGTTTTTCACAGGCAATAAATAAAAAAATACTTTTATGGTACCGAATTTCTTTTACTTATATTATAGACGTTACTTGTTAGACAAATACTTAAGTAGATTAAAAAGTAAAAGAAGATGAAAGTTTACGTTTAAAAAGTATCATTATTCGTGGAGCCACGGCAGATCTTTTACTCCTTAACAAAGATTACTTAACGTTCGTTGTTGTCGGGGAAAAGTCGCGCCGTTTTACGTCTATTTTACGACAACAATAAATATCTTCTTCGCATTTAATAAAAGCGTAAAACTCTTTGTTACTAAAGCACGTGTCTCGTTAGTTAGAGCGTTAAATTGACTTTAACGTTAACATTTGTTCTCTAGAAACCTTTCTTTTTATCACGTCATGTAAAATTTAAAAAAAAATATTAACAACTACATGATTTTAATTAATATATGAATAATATATTAGTAAAATGGAGGAATAATTCAAACGGTTGTTGCTCGTTTAGTACTTTATTTACTTTAATAGTGATATTGAATACCAAGTTGATCCTTTCCAAAAAAGGTAAAAATTTAAATTGAAAAAAATCACAGAAATAATTAATTTAATAAAAAAATATTAAAATTATCTATTTTTCTAAATTATGTATATTTAATAAACAGAAAAAAATATTTCATCTCAATTTTATTACATTGTTACCATCTAAAAAGAACAAAAGAAATGTTACTGAAAATGTTACGTACAAACTTTCATGTTATATTTCCAATAAGCGTAGTGCCCAGCAAGACAGATGATTCAATTGTTGGCCCGGACCTGAGACATAACTGTCCTTTTCCAGTGCATTTAAGAGGAGACATAAATCGGATTCAACCCAATAATAATCCAGGACTTGTAACCGACAACCGACGCTGTGGGAATAAATTTAATCCTAACAAGTTTAAAACCACGCTACCTTAATTACAAAAAGGTAATGAACGTGCCTTGTTAAAATGGCCCCATATAACAGTAACTGTACTATCCGGGCCGTAGTGATGTATCACA
Organism: Lamproptera curius; assembly: GCA_029286875.1. NCBI lineage: Eukaryota > Metazoa > Arthropoda > Insecta > Lepidoptera > Papilionidae > Lamproptera > Lamproptera curius. Next base: position 188,406 of record JAGSMT010000114.1, read on the forward strand.
CGTGATAGCGTCACGCTATCACTCATCACGTGTTTTACGTGACAGCATAAAACGGGACTGGCGTGATATCATGATTTCGTGGCGCATTGGCCGCTGCGCTTTAGCATAATGCAGTGATTCGTAATGCTCGTATATCCGATCTTAACGCGGTTTTCTCCTTTATTCCTCCGGCTTGACTTTATTGGACATGAGATAAAGGAACACTCGTTAGGACCGTCTTAGAAAGTATCTACTCATGTGTTCTCTCTCAGTTTCGTTTCCGGTCTTTAAACATACACGTTAAATAGCAACGGTTATACCCTGCTAAGTTTTACCGCTCAATTTTCTGGTTACTTATATTTGAATAATATAACAGTTCGTTTATATGCTATAAGGAACAGATCATAATAATAATTTTATGAGTTTGCATACAGATCATAAATATTATTCCACAGCAGACTATAAAAAAGACGCAACGAAACATTGCTATCTAAACGTGATATCATCATCATCATCAGCCTTAAGTCCACTGCTGGACCTATGTCCAGTGATTCCTCCCTAATACACCCTATCCATTAGGGGTTTTGGACCTACCCACCACGCTGGTCCAATGCGGGTTGGTGGGTGGACCGACTTTTAACATGCCCATCTTACTTTTCAGAAAATTGGGTGATCGTTCTAAATTGCCCTGACCAACTAGGAAACAAAAATGAAAATTTTGTTGAGTCCCCGCAGGATTCGAACCCACGACCTCCGATTAATAAAGCACGCCCATACCACTAGGCTACGGGCAGTTAAACGTGATATAAAGTACTGTTATGAGAAAAGATTTTCTAACTAGATCAGCTTACTACGATACAATCGTTTCTACGTGTCGTGTTAAAATCTAAGCGTATTTCAAGTCGAGTCGAGAACGCTTGACATAATTTTTTCCCTAGTTTTTGTACATTCATCTCGTTTCACATGACTCATTCAATGAAGCAAAACGTGGTCTTTAGAGAATCGTTCGTAATTTCTCCGCGTCAGACGGCAAACGTCATTCAAATAGATTTAGTTGACAATTTAATTCATGACGTTGGAAATTTTCTAATCTTTTAAAAGTCTCTGAATTTTTTTTTGTACAATGCTTTTAGCTAAAATATAATTAATAATTTCTAATCTTTTAGTACTAAGTAATGTATGTAATATTTTTAGTCAAGCTATTACTTTATTTCATTATTTTTACATTCATATATATGTTAAACAGTGAAATCAAGTATTTTTCTACAAATTTATGATCTTCATTTTGATAAAGTTAATATGATATAATTATTAAACCCTTTTTACCATTAAATGAGAGTGACAAAATGAGAAAAAACTTAGTAAGTATGTGTTTTAATGTTTAAACGTGAAAGTAAATAAATGAAATTGTCAAAACATTATTTTCTTTAATTAATTGCACAAAATGGCGGATCGCTTGGAATTTAGAGGAATAGCCGCGTCGCGTTGATATTCCACGTTGTCGACTGATATCCAAAGATAAGTTATCTTGCGGGGCAGGTAGCCACAACGGACTCAACGCTCTTATCTGTGGTTAAATATGTTTGTATTGCAAGACTATTGTATTCATAAATCAAATAAAACATCAGCTTTTTCATAATAAAAATAGTATTTGTCTTGTATATAGCAACTTTTACTAACACATAAAGTATAAGACTATGTTGAAATTTATTAATGACAAGACAGATTGATTGTTTATTATTAGTTAAGTTTATATTATAAAAATTGAACAAATATGAGTACAGCAGTAATGGAATATGTTTAAACATTTATAAATAACCTTTATGATGTCTTGGTTAAGGCGTGCTCTAGCTCTAGTGCCTCCATTAGGGGGTTTCTGGACCGTAGCCCACCTCGCTGATTAAATGCGGGTTGGTGAGTGAGTAACATGCCCATCCGACGCATGAATCATCTTAAAAAGACAAGTCAGTGATCAGCTCAAATTGCCCTAACCAACTAGGAAACAACAATGAAAATTTGTTGAATCCCCGCAGGATTCGATCCCGATCACAACGACCTCCGGTTTCTACATGCACACGCCCTTACCACTAGGCTACGGAAGCTCATATATGAAAACACAATTAAAGAATATTTCTAAAGAAATATGTTATGAATAATACGTTGTGTCGGCCACCATTTTAAGATTTTAAAATATTTTGGTCAAGAACTAGCGCTAATATTAGTCTACAACAATTTGATATCACTACAGATGATATAGAAATAAGAATTAGCCATGAGAATATTGGCAAAGTAATTAGGTCAAGAACAACAGATATTGTACGAAAACTTTTCATATCGTGAATATGATATTATTAACTCACCACACATTGGTTAGTTAGTTTTTATTGTTAAATTTTATTTTATTATGCGGATGCTGCGAAAATATGGAAGCTATTAAATATCCGAATGACTCATGCGATCTGAATGCTTATCCGTTAATCGTTATTGTTCAACTAATGCAAACATTTTTTGCATTTCCAGCCGTTTATAATTGGTTCGATTTATCATGCGCATTGTTATTCCGAACTCATTTATATAATATTTAGTAATATTTTATTTTAAAATAGTACTCATTTCTCTTCGTAGCCTAGTGGTAAGGTTGTGTGCTAGAGAAACCAGAAGTCGTGGGTTCGAATCCTGCAGGGACTCAAAAAATTTTCATTATTGTTTCCTGGTTGGTTAGGGCAATTTGGTCAGATCACCCAATTGTCTGAAAAGTAAAATGATCAATGCGTCGAATAGGCATGAAAAAAAGTCGGTCCACTTACCAACCAGGATTGGATCAACGTGGTGGGATAAGGTCCAAAATCCTCTTAATGGAGAAGCATTAGGGGAGCCCTATGTCTGATGATGATGATGACGCATTTCTCGTGCTATAAAGATACGTTGTACAAAGGACGTATAATTTTATGTACTTTCAGACACATTAAATAGGCAACGAATTATTTTTATTATAACTAATAAACTCATGTATGTGAATAACATTTCATAAATTTTCAGTTAGTACGGTGGATGAAACACTTAGCACAGTAAATATTTGCCATTTTACAAGAATAATCTAAAAGTGGAAAGTTAATTTAGCTCATAGCGGATTGAGATCGGCTCGCATTACCGAATGACGATAACCTACTTCGCTCAAGCTGTTGTAGCTAATAAAAATATTTCTGTTAAATTAGCTGAATTTTTGTACTACAAACAGCATAAATAAAAACCTTGACGCAATCTAAAATTATAATGCTGGTATTCGGAATTAAATCGAAATATTATTTTGGTTTTATAATAAATGTACTTTGCTTTTTTATGTAACCCGCTCTGGTTAAAGTATTTGAATACTAACCATTTAGCATTTTCATTTGTCATTTCAGTATTTATGGCGTTAATATTCTCTTTTCTTATTTAAAAATCCTTTAAACCGGAATAATTGGTAGAATCTGCTCTGTCTATTGTAATTTTTATCAAATTTCGTTCTTAAACATTGGTATTGTTACTTTTCTTTCGAATATAGATATTCATTTGGTAGTTAATTATATTTTAAAATATTTGTATCATCCCTTAACATATTTTATTTTAAATAACTTCATCTATTTGTCGTTAACCTTCCAAAAGTTGACTGGAAGAGAATGCTAATCTCACTGAGTCTGCCATTGTACTATTTTTGTACATTCATTGTTAAGACTTAAAAATACTAACATTTCGGTCTACATTTTACTTTTTAACCGTTTTTTTTAAAAGTTATTCATTCCGTCCAGGTGCTATGCTGGAACAATTAATAAACTGCCACCGGCGTATATTCGTAGAGTTCTCACCTTTCCAAATAACAATACGCTATTGTGGATTTCGGTCAGTGGGACAGTCTAGGCTGTGACTAGAACTGTTTCGGAACGCTATAATTGGCGCGTGCACTCCGTTTAGACTTGATTTGTGACTAACTAACCGGTTTACGTCCACAATGCAAATTTCCCCTTGCGATATTGCATTGATCTCTCGTCGGCGGATTCCTGGCGACCGGATTCGTCTCCGTGGGGCAACCGGTTTGGGCGGGATGTCCATTTTCCCGACAATTTCACTTTAGTGTCGGGTTTTTGTTGCGGCCTGTCTCGTCGTCCCTTTTGTACTCGTTTTCTCGACGTTTTTTTGATTATACTTTTTTCAATATCCTGTGGCGTCGGTAGATAGCTGTTATTAAACATTTATTTATCACTTTGATGGTTCAAATGCGTCCGGTGAAATTATTGATACTTACTCTTCGGTTAAGGTTCTAGTTCTTTTACTGGAGGTAAAGTTAAGATAGATAAAAAGATGAGTTCTAAGTATATATATTAGTCACCTATTTGCTGCAATACTTAGCTTAGTATAGTTTCGGAGCAAATAGCGTTATCTTCTGGTCCAGAATATTTTTATTAATATTAAGTTACGCCGTGGAATTTTTTGCTCTATTTTCAATTATCTGTACTATTTAGTTGTTTTTGAAATTGTTCTATTTTTTTGAAGTACATAACTGAATAAGCAAGTCAAAATTCAACATGGTATGTAGACGGCCGTTGAAATTTAATGTATGTAAAAGTATTTACGACCATGAGATAAAAAGTATAGAATGAAAAAAGTATTTTTAATGTAACTTTAGTTTGCAGTATTATTTTTAAACACATTTTATGAATGAAGTGGAATGTTGTAACGCCGAGGACTACGGACTTGTACTAGTTGGCCTTGAAATCTGGTTTGCAATTACGTTTCGATATATTTGTGCGAGTGATTCTTTTTACGTTGTAGTATGGATGTATGTGGTATTATGATATTTTACCTCGTTAAATGACGTCTTTAAGTGAAAAAAAAATTGTTGGGGTTGTATTTATCGAGTTAATTAATTAAGACGGTATCTCTCTCAACTTATGCTATTGTGGAGTGTTTACAGTATCTAGTATAAATTTATGATAAAAATATAATTTTTTATCCTTTTTTAATAACCGCCTCCGTGGCCTAGCGGTATTGGCCCTTCGTTCATAAACCGGCGGTCGTGGGTTCCTCTCAAATCTTAAATCCAGTGGGGAAACCACTTTGTGTCATCGTTGTTTTCTGATTGGATAGAACAATTTGGGCCGGTCACCCAATTGTCTTAATAGTAAGATGATGATAGCCATGCCTCGGATAGGCACGTGAAAAATCGGTCCACCCAACAACCCGCATTGGACCAGCGCGGTGGGATGCGGTCCAAAAACGGGAAAACCTAAAATTTTTTGTTGTTCTATTTATTTATTTATTCTTTTCGCACAAAAAGCACAAGGCGGACTTAACGCCATATGCATTCTCTACCAGTCAACCTTGGGGTCGTGCAGAGATTAAAAATCGGGAGGTGCAAAGAAAAGCTTATTATGAAAAAACATAAGAAATAAAAATATAATATGTGATTACTAAACTACTACTTAAAATACATACATAACATAAACAAAAAATATATGCTTATACATAAATAAGCATACTTATATATGTAAAGTTATATAAATATATGTACAATCATATATAAATATATACATATACATACATACATCATCAGCCTGTGTTAGTCCATTGCTGGACATAGGCCTCCCCTAATACCCCTACCCATTAGGTGGTTTGGACCGTATCCCACCACGCTGGTCCAATGCGGGTTGGTGGGTGGACCGACTTTTTACATGCCCATCCGACGCATGGATCATCTTACTTTTCAGACAATTGGGTGATCGGCCCAAATTGCCCTAACCAACTAGGAAACAACAATGAAAATTTGTTGCGTCCCCGCAGGATTCGAAACCACGACCTCCGGTTTCTAAAGCACACGCCCATACCACTAGGCTACGGAGGCAGCATTTACATACATGTACACACAAATAAAAATATATATAATTACGATAAAAAAATAACGTTAGTAAATTAATGACGATTTCATTGATCTTTAGGTAATTTTTAAATAGATAATCTTTAATTCTTTTTTAAAAGTGATGAAACTAATAAAGGTAGCGAATTCCATAAAAGAACAGACGGGATAAAGAAAGAGGAATGGGTGAAGTCAGAACGCTGAATGGGGCATTGAAGGAGACGATTATGCGTCGAACGAAGATCTGTATGTATGATATATCACTAAACGGAAAGTCAACAGTGGCACTTTTGTATTAGTGATTTTTTGACAAATAACGCACCTATATTACTAAGCTATCAAATGAAATGATTCTTTTAGTTTTACTAACTAAATGCTTCGTTTAACTAAGTAAGGGCCTCTATAAAACGGAATTTTTATGCGATATAAGACTACCATAAAGACGGTTAGTCATCACCAACAATATTTCAATCACTTGAAATTGAATATTTATAAACGTCATTTCCGTCACCGAGTGCCTATTTGAACCTGGACCTCTTTGAAGCTTTAATGTGCGTAATATAAATCTATGTGAGGACCGCATTTATTTACATTGAAGTTTTTGGGTCACTACCGTGCAGTTTCCAACGGCAAAATTCACTCCCTCGCTTGAACTTTTAATTATAGCACCAAGCAGTGGGAGCGTGTATTTAATATTTCCCATTCATTGCAAAGCGACGCCATTTCGTACCGCAGAGCGGTCTCTTTTGACCTCGGCAAACGAGTGTTACTGGCCAGTAGAAAAATGGATCTTGAACTCGTATTTTCTCGGAATTTCCCTTTTGATTCACTTCATTTATTAAGAAAAAGTAAAATTTCTCCTGGAAACTACTGTACGGATATTATGTTCCGTAGGCTACGTTCCTTTTGCTGTTTGAAAATTGTAATTATTATTTCTTCGTACTTATTTTTTTTATTTAAATTGGATTCGTCATTTTTTAACAAAAAAACGAAACGCAAATAGAGTTACTATATGTGCATATCTATACTCACTCTCAAAACTGTCGGTCCATTGAATACATTTACCTAAACAAATAGAAAACGAATACATAAGATTATTCCCGTGCGGGATTCGGGCTAAGCCATTAAGAAAAAAACCTAAAAATAGGCTGCGGTAAAAGTATCGATCGTCATATATATATATATATATATTCATTTAGGAATGTAATGATATTAATATGATTACGAGTTTTATTGTGTCTTAATGTTTTGTAAGCAAGTAACATAAAAATAAAGTGTCGTTATACATTATTGCTTAGCAATTGCTCGTAACGAGTGGCACAACTTAAATTTATTATTTGATGTAGTCATAAAGAACATGCTTCACTTTACTATTGTTTCTTAATTACCTAATGCATGGTTTTACAACTTAGCCCTTATACATAAGTTTACAACGAGTTTTATTGTAGAGTAGTAGAAAACTTTGGTAGAATTGTAGATTATATTATAGGTACATAAAATTTTCTATATAGTAAATGTAAAGATTAATTTCAAAATATGTAATTAACCGTGTTATTGCAATCTTTTTATTTACAAATGGCTCGTTAATAACGAATCGAAAGTAATCCTTTATCATGATTACGTCTGATCATACAATATTTACTTTCATACCAACTTATTTGTAATTTAAAACATGTTTGCTGTTGAAATATGTTTCGGTAAAGTTTTTATCAACATTTTTTGGAAGTATCAAATAAAAGTGTACGCATGTCATGCGTTTAAATATATGTATATATTAACTTTACGTTCAATACATTTATGTGTATTCTATATACATACATAGTTCCTATATTATGATATTGGCCTATCATTAATATATATACAAATATTTTAAACAGCCCCGTTATTCAATACGCACGTCTATGAAAAGCAGTGGCGTCTGAGGTACACAACAGGTTCAACAAGCGCGGTCGCAAACAGACTGTGTCGGTAAACCGGATCGACGACGCTGGACCTTGACGCGTTTGATGAGCACAGCTGGACATTTCACCGCGATTCGACTTGGTATTTGGTGGTCAGGGTCGCTTTGTGATAACTTTTACTTCTAATGACTTATGGTTCAGTGAGCTTGTGGTGTCATACCTTGCATTTTCTGTTAACAGGGTGTCAGTTGGAATCGGGTAAATCTTCGCTTAGGCTTGTTGATTTATTAAAGTATTCTCCGTTGCCTTTTTTCACGTTGTTCCTAATTTAAGTTTGTCTGATTCATCTGAAAGTAAGTGCGAAAAACGCGTTCCATCGGAAGCGTTTAGATAGTTTTCAGCAAAATGTTACCATAGGAATTATTGATATAGTAATTAACGTTACTAAAATAGGTTAAGAAATTTTAAGTAAAATCGTCTCGACAATTAATAATTATAATTATTACTTTTCTTAGTCACTCCTTCTTCTGATCTATCTTTCAGATCGTAAAAATAAAAATCGATAATGCATCGAATGTTAAATAGCAAAATGTTAAATAACTTTTTTAAAATATTCATAATGTTAAAAAAAACTAGAAAATGTATCGTACATTATCTTTGGTGAACCGTTTCAGATAATTAATTAATCTGCACCATAATTAAACATTATTTACCAGTGAAATGTGTTAATTTGCCGAGATTTCCCACATAGAAATATTTAAATCTCCCCACAGTTTCCCACCATTGTGCCTAGGTAATTGGCGGTGTACGCTTCTTGCGATCATTCGCGGCGTTGCATGTAGCTCCGCGGTCATTGTTCTCGCTATTAACAATACGTGTCGTGTTACGAACGCAATGTTACAGTTTATACCAGTATACATATAAAGCGCTAGAGTTCTTGTACATAAAAGTTAAAGTTTGAATTTAAAACAGGCAAGAGGCGAATCAGGAGAAGACTGGACTGGCAAACTACATTATTATAAGATATAATACAATATAATATAATTGTTTTTTTGACGAATAACACAACTACATCAAGTCCCGAACTACGCGAAGCTTGTGCTATAGAAACTAGATAACTGATAAATACCTAGACTTACGTTTCTTTTGTAATCACACAATAATTTCCCGTGGTGAGAGTGGAATGCACACCCTTTGGCGCAACAATTAGGGTCACTAACCACTGCGCCAATCGGGTCGTCGTCATTAAACCAGGCAATTATACTTATTATGGTGCCCGTTTATCACAATCGAATAGAGTAACGTTTACTTGCTACTGAATTCCAGTAGTAGAAATCAGCTGGAGAATTCATTCTAGATGACCTCTACGGTAAGGTAAAAATATTTGAATCGTTATACGCATTTACTTTAAATTTGCTAAGTGGTTAGATAAATAATGGATAAATTGTTTTATTTATATTATGGCAAACTTAGCCGTAATAATTTGTACGTTCATATTATAACATAATTAATCCAATTGAAAGAAGTACAAAGGGTTAAATAAATTGGTTTCCCTTGCAATAAATCATTGCGAATAATGTTGTATAGTATAATTGAAGATGTAATACATTCTCGGCTATCTGTTTTAAACATTTAATGATTTATCATTTATCTTGTACTGCTTATTTATAACTACGAGTGGTAAATCCAGACATCTGAATCACGTTAATAAACTTAATGTTAACTAAAATATCTAGTGGTTCAGTCTCGTGATATCCTAACCAGGTCATGGGATCGAATGCTGTTGAGAAAAAAATTGTGGTGTAGTTTCCTATTTCGTTGACTAATAGCAAACCATTTCTTATAAAAAATGTAGTGTTAAATATTGTTTTTTTGTCCAGTTTCTTACTTCTTACTAAATATAGAGCGCTTTAAACCGGAACAAAGTTATGTTTACAAATTACTGTTGATCCTACTTTGTAGTAAATCCCCAGTATAAAGGGATGAGAATACCTTTTTTAAGCTTCAAATCACTCAAACGCGTTTCCTCAAAACCAATATACCAAATATTTCTTAAAAACAAGCTTGTAACCAATCTTAAATTAAATCCAGTTAATAAATAAAATTGTTTTTGGTTATGAGAAAAGCTAACGTAATAACTAAAATGTGGCTACATTCGATTATTATTATTAGTCTGCTTATTGTATATAAGCAGACCAATAATATAAAGATTAAACTATTCATAACACGCACATATAATTAGTTTTTTTTATTATCTAAGCATATGTGTTATGCATAAGTCGATCACGTAGCAATTTTATAAAAAAAAATCATTTTGCAATACGTACGTGATGTTGGCACAATCAACGTTTTTTTGTTACCATTTGATTTTTGGGGCCTTTCGACGATTGTCGTAATTGAATACGTGTTACGAAAATAGAATCCAATTCGTTGAACAAACAGAATTTATTAATGCAGTCGAAATATTTTTAGCTAAATACAAATGAATATTTAATACGTTTGTACAGTGAACAACGATTAATTATAATCCCGATATTGATATTATATAAAAATATAATAATGTGATATGCAATAAAAGCTTACTTAAACACTGCTATCATAATACAATGCAATGTTTAATTACTCCAAAAAGTTCTAATTAAATAAATAATTAAATCATTTGGCTATAACATAAATCTACTGATTCTTATAGAAAAGAAATGTTGTTTGTGAGTGAGATGACTATATTCTATTCTAAATTATATTCTTAAAACTGGAAAATCTTACATAGCAGTAAGAAATTATTATGATAAAGAAAACGTCTCTTACGTCCTAAGTGCCAACAGTTTTTATGCTCGGTATATTTTGATGTGCTACAAATGTTTCCACAATTCTCGAAATCGCAAACTCCTAAAGGTTCATTCTATTCGAAATCAAAATATTTTGATTCAGTTGTAAATTTCATTAATTATGAATCCCTTTAAATCCATATTCATCTATTTACATCGTCCCGTTTTCGAGTTAGATCTCCTTTGAGCGTTAGTAATCATTTCTTAACCGACTGAATTCTATTACTCCTGAAACAGGATTACATTTAAAACAAGATACACAATAAGGAAATATTCGAAACGTGTAGCTGCGGATACAATGTCGAGCTACTTTAATCCCACGAAGTATCATACCATGTCATTAATTTTGTGTTTACATACACGTCTTTGATTTATAATATTCCAAATTTTTTTAATGTTTTTCAAGATGGTTGGGCCTTTTTTAACAAGCGATTGCCTTAGGAAATACCTCCGCGTGCTTATTTCTGTCTTAAGCAGTGATATGTAAAGAATACTGCTTTCCCAAACCCATTTTATTATTTGCACTTTAACATTTATGGAATTTTAAAAAAGGTGATGTTTTTGTCCAAATTTTACGATGAACATACGTTCACTCAACAGATAAGCGCAGTGCATTTTTTCTGTCCTATCCAAATAGTGCTAGGCTCTGATAATGTCTGATAATTTTTGTCGATCATTTCTCAGCATTTATCATAACATCATAACATCAAAGCATAACTGAAATACCTCCTGGTATATCAGTTAGTTTCCCTACGTACATGACGCTTAAAAACGTCCACAAACGACTTCGCGAATTCATTCCGAAATCTTTATTGTGCAAGAAATGTTTCCTTTACATTCTCGGTTCGTCGAATATCTACGCACTTTAACAACAACACAAACATCTCGACACGAATCCATTCCGAACACCATTACATTGAAGTTTATCCGCACTTAAACGTGTACATCGTATGTAAATTCAGCATTAGTTTCGATTGTTTTCATCATCGGATAAGAGCTGGCGTCGTGCCCACAGATAAGCACTCAACCCAGATCCAACGAAACAAGGTTCACGAACTTTCAAGATTTCCGCATATAACAGATATCGCGGTTCATAAGCGATGCTTTGGAAAGCCGTGAGGCGCCTCGAGAATAAATAACGCGGTTTTGCCGAGTTAAGCTTCAACGTTGAGGTAACTTATCGAACCTATCAAACGTCGGGAGTTGATCTTTTTATTTTAGTTTATAGTCTGTGCAACTGTTTAACGAAATTTGCATTGATCCTAGACTAGAATTACTTTGAGCTAGTTTAACGACTATAATATCTACATTTATAAGATAAATGAAATATTGTATAAGTAAACCACAACCGATAGAATTTACTTAAAAGATTGTAATATCAGGATCTCATGGCGCCTAAACATGAAGTGTTCTGATTGGTGGAAATTTTCAGTATCACGCAACTTTCGGCTGATAAGGTGCAGTACGGTAAGTTGTCAATCAAGTTAAGGATAAGACGTTATCTATACGAATTCTAGCTCTTCTTTGGACCACTGATTTAAGTTACAACAGCGCTTAACTGCACAATAACCATGTAAATTGAGAAAATATTTTTAAACGGCTATTGTTAACGTTGGCCATTTATTCTTTGATGTGTTTGCAAAATCGGCACCTTTTGTTTTGTTTTTATGCGTTTTTGGTGCGAAATAAAATATTTTTATTGGCAATTCGGAATGGTACTGATAAACTTTAACATACATTTTAATTTACTTGATTCTAGTGTGGCGAAGTCGTAATAAAAATGTTAACGTGAAAGAAATCATGAAGATATTCCCGAAAGCGATTTAGAGTCTCAAAACAGTTTGAAAAAGCTGAGTGATAATATTTATACAGTTTAAATACATATATTATGGTTGACTAGTCATGGCGTTTATGACCAACAGAACTGTAATGAAAACATTATAAAATTACCGTTTTTGACACGCCAAAATTAAGTTCGTAACGCTCGCTTTAAAATTATTCCTTTGACATTGTAACTCAAATTACTTTTGTGAAAACCCTTTACAGTTATAACAAAAGACCACCGGTCTTGAGTAAACAGGCGTTTCTGACCCTTTACGCATAAACATGTAAATTACTATTTATTTTACACCGTTTGATGGAGGCCAAGGCAAAATGTACTGAGTATGTTCAAACCAAACTCTTCATAGAATGTGTGGACTTTTATTAGAGGCAATCTAGATGGTTATTCCTTGACGTAAGTAATTGTCTTCTATCCTATTTGGGATTGTCCTAAATTAGTCACGTCCATTACTGATTAATAAATTACTGGAGTCATGTTAAGCGGGACTTTTAATTTTGGTATTTTTAGTGGAGTAATTATTGGGCACTATTTTACTTTTCAAATTATCCTGTTAAAATAATAAGGGCATAGTTTGTCTGTTCGAATGTTGATTTAGTTTACAAATTTATTGTATGGCTAGGATAACCTATAGTTAGCATTTAAATAAGATTTTGAGATTTTCGTAAATATCCGCTTGCGAAGCTGAAGAGTATAAAATAGTTGCAAATACTTTAACAAGAATCTCAGTTGTGTTCTTCTCAAATTTATATAATATATCGTTATAACATGCGTTTGTACTTTCCTACAGCAAAAGTAGAAACAGCGCTGTGAAATAACAATTCTTATTGCAGTGTAATAGAAAACTTTTCTCATTTCTGTACTACCTTCAGGTTTGTGTATGGCTTATATACATATAAATGGTCTGTTATGCTTTTGTGTATTATTACAATAACTTTGTTTAAGAGGGTGTAGCTGGTCTTTTTTTTCGGAAAATTAAAGCGAGGTTAAGTTACCGCAAATGAGTATGATTCGTAAATTGTAGCGGATATTTCTTCCACAGTTTGTCACGCCCTCGTTAAGTTGTGACTAAGGCTAAAGGTGCGTATACACTGTTCAACAATGTTAGTGACATTTAAGCCCGATCATGTGAGACAAACGTGCAACAATCGTACAGAGCAACATGTAAATGACTAGCTGTGATCGCAATGGCTCTACCATTGAAGGGCTTTATGTAAATACCGAAACTTTGTAAACTTTATGGCTTTATATTCTTATTGGCGTATGCTCTCAGTCACTTATAAATATTAACCAAAACCCTTAAAGTTTGTCATTATATTATTGTTATGGTAGAGCATTGTATAATTCACCTTAGGTAGTTACAAGTGTCCTATTATGTGTACCATGATCATGTTACATTACAGGCTCAGTTTGTATACAGCATCTTGGCCTTGACATACAAGCATCGTGGTGTTGTGCGACTTATCATAGCTTTTCAGCAGAGTGAAACTTTGATTGCTAAAAGGCATCCGGTAGGTGTTGATGACGTATCGCGTTACTTCTGAATAAATAAAGCCGGTCATTGTCGGCCCCAGGTCAGAGGAAGTGGAAACTTTGATTGGTCCTAATGGAAGTACTCGTAACGGATTGTAACAAGATATTATTTTAAACTGACCGTTTCATTTTTATAAGTGTAATGCTAAATCTTTATCGGCTTCGTTAAACTAGTCCTTTGTCATTGAACCATTTTAACTGATCTATAAGAATCGTATGCCTATGATCGATTTCATTGAAGGTATAAAACGTTCATTGTAGGTGTATTAACAATTTTTCTTATTCGTTAATTAGCTCTCAAGTGTTCCATGACCATACAAATACGCAACCTATCGTCTTTAGTTTATAGGTAAAGAAGTACAATAAGTTGAACCAATTTTTATAATTTTATTCAAATTAATAAAATCTAAAGGCTCTTTCGTGCTCTTTGAATAATAAATATAGCACTGTAGTTTAGTGTTTTTACTAATGTAGATCGACATCTGTTAAAATGTAGTTAATATTTAAACTCCAGAATAATTGGTTCATACTATGGTAATTATGTTTAGACAGATTAAAGAAAATATTCCATTTGAATTTATAATGTCGCCTAAAATGGAGGACGTTTTAACAGTATTTAAATTCAACGCCTAATACGAAATTGTCTAACTAAATTCCCGTCTGAATAATTAAAATTATAAATACCAGCGCCGGCTGTATAAGGGTTCATCGTCACTTGTAAATTAAAGGAGACATTTCTTGATTGCCACAATTATAAAGCAGCGGCGGGCCGCATTCCTCGCTGGTATACCACTAAATGAGGAACAAATCTGTCTGTTTTATTATTCTACGGTTCTTAAACTATCCGGGCATCTAATATTTTATTACAAATTAAATAATAAGACATTGCTTTTTAATTGATTACTTATTATTAGTTGTTTGAGCGTTTTATCACTAAATGAAAAAGTCTATCTTTAATAATATTTTTAACTAGAATAATATTCGATTGATTTTGAATTATTTCCAAAATTATTATAAAATAGATACTGTATTGCTCATTTCTATAGTTTTCTAATTTAATAAATAATCTTTAAGCTTTTTAGCCGATTGATTTGTCTTAAGATAATTCATGCAGTTTATGGTTTAAACAATTTTTTGGTGATTTAAAAAGTACAATTCATCTCTGAGAATTTATAAGGAAAAGTTAAATTTGTCGGTACACAAGCGTTACGCAACATCTACCTGAGTCGGGTTACAGCGCGTGCCTTACTTTTTTTCGTAGAACAAGATTCAAAGCCCAGCCGAAGCTCCGAAATACTCGCTCCTTTTATCGTGACCTCAAGCGTGATCTAAAATTCGCTCCACGCTTGACGCGGTCAAGCCCGGAGTATTAGGTTCCATTCAAGGAATAGCATTGATTTTTTATTACGTCTTTCTCTATTGAAGTGATTAAAATGGTCGAAAAAGTCTTAGAAGAATCGATTCTGAAACCTGAGGATAAGGATCGATATATTATATTTGTGTTTATAAATATAGTAATATACATTTATGGTAATGCACAAAAGACGCGTAACAGTTTTTTGTTACGTAACGTGTCAGTATTTCGTTGTTGAGTGCAATAATCCGTTATTAAAGAGAATCACATCACTTTGGTGAAGTGATCGCGGTGAATAGTAAAGTTTATCCAAAAAATTGTCCATTTATAAAAGATAATAGTAAAAGGTAATAATATTTTTCCGTCAACATTGAGGTATCTGTTATCTTACCCATTAACCGCCGTGGTGTAACACAAAGAAAAAACAAACGGACGTGCACAAAGGCAAGCGTGGGGTGCTTCTTAGAGCGTCATTCCGTCCATTGTGCTGTCCCCATAAGACAGTTATATGGGGGATTTGACCGGAGCGGATAAAAGCTTCATCCCCCCTTCCTACCGCGTTATGCCTTTTTGTGGGGATATGATTTATGCGCATTGTTTTAGAGCGACTCTCTTTGTCTTGGCGGCGTAATGGTAATATTTGTTTGTACGATCCATATTCAATTGAAGTTTCGTTAGCTTCTGGTCTTCTTATATTAGCTTCTGTATATTACACTGGTTTAATTGTATTAAAGTACAAGTTGTGTTGATAGGTAAGAATTTTTATGCATATATAAAAAAAGTGCTTTAATTGATGTTCTTGTTATTACAGAAAAGCTTCTTAACAAAGACAAATTTTTGTGATAGGTATAATATGTACAGTATGTTATCAAAAAAAACTGTTAAGTAATGCAATAACTTTAATCTTTATTGTAATTTTTGATACAGTTAATGTACGATTTTTATTTTACCGGCCGTAGTTAGTGTACCTACATTGGAAGCACGCAAAATATCAAACATATGATTTTATAAACATATATAAATATGTCGATCAATACTATAAAAATGGTTTTTCTATACTAGTGACCCGCCCCGGTTCCGCACGGGGGCAATTCTGATATCGGTAATATCTATGGGAAAATATTTAAATTTATAAGTGTTGCTCTACAATATTATGCATGAATTACATATAAACATTCCTCTTCAATCACTCTTTAAAAAAGAAACTATTAAAAAAATGCATCAAAATCCGTTGCGTAGTTTGAAAGACTTAAGCATACATAGGAATATAGGGACAGATAAAACGACTTTGTTTTATACTATGTAGTGACTTATTCTATACTTTTTACAGAGTCTATCACTTTATTATAACTCTGTTTCAATTTGAATAGCGTTAAGTTAGACAAGTTGAACTCTTAACAATTGTAATGCGGAAATTTAACGCTTCCAGTAATGAGGAAACCCAACGCTCAAGTTTGCCCCGTTTTAGAATTGTTAGCTTTTCACAATAAAACGGCGTTGCTGTTTATTCCTCAAATTGTTTGACCCCAAAACGTAAAATAATGGTTTATCGTAGCGAATTCTAAATCTGACAAGAATTGCTGATATTTCTAATATAAATATGCTTTATACTCTTAAAAGGTCGATAAACAAGTCAAGACCATATACATCTGATTAGAAATCTGTTTTGTTTAAACTTAAACATGAATAAATAAAATATCTCGATGATTATCACGTTTCAAGTGCCCGTTTGTAACACTACACCCGTTAATAAGATGCAATGTTATTTCTCACTTGTGAAATCCGTTAATCAAAGCATCGTTTGTGGCCGCGTACAGCGACCATTATACGGTTAATGAACGGAATTCGACCTCGAAATACCGTTTAAATTCGCGCGAACGATAAATTCGATGCAACGCGTAGCGGGGTTTGAAACAAAACGAGAAACAATAGACTATCAAAAAACAAAAACTACGCAGAAACAATTAAGAAGATTGCTATTGAGTTTGCCAAGGCGTTCGTTCTAGGTTTAATTATCCTTAGGAGACACTAAAGTAAGCCTAAATTACGTACCTTCTGTGCGTGTAGCCTTAATTTTGGCTAAAAGTGTCACCTCGTTTGTACGGACGGTACCTCGCCGCGAACTCTGCTTTAGATGAAGCTTACCAGAGACATGAGTCTGGAAGCATGCAACATCCTTGATAAAAAATATTATTCGCTTAGATTTTTTACAAAATAATTAATATAGATACGTTTAGCTATATAGTTCACATTACAACGAAATATAATAATCTTATAAATCGGTCCAACATTAACGATACCAGTTTTATCACAGAAAATAAATTCGAAGTTCGTCCAAAACAATTATAAACGTGGTTTACAAAACGTGGAGCTCTTAAGTCTACTGGTATTATTCCATTTTCGTACCAGGTATCTAGACAATCTCGCACTCGGGGAGGTTTTTAATAAAAATTAAAAAGCTCCTGACCTCCTGAATCCAGGAGCTTTGAATAATTCCTCCGCGGTCAGAATGCGCTCGCTTTTGACAGAGATAAAGTTGGTTAGTGGATTTTAAAGTGAATCGGTTAGCTTTTTTGCGAACTCGCGATTTTGTGTAATATGCATTCATGTGTTATTTATTACCCGGCTTTTGTGCGATTACAATTGCCGGGACGCGGTCGGTAATTGTATTACAAGTTTCTTGTGATGGTAATGGCTTTCTTTGTTATCTTTTTAAGAAGAATGTGATAAATAATTATTCAATTCTTTTGTAACATTTAATTGTTATAGAATTAAGTAAGTAAGCTTATATTTAGTTTTTTTGGTAATCTATTGTATTGGCCGCAGTTTGTGAGGATGTTTAAAGATTTTTTAAAAGTCGCTTAAAGACGACTAAACGAATTTTAACGTAGCTTTTGATAAATATCGCTTAAATATCAGGATTAAAAATAAGCAATGACTATAAAGAAATTTTGTAATTTGGTTATGATATAAAAACTGCAATGCCATCAACTTATTTTTTTATGAAATTGCATTTTTCATTAAAACTTGCGACAGTAGCACGATCGACTGCGAGATGAATATTAATATTGAGATCAAGTAGCAACGTTCTCTTTTCTATTAAAGCGTTGACCTAATTAGTATATTATTGAAATGGACCGCGTTCGATTGATCTGTATACATGAAAGGGAAAAATTATTCATCCCAATTAACCTTTACTTCATAACCGTCTATTCGCAGGAGGTTTCATAATATTTACATTATATAAGGACTAAAGTAACTGTATCTATAAATGTGAAAGCGCAATCTAAAATATTTAGAACATCAGTTTATATTAGACTCTTTGTAAAAGAATGTTATTAATACTTACTCCTCCTCAAAGCAAGAGGGGAAGATTATAATATCCCATGAGTAGCTCCTTCACCTTCATATATTTGTCGCCGAAAGCAGGAATTTTAATTACGCCTCTGTTTATCCAAGTATTTCATCGCGAAAAAGGCGAAACCGCGCAAAGGGTGTCTTAAGACGAATTTAAACAGACTCGAACGAATTCAAGTGGTGCCGTTTCAAGTAAAATGCTCCTTTCAATGGGCTTTGCTCAGAAGTGGGATCTGGCTGGCGGCCAAAGTGTTTCGTTTTTTATGGCCCAAGGAAGACCTCTCGCGATATGGAGCCAAGACGGTCAAGTGCCTCCGCGGGTGCAGATCAATCCGTATTCTGGGAGATTCTAAACCATTATTCAAGATATATTTTCTTATAGACAGACATGGTGCAGTCGTGTCTATACCTGATAATCTTATCATACAAGTTTGTTTAGTATTTTTTCGATTACACGACAAAATTCGGATATGCAACAAGTTTTTTTGTTGCTAAATATATCTGTCAGACGTATTGTACTCGTATTTAAATTATAACTGTAAAATAAGAATAATACAAAACATGCCGCTCTGTACTACAATTTTCACTTATTTTAAAAGCTTTGTCGATACAGATGATATAATAATTTTACATATAACTATGTTGTTATTATTATCAATAATCTAAATTGACATAATGTCAATAAAATCACCCTTTTTCTTGCGTTTTAACCGACTTCAAAAAAAGGAGGAGGTTCTCAATTCGTCTGTTTGTTACCTCAGAACTTACGCCTGGGTGAACCGATTTGGATATTTTTTATTTGGAAGCTGGTGCTTTCCGTTTGGTCCCGTAGCAATTTGGTTCAGTTCTGACATCCTGGCATCCATGAAAAAATTAAGTCTGAAATTTACATTAACTAAGTGCTGAACAAATGGAAAATTAATAGTTCAATATCACGCCAACCGATTGGACGTCGGTTTGTTTTTTTGTTAAAATTTGATTATTAGTATTAAGGTACACAAGCCATAGCCATACAACTGCCTCCGTAGCCTAGTGGTTCAGGCGTGTGCTTTAGAAACCGGAGGTCGT
Organism: Lamproptera curius; assembly: GCA_029286875.1. NCBI lineage: Eukaryota > Metazoa > Arthropoda > Insecta > Lepidoptera > Papilionidae > Lamproptera > Lamproptera curius. Next base: position 208,156 of record JAGSMT010000114.1, read on the forward strand.
GGGTTCGAATCCTGCGGGGACTCAACAAATTTTAATTGTTGTTTCCTAGTTGGTTAGGGCAATTTGGGCCGATCACCCAATTGTCTGAAAAGTAAGATGATCCATGCGTCGGATGGGCATGTAAAAAGTCGGTCCACCCACCAACCCGCATTGGACCAGCGTGGTGGGGTACGGTCCAAGGCCCCCTAATGGATAGGGGTGCGTTAGGGGAGGCCTATGTCCAGCAGTGGACTTTCACAGGCTGTTGATGACTGTACACAAGCCTCTTTTCACTTCAGTTTTACTTAATATCAATAATATAGTCTTCTACATGTTTGTTCATAAATATAACATCTTACGTATTTATAGATAGGCATTACGTGCGTGATTCATAGCGTGGTTTAAATTTAACCATAGTCTTAATTTAACCCACAGGAAGCATCTCCACACCACAACGTTTCTGTATCTGTTTAATTATCCCATATTAGAGAGTACCAGTAGCAATTGCTGTAGACACCCGTCGCGGGAGTAAATTAATCATGAAAATTAACAAGCTGGTCGCTTAACGCATACAATAAAACCCTTATTCGTCCATTCGTCATATAGTAGTAGTTAGAAGTTTAAATGGGCTTTAAATTATTGTACTTATGACTTGCTAGTAAATAAGTTTTAGGCGTCTTTTAGAAGTTTTGTCTTTTCGTAAGCAGTAACTTCTTTTTATACATATTTTTTGATGCCTATTGTTGTGTAATATTTATTTAAAAGTGATTAAACAAAAGTTACGTTTAAATTAAACAAAAATGTTTTTGCAAAATATTTAAAGCTTGAAAATAAATGTTTCATTATGGAGGTGTCGTGGGAGTTTACAAATGTGAAATAAAAGATGATTTTTCGTATCGCTGGGGGTTTGCAGTTTTGCCAACAAGTATACAATTTATTCGGGTAACATTTTTGCGTTCAGTTCAATGTTATAATGGAGCTAAAGTTACTTTTTGTAACGGTTATATATATATTTGTTACATTATACATGTATATATATATTTAATATAGGTACTCATATAAATACCTACTCGTTACTCGATACAAATACGTACTCGTTAAAACGCACCACTTTATCCAGTATATTTTTATTTATTTAAAGTAACAAACTGTCTGTGAAATATCGTCGAGCAACTGTTAACGCTCTCTGACCATATGTAACGGCAGGTGCTTCTGACGGCTCAATTAAGTTCCCTGTTATATTGTGCCAAGCAATAACAGGCATTAAATAATTTTACACGTGATACAGTATCATGCGGTACGTACTGAGACCACAGACACACTAGCTTGAATCGATTGTTGACCCACTAGTGGGACAAGTCTTCCACTTGACCAAATGGCGTAATCATTCGTCATTTGTGCAAACTTCTTTAAATCTAATATATTAGAGAAAATGAAGAATGTTATTTTTATTTTTTATATTTCAGTCTGATAACTATTTAGCACTTTTTCACCTTTATCTTCTGTCAATATAATAATATTTACTATTGTTTGTTTCAGGTATGTATCGGAGAAAACGGTGTGGAATTGGAATAAAACGATTTAAAATTTTAGAGGAGAAGCAATTAATTATTGACAACGATTATTCACATGATGTCAATAATATTTTACACACAAGACAATCTTTATAATTTTAGTTGCATTAGTAGTCACAGCGTTGCAAATTAAACACATTACTCATAACTTCAAGATCCTCTTTCTGTTCTTGAAGATTGGTTAAATGATTTGCTCTACATTTTAGCTATTTACAATATCAAAAGAAATGTTTCTTGAGAAACCAAGTTTCAAAGTGCAACTGAGCGTGGTATTCATAATCAGAGCTGCTAAACTTATCAAGTAACGCTACAACTTGTTAATGAGCTTTTCTAAAGTTTAACCAAAGACACCGTGAATTTTTTCTTTACTGTTAAACTTTGTCATAAAGTTTTATAAAAAGAATATGAAGAGTATTTTCATAAATAAAGACGTGTAAGAAGTCCTTCGAAAAAAAAATGTTTTTTGTGTAAATATACAAAAAGAAAATAACAAATTAATTCAAAGAAGTTTTTTGTACGCATAGACTAAGCGATAGTTGACTGATCATATGTTTTATCATCATCATCATCAGCCAGTGTAAGTCCAGCGTAAGTTAGACATAAGCCTCTCCTAATGCACGCCTTCTGCATTAAGGGAATTTGGGACTGCATCCCACCACGCTGGTCCAATGCGGGTTGGTGGGTAGACCAACTTTTTACATGCCTATCCGACGCATGGATGATCTTTCTTTTCGGACAATTGAGTGACCGGCTCAAATTGCCCCAACCAACTAGGAAACAACAAGAAACTTTGTCGAGTCCCCGCAGGATTTTTATCCACGACCTCCGGTTTCTAAAGCACACGCCTTTGCCATTAGGCTACGGAGGCAGCTTATCAGAATGCCTTATATATGACCCATTCAGATACGATAGGTTACATATTTTACATGACTTTGATCTCTTCTTTAATTTAGTAATCATTTATAATTTAATTATTAGACAACTTATTAACCACACAATATAGGAGACCGTTGCAACCCGTTTAAAGTATTCATTCTACGAACAATATACCCGCATTACTCAATGACTGTTGTGTTTACTGCCCGCTGTAGACAAACATATCATTTGTCATAATCAACTTAATGTAAAACAATTGAGGGTGCGCTAAAACAAATATTGAACTCGTTTCAAATGTTTGAATGATTCTGAACGGTGTTGCATAGTAATAATAAAATAAAAAGGAATAAAAGAATTAAAAAAAATAACTAGAAAACTGGTGAGATTTTTTTTAAATAACCTTTCTTAGCCGGTAAAATATTCTGTTTGAAATAAAGAAACTTATCAAGCTGACAAAGACCACGGAGGAGTTGATATTTACATTTCTCTCTTTTTAAATATGAAGAAACACGAAGTTTCAGAAAAAATATGAAAGCGCAATCTAATTTCACCGTTTCCCTCTTTGTAATAATAAATTCAAAGAGACATAAAAGGTAGCAGCATTTCTTAGTTCATTCCGAAGTTATCACAGCGGAAAAGATATAAATGAGCCAACACAAGGTAGCGTGGTCCTGATAAGTTGTCCGTTTGTTTCTCCTTTGAAGTTTACATAGTTAATGTTTAGAAGTTTCCTCCTTAGAGTAAGAAGAAAAAATAAACATCCCAATCGAAACTTGTCATTGTTTCCCACTTTGTCGGCGGCTGAGACGGTCCAACTCGCTTGAGCGGCCTTTGTGACTAACTTAGTTTCATTCAGCAATCTATAACCATTTTAGTGGAGCTATGAATTGCTATTCGGCTGTTAAATGATCGAACTATTGATAGAGTTCTCGGAAACCATTTCGATATTCCTCTACGGTGTAAGGAAATGCAATGAAATTTTAGCTTTGTTTAGCAGCATTAAAGTTATATAAGCTTTCAGTCTTATTATATTAAATATTCCAATAAACTACCGATAGGTTTATAGTGCGCGCATCGATTTTCTATCCCGTCCAAAACGCAGTTAATGTTAAAAATATAGTTTATTAGGATAGTAAATACGCTATATACTAAATTTCCAAACAATTTCTTATATTCTTTATTTAGAACTATTCCGTGTTTAACTATTTCATATACTGTACTGCGGTAAAAAAAAGTAACTTGTAGTATTGTCTTATTGATTTCGGAAATCATGCAAGACATATTTGGTCGACGTTTACGACTTTGTGGAAATGCCCAGTTCTAGTAGCTGGTACGTCGCAATAAAGTTTTATTGCTTAGCGTTAAATCGCACTGTTATGCGTTCTATACCCAGATTACGCGTGATACGATTTCCATTAATTTATATTTCATTGTCTCAAAAAGACTGTAAGTACTTTTACTCTAAACGTCACTGCAACTACTTGTTACAATCCATTCCATTGAAATACCCAGACAAAAAAAAATATCTTTTGTTTCTTTCTTTAGACCCAACTTTTCAAGGTTCATTTTCATAGCAAGAAAAATATTATTATGATGCTAAAGATCGTCAGACCTAATAACTCACAGACGTAAAGTCTATCTTAAAATACATATAACAAATTCATACAAAGCATTAACGCGAATGCGTCTAGAGGTGTACCCGAAAGGATTTGTACAAACTTTCAATGCAATTTACACCGACCCCCGTGCAATTTCCTCAATTTATATTAGTACCCCCGCCAAGACTGACCGCCCGAGTTCAACTTCTCACCACCGTTCCACAGGTCCCTTATCCAATCGGGGAACCGACCGCGTCATTTATTCTCTATAGCGGCCTCAGTTCACGGATTCGATATTTCGACTGGAACTATTTATACTTCGGAGGTCAACAAAAGAGGGCCGTAAATAAAGGTTACCCTGGGGGATCCCGCACCGCTTTGAAAGTCCCGTTTCGCTCGGTGTTCTTAGCGTGAGTTCATAAATCATTCCCTCCAACTTGTCTTGGGGTAGGAACCCCCGAGTCTTAGCGCTATCTAATAACAGGTGTTCGTAATACAGGTGGCGCTTAATACCGCTACGTTAATGCACCGGGATGATTGATTCTAGAAGTTTCTGCTGAGACTCAGTTATGCCGTGTAATGCGCTTGTCGTGTTAAGCAAAGTTAGGATCTTGATAATGTTGAAGGAATTTATTTATTAAGATAGATTGAAACTTTATAACTTTAGCATTCATAAGTTATAAATCATACCATGGCTTTAGTATCTTACAGTATGTATATATATATATATATATCTTTTAGTACATATTTTAATCAAAACTTTAAAAATAAATAATAATATTGTAAGCACGAAATTCCATCTAAAACAATCAAGATTTATCGTATTAATATTTCAAATGTGCAATTTGTAAAGATTAACGTTTGTTTATCTATTAGGGATGTTGACAAAATTTCACAGTAAATAATATCAAATTGAAACATAAAAGTTACAATTGATAAGCATTCTCTTATATTGCGTGCCAAGATCATGAAAGTTCATAATTGACCGAATAATTACATGAAATATTTTTTTAATTTATAATCCAAGAATATCACTTGCATTGGTAAGATAATGTGGCACAAAGACATTTATCATGGTTGTTGAAATGTATGATATTTCAGGATACATAGTTGGCTGTACGCTCTTAATTATACAAAACAAGTATATGAGGTTTTACCACATTTTCTTAGACTACTGCACACTTAATATTATATAAGTTTCGGAATTCGCAAATCGGAAATTTGTTGGCGACGCGAAATAGAAATCGGATACGTTCAAATTTTAAATCGGATTTAAATGTCATATCGAAATATCTGTAAATATTTATATTTTTCGATTTATTTGTAAGAAATATGCTTTTTTATACAAAGATGCATGTGATCATTACGCAATTTATCACTTATTCGTATTTGCTTTAATCTCGTGTGCATGTTATTCAATCATTATGTTTATTAATGTTCATATTTGATCATTAGTAACGAAATACACTAGGTAACGAAATCATTTCTCTAACCTTAATATTAAAAAAATATATCATATTATGTCATACAATAATATTTGTCTTGGGTTGAGTGCTAATCATTTTTTAAGAATTTTCATCTTATAATTTCTTATTGCAATTGATAATAATAAACCAAGCTTTTATTACGATAGTGTGTAATAAAAGAAAAAACAATGTTTCTGTATGTGTCGCATAAAGTTGATAGATTTAGCTATATCATATATGTATAAAGTATTTGTAAGAGCAAAGCTAATGTAAGGCTTTGAAACATAATTATTTATTGGAAAAACATAACGTGTCAAATGTCAATCACATTTGACCAATTACAATGCTCTATTTTTTGACGTCATATTTGACAAATTACTTTGTTAACATAGATTTTACAACGCTACATATTTTGGTATGGTAGTATAGTACATAGATTTTACATCAGTACATTAGTTGATCCAACATTTGCACGAGCGTCCGACCTAGCAAACTTCAGACATTAGTTAGGGTCTGCATAAGTAATGCGTACGTGCATAGTGGAAGTTCACGTTGCAATTTCCTATACGCGATGTCATACCGAACTGTCTCAGAGACAGTTTCCTCGGGGTCTAATTCAACAGCAATTTGCCCCAACTACGCGTCCGTATGTGTCATGTTTGTGATTAAGCTTTGATTACACGTCGATTCGGGACGGGCTCTTTCATTCGTGATCCCGTCTGCGGTCAGCTCTTCCCTGTGCCGAATTTGTGTGCTTTAGTCGGATGTAAATGGTACGGCTATTTGATTAGTGCTACAGTTCAATCTTGGCTCTGAGATCCTAGTAAACGTTATACGAATCAATAGCCGTCGGTACGAATCCTGCGGAGTTTTCGTTATATTTTTTTTTGCTAATACTTACTGATGCTATTTTTAATCTTACTTTTAATTTATTCTTATTTTCTGTCTTTAATTTAGCGCAATATACTGGATACATTGCCTTTTGATGGTAAAATTGTCGGTTTCGAAAGTGTTTTGTTTAAAAACTCCATGTTGAGTTTTCATGCTGTTAGTTTGTTTAATTCTAAATAATCAAGATTTTTTCTTCTTTTATTATTCTCATTTTATTTGCCTTTATTCGTTTTATTGTATCACGTTTATTTCTGTATTATATTTTAACTACCATAAAAAAAAAAATGACAATAAATCACGAGCGATATAAAAATATACAACTGCTTCAAATAATTGACTATTATCGAGACGGAGTATACGGTGCACAAATAGCGTGCACTCCTTGATCCCCTTTATCGGAGCACTTGTAAAGGCAGCGAGATAAGGTAAGTTTAAAAATATCCACGTCTCAAGTTGCCTCGAGTGCATTACGGTGGTTACTTGTGCTTCTTGAATTTCGGAACATAAATAAATCACTCTCGAGTGTTGCAGGAACGATTTGTTTTCAAGTTTTTTTCTATAAAAAATCGTTGGTATTGAAATTTGTTTAGTTTGTGAATTTTAAATATACACGAATAAGTAATAAGAATCTTATAAATGTTTTGGTATACGATCGGGTCGTTTCAGGATTATGTTATTTATCGGTAATATTGTTTTAATTTACAACTAATAAGTAATATTGCTTTAAGTTACAAACTATTAAAGTTTCAAGGCAAATTTACTCATAATTTTCTCATCCACAAGCCCTTTATATAGCTTACACCTAACACTATTAGCGCTGGTTCATTTGATTCTTATGTAAAAAAAATGTTAAAACATCTGAGTAATCAAGAAACAAAAGAGTTACATGAAAACTTTATATTATTACGAAGAAACACTTACATGTAATGGAAATAATTTTATTCTTACATTGAAAAGACTGATTAAATCCTTTAGGTTGTTAAAATCAGATTTCAGTAGCTTTTTGCTGTACTAATAATTCTGGTGGCTCGAAGCCTTTTTTATAGTACAGAAAACGAACCTATTATTAGGGGTATGTTAGTAAGGATTTTTATAGGTAAATGTTTTTTATTATTTGTATAATTTTGTGACACATAAATATCAATGAAATAGATAAAAATATACCTATCGTGAAATCAGTTTTCATTTTGATACAAAACCCTTTAGAAAGTTGGACTTCATCAAAACCCTTTTAAATTAACGTCAGTCAACGGCATCACTTAACAATGTATCCATAATCATCTTTTGTCAGATATTTTCCTGTCGATAAATCTAAGCGTCCAAGATTTGGGTCGGTATTACACTTTTAATAGAACTCCGGCTGCAACGACTGACTTCGGACAATAGTTGTGCAACGAGGCACTGAGCCGTGTGTAACTCTGTTGGCACATCATTTTGTGCAATGAATTTGTGTTGCGATGAGTTATAATTTTTTGCATAAATTTTGTATGCGACTCATCGGCCATTGTTATAATTGGGTTTGAAGATGAATGGATTTGGTTATAAAACGGTTTCAATTCAACATTTTAGTCATAGTATCTAATACGTTTCTCTGTTTTTGTGAAAAGGACACAACTATGAACTATTTTTCATTTAACATTTTGTGAACGACGTGTCTTAAGTTCTTTCGTAATGCTATAAATAATGCATTAATACAAGCAATTTTAAAATGTCTGATTCATGGTTTTACAATTAACAGTTATATTTAATAATAATTGTACATTCGCGTGAAGTTGTCATTAATACTTCTAAGCATTTAAATTAATTCAAAGGCAAAAGAAAGAGGCGTAGACCGGCTACCTGGGAAGATAAGTTAATAAAATAGCAGGCCCAAATTGGACTCAGATTGGTACCAATCTAGAGAAGACTGACTTGGTCTCACTTCAGAGGGTTCTTAGAGACTAATGTTATAATAATAGAATAGGATTTAAAAATAAAAAATAAAGATAAACTTTTAAATATCGTAACTTACATCTAAATTTAGGTCAACAGGCACAATTAACTAACAAAACTAACAATTTTCAGATTTTATTTTCTGTCGTAAGTCTTCATGAAATAAATTAAAAATAAACTCTTTTATTTTTATTTATAAGCATTCAATGGTCTAACAAAAATCTTAAACAAATAATAACGAAGACATTTTATAACAGCAACAAACAAGCCAAGTTAAGTTTGAATTCGATGAACAGCGAAGCGTCTCGGCTTACGCGAGAGCCTATATTTCCTCAGAGTTGTCAGCGTAAACAGCGGATCGCTTAACTTCAGCCAGTAACGCTCGAAGTACTTATTTATTGAAACCGTTTTGAAGAAGTTTCCCCATTAATTCGCCCCGCGAAAGGAGAGCGCTTACGCTCGTTGTTTCCTGTGTTGAATTCTGTTCTACTTTATTTGCTGGATTTTTATTGTTTAGTGACGTAGCAAGTTGGCTATCTTAGTGTTTTAATGTTTGGTAATAGTTATAAACATTTGTGAATACAAATATGTCGTTGTTACCTAAAGTAACATAACCAATGTTACTTTTATAACATCTGTCGACTAATAAAAACTAAAGCAGTAACGTAAGGCGGTCCACACGTAGGATGGGCATTAAAAAATATCGCTCTAGTTAAGAAAGGATATCAAGTAATACGAGGTGGACCAAAAGTTAAGCCAAAAAAATCAAAAGAAGCACCAAGAAACATTATATCAAACATTTTGGGTACTACCAAACAAAAATTTTAGCTTAAATCTCCCCTTCGATTAACAAACTGTCAAACATTCACAAAACGGGCACGTGTTTGAGCTATTCCATTAAAACTTTGTTAACTTATTCATCAGGCTAACGCAAACATTTGCTAATTTCGGTTATAATACTGCCCCTTAATTGTGTAACAAAGGTCCGCCTTAATCTAATCAAACATTCTAATCCATCGAATGTTGCCTGCAGAAGCAAGCATATAATTTAGACCGAAATTAACTGCTAACAGCTCGTGTTTGGAGTTAATTAGAAATTTCAGTGCCGCTTCATGTGATTTGATTCACTCCTACACACCTAAGCAACATCGTGTTAATGTAATTTCTCTGTTTCTTGGCTCGGAAATTACACGTAGCGCGGCACGAGTATATGTTATTACCGCCGTGAGTTTTGCTTTCATTCATTAATTTCTTAAGTACAAAATACGATAAAACTCAACCGTAAATGTAAAGTAATTTTAAGAAATATTACTTGGTCTATATTACTTTTGCCTTATGCGTACTGTTTGAATACCTAGACTACAACTCAAATTATGTTGACTAGGAGACTGTAACTAACCACACTGTGAATAGTTATTATTTATATAATGAATAACCGTATTCGCAACTTTGAACGTAGATTGCCACGCGTTCAAAAAAAAAATGTTAGATTTTTATTTCTAAAGAGTAGCCATGTTACTCCCAGTAACATGAGTAAAATATACTGTCTTCCAGGAATATCCTGTCAAAATGCGACCAACAATTCTAGAGATTAGCCAGAGCATATAATAAGATGGACATAAATTAAGAAAAATTGGTTTTTGACATATGAACCGGTTATACGTCACAATATACTCTGTTATTTCGAAGTTATATGTATACATATAGACTTAAAAATAAGTAGAAATAACCTAAATAACCTTTCAACTAAGAAATGGTAAAAAGATATAATACATTTATTTCTTCAACTTAGTGATACTAAAGGTATTGAAACTGATAAAACACTAAGCGAAGCAGAATAAAACTGAAAACATTACACCTAAGTGCGGATTTCGGCGTTTTTATGAGTACTAGTATTTTATACGATTCGTTTGAAACGCTTTTAGGGTAGCGTAGCACTGTTTTAACATGGAGATCGTAAACGGAGATCATAACCGGCTTTGCCAGGATTCCCCATTTCGGAGGAAATTTTTGAACGACTGCACAAAAAGAAGGAAGAATGCGGTAGTTTTTTTCCTTTTTAATGGAGTATTTCTTTATTACCGAACTAACAAAATTGGTATTTTAATTATAAATTGTATAGTGTATGTTCTCGTCTAAATTGCTTTACAAATTTTTTCTTCTGTATAAAACCTTTTTCCGAACAAAATATATCGAAAACCCCAATTCATCTAAAAAAATCTGACAGCGCCGCTTCTAACCCGAACAAGGTCGTTTGATTACACTCCACTGAAAACTTGATGAAAGCTAAGATCGACTTTTTTGGGATGAGACCCTTCGCGATCGATTTATTCGACAGAATAAGCTAGTAGGTTAAACTTCTTCTTTGAAATTTGATTAAACTACCTATCAATTTAAAAAGAAACAGTAAAAAATATAACTATATATTAATATGTCAATTTGTATTCAGAAAACTTTTAAAGTACGCAGAAAACTTTTAAGGTGCATCTTTTAAATTCGTTCAAGCCTCTGAAAGAAAATAAAAAAAAATAATTACCTATAGCGATGCACCGATTTGTTAACTCCGCCATATTAGGCTTGTACTCCTGCAAACAGTACCAAGCTTCAACTATGAATTCAAAGTACAATTTGTGCCATTAGAGCTTGTGGCAAAGTGAGTTGCGGTTGAAATTTCTGAGAAGCGAACTTTTAAGATACATTAAACTTGTAGTTTAATGATCGATTAAGCCTATCAAATCAAGACGTTTCAATACTATATCGCGACCTTCCGGCTAGTAACCCCTGCTGAATTCTATGAATTTATTTAAAACAGTAACAATTTTAACTATGAATTGGTAGTACAATTTGTGCTGCGAGAACTTTTGACTAAGCGAGCATTTCTAACAAGTAAACTTTTAAAGGCGGTCCCAGCGTAGGTGCTGATAGCGGTCTGAGCGCAATTTATCGAGGCCCCATGCTTAGACCTTACTTACGATGTATTTCGGTTCCAATTTATTTCACCAATCGTACGTTCCCAGGTAAGTATTACGGCGGGATTACTTTTCGCTGCTTCCGACAAATTTAATACGAATCCGCTCGCCTTTAAATCTCCGGGACCCGCTTTTCGCGAAACCGGGTGGGTGTTTCGTTGTTATTTCGAGATTTTTATACTTACGCTAGATATTTATGTTTACGTAATGTGTGGAGGCTCATTGATTGCTCATTTTATTCTACAATTCAGTAAGTAATCATAAACATCTTTACTAAAACTTTAATGTTTGTTCGCCCATTTGTCAGTGAATTCTTTCTCACTGTAATTCCGAATTAAATGTAAATTTAATTTAGAGAGGAAATAATCAATTGGTCTTAGCACTACATTAGCTAATCGAAATCACGATTGGCGGTTTTTTCTCAAATTTTGTTACAAAACCGTTTTAAATGCCAGTCGAAATATCTATGTAAAAGGAAAAGAAAGACTATTTTAACTTTGTTAATCAATAACGTTTCATTAAACACAAAACCACAATTATCCGAGCACACACATTCAAATGACATTAGTGCCAGCAACTTTTTCCGTTCCACTGACAGCCCCTGTCAAATCGATCCAAAGTAATGACACGAACCGTCTCAATTATAACAAACGGATGGCCGAACAAAGAAGCGTCGCCGCTAAATAATACATCGGCCGCATTATTGAATATTCCATTAAGAAGTCGCCATCGGAATATTGATACTTGTTCTATGTAATAACACGTCGTGCTAACACTAGTACCGTCTGTCGACAAGTAAACGGTGCGATTAGCCGATATTCTGACTTGTTAACATTTTATACAGACTCGTTAGTGAGTACGGTGTATTGCAGTATTTTGAAATATTACGACCGTCGCGACGCTGTGGCGTTGAATAACTAAACACTAATAGCAGTTGCATAGCAGTTTTTTGTTTCGTTGGTAATTATGACAACTAGTATATTAACGGATCTATAAGTTGCAAATAGTAGGTGATTGTTTGTCTTTTGAATAAGAAAATACTAATTACAGTAAAACAATTTTGGTGATTATAGGAAAATAAATACTGAAATGATAATAAATGTTATAAAATCCGTATGACTGGTTCATTTCAATAAGATGTACATATGTTTTAATTACATTTAGTAGGTCTTATATGCGTCTGAGATGAAAATTATTATTTTAAAATACCTAAAATATACCTTCTGGGTGGTTTTATCACTTCTTTTATTGATACAAAAGTAAATTAGTGGAGAATCTATATGCATTACATTTTACTAATACGGCAAAGCGGTGCGTTTGCTTTAGAAGTATAAACAACCTGTGATAGGCAATATACATTTATAAAAAATGGTATGTAAACTTCGTAGAGTTGGGTAGAAAACGGTAGCTAACTCTAGCGTTTTATTAAATAAAGCAAATAAAAAAACAACAGCACATTGCGAGATAAAAAAAATCATTTTATCGGACGTATCAGGTAAGATTTTTTTGTACAAAATCGCAACATGCTGTAACATTTATTTCGGACTACTCGAGCTGTTCAACACGTGCTCCATTGTTATTCATTCGTCCCACGCTTTGCCAAAGCGTATTTTTTCAAGTCATTTAATTTTGCCACACTCAAAGATCATTTTCAACCTCACGAATTTACCACCACTTTTTGTAATGTTTTCAATATGGTGGTCGATTTTCTGATAACAATGCCAAACATGGTAACAAAAATGCTCTACTTAAAACCGATAATGAATTATCGTATCTGTTGTGATTCGGAACAAAATATATGTAAAATCCACCAAATTTGGCATGTTTCATATAAATATTGTTACAGAAAGGGCTTATCACTTACCTTTAGGTTCATAATTACACCGCTTCACGCAATAAAAAATAATAATACAACTTTACGAATTACTGTGAAGTAGCAAATTGTTCACATAACATCGGCGCACTCAACTTTAATTATTTGAGTAACGCCAGTCATGTTCGCAATTTCCCTCTAATGATTCCGCTGCGAGCGCTCTAGTCGTGATTTAAATGCTATTAAGCAATATAAAGCCCATTTTCCACTATAAAGTTATTTAAGGTTTTTGCGCATTATATAATTTTAAGAGTATGCTCTCGTCAGCCAGTCGTGATGGTCGGAACGCGAATAAACTTTGTTTGAGATGGAGAATGCCTTTGATAAATAACGACTTGAAGGAGAATGGGTATTATTGTATAAAATATTAAGAATAGAATGTGTATGCTAAAATATGTTCTAGTGTTAAATGAATTATGCGATTTTCAAGCTAATACATTATGTCTATTCGTAAACAAAATAGATTTTATCCCCCAAAAGGACGCTTAGATTATTTGGTCGCATAAATTCAAAACGTGGACAGGTTCTGTTGAAAATAAAAAACTTCACCAAAGTTTATAATGTCCGCGATTATACATTAAAATGTTGAATATAGCGAAAATAAAGATTCAGAATAAAGAAACAGCAATGTTATGTAACAAAATATTTTTTTATAATTAACAAATTACTACGCACAATAACAAAAATTACTTCCTCGCAAGGCATTTCTTCTGTTTTACAAAGATATAATTAAAATAGTATAAGACTACAACATCCTAATCATTTTACAACTTATACAAAACTACTAGTTTTATATTTAGTCAGAAATTAATGCAACTACAAACCACTTCATTGTTTAGTAACTAATATATTTTGCATCACACTTCGATCACGTTGTTTAGACGTTTAGACATCTTTATTGTGCTTATATTAGTTACGAGCATTTGTTAATCCGCAGCCCGCTGCGCCCGTAGCCTACTTGAAGGCAATAACCTCAAATTGACATACAATGAGCGGTAAACATGTTGCCAACATATGGTGGTACAGACCGTAAATCTGTCGAGGTTTATATTATTCAGACGGCCCATGGAAAGTTTTGTATTATAGTAACAAAAGAGTGGCCGGGTTATATTTCAAATGCGTGCCGATTTGTTCGTGCGTTTTCGGTACAGATTTCCCATTGTTCCCCGTGATGGACTGGATGCATTCATTGCTTTTGAATAAGTTGTATTTTTAGGTTCGTTGACGGTTTGAAGGCATTTAAGATGCAATTACTTTATAGTAACAATCTTGGAAACGTTGTATTTTCTTAACCACCCAAATGTTGGCTGGAAGACAATACCGTTAGCATAAGATCCGTCTTTGTGTTAATTTTTGTTTGAAAAACGTTTGAATAATTTAAATGTATAAAATGTATTTTATAGTTAACATGAAATTAGACAAGGTCCCCGTGTACAGTCCCTTTTTTACAGGGGGCGTCTGGAGTGGTACCACTGCGGTGCCTATTTCTGCCGCAATCAGTAGTGTCAAAACACTACTGAGTTCCGGTTTGAAGGGCACCGTAGCCAGCGTATTACTGGGTAAACGAGACGTAACAACCAACGCCTAATGGCAGCATCCTAGACAGATAATGATACCATTGGTATTGCCGATGTCAATGGACGTCAATGACCATTCTTCATTAGGTGGCCCGACTGCTCATCTGCCTTCTTATGCGTTAAAAAAATTTAATCCATCTATCAAATATTAATAATTTTTTTTGCAAATCTTTAAACTTAACATTCAGACATCGCAGTATATTCTTAAATGTGTTATTTTAGAATATTCTGCATCTGTCGTTACACATTCCTAATCTTAACCAGGAAACGGTTAGGACATGTGTTGTATTTAAACATCTCTCGTCACTATCACTTTCAGTGAACAATTGCCAGAGCAATATCCGTTACAGGCTTTAACGTGCGTACACAACGTCAAGCAGGTGTATTTCTAATTGATTTTTTTCAAACATCCACATTTATAGAATCTACGACTGAATTGCTCGTAAGTTTTGTTTTTATTATATGAATTTAAAAATTTAATTTAATTTAATTTTTCTCCTTATTATATGTATTACCAATCATAAATAACTTTATACGGATTTACCTCGTATTTTTTAATCCTTTTTCTCCGATGTTTCAATCTTTGCAGCGCCGTGGCCACAAAACAGGCTAAAACCTGAGAATCATAAAGATTATTTAATATACTAAAGTATAAAAAATTATAATAGCGGCTAGCAAAGTTGGTAATAACGCTCTTTGGCAAAAAATAAGAAGCTAGTGTAATTACTAGGTTAATAAGACTTAACTCCCTATACATAAAGCTGCAAGCGGCAAGAGACAAGCGGTCTTATAGCGTCTTACACAGCATTTCTAATGAAAGGCTTATATTTTACAACTAGGCAAAGGTCCTGATCTTGTTCCTTTATTTAAAAAAAATATCACACGAACTATAAATCCTCTGAAATAAAACATAAGCCTAAACTGACTGAACGTTGGATGCGTCGCGCTAATTACTAGAATTGTGATTTCCAAAACTAGCTACTACTAACTGCTTTTAGGCCTTTTAAATAAATCGATTATCTATCCAAATAGGCTTAAGCCTTAAAACCATAAAAAACTGTACATAAAAAGCAAAAAAAGCATTAAAAAATCTTACAAACTTAACGTTTCTCATTCGTTCATGTGATGACGAATTTGCGCTTTGGTTTGGGGTATAAATAAATGGTTTAGTATTATAAATATGTAAACGGGGAAAATGTGGCAAGCGTCGCTCGTCTTATACATACGCACCTTTAGCAGTTTCGGATGACGGATCGTTTAGAATCGCTTGTATCGGGCTTTGTTTGCGCAATTAGCCTAACTCGCTGTTTGCAATGGCGCGTCAGCGAAATGTCCCGCGCAAAGCAACCCCCGGGGTTTCAGCAGTTTAGTTTTCAGCCGGAAGTTCTCTGGGATCGTTCATTGTAAACAACTTTACGGTGATTGCGTAATGCTAACAAAACTTTATCTATCTATCGTGTTTGTTATTCGCTTTATTGATATAACGTAGTGAATTATGCTTATATAAGTAACTGTTGGCAACGTAATAACGAAGTGCTTATAGCCTTTTTTCTTTCCTTAGGAACGCCAAAATTTTTACGCTGTGACCTTATGATAAAAATTTCTAATTAATTAAAGCGTTTATATGAAGGTTCAGTTAAAATTATTGTAATTAAAGAAATTAATTCAATAACGAAATGCCTATGTGACTAAATAGCGTGCAACATAAAAGCATCGAGTTCTTTGATTAAATTTACCGGCGCTAAAAGTACCCGTAAATTCCCAAAATATAGCCAAGCGATGCCAAACTTTCGCAGCAGTTAACATTTTAAAAGCAAGACCCGGAGGCAGTAATTTCCGATATACGAAAAACTTTATGCCGTACAACGATATTTATTATTAGCACCATGTGGAGTGCAAGAAGCAATATCGTCAATTTTCAATATTCCCGTGCAATAATTCCCTGGCCATAAATATGTAGGAAGCATTGCAGATCCCAGCAATATATCTAGTTGCTGTTTAAAATCGTACATTATAACGTAGCAGTAAAGTTTAATTTCGAAAAACAAGCACTAAGATTTCGATATCCAGCCGCACATTCGATTACGTACACTTAAAATACTTCGTTAGATTAACCCTTTCAGACCTACCGTGCGCAATTGAGGACATATAATTTTTGTGAAATTATCCTAATAAAATAAAATTCTACGTAACTAAAAACTGTTGTTACCGCTTGAGAACATTATAAATCTCTAAAACACATACCCCTAACGTTATCTTTTAGCACGTGTATGAAATAATTAGTCTGTTTCGATCAGTCACTGGCGAAAGTTTGAAGTGTGTAGGTAAGTGATTTATTTCCTTTATTATTTTCATGTTATTTACTTAGATATGTCTTGAAAAAAATATATATCGTAAAGTTATGTTACAAAGGCAAAGAACATTGTATTTTATTAACAATTATTCCGTTATTTGTATAATAAATAGCGAATATTCGTTATGTCTACAAACGTGGACAATAGGTTTTGCTTGGATATTTTTTTCCAAATATTCATAGACAGTTAGTGAATACCTAAAATTGTATTGTATTGTATGATAAATGTATAATGCTAAATTTTGAATAGTGAAACGTTTTTTACAGGCTTATTTACGATCAAATCATGTTCTCGAGGGACGCTTTAAAAGTTTTGGAAAGTGGACACCTGTCGGACTTGGAGTTGTCTTCGGACGATGAGGAAGTAGCAAATAATATCCCATTTATGAGTCATGTTCTGTTGGGTGCTGATGTAATATTACAGAATCAAAGAGAGTACACCCCACCGGACACCTTCCACGAACATCAAGACGAAAATAAAGACGAAGGTAGATCAGCTTTCAATTTTGAGTGTGAAACCGAAGATCCAGAGGAGCTGGCTTTTGAAGAGGGTGAGTTAGAGCCAGCTACGTCTAATGGTGAGAATTTTGATTTTCTTACACCAAAACCAAACATAAAGTGGAGGCACAGACAAATAAATAACACTATACCGACGGATTTCCTGCCACCTATAGCACTTGATCCCATTGTGCAAGACCCTCTTGATTACTACTATAAATATGTCCCCAAACAGCTTTTTATACAGATGGCTGAAATGACAAATTTATATGCTGTACAGTCAGGAAAAGCCAGGTATAGTTTCACATCCAGCAATGAAATAGAAATATTATTTGGCTTACATATGGCTACCGGTATATTCAATTATCCAGTTTTGAAAATGTACTGGGAAAATAACATAAATCTTCCTTTTTTTATAAAGAATATGTCAAGAGATAGATTTTTTGAACTCCGTAACAATCTACTGGTGGATAATTTGAATAAACCCCAAATTGCCAAGATGTATTTTACAAAGTACGACCAATCTACGATGGAATTCGAAACCGTTGCTTAGAACTACCATTAGAGAGAGAACTGTGTGTCGATGAACAAATAATTCCTATTACAGGGAAGCATTCTGCCAAACAATATATAAAAGGCAAACCTTGTCCATGGGGAATAAAGCTGTTCTTTCTGTGTGGGAAGAATGGCCGAGCCTATGATTTAATAATATATCAAAACTCAATTCCAGAATTAGACAAGAGAATGATAAAAAAAGTTGGTTTTGGCGCATCGGTAGTATTGCATCTAATAAAAAGAGTCGGTGAGAATAGTGGCCATGAGTTATACTGTGATAATTACTTCTCGTCCTTTTACATGCTCCAAATTTTAAAACATAAAGGTATTATGGCTACTTGCACAGCTCGTGTCAATAGATTTGCAAGACCACCATTGCTCAGTGATAAAGATATAAAAAAGAAACCTAGAGGTTTTATAGAAGAGATTACTAGTACTGATGGGGATGTTACCATGGTCAAATGGCTAGATAACAAGCCGGCTAACTTAGCATCTAACTTTATTGGCATACGAGAAAAGGATATGGTCAAAAGATGGTCAAAAACAGATAAAAGATTTATAGAAGTTGAGAGGCCTAAAATAGTCAAAAAGTACAATCACGCCATGGGAGGTGTTGATCTACTAGATCAACTGATGAGCTATTATAGGACGTTCATAAAGTCAAAGAAGTGGCCTTTGCGAATGATTTTTCACGCTTCAGATCTGGCAGTCGTTCAAGCCTATCGTGAATATGACACAGATAACGATTTGCTCGGAATACCTAAAGCAAAACGGCTTACACTTCTTCACTTTCGCCAACATCTAGCTCAAAGTTTAGTTCTCCGAAATAAAATTTCAGTTGCTAAAAGGGGTCGACCAAGTAGTTGCAACAGTCCTTTACCGGTAATTGTTCCAAGGAGACCGGGAGAACTGCGTCCGTCAACTGAAATAGCTCGAGATGGTGTTGGTCACTTTCCAGCTCATGACGACGGTTCAGGAACGCGCTGTAAATTACTAAAATGCAAAGGAAAATCCCGCATCAAGTGCATAAAGTGCAATGTGCACTTGTGTCTAACCAAAGACAAAAATTGTTTCTTAAGTTTCCATACCTAAAGTTCCCAAAGTTAATTATTTGTTTTCTTTAGAAGATTTATTACGTTTTTCATTATTTTAGAAGATTAATTTTTTGTTTTAAAGAAGTTAAATTTAATTTTGTAATATTTTTTAATACTTTTCTAATAAAAACGTTATAAAATGATTATCTATTATTTATTTACATAGAGCTCCAACATTATTTGTTTTAATCACTTAGGCGGATGTTCACATTTGAGGACATAAAAAACTCAATTTTCTCGGAAAATAATGAAAACATAAAAGAATTTTCAATATTTCCATGCTCAATAATACGTAATATAACTTTAATAAAATCGGCTGTCAAAATTCTAAAAACAAAAATCAGGTCTGAAAGGGTTAATACAAGATTAGGCAGGAGAGCGAAGTGCGGTTTGTTAACGAACAGCAAACGTTTGGCTCGTTTGTTTCTCCGTTAATTATTATATATTTACAATTATAGTACAACGGACGACTATATTTTATCAGCATTCTTTAAGAGTGTACCGTTTCAGGTTAGTGTAGCGTTAGTGCAGTGATTTTAATGAGGAATATTTTTATATGGATAAAGTGATAATCCGAGCAGGACGTTTACCTGATTGTACTATAAGTAAAGCAACGTAAGATGCCACAGTTTCGGTAATACTTGAGACATGGGATGCTTTGTCTCGCTCACCCAGTGATTGCGCTTGTTACGACGCCCTTCAATCCAGAAGACAGTGTTGTACTCATTTGCTGCCGATTTAGACATCGCGGTGTTATTAATTCGAACGATTCTAAAAGAGATTTTTATAGAAGGTCACTTGGCGATTAAATTAATTTATATATTAAATTTCGACAATATGTTATTGTAATAAACGTGTGTACTACTACATACACGAGGTCCATTAGGGAGGCCTATGTCCAGCAGTGGACTATCACAGGCTGATGATGATGATGACTACTATATACACACAGAATAAGTACCGAGTGGCCCAAACGTACTTCATTTCACTTAAAAGCTTTCATTGTTAAGTAGTTTATTATGGAGAAGTTAAGGCAAAGAAACGCAGTTAATCCTCACAGTAATATACGCAGCACGTTTCATAATGCGCTGTTAACATTTTCAGCGACACACTGATTGGGCACGTATTCGTCGAACGTTTGTACAAACGTTTGTTATTGTAAGGTTTGTTTTGACTGTCGGGAACAAAGACATTTCTTTCACGCTAAGAACTTTACGCCTAGTTTACGGTGTGAGCAGTTTTTATTGCCCTCTCGGGTTGTTCGCATTTATATGCTGCGCTGCGTTTAATTCGCGCTAGTTTCGAGCGAGTTAACCCGAACAAGCGAACGATTGTGAAATAAATTTTAGCCACTACCACTACTACTTTGTTTTGTGTGTTTGAAATTTTCGGCAGCTTTTTTATATTTTTATTGCTGTATGTACTTTTGGGTATACACAGAGGATTGAACTGACTAAAATTCTTTTCAGTATATTTATAAATAAAATTGGAGTGCCTGTTTGTAGCATTAAAATAAATGTTTTTTTTTAATGAGTACATTGTAGTTATACATAACTGGCTAACTATTCTTTTGTCTGTCTGTGTGTGAGTTCTGACCATAAATCTGGAATGACTGTTTCGATTTTAGCGGGACTTCGACTGGAAGATAGCTGATGTTACTGCGAGTTAATCATGATATTTTTGAGATAAAAAAAAAAAGTTTTTTTCATAAATTACCAAGCGGGAGAAGTTAACCCGCTTGTTTAAAATTAAAATTAAACCTGTATCAACGACATGCATGTTTTCACTAAACCTGTCTTTTTGCTTACTTTCACTTGTTATTTCTACATTACGGTGAATATTTCGGATGTTTCAATACAACGGTAAATTCCTCGACCTCTGTCCTTTAAGTCCACCCTCGTTATCAATGCTCCACTGAAATGGCAAAGTGGTCCCTTAATTTACATTCGTTACGTGCTACGGGCTACATAAGTGCCTGAGGAATATATGATCCGTATTATTTCTGACGGTTTTGATCTAAGGGTCACAATAGAGGATACACTATTGATAACAGGTGGTTGGACGTCCACGATCTAGGAGACTTTCACGTGTATGTAAATTAAATACATATTTTTAAACCTATTTTCAATAAACAAAACTGTTATTTTTGCAATTATTATGTATTTAGCTCTACTAGACAATTTAGCCAACTTGACGAAACTTTATGATAGTTATACGCTGTTAAAATTGCTTAAATCATACGCTAGGATTTTTACGAACGTCTTCGAATCCTTCAGAAAGACAGCCTTCTTAGCTGGTTAAGGAAATATTCTAGTTTTGTGGTATATGGACCGCTAAACAAACAACCGAACCTTAATTATAAGAATAGATCCACAGCACAAACACTAAATTTTAATATAGTGTAGCCATCTTAGCTCTAATTATAATTGATTAATAATGAAACCATTGCGTCTAGTGCCAATATAAATTATTTTATACACACCTAAGATGGCTTCTCTTTATTAAAATTTAGTGTTTGTGCTGTGGCTCTATTTTTCAGATACCTAAGACATCCAGTTCCATCGATTCTCATTTCCTCCGGGCAGAAATTCATCCGATGGCAACTGACAAAATTAGTTTCGCAAGTCGCTTTTGTGTACGGGCCAACTAAAAACAAGATTAGTCTACTCGGTGCCATTGGGGAAATTGAAAACGGCGTTCTTTTTTTTCTTCTTCCCTCATCGCAACGTCTCCGATGAGCGCGCAAAGTTTTGATTTATGCGCATTTTGATGCTCGTAAAACTTCAACGAGGGTAAACCGAACCGGAATACTAGTAAACTTTCCAATTTGCCCTGGACGGGGGGGATGTAAATAAATAGTTTTTATTGCGTCCCACTCGCGTATCGTGTACTCGTTTATATTCATTCGATTTCGTTTACGATACACTCACACTTTGAGTGTTTAATAGATTATTTGTCGAAGAATAACAGATATATAGCCTTGATGGACGTCAACTTAGACTCTACTTTTAATATTTAAAAGTATACGGGAAAAGTAATGAAATTTAGAAATTGTTACAATTATAAGCGATTAAATCTATGAATTACTATTATGTTACAATGATGGAGTATATACTTTATTAATTAAGGTTTTACTGTTATTAAAATATGACAGTTAATGAACGAAGGGAAATGATTAAGTCCAAATTATAACCCAGATTCGATAACTAGCTCAGTATTATAGACACGGGACATAATCTGGAAACGTAGAAATCAATGCTATTAAAAGCGATAAAATCTGCAAATTAGCTTTATTTAACAACCATGAAGTATCTTTATTAATACTGTGTTTAAAGGCATAAATTTATTGAAATACGGTTGTTAATGGACGAAGCAAATTGATTAAGTACGGCGGTTATTTTGTGAACACGACGTTCGTGCCCTGCGGTAATAAATCATTTATAGACACAGACTATAGAAGCCCTACTATATCCCCGGTCCTTTGTGAAATCGAGCTTTCATACGGTTTCCCATAGCGGGGATTGTTTTTTTTATTTCCAATCTGTAGTTAAAAGTACTTAGGTACGCCGTCCCTAGCTTTCGTTGTAATTAGATATTAGCAGTAACTGTTAATGTCATGCACATTAAAGTAGTTTTATTAGTATAATAAGAGCTCAAAGCTTTATACAGAAATAGAAATGAAAATAAAAGAAGAGATAAAAGAGTCTTAACAGATAAAAGTTGCCTCTAGTCAATTTAACCTTCAAAGTACTTATTTTCTTTTTACTACCTTTTTTGAGTAAAGTCTTATCCACTTGCAACGATTTGTTTCGATGTTTCAATATTCTTCTAGCCATTTCTCAAGGTATCATTAGGCCAGATGCTTAATCGAATACTACGAAATAAAGTTAGTATTTAACTGAAAAGGTTAAAGTACGTTGCACAACGAACAAGATTTCTAGGTGCTTGCTTTGATTTACGGTGTTGGCAGAAAAAGATATCCTTGGTCCTAAATTGCACCCTGCTTTTTACAAGCCATATCTACGCATGAATCACATAATTTTTTACTGCTAACGAAAGCAGACGAGCAGATGGCCACCTGATGGAACTGGTGGTGACCCATGGTCATTGGTAATACCAGGGGTTACTAATTTGCTGCCTACTGTAGGACATCGTATGTTACGTCTCGTTTACCCAGTAATTACGCTGGCTACAGTGCCCTTCATACCGGAACACAGTAGTGTGAAAACACTACTGCTTTGGCAGCAGAAATAGGCACTGCGTTGGTAACACCCCAGACGGCCCCCCGTAAGAGGGCCTACCACAGTTATATTTATACAAAATTCAATGATCAGCTAACATCGCCATTGATGGCAACCAGAAAACAACACAACCATGATCGCTTCATCCTAGAATCGTTAGATAATTTCGTAAGTAGAAAAATTAATTCCAGTATAAATCTCGATTGGTAGTGTGGGGCATAAATGTGTAGAATTTTCTCTCCCTACTCCTTGGATACGGATCTAAAATCATCGCATTTTTCGTAAATCGCATTGAAATTAAAAGTATGCCACATTTCATTCTGACTTCGCAATGCTCGATTGATGCGAACTAAACCTTTCACTCCATTACATTTAACACACTCTCTAAAAAAATCAATTTGTCGCGATCTGCCCGAGCTCGTAATGGAAACGTGGATTTACTCAGTTGACTTAGTTCCGCATTTCGACAATCTCCATCGGCGAATATCAAACACGAGTTAAAATTCAGCTATGTTCGCGTACCTGCGAAGTCTATCAATCCTTGGTAGACGAAGACTGATCTAAGTTTGGTGTCTGGTATTGCTAGTAAATACCTATTGATGGGGCTTCAATCTTAACACAATATTTTAATGATTTAAGAGATATTACTGCTTGATGTAATAGGAAAAATGTATGCTCATTTAAGATTATCATAGAATTGCTGAAAGTTACCTTTTTAGGGGTTTAATACCCTAAGTAGAGAAACTAATGATTCTATCATTTGATGATATTCTTGTTTACACTCAGTGAATGAAAGAACTATTAAAAACTTTAAAGATATTTCTTATTGAAAAGGTTCCCCAAGCATAGACACATACCAAATATTATAAAAAATACGCCTCTTAAATGTTACAGGTATTAAATTTTAAACTTGACTCCACGCTCCCAAAGTTTAATATAAACTATTATAAATTTCATAATAATTATTTAATAATGACAGTACAGCTACATTCAATCACATATAATTTATATATTTTTGTTCATTCTATACACATATCTCATCTAACGACGATATGAAGATAGAAAAAAAATTCGCCGCCTTATTATATATATTTGTAATTTATGTTTCACATAATCGTAAGTTGCAATTACGATTCAAATCCCGCCTAAGTTTAATTAAAGTTAGAAAGATGAAAGGAATCTCCATTAATTTTATAAAAACGCAATAATGATAGAAATTTTGATTGGAATTTCTTTATGAAAGCGAACAAACAAATTCATCAGCTGAAAATAATGGATGCGTAATGAGAGGGAATTCTTACCGAAATTTAATTAAGGTCGCCCGAAATAAGAGGGCATCGACATAAGTCTGATTTGATAACAACAATAGGTGTCGGCTGATTTAATTGACTGTACAGTTTTTTGAGAGAGGGAAGTTTTTATTAGGATTCGTTTCTGATTGTACTCGTAAGCTACAAATAATAATAAATAATACATAAATAAAATATTTTAACTAGAAATTACCCGCAACTTCGAAAGCGTTAAATAAGATAAATATATACACCATAAAGTCAAATATTAATAAGGTGTTTCTTTTGTATGTGTCTATCCCTAGACACAAAGTATTATGGCTTTTACTTTGCTATGACGAATTTACGTATTGACTTTCATCTCATCTATTTCAACCCATAGTTCATCCTCGTATAGTATAAAAATTGTATTAAAATATCACTTATCATTTATTTTAAGTATCTAAACACAAAAATTCATCGTTTTGTGTTCAACAGAGACTTCAACAGATTTCAATATAAATTTTCATCCCCTTTTCAATGCTTTAAACCACGTTTATCAAAATATTGAATAGCTTATGTACTTTCTCGGAATGTATTCTAAGTACCTATGTACCAATTTTTTTTAAGATCGGTTCAATAGTAAACTTTAAAGACCTTAAAGACCGAGGCAGAGTTACTTTCGCATTTATAATATTTATTAGCATAGATAATCGATAGAGACATAGATGTACTTGTACAGTAAGTAAAATATTAGATTTATGTTAGAGTCAAAAAATATCTGTAATGTTTCAAATTGGAATAGTCAGTATCGTGAAAAGGTATCACGGAAAAGCACTACAATTTTGAAGTTGTTCTTGACCTTGGTTCCTTAATAAAATATATTTTGGACCAGACACAAATTTAGGTTCATAACAAGTTCAGAAGAATGAAGTACATAAATACCATTCTGTTCAAGACCTAATTAAAAATATATATAAGTATAAAAACTTAAACGTTAATTACTTCAAACAGACCGTTTGCATTGTATAATTATTGGTTACATTATATAAAAAACACAAAAATATAAGGTCAGTTATTATGACTTAACGATGCGGTAAATTCACCCAAAATCTGCTTGAATCTATCAAAATAGTAAGGTATTCCATGATTCGTGTTACAGCACACAAAGGCCGGCCTTTGTTAGGTTTGAGGAAATTGCATCTCTGATCCTATCGACTGGGCAACGGCAAAATTCAACCGATCGCCTTTGCCGTCCATTTGGCAACACTGAATTCAGATGTTAAACCAGTCCGGCGTTTGAAAAGGCTTGATTTACTACGATTTGCTATGAAAATAAAAGGACGAATAGGGTAAAATATTAAATATTTGATTGTGCCGTAAGCCTGTAAGACTGTTAAGAAACGGAAAACTATGTAATAATATTATGCTTGTTTCCAAATAAAACCTGTATAAGTGTAGTTTTGTTATGTACTTAAAAACTTTTACATAGATAATAAATAAATATCGAATACTTTAGAATACTAATACATGTATAGAAAAAAACATATATAGAAAAAAGGGGACCTACCACCGGTACGTCCCATTTTTACAGGAGACCGTCTGGGTGGGTACCACCGCGGTGCCTATTTCTGCCGCGCGAAGCAGTAGTGTGAAAACACTGCTGCGTATTCCGGTTTGAAGAGCACCGTAGTCAGCGTATTTACTGGGTAAACGAGACTAAACACCCTATGTCTCACGGTAGGCAGCGCGTTGGCGGTACCACTAGTATTGCCAATGTGTATGGGTCACCTGTTGGTAAATGGTCACCGTCGGTTTACCATTTACCATCAGGTGGCCCGACTGCTCGTCTGCCTGCGTATGCCATAAAAAAATAAAAATCCTCACTGGACCTAAATAATACGTAGTCTTTTATCCATCTTCAAAAAAATAATAAGCATCAACCACAACTAGATAAATTATTTTAAAAAGTTATGTTAATTCAAATTTGGAACATCGCTTCATTCGCAAAATATCTGCATACACTGCCTATAAAACTTGCGATTGTACCCTTAAAGTCCGTGGTGGTGGGGGGCTGAATAAAATTAGAATATATTATTCCACTTTGCGCTTCTTGGGTGGCGGAATGAATGCAGAGCGGTTCTCCATAACAAGACGCATGTTTCCTGTCCCACATCGGAGTACCCTCTCCGGGATCGACTGACACCAGCTGAATTTTGATCACTCCGCGAATGGAGGCTGACGGGGTCGGACGTATTGTTGCGATGGATCTGTCAAAACAAACGTATGAATAAAATTACGACATGACAAATTTTATGGAATAGATAATATAAAGTATATAATAATATATAGTAATATGCAATAAATTACTGCCTTCATAGCCTAGTGGTATTTACGTGTGCTTTAGAAACTGGAAGTTTGTGGTCCTGCGGGGAATCAACAAATTTTTAATGTTGTTTCCTAGTTGATTAGGGAAATTGGGCCGATCACCCAAATGTCTGAAAAGTAAGATGATACATGTGTCGGATGGGCATGTAAAAAGTCGGTCCACCACCACCATGAATGGATAGGCAAAGAAATGGTAGTTATGGGAGGCCTTTGTCCAGCAGTAGACTATCACAGGCTGATTATGATGATGATGATGAGGGGATAAAAAAAAACATTAGAAATTAACGAGTAATGAAATATTTTTCCGCCATATTTTTGATGATACACATTCAATAACGGCCTTTTCCTTCCTTTTCTATCATTAAATAAGTTTATTCGTAAAATTGCTACTTATATGCTAAGTCTAGCGCCTCGTTGATGAAATGTCGCTGTGATGTCAATCACTGAACGGCGAATAGCAAATAACAATTGAAATTTTCATAGGATATGGGCATAAAATTTTGTTATTGTGATGCAGACTTGTTCATTTAATGGTAATAGTAGATAATAGCATCGTAACGGTGGGATGTTATATCCAACATTATAATAAATATAATTTGTCGAGATATGTCGAAGGATGTTTGTTATTACGCAACACGGTTAATTCGAAACGAACTCTACACTGTGTAAAACAGCTTCGACATCATTATATATATCATAATAATTAGCAGCCTTTATCCGTCCGCTGCTGGACATGGACCTATTTCAATGGACGCCAAGATGGCCCTTTTATTTCGCTGCCAACTTAAACTGGCTACTGCACAGAGAACGGCATCCCACTTAGTTGGGGACGACCAACTCCGTCTTCAGTTAAAATAGCTTAAGTGTTTTAAAACCATGACGGTTAAAATTCATACAAAATTTGCTTATTCTAACAACATTTATGTACGTCAGCAAAGCTGCGGTGAAGCTAGTATTATATGAACATGATTTAAAGCACTTTATAAGTAAGGATTTTGTCATAAATGTGACGGCGTGTCGCGCGACACGGTGATCTATATGCTAATTTTATAACTCGGTTATTATATTCCTCTGCGCTGAAAACTAGAGAGGTGGAAATATTACAAAAGCTCCAGGATCTTCTATTCGGAATAATATCTTAAAGAAGTTTATTTGTGTTAACTGCATGCTTAAAGTCTTTTGTGTTATTTTCTTCTTTTTTTTTCTTAAACTCAGTTTATCTTATTGGTTAAAAGATTTTAAAAACTAATGAGAAAAAAGGGAATTTTTATCATATTTAATTTTTAAGCAATTATTATAATTTAAAACTACCTAAAGGTTTGATTGACAATTGACATTGATCATTATTGCCAGAGTTTTATAACATACCTTCTAAACCCCTTCTTTTATGTAAAGCAATAAAATATATCTAACCATATCAAATGCCTTATCGCATTTTAAATACATCAATTTATCTGTAATAAATAGTAAAAATAAATCAAAGCATTTTGCACAATCATTTCATTGTCATTTGCGGCTCTAACTTATGTAATAACTCAGATTTCATTCAATATTACAGTAATTTAGCGTGCGGCGTGTTATCGTCTATTCGTATTACATAAAAATTGATGGAAACAATGCGCGTGCCCCGAAAATCTCTTCAAGACACCTGCCTTGAATATATATCAGGATTATATCCAGTAAATGTTGATATTCATCATTGTAATATTAAATATTATTACTGGATAAATATAATTTATACTTAATAATAATACAATACGTGGTCTGATGATTTTTATCAGTGAAATGTAAGCTTATTCGTACTATATTTCTGTGCGTAATTATTCTATTCCTGACGTTCACGCGTATTAATAAGTTACATTACAACTCATGATATAATTATATAAGAATAGGTATACATGGAAGGTGGGGAAAAAAGTATTTACATTAAACACGATAAACCCTTATAAAGCGGTTTTTGATATCTAAATCTGTATCGTAAAGGTATACTCCATTAACTTCAAACAGAGCGGACCAAACGAAACTTGATATCGTTACGGGCAGTAAAATAATTGGTATTCTGTGTACACGTTTACGTTCGTGTTTATTAACTTTTCGGTAACGGGTATTGCGGTTTGTAAAAATCGAACGGATTCCATTTGGTTATCTGATATTTTCGTTACCAAAATAGTAACCATTGTCACGTCTGAACGAATGTAACCGCAAATAAATTTCGATACTTCATTTACCGGAATGTAAAATTAACAGTAATATTTACTAATTTTAACTTACATTAACTTAAAAGTAATAATTTGTATTTTGTACGTACGTTTGTAACGAATGAACAGAAAATTCTCTGCACTAACTTCAACAATTCTTTTACCATTTGGTAACTACATTGAACCTAAGTAACATAGGCTGTATTTATTGCTAGATTAGGATTCCTTACTGAAATATTAATAAACTTAACTCGAGGTGTAAAAAAGTCCTAAAACATCGTCGCATGCACTGCGGAAAAAAAACATCTAGTTTATGAATATAATAAAGACTGCATTATACTGTTTTCAGTTAAAACTTTATTAACTTAAAAAAAACTTAAAGGTTATTTACCGCTATTTGATTGGCGAAAGCTTTCAGTCTTTGTAAAATGAGCCGAGTCATCGCCGGTGCTTTTATCTTAGATTTAAAGGCCTCCGTTTTATAAAATAATGTCGGA
Source organism: Lamproptera curius (assembly GCA_029286875.1). Classification (NCBI taxonomy): domain Eukaryota; kingdom Metazoa; phylum Arthropoda; class Insecta; order Lepidoptera; family Papilionidae; genus Lamproptera; species Lamproptera curius. The sequence goes on from JAGSMT010000114.1 coordinate 237,983, forward strand.
CACGATATGGGTATAATGGAAAATTTGATACACAGACTACCGCCGATGCCATTCTAAAAGCTGTACCGATTCGACATTAACTTTCTATGAGAAATTAAACGAAATTGACTAAGGCGTTTGCAACAAAAGGTGAAAGCGAATTACTACGATCTAGAGTGGTGATTATTAGGCGGAAGTTTTTAAGGTTCAGTACGCAAAAGAAGACAGAACTCAACTCAGAACTCAAGCCAAACCAGATTAAAAACATCACGTCCCTGAAGTTTCTTCCATCGCAATAAAATAACATGCTAGAGATGTAAATACTAGAAAAGATAAACACCCAAAGCTCAAATTATTATAGTGGGTGATAACGTTAGCCTTACTTATGTAATTTTCATAATTTGCGTGAATTGATTTAACAGACCATTATTTTATATTAAAATTGTAATTTTGTGTTACAAACTAATAACATTACGGAACCAATCGTGCAAGTTCGAACTCTCTCTTGTCTTTGTGCTATCTACCCAGGCGGTCGATCCTAACGAATTAAGGCAGCCATGTCTATGGAGAGTTGATTCACATCGACTTCTTTTATCCCACCCCAGTTTGTAACAGCCCTCCCGGAATTCCGTATTCATTTGTGGTCCTACATTAGTCGCATTGTCCCAAACTAAGACGGCGGAGGATAATTCAGTTAGAGCTTTTATTATGTCGTTAGAATGCGATACGCCCCCACGATGCTATTCGTGAAATAGCCGCGATTATTAAGTAATAAATTGTACGTGCTGCCAGAATATTACTTTTTTTATGTTTAATGCGGTGATTGCATTTGATATTAGTCGTCAATAGGAAGCTACATGGTATGTCATCTCCAGGACATATAATTTGTAAACTTAGAGTAACTTTCAGTCATTAAATATTAATATTTTATAGTAAAAGCTTGAAGTGCACTATAATAAATTTATGTATACCAAAATCTACAAAATCGCTTCAGCTTTAAAGCAATTTTATTTTCCAAATAGATTAAGTAAATTAATAAAAATTAAAAATAAATGCTTACAATTTGATTGCATCAATGTTGCATAAAATGTATTTTACGGAGTCATTGTTTTGATTTTTTAAATTAAATGTTACTTTTTAAATTATTTATAATGTACATTGGCGAAAATCCGTTCACAAAACAAGCGGTGTTTAGGTTATAGCGAAACCTTTCAAATTTTCAATAGTCTCATGTTTCCAAAAGATAAGCTAGCGTTTTAATTGGATTCCGTCGGTCTGGAAATGGGGCCATTTGTTTACCAAAATAAATTATATCCTCTCAAAACTATCGGAGCAAAAACGGTGGCGTGGATTAACAGTGTTTGTTATAAAATATTTTAATTGATTTTTGGAGTACGCGAATCGTTTAAACGGGATCGGGCAGGACTGCACGGAGATCAAATTTCCGTTTACAAACATTATCTATACAATTAAATATGACTGGAGTGTTTGTTTGTAAAAATCAACCATCATAAATGATAACATTGTGACATATAAACAAACAGTTTTTTATTCTTGTCTCTCTGTCTGCCTGTTTGTGTTGGCCATTTCAAAGATAAATGGCTGGTCCGATTTTGACGGGACGCTGGAAGAAAAGCTTTTTTCATAATACCACTTGGACGAAGTCACGGGCAACAGCTAGTAGTTGAATAAATCACGTGGAAAATTGAAATTCGGAGGTACCCTCGCAATTAATCCACGAGTTCGGTGCAAAACTCTATAAGCTTTGATTAACTGGACTTCAAAATTTCCAAACGCCCGCGCGCTCATTCGATGCGAAACTGATTAATGCTTTGAAGCGGTTTGTCTTTTCGTTTCGGTGAATGCTATTTGTTTATGGTTTTGTAGATCATTGATCATTGTAAAGCCATTGTTTCGGGTATGTTTAGGTGCGGATGCTAAAACGAGCCTCGAACATTTGAAGCGATGTTTGGTTACTATGCAACTAAAGCATTTTAACTTTTACGATAGGTTTTCTACTACGCAGATCTTCTCGAATTTGTAATGCACACGGTAGTTTATACAAAGGGTTTGTTTATCAAGGTACGTTTACGCTAGCAATGTAAGTGTAATCTAAAAAACCATCAAATCATGAACCATCATATTTTTGCAATAACATCTCTCTTGCGAAACAAACATTTCACATTACACGCATGGCTCGTCGAACACGTCCGCACTTACTACTAAGGCCGCCTGTCTTTTCTTTTCACTGAACGCGATTTATATACACGGCGTATAAATTTAAAGTAACTGACTTTTAACTACCTTCGTAGTCTAGTGGTTTGGGCTTGCGCTTTTGAAACCATAGGTCGTGGCTTCTAATCCTGTGAGGACTGGATAAAATTATCATTGCTGTTTTACAGTTAGTTATGGCTATGCGGGCTGATCACCCCATTGTTAAGGAAAATGATTTATACGTCAGATGGACGTGTAAAAATCGGATCCTGCGCCATGTCGCTCTCCGGTCTTGCCATTTTATCGGACTAAGAGAGTACTAGTGGAAGGAAGTGCACTTACGCACTATCGTATACCTACTTGACTGATCTGTAATATAGATGTGCAGCTTTATCAAAATCGATTTAAAGACCTTTATTATAAAGCAGCATTCATTCAGTAACATGTTAGCGAAGCTCCGATTCGAGTCGCAATTTCAAACGGACAGTTTTCCGCGGAATGGTTTCGGACCGTTACTTGTTGCTCGGTCCACTTAACAGGAGCAATCAAGCTTATAAATTTTGTGAACGCACGGAAAACCATTCGGTTGTTTCCGTTTTATTACGACTAATCCGATTAAAGCGGGCTTTCAAGTGTTCCACTCTCCGTTTATTCCTAATGCCGAAAACTCGTTAAGGTATTAAAAATTACCAGAGGATCCATGGTTTTCTGTATTATTTTGGACCTAAATTAAATATTTATTTGCCATCAAAGTAACTAACATCGTAAATCACTGGCTTCTCTATCGGTGGATAATGATTTGTCTGATAGCTCGTTAACCAATAGGCCATATTACTGTACGACACACTTTAATAATTCATAAAGTGGGTATATTGTTCGTCCCAGGTATAAGGTCAAATTAATCCAACTTGCATTACGTTGAAAATTACTAAAACTCATCAACCTGTTCGCTTTTATTTAATAAAACATAAAAAACCAATATATAAAATCTATTTCCAATAATAAAATATGAATTTTCTTACTCGGACGCAGCGCTTATCCTCTACGCTTGTTTAAAAAATAGTTCCCTCCACGCCTATCGCGTTCAATCGATGCGACGTACTCGTAAAACCGAATAGATCGGATAGTTCATGCATCATAGATACTATCGTTGGCACGCGGGTTCATTCTGACTTCTTCAGATGAAATTTAGATAAGTCTCACTTGCGCACTGTAAGTAATTGAACGGGACATAGAGGGGCGGTCTTATCGCTCGTCAATCGCAATGAAACTTTGCAAATCGCTGGATGAACATTTTTGGTTTGGTCGTTTGATAGAAAACAAAAAGAATCGTATTCTACAGCCAAAAATATCAAGAATCAATGTGAACAATTTTTGAGGAGTTGAAGAAATTTTACAGAACTAGAAAAATTTTATAGAACTGCCTCCGTAGCCTAGTGGTATGGGCGTGTGTTTAGAAACCGAAAATTATATTTTTTTGTGTGTCTGAAAGTAAGATGATCCATGCGTCGGATGGGCATGTAAAAGTCAGTCCACCCACCAACCCGCATTGGACCAGCGTGGTGGGATACGGTCCAAAAACCGCCTAATGGATAGGGGTGTATTAGGGAGGCCTATGGCCAGCAGTGGACTATCATTATTTACTATTTTACACAGATGCCAAATTAAAAATCGTAGTGGATGAGAAATAAACCTACTAAAGATACTTTTACATATAAAATTAACTTGTGCGTTTTGTAAAGCTCGCTATTCAAAAATAATCTTCCATTAGTTAAAATCTTTCGAAAGTATTTATTTTTTTTTCATTACTATAGACGACCATACATTACAGAGGCCATTACCAAACATGAAAAAGTTCATATTAAAATTGTCTGTTTAATAGTCCCACAAAAGTAAGAGATAAGTACATTAGTACATACAATTTCTCACTATTTCTGGTACAATTTACTAGAAAAATAATTTGATGAAGCCTCATTTATATTTATATTGTGCAATAGACTAAAGTTATGTACGATAAGTTTTAATAAGCATAATATTTCATTGTTTCAGGTGAGAAAAATGAAACGCGGTATCTACGTAAAATTTTAAGGATAGATCACCAACATTCAGATGCAAAGATGTGAGTTATTTAAGGTTATTATTATAATAAAATTTTATATAGGACAAACGTAGTATTCAAAATATATTCGGATTTGAATTTTTTATCTTATATATATTATTTCTTTTGTTTACGCGAATACTACACATGATTGAACAAAAGGACTTTTTTTACGAATTTTATCGCGTTTATTTTACATATAGATCTACCCCGTGCCCTCGGCCGCTGGAAAGTGTTCGAAACGTCGGAAATTTAAATATGTTAAATAAACGCGAAAAAATCCGTAAAAAGTCCTTTTTTATTTTGCATAGAATGAACGTACTATACATATAACTAATAAAAAATAATGAAATCTGTTAAATCGTGTTATTTATCGATTTGAATTCGTTACTGACTTTTTAAATAATTTGGTCTTATCATATATAATAACTAGTTAATATAGTTTACCTGATTTTAACCTGTTGCATTGTTTAGGTAGTAACATTTTTCCACAAAACTATAAAGGAATGAAAAATGAAACGATTAAAATGCCTTTTGCAATAAATAGCCTATCAAAGTTAACTGCGTTCAAGAAAACATACGAACTCCTTAGCATAATAAAATTATTACGTTATTTATAATATTATATATTGACTTATATCCGCTTACTTATTTATTGTCGATCAATGAAGTACTTAACTATTTTATCGTTTGAGCGCGCTAACAGCGCGGTTAGGCGCTACGGACTAATTATAAACACGTAATAAACTTGTCGTTACACATAAACAAATAGTGCACAGGAAATTGTCGGTTCCTCAGTGGGTAGCTTCAGAATTTTTATGGCACGAATTGAGACACGACTAATTAGTGTAACCTTGTTTATGGTACACGTGTTTATTAGTAAGGGCCGGATAGGATGAGCAATTAGCCGTTTTGATGACGTGCGTCGAGATCGGTACCGCGTGTACCTAATTGAGGCTAGGAATTTTATGTCTTAACCAGAAATAAATAGGATCTGGAAGCTTTGTAAACTAAGTCTGATTTTAAATTATAATAATGTTATCAAATCAAATACCTTTTATTCATCGAATATTGTCTGATGAATTTTGTGAGTTTATTTTCTTAAAACGATTCGATTGTTGTTGCCGCTAGTTAAACCGATATTCCACGTATATATTTGATGCATAACAAACTTGACTGCAAGTTCTCTATTTAAATGCATCATCAACCTTTGATATGTTAAAAATAAACAATATAAAACTGTAACATTGGTTTATAGTTCATGGTTTAATTAGAGTTCATATGAATTAACCGCAAGCATCGACTAACCTATATAATTTAAATATTACCGTTAAGATGACAACATGCTGTATTATCCCCTTACGGTTTTATGAAAGTAGCGTAAAACACGACGTATAGCATGAATCTTGGCTATACCATGTCAGTAATAATTGTTTTTATACTTTGTATATCGCAAACAAGCGGCTTACAACATCAATCAACCGCTGAAAGTTTTACTTTCAATTACATATCAATAACCATATTATTTATACGAATTAATATTTACGCTTATATTGACACTTAAAATGTCTTTCAAAACTTGGGCTCTATTTGTTTGCTCTCTTAACCACACATTTGAGACAAAGAAACCAACTTGTATCGACTAATATTTCATTGTTTAAATGGGAGTTATTCAAAATAAAAACACTTACATCTGCTACGTGTTCCAATTATTTTTTTAATACAAATACCATATAATAATATTATTAAAATACCAAACTTATTAGCATTAATAACTCTGGCACATCGTAAAGTTTTAAATTCCAATAATAATACAGGCTACCAAATAAAACCAAATATGTCGAACGTTCGCCGTAGGATATTAAAATAAACAAAACAAATTACAGTCGACTCGCATAAAACGACTCGTAAACAAAAGGCCCTTTGTGACCCCCCAATAAACGTAATTAAATCGTCCCCTAAAATTATTGCCCGTAAACCTAGTTATTTTGACGGCTGTCAATACCGGCATTGTTGGCCGAAGGAGCGTTCAGAAAAAGGAGGCAGGCTGACCTTTTTTCCTTTTTTTTTTCGTAACGAACAAAAGCCCGCCAGTTCTATTTTGAAATGAACACAGATTACATCATCGGAACAAAGAGCGTTTGTGCAGGAAGACGAATGGGAGCGGAGAAATGCGTTTTACTTACGCATATGTAACGAATTGTTTGAATGATTGAAAACTGCTATACAGCTCTCGTGTTACACGGATGAATTATGCAATGTTTACGAAACACAACCGGCTAACGGATCGTTACATTTTTAGTCTGTTTACCATATTATCGTATGCATACGTGATTTACAACATCTGTGAGTACAATTCTCTCCGATTTGATTTTGTTGACATGAACTAAAGAGCACTTCATGTTAAGAAGCGATGCGGCAAAGAATGAATGGAGTTTATTTTTGTACGCATAGAGATTCGCTAGCAGTAAAAAAATATCGTAAATAATTTTGCCAAATGTACGTTATTACGCTTTTATTTTCTTTAGTACGTTTTTCTGCCAAATATTATTCTATTTTTGTATTTTTATTATATGTCTGGCAAGATCTGACGTAATTGACCGCTGTTTATAATAATAAAAGACTATTATAAGTTCTCGACACTTATTAGTTTATGAAAATTTCAAATATTAGTTATGGTATAGCCTATTTTTAAATCAATAAAACGTTATATCTAAGTAAGGTGCAAAATTTTACAGACTATGTTATTAAAATTTACAGACACATTGACTGTTTCTATTTTTTCCTAATTATGAGTCAACTCCTAAGCGGAACAATGTTTCTTTGATGTGCTCTCATAATCAGGTCGAAGTAATCGACTGCATTGTGTTGTTTGAATTTCGACAAACGATTATTCGTTATGAACAGTGTTGACTTCGTTGTGTAAGCTTTTAGCCTAAAATTTATCGATCTGTTGACGGTAAATATTATTTTTGATGTGAAACAAAGGATTTGGTAAAAAGTGTTATTAAAATCGTGCGATTAAAGTATTTGAGCGTAAGGTCTGTCGTAAACATTTAATTTTTATGACAATGCTCTTTAAAACAACCGTACAAAATGCGTTTGTTAGTGTTAATAATATATAAATAGCTGCATTATCTTCTTATATGACTCACTCGCTTTATATATCTCTATAGATGTTACATATGACTTATTCAATATTCAACCACTCCATTATCTAATAGAAGCTTCAAAGCACACGTTTTTCAAACATTTTCATTTACTTTCACTGTTACATTCCCTCATATTTTTCTTATTGGATTTACATAAGTTTTGGTCTCTTTATGTCCTACATTGAATTTGAATGGGAATGTATGATAATAGACTTCAAAAGAGGGCGTCAGGGGACGTTTTATTTCTGTTTGATCTTATATTTTTTAGGAAATTTTGCGTTGAAAATGTTTATAAAAGAGGTTTTATTCCGACAGTTTCTTTAAAGATTATGGTACGTTCAATGTATAAGTCCATATTAAATCTAATATTGTGTCTTTGACACGGTTTATTTGAAATTGTTATGTCAAACACCTTCGCGTCTTCAACATAATGAGGGTGAGATGTCAACAGCACGTTATCTACTCACTAGATAACCACAATGTAAGCCAATACACTTCAAAGAAGGGGGTATCTATACAAAAATCAGATCCTTATCAAATCGTACTTATTTCCATACGTTGGTGTGTTATTGAAGAGTGGCTTTGAATTGCAAATGCGTCGGTCTTCGGGCGGATATCGTTGAAATGTCAATTTGTTTTCTATTGGAGTTGCCTGTACGGTTTCTGCGATACTGAAACGTTTGTTTGTTTTGGTACTTTCCCGGACACACTTGTAACTTTCTTCAGCTTAATCAAACTAGTTTCTTTAAATTCAAATTTCATATCTCTCATTTAATCTGATTGAACTTTCTTTTTTTACTATTGTTACGAATTGGTTTCGTTGTAGACTTGCAATCAGTAATGTTATAACGGTTTTCACTTTTGTGTGTTGTGAATTGTTGTCGGTGGTTAATGTAATTTTATCAGTTATCTTTTTAAATGCATCATCATTTTTTGACTGTAATAGTTGCTATGTTTAAAAGAATTTTTATATTTTACTTAGTTTAGGTAAATTTAGTACACGTTCTACGAATACTCTTTTTAATAGAAATCACGTGTCGAGGTTAATTGACACGTTGCTGTTGCTGCATAAGCTATTACTCATTATCTTTATACCTTATAGCCAATACTTTCTTTGTTTATATCAATTTTTTATATTGTCTTCCTCAATTAAAGTCCGTACCCGATCCACTAACATTTTTTTCAATAGAAAACACGTGTCAACGTTATTTGACAGCTTGCGGTTATTCAAGGGATTCCCTTAAAGCTTAAAGCGTCCCTTTTGTTACAAGCACCGCTCGAAGCGAGCCGCGATCGTATCCGCCGTTTCCCGACCATATCCGCTTTTTATTCGAGCCGCTATCGAGTGGCCCGCTAGTGCTTTTGTGCGTCAATTTCGGTTTAGTACAACGCCATTGTTGGTAGGATGTCCCCTGCCATAGAGCCACTCAATATACTCTATTATATTTTCAAGCGTTCGAAGCAGCTTTCAATTTCCTCCCGCCAGGTGTCGCAATGACTTACGATGGAGTTCCGCAAAATATTTAATCTGTAGTTAAGCATAGACAGCATTGTTATCTGCGTTCTTTAATATCGTGATAATGTTATGATAGGGGTCTATTAGGGGAGGCCTACGTCCAGCAGTGGACTATCACAGGCTGATGATGAATGTTATAAACGTTCTGTAATTCTTTTTATTGATTGAATTAATGGCGCATCCAACTTTATATTGCTATGACTTACGGGTTTTGTTATCACATTCATCTATTAGGTCGTACGCGATGCTTCAGTAGCGCTAAGAGCAATAGAATCTTAACTTCATTGCATCGCATCACATAATAATAATTTTAATCAGGAATTCAATAATTAAATACCTTATAATATACTCTAAGCTTAAAATAGATTACTCTCTAGGGAAAGAGCAAATTTATCTTTTCTAGTAGCGTGATAAAATGTTGTCATAAAAAATTATTTTATTTTATTTTTTTTACGGTAGAAACTGCTATAAATTTTTGATACAACAATCTAAGAATAGAATAACTTTGATTATAACAATGTTTTACCATATAAATTACCTCTTATAACATATATATTTTTCTTAATAAACCTTTAAATATTAATTGTAAAGGTGAATTAGATTGCTTAATAACATTTCGAATGAACAAATAAGTTTGTTCACGAATGAACCACTTTAATTCGTTATTATTTGTGATTATTCTCATATAGTTTAATAAAAAAACCAACTGTCTATAGGATGGGCGGAATTTAATGATGCATTAAATAATTTAGTACAGTATCGTACTCACGTTCAGCCCGACGCTGTTAATGTGATAACGCGTGCAAAATTAAATTCAGCGGATACGGCAGCCATTTTAATGTTGTCAGTTAAAACAAGAGAATATTTTTAATGTATAGGCAGCCGGTACATTAATTACGTTGTTTATGAGATGCTTTAAATATCCAAGCTTTGATATAATACGTAACTTTACTTATCCTGCAGCGTTATTTTATTTTCATATGGATAGAAAAGTCATGTTTCAAATTATCGGAAAGTTATAAAATGAGTAGTATTATTGGTGTTCATCTCGCTCTAGTAATGATAGGCTTCTTCCAACGGAAGAATGTGGATTGCTTACATGTTTGTTATTGGTGACATATATATGAAATAAGAATTATAATGGGTTTTTAATACACTCTATATTATTTAATAAGCTTGTATTACTTCTTGTAAATAAAAAATATAAAAGGATTGTATCCACTGCGGTCAATAGCCCACTCGAAAAGAGATCGCGTCGACTTACGTGCTATAAGTTCCCGCCTAAATCATATTTTCCATCAAAACTTATCTAAATAGCATCTCCTTAACTTCGGTGTAATAATCGATCTTTTATCAAGAATCCGTTACCGTTAAAGTAAATGGTTTTACGGCAATCGGTGAGCAACAGTGCGAACGCTGATCGTATCGCGTGATTGTGCTATGGACCGGCGGATAGTTTCACTTCAAGTGAAACTGTAAGGCTGTTCCGAGATGCGATTAATAGGCGGACTTTCTTTTTTTTCGAGCGGTTTCCTTAGTTATTATGTAGTCGGGTTCGTAGTTCATCAATGCTCTAATAACCGTTTAATTGGAAACGATTGGGTTCTATCCTACCTTTCCATCCGCAAAGGAGATGAATTGTTGCTATGAATAAAAATAATTACTTTGAGTCCAGATTCAGCAATTTTTTAAGCATGAAAAATTAGGTATGTCTTTAGGTTTTAAATATCTTTATATTAGCTTTTATTAGTCCGAGGTCCTTCTCCTCTTTGCGGCGTGCTCCTCGTGTCTGAGGATCGTGAACACCTCCATCCATTAACCTCGTTCTTACGATGTTACGCCATCTTGTTCAATCTCTAGCCATTTGAATGGCATCGTAGATAGCAGAGTCGAGTGTAGTGCAAATTTGGTCGGACCAGCGCATCGAGTCCGAGGAACTAAATATGACCGACATCTTCGCTGTAAATAATTTGAAACGTCTAGAACAGAAAAGTCGGAAAAAACCGGATATTCTTTAAAAGTAGTTAAAAAAAGCAAATTTACTCTGTCTAATTAAAGATATAGATAAAAACCTTCTTTTATTTTTACCAAAACATTATTAAAAGAGATTTATTTGGTTTCCCTCACCCGTAATTGAAAGACTGTGGAGGCAAACGATAAAATGATGTTTAAGTCAATAGCCTGCTACTCAATGTACCACGTTTATTATTTTAAAAGCAATCCGTGGTAATTGTATTACAATTTATTCTGTTTTTATCAGCAGTTTGTTGTTATTTTGTTCTGCCCGTTGTGATAGCGATTAAAACTGACATTTGTATAATGGGATAGATTTGATTTTGCCACTTTATTATTCGCAATATATGTTTTCAAATAAATTTTGTCAAAGGATTTTTAATAAAAACTCCTAAATGAGTATTTTGTGTAACCACATATCTGAATGTTTTGCGACATTTACTAGTAATATAAATAATTTACAATAATTTCTGTTAATTATTTTAAATTATTGTGGTTATTTTTAAACTGAACACATAAAATAACAAACAAGTATTTTTTCCTTACTTAATGCGCATTACAATATTCCGCTTAGCGAATAATCTAAGGAAATAGAATTATTTCTCAAGTAGACGATTCAAATCGGTGAGGCGTACTCATTGAAAATGCCAGTCCCCGGAGGATCTAATATTTTTTATTCTTATCCAATTCAATTGGTCTTAAAGTCATCATAGAATAAAGTCGATATGCTTTAAGATGTCATCCGGAGCAGCTTTAACGGCAAGTAAACTTTTGAGATATTCTACTTAGTTCTATTGCGCTTTTTTAATGATTTGTTTCTTAGTTAATGTTCAACTATTTAAGGTACTTTAATGAATGTAGTTATAATTTGTATGGCATTTAACTAATTTTAAAACTAATAACTTTATACACTGCATTAATAGGTTTAAGATTACGAAGGATGCAGTCGATAGAATTAAATTCAAAAGCCATTTCGGACAACAAAGCTGCGGTTTAAAAATAGATAATTCTTAACACAAAGATGCACTAAATAGTGTGAATAATCAATATGGTACCTATTTAGTTTCCTTTTAGCCATAATATTGGATCGATGTTTAAGTGCAATCTAATGTACTTAGCTCTAACGCGGCGATCGGACTAATTGCTAGGAATGTTTTATTTATAGCTATCCGCTTGGAAAACAATACCGTATTTCCTTTTCAGTTGCTGTTATAAATGTAGTACTTTTAGCAGCAAAATCGGAAAAAGCTTGATTGTGTTTTGTTACAATATTGTTATTACACTATAAATAAACTTAGGCATGTCATTAAGGCATTGAAAAGCTAATACAGAAACTTGTACAAATTATTTAAACGTATTTTTGTTGACCAGAAGTGAAGTATAAATAAATACTTTTCTTATTTAATTCAGTCTTTTCGGATATATTCGATTATTGTATTCTTTCCCGCATGCTTGATCGGACTGACAAAGTCCAAGAGAAATATAGGAAAAAATATAAACAATAAATGCAAAAAATAAAATCTTTCTAAAAAATGTTATTTTAATATGTAATTTAAACGTGTGATTTTTTATTTACATAAATAACACTGTTTTATATTCAGTCAAGTTCAATAAATCGCTTCAAAGTTACCTGGGATTTACAAAATTGATGCAAAAGCCAAAGTAATCCAGTCAGGACCCGTATGGGTTTTTTTTTTGAAAATTGCAAACCGACGAACGTATTGTGGGGCGTCACGAATGACTGACGACGTGTGGAAGGGCGAGGAAGGAAGACTGACTTTAATGGAATCGTGGGAGTCAAAAGGGTGGCGTATATGTCCAACAAGTTAGGGAAGCCACGAAGATTGTTATGACAAACGTATTCTTTTCTTATTCTTGCATACAGGTTTTCTATTTAAGACATTTCATTCATTTTAAGAATTTCTTTAATTACTATGTATGCTATTCTCATTTACCCAACACATAAAATATTTGATTTTCATACGGCAGTAGAAACATACATGTAAATGATGAATTTTGTTATATTTCGCGCCAGGCGCACTGTATTTAAATGTCACCTAACGGATCTAAGTGTAATAAAATTAAGGTGAAACTAAAAATTTACTAATTTATTCTTAAAAATATTTTTCAGCATAAAATAAGTTAGTGATAGTAATATGTTATCTGTTTTATTTTATATATAATTTATCGCCATCCAGCAGTTCACAGCCTCAGCTTGTGTCATAAACTGTGCTGTAACATTTAGTATAATTTCACAAGCGTCCTTGTTGTACAAATAATTACAACACAGTTACATATAACGTTAGTTATAACAGGAACCGTCCACATAATAAAGCTAACACGCCGCCGACACAATCGAGAACTTGGCCCGGCCAGCAAACACAGCGATTAAAGCGGCGTTTGCTGGAAACCCACTGTTTACGTCCGCAGTCGGGGAGTTTCGACTCAAGCGTGTTTGTTTTGCCCGGAGCGCTTTATTTGCTTTTTTACACTAATCCCCGCACGTTTGGTCGGTGGAGTAAGAAGTGAGACGGGATGCGGTTGCATCTCTAATGGCTCACGTAACTTCCTTTTTAATTATGTTTCTTCTTCGTAGTGCTGCCGCATAACTGTTTTATGAGCCTTAGCTCAAGTGTGTACTGGAAGCTGACTGTGGGTCTGTGACTGTGGTGGGAAAGTACTTTCACGGTGTCTTCAATGCCGCAAATCGGTAGAGTGCTAACTTCAAAGTGAATATTTTTGATGGCACCAAATTTAGTAAAGTTATTGGGTAAAACTTATACCTATGTTGCGCCGACCGTCATAGAACGCACAAGCCAGCTCGTTCATAAATTCACCAAAAATATATACTTTTTAGTTAAATGAAGACACGTGTCAAGCTGGTACATCTGATATTAAGTGATACGCTCGGTCTACAAAAACTCCAGCAGTAGACAAGCAACCTTGCAGGCTGGCCGCCTTGTGACATTTGATGTCGTCTCGCTTAACACTACCACAACCGTTTTCACACTTATACTTTTCGGCGGATATAAGCACCGTTGCGTAGCTCAACACGTCGGTTCCTGTAAAAAGGGAATCACCACTAAAAAAAAAATATGTTGTAAATTAACATAACAGAAAGGTAGGGTCCACAGACCACGGTGGCCACACTCATTGTGATAAAGGAAGTGCTGAGGGATTTCCTGTGTATCTCGGAGTCCCTGATCTGAGCATAATTACATCCCAAGGGATGGCGTTTCCCCTACCGTTATAGGGCAGTAGAATTTGACTGATCTTTTTTTAGTTTCACGTCACCGAAGACATACAAGTGACTCGTGTGATCTCAATTGATATAAGTAGAAGTAGATAAGGTGCAACGTTGTCATAATTGGCATCAACTAAATATTTGTGTGAATTGTTTTTTACGTACCTAATACTTTTCCAAAGATATTTTTCTCAAATACAGCACGATATTAATTTTAAATTTTTTTGACAATATTGATGCATATTTTTATATTTTAAACGACGTTCCAAACTGTCTCAATAAACGCGATAAAATCCGATGAGATTATATTCATTCAATGACAAGTACTTTTCTTTATTATTTTAAGGAAAAGCTCTTCTGTTAGTCTAAAGCCCGATTGAAGACGCTTCATTCAGCAAACAGATTACGCCTAAGCCCTTAAACTGCGTTAATTAACAGACGAAACGAACATCATCTAATACAATTCAAGCCAAGTCGCTAATAAGAAGATAAACCGTTCTACTTCCTCAAATCGGAAGCCGTTTTTACATGACTAATTCGGCCGGGGCTTCGGATGGATTTGTTTTACGGAAGTGGTTTCATTCCCCTTGCCGTGTTTTTATTAAACAAAATGTTAATGCAGTTTTAGCCGTCAGCTCTGATCGGTCAAATTCCTCCTGATGGCCGTATCGCAAATCTATTCGATGAATTAGGCGCCGTGAGTAGGGTTGTGAGTAATTATTATATCGATAACTCACGGAATTTAAAAAAAAAATCACTGATCGAAACCGTGATGATAAATTATATTTCTTTGATACTTTCATTTTATGCTAGAAGTCAAGCGTGTCGCGTGCAATGTTTTAAAATAGACATGAAATTATACATTCCATATGTTCAGTTGCACATTGTATTGATTATAATAATATTATATATTTTAACAATTTATTTTTTATCTGAGCTTATAGTTAATTTTCTATTAATTTGCGCAAAAATAAAATTTTCTCTTTACCTCCAGAAAATTGCCTGGAGATAGCATCTTTTATTATTATGTCCGCTAAGCCGCCGTTCTAGTAAAGTAAAATACAACGAAAGTTTTATTCCATATTTATATTTTGGCGAATCTTTATCATTATTTCTCTGAATAATATTCATCCAATCATCTTAAATAATAACATCAAATCAATATCGGCGTAACAAAATCGACAAAATCACGACATCATTATCACCATCGACAAATGACTGCAGTTCCATCAGCAAATTATTCGTTAATTCTACACGACGGCCAAGTTGCCGGGCGATCTATTGCGTCAGCTGTCTTACGCCGTCCATCAGCAATTAATCTCACTAATCCTGGCTACGACCGCTAATGGACTTAGGTCGCGTTATAGCAATCTAAGGGTTAATCCATCAATAGCACTTACATAAACCGGTGTTTGTTTTAGTTTGGGGTTCGCCGTATTGATTATAACGTATTATCACGTCAACGATGATGTATCAGGGAATATTATTATAGCTCAAATAGAGTTATTACATACTATTTACAATAGATAACAAGTAAAATAAACTTTTTTTACTTTTACTATTATACGCGTAGGTAGGCGATGTACAAGGGACTAAGGGAAAGGTTGAATCTTAAGAGAACTCTGCTGTATTCCAGTTTAAAGGGTAGTATATTTTTAGGTCATATCAATCTTAGAGTAACGATATTAATTGAGCCTATCGCATCGCTGACTTTTGGGTAAGGTTTTTCGTCTTGTCATTTCATTAAAAAAATCTGTATTATGATTCCTCCTCACTGTAACATAAACACGAAAGTGCTTACTTATTTGTGATATTAAAAATGTTTCAGCAAAATCGTAAACCGCATCGATAATATTTGCTTGGTTCAAATATAGCATGTATCATATACCTAAACTTATCTTCAAACTGAAGACTAACGAACGTGGAGACTTTTAGAACGGTTTCTATTTTGAAACAAAATAAATTTGTTGCGAAGATGGACATTTTTATGCAAGACAACGGAACGCTTTTAAAGGCCGTTCTTTTTTTTGGCAAGCTCTTTGTTTGCTTAACAGAAAAATTTCATCGGACATTGCGATTGTCTAAAATTATTACAAATATAAATTTCTTTTCAAATAACGGGAATAAACTGTTTAAACGTTAACATTATAAAAACATGTTTGTTAAAAGATTGATTGGTGCAACATTTATGTATATTCGTTTACAAAATGTACGATACCTTCGCATAATGATGTTTCAATATGAACAGCGTGAGTCAACACAATCACATGGCGAGGGACAAAATCAATGTCAATTAGATTTGGCAGTCGCCGGACAGTGTACGTGGACATTCAATGCTTGTCAACAAAAATTTAACCAGTACACAGAGTCCAAAAGACATCTGGATACATTTGGAAATGTTTATGCTGCAGTAAAATCATGATTGCATAGAGAATATCACATTTTACTTAGATTTTTACTGAGATAACTTTGATTAGTTATATGGGTATAAGATAAAAAAAAAATGTTTTTTATTAACTAGTGGTCCGGAACACGTAATTTTATATTTTTAAAATGGATTTCTATGCAGTAAAAAGTAGCCTCTCACTCAAGGTGACTGTAGCTTTTGGATGATGAAAAAATGTTTTAAATGCGCATATTAAGTTTTTGACGTTAGTGAATACAAATATACATACAAAGACTTTTGCTTATTATAATTACTGTAATAATATGTTCGTGAAGACATGAACGTATGAGTATAATATGATTTTAATATTTAGAAACCATTTTAGTTTGTTTAAATATTAAACCTGTAATTAATATAAGATTATTATTACTCAAACGATTCAATATTATTAGAGAAACGAGCGTATGATTTTCATCGCGTAATTCGTAAATAGCGAATAATAGGAGGCTTAAATACCATTATATTGATAAACAGGCGTTATTAGGTACTTAAGTGGAAATGATTATTCCGCGAGAAATACCTTCTCTACATATTAAACCGAAGATATTTCACATTCATACGCTCACGTGTAATCGTTTCGGTCGTGAGATTATCACATTAAAGCTGAAATTCCACGCATTCGCGGTGATACGGCGAGATTTGCGGCGCAGCAGCTGTTCCCGTTCACCGCAAAAGCTCGCTTTTGAAATAAACATAAATTCAATATCATATTAGCTTGGTGTTGAATTTAAGTTTTATTAAAAAAAAACTGGAAGTTGATATTAAGTTTAATCAGGAAAAGAAAAACTAATTTTAATCCTTGCTGTTGCATATTCTAGGCTTAGGATTTTTTAAGCTATCTACCGATATGGGAATTGGATTGACAATTGGTTTGAATGATTACACAGAAATCGGAAAAGAATTATAAATGGTATGCATAAGAAAATAAAATGTAGTGCTGCTTCTCTTTACTTCGCTAAATAAAAGATATGAAAACAATATTTAATACAATTGACATGTTGGTCCCGATGCTGGTTGAAACGTACGAATACTAAAAGCTATAATGACGCATGTCTCGTTTATAATTTATATAACTCAAGTTAGTTCAAGTCTGAATCGATATTCCAACATATCCGTATGAAATTATATTTCTTTTTTTTGCCGTTTATGGGACCAAAACGAAAAAAAATATGAGCTTACCGTTTATGTAAATAAAATAAATTTGCTTTTTCCTGTAGTAACAGCTCTTCGGAGATTATGCTGAGGTATTATTTATAAGTGATTCATTGCTATTTTGATATCCTTCATCATCATCAGCCTGTGTTAGTCCACTGCTGGACATAAGCCTCCCCTCATGTACTTCTTCGCAATTGGGGGGTTTTTGGATCGTATCCCACCACGTAGGTCCAATGCCTGTTGGTGGGTGAACTGACTTTTTACATGCCCATCTGACGCAGGAATCATCTTACTTCCAGACAATTGGGTGATCGGCCCAAATTGCCCTAACCAACTAGGAAACAACAATGAAAATTTGTTGAGTCCCCGCAGGACTCCAACCCACGACCTCCGGTTTCTAAAGCACACGCCCTTACCACCAGCCTACGGCTTACGCTTACGGTTTCACTATATATACACTCAATATGTCTCACTATGAACAAAACAGTTTAATGTATTATCGTATATAGATTGAAAGTAAGCATATGTATGAACCGAAACTTCCTATTAATATAAATTAATTTTATGTCAAAGCATAGATAAAATGGAAATTCACACATCGCACCGTAATTATTACCTATTCCGATAAATTATAATTAAACCACGAATATTCATGATGGGAATTGCGTATATTAAATCATGGGTATGTTATATAGTTATAATAATTTATATTGAGGGTATGTTATAAATCAGTATTCCAATATTGGTAGTCAAGAATTTTGCTTGTCGTTTGTTGTCAAAATATCCATCTTTTTGCGTGTCGATTATCGCGGCGGCAAAGGATTGGCCAGAAGCCTCAGGAATCGCTGTCGCCCGGGGTGTGCTGTACTTTCGGGGTTTTTAATACGTCACTAACAAAGGCTCCTTTCGTGCAAATATTAATACACTAAAATAAGTGAAGACAGTATTAATTAACTTTTTATTGGATAAAATGTCAAGACCAGCTGGACATTTACCTGATAGTACATGATAACGTTGCCCATAGAAAATGCAGCGTAATAGCTTTAGAAATGACGCATAAGGCTGCCCAGGGATGCCTCATGACCATATAATTATTACTCTTGCTACAGTGCCCTTTAAACCAGAAGAAAGGAGAGTTTTTAGACTGCTCTTATAATTTCAAATAGTTAAAGACCATTTAAAACAGTAGTTGCGATTGTGGTCCATCAAAAATTTTGATAAATTCTGGTGAAAAAATATCGTTTAGGGTATTGTTTTATTTAAGTTTGTCTCAAAAATAAGCTACAAAAATATATTTTATTTTCTTCTTAAACAAATACGTACGTATATGATGTTAGGTATTAAGGTATTTATGAAACTTTGAATAGACGCAATAGAAATATTTTTCAAACACGGTATATATTTTAAATATAAATTTCTCAGCTTTCAAACACGATATGAGAGTTTCTAGATTGTTCGAGACGGGAGCACGTCACCGTATGAATTTTGTCAGCGGGCGATTCTCGACAAGAGCGTACGAGTTATATATCAGCGCGTGTCTGAAACACGCGGTCCGTTAATAGCCTACGTGGTTTTGAACGGCGTAAACTTATTTAAAATGGTGCTTGTACAAAAAAATATATCGCGCGCAGATGCGAACCTTGTCCCGCTGAATGGATCTCGGGCGGCTGACGTCACAATTAATTCGACACTATTAAAAATAGTACGAGTACATTGAACGCTCTGAAATTCCTGCGAGATTGCCGGCAGTGGGGAGAGAGCTTGATTTATCATTAAAACATGTTTTTAAACATGTGCAATATATTATTGTGCTCCCATAAAGGTTAATTTTATTTATGTTAATCTGAAATATATCTGAACTAGCAAATACAAAGCTCTGACGACATGGACTTAATATTAATTAAATCACCATCAACATCATCAGCCCGTCTTAGTCCACTGCTGGACATAGGCCTCCCCTAATTCATGCCGTCTACGTTATACGGGTTTTGGACCATATTCCACCACGCTGGTCAATGCGGCAACCCGCATCACGTCGGTCCACTCACCAATATGAGTGGACCGACTTTTATGCCATCCGACGCATGTATCATCTCACATTTCAGACAATTGGGTGATCGGCCCAAATTGTCCTAACCAACCAGAAAACAACGATAACATAAAGTCGTCTCCCAACGGATTTGAACCTACGACCTCCGGTTTATAAAGCGAGGGCAAATACCGCTACACCACGGAGGCGGTCATTAGTATATTTGCCTTTTTATTGCAACGAAGCGGCGACATGCGTCCAGCGTTCTTACTGAACAATCCTGTAATCATGACAGTCCACTAATACCAACGATAAACTTTTAAAAGTCTTAAGTATGGGCACTGCCTCCGGAGCCTAGTGGTAAGGGCGTGTGTTTGGAAACCGGGTTCGTGGGTTCGAATCCTGCGGGGCCTCAACAAATTTTCAGTGTTGTTTCCTATTAGGCGATTTGGGCCGATCACTCAATTGTTTGAAAAATAAGATGATCCAAGCGTCGGATGGGCATGTAAAAAGTTGGTCCACCCACCAACCCGCATTGGACCAGCGTGTCCAAAACCCCCTAATGGATAGGGGTGTTTTACGGGAGGCCTATGTCCAGCAGTCGACTATAATACTACGTAATATTCTCAAATGTCTAATGCAATAACAATACAGTTGCAGTCACAAAGAAATAAAAATAGCACTCGCTCAGTCAAGTTCACATTCAATACTATCCCTAGGGACTAATACATTGCTGACATTAACAGAACTGAACGAATAGATTCTTATGCGGGGCACGTAGCATTTAGTTTGCACGCACATTGATTGTATATGTTTGATACAATATATTAAATACAGATTGTTTATATAACTTTGTTTTGCAATATTAGGGTCAAAAGGATTATTAGCCTTATGTTGGAACATTTCCTTATGACAGTTCTTGACGTTGAAAACCATCAAAATGTTTTATATTAAGTCTTGACGCTAATAGAGTCGTACCCTTGAATTGGTCCACTAAAAATGATAACAGTATCTACTCGGTGCCAATAACAAAATAATAATCATTTATGCATCTGCTACAGATGTAGAGAACACTATTTACCTTGATACTCTTTCTATATTTTAAATTACCTGTTTAACACTAACTTTAAATACGTTGCCGTAGATGCAATAGCTAATTATTTTTAATTAAACGTAACAAAGTGAGCGTTTTAGGTAAAAACAAACTTTGATGTGGGTTATTAAGTATAACTGTAATTATTCCATTAAGGATGACGTGATGAAGGAACTTATGAATAAATTTTATTTAACCTATAACAACACAGCTTTCATCGAGGTAATGAAAATTTTCATAATCCTTTACATTGTCTATCAAATATGCGCCGTTAGTCATTGAGTGTCAGTAACATGCGAAACTGAATCTTAACACTTGACATTAAAGTGCACATTGAAATGCATATATAAAAGTGCGGGCGGTCCATGCAACGCAAACAACGCATGATGTAAGGGCAACGGAAGTTTCAATTGCTTTATTAAAGCTCTTTACATTGCTCAAATTAATTTGAATTTCTCCTTTGTTTGTCATCGTCTTGCATGACGTTATTAGTCTTGAATAAAAGAAAACTTATCGACCTATCGTCGTTCCGTTTCATACCATGATATATAAATTACAAAAAAATACAGAAATGTGAAACTCAATGGTGGCAAGTACGCCCTTCATAGTGGTTTAACATCGCGTGACGTTTGGAAGCGACAACCAATCAGATTGCTTTGATTATTCCTCCCCGAGTTGGCTAAGCCCATGCGGGCTGATCACTCGACTACCTGTAAAGTAAGATGATTCATACATCGAATAGGCATGTAAAAAGTCGGTCCTGCGCCTGATTTCTCTCAGGTCGTGTTTGTTATCCGTCTAATTGTACTATGAAAGTATAGGAAGTGGGGGCACACCTGTAGTTGCACTATGTTCTGATTAGTTGGCTGATCACCCATGTAGTTCAGCTGCCATATACGACTATGGCTCGGCTCTGAGGACATAAGATAAAAAAACTGAAAAGAAATAAAATACGTCCCAACGGTATAGCATTTATGGAGTCTAGTGAGGCTAAGAAGCGTTAATTAATTTAGTCTTAGTACAAATACAAATAGAATATTAGAATATTGAGACATGTTAATAGAATATTATACTAATTATTTTATTAACAATTTATTAAATTAGTATGAATTAATGAATTTTGTGTAAGCATGAAATTTAATGATTTATTTGGCAATTTTTATCTAATACATTATTTTTGTTTCAGGTAACAGCAGTACTACTCGTTAGGAGAGCTTGTATGTTACACCAGAACGATTGAAATCTGAAGCCTATAGAAACAATAAGATCTAAAAACTTAAATAGTATGTAAAACTGCATTCTTATTAAGGGTCATCTGTTATTTAAAAAATATATATTACTCTTTTACAAAGAGTCCATATCTAATAGGACCCAGACTACTACTAGTTCAATAATAATATTTATACACTAATAACAAAGCTTGTAGGTACTATGGAAATT
The DNA here is from genome assembly GCA_029286875.1 of Lamproptera curius. Taxonomy (NCBI): domain Eukaryota; kingdom Metazoa; phylum Arthropoda; class Insecta; order Lepidoptera; family Papilionidae; genus Lamproptera; species Lamproptera curius. The sequence continues at coordinate 260,362 of JAGSMT010000114.1, forward strand.
AGATGGCTGATGGATGCATAGATACAGTATACATGGTCAACCACACAGGGACGAGAAAAACATTATGTTCATCTCACTTTTGTTTAAAATAAAAAGCTCATTACAGAAGACAACTACCGTATATTATATGATTCTAGTACTTTTCACCTTTAAAATTAGCAAACATTACCCTTACACCAACACAAAAAGCAATCTCCGGGCGACAACATTATCTTCCCGTCTCCACTCCGCCATTTTTGTGTTCACGAATCATTTAATTTGGCCCGTTGAGTTAAGTGACAATGACTGTGATGTCGCGGGCCGTGTCATCCACGCCCTCCGGCCATCTTGTGAATTACAATAATACTTTGATCGCGCAAAACTCTGGCCCGATACGGAATCCCCTCTCGTATTGAACCAGTATGATTGATTATGTCCGGAGCACTTTATTCGTACGAGCTGAATATGTGTGTTAATGTTATTAGTTCTTTTGATGGTATTAAATTTTTATTAATAAGTCTCGATGAAGTAAAAAAGAAAATGTAAAATAGTATGTTTTTTAAATAAGACAATGAGTCAAGATACTGACTCGTTTTATAAATGTGTATAAATCCTTTTTTGATTACGCGATGTTTAAATTTTGTAATTTAAAAGCGTTACATTTAAAAAAATTAAAGACGCAAGTTTAAAATTCTCCCTTTTTAATCATCATATACACGAATGCGTGCGTTAGAACTAAATGAGGAAAATATTTTTTATAAAAAATTTCTTTTATTAAACTTAAATATTTATTGGTAGTATTTTTTTCATTTTATTATGTAAGATAACTCAAAGAAGTTTTTTCATGAAAATATTACACAATTGCCGCAGAAACTTCTAGCGTAAGTTATGACAGTAGTGAAGCATAGGCCTCGAGAGAAATGTTACCCCGCATTTATTACCTTATAATCTGCCTGCTGCGTAAATGGATTACATTTTTGAGTTTCCATCCCGTTGCCTTCATTGTCTGGGGGAATGGGATAATTTGAATGATTACACCCATCGCGTGTTACGTTCATTCGCTCTTGCAAATATTATTCGAGCGCAGTTTGCAATATACTTTATTTTTGTGTACGTGTCATTAATGGAAATTGGACTTTTTTATAACAAAGAAACGTGTAGAGGGTACTAATCAATAGTATTTGTACCAAAAACGTACGTCAATTTGATGAAAATTAACTAAGTAGTGCATGCCTACACAAATGCCTTCTCAAATTTAAGAAATACAATTCTGTATCTTATTTACCCCTTGAATTACTACTATTACTGCTTTGGATTGAAGGGCTTGGTGCCCTTTAATTCGAAAGACTGTAATATAAGAACACTATTCGCCTTGGGACAGAAAAGGACGCCGCGATCGCACTTACTTATAACCAAGGACAAGGGCAAACAATACATTATCTATATGGCTCCAAAACAAATATTTTCAAACTCTAACGGTGCTTGAATTTAAATCGTTTCTATTGGTGGACTGCCCATAAAAACTAATAATTGCGTGATATGTAACCAGTAATAAGGCTGATCTATGCCCTTAAACGTTTGACATAAGACTTTCTTTATTAAAATTCCAGCTCATATTTAGCTTGGAAAAAGTCACCTCCCTATAAAGTTAGCTTTCCTAGTGAAAAATTACTATTGTATTGTATATTGATTCACCAACCTTAAAAATTATTTTTTTTTCTGTAAATATTCACAGATAGACACAAATTATTCTTCATTCAATCTGTCATTTCACTAGCTATGTTCGCTTTCAATCTAGAAATAATAACTGATTATTGTTTTTTTAGTTCATCACGATATGGTTACCGTTGAGTAAAACAAAATACATTCAGCTATTTCTATTACGTTCGTGAGTTCTTTTCTCACGTATCGCACAAGTCTATTCTTCAATAATATGACCATAGACAGATGCCATTGTGTCAAAACACAGTGAAAACGAACCAGACTGCGGTCGATCCATGAATGGATGCAAAAAATAGGCGAACTTTCATTTTGCGTTGATTGTGAGAAATATGCATTTAGGTATAACAGATCCGATACGTCAAATCTATTCAATGCTGACTTACAAAGCTGAGAAGGTTGCTAAAAGTCAGGTAATTTCCGATACAGCCGGTTTTTTGGAGTTAAACTGCCGTTTCCTAGTAATACTAAACCGGAAACAGGAAATGATTCCTGGGAGCAACAATTTTCGTTACTTAATTGATTTTAAATAAAAGATGTAATTTAAAAAGCAATGTAACGTGGAAATAGTCGATTTCCGCCTTAGCCAACAACCAGTGCAGTATATATAATCATCGCCCATTACAAATTTGTAAACATCAATGAATGGTATTAATTTATTATAATAAAAGAGGTATACTATAACATAATATATATTTGTAATAGGCCACTGTAACATGTACGCATGAGAAGTTAATATTAAAAACAGGCTCTTCGTCCTAGAAAACGTTTCATTAAAATTTATTAAAAAAAAATAATGCAAACATATCTCTCTTCATCTTTCACTACATCAAACACGTCCCTTTGACAATCTCCTCGCGAACATCACCAGACGTAGAACAGGGGAGGAGATACATCAAGTTATTAACGGTACATAAAATCTGCGCGACATTCCCAGTATCCGCGAAGACGTCTAATCAAATGTAATCCAGTTAAAACTTTTCCAATAAGCCTCCCCCATTGCATTCCGTCATGCTACGGGATCGTTAAATCCACGAGTAATTACATCGGGTAGAAAAAGATCGCTTGGGTAATCCGCGATAATTGAGATGACGGAGTCGGGACCGTCTCGCTCGTCTTCTGTAACTAACTCGGGGTTAATTTGTGAGTATAGAGTGATAACTGTTATAGCAGACAGTCATGGTTACAAATGACTTATCACGCTTCAAATAAGCCGGATTTTTATTTGATTATTTCATTGTGCGGGAATAGATGATTTGAAAATTAGATAAACATGTTTGTTGATGTTTCGTATTTCGAACCAGTTGTCGTACGTTCGAATGTTGTGAAACTTTGCTCTGACACAAATTTGTGTGTTTTTCGACTTAATTGGCAACAATTCGGCGAACATACATCATTCTATATTAAAATTTGTTTTAGTAGTTTAGTATATTGCTTACTTCAGCCGATCTGCTATAAATTTAGACCTAAATGTAAAATTCTCATACAAGTAATATAATTTACATCTGATCTTAGATATTTGTAGTGCAGATTGTATTTTTGTAGTGGGTCTAAAATGTCAAAAAAAAAATAAACGAGTTATAAAACGAACTTAACCTCGAAAAAATAAAAAGAACCTTTATGTCCTATACCTGTCAACTAAATAGCTCCCTGTATTATAGTACATAAATTATATTTACTCTGAAAATTAATAATTTAAAAGTAAACATACAATTCAATTGCTCCTTCAAACGAGGATTAGAACCGTGTTTCTAGAGTACAAAATAAAACGAGCGCCCGAACATTGAGTCGCTGCGGTTTCCAGCGCTTATTGCATTAAGTTACATTAAAACTTTCCTCGAAAACAAAACACAGTTCAAAACGGAACACAATTTCAAAGCACTCTTCGCCAAATTCAAAGTAAACAGTCACCTTAATTCTATAGAGCCCGACAAAGAAAAGGCAGACTTTCGGGACGCTCCCGACATTTTGGCCTTCGCGCGCTTTTGTGAGCTTTGTTTGCCGCTTAAAAATTTTCCCCCGTAAAAACTTTGATGTCGCACTGTCTTGACTAAAGCCCGCCCGTTCTTTAATTAAACGGGAATTTTCCGTTACACTCCAGCCCGGATTCGTAGGGAAAATTGTTAATTCGAAACAACTCGCTAATTAGGACACCTCCACGCTTTGTGCTTGTACACTTTGTGATTCGCGGTAAACGACGTCAGTGGGTTGGATAATGGAATTTGTTTTGAATAAATGAATGAAAATTACTTTTTTTGTAAAAATGATACTTGCGTAATACACAAAAAACCACACTTCTGTATTTTTTTTATCAAAAACAAATATAATCCGGAAAATAGATAAACAAAGTTATAATGTTAAATTTAACCCAGAAGTATTACTATCATATTGGAATATAAGTTTTACTAACAGTTTGTACCATTTGTTAGACAATAATTTATTAGTTTATTATGTCTGGGAAATTTTTTCACTTTGATGCAATAAATATTATAGCGCCTAGACAACAAATAACTATATGATTTCAAGGTTGGCTGTCTTGATATCTACGGGAAACTAACTAGAAGGGTTTGCCCCTGTATCTATGTTTCATGGTTATCTTAGACAGTGTTATAACCGTAAATAAGACGGAACCTTTAATGTCTCAAAACGGCTTGCAGATGTATGCCATTTCAATTCACGTCTAGAAGAATTTTCCAAAAAAAAAAATTCGACAACTAATACGTAAATTTAATTTACATTACTGGGTTCAATAACTAAGATGGGACTATTATTATGCGTAATTAAACATGAGCAACATAATATGCTTCGTTTCCGCTGTTATGCTGGAGGTCACGATGGTCTATTTTTAATAATGGGGTAAGATGAGACAGATGCGGTTAGGGCATCGGATACCCCGAGTTAGGTCGGATATTGTGAATGATTTACAGGCCACAATACATCCATTGATTAAGTCTTTTATGCTAACAGTTTTCAAATCAGTGGTATCAAAATAGACCGGATTTTAATTAAAGAAAATTAAAATCCCGTCTGTTTTACTGTTATTATTTATTTTAATAATATTGCACATGTTATACTCTAAGATTACAGTTTGAAGTAAATAATTAATAAGCGCCTTTTGACGTCGGTGTCTTCTAGTGACAGTATTGGTTATGTTAATAATTTAAGATAAGCATCATATTTCTGTCTAAAATTCTTTTATTCGGTTCTCTGTATATCCTTTAGAATGTTGTTCTTGTGTCAACCAAAGCCGCAAAAAGCATAAAATGGGTGGTAAAAACGTAACCTATAGCAACTTAGTGGTCATGCGTCGTACTTGTTTTGATGAATTATCACAGAGGTATTAGGTACCGCGACAATTCAGTAATAAAATGCTACATGAAAGAAACCACTTCAATTCTATAAATTCTATGTTTTATATGTCTTTAAAATGAATTAACAAGTGCTGTCACATCTCGTGACAAGTAACATCAAACGAAGTTTTGTCAACTTTGTTTGATCGTGTCAACACAGTTGTTCTAAATCGGATTACTATCGGCAACTGTGACATTTACTTCGTCGCTTTTACAACACATTCCAACATAATGAAGAACTATTAAAGCTGTAAACAACATTCATAGCCCTTGGACACTGTTAAGTAATTTTCATCAATTAAAGCACATTAAATTGGTTTTTGTTCTTGAAAAATTCGAACAGTTCTATTACCGAAAAGCATTTAATGATATGTATACTGGTAAATTTCATCTCACCAATTTGAAAATATTGTATAAAACAGATGTAAAAATTACAAAAAAAGAAAACTATAAATATAGAGAAGCATAACAGCCTCAGCTGCTTATATCAATTAAACACCAATATTAAACCTAACTATTTCTTTTTTCTATCATTTAACAAAATTATTATTTATAAAAGATATATCTAATCAATCAAACATATATTTTTAAATTCAATTCCATACAAAAACCCAGTCATTTGTTGCGAAATCAATATCTTTATAACACAACACAACCTGAACCCGTCACAAAATATTCTAATATCAAACCTATCGATTCGCGAACGGTATTAAGAAGGGAATTACACGCAGGTGTGGAGGTCGTCATTAATGGGGGATTATGTTACCCTCTTTACCCTCCCTACATTATATATATACTCCCGTTACCCAGATGCTAACCAAGGAGTTCTCAATGTAGCGAAAAAAGCGCCTCAGATTATTTTTATTCAGCCCCGAAGCCTTATAAGTCACCTATTGAATTACCCCCAAAAAAGTCGGTGGCACGTCAAAAATTCAATTTGGGTACACGGATAGATCGGGGATATTTATTTAAGCACAATTACAACGAAACCGTGTATGCAGGATAATTTTTTTTTCTGTGTACTCTTTTGCAGCGGTGATTTGTTTAATCTTGAAAACCAATAGTGTACGTTGATTTCATTTCGATGTCGCATTATTGTTATTTGTGTACAGTAACGAATTTTTCTAGTGACGTACTAGTATATCTAGTTTTAATGTAGTTAAGGGTCATCATCATCATCATAATCGGCTTTTATCAGTCCACTGCTGGACATGGCCTTTTTAAATGAACGCCACGACAGCTGTTCCTTGTTACTCGCTTCCGAACCGAACTCTGTCGGAGGTTGACGAATACTCCGCCTTCCCAAACATCCTAGTTAAGAATGATTATGTAAAGTTAAAAATATCGTATCCCCTTTTATGACCAATAAACTGTATATCTATAAAATAAATATATGGCCGTTAAGGCATTTGTATTAAACGTTTTGTATTAAGTCACGATATGCGTAAATGTAAGCCAATGCTAGTTCTGGTAAAAACTTTTTAAATTTTTTATGTTTTATATGTTTTCTCCTTATCTGTTAAAATTATTCTCGATATTTCATAATAAACGTTTTAAATAGTAAGATGAAAAGTTATTCTAATAACTAAGTATAAAACAACTGTAATAACATTAAACGTACTGCGTTTCAATTAGATTACGTACACCTTTTTTTTAGATTCATTAAGAATTTGGGACTCCGAAAATAATTCTTCTTAAATAAATTTCATGTCTTTTTAAAAGTCACGTAGGCAGCGGCCTTATCTTCATTTGACGGGACGAAAGAGGAAAGCGTGGGGTAGGATTCTTTTAATTTGGAAAGGTAAAATTTGGCCAAGATAATTCAAAGCAACGGCTTAATTAGCTTTAATACAATTTATTCGTTCAGACGTGCTATCTTTGTTAATAGAAATGTTTATCCTTTCTTTACCGGTAACATAAGACCAGACTTTTTACAGATGAATCCATTTGGAGATATGGAACTTAAATGTTTGCTTTTAACGTTGCACCCGTTTATATTAAGAGCTGCTGGTTTGATCGCTAAACTATAACGTTACGACAAGAAAAAAATTTATCAGTTTTTAACGTAGATTAAATTCCAAAATGCATGCAGGGCATGTAAAATATCGGTCCACCCACCAACCCGCATTGGACCCGCAAGGTTGATACGGTCCAAAACCCCCTAATTGATAGGTGTCTTAGGGAGGCCTATGTCCAGCAGTGAACTATCACAGTCTGATGATGATGAAATTCCAAAGATTGTATAATATATAACGACTAAAAATTCAAAAAATCTGTTTTAGAAGTATACTTCGTACTGTTTAATAGTATTTCGCTTTCTTTGCGACTATATTCTTTAATTAAAAGACAGGAAGAGAACATTGCGCTCAAGTTTCGTGTGTTAACTTGAATGTTTGCCATATCTACAAAGAGAATTGTATAAATGTAGGAAAATAAGAGTTTGCCCCTGCCCTAACCACGCTATAAAGGAAAAGTATTTTTAAATTCTTGCTGAAGAAAAAGACTGAAAAGCATATACAATATTTTAAATTTCACAATACGTAGACATGAAAACGTACAAGTAGTGCAGTTACTCTCATATATATGTTAAAGTTATAAATGACATTAATACTGGCTTCTTACGTGAATGATGTACAGTTGCAGTAACAAAGCCGGTGATTTAGTATGGACATGTAGAGGCAGGGGATCACATTAGGCTGGCAGGGCTCTCCATACATCAGTGCTCCAGCCACGGACCCGCGCACTTTGTTACCCCTGACAACCGCATTATTTGACCACAATTTCGAATTCAGAGTACCGCCTACGCAAATGAGCCGTGATCAAGATTGTTCCTAAGAACATGGGTGTATGTGAAATTCGAGTGTGTAAATTTGAGAAATTCATTCGGGCACTTCTTGTCACTCCAACTCTGTTAGGATACATACAATCTTAGACAAAATAAATGTAATTTTGTAGGCCAAATCTGGACTATGATATAATCTGAAATATTGTTCTAGTCTCAAATCTTCAACAGATTCACTAATATTAAAATACAATTTTAAAAGTTTTTTTTCCATCAATTTAAAACAGCACTACTAACTGAAACTGTTTCAAATTCAATAACACGCTTGTGTCGCTGACAAAATAACAAGAATATACTAGTTTTAAACTTATGTCGAGTTTAATCGCGTTTACTTTATAACAAATTCGACTTTTCAGACCGACGTTTCATGCGTCATCTTGTCAAAGTCAACCCGCGCTCTCAGATTTATGCAGAGCAAGCTCTTTAAAGCCAACTTGTTACTCGTGAAGTTTCATGACTAGATATTATTTGAGTGCTTTCAAAACTCTTGAAAATTCTATGAACTATAAAGACGTAGATAATCGGTAGACATTGTGCTTTCAACAAAGTGTTAGTAAACTTTAAAAAGCTATAGATTTTTATTAAGTTATTTATTTTGTACTAATAATAGTTTTATTTTAAAATAAGGATATAGATTAGTAAGGTATTGATTTTGGTTTGACTAAGCCGAAAATAACCTGGGTTCACAGATGTTTACCCAAAAACTTACTTATTCCGGCGGAAAGCGTGGACTACAGTTTTAGGCAGGGTGCCAAATCGTTAGGCATCCTTAAATATGGATTTAATTAAGCGTCGGTACAAATTAAAACTTCCTAATCAAGTTAATTTGCTTCCAACATCATTAAAATCACTACTTTATGTCTTTTTTACAATTGACTTCAAACTGACTTCTCGATTAAGGTATATCTTACAAAGAGCTCGAAGCATGCTGTCCTTATTCCTAATAGCTTGGCAGGTGCTGTGACCAAAGTTGGAAATCTCAAAGCCCCGGCTAGTGAAACAAAAGGGGGCAAAATAAACAAGCTTCAATCACCGTGCGTGGACTTAAAGGGGAAGCAGCTGAGGATTAGGCAAACGATCAACCCTTTGTTGTATTAAGCGGGATTGTGTTACCCACAGGCGTCGTGTGCCAGCGTTTGACATGATAATCTGCGTAACATACGCGTCGTCTTGGATCAACGCAATACGCCCGCGAACTTGTGCTCGCATTTATATATTTAGCTTAATAAATTTAAAATCTTGTTATAATAAACAGTATTACCGATAGTATTCTTACTTTTTCTCTTTATATTTTTGCTTCTAAAATAGAACAAAAAAAGCGTATGTACCAGTATAGAGGCATAGCATTTTCTCGCTGTTTCAAAACATTTAATTTTTTCTTATAACTGTAAAAATACAGTTATAATAATTAAATGTTCTTAAATATTTTATTCAATACTATCTTAGCTTTATATCACTATATAATAAAATAAAATAAAAATAAAAAAATAATTTAATAAAAAAATGTTTAAATACAGTTATAACAATTAAAGGTTTTTAAATATTTTATTTAATACTATCATAGCTTTATATCACTATATACTTCTACTTTATATTGGTTTTTGATGGAGATTATTCTGTCATTTTGATTATCATTAAGTTTGAATTGCTCAATTAATTTATTCGAATCGGCAGACAAAGAAACGCTCGTAAGTATCCTTACTGGTTTTATCATTATAATTACGTTATTTCCACTTTCACGACGTATTTGTACGCTCGCAAAGTATTAAAGGAATTACGAAATCTGTCGCTCCGTTTCCGTTCTACTCGCAACGTTTTAACATTTATGAATTCAATTTCACGACAGTCTGACAAATATACACAGTAGATAATCATACTTTTCGTATTTCGTCAGAAGGGAAACGAGAACTTCTCGATATGGCTCGGTTTAATTTTATAATATTCTTTATTTTCCCTCGAATAAACCTATACGTCATTGAAGAACTTAATCCGTTATTGATTGCCCGCCGATGTGAACGAAAGGTTTTTGCTATACAAGATTAATTCGCTGCCAAGTCTTTGCCAAGGTTGTTTTATTACGTACGTTGTAGGTACATGAAGTAAATCGGTGTTCAAATAAATAAAGAAAATATATACACGAATTACATATTGTTTTCTACTATCCTTTAGTTCTTACACTTTTATTTTTATAAAAAGATCAATTAATCAGAAGTGTAAATTTTCTAACACCGTGTAAAAACTCAAAATGCATTTTTTTTTCAAATTGTATTACATTATCATCAGCCCGTGGATGTCCACTGCTGGACATAGACCTCCCCTAATGCATGCCTTCTCCATTAGGTGGTTTTTGGACCGTATCCCGTCACGCTGGTCCAATGCAGATTGGTGAGTTTTAAATTGTCAATGGTATGATAAATGCATGCTTAAGTGGGAAATGTAGAATTGAGGTCAAGAAGTTCTTCTTGCCGCTATGAATAGTATCGGTTTAAAGTATAATATTATGAATTTGTTTCCCATATTAAAAATCATCTTATGTCTTTCTTATCTGTATGCATCGAAGGAGATGTTCTCATGCACACTGTACAGTGCATATTTTTATCATTAATCGAGTCACCATTGATATTTTAATTAAAACGAGTGACAAAAACAGTATAAAAGTATAACTTAATATCGGTCACGTATTAAATCCGTCGCCATCGTGATATTAAACTCTTTCTACCGCTCTCTATTTGTCGTCACTTAGATTTTGAACGTCGCAGCTTGTGGGAGCCTCGGGTGGCGGAAGTCGATACAAAAAATCAGTGACACCGCTCGGATGAAATTCGTGTGTGCCACTGCCGTGCAGTGGGAATATCCTGTGTCTAAATTTACTCCATCCCTATTCTGTGTCTGATTTTTTTATATGACGCATTCGAAGATATGTAATACTGTGATTCATTTCTTTCTATCAAGTATATTAACATGTTTAATAGTGTCCTGTAGGTGTCTGTATATAGAGAGAATATTTTAACCTAGATAATAATTATTTAATACCCAAAAATTGAGAAGTTGTTAGCTAAGACGAACTTTCTTTCTTAAAAGACAATCGCACATGGTGTAATTGGCAACCTAAATTTTAGCATTAGTGATATCATTAGTGTAGGTGGTTGTTACGCATTCATTTACCAGCAACGCTCAATAAAAACAAGTGACATATGTTAAACTTTTGGTCCATCATATATGAACAGAGTAAAAAAAAGACTCACATTAAGAAAACATGAACTCAAGTCAATAGTGTTGTTAGCCAAGTTACTTATATCATTTAACATGTAAAAAGATAGAAATAATTGCATAGTATAATAGAGTATCGAGTGCGAAAAGTTACAGGGAAGATTTTCACGTTCCTGCACATTTGGATAGAGTTTCGCATCGGGAATAATTACAGGAACCGGCAGCGACTGTCGTCTCATATCTCATTCATATGCCGTTGTATTGTTTGCTTTTATGCGAAAATCAATTTCGCGTCTGGCGTTAATGGCATACATTGGCGAAAATTGAATGAAATCGGCTTTATTGTGAGCTGTTTTTCGTGGAAAGTGGATGAATCTGACGGGAAATGACACTCAATTATAAATAATAACTATTGTCGTTATTCGTTGTCTGTTGAAATGACAAAAAAAAATTGCAGCTGGCTGGTCGCTTATTTCGTCTCATTTACTACTTTTATTTATATGATTAATATTATGCAGAATAATAATAATTTAGAAAGACATTATGTAAATATAAATATTTATGTCTTGTTGATTAGATGTCAATGATTTAACCCTTTATTATTGAAATCCGCTGTTATAATTTTTTAAATTAAAAATCGTCTGTTGTTACTGCCAAGATCGACTTAACGATAGATATTCAATGATAAAATATATATTTAATAAAAGCTGCAATATTAAGTATGTATACTCCTAGATAAAACATTACTTTAATTTGATGTTAGAAACATAACGCCATCAGTACAACTAACGTTAATCGTGAAAGATATTTAACGTCTAAGAGAATCAAATTTTACTCCGCACTAGTACAATTAGTATACTACTACGTATAAATGTATTGAGATAAAGTCATCATCAGCCTGTGGTAGTCCACTGCTGGACAAAGGCCTCCCCTAATGCATGATTTCTCCATAGGGGGTTTTGGACCGTATATCACCACGCTCGCACCTCGCACCACGCATCGGACGCATCGATCATCTTACTTTTCAGACAATAGGCTGATCGGCCCAATTTGTCGTAACTAAATAGAAAACAACGATAACACAAAGTTGTTTCTCCGCGGGATTCGAACCCACGACCACCAGTTTATAAAGCAAAAGCCAATACCACCAGACCACGGAGGACCAGATAAAGTATTAAATAGGTAATATAAAAAGTGACAAGTACTTACATGTGAAGTAACTTACTTAAGTGTAAAGAAAAGAATAGGGTTTTGTCACATATTTCATATCTTAATAGACATCTTTTAGAAAAAGCTGGTAATTTAAAATAGAGTGCTGCCATCAACTTCAGTTAATAAGCATTTTATCGCAATTTATAGTAACATGCGGCCGTTAGAATTTGCTAAGCGGGGTTGGGTAACGTCGGTGGCGGTCGTATGTGACAAATTAGGCACGTTGCCCACCTGAGCGAGACCTGTCGCGACATACGGAGTTCGACGGCGCTCATTTGTACCACTCGAAGGGGGATCGAATACGAGATTATCTAATTTGTTATCTACGCTAACAGGTTTATGTTTATATAGACTGGCGATGGTACGTTGGTTCTAATTAGTGGAAAATGGAATTAAATAATGATTATTTGAAATTTGAACCGGCTGAGGTAAAACGAGTTTGTGCTTTGAAATTTTTGCTATATAGAGTTTTAGTAGCATTAACAATAAACTATATATTAGAAGCATTCACAATAAACGATATCTTGCATGCATTAAAGTCAGATAGCTATTTAAGGTTAGCAAGTTATTACATCATTTAATAACATTATTTTGCTTTAAGAAGTACAGAAGGTATGGAACTTTATTTTATTATAACAAATCTAAAAATAAAATTTTAACCAATAATGGGTCATTTGTCGTCTTTTTGTACAAATTTACACTTTTAAATTAAATAATTGGAATCCGTTTGTTGTTCTGTTTTCGTATTTAATATAACTGCACATGTGAATATTGTTTATTTAATTAAAATCAAAATTCTACCGAGGCATTGCACTTCTTAACTTCTTTCGTAAACTGATTCAGCCTTGAATCTCATCGTATGTAATTCAGGTTTCCAATTTAGTGTTACTTCGTAAAGTGGTGAATGAACAATTGCTCCGAGACAGACCTATTTGTGCCTATTATTTGCTCAATTGTTTCGCACTGATACACGAAGGTCATTGGTATGCAGATCTTGTTACCAATTACATGTGTTGTTGATTTTTGCATGGATGTGAATTTATTTTTCGTATAAAGAGACCTTTAATAATGTGATAGACATACGACTTATTATATAATTAAAAAGAAGCTAGTAAGCCCAGTTGTACTTCAGAAAGAGAAGAACCTGTTTTAAACAATAGCTTTTTGAAATATTTGTAGTCACTAAAGTATTTTTTGCCTTTTGATATACTAACGTAATTTTATTAGCTCACTTATTTATGATTTTTAGTTTACTTCTATGCAATAAAAGTCCCCTTTTCAACAAAATTGATTACCGTTATTCATTTTAAAAGTTTTTGTGTTTTATAACGATAATAGATCACAAAGAAGGTACTTAAAAACTTAAAAAAAAACTACTTGATCCCCACATAATAGAAAAATAAGCAATATAAGACGCAATCCTAGACAATGCGTAAAGTTCAGCCAAAACAGAAGCCGTTTCGAGCGAGTGATTCCCAATAAAACTCAAAGCCCCTAATCATAGTCCTTTGTTAAGCTTACAATGCACCGCCTCTACGAGCTCCTTTATATTCGCTAAGGAATCGCGTTCACAATTACTCAGGAGTGCGACGTGACAGCACGTGCTGGGATGTCACTTCATTAAGGAATCGAAACGTGACAAGGTGCTATATATAAACATGTATCTGCAAAATATATATCAAAAATTTCGAAGCGATAAATTGCCAGTGTTCACGAAATCAATGCCTTTGTAATTAGGAGCACAATTGTCAGTTAAGTCACTTCATTAAGGAATCGAAACGTGACAAGGTGCTATGGGAATATGACCAGACTAGTGGTCGACTTGGGAGGCAATTTAGCCGTCAGGACTTGCTAGCTTGGTTTAGCAGAGGACAGCTAGTGAGCTATCCGGATTTAACCTATTAATCCTCCAGAACTAGTTGTACGTCAAGGGTTTAGTGGTTGGTCTATAATTACAACTAAATAATTGTATATTTAACTTAATAACGGGAAATACATAACTTTAGATGCTCTTTTTCACTGTGTGGGTCATGGAAAACACTTTTTCATGCATAGTTTTTGTGTTCACAAATTTGTAGGTCGATACGTGAGAGGTGCTATAGGATATGACCAGATTCCCTTAACGATCGACTTGGGAGGCTGTTAGCTGTCAGGGCTTTACAGCTAGAGTTAGCCATCCGGATTTAAGCCGTTAATATTCCAACAGTAGACAGATTCAGTGGTGGATCTACTAGTATAACAGTAGTAAGTTCAATGATTTGATTTATATGCGATATGATTATTTATTTGCAGAAAAATTTCTTAAATATATAATTATAATAAATGGACTAGTTTTCATTGCTTTGAATATAAAAAAAATGTATTTTCGTTTTTGTATGAGATTAAGTTATTGTTTATTATTCTCTTTGGAATTGAAATATTATGTTAATTGTCAGCCATGAGTAAAAACAACAAAAATTAAACTATTCAAAGTCAAAATTAGATAAATGGTTAAAGAAGCAACTGCTGTTAGTAATAACATGTAAAAACAGCATATTCTTCATGTTTTTAATCTTAAACAGTTTAATTGTTAAGTCCTAAAAATGTGACACTTCCGTGAAAGAAGTCTGGTTAAAGCGGTATGCGAGTGGTCTAGACAGATTTGTTATACATTTGTAGCGTTCTTTATGCTATTTTGACAGTCCTTAGAAATAAGAGCAAAACATAACAACTACATTTTAAATGATGCAGACTTATACTTTTCATGTTATTTTTTTTGCTCCTTTAGTTTCATTTAATAATTACTGCATTGATAGTGTTCTAAATTTAATCTTGGCATGAGTGTGTTTTAAGAATTAATTTATTATTTTTTTACTATTGTACATTTAAAGCCTATACATAAAATTAACAAGGGTAGCAACATATGGACAGTAAGCTTTTACTTTATAAGATTAAATATAATATTAATAATATACGTTTATTTACATTATTTTATTATTGACGATTATAAATTTTTTATTAATATACTAATAGCAGACTGATGCTTAACCTTATAGGTTTAAGTAGAGTTATTCAATTAAGACGAATATTTTATGAAAAAAAAACATATAGTAACGTAAAAACAATATAAATTGAGAAATTGTGTATACAGTGTCCTATTAAAAAGCAATAAAGGCGTAGCCTCAGGGTTTGGGCCTATTCAGGAAGAATTAAAAAGAGGGATCGGTTTTCTTGCGATTAACTTTATTAGAATTCATTCATAGAACGGCAGGGGACTACTAACGAGCCTTTTCATCGCTGCCTATAGATATCTGGAGATTGGGCATACCTTACCAAGATTTTTGCCGAAATATACTCGAGAATTTTTGGAGGATATCTATATAGAATATATTATACTTTATGTCTTCAGTTTTCTTTTATAGATTCGGAAAGAGGTGCAGGTCATGATGTCGCTAACATAACATAATTCTCATTTAGAGAGCAAGGAACTTTTACAAAGACATACGTACAACATTTTAAATATAGCAATAGGAATTCTCAGAAGCAGCGGTCTTTTATAAAATTGCAGCATACTGTTTAACATTTCTATTAATAATTTAAGTAAAATTTTATTTTTATATTTATATGTCTATCGGGTTTAATTAGATAACGCCTATGTTTAATATCTTACGCTCACAAATAAATCTGCAAAAATGTGGCTTTTGCATCAAAACAATAAGAACGGATACTAATAACGGACACATTTTCCGAACAATAACGAAAATCGACGCGTCAAAAACAATCATCTGCAAAAATATAGAAATGTCGAAAAGATAAATTGCCATTGTTCAGCAAATCAATGGCTTTATTATTGAGTGCGTAATTGTCAGTTATTATCTTCCGTCCACTGTCAGTTGCTTGTCTTCGAATCTATACAGTAACATTCGTGTCAATTAGTCGTGATTATTCTCTACGGGAAATTATTGCAATTTGCGAACAGCGAAGCGATTCTCGATATTAATGTTCCATAAATATACCTTTCAAATTATTACCATCGTCGAAATATCGGTGACGGGCAACTTTGTAGATGAATTGCTGTATCGAAACGTGAAATATTAATGCGTAAAGTAGTTTCGGATACATTTAACATCACGTCTACGGTGTTTGAATAAATAAAATGTGTTTGAGCTATCAAAAATAGCAAAAAAAATACCAAAAATATGCCAAATGTTTTCTTATGCGGATGTAATATTTATTTATGTGTTCATATTTTCAGTATCCAATATTAGCGTTATTTGTTGAAATACTCAAAAGTGGGCTTTGTTCTATTCATAATTATGAAAATTATAACGTGTCGGAATAAAACGAAAAAATTCAAAATATATTTACGTTAACTAATTAGTATATTGAATAATAATTGAAAATATTTTATATTACTATGACATATCAAGTAACCCAAGCTTTAGTTCAGGTATAGAACTTTATATAAACTTTGTTTATTTATTTTTTTAGGTTTTGTTTTTCAGTTAGAAATAATTTTGTCGAAATTATATCTCCAGCATTTGTTTATGTGGGCCATTCTCTCCCCTTAGGCGGCAACTATAATTCCGTGAAAATGGTTTTAATACAAATTGAGAGTACCAGGGGCGCATAAGACCGCAGGGCGTTTCAAGTGATATAAATTGGTAAAGGGGAGAGCGCAGTTGCCTCGAAGATAAAAGTGACAGTGGAAAATTATTTTCCTATGGTCTAAATAAACATCGCTCTATTATTGCGTAAAAACTTATCCAAAATGATGAGATGAGAGATGAGTTAAAAATAAAAGTAATTTGAAATATTAGAATATTGTAATATTCGAGTTTCCCTTTTTATTTAATTATTTTTAAATTAGCTTCTTTAACAATTATCTTGGATTATATATTATCGTATACAATATATAGTTTTATGATTTAAAATTCTGTCTTAGCGACATTGTATCATATAAATACAGCATATTTAAAATGTATATCAATGCTTTTTATAATTTATCACTGGAAGTGGGCTGTAGTAATTAGACCAATGGTAAAATAATTTCTAAATCCAAAGAAAGAAAGAATGACGAATTTCTTTATGAATAAATTATTTAAATTTAAATTAATGCAAATGCATACTTATAGTCATACACGCTGAGGGCGGATGCGGCGAAAATGAAGTTGTTTTTCCTTTCTACCCCCTGACATAACTTATGCAGTCAACATTTGTAATAGTCCTCCGGGCGTTATTGCGCATCAAAAAGGATGTGTTGCTCTTAAGTATTCATGAAGGGTGACAATGGAAGGATTAAAAGCTAGGGCAGGTCCATGCTAAATATGTTTAGAAACCGTTTTGGAGAAGAGTTATATTCTCAAGAGCACAAAAGTGGACGATTATTGACACGAATGCATTGCAGGAACATTGTACATAACGTTTTTTTAGGAAAACTAAACTATCTCTTTGCAAATTAATCAATTATGATTAATTGCATGTGCATATTATGTGCTTTATAACTATATAAATAGTAAAATTAGTAAAATTTTACTTGCTTTGATGTTGCGATTGAGATGCTAGTAGGTCGAAAAAATACATTGAAATATACGTTATACATAATCCTCTGATATATTGAATGTATCAATGATAACGACTAAATTCACAACTTTTGCCTTCAGTCATTCTTATTACCAGGCATGTATACGTTTTAAAGGCATGTATCTCAATTTGATTAAATTTGTTACCTGGACTTGTGCTTCAAAGAGGTCGTGTGTTGAACGCGAGTTCACATCAGACCAGACTCAGTAACTATTACACCTTTGATCGCATACTTCGAGTTACATCCGAAACGGACACATAAACGTACGTAAAGCCCAAGGTACTGGAAAGTCCATTCGAGTGGCAAATGGCGGGTAGTGCCTGCAAATGTTAATACTATCCCGACTTTGGTACGTAATACGGGTGCAGGTTGCTGGGGGGCTGCGTTTGACGAGTGCCGCGAGCGACACCTCGGAAAATTGGACGGGAAATATAATTGGAAAATTATTCGGGTCCGCCACTTCCCGTGCCACCCCGCGGAGGGTAAACATTTCCTGTCTATTTTTGGCGCGCTTGTTATGTTTTTAAACTCAAAGTTTGCTACGTGAGCTTGCGTTTGAATTAGATGGGAAATTAAAAAGTTATCTGTAATGGGTGCGTTTGATGAGGCGGTTTAATGACGGTTATCTTAATCGCGGATCAGTTATCACGGGTTATAACAATTATTACTTTACATAGCTTACGATCGAAATTTTTTTTTTAATTTTTCAAATTTATTTTCTTTTCAAATTGAAACAACGAAACTTACTTTTACTGATGAAACATTAATGTAATTAACATAGACTAGCACTATATAATGAATTCTGGGTAATATGTAAGATATAATAGTATGTGGTAATATATTATAGGATTACTACAAGTTCTGAATGTTTTCGATCAAACAAAAGTACCAAAACTAAATTCCAAATATTCACTTCCATTTCCCTGCTATACCTCCGAAATCATTTCGTGTCAACAAATAACGAACAGTCCAATCCACGTTCCAATAACGACAAGTATACAGCGCGCTTAAAGCATAATTTATTCATGCCGTTTATCTCCAACAATTGCTTTCCGAATAGACGTTCTCGAGTCGGCGTGTCTCTTTTTCAAAAAAGTCACGCTTTTCAATTTTCTCCAGCGATGTCACACGTCGGCGGCTTTCGTATTGTTATGACGTTACACGCTTGTACTCGTTCTGCATAAGTTTTGAAGTTATTTCGCTGTGGAAATGTGCACTTGTTATATATAGTAGTGGTGATGCATTCATTGTTGTATAACCGTTTGAATGTTTGTTGCATTTAATGATAGTGAACATAATAAGGCATATATATCATTGCGTAATATTTAAGCTCATTACAAATAGACCGCATAAAGAGACGGTGTGATAGTTTGAGACTAAATTTATTTTGTGTGATGTAAAATTTGAATCTGGGATTTAGGATGTTGATGTCTTTTTGTGGTCATATGATGTTGTCTAAAACTTGTAAATTCCATGATAAATAAGTAATAACTAGATAATTATCGGTATTTCTTTTCATTTATTGTTATTTAAATTATATTTAAACTCCTAAAATACTTTAAAAAGACTACCCTTCTTAAGTCGATTCTAGAACATTATGCCATTAGGCATTTTGTCCATGTCTATTATAAATTTTTAAAAAAATTGCAATATAAAACACACCATAAGTTAATCGCCAGTGAATCAGATTATTAAGTCCTGTTATGATACTAGCTAGTTTACCCATTAAACACAGAAATTTCTTCTTTATTCGTCGGCATCAGTAAAAACACCTAACAAGTACAAAACTGTACATACTATATATACGATTGCAAATATGACTTGAAATACAAAATCATAACATCTTAACTAAGATTCGCGAGTAACCCCCAAAAATATCGTTGCCTCATAGACGTTTCATTTGCTCCCCAACACGTTTCATCCCTAGGGATAGACGCCATCACATTGCTGTTAAATTACAACTGTACACTTGAATGTATCGTATTTGTACTGCCAAGGAATATACCACAATATACATGTTTAATATTCGGATTAGACTGTTAAATTGAACAATAAAATGCTAGCGAGCTGTTCCGTCATAAAATCGTAATAAAAAATATTTTTACCGTATATAAGTAATTATTTAAACTTATTATTTATGTTCCATTAAACATCTTTAATGTCAAGAGAAGAAGAGCCAAAAAAATACGAAACTTCCAGAAACAAATGCAAAAAAAAAACATATTGAAAAGAAAAATTTTTTTTTAGAGTTTTACATAATTTCAAGAACTCATTTGTACAAGAGAATCAATGTTAGTATACTGAAACGTGTATATACGAATCCACGCTAAGTAACTTTATACCTCTCAATTCGCGTGATATTTGTGCAGAGCATACCCGCTTACAAATCCGCAAATATTGCTCCGTTCGGCGTGTTGTAATAAGTTAGCAACGCGACCGAGCACGTACGACACAACCCCAGTGCGTTCGCGGAGCGTTTCAGCAAACAACGCGTGATCAGGACCGTCCCTGTAGGATTTCCGTACGCGTCAACGCAAGGAAGACGACACCGGCTTCGTTTGTTTGTATTAAGACGTTAAGTTTACCTGGATCAACACGTTCGGTGTAAGAATGGAGCGTTTGTTTCGGTTATTTTGTGTTTGCGTTTGAAATTCTGAGTAGGTTGTTGGTTTGGAGAAGTAATGGATATCCTAGATTGTTAAGGCCTTTTTTGTCGTATGCACTTAAAAAAAGTCGCTGGAAAAGGCTTAAAACATCAGAATAATTTAGTATGGCACTTGAACTTCGTAAAATCGTTGAAATTTAATCACTATAATTTACAATTATCTTTGACTGTTTCAAGCTATCTAATTCGTCTATATCAATGGCATTTGATAAGGGCAAAGTAAAATAGAAGGATATTAATATATGTCTACAGATTGCGTACTATAATTTATCTACAGATGTAACTGTAAAATGAGCTTTTCAAACATCCGTACAGAAGCTTTACAAACATGTTTACATCCGTATAAGTGTACGTGATATCTATTTCAGCCGGAAAGCAGCATGAAAACATATTTGTATTACAGTTTGAAAGCCGCCTTCGAGTTTAATTACAGGGTTAGCCTCTAATTAAATACTCTGAATTATTACGTGAAACACGAAGCGAAACTGTAGTCAGCGTTATGTTTCGTAAAATCTCGGTATCTTTATAGGATCATAATTGGTTGTATACTTTGCTCTAATAATAATAAGCTCTTTTGAATATACTACATATATTGGTATTTTTAGGTATAAGAACATTATTTATAATAAATCCTTGAACCCGTCGTTTTTGTTACACATGAAAGAGTTCAAATAAATTGTGCATAGATAAACTTGTAATCTAAACCTGGGCAAGGGCGGTCTTATCGCTGCAAGCAATATGTACCCTGTAGGACAGATAAGACAAAATAAATAAATAAAAAAATAATAAACAAGAAAATAGGTCAGTTCTGAAAATAAGAGAACCTCGTTATTATGAATATAATATATAAATATTACATTTGTTTACTTTTATTTGGAAAGTGGTTTGTTATAACTCAACAATAAGAGCTATTAATGTTTTAAAATTAATGAAAACAGAAAAATTATAGACATAACTTTCGTCAGTGTTGAATTCAAGTCATGCTTCAAATAAGTGGCCAGGCGGGCTTAATATCGAAGATTTATACTGAAAAGTTAAGGGAGATCTTCCTTATTGGCAAACATGGAGGGGACGAGGTTGATAATTAATCTGCCCAGACGGATGGCGGGTGGATAGGTGTGGAATACAAATCACGGGCGCGATCCGTCGTGACGGGAACACTGAGTGCTACAAATTTACAAATGCAACGTCAAATACATAAAAGTAGTAGTGTATGCGCGTCTAAATATTATTACCGATGTATTAAATAGCACTTCCTTACTATGTCTATAAATAGAGATTTTTCTCGACTTTTCAGGCTTAAATAGGATTTAATTATAAGTTATGCTTATTGGAGAACATTCTAGAAACTAATAGATTATAATTGCTTTTAGTCCTTCTGGTTTCATAAGCGGAATGGAGTGTTTAAACTCCATTGATGTCATAAAATAGGTTTGATTAATATCAGAAATGGATATGTTATGAATAATTAGAGAGTAGCAAAGAGAAGATGAAATAGTTTAAAGCATACCACAAACCTATATGTTACCTGTAAACCTATAAGTGTTACGAGTTTTAATTACATAACATATCCATAAGGATATTAGCTCTTTCGTTCCAGTTTTAAGATACACTGTAAAACCTTTGTTATAGAGAGAATAAAAATATATTATATTTTTCTAAAGTCAAAATTTTGTTACCATATAAATATATATTTAAATATTTACTTTTTAACAGTTTCTTACTTTTCTTTGGTATAAAATAATATGTAGATAAATTAAAAAGATACAAAAAAAATTATTAAAGGAATTTTCCGGTACATATATATATATTAATATTAGCTTGTAAAATAAAGTTCAAGTTACTGGCCGATAACTATAAGTATTAAAAATAAATGTTCTATAAAAATGAACGACCCATAAAACGGAATATTGTTCCCAGAGGTTTAAATAAAATATCGTAGAGCTCCCATCTCTCTAGGTATGAACACGTTTTATAAAGCACTCCGGCAGCAGTAAATGTTATGAACAAAACAAACTTTTACTTAAGTTAAAACTGCATAGTCAAGTTCGTTTTATATTCAAATTTAAATAAATACTCTCCTTTGCCTTGCTTTTAATATTTAATGACAATAACTGGACTTTTTATATATAATAAGAACTTTAGCATATACCTCACAAAATGAGTTAATAATAAATTACAATGTTAACAAACTTTATGTTTTGGATACATGAATGAATACTTACAGACGTAGAAAAAACTTGTTAACCTTATCCCTGATACACTCATGTACATATTTGAAACGTAAACAAAAATCGTCACAAGGAATCTTATCTTTTTATATTTTGTAGGCAGTGTCAGCTCACTAAAAAGTCTTTAACGCTCGAAGAATGACAAAGACTTCAAATATTTAAAAAAAAATTAAAATCGATGTATATTTGTTTAAAGTTACATATATTAATTACTCTAAAAAGCGCTTTTATGTTAAAAAAATAAATTTTATGTATGTTGCTGTAGTTTTTTTTATAATTAAAAAAATATGTGACAAAGATCTATAAACCGAACAACGAACAGTACAGATGTAAGAATGTAACGGAAATGATTAGTAGGACACGTCCTTAAGTCACGTATCGCATTGTAACTTTAACTGGAACTGCTGCAGTTAAAAATGAACAATGACACTTAAAGCGCTATGTGACTTTATTAACGTGGCAACATTGTTGGCAGTTTTCTTTATTTGAACTGTGAAATATGTGGCCAGTATTGTACTTTCAAAAGTTATATTACATTTTTTTTATTTATTTATAGACTTGCCCTTTACTTATTCGTTCTATATTTAAATATTAATACAATCGGCAAACGTACGTTCGAAGCTAAGTATAGGGATTTATGAAATAAGAAATGTTGAATTGCTTCGAAGTCGTCGGGTGGAATGGCAGAAATATTTGTCAAAGGCCTTAGATGTTTTGTCGCGTTTTTAACGCTCAAACGATCGCACGGAACGTGGATGTTTTAATCAAATATTTGCTAAGGAAAAATCTTTTATAAATGGTAATAACCTGCTGACCATTTCCCTACTTATTGGTGAAATGTCGACAATTTACGTCGCATTTCAAACACAAGTATTAGTAGTCTCAGAAAATATGTTCATAACAATATGAGCTAATTATTTGCTAGGAAGTTCAAATATCCTTTAAACGTAATGGTAACATTTACTTACAGTTCTGTACATAAGCTTTTAATTATTAAGAGTTGCGTCATATACGTACTGAGAAAAACATTTTTAAAACAGCGTATAAAGTGTATTTGTTTACATTTTCTACTTGTTTACATGTTGGAAGTCGATTTAAACATATGCTCTTTGCATTTGTTGCAACTGAAAGTAGTGCTCGTATATTTGCTGAAACATTTGCCTTTGACGTATTATTTATTTTTAAACGTATCTCTCGTATTCATTAAAAAGACCTAAGCCTAGTTGTTTCTTTTAAGTTGAAACAGAAATCTAGATATACCCTTTTTATAGAATTTTGTAATAAAGCATCTGCGAAATATATAATGCCTAATTATTTATTTTATTTATACGGTTTTTATACATATCAAATCTTCCAATGTACGGATTTTTTGCGTTACTTATATATATTTATTTCCGACGTTTCGGATTCTTTCCAGCATCCATGATCACGGGCAGACTAAGTTGGTATATGTCTGTATCTCAATGTTTTGGAATAACCGTCCTTAATCGGTAACGATTTGATATGTATATAATGCTTATTTGCCTATGTAATAACATTGATCAGTGCGGAGAGGAAAATAGTGTTTCAGTTCCCGGCATGTGTTTTATAAATAAAGAGTGGTTAAAATAAACACGTCAGTTGTAGTCACGCGTTTGCAAGCAAGTAGCATCTTTATGTAAGCGTTCACCTCTATAAAAACGTGTCTGTTTAATTGGCTTGTAAGAATAATCTTATTAATGATACTATCGTTGCATAAAATTAATGAAATACACTATCGTTAGAAATATCATAACTGTGCAATTTAAGAGTATACTTAAGTATGTTCCGAAGTTTTGTTGTTTGTGTTAGGTTATAATTATGCTTAAAAAAAAAATTGTATCTTTACTGGTTGACACAATGGTAACCGACATAGCCCGCAAAATTAGCAAGCCGAAGTGGCAATGGGCCGGCCACTTAGCTCGGAGAACCGATAACCGTTGGGGAAGAAAGGTTCTCGAGTGGCAGCCTCGTACTGGCCATCGCAGTGTCGGACGACCCCCCACCAGATGGAGTGATGACCTGTGCAAATGTGCAGGAGGTCGATGGATGCAGGTGGCACAGGATCGTACCTCTTGGCGACTTATGGGGGAGGCCTATGCTCAGCAGTGGGCTTTGACAGGCTGAAACGACGACGACGACGACGACGACACTTAAACCACTGCGTTATTATGTTATACTTTAAAGGACACCCTACATTGGGTATTTTATGATACACAAAAAACATCACTTATCCTGTAATGCCTAAGGATAATAAATTAATATTTTGGACGAAAATACACCAACATATAGTACAACAAAAATCGTACTATAGTAACTAGAAGATAAATATAAGTACATAAGTAAATATTATGTTAACAACTCTTTATATAAACAAACATCCAGACACTATGAAATAAGTTCTTTGCACAATATTTTCCCGTGATGGGAATCGAACTCACATGCCGAATATTATGAATATAACAGCAATCGTGATACTGAGTTTTGTTAATTATTTTGACCTAAATAACAAGCTATTTACCAAAAAATTGTCGAGTCAAACCGTTTGGTATATTGCGCGTTCCTGACTCATCAGGATCCACGGAACTTCGTTAAACAACGCTCCCGAAAACTTCACTCCAACAAGCGTACAGGGGAATTGGCAGGGGAGGGCAATAAACAAGCGCAGGGCGAAATGTCGGTTTGTTCGCGGGCCATAAAGCGGAGGCTTAGTGGGTCCTGGATAGGCGTCAGTGGCAATTAATGCTTCCCCAGGATAGTCTGGGTTCGATTTAACAGCTATTCCCGAATGTACAATGGTCGTTACTTAACCGGAGAATTAACAAGACGTCTTGTCCATTTCTTATATATTTTATTTGTACATCTATTTATTTTTTTTAAATATTTTGTCAAAATAGATATTTTTATTGATAATTTAAAACGAAATATTTATGCCAGCTATTGCCAGTGTAACAGAAATATAAACTTACTTATTGCGCTTTTTTTAATAATGTTACAAATCTGGCAGTTCTTTGCGTTGCTTACAATATTTTATAATGATATTTATGTCATATATGACATAAATTTTATTTAAAACATATTTATGTTAGCTATAGCTACTGCAACGAAAATGTTACTACTAATCTTTCAAAACTGGCAGATTAGGAAAGCACATTAACAGCTTTCAACGCTATTATCATAAGCCAGTGTTATGTCACCGCTGGACATAACCCTCCCCTAATGCACGCCTTCTGTATAAGAGAGTTTTTGGTATGCCACCATGCTATTCCAATGCGAATTGGTGGGTGGCTGACTGATTGTGGGTGACTTTACATGCCCATGCCCATGCAACTAGGAAACAACGATGAAAATTTGTTGAGTCCCCGCAGGATTCGAACCCAAGACCTCCAGTTTCTGCTACAGGGGCATTTTAACAACGCGATACAAATTTTTAACATATAAAATATAACACATTTAATTTAAAAAAAATGTTGAAATTTAACAGCAACCTATTTATTTAGCAAGGCATTTTTATCATTTTTCACTTTCACTAAGCAGCCGAGTCATTACTTTATCTCAAAAACTTTCTTTCACTTGTCCAAAATCGGAGATATAAATCACCCCAAGTAATTAACAAAAAAGAGGCTGAGTTTTACCCCGTCAGAAGCATCGCGCAATACAGTACCGGAGAGCTCCCATAAAATTATACTGATTCAGCGTGTTTAAGTGCACTTTGAAGCATTGGAAACGCTAAAAACGACCCCTGCATTCGGCCATTGTTTTAAGTGGGATACACTTCGTTACGTCCCTTTTGCTTAGAAAACCTTCCTTTTTCCATTCTTTTAAAGGCCCCTTTAGGTCCCGCTAAACTGATAATGAGTCGAGAGCAAGGGGAGATACAGATGGAAATTTATAGTTACCTTCGTAATGGATTTCATTACCTGTAATAGGTACATTAACGGTCATCCTAAGAAACTTAAACACCTGGTTACCGCGTAACTTATTGTTAATGTTACGGTTGGGCGTTGTTTATAGTAACATCTACTTAGCAACTTCGAGCAGGCAATTGGGAGAAATTTATATAGATTACATCAAGTGTCTTATTCACATATAGATAGCATAGTACTATCTGTATTTTTATTGCGACAAATAATCTGAAAACATAAAATTAGAACGATAAAACGTTGCATAAATCGAGGTAGAAATTTGCGTATCTTGAAGGGTTACTAGTTGTTTCATTTTCAGCGACAGCTAGGCTCTAATCCTAGAATTGCTTAAAACGCTACTAATCCGCTCGCCGAACTGAGACATAGGATGTTACACATCGCTTTCTTAGTTAATACATTGGCTGTGGTGCCCTTGAACAGGAATATTGCGTTAAACACTACTGTTTCGCAGCAGAAATAGGCCCACAGTAAGATAACACATATAATATAGGACGTTTTATGTTGATATTTTCAACAGTTTCGCGTTTCATTATTACTTAATAGGATAATAAATAAACTAGCGTATTTAGGGGGATGTAAAATAAATGCATTATACAGATCCATAGCTTCTCTTCGTGGAATCTCCCGCCCCTCGAATAAACAGTCTGCAAAAGTAATTTATCTCATTTCCCTCAATTACGGAATTTTCGTGACGGTTTTCTCGTGTCAAATAGCACGAACTCGCAATCTGTTTTACTTAAAGCTGGCTTTGTGATTATATTGTAGTTTTAACAATAAAATGTATTTTATAAAAGGTTAGAGAGAAACTTGTGTAATAGATATGTCATTTAATTCATGGTTCCCTAGGTGTTTAATATTACAATTATATTGACTATGTAAACATTACAAATTTTAGCATAATAAAAACGTTATGCGACTTTACTGTTGATTCGCTTTAATGTTTAAATGTATTATCATAATCAGTAATTTACTTTATAGTTTTATGTGTTGTAAAATTAAAGCGAAAACGTGCCTGTTTATTTAGAATATATTTTAAACCACAAAATTTTGATATCGTAATCACTTTGATATACGAAAATATATAACACTTTATATAAACAGTATTAATATCACAGCGATTCAAAACCACTAGTTACGAACTACCATATCTTCTAACCCACCATTCCAAATATATCACAGTTTATCAGGGAAAATTCTAATTACAAACTAAACAGAGGAAGCGGTAGTTAAATCGCTTATTTTCGACTTGACTTGATCCCTATCTCCGAAGACTACCGTCGGGCGAGTATAAGGGGCGGGTGTAATTAGAAAATAATGTCTGAACAATTAATCACAAGACTCCGTATACCTGTTAGTCCGTCGTCAGGGAGGCTGATTTGTCCTAGGGTCGTGTCCACTGGACCCTGAAGCTTTGACGCTTCGTTGCGCCGCTTCCACTCATTGTTAAAGTCAAAGGTGAGGTAGGGGTAAAAAATGCGAACATGAACCGGCGTTTTTAACTTTACTTACAAAGTAAGCAGCACGAAGTACAAATATAGTTGACGACTTGGTATTTCGTAATACTTACAATTAGCACCTTTTTATGCTGTATAAATACGCCGCATTGCATTATATTAATTAATAACTAGCAAAACGCCTCTTTTATGGTGATTACTGAACATGTTATGAATGGATAATTAATAAAAAAAAATTAGAGACGTACATTGGTTACCCATTAACGAAGAAGAAAGTAAATGTTTATATGTTTATTACTTACTAGATAAGCGAGAGATTAGCCAAAACAAACTGGCAGATAGACAAAAACTTTAAAATTGTTGTTTTGTTATAAGTATCGGTTAAATGTTGTGTGTTTAATATAAAAACGGTTATTTTGATTTCACAAAAAGCCACTCCAGCTTTATTAATTTATACAGATTTAAATTATCTTAGAATATTTTCACAAATAATTGATCAACGGTAACGTTGAAAAAATCGTACATAAGTGCAAACTAATGCTAAATATATGAAGGTCGCGGTATGTAAAATTTTATATGTGACGACACTTCTCTCTCCCATATAAAATAAAATATACATTGACGAAATGCAGAAATGACATAGTAAATTAATCAATTTACACAACACGGTCCACATTGCAGCAACAATCCGCCACAAATCAGCCCACGGCTTGTTACGTACCGAATGTAATTGGTAATACAAAACCGCACGGCCGCGTTCCGCCCTCACAAAGCGCACGAATTTTCGACAAACCCTTTAATCCGCCGCTCGCTTATTTCACTTGTCCCCTCGTCCGGAGTCCCCCAGCTCGTCAGTGTAATTTCAGAGATCGTAAGATGCGACTAAATTCAATGTTGTTTCCGGAATTCTTTAATATTCTAGACTCTTCTCTAAATAGAACATATTTTCGCCCCTAAGTTAATGATATTGTTGGTTAATGATTTAGGTTTTAAGAAGAAATAATAATAATCTGCTAAAAATAACGAAACACTATTTCTCCTTTAAGATATTTATTATACTTAAGGAATGTGCAGAAAAGTTTGTTTTTCGTTCGAGAGAGAATGACTTTTTATTAACAACATGCAAGTACAAATTATAATATTGCTTAAACTATATTATATTTAAAACAAGTTATTATATATATTTGTATGTTATATTTATATATTTGTATAATTTGGAAAAAAAATACAATCAGCAGTTCCATTCTCCAAACTATTACAAATTTTAGATCTGGTGCATAATCCTATTTCTTTTCCACGACCGATTTTAATCGTTCGATAAAAGCACTGTCATCAAAGTTGGATGAAATTTAAAACTTGAATATTTTCCTTTTCGTCATATTTATAATATCAAAAGCTCGGAGCAACAATGTTACTTTAAAAAGGCAGTCGCAGATGTTGGCTACGGGAGGATAAAGAAGGGTCCCAGAACGTGGGCTGCATTCTTATAAGAAGGTAAAAAGACGCATGCTACGTTTATAACGAATAAATTTTCCGCGTGGCGCTTTTAACATGATACAAATATAATATTTAGCAAATGATTGTCTGAAAATGTTATATTACCGTTTTAATCCTGTTTTTATTAGTGTTTGTGAGACTGCAGTGAAACTCTTGTTAAGCCTTTATTCATATAAATTAAATTATATGTTAATGTCTTTGTAGCTCTATGGTATATAAATTAAATGATTTTGTTTAGCTCGATATGTTTTAGTGTGATGGAGCTGCTAATATAACTGTAGCTTTTTTTAACAAGTATAGTTTTTTAATGCATTTTAAATATGCCTTAAAATGAAAAATAAAATAACTACATTAATTTACTTCCTTTAAACCATTACACTAACAAACTTAACCGTTTTAAAGTCATTAATTATCACAGCACTTGCATATTTCATCAGACTGTTACAGGTATCAAATTAAAACTGAAAAAAGTAATTTATAATAAAAATTGCAACAAAACATGTACCTTAATGGTAAAAAATACACTGGCCATAAATGGGAGCGCTTTATAAGAAAAATTTAAACTTTAACAGGATTCAAAAGAGCTCCTTATTCAAGGGGCGGCTGAGCCTTCAAAATCCCGGTGAAAAAGATACGCGCGTGAATAGACTGGAGAACGCTTGACTTGTTACCTAGCAGACAACGAGGATTACCTATCCATCGCGTTAACACACAAAGTCGCTATATAAAGGAAAATATTGTTAATTTTATAACAACCGATACTCATGTTTTGGTACCTATTTTACACATGTACGTAATATCTACAAAGAGAGGTTTTTAAGTAAAAATTGGTTGTGGATGCGCTTTAAATATATATTATTTGTTTAATAATCGGCAAAGCGTACAATTTGGCAAGTATTATTCTTAATTGTTATTTTAAAGCGAGCTTAATTATACTGCTTAGAATTATCTGTTACGAATTGCCTTACGCGAAAATCTTTTTCTATAAAATAAAAACTTTTTTACCGCACGGAGATTACGACTACATGTTAAACTACCTTTTTTACCGTCAAACTTTATTTTAACATGTCCCTGGTTTCCTTATAACAGTAATGAAATACGGATATAATATTCAGAATATAAATTATTCTTTTCTTCTTCTACAACAACAACAAAAGACCTTTTATTATTTAGTCTCATCGAATAGCAATTAAAGATTTACGGTTCGTATGTTGTTATTTATCGAAAAGATCCACTTTTAGATTTCCATATAAAACGGACAAAAAACGCGGTCGGGTCACGTGCCTTATAATAAATTGCGGTAAACTTAATTAGAGTTGCGTAGCGCTTTGAGGTCCGGTCTCCCTAAATCTTTTGTGTTCGATTCTTGAGTAGAAACGTTTTGCTAAAAGATTTGCGAAATGTGACACGCGGTGGAACATTTTTTATATGACCTTATTCGGTTTGGAATTATGTCAGGTCACACTTAAAAAAATATCTTTTACACCTTTAAACTTGCTATTAATAGCATTCTTTCTATTTCGGATATTTTATTCTGGGGATTAATTTGTATATGACTTTTACAATGAGGCTATATTTGGAAATATATGATAGTTTTTAAAAAATTTCTTGTGAAATTAATGTTTCGATTTATATCTGCTTTCATTGTAACTAATCTTTATGTTAACTTATACAGATTTGGTTATATAGCTATACATATGTATATATATGCGATAAAGATCTCTGACATAAAAGTCAACAGACACGAAAAAAGAATCAAAACCTTTTAGTAATCATTTAGTTATTACACCCACCAACCCACCTTGGCCCAGCGTGGTGGGATACTTTCAATAACCCCCTAATGGAGAAGGCGTACATAAGGGAAAGTCTGTATCCAGCAGACGACTAATATAGGCTGATGATGTGATCATATTAACATATTAAATCTTTCGCAGGATGTTCATCGCAAATCCTGAGGATATACCCCATGCAGAAGCAGCAGACGGTCGCGGTTGGCAAGTCCGTGGTCCTGACCTGCCAAGCCGAGACGCAAGACCCAGCTTTGGTAACACAACCCCAATGGAAAGACCCTAAAGGATTCGTCATCAATGAAGCCGCGTAAGTATTTAATAAGGAATAGGATTACAATTAATTATTTATATGTGGTCACGGAGCACAATGATATTGAAAGTTATATGAGCTGTTTGTCGAAATTAAATTTATTCGGCTGTAATTTTTAACGCACTATGCGTGAAATTCTTTTACGTCTTAAATTATTATGAATAAACAATAAGTGTAATTTTGCAGTCCTTTAGACAACGTGACAGTGCTTTGTAATAAAATTTATAATAAAGTACTTATGCTACCTTTACGTACAAGCAATCTTTTAGCAGTAGGCTTACTTATTACACCGATTCTAATTTCTGATAAGAAATATGTGTTCGAACACTACCGTGTCATAGTTTGTAGTAACTTAGTTGGTTATTGTTTTGTATTACTAGGTGATTTTAACGCAGTAATACTCTTTAAGAAGCGTATCACACGCTTTCATGTTTTTACTTTTACAAATAAATCAACTGAATGGTAGATTTGTTACTTGATAATTAACTTGGAACTTAATAATCAGATATTACTATCGAATTTAATGTTTAATAATTGAATTTTTCTCATCTCTGACGGATCAACAAACGTAAGTACAAATTCTAAATCTTGCTGTATTGTCGCAGCCCGGGCACCAGGCCCGAAATCTACACTGAGGCCATCCCGGCGAAGCAATCGCAACTGCTGTACATATCGTCCATCACTCCGGCAATGGCAGGCAATTACACTTGCGTCGCGACCTACACCAACATGCCGCTGAGCGCCAGCGTTGTTTTGGACACATACGGTATGGAAATGCACAATTTATTACCTCTTGTTACGCAATCACTCTTATTGTGAAGAGGAGTAGGTCGTGTAATGTCACTTTAGCTGTGGTCTGGGTTCGAATCCACCTGGTAAAACAAAATTTTCGTGGTATTATCTAATAAGTAATATTTGTGTGTGATATATGTCTGTATATATTTGTATGAATGATTAATGACACGATATAGAGGATTAGCCCCTAATTTATTGATTAAATATGGATAAAAACTATTGGATGCAATCAAATTAAAAGTTTAAGTTAAAGGCAAGTGATAGTAATTAAAAACACATTTAAAATTTGTTTATAATGTGAATTTTGATGCGTTTTGCTATTATGGATTATCTACAAGTTTTTGCACTTTTTGGTTACAAAATTTGTGTTCTCGATCAAATTAAAACAAGAGAGGTGTTTTAAGGTATATGAAATAATTACATTCTAAATTATGCTACACTTGGCAACTTATTTAACACATATTTTAGTTGCCATAACTTGGGTCAACGCGAATGAGAACCAATTTGCTACAAAGGGAAAGGATTTCAAGATTATGTGCGAAGTGACCGCCGAACCCGCGCCCTCCGTGGATTGGTTCAAGGAAGGGACAACTGTAAGTAAAAACAAACATTAATCTCAAAAGTCTCATACATTACTCTCAACACTCTCAATCAATAACATTAATATTCTCGAAAATCTCAACAAATCTCACCAATTGACTTATATTGCAGATTGTTTCATCGGATAGGTATGTTATTCATACTAACGGGCTGTTGATAAAGAATGTCGAAGAGAGCGATGATGGAACCTACACGTGTCGCGCTGTAGTCATTCAAACGGGAGAACTGGCTGAAAGGAATATTAAATTAGAGGTATTTACTGCACCACTTCTATGAATTTAATAAAACTGCCTCAGTAGCTCAGAGGCTCTACTAAACAAACCAAAAGTTGTTGGTTTGAGTACTGAGAAATCGTATTATTGTTGGTAAAGGCAATATGGGCCACTGACCCTATAGTTAGCAAATACTTACTTGATCCTGGTTACCGAATCCTCTTTTTGTAGAAGTAATAAGACATCAGTGCTTTTCAACTTCGGTACTGATAACAGCAAAGACTTATTTGTAGTTGTCCTCCCGATAATATGATGAATTGGTACCAAGTACGCTTTTTCGTAAATTATGTATATCAACAAATTTTTAGGTATATACCGCTCCCGAAATGGAGGAGCGCGAACCGCGTGTTGAGATCAAAGAAGGTGAATCCGCTGCTATCACGTGCAAGGCAAGGGGAAAACCGCCTCCAACTTACACTTGGATCAAGGCAAACACCCGAGAGGTAAAATCATAACGTATTTTTAGATAGAAGCATATATTTAACACCTATTTATTAAGACAATTTATGATAATGACTCATTAGTACTTATTACTGTTTATTATGTATACACCTTTATATTATTTATAACATTGTTGCTGAAGTCTGTTATAAGTGCTAATGAAAATAGTTTTTTTAGTTAAATTGTGTGTATGTTTTTAAATCACAAACACTTTTACTAGATGGACTTCTCACGTAAAGTAGTACGTAGTTTCTCCATCTATTCAAATCTTCAAACATACTGATGTAAGAACTTATATAAAATTATTAAACATGCTTATATCTTACGATCTCCACCAGAATAGATTATTAAAACAATTCAATATTTCAGAATCTGGCAACCACATCAAGGTACAGCGTAAATGACAACACCGGTTTGCTAACAATCGATAGAGTAGAAGCCGGCGATTACGGCAAATACATTTGCAGCGCCGTAAACCAGGCTGGTCAGAACGAGACCGAGATCGAAGTGGAGGTTTTGGTTCCTCCTAAGATATTCGAATTGTATAACACAACTGCGGCGGAAAAGAGCGATGGAAGGTTGGAGTGTAAGGCTACAGGCAGACCCGCACCAAGAATCACTTTTAGGAAGCTGAGCAGCTCTGAGCCGTTCTTGAATGGACCTAATGATGATGGAAGGTGAGCATACTAGATAAACGGGTGCAATATATATGTGAATAAGGCAAAATTCTGGTATATTTTAAAAGTTAAAGAAGTTAGTTGAAAATATAATAAGGTCATATGTGCATGTGCCCAATTAAAAAAAATAGTTTAGTTTTATAATAGCTTTTGATTATTTTTTATTTAAGGCCAGAAAACTTCTGGCACTAAAAATAGTAGTACTGTAAAGTCAACGTTGAGTAAACTTTACAAAAAATATTTCAAGCACTAACATTAAAAGTACTGACCACACAGAAAATAAATACTAAATGATCGTTAGCTTTGATTAGAATAAAAATAACCACACTGCCGCTTTATATTCATACAGGATTATTGTCGAAACTACGAGCCGTCAAACGGGCGATCAGATGCAATCGACCGCAGCGATTTCCATTTTCAGACTGAACAGAACCGACGATGGCTTGTATGAATGCTTTGCTGAAAACGAAGGTACATTTATGAAACGAAACATATTATTTTATTTTTTCTAAACATGTATAAAATCATCAGTATTCTTATTATCTTTTACGAAACCTGTTTTGGTTTAAATGTACTTGGTTTGAAATTGCAAAAAAATGCTGTATTTATAATATTAACGTATAATTTGAGTTCTGTTTTAATTTTTATTATTATTATTTCCATAATAACGATATTTAAGGTGGACAAGCCAGGAAGAATGGCCATTTGACCGTACAATTCAAGCCCACATTCGAACATATGTCCGACGTCCCAATCTGGAGCTGGAACAGCCAACCGGTCAATATAAGCTGTATAGCCGAGAGCATCCCCAACGCTACTATCAAATGGAAGTAAGGAAACATACCATTTCTTATGTTAATTCAACATTACTTGATAATTTGTTTTGTTAATATGCTCCATCGAAATGTTATAACCAAGTTTTAACATTCTATGACAATATATAAAAAATCAAATGTGATCAGTTTAGGATTTCTTCAATAAAAAGAAGGTGGTCTTCCTTTTATTAAGCATATTTTTAGCTAAATGAATTATGTAAATGTTCTGCCGTGTTTCTGTTTGAAGGGTACTGTAGCTGTTGTGGTTGTTGGGTAAACGAGATGTAACATCCAATGTATAAGGGCGGCTAACTAATTTTTGCGTAATAAACTGCATTTCTAAGAGAAACATCGTTTAGCTTAACCATTACGTAAATCACCTGCTTACCAAGTCGCCTCATATAATAAAAAAAACGTCATTTAATGTTACATGCACTGTATTATTTTAACGGTTACTAAACATTTGATTATTTTGTATCTTTTATGTGTCAACAAATAAAAAGTTATGAATAGAGCGTTATATATTTAGGAATAAATACGGCTTATTGATAAATGTCATGTACTCTAACTTCATATTTGATACAGTTGCGTAACATATACTGTATTATATTTATTTAACAAAAATTCTTCTTCAAAATAAATACAGACACTATTCAAATAAAAACCGTTTCATTCTCAAAGGTTCCACGAGTACGATCTGATCGAATCGCAACACGTAAAGATCTACGGTTCGGGACCGATCAGCTACGTGACAGTGATACCGGTCGATCGCAGCTTGTACGGAATATACAAATGCATAGCGACCAACACGCTCGGCGAGGCGGAGCACACTATTCAGCTGAGAGAAGCGTTCCCGCCTAGCCCAGTTTTACAGGTAATCTAGGTTTTTGTTTGTCTATAGACTAGACATTGATTTGGATACTGATTTAGTACGCTATTAGCTCAATAGTCATAAGTAATATATATGTAAGGTCGGATGCCAGTTAATATGTTAATTGTGCTTATGTAAAAATTTTGATAGTGCTCGACCATAAGTTGGTTACTTAACAGAAATGTTACATGTAATGTTAATTTATTTCCTTTACTAAATACCGACCGCAAGTTTGTTCGCGTGGATATGTAAATAAATTCTTATATTTGAAAAAAAAATCATCATCATCATCAGCCTGTGATAGTACACTGCTGGACATAGGCCTCCCCTAATACACCTTTATCCTTTAGGGGATTTTTGGACCGTATACCACCACGCTGGTCCAATGCGGGTTGGTGGGTGGACCGCCTTTTTACATGCCCATCCGACGCATGGATCATGTTACTTTTCAGACAATTGGGTGATGGGCCCAAATTGCCCTAACCAACTAGAAAACCACAATAAAAATATGTTGAGTCCTCGCGGGATTCGAACTCACGACCTCCGGTTTCTAAAGCACACGCCCATACCACTAGGCTACTTATCTTACTAGTTTGCTGTACTGACAAATATTTTATTCATGACATAGTGGTATGACAACTTTTTATCGCAGATTGAATTCTGCAGATACTCAACAA
This sequence comes from Lamproptera curius, assembly GCA_029286875.1. Taxonomy (NCBI): domain Eukaryota; kingdom Metazoa; phylum Arthropoda; class Insecta; order Lepidoptera; family Papilionidae; genus Lamproptera; species Lamproptera curius. Next base: position 297,276 of record JAGSMT010000114.1, read on the forward strand.
CGTGGTGTTGATTTTTTAATTTGGTCCAAGAAAATCAGCGGGACCCCGCAATTGCCTGCAAAGAAAAGTAATCCCTTAAGTCGATTGATCATGTCAAAAGTCTTAATCTCTCTCTACTCATTTATTTCAATCCCATCAATTTGAAAGTCAAAAGTAGACCTGCGAATACCGACACTGTAATATTTCTCGGTTAAATTACTTATTTTTACGTTAGATATATTACCGTGATCAAATCAGGTTTAGAGGATAACTTAACAGTATCCTTATTACTCTATCAGGTGAAACAAGAAACAATCACAGCAACATCGGTCTCATTCAACATCGTTGGACCAGCCGAAGACATGGGCCCACCAACACTGGCATTTACAACCCAATACAAGGAGAACGGCAATTTCGATTGGAATCTGTCTATGAACAGGACTTGGTCGGTGAATTCGCCGTACATCGTCGAAAATCTGATGCCGATGTTCACGTACGACTTTAGATTTGCGGCCGTCAACCAAGTAGGCGCGGGGAGCTGGGGATCGCCTATTACTGTTGTAATGCCAAGAAGGTGAGGATATTTATTATCTGTATTGCTAATGATTAGAACATAAAATCTGTTATATTTTACAGTAAGAAAAAAGGCTTGCTTAAAAGTTTAACAGGGAAGAAAGGCCCAGTTATAGTTCTGTTTTTCGTTTCAGTCAATTTGGATATTCTTAAGCCAAATATGATATGTACATGGAAATCGTCTAGCTTTCTATTGAGCTTAGCGTCACTTAATACTTGACGTTTCTTTATTTACTATTTATCGACTGCTACTGTGTAATTGTGAAAGTATATCTGAAATTCAAATTATTTTAGATCCCCACCGGAACAGCCTAAATGGAGGGAAGCTATTAGTTCTGAATCTTTGATCCACGGCAAATTCGCAGATCGATACGAACTGCAATGGAAAATACCCGCTCACAATGGTGAACCCATCGACATGTACGAAGTCAGCTATTGCCCAGTAAGTTGTTTACTATTGTTTTACAACTTTTAGTATTTATTCCCTTTTTATAAATTAAGTATTTTAATATTATTTTTATTATTATCATCTTCATCATAACCATCATCATCAGCCTGTATTAGTCATAGGTTTCTCCAAATGAACGGCTTCTCCAATAGGGTTTTTTGGTATCCCAACGCTGGTCCAATCCGGGTTGGTGGGTGGACCGAATTTTACATAAATTTATACCTGTCGTCAATTATATAATTGAAAAATATTTATCACTTAGGTAAATCTTATTTCTAAATTCCAAACTCGTTGATGGCCGTGGTAGGTTCAAATCCTGTGTTGACTATACAACTTATTATTGTTGTGACCTTGTTGGTTAAGGCAATGTGGGGTGATCCTATACTGTAATATGATCCATGTATTGGATAGGTATTTAAAAATCAGTCTTACCGTTATACAGCTGTACCATCGAACTACGTCAAGGATGGGAGAAAATATCTGTACCTGTGTACCTGAGTACCTTGTGACTTACAAGAAATAACGAACGCCATAGTCGTAATCGGCCTGTAGGACATTATTACTATTAGAGATATGACAATTTGCTATTAGGGCTTGAAATTACATTAATAAAACTACAAAAGTAAATCTAGATTTGTATGTGACTTAACAAAATCAAAACTCGTAGGTGTTAAAAGTGAGCGGCGAATGGCGAGTCGCTTCCGACTCTCAGTGCATTATCGACGAGCTAAAGTCTTACGAGGCGATCAGCTACGAAGTCCGTGGTCTCCATCCGGATACCCGATACAGGATACAAGTGCGGGCCCACAACGTCCTCGGTTACTCGCTACCCGCACAGTTGTACGTGCAGACCGCACTCGGTGAGTACACTGAGAATAGACCCCACAAGGCCGGCTTCTACAACGTCTATGATTCGTCATCTACATCCGTTTCTATATCTATGATCACTCTGGTTTCTTTGGTTTCTGTGATGTTATTGTGCGTTTGATGTCTGAGTGTATACTGTTTTGTTTTTTGTGTTGAATACAGTTTTGTTTCCTTCCGTTCTGTGTCGTACTATATGTTTTTGTAATTTTGGTTTTGTTTCTTATTATCTTTTGTTAAATTGTTTATGATTTGTACAAATCCTGTGAATTGATTTACTACTTGTCTTTTTTTTAATAACTTTGTTGTTTTCAAGTTATTTATAGGTTTCTTTTTTATTCAAGATACGTATTATATCACCGCTCATACATTACTGCTGTTCAAATTTTATTTTGTCACGTATTTTAAGTTAACACAAGCAGTACAAGGCGTGTCGATAATTTCTTTAGTTTTAGTTATCAGTGCATGACGCATACTAATTATTTACGAACTTAATTTCGTCATAATTGTGTTATTTTTGTAATCTGGTAAGTTTCATTTTATTCTTACTTTCACTTGATTCCATTGGCATAAGAATGATTTTTTTTACACTGAGTGCAAGATTATACAGTATGGTAATATTTTTTAGGTAATCCAAATGGAAGTGCAAGCATTTTCCAAAGGGCTCCATCTAAAATGGACACCTTAGCTACGCTTCTAATTTTATATTACATAATCTAAACAATACGACTAAATAAAAGTAAAATAATAAATATTCAACTAAACTAATTAAGTCCAAAGACGACTGTTATTTAGGAATAATTTTTTTGTGATAAAACAATTTGTTCATGTATAAATATAAGTGTGTCTATTGCTTGTGTTTTAAAGAAACTATCATTTAATGATGCACCCTTAAGCCTTTGCAGCTATATACAATTTTATGATGGTTGTTGTCGAACATTTCAAAATTTCATTAATTGGATGGAAAATTCTATTAGGGCTCCACTTGACTCCTGATATATTCCCCACGACTCTGTATAGGTATGTTAAATTTGTATGTAGAATCTAAAACGATATTAATACACTGCCAAAATGTTTGATCGCGTCTAGTTCTATGTGTAAAACAATGCAAAACGGTGTTGTTATTCCGAAAGTAGTTAGAGACATTGTGTACGAATTTTCGATGACTATTTTATTCCTTTAATAAGATATAGAATAACTTAGCTTATTGGAGGCAATCGTCCAGTTGAAAGATATAACATGATTGGCAAGTCACCGAATATCGAGAAATCATGAAGCATCTTTATTGAATAAGCTCAATGGTAACATTTGGAATTGTGAATAGATCGAGGATATGACCAATGTGAAGAGAAATAAATGTTTCTAAAACGAATACATTTCTTTGTTAGTCTTACGTCTAAAGTGAATGAAGGCACAGCTGAAATTATATCTATACCCACCAATTGGCGCACAAATCCGACTTCATTCATTTTTACCTAACAACCCTTTACTTCCTAAACAGTGTACATGATATATCCGTACTTCAAAAGTATACAATGTAAAGGATCATTGAAAAAAGTATATTTGTTAAAAATAAAGAAACTAAAATCAAAAATTGTTTATTAAATAAACAGAGAAAACTACACACTGATTTTGAATTTTTTTAAGAGTTATAACTTTAATCGAGGAAACTTTGCGTAAATGTCTCTGTAAATTTAGGTATAATTTTGAAACTTGTCTCGCGGAAAGTGATTTTACTATTGGCCACTTCTGAAGTACAGAATTAAATATACTAAAATTTACCACATGTAACATATGTACAAAGTCCCCTAAAAGAAAGCTGTCAAGATGCTTATCAAGAGACCAATCCAAAGTCCCCTTTGATTTGAAAAGTGTGTTTGTCTCGCCCTGACTGACATTAGGTAAATATATTTTTGTATTAATATGTTCCGTAGAATTATACCCGCTATCTGAATCCACAGGAATGTACTAATTACTGCATGACCCTCTTACTGGTTTGTGTTCCCTTCATGTCACATCACTAAAATCTTCAATACCATCAGGCATGGTCAATAATATAGAATAATAAGCCATCTTTTCGATTCCCTGTAACCTTTATAATCTGTGTCTAGTAATATCGTTCTAGATGATATCACATTATGTATTTAATATACTTGGTTCTCTTGGTACGTAATTTTGTAGTCGATAGTATCTTAATCAATTACCTTTCTTAATTATTAACGAAACTTCCAAATGATAAGAATATTGAATTTTAAAGTTGGAAATGAATAATGATAATAAATTGATAGTATCAAAAAAATATCTTTATTTGGTTGTTTCAATTAAGGTTTAAAGTTCGATTAATGTAGACATTTCTGTATAAAGTTGTGATTTAGATTGTTAAAGCTTAAATAAATTACAAACTTTGTAAAACTTCTCAATGAAATAAAAATGTTACCAGTGAGTTATATATTATTTAAATGAATAGAAAATTTTTAGTTTAGCAATCTATATCACAAATATTTAATAGTTCTATTTACGTTTTTATTAAATTTAAACTAAGGTGATGGTTTATAGAAACCTACTTTATTTCTATATATGATTTTGTATGAATATTAACAGTACCGTAGATGTCCAGTTACGCTTATTATACCGAAATGATTTTGTCATGGGGTTTGAAATGTTTATTTTGCATTCAGCAATTGATTTATTTGGAATGTTCGCATCTTGACAACTTTTCTTTCTTGAATTTTATCTTTAACTCTAAGGCTCATATACGCTCATCATAGACGTCATAGACTCATAGCATCATCACAGTTTCAGTATCATTCAAACCCCATTTCACACCGACGGAGCGCTTTCCATACTGAGCAAATTCTTGTTCTCCTTTTATCTGTTCTCTTCCATTTTCTATCGGTGATTGGGTGCACGTTGTATTGAATTGAAAGCACTCTACGTTCACCATAGAATCTGTTGTGAATGACATGTGTAATGCTTAGTAACAATGCAGGTCGTCTGCAGCAGAATCACTTGCATATATAACGCACTGATGCCGACGTGGTAACAATCGTTACCATGACATATTACATTAACAACAAAGCATTTCACTAACAAGCGGAAGAGCAGTGAACATTCTTGTATCAAAATATATTTTTTTAAATTTTCTTAAATCTTTAAGTGAATCGAGTTAAGTATGTCTACTGCTCTTTGGTTATGCACTGTTCTGCGATAGTTCTAATATTTTTTTTGTATATTTAACAGGTGTAGAACGTTCTGGATTCGCCCCACCTCAGTTATTATCAAGTGGTACGATTATCGGTGTGGCCCTGGCTGGCGTTTTCATCTGTCTGATTATCGTGGATCTCTTGCTGTTCTGCTTTAGACGGCAGGGAGTTATTGCAACTATCTGTGGAAAACGGGCTAAGAAGCACAAAGAAGATGAGGCTAAACTTGGAAGGTGAGCTTTTCTACACTGCTTTATTCATTTGTTTCACCTTGAAAACACTATTTCCCATATCATATTTTTGTATTCACTTTATACTTTGTCAATCTTCTACTGTTCATCATCGGCACTAACTTTGAAAGGGATCATTCTTTGGAAGGAGTTATTGGTTTTTTCGGTAAATGTGTGTCGTAATAAGTTATAATAAAAATGATACCTAACAACCTTATTAGCACCAATGTCGTATCCTAGATTCATCCTTCCTTTCGTGTTAATGTCGATGAGATAAACATTAGTTATAACTTATCCTCTGCTCATTATCTTTGATCCTATTATAAATGTTATTGATTTTTACTTTTATTTTTATCCCTGTGTGTTTATTTTAATTTTTTCAAGCATCAGTGTTCCCAAGTCTTTTCTGTTATCCCTATTTTCCTCATATCGTTTAATAACATGCCTAAATGTCCTTTTTACAACCAACAATAATACCCTATATATACCTGTCTACAATCATTCTAGGTATTAACCTAAATATCTGTATCTAGTTAGTAGTGCTGGCGCCCTGAAATTCCTCATCACAATTATTTTTTATTATCTTCTTTTCCAAAGAATATTCCCTTATCATTATGTCAATGGATATGGTTGTTTTTTAGTTTACTATCATCTCGCACTGTGTCCGTTGATGCATTCTTTAATTCTTCCATAAACTTAACCTAAGTTCCAAGACTCACTTTTATAGTACCCTACCTCCCGTTATTTCTAAGGGTTCTACACTCACTTTCTCAATATCCCATCTTCTGTTCCCAAGACTCACTTTTATAGTACCCTACCTCCCGTTATTTCTAAGGGTTCTACACTCACTTTCTCAATATCCCATCTTCTGTACCCGTAGGTTTCTTCCTATGTTTTCATGACTTGCTTTTAAGTTTCCGTACCTTCTGTTAAGGCCCTCCTTCTTAAATTTTAATCTTTAGTTTCGATCCGCTTTCTCAATTCCTAAGACCCACTTTTCAATTACCTTACCCTCTGATAAGATCATCTTCCGCAGTTCCCAAATTAAATTACCTCATGTTTAGGTTAAGTCCATTTCTTATGTCTTTATAACTCACTTTTAAATTACCTTACTTCCGTTTGCACTTAGTTTTCTACTACCCTTGCTTTCATTTATACCTTCTCAAAAACTCCCTTTCTTTTCTACCTACGTTCCTTGACGAAAGATAGTGTAATATCCCTCCACTATCCCCTATCTTAGTGTTAGTGTCGATGAGAGATGTTTCTGCCCGCTAGTCTGTACGGTTGGCGCTTCCCGCTCCCTTATTGCAGTACGAAGCCGCGCGCGCCGCCCTCCCCCGCGCCCCTGCCACCGCCCGTCAAGCTAGTACCGACACCGACGTAAGGCAACACAAGTACCGCATGCATGCTTCGTTTTAACGGAACGGCCTCAAAGTCGACGTCGATCGAATAGTGTACCTAGTTTTGCATTATTTCTTGACGATATTAAAACGCCATCTTTAAAGTAGATATATAATAGAGAGCCAACTAGATAGTAAAATCTAAGTGATGCGAAGTTTAGCCTTATAAGATGTGGAATAAATGTAAACAGTTAACTCATATCATATACGCGGCGACGTACTTAGTGTTGTTATTAGAAGATTGTCACTTGGTGATTTACATTCCGGTGACAAATCATTAATAAGAATGCTGGTTGTTTGATACCGCATCGTAGTATAAATAATAACTATATATATATTTAATAAAACTATAGTTCTTTTAACATTAGCTATTGCCTTTTGCTCGGACGCATGAAAAAACAAAGATTTATTTTTAAAAAAATTACATATATCTGTTTGAGAAAAGATAATATGCGCAATAAGGAAAAATCTCTGATTTTTATAAGGCAAAATAGTTTTTCGAAAAAGTTGAGTGCATCAACCAGTCGCAACCATACGTTCGTTCGGTTATTCGCTAACATAGATTTCATTGCATAATTATATTGGCTATTAAAATTTGTAGTGCCGTATTAATTAGTAAAATTAGTATGATCGACGTCGATGATGCAAATATTTCTGAGCATAAAGCCTATAATTTAATTGTAGAACGTGACTTTGCCGAGGCCGGCCGTTTTGTAAATATGAAACTAAACGAATGTGCTTAGCGTGAAAGCCTGTAAATAATGCCGGTTTGAGTTTTTGGTACTGTATTTAAGCTGTGCAATTGCATAGAACGTGTAATGCGCCTTGTAATTAAACGCTAAATCTACGAATGGAATACAAACGATAACTATCCTCGCACGAATGGAATTATTGATTGTACGAATGTGATAGCTTCTTTATTCCTTTTGCGGATGGAATTTATGAGTATGACAGTAAGTTTATAAATTATCTTACAATATTTTAGTTTGATATATGTTTATTTGCCCGGAACATCTCTTACGGCAAGGAAACATTTCCCAATTCATATTTTTGTTACCTCCATACGATTATTCCATATAGATATATTTGTTACAGCCTTATAACATCACCTATGTATATATACACTTTTTTGTACTAATAACGTAAAATTTTCTTCCTTCACGCGGCCATCTAGCTATATCCCGACCACGCCAGTGTAAGATATCACTCATAATTGTTTTATTTTATTTTGCTATGTATATTATAAAGCTGCTTTTTGGATTGCTTGTTTTGTGTGAGTAATATTTACGCCTTTTTTTTCGTATTTTGTTTTGTAACGTGTGTTTAAGAGTAAATCAAGAGCTGTAAAAAATATATCAACGTCATTTTTAAGATGCTTATATTTTTATCATCTTATATTAATAAAGAGTTTTTTGAAAATGTGTTTTTGAATGAAGAGTTATGCTATAAGTATAGTTAATGCTACCGAAAAGAAACTTAGTTGATTTTTGTGTGTTTGAATAAGATTAATGCAAACTAACGTTCTTTCTAGTAGAATTTGTACTATTCACTATAGCCGAAATTAAAATAATGAAATCACTTCCTTAGTTTTTATTTAACTATGTTTCACTTTCGTACATAAATCAACTTTAATATCAACCAACTATCCATCAGAGACGAGAAAGAGCCCCTAAAGGATACGGGTGACGACACAATAAAGCGAAACTCTTCGGTTGAATTCGACGGTCGTCGTGTTTACGCCACGAGTGGCACAATCATCGGAAAGAACTCGGCAGTCTAAGCAAACGAACTCGACGAACTCAAAAGAACTCGAGAACTCAAATAAAAGAACTCGAGAACTCATATAAAAGAACTCGAGAACTATTTAAGGGTATTTAACATGTTATTGGATAACTTCTAAAGCTTGTGTGTTTGTTGCGAGCGTGATCAGTATTCGACACTGCCAAATGCTCTGTCATTATACTTAAGTGTGTAACCAGCTTTATATTTCTATAGGATTAAAGAATAATACTTGAAAAAAGTTTCATGCTATCAGTTAAAAAAAAATTCCCGTTTGCATAAAGGTACAAATCGTGCCTTCCTACTTACACTTATGAGGGTATTTTTAATATAAGTGTATATAGTATTATAAAGACCTAGATCGAACAATGCTATTTGTTCTAGGCATTCGATGCAACAAAATAAGTTATATATCAAAACCATTTACAAGACAATTGATAAGATATTTAAGTTTATGGAAACGTAGCTCTGTGATTAAAAATAAAAAAGTAATGAATTGGTTTTTTTTAGCGTTAAAAAAAATATTTATCATTTTTTCTTAGTACCTGTGACGAGTTGCTTTTAAAATGTATTAAACTTTTAACATTAATTAAAAAATGTCTTGTAACTTATGTATCACGTTCTTGATTACAAACATTAATGAGCGTCACAAAAAAGCTTGAAAATTTAAACATTGTCTGGAGAAAAGCGATATTTTAAACATTTTATCACAATACCCATTTAGTTATAAAATATATTTTTAATTATATCAGTAGTAAAGTATAATTTGATGAATGGTGACAGAAAAATTGCTTCGGCGTTAGTTCTCCGTTATATGCGTAGGCTTAAGCGAAATCACAATTATCATAGAAATAGTAATGTAAATATCCCATATTAATTAGTTTTGTAAATAATTTATTCTTAGTTCACCAACAAGCATATACTCCGTATGACAAATATAGCTGACATAGAATTATCGGAACAAAGATCTCTACTCTTTATATAGGGCGTTGCTTTTAGTTATTTAAACACAATATACTTACAGTAGTTTATATATCTAGTTTAACCAATCTAGACTCGGAGAGATGTAAAGAAAATACTATATGTCACTATATTATACAATTACATTATTCGTTTGGGCATTTGTCACTTGACAATAGTCTCATATTAATGTATATGAAAATGCCATTTATTTAATACAATTATTGACAGTTCGTGTATCATCGTATTCCGATAATGATACGAGTTTTCCCAAGGAAAATAATTTCTTACTACATCTATAACCCATGGCAAATAACTAGCGTCATACATCTAGCATTCATATTAATGTCCTATATGACCTAGATGTCAATCACTGAGTGACAGTATAACATAACACCATACGTAAAACTCCGCTTTACTGCCACAGGCTACTCTGTATTCGTCTATTTTGTGTCTAATTTGGATAAACTATAGATTGATTGCAAACGAAGAAAACAAAATGGCGCCAAAACATGACATTTGACGGTCCAATGAGGGTTCATTACAGTTGCCGCCATTTTTAAAAAGAATTCTAGATTCTTTAGACTCCATTATAAGTTAGTATGTTTAATATTGTACCATGTTTTCGTGAACCGTGTCGATGTGTAACGGGTTTCATTTGATATATCGTAGGTGTAATTAAATGTTAATGCCTGTATTTTAATGTTAAGCAGAAATGTTTAATTTCTACACCGGAGCCAAATAAGATTTGAAAATCTTTGCAAAATAAGTTAACTGCAAAAGCATTTCGTAATGTTATCGTTAATCTATATGAACCACTAAAATAAGACAATGTTTTGGCGTTTCTTCAAGAAGATTTCAAATCCTCTTTAGCTTCAGTATAGTGTATAATAGTTTTGTTCCTATCATTGCAATTATCAATTAGTCTTATTTATTTCATACATTGCGCGATAGCGAAGCTTATTTAAACTTTTTTCTGATATTTGTACTGAGTATATTTAAAAATTTACAAGTTTTCTTTTACTTACAGCTTACATTTTGATTTTATTATATAAATTTTCTTAAAGATATTGAATGTAATGTGCATTTATATTTTTAACACGATTTTTATGTTAGACAATACAAACTTTCGCCTGTTTTCAATTTACCACTCTACTTAAATTTACTTAGTTAAGTAAGAAGCTAAAAAGCCTTGTGTGCGTCTCCTACTATCCCAGCTTTTCGATGTATGTCGATTTATAACCTTTGTACCAATTGAACTGCGCATTTTTATAAAAAAAAATAAATGTATTTATTATATTTCTTTGTTTTATTTACTCTACTTGCCCACTTTTAACCATAGTTTGTAATATTCATAACTATTTAACCTATTTTTTGGTTATTTCCAAGGAAAAATAATTATTTTCGTTTTCCTCGCATCATAGCAACCCTCTCTATTTTAGCGTTACTTTCATACCCTTAAAGCTTACTCGATTGAACTGTAATCAAAACAACGCACTCGAATATATTTAAAAAATAATTAATAAATTTCGAAAGATTAAAACTCTTCTCGTGACTTTGCGTGCACGTTTTTCTAAAACAAATTTAAAATCACTATAACACTAACAGATATTCCTTGATTTTACATATAAATAGATAAATAATTTACAAGTCGAAAACGTCTAAAACACAACCTTTTAACAGACAAACACATTAAAACACTAAACAATCGCAATTAAGACCTCATTATTATCTCCTTTAACATCAAAAACCTTTTATAACACAAGCTAACCTCATAACAATAACAAAAAGATCACACACACAAAAGACATTTTAAAATTGAAGATTCACTGCGTACCAATCATAACAATAACCCATTCGTAAATGTGTCGTGTTTGTATCACTTTGTGCTCGTATAAAGTACAGGAGCGGGGCAAATTCGTTATGTATTGCTTCACGCTTATTAATCGTCCTTCTTATTATATTGTAATCCTTAGCGAGGGGCTGGATACAATTGCGCCCGCAGTTTCGTTAACAATGTCGCAAATGTTGTGTAACATCACTTACTGAACTAGTGAAGGGATTATATCGACAAAGAAAGGGACACGTAAATACAGTTTAGCAGTTATCGATAGATTGTTTTTTCGTAATTATTTGTTCAAATAAAACTTTATGTTTCATTAAGTAACTAGTTTTTTAAAACAAAATTTCATTAAAATAAATCTACCTTTTATATTAAATGATCAAAACTTTGTTAGAAGCAGATGAAATTAAAAGCAACAGCAATTTATGACTACGGAAGATCAATCGCACTTTCACATTAAATATTGAACAACGTTATTTTATGTTTACTTCCCAAAAAATCATTTTAATACTTTAGTTAAATATAAAAATCTCATTATAGCTATTTATCTTACAGTTACGAATAATGAATAACTATGCAATAGTTAGAAGTCATAGATCATTTTCTAGTTATTAAGCGTAAAGTCGTAAATAAAAGTCTAATAGTAAATTTTTTTAAATTAACCTATAGTGATGTTTTTATTCAAAATTTCGACTAACAATGTCGATAGCGTTGACGTAACTTGTCGTCAATTTCGATGCGTCACGGTGGAGGTGCAGTCAATCGCTGTGGTTTGATACATTTTTAGATGCAGGGGGCTGCAATGACGCACCCCGCCCTTGATAATTTATGTTGCTGCCCTCAAATAGGGGCGCAATACGTGCTGTATCTTATGGACATCAGTAAATCGGTGATTTTGTGTGGAAAATTCTAAAATAATATATATCAGTGATTTTTGTGTTGGTCATTCACATAATATTCATGTTAGGTTCATAGTTAGTATGATTAAATGGAGTGCTTAAAAAGTTGCGAGAGATAATAGCCATATATTTCCCGATACCTACTATAATTTTACTATAATATAAGAATTTTTTATTAGGTTTCGTGAGTATAAAATATTTAGCACGTCAACAATAAATAGTCAAAAATTATATTGAGGATATGCGGAATAACTGACGTTTAATTAATCTTGCTTAAAAAATACTGCCTCGTTATTAACGCGCGAGGTTCATCATCAGGACTCATATTAACCCTGGCTAACTTAAATTGAGAAAGTTCATAACAGTTTCGAATATAAAATAAAATTGGTCGCCCTTCCATAAGCCCTTATTGGTTATCCGACGCAACAATTAGGGGTCCGACACGCGCACAAGCTTACATGCAAGCTCCCTTTTAAATAATTACCCCGGTAGCAGATGATATGGATTAGTTTCGGATAGTATGTGCCCTCATAAAGGATGAAAATTGAAATGTGCCACGATACTGGGGTTTCATATTAACCTGACAAAAAGCGCCAATGAATAGGTGCGTATTACTTTTTAAGTCCAAACATGAAAGGAACAAAAAAGATTTACAAAGGTCTTTTGTGGAAGAGGATGTTTAATTTTAAATGTTCGATACAATAAATTCTGAGGCTTTAGGTCAGTTTAGAATGCGGAAAAAGTTCTTATGCTCATAATTTTCTATAACTAGTATTTCTAACATACAATAGAACAGGAAACAGTCTAACAAAGTTCACTCAAGAGGTGAATATAATACAGTCTTCTTCTTTGATGTTATTGTTTTTCTCAATTTACACGTAAGTCTTTATGCTTTTCTTTATAGTACAATTACAACTTCACGTTACGAAAATACTTGTTTTATTGCATATTTACCTGAATAATAGGCTCATGTTAGATATAGACAACAAATTATCGAATTAATCGCTTCCCTTAACCAAACACGTGGTGGAAGCGGATTGTCTTAACACGCCATCGCTATACCGAACTCCACCGATATTAACTTTACACAATGAAGCCTGTATCCAACGTGCTCTATCAATTTAGTTCCGTTATTGACATCCCGATAGCAATATGTTATCCATCAAATTTGCAGCCCAACCCCGGCAGACAGCGGGGGCGATAAAATGTTGGAGGTAAATATTGGTGAATATTAAAAGCTTTTGTTTTCTGCGCTCCGGTGGGGAAAAGAAACAACGTGGGTTGCTCTCTTTGTGTTGTTTTCATGTTATATTTTTATATAATACGCCGTTGGAAAGCTGCATCGTTCTTGAACAGCGTAGTAATTAAAATTTATCGGTAAAAGGTATTCATTGTACTTTAGTGACACACACATTAAATAAAGATTGATTAAAAGCCGCCTCCGTGGTCTAGCGGTGTTGGCCCTTTGTTTATAAGCCGGAAGTCGTGGGTTCGAATCCCGCGGGGCAATTAACTTTGTGTTATTTGGGCCGATCTCCAATTGTCTGAAAAGTAATAGGATCCATGCGTCGGATGGGCATGTAAAAAGTCGGCCTACCTACATACCCGAATTGTAGCAGCGTTGTGAGATACGGTTCAAAAACTCCCTAATGGAGAAGGAGATCATTAGGGGAGGCCTATGTCCAGCAGTGGACTTTAAAACAGGCTGAGGATGATGATGATGATCATCATCGTCATGACCGGCCCACTGCCACTTCAGCTTACTAATCCGGTATAATGTATGATGATGATAACGATGATTAAAAGTTACAGAAGTTTGTTATTAACTGTGATAAGTCATCGATAATTTTACTTATTATGATTATAGGACCACTTTTACCAAAAAATATCTACTTTAAAATATAATGTAATTATGTAATGTTTCGTAGCGTAGCATATCAAATTATGACGTTATTATATTAATACAAACTTCATACCAAATTCCGGTGTTCTGTAGACGCGAATCGATAACCAATAAACTTTCTCAACAACTCATTGTACACACTCAGCCCGCTCAAGCCGGGTAATGCACGTCAAAGCGTAGTGTTGCACTCATCAGTCAAAGGAGATTAAACTTTTCTGAACAGCTGAGCTAGTGCAGGATTCGATAACGTAATTGGCCGTAAGGGACGCACCGTCATCTCGACTTGTTTGAGCGGAGATGGAGTAAATAGAATGGAACGATATTTTGTTACGTGACGTTTTTACTTGTTTACTCTGCTTCGTTTTTAACACAGTACTTCGCAGTTGTAATATAAATGTTTAATATCTAAATGAAACATTCACAATTGAGCTTTTGCAGGAATTATTAATAGGAAGCGATTCTCTTGCCGTGGAGTCTTCAATGGAGTACTTTTATTGACTGCACTTTCCATAAATACAAATTACCGAAACTCTTGATGATAGTAAAAAAAATTATCGACGTTAATTTACGAGTAATATTAGTCTATATTTAAACCATAAACTATTTTAATAATTGTTTTTAATTGTTTTGATTAATTAGTTCAACAAGAGAGGGTAAGTATAGGCTTGACCAATTCCGTAAACTTTGAGTTCATATATGCAGCAGATAATTTTTTTGTCGTTGTTTTCTGGTTTGCTTTTGCAATATTGTCACCTATTTGCCTGTGAAAGAATTTTTATCCGTAATTAGAAGGCATCAGTTACGTCTGATCTGTTCATAGAAAAGGATTTATGTATTGAGATGTAAAAGCTAGATATCAGTCGCTCTTCCTTAAAATCAGTTTTCTGGTTATACTAGATAAAAGTCAGATTCCATTACGGCTGAAAACCTTTTCTTTGCTAACTCTAGAAAAGCTATCAGTACAGGATACATTACAATAACGACTAATAATTATTTCGTACAGTATTCGTTTCCAAAATCTTAATTGCAATAAAACATGCTGGGACCGAATGACAGTTCGGTTTATAAAAGTTTGTTAAAATGAACTTTACGAAATTAGGGTATATATTTCGATGTTTCACTTGGGGGAACATTATCTTTGCCTAAACCTTCACACAGGGGTGACCCTCAAGCAAATAAAATTCTTTGAAATATTAAGCCAATTCCAAAATAGGAAAAAAATGTTTTTAAGACACATTTTTCTTAAGAAAGAATTTTTAGAAAGCTCTCACTTTCGTTTAATTTATTATAATATCATCATTTCTTATAATCGTTATGATATTTTGATTAATATTAAATTGTTTTGGTAAAATTTTCATTCTTGACAATTTTTTATGTTAAAAAACGCAAGTTCGCAAACACATTTTAAAAAAAAATTAAAATAATTGTCACCTACAATCGTATAACAAAACAGGTTGTAGAGTCAAAATTTGCACTAAAAATTACTAATTTATTTTGTAACTTATCAAGTAATCTTTTCAAATGTATTCCGATTATATATTTTGTTCAGATTATTCCTATTATATATTTCCTATAGTATATCCCTTTTCCTCCATAGGCTAGTAGTACTTGTTTAAAAAACCGGAGGTTGTTGGCTAGAATCCTACGGGGGCCGAACTAAATTTTTGTTGCGGGTTGATCCAGATTGTTTCTAAAGTAAGATAATCCATGCATGTAAAAAGTCGGTCCTGCGCCTAACGTAGTTTTTTCTTTGTATCGACAAATTTAATTATATCATTCCGTAATCTTAGGTACAATGTATATGTTATGTGTAACGAGTTCTTGTAATAGGTTCAAATACTCTTTTGATGTCCGCTAAAGGCCTGTATAAATTAAGAAAAATTATCCCCGAGCATATTAATCTAATTACTCTTCATTTGTTTGTTCAGTCCGGCGGGTCATAGCGGTGTGGACAAACAGGGGTGGATTATGACGAGCCTCTAATTGTCACAGATATTTTAGCGGAAACCTAAAACCGACGGGCCCCCTTGTTTCGCGTTGACGCATTTTGATTAGCCATCGGATTTGTTTAATTCATTTCGCCTTGACTGTTTGCTTTGGCATTAGCGGAACGAGCTTCAACGATCCCAAATTATAATGGTAAGGTTTAGATTAATCGTCTAGGGCGTTAAACGATAAAGCACGTATGTGCTTTGATAGCGACTCGATGCGAGTGATGAATAGGTGTAATCAATATTATCCAAGTACTTAGGAATGCATTTAACGCGACTTTAACTTACTATAATGTTTTTTATTGATCTATTCTTATCGAAATTTTCTGAACTAGGTGTTAATATTCGATAGTCACAATGGTAACCATTTATCATAATTATGTTCATATAATCCATAGATACTTTCCCTATTGTATTTATAAGAATTAAAACAAGAAATTTAACAAAATAAAGAAAAACTACACCGTAACTTAACCAGTAACAGTTAAATGCAATAAACAATTACGATCAGGCAATGACAACCAATTCACCAGCGTATAACTCGTCAATTTAAAACGCTGCAACAAATACAGTTAAGTTTTGATATGGTCCATAACACTATAAGGTCGAAGGGAAAACGTGAAAATCATTATGACCGAGCACAATCAATTCGCTGCTGTCGGATCCGACGCAGATGGTCAAGCGATTGACCCTATCGCTTCTATGAGCAAATCTCTAATGGCCGAATATTAGCCGAGACAGATGTTTGTGAATCGCTTTCCGGGCATGCCGGTGTGCGTTTGTTTTATTTTCAGCTTAATATACAGTAATAAAGGGTAAAGCCACATTTATTTAGGCGGATTGGTACAGTTTTCGCAGTATGTTACGGAAGAGAAAGCTATAGCTTTATTGCCAGCTTTGTAAATTGCGTTTGTGTTTTAATAATCCAATAGAAGAAACTAGGTAGTAGAAAAAAATAAATTATGTAGATGTAAAAAATTAAAGATACTCTTATTTTTATATGATATTTAATATATATTTAACAAAACCTTTGTAAGATTTGTTAGATGTTTTTAAGATTTTTTTTTAAATACCTAACAAATATCACGTGTAATACTTTGTGACGATCATTTATTTTTTTGTATTTTCTTGACTATATGTTATTGCTTTTCTTTTTTTGTTTTTAACGTTAAATAAAATAACAAGTAATTATGAGCAGTATAAATCTTAACATAAACATTATTTTTATTTATATAGAAAAACTCAAGTGTGTACGAGATATCTCCGGCATAAAACATTTCTTGCTTGCTGTTTATATATTTTATATACCATAGGACACTTAATATAATTAAATGTACTCATCAAGGAAGTCAAACATAGAGTACAAAAGCGGGCACCGTATCTATTTTCGCGCGGAATTTCGTCTCGGTAACATAAAGTAATGAATCTCTTCCGACCCCGAGAAATTACCTCCGAAAAGCGTCAGTAATAAAGGTCGAGTCGCAGCGGGACCGAGTGAAAAATAAAGGTGGAAAGAAAGCAACCTCTGGGACGCCACTTGATGGGGTCACGTAGGAAACATTCTCAACTATTTAGCCTCCACGCTCAGTACGGTCCGCGCGATTTTAGCGAAATTGAATAACACAGAGGCCGGTAATAAAAATAGTTGGAGTTCGTACGTAGCTATTTCTTGCTCCGATTGCCCCTTTATGTTCGATGCTCTTTGTCAACTGAGCAATGGAGTTATTCGTATTATTCAAACGGGAACATTTTCATTTTGAAAGCGCGAATAATGAATTGTTTCTCTGATGATTTTTTGTTTTGTCCTCTGTGATATCTATTTTGAATGTGTTAGCAACGGATTCTCTTATAGCATTGTTTTTATAGCTTTGTCTAAAATGTCTGTTTGAAAATCACTAGCGAAAGTAATAGCCGCTTCGCGTGACCCTTTCTGAATAAATATTGTAGCGAAAATGAAACAAATTGTTGTTATAAACTTTAAAATGCAATATTTTTTTTAAATATAGAAACGTAAACATTTTGCTCCCGGCTAAAAGAGTCGAGAACACCATCACGCCAAGTAATTGATCTACATTGTGAATGATTCCAACTGCGGGGAGAATATTTTATGATCATTACTATGTTTTCTCCGTGCCAAATGTTTTATATGTTAGATGTCTATAAAACACTTAAAACACACAATTATTGATTATATTGATATATTGATATTATTGCTTGTATAAAACATATATATAAAACAGACACACATACATACAAAAAAATGTGAATGTGTGCATCAGCAGACAAACTAGCCTTCTTTTACGACTAGATAGTATAGGTAACTGTTCCCAAATATTGTTCTTATTTTATTAGATTTTCATTGTTTAACAATATATACTAACTGCTTAAAAATAAACGCAAAATACCTCAATTCCGATTTTAATTAAAATGTTCAATATATGCGTAAATATAAGTCAGTAATCTCGGTTCTTTATGCTTACTGTTCTAAATATGTCCATTGTCATGCCACCCGAAAAATTACCAACTGCACCATCCTATTGACCTTTGTAAGTTACAAATAGACAAACCGTATTCAAACAATTGCTTTCATATGCCGATTGCGTGATCGTGGATGGATTCAACCTTGAATTTTATCAGACGATTTGCATCTATATGTGCAATTAAACCGAGTGTAATATTTTATGTTTTATATTCTATTTCATAATATTTTATTTTTTATAATTGCTACTATATGTTAGTAAAAGGTTACGATGTAATTAAAGTGACATTAGCTTGGGCTACGCGGGAATTATGTAGGTAAACATAAAGCTTTCGTTGGATTTTAGTGGTAATTTAAATAATTAAAGTATTCATTGTTTAGCGACTTGTAAAATTTTATTTTATTGTAAAAAGTTCACTGTATTTACAACAGATTACATCTTGCGGAGTAATTTACGTAATGCCTTATATTGGACATAAATAAAATGGCAATGTAAAATAAATATTCTTAAAATTTAGGATAAATTTAATACAAAAAAACATTTCAGACGCCAACGAATTATTAATCCACAAGATAAATTTGATATTTCACCGGGATGATCCAATTTTAACCGGCACCACGTCCCATGTTATATGAAATGCAAACGGAATTTTAACAATCACACCGCTCGCAAAACAAATGTAAAAGTTTACAACCCCTTTATTTGGTGCGTAATAAAGTTTTACGATGCGGCATTTACTTAAAGCGCAAGTTGACCCTCCCGCGCAAGGCACGGCCGACAAAAGTTTATAATTTAATTATGACACCCTTTGGAGCCGTTATCTAATGTTGTATCCGACAATACTACCTCCATGAATAACTAACAACACCCGCTGGCATACGTCACCTTTTTAAAATGATAGAGCAAGGAAACGTCAAAAGATATTATACTTCCTTGCTCTACATTGAATAATATATTGAGTATACAAAGCGTATAGGTTAAACTTATACAATAAATATCAAGGAAGTTTTCTCATTTAATATACACTATCCTAACTTTTGTATTTATGCTTCATTTTGTTACAATAAAAGGTTTCTTAAGGTAATAATGCGGATAACCAGTCTTACGTCTAGAATAGATGCTAAAATAATGCACAAGTTATTTCTGTATTAGGTTTATATTATGATTATGTAAAGATACATTTACATCATTGTCCTTTAAAATTATCGGATTCTTAATCAAAAGGTAAAACAAACATGTAGTACAGGCTCATTTTATATTTTAATAACCAGATTTAGACATTTAACTGTATATCATAATCATCAAGTTAAACTATGCAATAAAAAAAACATTTGAAAGAAAAACAATTTTCGTTGGTAAAAGTAACTAAAGGTAGAATTTAGTCACCGACTGATAAATCCCAATCCCGCGTTAGAGGTTTGTCGTCTATGAAGTTTCTAAGATAGTTCAGGTGGAACAAGTTTGGAGCGTTTCGTGTACATATATGTTATATATGAGAGCATCGGCGGCCGCTAGGTTTCCACCTAAATTGCGACATACACTTCGCAACTTGACCACGCAGCTGAGTCTAAGGGGGGGCCGACAAGTTTCTCACATAAAGGAGTTTGTTCTATATGTATGTTGGTAGTCTTGTATATAACGGAATGTATAGTGTAAAATACGAATTTATTTTGAGAAGTAAATTTGGTATGTTTATTATCGTATGGACCGTTTGCTAGCTTCGTAGACTACGAACTAGAACCTGAAATAAAACACTTCAACTTTTTTGCTTTATATCTTTTTTTTCCTTTTTCTATATAAAAACTGCTTTTTAAAGACTGTGATATAAGTGATATATTGAGAGCATAGTACTTATGTATATGTGGTACAAAATCCACAAGAAAAGATTAAATATTAGTTTAATCTTATAATTAATGGTTTATTTTTACCAGTTGAAGCCATTATTGAAAGGATTCGTTGAAGGTTTAACAAAAATAAAAATATATTGTCTTTATTCATTAAAATACAAGAGCAGAACGTTGAGTTTCGTCCCCAAAGACGGACAAATGAAATTATAGTGCTTTACATTCATCTTCCTGTAGCAATGTTTAATTTTATGGACTGGAAAAATCTTTCCACGGTGAGGGGCTTTGTAGGACAATGGTATGATTTGTTACGCAGATATCATCTCCCCAGGAAAATTTCCATCTAAGAAAACCAAATGGAAATATTATTCGTTATACGCGGCACGTTACGCGCCATTGTTGTTTTATCTTCTTCGATAATTTTATTTATACAAGCTATTATATTTGCGATGTTGTATCCTTTGGTGCTGAGATTTTTTTTATTGTTTTATATAAAAATGTTACGGTTGTGAGGTAAATGTACGTGTTTTAGCTACGACCGTCGTTGAGTAAGCAGATAAATATATATATAAATATATATTTTTATATATCATTTCTGATTATATGAAGCCGCAAATTTAACTTTAAAATAAAATTATACAAATTTTATGCATCAAGTGCTAAGCCAAGCAAAGAAGATAAATACATAGAATTAGTTTTTGAAGCAGAACATTCTGTATAACGAAATATTTTTCTAGCGTTAGAAATTGAACCACACCTACTGAAATCAATTTATTCTCGTATCTACAAAAACGCTGTTTTCAACATTAAATGTTTTTAAAAGCAATTATACTTTTCCCTACATATGAAGTACATTTAAAAGGATTCATTAACTACTATAAAAAAAATTATTGCCACAATACGAATTATTGAAAAAATAATGGTGCAACTAAATCACAACGACTGCTCCAGCTGTCTATTGACTGCAGTTTTATTAAACAACTCTTCAATACACGTTCCTGTCAACGATCCCCAAAAATTGGTAATTTAGGGCGTGGGCCGCCATTGACCACGCAAAGCAAACTTCAATGCTATCAATATCGAAATGACCCCAAACAGACGCCCCAAAATCAACCCATGACTCCGTATTGTTGTCACTTAATTAATTATATAGATTTCTGTGACAAGGGCCATAGTCATTACTGGAATTGACGGTAGGGTTGGATTGGACGGATGGGATTTCTTTTTAATAACTATCGAGCTCTTAATTCAAGTTTATATTGGCAATTCAATTAATAAAAGACTGTATAGTATACATGAAATATGTATTTGGCTTGATAATTAAACTTTTGTTATAAATATTCGTAAAAATAATAAAAACCACGTTGCTATACAAAATAGTTAAAAGACTAAGTTAACGTTTTGCAACATTAAAATATTTTGCCGGGAAGTAATTTTTAAATTAATGATTTTGGGGTAATGCATACTTGTTTTTCGTACAAGGGTATAGAAGCAATGTTACTATTTAATAATATGAAGATGTGTCGGCTTCTATTTTTTTTAAATTAGTTATTACAATTGAGTTACTCGAGAGTTCATCATCATCATCATCATCATCAGCCTGTGATAGTCCACTGCTGGACAATAGGCCTCCCCTAATACAACCCTATCCATTAGGGGGTTTTAGACCGTATCCCACCACGCTGGTCCAATGCGAGTTGGTGGGTGGACCGATTTTTTACATGCCCGCCTATCCAACGCATGGATCATCTTACTTTTCAGGCAATTGGGTGATCGGCCCAAATTGTCCTAACCAACTAGGAAACAACAATGAAAATTTTGTTGAGTCCCCGCGGGATTCGAACCCACGACCTCCTGTTTCTAACGCACACGCCTATACCACTAGGCTACGGAGGCAATCACTCGAGAGTTATCAGAACTTAACAAATAAAATTGCAAAATCAGAAAGCGTGAATTTTAACAGGGGATTTTTGAGCGCATAATATCATACATTAGACATATAAAAGAACTGATACTTCTGTACTAACTCAGCTTTAGATACCTGTAAAGAAAAACTCACAATACAATACTATATTACGCATTCCTATAAATTCTATCTATTTTATTAAAAAAATTAAATACAAACAAATTTATCACCTGAGCAAACAGCAATAAAATATTGCGATAGATGTTTATCTTAAACGTGAAATTTCCTGTTAAAGAACGCTACTCTAGCAGTTAAAGTTCTCGAAGGCCCGCAAAGTTACAGGGAACACTTTAATTTGTCTTACTTTATGACTTTGCCGTTCGCTTCAATATGATGAATCGTATTGCGACGTTGTTAGTAATTACCTTACGGAACAAGTTCCCAACTAAATGCGAGGCAGTTTGATATCAAACTGGGCTGGAATATTAAAGCAATTTGCCAGGAATGCAGCAATTTATTCGAACCGTAAAGTTTGAAATCGGACGCGACATTTTCGAAGCGCCGTTTTGTTTACTTTCTGTTCGCTGGTCGTTTGAATGATTGACAAGTAATTACTTTCACAATTTTCTATTTGTAGTTCTATCGAATAACAACAAAAAAATTGTCTAAAGATGATTAATCTGTTTCTAAATATGACGATGTCAATGAATAAAGTTAAGACTTATTAAAAAGTCCATATCACATCGCATCATCAGCCTTTGATAGTCCACTGCTGGACATAGGCCTCCCCTAATACAGCCCTATCCATTAGGGGGTTTTTGGACCGTATTCCCACGACGCTGGTCTAATGCGGGTTTGGTGGGTGGACTGACTTTTTTACATGCCCATCCGACGCATGATCATCTTACTTTTCAGACAAATGGGTGATGGCCCAAATTGCCTAACCAACTAGAAACAACAATGAAAATTTGTTGAGTCCTGCAGGATTCGGAACCCACGACCTCCGGATTCTAAAGCAGACGCCTGTACCTCTAGGCTACGGAGGCAGTTTAAAGTCCATATAAAAGAGGTTATTTAGTAAACATAAACAATTCCATTCATATTGCGAAGATTAATTTTGTTTTATAACTTAGTTGGTTTAATTTATTTAACAATTAAATTAAGCGTTACTATTAATGTTATTGTTCATTCTCAATAGTTTTAATACATTTTGATACTTAAATACTACTACATATTAACTAACATTAGTTTCTTATCATGAATATTTACTGTAAAAACATTTACTATCTCGGTAGCCTTTTGAAAGTATGAGCAATTTAGAGTTACTTTCATTATTAAATCTTTGCACATGGTAATACATTCAAAGATATATAAAACAAGGATTTTTAATATCTTTGTTATCGTAAAAAAAACCAGTAATACTTCGATTTAATAAAAAAATATCAAGGGTCCGGGTAGATTCCTAAAGCATAGTCTCCAAGGGATGCCGGCTTTGTACTTTACGGCATAAATACATATACCCATTGCTTCTTATGGCGTTCTTCCTATAGTTATGACTTAGTATATTAGTTTGCTCTTGTTTTATCACAGAGGATTGTTTTTAAAAAAATCTTCGTACAACACCATGAAGAATTATGTGAAGACTATTAGTTGCGAATTGTATGGGCGGAAAACATACTTAAATTTATACTTTCACGCCAATTTAAAACTTAATAATTACTTATTTTCGTTCTATCTTATCATCATCATCACCATCATCGACATCAGCAAGAGCCTATCTTAGTCTACTGCTGGACATAGGCCTTTTTCAATGAACGCCAAGATGGCCGATCCCTTGCTTGTGACTTGTCTGTTATACTTAAAATGTTTGCACCAATGCAGTCCCGCTTAAAATTCTTTGCAATTCTTAACAAGCCGTCTAGACAGTATCATACAAGAACTTTATGCGTCAAAAACAACGTAAAAACAACTCTCTTCACTTAAAAGTTTACACTGTGACAGCTGTGGGCATTCTGCACAATGATCCTGGGCTGAGATAGCGACTAGTAAATTAAAAAGTTCAATTAAACAAACGTACTACAAATAATAAATATTATTGCCGTAAAGTTAACTACGACGTAGCTTTGATGCCTTTATTTTAGGTTATATCGGTAGTATATCGATAAAATATTTCAAGATAAATCAGCCTTCCAGCACTAAAGGAGTTCAAACATTAGATTTGATAAGTCTCAATACTATCAAATGATAAAATCAAACCAATGCTTCCGCTAAAAGTATTAGTTATCGTAGATTAAAAATGCTAATAACTTCTTTAAAAATGTATTGTATTACCTTAAGAAACAAAGTGGATACTGATGAAATTATGATACATTGCATTATCGCGTGGAGCTTAAATTTAGAACCAATTTAGGCGTAAAACACTTGTACCTAAATGAATTTTTTTCTGACAAAATTAAATATTTTTAACTGCCCCCAAAAATCAAATTAATCTTAATTAAAATTTACCGGTGGTAGGTCCCCTTTTTACAGGAGACCGTCTGGGTGGGTACCACCGCGGTTCCTATTTCTGCCGCCAAGCAGTAGTGTGAAAACGCTGCTGTGTTCCGATTTGAAGGGCACCGTAGCCAGCGTATTTCGTTGATTAGTCATCGAAGATTTCAGAAACGGTAACTATTTGTAAATATTAAACATTAACAAAGAGTGACATCTAAAAAAAAATCGGAAAGGGAACACGCGTACTATTCTGTTGCAGCGATAAAAACCTTACGGCGTAACAACATCCCTATAACCCTTAACCGCAGTACGTAATAAAACACTAAATACAAGCCTTGTAAGGGTGAATGACCCTTCTCCCTGTGGGACACCTGCTGATGTTATTGACAACAAACCGTGTCGTTTCTTTTATTCCCTGCCAGATGAAAGGGGACTTGCCCAAGATTGTTACTTTGTGCGTCTGTGTACGCTTTGAATGATGTAGAGTCATGACTCTACATGCCTGGCTTCACGTGTTTTGTATGAAATAATAGACTTAAATAATTATCATTGTTATTTACGTATTTTGATAAAATAAAATTTTGAATAAATTATTAAGGTAAAACATGCCTAAACATTGTAAAATTAACTTTTTTACTCAACATTATAGTCTTTTAGATAGCTATAGCTAAAATAAATGGGAATATGTTATTCAAAATATTATAACTATTAAGTATTACATATACCAAAAAAAAGGATGTAGTATTGTTTGGTTGTTCAACCGGTTAAAGGTTACAGGTGTTAAAAGTTATATTCAACATAGAATACTTTGAATGTGTAAAAAACTTAAAATAAAGGGAAGGCAGAACTTATTACATGAGTTACAATACTATATAAAATCCCAACTTCCTTTTTCTAACTATCATACTTATGAATACACTACTGTCACATAAAGCATACATCACGAACCGAGGAAAGTTCATGAAGTTAACGTCTCACGTGTCATAAAGGGTAAAGGGTGACACCGTCGTGTTTCGAGTTATATTTCAATTTTATTTTACGCCTATCCTTAGCTCACCGAAATGGCTGCCCGGGGAACTCAAAAGTTGAGGCTTTCACCGCCGAAACAAGCTTAGCGGCCGGGCTTTGCCACATAAAGAATTCATAGCGTAGACTCTGAGACATGCACTTGTTTGTTCTTTATGGGCTTCTCGCTATCTAAGGGGTATATAATGTCGGTTCTAAAGAAGTCTTGGGGTTAACTACGCTATATAAATTGTACTGAAATCGTCTGAAGTTAAAAGAAATAATTTATGTAGGCAAACTATTTCTGTTACAAAAGGTTCACGAGTCTGATCTAGCCTGATAGACTTTACTTATTTTTACCGCTAGTGTAATTTAAACAATGTTTACTGTACTAGATACAGTACAATAAAATACTCGAATTTACACCTATTTTTGATTCTTTGTTATTCTCATATTGTACCTTAAGAGCACCCACGCTAAATTTTTCATAACCTCCCTAAGGTTGGCTGTTAGATAATGCCAAGGCATTAAGCCCGCCTTGTATATGTAATTGTGCAAAAGAATAAATAAATAAATAAAATAAATAAATAAACATTAGAGTAAACTCTTACTTTGAAAAAAACAGTTTTTATTTATTCAAAGTAAGAGTTATGATGGTTGATTAATAATGATGCTTAACTAAAATTAACTTCCCAGCCTAGTTACCTACAAATTAGAACGTGATCCTCCCACATTTATTATTTGAAGTAATATGTGCTGATGGTATAAAGTAAAAGTAGAAATAACACTATCACTACATAGAAAACACCAGTCAGTGTCTGTCTACGTATGCTAAAATCCTTAAAACTACGCAACAGATTTTGAAGCTGTTATAATACATATTTAAGGTAAAGGTTTATATGTGTAATACGTGCACAATATTGTAAGAAAAACTCTGATGTATAGAATTTTCTAATGTGATACCGTAAATAATCACATTTTGCCTTAAATTGCAAACGCTGCATAAACCTCATGAGATAAATCAAAATGATGTACCACAGTGTTGCACGCTTTAAAAAGGTCAGCCAAAAATTCACCGACCATTTTTTATCCGTAAAATTTTACAGCAGGATAGCTTATTTACGAAGTGATTGTAAGCGTATTACAGCAGTATACAATTAAGTACCTTAACTACATTGTTGATTTGATATAGATCAAAAAGGCTCTTTACTGCATGTAATTTAAATGAATATTTCTGAAATATTAAATAAAATGACTTTACGGATTTTATAGCGTTTATTTTACATTTTAAATTCCCGACGTTTCGAACACTTTCCAGCGGCCGTGGTCACGGGGTAGACTGAGATGTCATGCGTCTTGTTGCCAGTTGCCATTTCTGAAATATTACCAATATTAGCATTGCACCGTGCAAGCCGTGGTGGTTCGCCAGTTCCGAATTAATTTTTTTTGTCTTATGATAAGCTAAAAGATTTTATACTATATTTTATCGAACGTGTTTTATTTTAACGAGTAAAATTATTTTACTTTATTTAAAAAATAAAGCAGTATAGTTAAATTTTTAATCAAATAACTTTGTACATTCTTCTAAACTAAATCTACACAGGTCATTGACCCTATTAACTCGAGCGCAATGTACGTATATATTATTTGGTAAATACGCACGTCGTTTCCCTATTGCGTTGAGAAAAGATAAAAGTATAAATCTCGAGACTGTGATCCGATGCGTTAAATCGGAAATAGCGGACATTCTGCCTCCTCCCCAATCGTTTGCCACTAAATCTGACTGACAATAAAAGTCGCGTTCGCCATAAAATAATAAATATTCCTTATGCGTTTTATTGTGCTTTTTCCCGTAATATTCACAAATCATGCGCGACGTTATTGCGCGTTTTGTTCGCATGCGGAGAACGTACTGCTAAAACTACTTGTTTTGGTTTGTTTTTCATATCTTTTCGGCTTTGCAATAAATTGCTCGTAAATAATTGATAAAATTTAGATTTTCTTTTATTATATATGTCCCTTTATAAAGCACAGATTTCTATTTTAATATTAAATAAAGTTCTCCATATCATATAGTTATAGCATATAAAAGTATCTGACTATGGATCCGTTATAAAAACTACAAAATCTTTTTTCTTTATAACATAAGTTCTTAAAATAGGTAATAATACTAAGTAAATAATGTTTCACAGTCACACTTACATTCTTGTTCCTTTACTTCCATAGAGAACGGAGATAGATCAGGCGCAGGACCGACTTTCTACATGCCCATTGACGCATGGTACATCTTGTTTAACATTCAGTTGAGTAATCTGTCAACATAGCTTTAATCATTCTGTAAATTACTTAGAAAATTAGGTGAATCCCTGCAGGATTCGAAACCAACACCCGCGGTTTGTTAAGCGCATGCCCATACCACAAGGCTACGGTGGCAGTTAAACAACGTTATAATCACGTAATAAAGAAAGCAAACTAATTAAAGCTACGTTAATGACGAACCATTGATCATTGTTCCGGCATTTCGGTTGGCGGAATGAAATATTTGAACCGTTACGATATTAATTCCGAACTCGAATTAGCTAACGAACTGCTTTCCTGCAATTAAATGTTTTAGATAACAGACGAAATTAATTAGAGCAATGGGATGGACGATAAATTCACTGAAAGGCCGAATTCTAAATTGGCACGGCCCTGAAAATTCCTCACCCTTATCTGTAATTAAATCCCTGTTGAATATTGTTTTCGGGGCGGCTAAGAGTTGATATGATTTACGGTTAATCGCGAGCTGAAAAAATCGCTTTGCATTTGTTTCGTTTTGGCTAATTAGCGAATTTCCTTTTGTTCGCCTAATCGTCTAATTAGTCTTAGGGCCGTTTAGCTAACCTGATTTTAATAGCAATGGTTGGAATGAAAGTTCGGATCATTTGTCACGTTTGAAATGCGTTGCGAATTATGTCATAAAATATTCGATTTGGAGCATACTATGTACTTTAAATTTAATATTCAGCAATCATCGTTTAATATAAGATTTGAACCAAGTTATTTTGTGTTTGTTATCAGAGTGGAAATAGTAGATAATTTATCCTGGAAGAAGTACATGGATTATTATTTATTAAAGGCGAATGGAATTATGGTGTGACTTATAGTATATTTCGCCTCTGTTTACTGACAAATGTAACCTTATAATATGTGTTTATATCTATAATATTAATATGATTTTATTCAAGTTTAATCTTGTATGGTTTTCTTGTGTAATAATTTTAATATAGTGCGGACATGAAGTAGATTCTAGCCAGTTTCCTGTTGTTAGACCCACTTTAAATCTGTTTAATCATTTAAGGGTGGACTGGGAAACAATGCCAATGGCAGTAAGTCCGCTTTTATCCAAGTGGTTTTGTTTTTCATAAGTTAACAGGAAACAGTAAACATTTTTTTTCTTACAATCCTGAAAAGTTTACAAAATGAAAAAAAAAAATTCAAGTTCCTTCTGAGTTTTATAAAAACGTTCACTATAACCAACTTTTACAGAGTCCAACACAAATATCAACGAAAATTGTGCAACATAACTAGTTTATAGACAGCGGTGGATTTCGTATTGTTGTAAAAAATTTAGACCCGCCGTTGACAAAGACCCAGACAGGGGTTGCATCAAACCCCGTATTTGAAGCTGTATCAGTATTCAGCGGACGTAGAAGAGGGGGCGGCTCGTAGCACCAGCATTTCATTACCGTAGCTCCATAGCACCGTAGCAACGTAGGCCTACGTATACATATTATATGGACTGACATGATGGGAATACGGTTGAAACTGTTTTATTTACGCCACCTTGCATCATATCGAAGAAATCTGGTGATTTGGAAAAATGAAAGGTGTAGTCAGGGGTTTGCATCGTTGTCGATCTTTATGACGTACGTTTGTAGAGCAAGCATCGAGTAGGGATTTATCGCAAGGAAAATCTTGACTTTAGAACACTTTATTCTTGCAAAATTATTAACAAAAACATAACAAAATATAAATATAACAAATTAAATTAAATATTCATTATGTTCAGAGTAAAAAGGAAGAATTTTTTTACTCACCACATATTTGTTCTATTATTTATTAAGCGTTTCATACACTGTTATTACAGCGATATATATTTTTTTTATGAACTTGTAAGAGGTTTACTATAAACCATTTCAAGTAATAGTAAAATTTGTCTGCTCTATATAAGAATTAAAGTTACGACGAACGATATCATGGAGTGGCAAATATGGATGCTGTGTTG
This sequence comes from Lamproptera curius, assembly GCA_029286875.1. Classification (NCBI taxonomy): domain Eukaryota; kingdom Metazoa; phylum Arthropoda; class Insecta; order Lepidoptera; family Papilionidae; genus Lamproptera; species Lamproptera curius. Next base: position 327,343 of record JAGSMT010000114.1, read on the forward strand.
TTCAGTTGTTTCTAGTCAATTTACTCTCAGAATATCACATCTCGACTATTATACACACGACATAATAACTAACACTCTTATTTATCAAAAAGTTATAGATATTTGTCGCCATCTTGTTGTCGTGGGTTAAATTCTTCTCGTTTTTTTAAGTCTAAATCAAATACATATCTTCATTTAATAACAAGTGCAAAAACCAATAGAAATTAATTATTCTAAATTCAATTCGTCTACATAAACTTTTGGAAAAGTGTTAAACAGCTATAAAACCGAATAGAATCTTACTCTAATTCCTTAATATAATTGTTATTCGTCGCACGGTTCGAGTTTTATTGGAATTAAGCTATGCCAAATCCTTCCCATGTCTCGACGTTTTGTTGGCATTATGAAGGTAAGCCTCGCTTTACAAAGGGTGCAAACAAAACCATCAGATATAATGTCTACGTATTATAGGTCGGCTCCCCGTCGAATCCTGCTAATGTTTGCGTAAAAGGCTTTGTCATGAGGATTTACCACATATATGTAAATCCTATTAAGCCCGGCTTCGACACTACCATTTATCACGCTGAAAAGGGGTAAATACAAAAAATTAAAACAGGAGAGCGTCCTTTTTCAGGACAAATAACAGCAATAAATACTTCAATTATGTGTTATGATTGAAACATTAAATTGACTGCGCCTTATAAATTTTAATAGCAAACTGATAACGTGAATCATTGCTGGTTTAAAACTATACAAAATAAATTTATTTATGTTGTATTGTATAAAATTTGATATTTTGTAACAGAATAAAATATTACTTGATAAAATATCTAACAAGGTTATGTCAGGCGAGGCACGATAATGAGACAAGTAAAAAGGTTTCAAGAAGGTATAACGATGTCAAATGAAAAAAATAGGATTATTTTCTGAACCCTAAGTCAATTTGTCAAGTTGTTGTCAAGACTTGACATTTATTGCCATAAATAAAGATTATATATATATAATATAATAGGTTTTAAAATTAACACAACCCCATGTTACAGTCTTCTTCTAAACTATAATGTAGTTTTTTTAAATCGATATTTTATATATTCTAACTTCTAGCTAATATTGGTATAATGTACTTGTATTTCACATAATATTTAGGTACTTACTGTATCGAAGACAAATTGACTAACAAATTATCTAAAATAATAATAATAAGCGGTCTTACTAGAAATATAAAAAGGCTAGGCGAAATATGAAATGAAGTATTCTATCAGAAAGACAAGAAGTTAATAATTTTTTTTAAATGTTGTTTTTTTTTGATAATTTCGTGCTTATTTATTTCGGCATTATAACTTTTTTTATCTTTGGCTTACGTTAGTTTCAATTTGTTTCCGACGTTAAAATATTTTTCAACTTGTTATTTTTCACATAAATTTTCTCCTTCAATGCAGGATGTACATGTTTGTTTTCTTTGTAAACAGTCGTCCTTCGAAGAAGCATTCAAAGCGCAACAAAAGAATACGTTGAACCTGTTTATAGGTATCTATATTTATAAAGCAATAAAATTCAACTGCAATCTATCAATTTAGGAGATTTTTTTTTTTATGGCATACGCAGGCAGACGAGCAGTCGGGCCACCTGATGGGAAGTGATCACCGACGCCCATAGACATTAGCAATACCAGTGGTATCGCCAACGCGCTGCCTACCGTGAGACATAGGGTGTTAAGTCTCGTTTACCCAGTAAAAAACGCTGGCTACGGTGCCCTTCAAACCGGAACACAGTAGTGTTTTCACACTTCTGCTTCGCGGCAGAAATAGGCACCGAGGTGGTACCCATCCAGACGGTCTCCTGTAAACAGAGGACCTACCACCGGTAGTGTTACTACCTACCACCATGTTATTTAGTGTGATTTTCTTAACATATAAAAATATTTTTAATTATGAAACGAACAATATTTTCTTCATCATCATCACCCTGTGTTAGTCCACTACTGGATATAGGCCTTCCTTAGTGCTCGCCTCCTTCGTTAGGGGGTTTTTGGACCGGTTCAATGCGGGTTGGTGGGTTTACCGACTTTTTACATGCCCATCCAACGCCATCATCTTACTTTTCAGACTATTGGGTTATCAGCCCAAATTACCCTTTCCAACTTGGAAACAATGAAAATTTTTCTGAGTCCCCGCGGGTTTTGAACACACGACCTCCGGTTTCTAAAGCACATGCTTTTACCACTAAGCTACGGAGGCAGTCAATATTTTCTTATATTTTTTTTATTGCTAAGTTGCTTTTATCGAGTTTATTAGCTTGAGTATCGCTTACCTCAGGAAGAACTTGTCAGATTGTTAAATACTGTTGGTAACGTTATGTAGATATCATTATAACAGTAATAAGTGAATGACGATTAGATCCACGGTAGTTTTATTTATTTAATCTGTACGTCTTGTCTTTACGTAAATTACGTAAACGTATTGAATGCCGAACATATAGTATTAGAGTATACGATGCTTTGTTTAGGTCGACATTTCATACCCCTATATTATAAAATGTATGCATATTTTTATTAAACACTCAAAATATTCAAAGCATATCGACTATGTTTTTAAAATCAGAGACACGAAATTATAAGATTTATTTAATACAAATTATAAACTAATTTTAAAAGCCATATCTATCACATCATCAGCCCTTGTTAGTCCACTGCTGGACATAGGCCGCCTCTAATACAACCCTATCCATTAGGGGGTTTGGACCGAATCCCACCACGCTAGTCCGAAGCGGGTTGGTGGGGTGGACCGACTTTTTACATGCCCCTCCGACGCATGGATCATCTTACTTTTCAGACAATTGAGTGATCGGCCCAAATTGCCCTAACTAACTAGGAAACAACAATTAAAATTTGTTGAGTCCCCGCAGGATTCGAACCCACGACCTCCGGTTTCGAAAACACACGCCTTTACCACTAGGCTACGGATGCAGTTAGCCTCCGTAATACAATAGCTATATCTATACCTAGTGATAATTAATAACTATATTGAATAATTTATTATAATAATGGCTAAACTATTACGCTGTAAGTGCGAGACGGGACGCGACCGCGTACTAAGCCCACTCGTCCTGATGAACGACCTCCGATAAGTCCGAAACTAGTCGGCCCCTACGCCTATTTTACCTGTGTTTAGTCATTATTGTATTATATTACACAGTACAATGTGTGATAAAAGTTTTAATTGGTTCATGGCTATATTATTTTGAATGAAAAATAGTTTTCACTAATTTTATTTTGTAAGTGAGGCCTTGAATAAAGCTAAATGTTGTTTTGCTATTATTGCTGCGTAGGTATATTAAGTGATAGGTATTTTCCGCATTTCTATTCCATTAGGCAGAATTCTGAAATAAATACAAAAGCAATGGGCAATCTGCGAGTAGCCATAAAATTGGGCGTACTCGTAAACTATTGGGGGTTTTTATGATTCATCTGTAGTGTTTGCAGTACCCTCGCGATGGGAGTAAAATAATGTACAGCTATGGAGAAAATGTTTTTGATTCATGTGAAGGGTTTATTATTTTTATACTTCTGCGTTAGGAAAATTCGTAAACACAAAATACCGCTTGTTAAATTGTGACGTCATTAATAATCGGGTGACTAATAAATTAGTTTAGCCTTTAATTAAATTATTAGCTGCGTGCAGAATTGATTACGGTAGATAATGAACTGCCCACGTTTTTAAATAGTTTAACTTTATACGTTTATAACTTAATTAGCAGTTGGCAGCTATGGTCATAGAAGATGCAAAAATTAAAAGCACTGAGGGGGGCTAGAAAACCATTAGACACGTATATCACGTACGAAGGCAGACAACCAGTTGCGGGACGAGCATTTTACCAGAAGTGTAGAAGAACCAACGCCCACGGACATTAGCAATGCTAGGGATATCACCAATGCGCTGCTTACCGTGAGACATAGAATGTAACGTCTCGTTTGCCTCGTAAAAAAGCTAGCTACGGTGCCTTTCAAACGGGAACATTGTAATATCATTACACTACTCCTTAGCAGTAGAAATAAGAAGTAACACTGCGGCGGAAGCGCCTCAGACGACCCGGAAAAGGTTATCTACCACTTTGGCTAACAAAAAAAATTAAAACAATTGTCATAGCAAAAACATTTTATTCTACGCAGTTAAAATACGACATCGCTCATAATACGTAATGTTATGACATCTTTTGTTAAACTTTCTTTTTGGAACATGATACTTAATAATGTACATCATGTACCAATTTGAAACGCCATAAAATTTCTCCAGCTTACGTTGGATAACTATGTAAGCGGTGAACCACTCAGTAACTCAGATGAAGTAAAGACAGGTGCTTTAGACACCGGATACGGTTCGAATCCTGCGGGGAGTGAACAAATTTTCATTGTTGATTCCTTGTTGGTCAGGACAATTTGGGCGGATTACCCAACTGACCTACTTTTTATGTATATATAAGGCATATAAAAAGTCGGTCCACCCACAAACCCGCATTAGACCATCGTGGTGGAATACGGTACAAATACCACCTAATACAGAAGGCGTGCGTTAGGGGAGGCTACGTTCAGCAGCGGACTAACACAGGCTGATGATAAAGATTAATTTAAATAAAATAAGTACATTTTTGATTGAAAATTTCTACAAAATATCATCAAAAATACATACGATATATACAGCTTTCATGACATTTAAAACCTTTGTGATGATCATTACGATTTAGTTGCTTGCTTGAATTTGTGAAATATAACAAACTAAAAAAAATATATTTTCAAATAGTATTATTGTGCGTGACAGTACCTAAGTGCGAAACGCGCTATAGTTTTCGTGTCTAAATAAATTTGGTCATCTCACACGACCTCTGTTAGTGAGGGGTCATTCCCTCTTCTGAGCTAAGGATTTGAGGGCACTAACAATGATTCATTGGCACGGCGAAGATTTTATTTAATTTACGTCCTTCTGTCTTATTTTACGCCACTTCCCTATAGTAAATTGGAGTTAAAGCTGTCTGTAACAATTTTTCTTTCTGTTTTCAAGATAAAGTAGAAATTTACTTGGACTTTATATTTTGCACTTTTCAGTATTAATTAAATGTATTTACATTTTAACATAAAATAAGTCACTAAAATGTCTTGAAAAAACGAGTCTTATTATTTGTAATAAGTAATAGTCAAAGTATATCACGGCCTAATTTTTCAAATCAAAACTCAAAAGATCCGAATTCCAATCAAGTATTCATTATGTAAAGAGTATTGTGGGATGAACATAACGGTTTTTCATTATTATATAAGATCATTTGTTTCTGAACTAAAGCTACAAAAATATTTAACCTTAATTAGAAAACAAAATGACGTCCTATTTTTTACTTTATGATAGAGGTATAACCAATATTTTGCTGCAAAGAGATCATCCTTTATTCCTTGTTCAATAATCCTTTATAATAGTTTATAATCCTTTACTATGATTTGGCAGTGAGACCAAGAAGGGTGAAAATCCTATCTGAATTATTGAATTATATAAATTTCTCTACATACTATATTAAAGTCTAGAGCAGTATTTTCATTATTAATATTTCTCTTTGGCGTGACGAGTAGCTGTTAACGCTGATTGAATGAAAATACAGGATAGTAACTGACACATCAGCACATGCTCTAATGGGATAACTCTCACAAACGCAGTGAACGATACAGGTGGCATTATGGTTGGGACGGTGGAGTACCTCGTTATACGTAATTGAGTTTCCCTCCCACTTGTTTTCTGCACTAGCATTCTGCAAAAGTTGCACTTCGTTGCGAAATATTTAACAATACCATCTCTTTAGAGGTGGTAAGTTTTTCTTTACGGAAAAAAATAATGTAAATAAGTGTTTTTATTCATAAAACAAGCGACCAGATTCATTTAAACTTAAAGACTCATCGTTTTGGACATGGGATGTTGTGTCTCGTTTGCATTGCCTATGTATAATGGCATCAAGTTATTTTGAATTAGGTTTTGAAAGTTATCTTGTATTAGTAATACGGAATCGGAACGTGATATCCTTTGTCTCAGAAAGGCAAGCTTATTATGCACTGAATGACATATCGGCTAGACGTATTGCCAGCATAAGACAAATTATCTATTTGTTTCATAAAGAAAAACTTGTTTATTTATTGATCACTCTAATTTCAAAACATTTTTTTATATCGTGTCTGTTATTTTAATGGCCATATTAATTCACAAACCAACTTTAACATGATAGTAACTTCATTTAATAATAAAAAATGGGGTAATCTTTAAATCTATGGTTTCGTGGTGAAGACAAAGTCATAGGGTCAGTTTTCCATACTAAAAAAACTTAGAAAGCAAATTGTAATTTTAAGTTTTTATCTTATCTAGCAACTAGCAACCCCGCAACTCCCCTTGGGGGTGGAATTTCGTTAAATTCGTTCTTAGCTGACCTCTACTGGGCGAAAGGAATATTCCTACCAAATTATCGCGAGATATCGTGATGAGTCAATACGACTATTAAATCTTAATACGACATTTTTTTTTGTTTTTTTAACATTACGTGTTGTTGCAGACCCCGAAATTCAAATTTAAATAAACTTATTCAACACACGTCTGATACACTTACTCATTGATTATCGCGCTAAATGCTCCCAATACTTAAATACTTTTACTATTATAGTCATAATTATTTTCAGTGAAGTTATAAAGAATACTTTCAATATAACATAACAATCATTTCTAAGCGAAATGTTAAATAAACATCAAATAAAAAATATCAATGTCTCTAAGCCACTCAAGTCTAAAGCCTCGTCAACTCTAACCTTCAATTTCTGAGCCGAAGGTCCTTCATGACTGAATTGAAAAGAGCAACTTTGTCAGCAACTATTTACAAAGCTGATACAGAATGACTACTTAAATAAATTGTATAGGGGTGAAATGCTCGGAAGTCACGTACTAGCCATCCGCTGAGATCCTCAATATTCAGAGATCACTTCAGTTCGCACGTGTCAAATATAATTTTGAAAAGGCAACATGCGATTTTGTGCCGGATATCTTGCCCTTTGTGATGCACTGGTCCTGTACCACTCGTAGCATTGAATGGCACCCATTATCTTAAATCCGCTAAAATTAACAGCAAAACGAAGTTGCACAAAAAAGGATTCATTAAGGCCGATTCTAGGTATAACTTGTTATGACTTATAACGTATAGTTATATACTTTTAATAATTTTGCTAACTCGTATTTTGAGAGAGCAAAAAAATTATTAATTGAAAAACGTTTATAAAAAATATAATTAACCCCTTAAGATGTATGTACAAAACATAGATTATATTTTAATAAAACTTGGAAATTATTGAAATATGGTAAGATATTATTATCCATAGGGGCGTATCTGGTAGCTCGGAAAAACTCAGGGCACAGGCTCTCCATTGACGGAAAGTCTCCAACCAGATGTGCTGTCGATGTTGTGGCCGTTGTTTCCAGACGAAGTGGTTTACACGGCGCCAGCCATGGTTGAAGTCTCTACAGAGCAGGATCAGGCAGAGAATATCCCACTTATTACTCTGGCAGAGTTTCGTGTATCCATCCAGAAGCTCAAAGAGAAGAAAACTGCCCCTGGGCCGGATGGTGTGCCTGGTGCGTCCTGGCACCAGCCCTGGGTGAGTTGGCTGAGTGGATGTAGAGATACTGAATGCATGCCTCGAGTAGGGTCAATTTCCTTCCTGCTGGAAGCGAAGGAAGACTTGTTACTCAAGAAAGAGGACGACCTGCAGACTCGCCGTCCGCGACCGTCCCATTGTGCTGCTTTGACGATGCGGGTAAGCTTTTGAACGAATTCTGGCGGCCCTATCGTCAATCATCTTCGCAGCGTGGGACCCGGACCCAGCAGATTGCCAGTATGGTTTTCGGGCTGAGCGGTCACGATCGACGCTATTTCAAACCTAAAGGATCTTTCCAAAGAGGTAGTTTCGGAGGTGGAGTGCTGTTGGCGGTGTCTCTTGATATCGCCAACGCCTTTAATTCACTACCACCTTTGAGGTAATTGAGGCGGCTTTTTAGGTTCCATGGTCTGCCCATGTACATCCGTCGGATCATCGGTCTTACCTCCACAATCGAGAGATCTCGTATGTGGGTCGGGACGGTATGATTTATCAAAAAGAAATGGTGCGAGTTCCTCAGGGTCTGTTTAGACCCCTATTATGGAACATGGGGATGACTTCGTAATCGCGGTGCCCTTCTAATGGGTTGCGTGTCATTTGGCTATGCAGATGACACTTTAATCACAGCCTGGGAAAACTTCGCTGAAGCTGGGCGAGACGAGCTGAAGTTGGAGTCGCCCTTGTAGTGCGACGATCGAGATGCTCGCTGAGTGTTGCTCTTCATAAGACCGAGGCCCTCTTGTTTCATGGCCCTGAGGGCAAGACCTCACCAGTGCCAGCCTTAACATCTGCGGGCACTCGGGTCGAGTTGAAGTCCCAGATGAAGTATCTGGGGCTGACGCTCGACAGCCTGGTGGAACTTCCGTGAGCATTTTTGAAGTCTCGCTCCAAGTTAATTGGGACGGCATTCGTTTTGGAAGGCTCTTGCTGCGAACCTTAAGGACCGAAAACAGCATGCCGAAGACTTTACATCGGCGTGGCTGCGCTCTATGGCGCTGTACGGAGCACCCGTGTGGCCTGATGACCTATCCAAGGAGAATCGAGCACTACTGTATAGAGTAGCAGCGGGTCATGGCGGCGAGGGAATTCGTGCATACCGCACGGTCTCACATGAGGCGGCATGCTACTGGCTGGAACCCTCCGGGACCTTGATGCCAGTGTCCTAGCGGAGGTCTCACAGTCATCGCACCAGAGCCAGATTTGAGGTGTAGCTACACCTCTGGAAGAGCTTAGAGATGGCGTCGTTCCGCAGCATGAGGATGTCGCATGCGGCGGTGGAAGCGCCGGCTTGCTGAGCCAAGAGCTGGACAGCGAACAGTAGGAAGCAGTACAGTCCGTCTCCTCAAAGAGTGGGTAGACTGCCGCCACGGAACACTTACCTTCCGGCTGGTGAAATCCTTTCAGGGCACGGTAGCTTTGAAGGCTATCTGTCACACCGCTGGAAGAGAGTTACAGCGCAGTGTCATCATTGCGATTGCGATGATGACACAGCTCAAGCATACCCTGGCGGAGTGCCCGCATGGGCAATGGAGCGAGCCAATTTCTGCGAGGAGATTGGCAACGACCTCTCATTAGCTGGTGTGATCCGCGCCATGGTGGACAGAGAGGTCGTGGAGGCGGTCACCTCGTTTTGCGAGGCTGTCATGGCTCCAAAAAGAGGCCGCTGAGCGGGAAAGGGAATTTATCCCTTCTCGGCGCGCATTCGCCGACAACGCCCAGGGCGAAGGCGGCGAGCACGCTCGCCTAATGCCACCCCTATGAGTGAGCCGCGGGTGTGATGATGGGGAGTCCAACATCCGTAACATCATGGTTTCAGAGGAGAGCAAGAGCACTGTGGAACCTCATTGGACTTATCAGCAATGCCCGGAGATACTAAATCATCTTACAAGTTATATATTTTTGAGTTAAAGAATACTTTCAATATAATATAACAATCATTTCCAAGCGAAATGTTAAAAAACATCAAATAAAAATATCAATATCTCTGAGCCACTCAGTCTAAAGCCTCGTCAACTCTAACCTTCAATTTCTGAGCCGAAGGTCCTTCATGACTGAATTGAAAAGAGCAACTTCGTCAGCAACAACAAAGCTGATACAGAATGACTACTTAAATAAATTGTATAGGGGTGAAATGTCGAAGTCACGTACTAGCCATCCGCTGAGATCCTCAATATTCAGAGATCACTTCAGTTCGCACGTGTCAAATATAATTTTGAAAAGGCAACATGCGATTTTGTGCCGGATATCTTGCCCTTTGTGATGCACTGGTCCTGTACCAATCGTAGCATTGAATGGCACCCATTATCTTAAATCCCTAAAATTGACAGCCAAACGAAGTTGCACAAAGAGGATTCATTAAGGCCGATTCTAGGTATAACTTGTTATGACTTATAACGTATATTATATACTTTTAATAATTTTGCTAACTGTATTTTGAGAGAGCAAAAAAATTATTAATTGAAAATGTTTATAAAAATAATAATCAACCCTTAAGATAGATACATAACATAGATTATATTTTAATAAAACTTGAAAATTATTGGAATATGGTAAGATATATATTATGGAATAATAATAATCTCATATTTATTTTAAATAAAAAAATCTTAACAAGAGACCTATTAAGACCTAAGAAATAGTCTTTACTACTGTTTTGTAAATATGATTTAAGAGTATTTTTACTCTCTCTGTATCAAACTATAAATTAGTACATTGGTTTATATTTATAATAAAAATCTATGATTTATGCAAGAAATATGTTTTGATTTAGGATGAATGCATAAAAACGAAAAATGTTGCAATCAAATATTATTTTGAGGGATATTTCATATTATAAATAATTAACAAAACAACAGAAATTTGTGATACAACAAAGCTTTTCGATGGTACATTATTTCGTAATTAATTCTTTACTGGCTTTTGAGTCCAAAGGCAGCGTATCAAATAATAGACCTGCCATAACAATACACATGCAAAGTCTGAGCGGTACAAAGACTTTTAGCAATCTCAAAGGCTTTTGATTGGCTTAGTGATTTCTTTACTATATTTTTTTATTAATATTTCAACTAAAAGTAAATCAAAGCAACGAGCAATCATTGTGACGTACAAAAAATAATTTTAAATTTTACACACATTTATATTTATTTTAAGATCTCTTTTCTTCATGCGTGTTGCTGGCTATAGGCCTTCCCTTATGCACGTCACAGCTTATTATTTATTACTATACTAAATACACATCAATTATAAAGTTTCGTACAACATTGACACATTGTATGATCATTCTGAAAATAGTCTAGGTATCGATGTTATAAACCTTCATATTTTATGTGATTGTAAACCATACACCATGCCTATAAAAATGCAGCGCAAAATGATATATTTCTGATTATCGTCCCGAGACGTAAGTTGCTATGTCTCGTTAAGCCAGTAATTATACTAGCTACGGTGGTCTTCAAATTGGCATACAGTAGTGTTTGCAGTTGCAATACTTTGCAGCAAGAAAAGGGACAGCGGTGGTATTTCCCTAGTCGGACCTCTGTAAAAAAGAAACCCAGTAACTTTAGTCTATTTGTATAAGAATGTAATAGTGTTAGAGTTTCCGTTTTTATTTGTCAAAAATCTATTAACTTACCCAATGTCACTTAAAATCTTGAAACTGAACTCTCATTTTTTTCATAATACGTAAAGGCAGTGCCATTACTATTTATGACATATTCCGGGACTTCCGCTTTGTATGCAAATCGTGGTATTCTACATAAATTAGTTCAAAATACTGAAAACAATTTTACATGTATGACGGGAAACGTTGGACGCGAAAAAAGTTAACTAGAAGTAAATGTAAACCGAAATTGTAAGGCAAAATTTAACCGAAATGAGACATTAGCATATATGTTGATCTCGTGTAAGCAGTTCATATTTTTACATGCCACGCAAATACATTACGTGCAGTGTAATAGGAAATTGCTAATGCGAATAATTTAACCGCTATCATCCGCTTTATACTGCACTCGTTCTGCATTGAAATTGCATTTTTATTTGTCTGTACATGGTACAGAAAGTATGCGAGTGCATTGTATGCAAATCTGTTAATAGAACAGAAATGTACTTATTATGTAATTATTATGTACTAAACAGGAAAAAATTAAGTAATGGACTTTTAAATTATGAATTTTATCATTTTTAGATAAAAACTGTTTAAAAATCTCATTTTTGAGGAAATAAATATTAAAGGGGGACGGCCCAGCCAGGTTTCTCCAGGGATAGGCGAAATTCCCATTATTACTCTGGGGGTTTTGATCCATCCAGAAGCTCAAAAAAACGCCCCTGGCCGGATGGTGTGCCTGGGGCGTCCCGGCACCTTGATTGGCTGGGGGGTGAGATTTGGCACCCTCGGAGGGTCAATTTCCTTCCTTGGGGAAGGGTGTGTTACTAAGAAAGGGACGCCTGAACTGCCGTCCTGTCCCATTGTGCTGCTTGACGATGCGGGTAAGCTTTGAACGAATTCTGGCCCGTATCGTAATCATCTTCCAGCGTGGACCGACTTGCAGATTGCCAGTATGGTTTCGGCTGGAGCGGTCTACGACACGCTTATTTCAAACCAAAGGATCTTTCCAAAGAGGGTTTCGGAGGTGATGCTTGGTGTCTCTGATACGCAAGCCTTTAATTCACTCCTTTGAGGTAATTGAGGCGGCTTTTAGGTTCCATGGTCTGCCCAGTACATCCGTCGGATCATCGGTCTTACCTCACAATCGAGGATCTCGTATGGGTCGGACGTATGATTTATCAAAAGAATGCGGTGCGGAGTTCCTCAGGGGTCTGTTTAGACCTATTATGGAACATGGGTGATGACTTCGTAATCCGCGGTGCCCTTCTAACTGATTGCGTGTCATTTGCTAGCGAGATGACACTTTAATCACAGCCCGGGGAAAACTTCGCTGAAGCTGCGAGACGAGCTGAAGTTGGAGTCGCCTTGTAGTGGACGCATCGAGATGCTCGGTTGGTGTTGCTCTTCATAAGACCGAGGCCTCTTGTTTCATGGCCCGAGGGCAGACCCCCACCAAGTGCAGCCTTAACATCTGCGGCACTCGGTCGAGTTGAAGTCCCAGATGAAGTATCTGGGGCTGACGCTCGACAGCCGGTGGAACTTCCGTGAGCATTTTTGAAGTCTCCTCCCAAGCTAATTGGGACGTATTCGCTCTTGAGGCTCTGCGAACCAAAGGACCGAAAACAGCATGCCGAAGACTTTACATCGGCGTGCTGCGCTCTATGGGCTGTACGGAGCACCCGTGTGGGCTGATGACTCATCAAGGAGATCGAGCACTACTGTAGAGTACAGCGGGTCGCGGCGGCGAGGGCAACGCATACCGCACGGTCTCACTAGAGGCGGCATGCGTACTGGCTGGAACCTCCCTGGGACCTTGATGCCAGTGTCCCAGCGGAGGTCTACAGTCATCCAGAGCTGATTTGAGGTGTAGCTACACTCTGGAAGAGTTAGAGAGATGGCGTCGTTCCGCGCGAGGGATGTCGCGGCGGTGGAAGCCCGGCTTGCTGAGCCAAGAGCTGACAGCGAACAGTAGAAGCAGTACGTCCGCCCTCAAAGAGTGGGTAGACTGCCGCCACGGAACACTTACCTTCCGGCTGGTCAAACTTTCAGGGCACGGTAGCTTTGAAGGCTCGTGCCGCAATGCGTGGAAGAGAGCCGACAGCGCAGTGTCATCATTGGATTGCGATGATGACACAGCTCAGCATACCCTGGCGGAGTGCCCGCATGGGCAATGGAGCGAGCCAATTTCTGCGAGGAGATTGGCAACGACCTCTATTAGCTGGGTGATCCGCGCCATGGTGGACAGAGAGGTCGGGAGGCGGTCACCTCGTTTTGCGAGGCTGCTCGGCACCAAAAGAGGCCGCTGAGCTGGAAAGGAATTTATCCCTTCTCGGCGCGCATTCGCCGACAACGCCAGGGGAAGCGGGCGAGCTTACGCCGCCTAATGCCACCCCATGAGTGTAGCTGCGGGTGTGGATGATGGGAGTCCAACATCCGTTAACATCATGGCTCAGAGTGCGCATGCTAAGAGCACGCTCTAGAGTAGAGGAAATGGCTGGCCCACAGCCTAAAGATGGAGTAGCGCGGGTGGCAGCGATCGCATGACTTAGTTGATCTCGCTTTGCCGCCAGAAACGCGCGGGAGAAGGAACTTTGAGGGGTTTTAGTGGGTGGAAATCTCACATAACCCGGTTGCTGCTCACGGTATCGTATCTTAAAAGATTTCACCTCATAAAAAAAAAAAAAAAAAATGGTAAGATATTATTAGATTAATTTATGGATAGTTATTTTAAATAAAAAAATCTAAACAAGAGACCTCAGTCTTTACTACAGTTTGTAAATAAGATTTAAGAGTATTTTTACTATCTCTGTATTAAACTAATAAATTAGTACGTTGATTTATATTTATATTTATAACAAAAATCTATGATTTATGCAAGACATATGATTTTATTTAGGATGAATGCATAATAACAAAAAATGTTGTAGTCAAATATTATTTTGAGGGATATTTCATATTATAAATAATTAACAAAACAACAGAAATTTGTGATACAACAAAGCTTTTCGATGGTACATTATTTCGTAATTAATTCTTTACTGGCTTTTGAGTCCAAAGGCAGCGTATCAAATAATAGACCTGCCATAACAATACACATGCAAAGTCTGAGCGGTACAAAGACTTTTAGCAATCTCAAAGGCTTTTGATTGGCTTAGTGATTTCTTTACTATATTTTTAAATAATATTTCAACTAAAAGTAAATCTAAGCAACGAGCAATCATTGTGACGGACAAAAAATAACCTTAAATTTTACCCACATTTAAATTTATTTTAAGATCTCTTTACTTCATGCCTGCTTCTGGCTATAGGTCTCCCCTTATGCACGTCACAGCTTATTATTTATTACTATACTTAATACACATCAATTATAAAGTTTCGTACAACATTGACACATTGTATGATCATTCTGAAAATAGTTTAGGTATCGATATTATAAACCTTCATGTTTTATGTGATTGTAAACGATTACCACCCCGAGACATAAGTTGCTATGTCTCGTTAAGCCAGTAATTAAACTAACTACGGTGGTCTTCAAATTGGCATACAGTAGTGTTTGCAGTTGCAATACTTTGCAGCAAGAAAGAAACAGCGTGGTATTTCCTAGTCGGCCTCTGTAAAAAGAAACCCAGTAACTTTAGTCTATTTGTATAAGAATGTAATAGTGTTAGAGTTTCCGTTTTTATTTGTCAAAAATCTATTAACTTAGCCAATGTCACTTAAAATCTTGAAACTGAACTCTCATCTTTTTCATAATACGTAAAGGCAGTGCTATTACTATTTATGACATATTCCGGACTTCGCTTTGTAGCGAAATCGTAGGTATTTCTATATAAATTAGTTCAAAATACTGAAAATTTTAACATGTATGACGGAAAACGTTGGACGCGAAAAAAGTTAACTAGAAGTAAATGTAAACCGAAATTGTAAGGCAAGAATTTAAACTGAAATGATACATTAGCATATATGTTGATCTCGTGTAAGAGTTCATATTTTTTACATGCCACGCAAATACATTACGAGTGTAATAGGAAATTGCTAATGCGAATAATTTAACCGCTATCATCTTGTTTTATATTGCACTCGTTCTGATTGAAATTGCATTTTATTTGCCTGTACACGGCTGCAAAAGTATGAGTGCATTGTATGCAAAATCTGTTAATAGAACAGAAATGTATATTATGTACTAAACAGGAAAAAATTAAGTAATGGACTTTTAAATTATGAATTTTATCATTTTTAGATAAAAACTGTTTGAAAAATCTCATTTTTGAGGAAATAAATATTTTTATTAAGCGCCTCACTCGCTCCTTGCTCAGCTTGTTAATCGTAACGTAGAAAAATATACCTATTTTAAAAGATTGATATACATTTAACAAAACAAATACACTAACAATGGACCATACATAATATGCATGTACAAATACGTGTTTTAATGAGTCGATTTTTTAGACATATAATATATATATATATATATACAGTGTAGTACCTATGCAGTGAATATATTAACGGATATCAGAAATTTAATATTCGAAGGCGGAAAAAAAGAAGTAAAGTCGTGAAATAATATATTCTTGTACGCTTATATTGCAAACACTGGCTTTACCTTATGAGAAAGATGAAAGTATTGTCCTATGGAATCGAAATCTAATAAATTTTATATACGAAATACTGAAATCCTATTAATATATCGAAACATAAGAAATACTTAAGCGGTATTTGTTTATCTACTGAGGTTTCGAAGAAATATTAGATTATCATTATTATTGAAGTCGGTAATTGTCATTCAATGGATAGCCAATAATGTATCAATTTAAAGCTGATAAAACACATTGTTAAATGTAGTTTTGTACAATCTTCAGATTTTGTCAAACGAAAGCTCTTAGGATTAGGTAACCGTCCAACTAGCTTTGCTGACACTGACTTCAACAAGGAAGGTATTCGGAAATTAAATAGAACATCTATCGTAAAAACATGTATTTTCAGCCTGTCCACTGCTGAACATAGACCTCCCCCATAAGTCGCCAAGAGGTACGATCCTGTGCCACCAGCATCCACCGAACTCCCGCACATTTGCACAGGTCGTCACTCGATCTCGTTGAAGTCGTCCGACACTGCGACGGCCTGAACCAGGCTGCCACTCGAGAACCTGTGTTCCTGCGAGCTATGTAGGCTAACCCATTGTCACTTCAACTTGCTAATACTGCGGGCTATCTCGGTTACCGGATATTTGGCGGATGTCTGCGATACGCAGCTATAATATGGGACCGTCTGGTGGATACCACCACGGTCGCCTATTTCCCATAAAGTAGGAGTGTGGAAACACTACTGTGTTCGCGTTGAAGGCACCGTACCCAGCGTATTTACTGGGTTAACAAGACTTAACATCCTATGTCTCACGGTAGGCAGCGGGTTGGTGATACCAGTATGTCCGATGTCTATGGGCGTCGTGACCACTTTTCATCAGGTGGCCGGACCGATCGTCCACCTGCATATGCCATAAAAAACATACGCATTTTTTCACTTAGATAGCGAGCATAGCCGTTCCGTAACTCGCTGAGCGACTTGGAGCTTCCGCAAACCGCCAGCAATGAAGGACCATATATCAATGCTGTAGGTCATCACTGGCAATACACTTATTCAAAGACCTTAATCTTCAGGCATTGAGGAATAATGGACTAGAGTTTATCTGGTAGCTTCCCCAATGCTGAACGATCCGAGCTGATTTCGTCGATGGACCTCTGCGACGAAGTTGAACTTACCTAACCGGACTACCTGTCCTAGGTAAATATATTCGTCAACAATTCCGAGCACAGCACTACCATAAATCATGGACATAAGCGTTAGATACGACTTTGGTCTTGTCCTTAAGGCCCAACATCAGGATAAACTTCATCCTGATGCCCACGTGTTGGGAGACACTGTTAAGGTAATTAAGCACAGCATATATAGATAATAGATACTAAATATATTGCCTGAATTATCATTTCGGAAGATTTTATCATTTGTAACTTTTGATGGATATTATTTGCTGTTTCTTTTAATTTACGTCAGTAATCATAATTTTCCCAACAAGTGCAAATTTACAATACAGAGGTCACTACCTTATAAATAAAGGTACACGTACCGTAGGTATACTTTAAATCGAAATTGAAATTCAGCTAACGATCGGCACGAGTGTGATTGACGTCAGAAGGGTCGTCCCCACCCCGCAGAGCGACGGTCAGTTGTCATAATTAAACGAAAATTCCTGCGCAATGTAACCAAATGACAAATGGACCCTTTGTATTCTGGTGAACGGGAAAAAATTGTTTGTCCGCTTTGACGAGGTCGTCTTTATTAACGTAAATTTTGTTGTTGTAATTAATACTTTTATGGATATTTGTAGATTAAGTATTTTTTATTAACTATACTAAAGAAAGTTAAGATGTGGTGGCTAATTAACCTGACACGTGTAAATCAATGAAATGACGCCAGTATGTGTATGTCTCGGAATTTAGTCAATTTAGATTGAGAATAGGTGTACAAATAAACCTATTGCAATTAAATCGCTAATCGACTCAATGATTGACGTTTCAGTAAAAATTGATCAATGAGAAAGCTAGACCTATGGCAATTAGATCATTGATTTGATCACATTTTAGCATAAGAAATATTAAACTAACACCCTACAGGGACCACTACACTACAGGTCATATAGGAAGAGAATTTTGCAAAACAAGATATTTAATTTAAAGTTATATCATAAGTGATTACTTAAGTTTATATTAGCGTTTACAATTTATCATGTAATTTCTTAGTATTTTCACATACAATGGCAATATGATGTCTATTTAAAAAATACTTGGTTCGGTCTACCAAAATATCATTGCATAGAACTGAAGGGAACTAAAACACGATATTGAGTAAGAGTACTGTAGAAGGGTTGGGACAAACGCGAGTCGAATAAGGAATAAGCGAGTGTTGATTTGTTAAGCGCCTGATTTGCATACCGACGTAGAATTGCAGTCGGTAACATTTTCATTAAGCTACCTTTTCGAAACTATTAAATATGTAAAAAGATAATAACACTTTATCAAATTATATCAAGGACTGGATGGTAAATTTTAAATAATTAAACATATAAATATTAAAATAAAAGTCATCCCTTTACACATGTAAGTAGAATTATTTAATGTAAATATATTAGAACTTACATAGTTATAAGTTGAAAAAAGGGATTGATTGCTTACGAACCATCGCGCTGCTTATTTCTGCCGCAAAGAACTAAAACTCATATGCTACTGTTTTCGGTGGTTTTTTCCCAGTTATGATTAACCTTTTGTACATTTTAACGAACGGTCCATCACAGCGTAAATTAAAAACATTACTGTATCGCTCGACTATCGGTTACACCGCAAAAACACAGTCGAAATAAATTGGAAGTGCCACTGTATTTTCACTGATGAATTTCCTATATTTTCGTTAGTTGGAAAGGCGTAAAACATTTTCGGGTTTGTGTTTGTTCTGATGAAATTCCATTATTTACTGCTGTTTTAGTGGTGTTCGAAAATACGAGCACGCAATCGTGCAAACGGTTTAAAAACTTTGTACGGTTGAAATTAAAAAGTGTGTGGAATGAAACGCAAATTAGTCCAGAAATTTGAGAGGGTTGTTTAATATTGGATATGTTTTTAGAAAATGATTGCTCTAGTCGTTTTGCAGAAATGTATATTTAACAACAGTATATAACAACAGGACGATAATTCTGTCTTTTTGGCCGACTTTTTATGTTTTTTATATATGTTACCTCATTACTCCGCACCTAATGCTCCGATTTTGTTATTCTTTTTTAAATGATAGGTATTAGCTATCATGTGGTCTCATTTTTTAATATTTTTTTTATTTGGCCTATAATAAAATAAGCATGATAATATAGCTATATTTTAAGAAAAACTCTCAAATCATTTTAATGTAAACATTTTAAAAATATACAAAGGGGCTTATAATAGTGTAATACAGTGTAAGTTCTCATAAAATTTAAAGCATTCTTCATGTTATGTGCATCAACTAATTGACACATGACGTTTTGATTCAATGAATATCTTTAAAGATATCAGATATTGAAAATGCGGTGTCAGAAATAAGGAGCATTTCGTCCAGAGAGCACACGGTTATCCGCTTATATTGCGCATAGTTATATAACGTTACAAGTCGATCATATTTTTTGTTATAGTTCTACTTGGTAATAAATATTATTGTATTTTAAATATTTTATATTACTGTTACTTTAGGTGACCCATTTAAAGAAAACCTCTCATCGAACATAGTCTGAGTGTATGAAATTTTACACATACGTCTTTATATTGTATTTTGGCATTACTTATTTTAAAAAATATAGGTTAAACTTATTAATTCAGGTCAACGTTATTTCTCTACTACAAAAAGCAGCGATAATGAGATCTTAAACAATTTTAATAACATCCAAACGCGATGAACTCTGTCAGCATTTTAATTTCACATTTCAAAATCAATTACGCGATTTCAACTCGTATTTGTTGCGTATTTCGCAAAAAAAATATAAGCAATAAAGTCGAAATGGTTCGGGAAACACAATTAAAGGGCCGGGATATCGGCGGGGGGCCCCTGACGAGAACCCCCGTGGGACAATCACGGAATGCTTTTATTTTTCCTGTCCAGGCCGCATTTATTGCCTCATCAGTGCTTGTTATGTTACGAGGAAGTGCAGTTATGTATGTGTGATAGCTTGCTATATATTCTCATGTAAAATCTTCATACCTAGAGAATTAAGTAAACCTACCCGGCATTCGTAGTCATCGAAGTTTTAAGCAGATTGACTGAAAACTACTTTTTAACGCAGTCGGTAAACTGCCTGGAATAAATGCTTTAGCTAGACAGACAAAGATAGTTTTGATAACCGGGACAGATTAACAAACCCATTCACCACATGAACCATATGCTCTATTGATGATCGGCGAAACAGGCAAAAAACTTTTTTGGACAAACTAATTCAGCTTTATTAAATGATGACCATCATCATTAAAAATTGTATAAAATCACCTATTTCTTGTAAATTAATATATATTATAGCAAACGCTTATACAAGAGTTATCTATATCCTATTTTTCTCAGACAACAACGTTTACTATATTATATTATAATTTAAGTTTTAATTACAAAAAGTTCAATTGATGTTGCAACAAAAAATACGACAATAAATATTAAATAGGTTAAGGTTATACGTTGCTGAATGTTACATGAAGAATCAGCATGGGTCACACAAGCTTAAAATAACTCTGAAGAGATATCGTCTACATGTCTAGTAGACACTTAACAATTCTACGCGTGCTAAATTTTAATTGCATAATAGATATAAAAAATTAAAGATACTATAATCATAATGTTATTCAAGTCGATTCGACCACGGCGTTCAATCTTTGAAGATCGGCCAACTTCCAGGAGATATCTTAGTGTACAAGTGGACACGCAAACACAAGCGCACTCCCTGTTCCGTTATACTCTCAAAGCCCGATGTCCGATACGACCGGAGAGTGATCAGCCCACATTGCTCTTATCAGCTAGGAAACAACAATGAAAAGTTGTTGAGTCCCCGCAGGATTCGAACCCACGACCTCCGGTTAGCCCTCCACTAGGCTACGGAGGCCGTTTATGCAATATACAAATATAGTATATAAACTGTATATTTAGCTTGTGTTATATGATTTATGTTTTAAATATCAAAGATGTTGAATATTAGTCAGATTGCTTGATGATGTAAATTAGGATTGAAGGTACATTTAAAAAAATAAATCATATATTACCTATAAATCCACTGCTGGATATGGATACTCGCTTTCAACCTGAACCTAAGTCCAGCAGTGGATCGATAAGGGTTGATTATGATTATCTATAGAATGTAAAATCGCAGCTCGTTACTATATGTTTTATCATGAAGTGAAAAAATCTTAATGCATACATAGATATAACCCGATGTTATGTTACTTCATTAAAATTTCTAATAGCCGCTAGGCTATTTAAAAATGATAATTTCATATGAACTTTTAAAAATTTATTCAATCGCGGTTTCAACATTTTTTGATATGATGTAAAAAATACGAAAACTGATATTATAAGCGATAAAGCAATAAACTATGACTATGTTTTAGAATCGATCACACTTTTTTAAGATTAAACCTTTGAATAAATTAAATTTGACTTCAACAAGGCGAGTGGTACTTCTCAGATCTGTTCTATTTTAACAGAAA
Organism: Lamproptera curius; assembly: GCA_029286875.1. Lineage (NCBI taxonomy): Eukaryota > Metazoa > Arthropoda > Insecta > Lepidoptera > Papilionidae > Lamproptera > Lamproptera curius. The sequence goes on from JAGSMT010000114.1 coordinate 348,854, forward strand.
ACAACACTATTAGTATTTTGCCTTGCATTAAAAAACCTACAATAATATTTAATGTATAATTTGTTTATTAAATATAGCAGCGACTACTTATTGTTATCTTTATTTGTGGATGATTGATTTGTTAATGATGCTTGTTATATGATTAATTAACTCAAACCTCCCAGATTTGAGTTACTTCGTTTCAATGCATCTTTTTTGAAAGCAGAGTAGATTCCTTTTGTTTCATAGCTACGGTTGCAAAGCATTCATTCCTTACCTCTTTGATTTTAGAGGCAGCCTACTGGCTGTTACCCCACAGGATTCTTTTGAATCTTTAAAACGAGCGTAACATAGCTATTTGCCTCACTTGCTTTGTGACTCCGTAACCAGAGCTGATGCCAAAGAGAAGGAATATCATTTAAACTGTCACCTTTTGTAAAGGTAATAAAGCAAATAAATACGTTCAGTGATATTTCTTTATTGAATTTCCACTTATAAAATTTATCACTTTTATATAATAGATACTATGAAATTTTATACAGGGTATAAGATTCTTTTTTTTTATGTTTTGCTTACGTTAAACCCACTTAAATATTTACACACTATTGATTTCCATCAGAAATATCCACGGCACCTATTTCTGATGGAAATCAATAGTGCATAAATTATTACTACGTGCCCATTTGATCGCATTAAATTGTTGTTAAAGTTAATATATAGTCTGATGACAATTTACTTTAGCAGAGCATAGCCTTTAATCCTAAACGATTCTACCAATGCTATTATGCGCGCAAGATGAAAACATTAATATAAATGAAATTAAAAATATATTGCAATCTAAAATGATTAAAAAACTTGTCACTTATAAAATTACAATGCCTATTGGTTACATTGTAATAAAATATTCTGTGCCAACGATGGCATTAATTACAATCAACTTGAGGATGTTTGCATGACGACAGTTTAAATGGGTTCATTAATCGATGTATCAAGTGGCTTCATCACTGTAGCTAATTAGATGCCAAATTCATGCTCATAAATCCCATTGTGGTGGTTAAGTTAATTGAAGAGGTTTCAAATAGATCACACAATAGTTGGCGATACACTAATTGGCGACAGTTGCAATCAGTTCAGACAAATGAACATATTTTTAGACTTTTGCTGTAATAGTTTTAATCGTTAAAAAATTGAAGAAGATATAATTTTTACAAAAATTGGTTCAGTAAAAGCTGTATTAAAATTTATACTATGCATATTTAAATTTTAATTCATAATTATATCACGTTTTTAGCTAAAAGAAATCTCAAAAAGCACAAGCTGTATCGTAATTTGAGTTTTTCCCCAAACTTTTAAAAATTTTTGAGAAAAATCTACAATAATTACATATTTAAACTAAATTTATGAAGAATTTTATTTTACTTATTAGAAGGATCATAAATATTCGTTTGAAAGACTGTTTTCAATTCATATAGGTATAACGTGGACGGAAAAACAATAAATTATTATGACAACCAATGTTGAAACCTATACAAAAAAATATATAATTTACTATCATGCTATTAACGAAAGCAACTTATAATATAAAGAACAATAAAAAAACCTGTAAGAGCTTTTATTGATATTGAGCACTAAAATGTTTTAAGTTTTGCAAAAGTTATCCCTTAAGACTCATTACGCCGTACATAATAGACCGAGAGTCTACGTTATTAAAATTTAAAAGAATATCACGTTTAGTGCTCTAAAAAGAAATTAAAAATTATCCAGTTGAACCTTTGCGGAATTAACGATCTCGATGGAGGCTAAAACAATATTTTAATGCATATCACATTTCAGCCCTGAATAGTCTAAAATCGTTGTAGATTTAACCCACTGTATGAGATAGCACCGAGTAATGTAATATAGAAGAGTCTTTTTCTAATTTTTTTCCTTTTTTTATTCGATAGGTAGTACTTTAAACTTACATAATGTGTTTAAATCGCTTTAATAGCTAGTACCGTATGTTTTTCTGATTTATAAAAAAACAAAAATCTTTGGTTTGTTTGGATCTTAACAATTTTTTGATAACTATTCTGAGTATTCCTTTTTTTACTTAAAGTAAAAGATTGGACAAATCTAACATTATGCATTTGTTTTTGTTTGTCTCAAATTTGTGAAAAGGATGCGCTAATATTATAATATAGCATTATTGTGCAAAGTATAAGGGCTTTAATTTAAATAAAAAACGTACAAAATGCTTAGAGACATATATCAGTGGATCTTGTTTTTACCGGTTCATCGTTTTACAACCTCGAATCAAACTTATTTTTTTATTGATGGTTGGGTGGCTTATATATAAACAGAAACAAAAAATTATTTAATAAATTGGTGTGAATGAATTTTGTGCCTGGGTGCAGAAAATGTTACAATTTTCTTAAAAATCAGTATTCACAAACTGCACTACTAAAAAGCTAAACATGTGCCGACCTTAAGGCTTTCTTTAGGCACAATATATTACTCAAACCGTATTTTCTATGTAAAAATACAGAAATTTTTATTGATTTTAAATTCTATGGATTTAATAAAAGCAATTTCATGGAATGAGAATTAATTATCATTGCAGAAATCGGGTGGGAGGTCATTTTATATCATTTTTATAACTTTTTGTGCACCAAATAAACAATCTTAATAACAAAAATAGAATTAGTTTAGTAAGCTAATGCTGGAATTTTAAGTCGTATCTCTCTAAGATAGAGCAAAGTGTACGTACTTGTCAAATTTTCTGTTCATAGACGCAATTTAATTCACTATTCGATTGCCACAAATACTTAATGTTACTTCCGAATGTTTATTTACTAATATTTATCTTACAGAATTCCAAAAAAATTAAAGTAATTAGGTATGAACAAAATATATGTCGCTAATTAAATAGAAATTGTATTTTATGCACTCTAATTAAAAATTTCTAAAAAATTGTTGTAAAGGCTTTTTAGTACAAGATAAATTAAAAAGATAGCTTCTACACTAACGAAATTTAAAAAGAATAGCTTAATTTGATTGACAATCTTTATTTTTATTTGTAATGTTTTGATATTTTCGCTATTTACTTAACTAAAAATAAACTTAAGTGTATTCCAAAAAATTATAAACAGTCTTTGTACAAAAATTGTTAATAAATAATATAAATTGCTGTGAATCATTATAAGCTTAATCACTACATAGTATTAGCAATAGTCGCTTTCTCTGACCCTGTATCCCTATGTATGCTTAAAATTTTCAAACTACGCAACGGATTTCGATGCGTTTTTTTAATAGATAGTGATTGAATAGGAAGGTTTATATGTTTATATGATAGAGTGATTAAAAAGTAAGGTTTTTTATGTAACACATGTTTAATATTGTAGGTATAATTTCTTCATTAAGCTCACGTGCGAAGCAGGGGCGGGTCGCTAGTTTTCTATAATAGGTGAATCATGCAGTGCACATAACATTTGAAAAAAGTTTTTCCCAAAACAAAGTTGGGTGTATTCTGCTAAATGATCTCATCTACAAATCCTATGCTACATCTGCTCTTCAGCCGAAGTATTTATCACGACCTAAACTTGCATTCTCAAGTTCATAAATTTGGTTTTAAAAAAATATTTTACATAAGTCGTATTGAAAGTTAAAGAAAATTCGAAGCTTTTATTTTTTAGAATAGTTAGAGAAAATTTGAAGTAAATTTCATTAAAATATTTATTTAATAATTACAATTTAACTTAAAACGTATATTTTATCTAGAAACATAATATATTGTTCTGTATACTGAAATCAAATTTAGGATTATGATCAATAATTTGTTCTGAGTGATTGTAACTTTCTTCTACTACTTATTAAATCTTCTTACACCTTGTGATTAACAGAAATCCAACCTGTATTTTAAAACATAATTTTAAAAATGAACAAATTATTTTAAACAGACTTTAACCGTAAAAATATTGCATTTACCATACTATTTTGTGATTTAAAGTATAATTACTCTTAAAACTCACATGTATCGCCTTTAGCGGAGTCATTGTATAAACTTTAAAGTTACAGTGAACCTTAATGCGACTCATAAAATAAACTTCACATAATGTTCACAACAATTGTATGCCAGCTAACTTTGAAGGATAAGGACAGAGGCTTTAGCAAACTTCTATGTCCTTGCTATTCACTGCGATGATATTTTATTGTTTTTTTTTTAAACAAGTGAAACATAGCTATTTACACCACTTGCTTTGTGGTTTCTAACCCAGTGCTATCTGTCGTATAGGACGAAGAGAATCGTTCAAACTGTCAGGTTTTTAAAAAATGTATTTATAGATCATAAAAATCTCTCTGCTCAATAATCTCTCTCTCTAATCTAAATACTTAACTGGACTTAGAATAGCAATACGAAGTGTAATATATTATTTTCTAATTATTTAGCTGCATTTGTTGCACTTAAAATAAAAACGATTAAAAAAAGAAAAGAAGAGTGTCAAACCATTATGTCATATATATTAAAACACTGGCAACATCTTTCATTGTAATTACATATCCTACGTACTATATCAACAATGACATTAATAACAATCGAATCAGAGATGTTTGCGTTACGACAGTTCAATTGGGTTCATTAATCATTGTACATATCAAGGAGCTTCACTAGCTAATTACACCAAATTCATATCCATAAATCCCATTGTGGTGGTTAAGTTAATTGAACATGTGTCAAATAGATTATACTATAGTTGGCAATACAGTAATTGGCGGCAGAAGCAATAAGTTCCGACAATAGAACATATATGTCGATTTTTTGCTGAAAAATTGGTTTTGCAAAGGCTGAGTTTATGAGGCGTTATGTTATTTCACGACGAAGTAAGTTAAAGAAATAATTCAGGTATTTTTTTTTTATTTATGTGATAGAATGACAGACCCATTACCATAGGCGCAACAAAATATCTTAAATGTCATAAAATATAGTGTAAGCGCAAAAATAATAAGTATAAGAACCAATTTGCTGGAAATATTGCGACCTACATAAAACAGTGGTTGCACCAATAGTCAAGAATAAGACCGGTGATCTTTCCGATGAGAGCAACTACAGGCCTATTTCGTTACCACACCTGCAGCAAAAGTATTAGGCAGTTTAATTAATTGGGTATTAAGCCGTCATGTGACGTTGAATGACGCACAATTCGGATTTAGAGAAGAGCTATCTACAGAAGATGTGGTACTGTGTAAGAAGCATGTCGTTCGGTATTATACTGACAGGAAAACACCTGTATATGCCTGTTTTTTGGACTTATCTAAAGCCTTCGATTTAGTATACTATGAGTTGCTCTGGGATAAACTTAGGTCATATTGTAATCTTCCGGATGAACTGGTTGGTGTTTTTGAATATTGGTACAACCATCAAGTTAATATTGTACGCTGGGCAGGTGAATTATCTTATGAGTACAAACTAAAGTGTGGAGTATGGCAGGGAGGGTTAATATCGCCAAGTCTGTTTAATTTGTACATAAATGAGCTTTATTGAGGAACCCAGTGGCACTCGGATAGGGTATTCAATTGACGGTAAATGTAAATAACCTCAGCTATGCTGATGACATGGTGTTGCTAGCACCTTCGATAAGTGCCATTCGAAGCAACTAAACATAAGTATGTCAGTGCTCATGGGCTCAGATATAATGTAACTAAAAGTGAAATAATAATGTTTAAGTCTCGAGGGCATAAGATCGCTTCCGTTCCTCAAGTTTTTTTATGGGGTGTTGCACTTATGCAGGTATCAAGTTACAAATATCTGGGACACTGGGTTACGGAAGACTTCTCTGACTATGATGACATAGAGAGGAAGCGTAGGGCGTTGGCGGTGAGAAGCAATATGCTGGCTCACAGGTTTTCTCGCTCTACTGAGCACATAAAGGTGTTACTTTTTAAGGCTTTCTGCCAGTATTTTTACACGTGTAGCCTGTGGGTCAACTATACGCTTAAAACCATTAACGCGTTGCGTGTGCAGTACAATAACGCATTCAGGTTGATCTTGAGAAGACCTTGGTACTGCAGTGCTTCACAAATGTTTGCCCAAGCGCATACTGATGGTTTCCATGCCATTGTTCGAAAAAGAGCAGCTTCGAAGCTTAGCCGTCTTCGTAGAAGCTCAAATGGCATTCTACGGGTTATAGCTGAACGGGCTGACTGTCTGTTTCAAAAACATTGGATTCGGTTGCATACGTTGTAGATTGGTCGTCCCTTACTATTTATTTTTAAGTGTGTAATGCAAGTTATAATTAATTTATTTTTATAGTTATTGTAAAGCTGACTGTTCTTGTTTTGTATTTGTATTTGTATTGTATTTTTTAAATGGTGTATTGACTGTATTCCTACTAGTCTGAAATAAATGATTTGATTTGATAAAAACAAAATATATTTTACTGTTATATAATAGACGAAAGCAGCTTTTAATATAAAGAAATATAAATAAACCTGTAAGAGCTTTTTTATAGAGCACTAAATTTTTTTACGATTAAAACACGCCATTTACAAAAGTTTTCCCTGAGGACTCATTACGCTGTACTTAGTAGACTGTAGCGTTATTAAAATATATAAGAATATCACGTTTAACGCTCTAGAAAGAAATTAAAAAGCGTCCAGTTGAATCTTCGCGGAAGTAACTATCTCGATGGAGGCAGACGCTACGTGGAACTATTCCAAAGTGCTGTTCCTAAGCTAACAATAATATTATACATGCATTTCACATTCACGCTCTGAATTGTTTGCAATCATTTTAGCCTTTACACACTTGGCATGAATAGTTGTCTGAATAGTGAAGTTTTATTTAATAAATAGTGCATAAATTTTCGCTGAGTACGGATGATAAGCAGGAGTGTCTACGGTATTTTTATATTATTACATCATTTTTTATATTGAAACGTTACGTAATGTTTCATGTCTATTGAGGATGTATGTTAAATATTTATGTAATGTATACTAAATGACACTAAAAAATTATATTAAGAATAAATTTAGAGTGTGATATCAGTTTATTGCATGTTAAATGTCTGTCAAGATAGATAAAGAAAAACGTGATCATCATCATCATCAGCCTGTGCACACCTTCTCCATTAGAGGGTTTTTAAGAAATATATAATATTCTTTTTATTAACTTTTCAATAATTCTTAGATTGAAGCATTTCTTTATCTATATATTTATATGTATTAAAAAGATCACACAGATAATATACCACGCAAAGGACAAATAAACCCTTACAAACACCCTGATTTAGATAAATAAGAAAAAAAATATTGTTTACTACTAAAAAAGATAAATATAAACAACAAATAATTGCGAAATATAATTACTCTTGTTTATATTAGAATATGACTATATTTTAGAACCGATGGCATTTCTTTACGATTAAACTTTGATTAAATAAAATTTGACTTTAACAAAGCGAGTGGTACTTCCCAGGTCGGTTCTATTTTATTAGAAAACAACACTTTTACTTTTTGTCTTGTATTAAAAAACCTACAATAATGTATTAACTGTTATCATTAAATATAATAGTGACTATTATTAAATAAAATGACTTAAGGGATTTTATCGCGTTTATTTTACATTTTTAAATTCCCTTGGTAACGCTGAAAAGTGTTCGAAACGTCGGGTATTTAAAAATGTAAAATAAACGCGATAAAATCCGTTAAGTCAATTTATTTAATAATGTATAAAATTCGCGTAAACAGAAATAATTAATCGTGACTACTTATTGTTAATGATGAAATCTTCCTTTAATATTTAGTTAGACGTTAAGTTACATATTAATTATTTAGTGAGGTATTTATACTTTTATATATTGCGAATAATAACTAGTGTTAGCAACGTTGGTATTCCAACCATTTTTAACCATTCCATTCCACCAGTTATGTTTATGATGCTTGTTATATGATTAATTAACTCAAACCTCCCAGATTTGAGTTACTTCGTTTCAATGCATCTTTTTTAAAGCGTAGTAGATTCCTTTTGTTTCATAGCTACGGTTGCAAAGCATTCATTCCTTACCTCTTTGATTTTAGAGGCGGCCTTCTAGCTGTGTGCTCCACAGGATTCCTTTTTTGAAACTGTAAAACGAGCGTAACATAGCTATTTTCCTCACTTGCTTTGTGACTTCGTAACCAGAGCTGTTGCGAAAGAGAAGGAGTATTATTTAAACTGTCACCTTTTATATACGCAAACGTATATACGTAAATAGAGCAAATAAATAAGTTGAGTCAATTTCTTTATTAAACTTCTTGTTCAAAATTTTCCATTTCTTCATAACAGATACTAAAAAATTTCTACAGGTTATAAGATTCTCTTTTTTTTGTTTTTCTTACGTTTAACCCCCTTAGATAGTATGTCCACGGTACCTGTTTCTGATGCAAATATACATAAATTACAATGTTCATGTTTTATCGCATTCATTTAAGAAAAGTGTGAATTTGTAGCGTCGTATTATTAATTTAGCTTAGACAGAGCATAGCCTATAATCCTAAATGATTCTACCAATGCTATTATTCGCGCAAGATGAAAACTTTAATATAAAGAAGATTAAAAATATATTGTAATCTAAAATTACTAAAAACTATGTATTCCAAATATTATCACTGATAAAATTACAATGCCTATTGCTTACATTGTAATAAAATATGCTATGTACTTCCAATAATGGCATTAATTACAATCAAGTCGAGGATGTTCGCATAATGACAGTTCAATTGGGTTCATTAATCGATGTATCAAGTAGCTTCATCACTGTAACTAATTACATAATTATTTCTATTGTTTACGGAATATTATACATTATTAAATAAAATGACTTTACGGATTTTATCGCGTTTATTTTACATTTTTAAATTCCCGACGTTTCGAACATTTTCCAGCGGCCGTGGTCACGGGGTAGACTGAGATGTCATGCGTCTTGTTGCCAGTGCTGAAGCGGGGTTTCCAGATCTTAATTGTAATTAATTATTTTTAGTCTGTACTCCAACCCATGCAAAATTAACCGGTTTATCAATAGAGCTAGCAGTGGTATCATGATTGGGTTTTAAATTTAATTTATTAATTATGGTGGGACCCCATAATTGATAAATTAAAATTTAAACCCAGCAGGTGGTAGAACCCAACCATCTTCTCTATTGAAATTTGGATGTTTTCTAATCTCAATAGCCTCACGGATCATCCTTGGTAGGAATCGGTGTTCTTTAGCGAGGATTTGTGGCTGAACAAATCTGATGTAATGGTTTGGGTGATTTAAAGTATGGGCACACACTGCTGACTTGTTGGGTCTTTTATGTTTGATGTCAGCTACATGTTCCTTCACATTTATATACAAAGATATAGATATCATTGGTGCGAAAGTTGATTTAATAAAGGCCGAATTAAAATTCATGGTAGGTATGTAGATTTAAATATAATTCTTAATTATATCATGTTTTAAAAAGCTTTAAAAGTTGGAACATTATTTTAGTATTTGATAAAGAAAATAAAGAAACCTGTAATCGCTTTTTAATAGAGCGCTAAAATGTTTAAGGTTTTGCACAAGTTTTCCCTGAGGACTCATTACGCTGTACGTAATAGACCGAGAGTCTACGTTATTAAAATTTAAAAAATTTAACTTAAAATGATCTAAAAAGAAATTAAAAATTATCCAGTTGCAACTTCCCGGAAATGACTATCACGAGAGGAGGCAGACGCTACGTGGAACTATTCCAAAATGCTGCTCCTAAGCTAACAATAATTTTTTACATGCATTTCGTATTCACGCCCTGAATAGTTTGAAATCGTGTAGACTTTAACACACTTGGCATGAATAGCCAACTGAGTTTTTTCCAATTTTTTTCCTTTTTTATTCGATAAGCAGTGCATTAATCAAGTGATGCACTTTAAAAAAAACATCGATATTTTTTTCAATTCAATGCATCGAAATGTTGCATCACTACATTAAAAGCCCAATAATTTTCGTCTATACTTTGTGAAGACAAAACTTTACTCAATATTTTACCTTTTAATTAAAAGTCTCTCTGATGGCACTGATGTGCCCACCATTGTCAGATATTTAAAGGCAATTTTATGCAATAGTGGAAACTGTATTTTGTAATTTTTCCTAATTTCTAGACGATTGTCATTAAGTCTACCAACAGGACTTGTGTGTTTGTAATGGTAACTCCATCCATTATGAAAATGTTGCTTCCCTTTTATCAGTTTTATCCAAGTCTGCCACAAATTCTTAAATTTGACGCAAATAAATCTTCAATAAATCTTTTATTTTAGATATAGCACTGCTATAAGCTATTGCATCGCTAAAGATATTTTTTTAAACCATTTAATATTGCCCGCCTAATAAACCAGTGATACCACTTTTTGACGAAATACCTTGCGAGGGCTAAATAATGTAAATAAAAAAGACAAAAATGTTATTGACCGTAGACATTGTTTGCCTTTATGATGCATCGAAAAAAAATCGATGTAAGCTCGATGTTTACAACTTAACAATACATCGGTTTGATTTAATACAGCGTAATCATACATATAATATTTTTAAAACATCGAAGTATATCATCCACTCCTTCTTTTACCTTACATAATGTGTTTTAATCGCTATAAAATATAGTACCGGAAACCAACAAAAATATTTGATTTATTTGTATCTTAACAATCTTTTTTAATATTATGAATGTTACCTTTTTATTACTTAAAGCAAAAGAATGGACAAACTTGACATTGTGCGATTTTTTATAATTTTTTTTTCTCAAACTTATAAAAAGGATGCGATTATTTTATAATGTAGCGTTATTGTACAATTAAAACGGCTTCAATGTAAATAAAAATCATTAATTAAATGTGAATATTTATTTGAGAATCATATTTTTACCGGTTCATCGTTTTCCAACCTCATATCAAACTTATATTTTTATTTTTGATTTGGTAGTTTATTATTGAACAGAAACAAAAATTTATTTAGTTAATTGTTGTAAATTAATTTTGTGCCTGGGTGCAGAAAATGTTTCGATTTTCATTAAAAAAATCACTACACAAAAACGGCAATATTAAAAAGCAAAACATGTGCCGTCCTTTAGACTTTCTCTAGGCACATTATTTTACTTAAAACCGTGTTTTCTATGCAAAATTGCAGAAATCCTATTTTTTAAAAATTCTTTAGATTTGATGAAAGCTATTTTACGGGATGAGAATTAATTAGGAATGCAAAAATCGGATGGGAAATCATTTTATATCATTTTTATAATTTTTGTTTCAGGAAATGAACGTATAAACACTAAAATAGGATTAGTTTAGATAGCTCGCATAGAGCCCGTCTGTAACTGGAATTTTAAGTCGTATCTCTCCTATATCGCAAAGTGTATGTACTTGCTTAGTTTTCTGTTCATAGACACAGTTTAATTCACACTCACTATTTAATTGCCTCAAATAATTGATGTTACTTTAGAAAGTTTATTCACCTTTACTAATATTAATTTAATTAATTAAATTTATTAATAAATTGCATAAATTACAATTAATTAGTAATTTATGCAATTTTTTCTAAATTATTTTTTTATTTAAAAAGGCTTTTTGCTATATAATACATTAAATAGATAGCTTCTACATTTATGAAATTTAAAAAGAATTAGCTTAATTTGATCAACAATCTTTTTTTTATTTGTAACGTTTCGATATTTTTACTATTTAGTTACCTAAAAATGAAGTTAAATTTATTCCGAAATATCATAAACAGTTTTTGTTCTAAAAGTGTGAATAAATGATATAAACTGCTGTGAATCTTTATAAGGTTAATCACTACATATTATAAATCAAAGTCGCTTTCTCTGTCCCTATATCCCTATCTATGCTTAAATCTTTCAAAATTCGCTATGTATAATATAATATAAAATGCGGTTTTTTTAATGAATAGAGTGATTAAAAAGTAAGGTTTTAATGTAACTCATGTTTAATATTGTAGGTATATTTTCTTCAGTATAGCTTCCGTGCGAAGCAGGGGCGGGTCGCTTGTTTTCTCAAAAAGATGATTCATGCAGTGCACACAATATTTGAAGAAAGTTTTTCCCAAAACAGAGTTGGGTCTATTCTTTTAAATCATCTCAACTACAAAGCCTATTAATCTGGAATTCGTCCGAAGTATTTATCATCAGGACTTAGAATAGCAATACGAAGTTTAATAAATTATTTTCTAATTATTTAGCTGGGTAAGTTGCACTTAAAATAAAAACGCTCTAGAATTAAAGAGTTTCAAACCCTTATGTCATGTATTTCAAAACACTGGCAACATCTTACATTGTAATTAAATATCCTACATACTAATTTAACAATGACATTAATAACAATCGAATCGGAGATGTTTGCGTAACGACAGTTCAATTGGGTTCATTAATCGATGTACATATCAAGTAGTTTCATTGGCTAATTATGCCAAATTCATACCCATAAATCCCATTGTGGTGGTTAAGTTAATTGAAGATGTGTCGAATAGATTATACAAAAGTTGACAATACACTAATAGGCGGTAGAAGCGATCAGTTCAGACAAAGGAACATATTTGTCGACTTTTTGCTGAAATTGTACGTAAAAAAAAAAAATTTTGTTTATTTAAAAATTTGTTTTGCAAAGGCTGAGTTACAATTTATTGCATATAGGTTGATGTGAACTTCTTCATTATATTTATATGCAATTTCACGAAAAGTAAGTTAACGAAGTAATTCAAGTATTTTTTTTTAGTTACGGGATAGACTGACAGACCCAATACCATAGGCGAAACAAAGTATCCTAAATGTCATAATATATAGTGTAATAATAATAAGTAAAAAACCAATTTGATTGAAATATTGCGACCTACATAAAAACAAAATATATTTCACTGTTATATAATAGACGAAAGCAGCTTTTAATACAAAGAAAAATAAATAAACCTGTAAGAGCTTTTTTATAGAGCACTAAAATGTTTTAAGTTAGAAACAGGCCATTTGCAAAAGTTTTCCCGAGGACTCATTACGCTGTACTTAATAGACTGTAGCGTTATTAAAATATAAAGAAGTATAACGTTTAATGCTCCAAAAAGAAATAAAAAAGTGTCCAGTTGAATCTTCGCGGAAGTAACTATCTCCATGTAGGCAGAGGCTACGTGGAACTATTCCAAAATGCTGCCAACAATAATATTTTACATCCATTTCACATTCACGCTCTGAGTTGTTTGCAATCATTGTAGACTTTAACATACTTGGCATGAATAGTTGTCTGAATTTTGAAATTTTATTCAATAAATAGTATTAAATCTTCGCTGCGTACAGATGATAAGCAGGAGTGTGAATGTATTAATATATTATTACATTATTTTTAATAAATAAACGTTATGTAATACTTCATATCTATTAAGGACATATGCTTACTTAAATATTTATGTAATAAATACTAAATGACACTAACAAAATTAAATTAAGAATAAGTTTAGTGTAATCATAATATCGCTTTATTGCATTTTAAATAAATTGTCTGTCAAGATAGATAAAGAGAAACGTCATCTACATCATCAGCCCGTGTTAATCCACTGCTGGGCATAGGCGTGCCCTAAACATAATAAAATAATTCTGAAAAACAATAAATGCGAGATTATAATCATTTATGCGTATATTTTAATTATCTCATTTCATATTATATCTTTTTATTGTTTAATATGGTAATTAATTTCCACGCAGATGCAGATATTTTATAAATTTTATGTCGTATATTAATATTGTAAGTTATTGTGTTTTTAATTGTACATCACGATTAATATGTAGTGTTTATCAGTTAAAGAAATTAACTTTCTTCGGGTACATCTTAGTGTTTCGATTATCTATAAGAAAATCTAGGAAGCTATTAGGAATCGCAGCACGTGCGAGTTCTTGAGTGCTTTCTAGGAACATTATTTTACTTTAAACCGTGCTTTATTCTTATAACTGCAGTGCACTTTACTCATTGAAAATTCCAAGGATTTTCTACTAGCGATCTTTGGTATGAAAATTAAACTATCTTGTAAAAAAAATAGATTTACGTCAGAAGCTATTTTGTTATATTTAATATATTTGTTCATTATAAGAAAATGATACGCAATTATATAATTGTGAATTTCATAAGAACTTTGGATTTGCGTACTACAGCTACCTTTGTCTCATACTGGTATAGAAGGTATAAGCTCTTACTTTACAAACCGAAAGTCATGGGTGAATATCTGCGCAGAAACGAATTTGCGATATCATTGTTTCCTTTTCACTTTATGGTAAATGTATTACTTCCATTGCCTTGCCCATAAGAAACGAAATGTAAGACGCCACAGATCTGCTCACTGCCCTGAGGGGCTTAAGATTCGTTTACTACCGGGTAAACGAATCTTAAGCCATCTTATGCTTAATCAGGCTGGCTACAATGCCCTACAAACCGGAATACAGTTTTTTTTTGCATTACTTATTCGTCGCAGAACTAGGCAACAAAATGGTCTATTCTAAAAAAGAAATATGCAAACTACAATTTACCTAAGAGACCCACCCACAATTTAAGAAAATCGAAGTAGTTTCATGTTCTACACACGTGATTGCATGTTTGTATTTTTTATGATTAAACTCTTTCAATCGATTCATGGTATAAAATTCTTTAATTATGATGTCGTGAACCAACATAAACTCCGTAGAGATAACAGATACTACCACTGCATGGTAATTCTTATACAAAATAACTTTCTAATATTATATATGAATTTGCGATGCGATGAAAAGACGTAAATTGCTGATAGTCGTCTTTGCAAGTTTATATTTAGTCCGAAGCTAATAAGCTCTTATTTTACTATTGAGAAAAATAACAACACATTATGAAATTATTTTCATGTTAATTATAATGAAAATATACATCAATCTTTCTTTTAATAAAAATGAGTGATTCATTCAGTACATGTAGTACTTGAAGAAAGGTTTTCCCAAAGCAGAGCTCGAATGATCTCATCTGGAAATCCTATGATTCATTTGGGCTTCGTCCGGAGAATTTATCACGACGTAAAATTACTTTCCCGAAAACTTTTACCCATGTTTGTTGAAAAATATCTTGAGCAAAAGTAATATTAGAAAAGTACGAAAGTTCTAGACTGTTTACATTTTTGATAAAATTTGTCTGTGAATGCTGTGAATCATGACATTTACTTTTAACTGTTTAATTGGAATATCTCAATTTAATTTTAATAACCAGATACTAAAGGATATATTTTTTTTACTAATTTAAAAAGTGAACATGTACTCAGTGAGTTCTGGTTGGTGCGTTTAGCTTTGATTTTGACCTTTACACTTTAGGATCAATTTTCCCCTTTTGCCTAGTCTATATCTCCAGGTTTTTAAGCAGTTAGTTTCTAATTTACCCTCCTAAATACAATCTGAATAACAAGTTTTAACCAAAGAGTTTAGAAAATTACTTTCGCTTCTGTAAGGATAAATTCCATTCGATATTAACAAAGAAGATTTTCAAGAGAATTTGAATTCACAACCGCCGGCTTAGTAGGCCAAGCTGGGCTAGAAAAACTAGACCATGACGACGAAACTAAAATTATATAATTATTTCTAATTTACTAAATTACGGATTTTTCGCGTTACTTAAATATATTTATTCCCGACGTTTCGGATTCTTTCCAGCATCTATGATCACGGGTAGACTGCCCGTGATCATGGATGCTGGAAAGCTGCATGTGCATGGATTTGATATGAATAATAATCGCGTAAATAAAAGACATAATTATGTGTCTAATATGCTATACATTTAAAAGTACTAAAAAGTATAAATTACCAATAAAATTATAAAGGTAAAGATATAGTGCTGATACAAAAATGTATATTTATTTTAAATACGCTAATATTTTTTTAGCTTTGAAACTTTACTTCAAATGTTACAACAGCGTGTCGTACGTAAAAGCATTTTGGCTTTTATTCCCACAAAACGCTTGAGGGTGAAGCTCACCTTTCTATTTATCAAACGCGTGTGACAAAGTGACCGGGGCATCGAACGCTGCACAAAGAGTGAGTCAACACTCCCCAGCCTCCCGGCGAGGTGTCGGACACGTCACGTGACGCCATATCGTCGCGTCGTCGCGCCGTCGCGTCGCCTCTCCCGTTGCATAGCGACCCCGCACTAACCACCCCCATGGGCCGACCGCCTGGCGTTTGTGCCCTCACTAATCATGGGGTATCCGTTAAGCAGAGGTCGACGACCTTTAATTAGAAGCCATCCACTAATTGAGAAGTTTTAAAATTAGATTTTTCTACCATATTAGGTTTTTATTGGCAATCCTTACTATGAATTACGCGTTGAATAAATTTTTGGAGTCAATTGTTTTGTTTGAGTTTAAGTTATGGTAGATTTGATCAATGTTCTCGGCTAATTTACTCAAATTTCGTATTTTAATTGCCATACACATTTTGGTAATAACTACGGTTTACTATGGTTAACAATTAAACTTTCCAGTGGTTATATCAGATACACAAACCGGTATTATAAATACTTTGAGTGCGGCCTATGCCTTTAGTTAAGTTTTGAAAGAGAAAAAAAATTTGTCTAATATACAAAATAATTTCATGGTATTCAATACTATGAGTGGAAAAGCAAATTTCGTTATTGGCATAGTAATATGTCTCTGTATATTGTGCATTGTGTTGACAGGGTAGGGGTTTTTATGGTCTACTTTATTGCACTTGTGGATGCATGTGTGATATATTTATGTCTTAATTTTAACAATGAATAAGCGGTTGAAATACTTCAGCATATATAATACTTCAGTATATAATTTTTTTCCAGCAGTAAAATTTTTAAACTCTCCTCTCCAACTCTTCAACAACTTGATAGATAATTCAAATTCAAATATCTTTATTCAATATTGAAGTGTAACTCTCGCTTATTGACAAGGACAAGGACGCTAAAAGTTGCAGAGCAATGTAGAGCTACGGACAAAGGAGATTTAACGTTTCACATTTGTGAATGCTCTGCTATTTTCTCGCTGCAGCACAATTATGATTTAGAGCACGCTTCCCGTTAATTAACACATCGTGATAATTACGTGTGACTACATTTTCATGTGTCTTAGTTTATTTTATTTCATAGTTATACTGAATTATCTAAATATATATTGAAAAAACACACAATTAAAGGAATCTTATTAGACATTTAATAAAGTGTTTTAAATATAATTTTGAATTTACTGAAAACATTAAAAAAACTTTACTCATCAAACTACGGTAAAGCTCTCTTTTTTTAATTATAAATTTGTAATGATTAGAACCTGATGTGACATGTAACAAAGTTTGTCAGAGAATAGCGTATAGCGTTTGGCATCAAAGCATTTAAAATTTTGCAGTCTTAATTTTGGAGTTAGGCTTATTCGATTTTTGTGCTGGTTGTTTCATCAGCTATAATACATTTATAGCATAAAATTATAAGTTTATACGTATAACCAAGGGTAACTGTATATAAATGTACACAAAGTAGTAACCATAGAAACGCTACAATACCGAAGGTGTTGTTATAAACCGACTGCCATTTGTTGATTTACATCTCCGTGTCAATTAATTAATAAGAACACTAGATATACGACACCACTTTCCCATAGTTAACAGTAGTTACATCTTTTATGAGTCAGTACTATATACCTTAAACATTAACTTGTTACTGTCACAGTTAAAGCTAGCCCCTTTGCAGTACTAATAGAAACTCGATCATAGCTTTATCTATTGGCGTGTGTAATTATGAAGTGGAAGTGTAATACGGAACACAGTAAAGAAATGTATCGTTAATTACCTTATCATATTACTTCTTCATCTAGTAATATTATTTGTTCCTTTATTGTTCATAATTGTAAATCCTAAACGTGCCAAAATAATACTGTCCTGATATATATAATAACCTTCAATCTATACTTTGTAACTTATTTGATTTCAAAGATTTATCACAGAGACAAATGCCGCTTCTTAAATAACAATTGTTTGCATGCGTTCCGTTATTCCTATTAGTGATAATTGTTTCGATTACAAATTAGTAATATTAGAGAAAAGATGTGTTTGTTTGTTTTGAATGGACTTCGAAACTACTGAACCGATTTAAAGTATTTTTCGACTCTCCTAGAAGGCTATATTATTCTTAAGTAAAATAGTCTACTTAATACCCCGGGAAATTCCATTACAAAAACCGAAAAAAACTACGGGTATAGCCATGCAACGTAAATCGTTAAAATTTATTTTCTAAAGATACATACGCCAAATGCCAAAACTCCCTTATTGATAACGCTTATAGTTATTATTAGTAAACTATTTAAAACTAAATTTACTTTATCTATCGTTTAATTAAGGTTTACAATTCCAACAGTACTATGTAAGCTGTTACGTCATTAAACTAATTTCGAAGGTAACAAAGCATTCTCCTAGTTCTGCAATCGATTGTTTTTGTTCGAAACTCTAATTTGTGCCGAGTCTATTTTGAATAAAAGTTAAATTGAGTTCCCGATGTAACTAAAACAGTACTTGTTATGCCTCACAAAGGCTCATTGTGCCGGAACAAGAAGGTATTTAAGTTTGTTATTAAATAATGGAAACTCTGATAAGATGAATAACTACTAAAATTCAGTTATTACAATTATTTTAACGCTCATATCATATTCATACATTTTTACACTTTTTAAAATTGTATCTCTTTATGGTGTTGTTGAAGTTAAAATGCGTTTAAAATTTTATCTTTTAAAGGGAACTTTACTTACACACTTTAGAACGTAAGGGTTTCGGGTCATATAACCTATTAAAATACAGACAAAAGGCTTGTATTTTTGTGTGTATTTTATTACTTGTTACAAGGAAAGTTTAGCGATCTTTAATAAAACTTAAGTAACGTAACGTACCGTGTGAAAATTTGTCCTTAATAGTCCTTCCTTAATAGTTATTATTGAGGAAAGCCATAGGCAACTTCGATAAACCCGTGTGAATCCGGGCGGTTTTCATCATTATCAGCCTGCGATAGTCCACTGCTGGACATAGGTCTCTCCTAACACACCCTATCCATTAGAGGGTTTGGATCGTATCCCACCACGCTGGTCCAATGCGGGTTGGTGGGTGGACTGACTTTTTACATGCCCTTCCGACGCATGGATTATCGACAGTTGGTTGATCTGCCCCAATTGCCCTAACCAACTAGGAAACAACAATGAAAATTTATTGAGTCACCGCAGCATTCGAATCCACGACCTCCGGTTTCTAAAGCACTCGCCCATACCACTAGCCTACGGAGACAGTTTCCTAGTTATAAATAAACTGCCATATAAAGTTAACTACTTTATATCAAAAATATAGTTATGTTAAACATATCACTGAAAATGTTAGTCATTTATAACTTTTTTATAAAAACTATTTGTTTGGTTTTCAAAGAATTTTATTACAATATTATATTATAACTTTTTGTGAAGGTTGTGTTGTAGTTTGTAAAGCATCTGTTTAAATATGACAATGTGCTAAATATATAATACATATACAATCATATATGGAACATAAATAACATATTGCAAATCTTGTTAATCCATGCCGTTTATCTGAATTCAGACGCTATTTGTACTCCGAACTGAATACTGTAACACAAGCGATACATGTTGCTGTAAACCTGTTTATTTACCAAAATTAGATGATGCTCGGCAGAGCCTAAACTGAATAAATAGTTTTTGAATGATAGTAGAATTTTGCTGAGGATAACAATTTATTCTAATTTAATTTTAGTATAGAAATTTTTACAAATTATACATATAGCTAGTTAATATTGTATGGTATAAACGTTACGCAAATTAATGCCGCTAAGGGAATCGACTTACGTTGCTGATAACGTCACCAGCGGATATTTAACATAAAAAAAAGAAATATTAATATTAAAATAGGTGAGGTTAGGTATAGAAAAGTACGAAAAGTGTGTAAATATCTACATTTATGTACTTATATAAATGGATGTATATTAATCTACACTATTCGTTCATCTGTTATATAAAACATTTCCTATATCTCATCATCAACATAACAATGAATATCTATGAGTGTCGAAACTATGTACAAAAAAACGACAGTATATAGCCTTGTAGGAACTAGTGATTACAGGCATTTTAACAGAATATTTTGACTCTCAGAGTCAGTCATATTTTGTTTACTATAGTCCTTAGGAGTTCTACACACAATAAAATATCTAAACAAATATATTACAGTTTTATTTGTTAAAAGGACAAGAGTGTTCCGTATATCTCTTTTTTTAAATGCAAAGTAAATTAATGTTTAATATACTTTGGTAATACACTATTTGCAAATTGGGCTATTTATTGCAAATAGAATGAAAACGTTTAGAGCTGTTTGGCTATGTCTAACGAATCGAGAATACCTAATTGGAAACTGTGGTTATGCTATTGTTGAATACAATTACGAACTCAGTTGCATTCCACGAACAGTGAAATGGCGTGAATAATGGACAAACATTTATAGTTTATGCTAAAACTGTTATATAATTTACTGCTTAGAATGTAAAGCTAACTTTGATTTTCAAAAAATATCTTTATTTTCTTAAGAGTTTTAGCTGTCTGCAAAAGGAAGCATTTATCCTTTTGTCCTAAAAACTTTGCGAGTAAGTAAATAACAGAAAAAGATAATCTTTTTACGATATGTTGACCTGAAAGTAACTAAAATGATGAATAATATCAATGATGTTATAACGGTACGCATTCTCATAAATGCTTGTAAATTTAATTTCTTTTTACCATTATGCTTTGAAACGTCATATACAACCGCCATATATTGTGGTCGTAGTCACATGTTATATGATCGTGACTACATCAGCAATAATGTTTGCAAACCAGATTGTCCTCTTAATTAGAAATATGTATTAAGAGCCTTAATTAAGATAATTAGGACCTAACCTGGCCCAATAGGTATCATGTTTTAAGTCTGTAACCCAACTTATCCAGATTTATTTCTACTCATCATCATCGTCCTGTGCAAGTCCATTGCGGGACGAAGGCCTCCATTAATGCACATCTTCCCCAGTTGGAGGTTTTTGGACCGTATCTCACCACGCTGGTCCAATGCGGGTTGGTGGGAGGACCGACATTTTATATGCCCATCCGACGCATTCCCCGCGGAATTTAAACCCATGGCCTTCGGTTTATAAAGTAAGGGCCAATGCCGCTAAAAACGGAGGCGGTAACTTTTACTAGTGTTTATTAAAATAAAATAACACTAATTTGTATTATTATTGTAATAATCATACAAATTGTTAAAAAAAAACAAAAGTGAATATTTCTGTATGCACTAATAAGCGCTTTGATAAATACATTTGAAAATGACTGTCCAATATCTAATATCTATGACAAAAAGACAAGAAGATTACTTTTAAGAGACAAAATAAATGCGCACAGGGCTACTTAGCTACACAATAAGATAAAGGACCCAAAGCACTTATTTTAGGGGTTCAAAGGAAAGTAAAGCTTGTGAACCTTCTTCAACAAGAAGATTATTTTGTAACATTATAAATGTACTACATATCGCTAATAGGGTTTTACTCGTCTTTTGAGATTTAGTTGTCGATAGCGAACTAGTAAATAGTTAAAAAGCTGTACATTATGTTACTTATTTCTTTAAGCCTACTCTGTTATTAACCTTTGAGTCAATGTGTTAAAGTTAATAATTGTGTGAATTATTACCAAAAAAATTATTCTTAACAGTCATTCGTCATTAATGTTTAAAGGATTAAATAACTATTAAAGTGTACATAATTTGCATTATTAATAATATTTTGCATTATTAATAACTTACATTATATTAAAAATATAGGTATGTAGAAAAAACACGTTTGTAGTTCATCGTACTATTTTATAAAAAAGTAAAAACATTTTAATTTATTACAAAAACTACTGGTCGTTTTGTGGATTTGTTTATTTGTGGAGGAATCAATTGTAATTGTTGGTATACATGGTCATATTTGAAAATTTTGAAGTGTTATTATTATTTGTCCAAACTATCTTCGTAGCCTAGTGGTAAAGGCGTGCTTTAGAAACCGGAGGTCGCAGGTTCGAATCCTGCGGGGACTTAACTAATTTTCATTGTGGTTTCCTAGTTGGTTACGCCAATTTTGGCCGATCACCTAATTGTCTGAAAAGAAACATGATCCATGCGTCGGATGGGCTGCCACCAAGGCGTCACCAACCCCCTTTTTTTTTTTTTTTTTTTTTTTTTTTATGAAGTTATGCTTCCAGACTCATGTCTTTAGTAGCTTTCTAACACAGAGTTCCGGGCTCTCCCCCGAACTAGGTGGCCCCACATTTTTGCTAAAATAGGCCACACGTACAAAGGTACGTCAGTTAGGTATTAGTTTATGTCTCTGGGATCGTCGACGATCGGTTTACGGACCGGGACGCCGACGGTCCGGCGACTTATTAATCGTTGCTGGGGCGGTGAACCGCCCCTGGAACCTTTTATCTAGTATACGCGGGTGTGTGTGTGTCGCGTGTGTAAGGCGGGGCGAACTACAGGTGGTGTGTTCTATCCCTACTCGTGTGGTGTGTGGGGTCTGATGTGGGACCCCGTTGGGTCCAGGTCTCAACGACCCCTTCCTCGTCAGGTCGGAAGAACGTTTTCGTGGTCGACGGCTTTGGCGCGTTTGGATCGGCCGTATACGTTGCTCTTTTACCAGCAGAGGTTCTGTGGTTGACTACTTTATCCATGTTTGCAGGTTAACTTTTTAAAGTGCTCGCGGAGTGTCCAATTGCAGTCGCTTGTAAGTCTCATTTCGTTGGTACCACTGCGCCCATGGCGCGGCGGATGGTTTTTGGAACTACTTGTGGTTGATTTGGGAGTGTGGAGGATGCGGAAGCGGTTTGGACATAAGCCGCGTTGGTCATGCGCCTTGTTAAATAAAAGTTTATATTTTAGCGACATTTTACCTTTAGGGTTCGTTGGGTGTTGAATCTGGTCCCAGGAAAGAACAAAAGCCCTCCTAACGTCCTGAATATATTTTTGAACGACGTAATTTCGCGTCGAAAGGTCACGCCCCGGGTTTTGGCCTTCCTTTCCCATGGGTCGGTTGGCCGTAAAGTTTTTGCCCTAGTGTCTGGTGTCGGCCAGCGCGGGCCTTATCCTGACCCTGGGTTTGAGGACCGGGGTATCATTTCACGGCGTAATCCTAGACCGATGAAAGTGTGTTGCTACCTTTTAACGGGATTAATCGATTCTTCCAGAAACCATTCGCCTAAACGATTGATCGCGTTCCGGAGCCCTTTATGAATGGTTCGGTCAAACGACCGAACAATACCAAACCGGTGTCATCGGCGGGAAAACCGTTGACCTCGGGCCGGAATGTCGGCTCGGTGTAAACGCAATAATAAAGGTGATAGGACCGGTGCCGGGGACGCCCGCTGGAAACGGACGGCTCTTGGACGGGTTCCCTCGACTCGGTATCGGAAAGGGCGATTTGACCAATAGGCGGTGATGTGAACCGGCCTGTCCCGGACCGGGAATGTACGGCTTTAAATCAAGCCCGTTGGCCAGACTTTGTCAAATGCCTTTCGACATCGAAGGGCGGCCCCTGTGATGCAAGGGTTTGGGTTGGTGAACCCACCAGAAGTTTGTCAGGCGATAAATTTGGTCGGGAACACGGGTGCTTGGACAAACCGTTCCCGTCGGGATGAGGGTTATTGGAAGGTTGGGGTCCTTTCAACCGGAAAGGAAAATTTGCGTTCCCAATAGCTTTGCCCAACAATTGAGCAAACCTTTTGGACGGGATTAACTCGTGGGTGGGTTAAAGTTTGTTCGGCGGGAATACCGATGACGGGTAAAACTTTTCAAACATCGGAAAAGTACCAATTATTAGTAAAAAGAAAATTGTTGTACCGTGGGGCCTGGAAGTATTTTGGGATTCTTTTGAGGATACGGTCGGGCCAGGTGGCCGGGTTTAAAAGACCCTTAATAATTCCAGAACCTCCTCCGGGTCCTGGCCAAAATTATCGCCCTCTGGTGGTAACCCCTAAGTTCGACTAGACGGTCCACCTCCGATGGTGGGCCGCGTCGGCGTGGCGGATGGCCATTGCTCTTCCTGGTATCGGCTGGCATTCAGCCCTTTAAGTCATCCAAAGCTAACAAACCCGGTTTGGCGATAATGGCGGCATGGGTCGCGGGGATCCGACTTCATACGTCGAGCCAATTGCCAAAGGCGGTGGCCGGTTAAGTCTTCCGTCAGACTTAACCCGGTTCTTTGCCGGTGTAATTCTATCCTTCTCTGACCTCCTGATTCCTAAAAGCGAAAATCGGTTTGTTTCGGACGGATGGCGATAAAACGCCGCTTGAATTTTTTCTCTTATCAGACATCGAATCTGAACGGCAAAGCCAAAGTTGCGGTCACCCGAAACCTTGGCCTTTATCGCGGGCGGGTTGCGTTAAGGGCAATGGCAATTTAGCGGTTTTTTCCGGTAGGGAGCAACCGGGGGCCCTTGGCCCTTTTGGTTCAAGACCGGCCAAATTTGGTTTGGAAGGGCCGCCCCGAAGGCCCTTTAATCCGGAATGGCGCAATCCGGGCCGATCATCTCCTAAACCCTAATAATGGCAGGTCTATAGTGCTAGGGCCCTCCGGTCTAGTATCTGGTTTGGGGTCCCGGGGCTTTATGTTTGTTTTGGTGGCTCCCCAGGTTGGCAATTTTTGCCCATTTGTGTTGGCTTTCAATTCCAGTCCGGAATGTTTGCTTTTGGTCGCCTGCGAAATGGTTGATGGGCCCAAAGGCCGAAAGCAACTCTGGTCCGGATCTAAATAACTTCTTCCGGGACAGATCAGGAAACAAGTACAAACGGTCTGGGGCCAGGTAAATCCTGCCTTTCCCTCTAAAGATTAATTGGTTGAGTATATCTAATGGTGCGATATACACCTTTTTGGGTTTATCAGTGTCCACCCTTTGGTCCTAACCAACTTCTTTCTAACAATGTTATAGCCCACTGGTTCAAATTGGTATTGACCGGTTTTAAAAAGGTCTGCCTAGTATTCTATACTATAATCCTGCGTATTTGGCATTTCGGATCCTTTGCTTCTTAAAACCGTTTGCGTTAAAATACGATAACAAGAGCGCGGTTTTGCCCTACCTAAGTTGGTAACCATCTTAAAAGTTAACCACCCTTTTTGTCTGTTTCGGTTCTTATTTAAAACTAAATTGCGTCTAAAATTTGGGTAAAACCAAGACGTTACAACTGGGCTGATTGCCGGTTGCAATGGTCCCAAATCATTTAAACGCTGTTTACTTTTGTGCGAATTAAGTATTTCGAATTAAAATCCAACGGGTGGCCGGACGGACTAATTGGGCCCCTTTGGTGATGATTTGGCGGCGGGCAGGTGCGGTTGTGCTCGCTGTTGGGGACCCCACCTGGTCGGTTCCACTTGAATTGTTGCCGCCGAAATAAGGGAGACGGAATTTTTAGTACAACTGGCTTTGTCCGACTCTTCCGCCGGGGGTGGGACCGCTCAACCTTCGTAACCTTTGGGAATTCGCGGATTCGCGGGAACGTGGGCAGATGGCCCGTTGTTTTTGGGTGCTCTCAAAACGGCCCTGTAACTTCCCGGGTGACCTCGTTTTCGCAATTTGCGCACGCAGGCGCTCGACCGAATCTTTTGGCCTTGGGCACTCCGGAGTGCTGTGATGGCCGGCACATTTCACGCAACGTGCACGCGCGAAGCAGTTGCGCGTTGTGTGTCGAAGTGTTGGCGTTTGACACTGCGCGACTAGGCCGGTCTTGCGTGGAGTTTCAACCCGTAAACCGGTTAATTTACATATTGAATGTCGTTAAATATTGATTTTCCTGGGAAAGATCAAGCTCGACCATGAGTAGGTCCATTTGAAATTTATGGCGTGGGTGGTGCATGCGGCGCACCCTATGCACGGGGTATCCTTGCCGTTTGAGATCCGCATTGACCTCGTCTAATTCGAGTTCCTTCGGAACTCCCCTAATGACGACTCGAAGGAGTCGGTCTTCCGGCAGAGCGAAAGTGTGAAACGCGATTTTACCCTCGCGGAGGTATTGGGTTAACGCGCGGAAGTCATCTGAGGTCTCTACGTTGACCCGTATGCCTATACGTGTATTAGCGGAACGAAACTGCGATATTTTCGCCTTTGATAGCCACGTAAGAACACGACTCCAGTGACCCTTGTCGTGAATCACGACCGGGGGTGGAGCCTTGGCCTTACGTTCGGCCATATATACGTCCGCAGTGCTAGGCTTAGATTGCGGCTCGGCCGCGGGCTTTTTCGCGGGCGTCGCGGTCGGTGACGGGCGTGGGGAGCTAGGGCGGCTCTCAGAGTCGCTCTCTATGCGGGCGTTTTTGCCCTTTTCCGCGATCGCACGGTGGTAAAACCATCTGAGTCGGCTATGTTGGCGGCGTTTGTTGACACGGTCGTGGGTTCGAAGTCCATTTTCGAGGCGGGGTTCGTCTTCGGCGTCTGACTGCGCCGAAAGATAATGACACGGGACAGGGTGTAATTACTGGGCTACGGTCCGGTTGGGTGTCGCAGACGGCGACGGCGTGGGCGATTTTTCGTGTGGGGTATGGTGGCGGACGCGGCGGCTTTGCCTTCAAATACAAGGCGACGGTAACCAGCGTGGATTTTGGCCCAATATTCCGAGGGCGGACTCGCGGAAATAGTCATCTATTGCCTCGCGGTGTTGTGCGGGATCATAATCGTCCATTTTAGCCATTGGGGCGACCCCGCCGGCACGGTGTAAGTATTCTAACCCTCCCACCTGCGTGAGGAGGTGTGTGCCTATTGAATAAGTGTAAGCGCTTTAGGAGCACTAGTGTGTACCTAGCTGCCACCTAATGCAGCAAGCACAAGTTAAATTTAAAAGATAAATGCCTCGTGGCTTTATGTGTATATGTAACTACTTACAGTTAAGTCGGAACCTGCCTGCGAGCACTCACTACACAAACGAAACACAACACTACTAACACGGCAGCACTGTGACACCAACTAACTTTGTAACGCGTAAGCGAGAATAACGAACTCATGCGGGAACGCACGAGAGAGGTCCGTACTGACCGGCGGCTCAGAACGGAATGCCCACCAACCCGCATTGGACCAGCTTGGTGGGCCACAGTCCAAGAACCCCCCTAATCGAGAAGGCATACATTAGGCCTCCCCTTTCAGTCCGTCCAGTAGTGGACTAACGTGGGCTGCTGATGATGGTTGCAACTAGCTACGTTACAACGATAACCGTTTTAGCGATTTGTTTTGCTAACAACACATCTTAAAAGCAATTATGCAATTAAGAATATCAATTCTAGATGTAAATCAACATTACGAAACACCAAAAACTAATAATAAACAGTTTGACATTAATAAATAATGGAACGACTCACAGATTCATCAATCGCTCACAAAGGGCAAATCAGTTCTGCTAAATTGTTGTGCGTAAGATGAATAGTTACGATCAGGGATAGATTTATCGTCCTCTTCCGTGATGACTCAACGCGATAAGGGAATCCATCGCATATTCGAATAACCATGATAACGGATAACTTGGAGATGAGGGTGTCTTTTATGCGTATAATAGAACGTCGTGTGTTGCGATAAAAGTCAACTAAATGCGGGATTTGTAAGCTAGTCAATTTTCTTTTTACATGTACTAAATGATACTAAATATATAATACGTTGTGATGGATGTCTTTTGCAATCGATTGTGTTTTTTCGACACTGAAATGAAGATAATGTTTCAATAATTATACCTTTGTTCAAAAACTTTACTATGTATACGAGATAATGGACCTTGTTGTACATAACCAAATTTCATCAAAGCTTTCTTTTATATAAACTTTTCAATCAATTACGACATTTTTATCATTAACGGACAAAATCGACATTTTAAAGAGCTGGAAATAGTTAGCAAACAATTAGTTGAAAATAAATAAATCATCCTTTTACGTGTTTGCTTTAACCATGATATTTTTCCTATTTTATTTTTGATAAATGGTCTGACCACTGCATTAGAGGAGACTTCTAAATACGCATCGAAAGTGATGTACTTTTTAAGTCAATTAAAATAGTAATTTTATAATAATACCGAGATCTTTAAACGCATATTATGTGTATCCTTAAGCCTTTTTCGAAAGTCATCATAGTGTCGCCTTAACATCTTTTCATAGTTACCTAAATAGTAGTTTCTTTTGGACAGAGCGACTAGAATATAACTTCTATAACTCAAAGACTTAACTAAATTCAATAGGAGGATTGGTACTCCGTTATTTTTAAGGCACTGACGTCTTATATATAGCTTTATAGTAAAGGAAGTCCTGACAACCGAAACCGACTTTTTCATACAACGAAAATAAAACATCAATAAAATTAAGTTGATTTTCCTCAGGATTCGAAGCCACTACTTCTGGCTAATACCACAGCATTCGTGCTTCTATCTAGAAACATATATTACCGCTCTTAATCGTTTCTATTGAAGTAGGTTTTTGCATTCTACTAAACGAGTGTTACATATATAAACTGATCAAAGGAAAGCAACAAAAAAGAAATGATTTATTAGCGAGAAGCGAACCCTCATTCGTTTACTTTCTGATACTTTTTTTTGGTTCACGTGAACAAATGATCGCGACTGACGCTCATTCGATCAAAAAAATGGCACCTCTTTAGTACCGCTCGCGTGAATATACTCGAATGTATTATTCGTATAATGGCAATTTATTTAGACTATTACTGAATTAAAAACATAAATTACTCTCACCGCTGTAAAATATTACTATTTTAGCACAATTGTGTGACTTTTTATTAGCTTTCTCATTGGTTTTTTTGTATATGAAGTTACTTTAGCGGATATTGCTAAATACTCCAGAGTTTATAACATGTAATAAAAAAGAAATATAACATTATCTACTTCTAAACAGATCAATATTAATGTCTGATAATAAGATATTAGGTACCAATTGTAAATCAATAAATAAATTACTCTACAGCGCTTTATATAAGTCAGTGATACTAAATTTTTAAAACTACTTGAATATTAAAAATGGAAGAAACTGTGTCTATATGTTTTATCGCTATGCTATGTAACAAAAGTTAATTGGCAACACTATTTGAAGGATTCAACCTTACAGATTAAAAATTATATTAATATGTAAGCTCTTTAGAATCTTGCCACACAGTTTGGGGACTTGCTGAGAGGCGAGCGTTAACGAAGTCCTTAGATTTCTGTACAAGTTCTAGGCGTGCAACGGCTTGTTTGACTTTTTGCCAGTTCTTGCTTTTACAAATGGAGACAAGTATAAATGAATGTTAGCTGTTCGACACAGCTGTGCGGAAACTTTGTACGAATCACGCCTCACGTCACATATGGGCGCAGAGGTTAGGTGATGCCTTCCATTTAACAGTTTTTCCGGGAATGCTTTGCTTCATGAGTTTGTTACATACAAGAAAGTTATACGTTTTGTGAGATACTTATGAAAGGGACAGTATGAGTGAAATTAAATAAAATAATTACTTTTACTTTAACAAAAAAAATATAGATGTTGACAGCATAATGACCACAAACGTTTTAGTAACAATGTTGTAAAAATATATCTTTTTTTAATTTTTTTTATATTGTTACAAAGTCAAAGAAACAGCTTTTAAAGATGAATTACGTAATAGCAGTATTACCATGCAAATAATAGTTCTATTAAGAATTATATTTTATGGTCATAAACTAATGAGCCCGCTTACCCCCTGGTAATTTACGTTCACAATCAGGTAGTAGCAAACAAACACAGTACACAAGATTATAAATTGGAAACATTTGCTGATATTTCGACATCACATTTAGAAAGTTTTAAATATGAAATATGACCAAACTTTTAGTTTGCGACTGGATTTTGGTGCTGGGCACGTGTTGATATCTTTTATCCTTATATATATTATGATGGAGTTTGATATTTTTGGTAAGTTCCTTTAAAAAAAATGATAAATACGAAATCTTGTAATACAATAACACCTTCTATTGCTTACGCGAGTACTATTAATGATAAACAATAAAGTTTTACAGAATTTATCACGTTTAGTCAATTTGCATGGTAAATTTCAATTATACCCGTTCCCGTGACCATGGACCCTGGCATAGTTTTGAAACGTCGGGGAAGATCTGATACGATATAACATTTTTTTTTATTTTTCGTTATTCTATCTAAGTCATAAAAAGTTCGAAGTAATAAGTTAATGTTTCTAGTTTTTTCACGTAGTAATGTAGGAGTTTTATTAAGTGTACGTAGTAGGTTACAGGCTTATGAAAATAAGAATGCCATGAAAACTTTTTTATATTGTATACATAAAACCAACATAGCTGAGTCGATGATAAAAGATTTGTCCGTAAATTTTATAGCATCTTCTCAATTTTATGCAACACTGAATGTCAATTTTGCAATTCATGGTACTATCGCAGGTCTAAACGAAAATTAGAACGCATGAGCAGGTTAGTCCTCTTCGTCATTTGTTATCACCTCCGTATAACCTGCTTTTTTTAAACATTTTCTGTCCCTTCTTTGCTCCTTAGGTCAAAGCATGACAATTTTAAAGACTTTACCCTCAACCGGAATAACTCCTCCGAGTCGATTTCGGCTATGGCGGGCAATCAATCAATTATGAATCAACAAATCAATAAATTATCAATTATCAATCTAAGTGATCAGCCTACCATACAGGAGATTTTACTGTACATAACTTTTTACTCCCATTAGCACGATGCACGGATTATCTTACTTAAGAGGTAATTGCATGATCAGCCCACGTTTCCCTAATCAACTAGAACTAAAAAATGTTAAGTCCCTGCAGGATTCGAACCCACATCTTCCGGTTTCTAAAGCACAAACCCAAACCACTAGGCTTCAGAGGCGGCTAAATTAATATAAAGTAAATTTTAACTCTAGTATTATGCTTGATACCGTACTGCGAAGCTCTAACCTCTACGCTAAGATATTTTAAAACATAAGCAATAAACTTAAACAGCTTACATTATCGTTCTCGCAATATGCTCGCTAGTTTCCTAAGTTGTTCGAAACACGTGTAAACTTAATAAAAATACTTGCACGTCCACGGAGTACCAAGCAAGGTATTGATTAACGTTTTACTCTACTTCTAAAGTTTCCCCAGCCGTGGAGGTGGCAATAACGGAACATCTGTGCCTCTCCCCTTCAGCTAGGGACAGTTGCTGTCTGTGGAAGATTGTTCGTTCGTAACTAATGCGATTAATTTGTTATCAGTTGGAGAATTGAACCAATCGACGATGGAGTCTAATGGTATCCTATGATTAGAATACAAATGCTGATAACTTGTCAATTATTTACATTTAGTTCTGATGATTATTGTCAACCATTCAAACTTGTGTAAAAATTTTACAGAGCATAGCCTCCGATCTAAAAAATTTTTTTAAGCTAAAGTATTTCATTAGCATTCAGTATATAATAAAATGATAAGCATTGGAAAATCATGGTATGTTTTACTATAATGGATCAAACATTTTCAATGCGTTTTAAAAATAATGATTTAATATTCACTCGATCGAATCTCGTTCACTCTTGATTCCCAAAGGGGAAAGATTGACGAGCGAAAATGCTACGTAACGGAGGAGAACAATGGTTCACGTCATCAGGGACTTATCGTCACTCGGTCATGTTCGTTGCATCGGCTTTTAATGTAAAAGCAATTTTATGTTTCTGTACACGAGATGTCATCTCGTTATAATTGTGATACATTTATATTTTTCATTGATTTGTATGACAATTCTATATGTTATAGCAGTCATTTAGTCAATTCAAAACGTATAAATACCAAAAAAAAACACATTTAATTTTAACAAGGCATGTAGATAATGAGTATAGACAGAGAGGCAGATTATTATTTTAAAAGCTACTCACATTATAAAGTAAGTTATTTATTAAACAGTAATTTAACCTAATAACCAAACATAATAGTTTAAAAAATAATATGTCCCAGGTCTAATATTTCTAACTGGTCAGACATAATTAAAAATATTTGCATTAAGCGTATAAATAAAATAAACGGTGCTAAAACTGTAATATCTTATATAATTTCAGTAAATGCTTAATGATCGTATAATAAATCGGCATAATTGCTATGGAAAGTTTAAGTAACATTCGTTTTGCACTCTGTTAGTTAAACGCATTGCAGCTTTCTTTCCGAAAATCAAGAAATACGTAAAAAAATGGGATGCAAAAGAAATGTATTGTAAAAACAGAATATTACGGTAAAATCACCTTGTCTCGGGCGAATTATAAATGGCGCTTTACATTGATTTTATAAATTAGTAAGTCGCTTTTTCCTATCCGTTTACGATAATATGAATCTCTTAATGTCTATTCTAATCTATTATTATTCTAATCTATTATTTATACTATTGTAATATATTTATAATTTTTATCCGAAAATAAGTGCAGCATTTACCTTGAACAAATTCTTTATTTGTTTCGTTTATGGTATGTATTATCATAATACAATGTATATTATATTATATGAATAAGAAAAATCTAAAATTTTTCTTTACATAATTTGCTTTTTATGACTCTATATCTGGAAGCATTTATGGCCGTGAGATTTCATTTCTCATAACACGCATGAATATTAAAATTTACCTTCATACGCGATTATTGTTCTGTTGTAATTTTGTTTTTAGGCATTAAAACAAGCTGATTTTCAAACTGGAACGTGTTTCTGAATGAATTAAAATTCTTAACACAAACATAACTATTTTTAACAGAATTAAATTGAACTGAACTTTAAACTTTACGGTGGCTAAGTGCATCATTAGATAAATAATTTGTGTAATAAATTACACTATAAGTGACAAAATAATTTAATGTAACTATCGGCTCTTTTTTAAGTGGAATAAAACTTATCTCAAATTCGGTCTCATTTACACAAAATTGTGTAACTATACTTGAACTTGAACTTTATCTTTCATTACGTTTCTCCGTACATAAGCGTCGCCAGTGCTTTTTAATTTCAGATACATTTCGCTATGGTTTCTTGAAGCCACATCCACGAAAGCAATAAAGAATGTCCGTTAATAAAAAAAGAGAAAGAGTCTTTAATAAACAGTAAATTCTTTCAATATTTTTTATCGCAATCTTTAATCATCAAAATAAGTTATCTTATATATAATCTCTATTTTTCAAAACTGTTCCAGATATTTACTCATAAATAAAACTTTTTATGTTCAATAATTTTAAATATAATCTAAGAAAATAAGCTGCCTTTTCTGAGATTACAAAAAAAACAAAGATCACGTAGTTTTATTTAAACTACGGCTTGCGATTTGGAAGCCACGTGACAGTAGTGTACGAGTTCGTATAGCGTTTGTCATTGCTATATGCTACTTCGGGAGGGTGAGATGAATCACAAGGGTCCTAGAAGAAGAATTTTTTCTCTGACAATCTTTCAAACGTTTCACGAACACATTGTATTATCAGCTTTTCCATTCCATTTGAAGTGCTCCGAGTAATTGAGACTCAAAGGATTACGCTTTGTTGCCTCATTGAATTGCTGTGTCAGTGGATTGTAATTGATTAATAAATGATCTGTTTATCCTTTACCGTTGCCAATATGCGTGTCTCAATATCTGTTATTCCCATTTTACTGCCTTAAATTTACTTTGTATACAATTAAACTGTATAATTTAATACTACTTGTATACAATTAAACTGTAAACTTTACTGCAATAAATTTAATTTGTATACAATTAAACTGTGTAATTTAAAGGCATCGGGTATCACTAGTATTTGTTTGGTTCGTTTACAATTATAATAAAAACACAATTACAATTTTTCAACAAAAATATACGGCTTGTAGAAATTTACGTTTATTTTATCTGATAGAATTTGTACTAAAGTTATCATACATTCAATTGTACCCAAAAACAGAAGGGCAAACTGGAGACTTGATCACCATTTTGGTTTCTTGTTTATTTTTTTTTTAATTTAGTTCTATAAAAATAATACATACATGTTAATTACTACGTGCATACTGTTCCCCATTATTTGATTATTATATTTATAAGTGCATCATTTTTTTTTACATATTCCAAAAACTTTTCAAAAATAACAAGTGTCCCCTAATCCGGGAGTCTTGATTGACTAAAGTTGGTCACAGGGAATCAAGTCTCCCTAATGCGAACTTTAAATAAATGAAAAACCGGTTTGGTTATAAGAGTATCATTTTCACAAAATTATAAATAGAATTAGATTTATATGTCTTATGTATCAATTTTAGTGACTATTGCGTCTCTCTCAATGTAAGTTTTACATTCCCATGAATGTAATAAGTATCATAAAGCCATTGAACCAATCGTAAGACTCAATATTATGGTCCATTTACATATTTTTCTCATCTTGCTTTGGGTTCTGCATAGCCATCTCATATGCTATCTGCCGAACACACAGACAAGACAGCCCATGATGGAGTTTGCTAGCTTTTCCTAGGTACTTGGCTAAGTGCATCGCCTCTTTTACTGAAGATTTGGGTCTGTGTATAATTATGCTCGTACGTAAACTCAATATTGAGACTTTATACTCTTTGTCAGTATCTTTGATCATATTTCCTTCCAATACCTTGTTCACAACTTCTTTAAGAGTTTGTGGGTCAACACGTATATGTGACTTTACATCTTCTTATCTTTTATACGTTCTTTTCATTTTATTATTGATCTGAAACAAACGAAAAAAGAAAAGTGACAAATTGAATGTCACACTTGATCCCATCCCATATCTTACCACGATCAAATTTATCCCGGTGTGCTCTGCTAACAAATACAATTTTTTTAAGTCTAGTGAAAACTTTTATCAAATAAAATAGATATGTAAGTGCAAACTTTAATAAACTACTGTCATTGATTTTAACATATACTCAAGAGATTATTCATTCAGTTATTTAAAAAAAAATCAATTTAAAACTTACCGAATCAAATGCTGACTCAGGAAATTAAAAATCGCTGCTCTGAAGTTGTTTTTTAGAATTAGGATGTTAAGATGACGTTTTTGGTTAATTATAGTATAGTAGTTAGTATAGTATAATATAGTAAATTATATTATAGTATAGTATAATACTAAAAAGACTTAAGTTGGTTCTAAAAGACCCATACATAAGTAAATAATATTCTAACAGATACATCTAACTTTAATTAAAGATCATTAACAGAAAAGCTATTTGTCTGTAAACCTAAAAAGGTTTTTACAATCGCTTTGTGCTCCAAATAGCTTGTTCAATGATGTATGCATTTCGTTTAACGCATAGCAGTTTTCTTCCTGAAAGTTTCGCGGGAAATATGTTAAAGAATATGATGCAACCGGAAGCTACCAGGAAAAGGAGTATTACAGTGAAATATTTTGTGCCCCAGTAAATCATAAATCACTCCCCGAGGATAGATTGAAAATATTGGACGCTTTCGACTAGTGATATTTCTTACATGTTTTTGACTTTATGAAAATTAATTGTTAAGTTATTTCTTAATGCAGGAATGGTTATTTCTTAATGCAGGAATGGTTTTAATAATTTACAGTTATTTATCGACTATTTCTAAGGTAGGCACTTCTGAGAATATTTTGTTATAATAACTTCTTTGTCGCCTATATTAATTATATATTTGTCATTTACTTGTCCTATTATAAATTATATAAAAAGGCTATATACAATATTTTAACAAAAGTAAATGACTCAGAAGCAAGTGCCTTTACTTTAATATAACGGCTACTTAACGATGTTTTTGGTAACAATATTTTTTATTAACGTTATTTTTATAATATTTTTTACTAGTTAATATATTTTACGATAAGTTTCCAGAAAATTTGATGCATATCGTAAAATATCGTTGTTATACTTTAAACTTAACAGCTTAGGTACAAAATAAGCTGTGGAATATTTTTTGGAACTAAACCGAGGAAACGATAAAATCAATAACACTTATATATTTAAGTTATATTGATTATGTTATAAAAATGTCAGTAAGTTGTATTATATGTAATTATATTTTATTTTTGAAACAAGATAATAATCTTTAATTATCATAAATAATCTTCATAGTAAACCTTTTTCAATAAAAAATATTACGTTAAAATTTTGAAAGTATGTATCAAGTTTTCTATTATTGCTTTAGATTATTTTCTTAAATATGTTGTCTGAAGCATGCAACCGCCGCAATCTGTTCATTTAATTCAAACGAATCTTTAAGCATGTAGCTATACCAAAAACAATTGGTGCCGTCATGCCTCTACAACGTACAAAGTTGTTAACAGTTGTTCTCAAAATAACTTTCCTCTAGGCTCCTGAAAAAACAAAAGATCTCAGCTACACGTAATAAGGCTTGCGGTTACGAGGCCACAACAATAGGACTTAATGGGACCCTGTGTGGGATTTCTCTCTGCTCTGGGCGCTTACAATTAGAGGGTGAGACGGCCAAAACGACTCCTCCAAGGAGAAAATTGTTTTCCCGAAAGGCTTGCAAACCTTGTACCATCAAACAGTATTATCAGCTTTTCCATTCCATTTGAACTGTAGCGAGCAATTTGGATCCGTAGGATTACGCTTTGTCGTACTTTGTATTGCGGTGCTAAGGCATTGTAACTGATAAATAAATAATCTGTTTACGCGAAACAATTGCTACTAGGTCACAGATTGAATGTTTAACAAGCTGTTGCGCGACTTCGTTCGAGTGGTATTACCAAAATAACAATTCTGTTAGTATTTTTGTTAAGAAAAAGTAGCCTAAGTTACTCCCTTTTACATTACCTATTTTCCAGTGAAAATCCCATCAAAATTTATTTGGTTGTTCCAGAGATTAGCTAGATAAACAAAAAGGTACACAGAGAACTTTATAAAAAATGTTTGGTTATATGTATTGGTAATAAATCACAATCACATTATTAAAAATTATCATTTTGATGTTACAAAAAGACACTTAAATTTTAGTTATTTATATAGATTATATTCATAAGTCTTGTACGGCATATTTTGTTTTTATAGTAATTTAAAATGCCTACGAAGAAAAGAAATTCATGTAATAATTAAAATTATGTAATAAAGTGTTGGTTTTAGACTTTCCTAACTAACAAGAAAAGCTGTAACAGAAAGTTTCCCGCCAAAATGTAACCTACAAACGTCGGTCAAATGCCACTGGGCCACAGAAGCGGATAAGGAGTATATTAGAAATTATCATAAGCTTTTATTACCTACATTTATTGTTTAGTATTAATTATTAATTACCTTCTTAATCGCTTGAAGCACTTCTCAACCTATTATAGCCTAAAAAATGTATATTTTTTGACCCTTCAAAGTCTGGTAATAATTATGTATGTGTGCACAGATAATTACTAAAAATATATTTTCTCACACTTTGAAGTTTATTAATTACTCTCAATAAAAATAAATGAAAAGCATAAAAATATAAATTGTATAGATAAATTTAATGAAAAAGTCAATAACTTTTAAAATAATAGCTCTACGACGTTGCCAACAGCATAATATATTTACCGCATTGCCTTTTATAAATATTGCACTGCTTCTTTGTTCAGGATACGTCGTTTAAGTTTATTATAAAAGCGGCTATGTATTACTTTTAACCTTTATATATTTTTAATTAAGTTTCATGGCATTTTTTTTTTGCATTTAATTTAAACTTTTATATTTAATTTTTATATTTAAAGAAGCCTAATTATTTCTATTGCTTGCGCGAATATTATACATTATAAAATAATATGACTTTACGGATTTTATCGTTTATTTTACATTTTAAATTCCCGACGTTTCGAACACTTTCCAGCGGCCGTGGTCACGAGTCTAATCCGTAAAGTCATTTTATTTAATAATTAAAGAGCTTTTTCTGTTAAAGTTAATCTATGTTTGATATATCAATTTTTAACCTTGTTAAAAGTAAAGTTTAACCTGTTGCAGCAATCATAGCTGTTTAAAGTTCATGTCTGGTAGTTCGACGTGAGTTTCGGTATGATTTCATTTATAAACTCCTTATTTAGATTCATAAATCTCAAGCTATAAAATTTATTGAAAAAGTAGGTTATACTATTATGAAGTTCGCATATATAAGTGTGTTGAAATGTTATAATACATACTCCGATATGCAGCATGAACAAATAGCGTAATTATGTACACCCTAATTATTCGTAGCACTTCAAATGGAATGATAAAGATAATACAATTTGATGACGCAAAGCTTACAAGCCTGTTGAGCAAAACAATTTTCGGCGAGGTATCATTTCGGCCATTGCACCCTCTGATTGTAAGCGCCTGAAGCAACGATGAATGCTTTACTAGGTCCCACTTCTTATGGTAGTGCCATATTACCACCAAACTTATTATACGTTTTCTGTCTTTACATACCAAGCGAGAATTAATAT
Organism: Lamproptera curius; assembly: GCA_029286875.1. NCBI lineage: Eukaryota > Metazoa > Arthropoda > Insecta > Lepidoptera > Papilionidae > Lamproptera > Lamproptera curius. The sequence goes on from JAGSMT010000114.1 coordinate 387,294, forward strand.
AAATAGCGAAAGTCACCTATTTCGCCTCAATGTCCTTTACTTACAAGCTGTGACTAATGCTTCTTAATAAATGCGGTGAAAATTGTTTACAATAATTATTATTGCTAAGGGATCGTCTCACATGAATAGCACATAATAAAATTGGTACCATTGAATACTAATACTAAATTCAGTCATGCATTTTATTAGAAGTTTATAATTTAATTGAAGATTTAAGCTTTTTAATTACATTAATCCATGAAGCTCGTACAAAATACTTTTAAAATATTGTTGTACCCTGGCAAGAAATAACACTGATCTGTGTAAGGGCACAATATCCTTTACCTTAACATACCATTTTCTTAATACTATTCAGTTGAAACTTGTAAACAATCTTCGCCATTGTGTTAAATGAAATCCACACATTCAAGTAATCGAAAAAAGCTGTTAAAATGATTGCCTTTTTTTCTATACTATCGACTTTATTATCAGTTTTTGTTTTATTTAATTAAATAAGATTTAATTGTTTATTAAAACTTCATGAACAAAAACAAGATAATAGTGGACTTATTACGAAAGTCATTTTCTACCAATCAATCATTGGATGGTTAAAGGTATGTTAGGTGGGTGCAATAATTGAATAAAAAGTTATCTATTTAAAACTTAAATTTCTAAAGTATAATTTTTATTTTTATATATTTACAACGTAAAACAAATAAAACGCTTTTCTCTTAGTGTAAATTAAGTACATATGTTGATATTAGTAAGGTCGAACACGAACATGTTCGTCTAATTTAATAAACGCGTCTAAAAAGACAAAGATATCAAAGTTCATAAATAATAATTTTAGGATTCCGTGTCTTAAAATGTAAAAAACCTAAGCCTCATAGCCGTACTTATGACAGTTTTTCCGCGCGCTACCAACATTTTCTAAAAATTAAAGGGTACATATAGCATTTTGGAATATATACCAGACACGTGTGAAGTTGTAGAGGTGTATAAAATTAGGTCCTAATTGGGCTTCACAAAATATAGGGGCAAATGTAGCTTTTCAAAACTTTGAAGTACCAACATTAACCAAACTTTTTTTCCATCCGGAAATCTTTTTCTTACTCTTAAACTGTCCTAATTCCCTTGACTTATTTTATTAAATATGACAGAAAACGACATTCTCTAGCACTAATGTAGGTAAACTTTTAAGTTAAAGAAGCCTTTTCTTTCTGTCAATGTTAATTCTATCATTTGATATATCAATGTTTTACAGCCCGTAAGGGAAAAAACAATATTCTCAACCTTAGATTAGTTTTGGCCAATGCACCGTCTAATTACAAACGCCTAAAGAAATGTGAAAGTATTCACCGAGTCCTACTTAGTCCCATTGTAAAGGCCGTCTTACCGCAAGCGTTATTATACGTTAAGCTGCAAGTCTTTTTGTTTTTTCAGTTCCGTAGCGGAAACTTATTCCGCGAGCGAGTGTTGACAACTTTGTTACTCAGTAGACGCATGTCGACTAAATATATAGTTTAAGTTAGACTAACAATGTTTATATTGCATCTTTGCTCTGGTCATATCTTTGTTACCGATTTATTCTTAATGTTATATACATTAAGTGGAAAATTTATATTATTTGCAGCACAATTTTTTAAAGAATACTCGTAAAAATTGTAATACAAAAATATATTATTTTACGGTTTTTATGATTATGATTATTATCTTAATTAAATACATGATTGTTATCTTATTTGAATTGCTTTTAAATTCAAAATTTTATCGATTATTTTGGTTAATCAAATAGATCGTACGTCATCATCATTATCAGCCTGTCTCAGTCCACTGCTGGACTTAGGCCTCCCCTAATGCATTCCACCGCTTACGATCTTCGGCTATTTTCATCCAGCCACGCCGGCCACTTTGCGAATGTTGTCACTCCATCTTGCCGCAGGACGTCCTAAACAACATTTTCCGAGCCTCGGTCTCCACTCCAGAACTTTCTGACTCCAGCGGTCGACAGTTCTGCGGCTTGTATGACCGGCCCTTTGCCACTTCAGTTTACTAATCCGGTGGGCTATATCGGTGACTCTGGTTATGTGACGGATCCCATAATTTCTGAGGTGGTTCTTCAGAGATACTCCGAGCATAGCCCTCTCCATAGCTCGCAGAGTGACTTTAAATTTGTGGACCAGTCAAACCGTAAGTGTCCAAGTCTCGGAAACATAGGCCATAACGGTTAGAACGCACTGATTGAAGACTTTCGATTGAGGCACTGTGGGATGGGTGACGAGAAAATGTCACTCCTGAGTCATGTCTATAAGTTGTTTTCGAGGGGCATCTCGAATCGTCTTGCACGAAAGACGAAGTGCAGCCTCGAGAACTGGCCGGGGTTCGGAGGTATTACAGCTCCATATACAACATCCACATAGTAAGGCAGGTTATACAGAAGACACATCAGTATAAACAGCCCCTATGCATGGCATTTGTGGTCTATGAGATGCTTTTGACTCCATCGAGACCTGGTCTTTCCTCGATTTCTTACAGCAGTGCCAAATTAATTGGCAATATATCGAGATGCTGAGATGTCTGTACAAACCGCCACTATGTATGTTGTAGTCTAAAGTGGAGAGACTGAGCTTGTCCTTCTGCACTGGGGTGTGAGACAAGGAGACGTCATGTCTCCGGAATTGTTATCACCGTGCTGGAGGATATGTTCAGGACGCTCAATTGGGAAGGACACGGATTAAATGTGAACCCATCGGTCTCCAGGTAAACATGGGTAAAACCAAGGTCATATTCAACGAGCACGTTGATCCGCGACCGATCACAACTGATGGCACCTCCCTCGAAGTGGTTTCGGAGTACGTTTACCGAGGGCAAACGCTCGAACTAAGTAGAAACAACTTTGAGGGAGAGGCCAACAGAAGGATTCGGCGTTAGCTGGGCAGCTTTAAAAACTAATATAGTTGCTAGCGGCGAGGCCATTCAGCAAGGCCCTTATGGGCCTGTGCTCTTATTTCTACAAAAACATAGATTTCCTGGATCCTGAGTTATAAAAACTAGGATTTCCGTTAACCAGGGACATGTGAAGAGTGTGTAAGTTCAATCACATCTGAGGTTGCTTCGGTAGCCAGCGGGTCCGGCACCTTAAAAGTATTTAAGTCATGTAGAGACCCAACCTGCGTAAATTGGGCATTTAAATGGCATGCTCTTGAAACTTACAGTTTTTTCTTCTTTTAGCATTCGTTATAGCAGGTGGCTGCCTTATTCTTCCCCAACGGTAATCGGCTCTGTGAGCTATGTGGCTGCCCTTTATAACTTTAGCAAGAAAGTGCAGAACTGGTATGCTAAAAGGCATTTGTTTAAGATGGAATAATGTTTTATGTTTACTCAATATTAGTTTTTCAATAAATAAACCTAAATTTGTTTTGCTATAGCTTTGCTGTAGTAGAAGTATTATTTTTATGTGAATACAACACATGAAAAAAAATGTTATTCATTAGGCTCTCATATGTAAAATAATCGAATAAAGCTTAAAAAGCTAATGTATTTCAAACTTGAGGAAAGTTATATATTAGGATTATGGAGTAGGATACATTACTGCGTCCATTTTGTTTTAGCAAAAGCTTGCTGTTGAGCTACAGATATTGAAGTACTGCGACCGAAATCAATTTTAATTAATAAGAGGCAGAAGTACACTGAATTTCAAGCCATAACTTTATTTAAATTTTTTCAAACAAAAAAGCATTGATTTCTTCCACTTTAACTTAGTGTACGTTATAGTGGAAGTAATTAATGTTTTTTATTGAGTTTGTAATTTGTTTAGATCTTTTTTCAATTTTCGTGGTTAGTTTAGAATAATTGTTAAGCTAATAAATCTTAAAAAATAAGGCGCGAAAAAATTATTATTGAAAAATTTGCATCATAATTCCATCGAAATTAAATTTCTTTGTCAATTGGTACTTTTGAATAAACAAGCGCTTGCATTATTTGGTAATAAGCCCTTCCAATGGTGAACGACTTTGTTAGATCTTTATATAAGGTATTAGCAGTTACCTGGTAATATATAAAATAAATATATATAATGGCTATTTATAAATAAAAAGTTCAAGGTACTCACAGTTACATCAGGAATATGTACGATGGAAGACCCGTCAAAATTGGACTAGCTATTTCAGAGATTAGCTCAAAAATGAGATGAACCGACGGATAGACAGACATAGATTTAAATAAAATCGTTATGTGTTTCTACTGGTTATAGACTTACGTTTTTTAGTATATATCACCGGTGGTAGGTCCCCTTTATACAGGGAACCGTCTGGGTGGGTACCACCACGGTGCCTTTTTGTACCGCAAATATAGTGTAAAAACACTATGTGTTCCGCGTGAGCGTGCACCGACCAGTGTATTTGGAACGGCTCAGGGACCACCTCGTCAGGTGCCCCTAACGTCTTTCACGTCTGGCGTACCCTATCATCAGTATATATATATATATATAAAATGTATTTATTATAAACTCCATTCTAAGTGATTTAGGTTCATAAACTACATATGATAATCTGATCGAATTATTCATAAAAATGTAAACATATAAATAATTTAAAACGAAACTAAATCGTTTCCGTTAATTTTATCTGAAATGAACTAGATAGTTAGTCAATATGTCTTTCTACACATACATTCTATGCAGATGGTATGAAAATTTGTCAAAGCGAAGTAATGTTTTTCGTTTAGGTGCTGCCATCTATCCGCTATGATCGCTAAAACGAAAAAAGAACTGCGTACTTCATTTTAACGAGTCTGTAATAAAAAGTTATATAAATAATGTAATAAGTTTTGTACAAATAAAAAATACAGTTTGTATAGTGAATAAAAACTAAGAGAATACGCTCAATGAAATAAGTAAAATAAAAGTTAATTACGTTAATGTATAGGAAACAACGGTTGGCTGCTTGGATAATAAAATTGAATGTTGTTTTCTTTGGAGAGTAGCAGTGCAATTTTTAAAATTGAATTTATAAAATTAGCTTTAAATTGTTATATCGATTTTCGTTTCGATTAAATACATTCCTTCGTACGACGTTTGTATTTTTGCTAGAGGTAAGTGCCTGTTTTTCACCATCTTTATGGCTTAAATTTGACATGTAATTTAATTTATCTCTTGTAGTATACATTAAAAACTTAATACACCTCTCAATAATGGTAATGACATTTATATGTCACTACAGCACTGAATAAAAGGCATGACTACTGCACTACGCAGTCATCATTATTGCCATGTTTCATTTTGTAGAGCATATGTTGTATATATATCTTGTGTGTTTATATGTAATTGCTTAGTCAACTATTTAAAACACGATAGGTCTAATAATGGTGTACAGAAATGTGGTGTTTTCCACTCCTTTTATTTCGGTCACTAAGCACTGGTTCCTTACGATCAGATTAACTTCTCATAAGTCTACGTGTCATGAAACCAACACGGTGAAGCCAAGTAGCTAGTAAGTTACTGTACAATATATGCTTATATATTTATAAAGTATATATTTAATATAACATATTGTATAAATATTGAAGCAGGCAAATGTGTTTAAAACTTTAGCTGGCTACTTTGGCATGTTAAACTTCGCCTATATTAACGTTATTGGGATCATGGGAGCACGATATTTCATTATGTCTATTTCGGTCTAACAAAAGCGTACTATTGCGCCACAGATGTTGAATATAGTGGATATTAGTTCTGCACCAAAAGGATAAGAGGTCCTACAACGGATTGGAAATTTAATTAATAAGGGTACGGAAGTGTATTCGATATGCACTATGAAAGTTTGTCGTTCTTGAATTATAATTGTATTTGAAAATTAATATTATCAATGTAGAGTATATTTTAAGTATAATTTATTTAGTTTTATCCTTGATGATTTCCTATGCCTATTAATTTGCAGGTAGTTGCATTCTCCATTGTACGCGATGCGTTTATTATTTATTTGTATTAACCAATAAATTTACAATGATTTAAATCGATTTCGGATTATATTATTAACTAACCTATTTCCTTAATTTCTATAAAACACTAGCTGTCCGTCCAAGGCCCGGTCCTTGTTATTTTTAGATTTTTTAAATGGTTCTTCCTAGGGTATAAGTAACCCTTGTTACTCAAATTTTATGTGACTTACTATTGGTGAAATAATTTTTAAAATGGGCACAGTAGTTTTTGAGTTTATTAATCATACATACAAATCTTTCCTCTTTATAATGTTAGTTAGTGACCTCTTTATATTGTTATATAGATTAATTGCCATAGATTAATTGTAACCTAGTGGTATGTGTTTGTGCTTTAGAAACCGGAGGTCGTGGGTTCGAATCCTGAGGTACTTAACTACTTTTCTTTTTAAGTTGTTTCCCAGTTGGTTAGGGCCATGCGGGCTGATCGCCCAATTGGTTGTAATATAATTTTCCTGCGCAGTAAGCTGATCTATAATGTAGATTGGCTGCCGCAGTCGAAATCGACTTGAAGCTCGGCTATTTATATTATAGACTAAAATTATTATTCTTATAGATTAAAAATATTGTTATGTCCGACATCCTTTAATGTATTAATATATTTCTATTACTAAAATATTTATTTGGCAGTGTAAAAAAATAAATACTATACAAGCAGTTTATTCATAATTGATATCGATAGTAAAGCTTTGAATAACAAAGCTTTACTAAGAAGAGTGGAGTAAGAAGCAACATTATTCATGCTTTCTTTTGTACAATTAAAAACAAGTATAGAATTACGTCGGGATGTAGCGATGCTATAAACATTAATTTTAACAGTTCTCCAGAGGGGGAAACTTGCCTTACCCTTTTTATTAAACGTTTCTCTGTCTAATGCTTTATTTTGCAACGAGAAACGATCTTCCGAGGGGGAGATGTTTGCTTGTTTGCTGCCCTTACAAAATTTTCGGCAAAAGATTCTCCGCGAAGCCATAGTATTATGTAAAATATACCTATGCATTAGAGGAACAATGCCCCTAAAGTGGCGCCGAAAAAACACCCCAGAATTTTTCTTTACCGCCTTCCCAAAGCTAGCGAGTCGTATTAATCATACTTAAGATGAATCTTGCGAAAATGGCAGATGTAAATAATCTGCGCTCTTTACGAATAGCGAATCTCCATTTTAATATTTGGTTAAGTTTTTCGTTTATTCATTGCAGTTTATTTTATGGGTAATATCTTGCTGAAAACAATGATTTTAAATCGCTATTACGGTTATGATTAAGGGAAATTGTATGAGATCGCTTTTTCATCTTTTTTTTTGTTTTGATATTTTATCCGAGTAAAAAATATACATTCAATGTATCCTACAGTGTATAAACCCATAATATATATTTGCATTTCAAGGTGACAAATTTATCCAATTCATTCCTGTTTTTCAAGGTCCATCAATTTATGTTATATATACCTAGATAAAAAAATGGTCTGGTAGTTGATGTTGTACACGATTATACAGCTCTGGAACATGTGCTCGAACATTCCTAAACCGGTACAGTTGCGAATCGTAAAAGTTCTAAAACGGAACACTTGATCAGATTTAACTAAGACGTAAGGCATGACATTCCTATTGGACTCTAACGGCAGCATTGTTACAGATCTAAAAATAATCGTGATGTTTACGCACTAGTATACGTCCCGTTTCTGAACGAAGTGTATAGCCCAGGCGCCGGTGCGCGACCGTCAGTCGTCGATCCAACCGCAAACTGATATATAGGGACAGGCACGCAGCGCATTAGACGCGGATTAGTTTTTTTTATTGTTTAAAGCCGTAAAATATTTATTTAAAAAGAAAAAAAATTAGAAAACTACGTCAAAATGTTGCCAGGAATTTATCGGAGATGTTTAATCGTTTTGTTTTTGAGCGGTATGGTTTTGGGTAAGTTAGTTTTTACTTTTTCTGTAGCAAAGTTGTATGATAACTGTTAACTTTTTTTTTATTTAAATTGAGATTAATATAATTGTTTTTTGTACCTTTGTGCTCTCATAAGTTTTGGTAAAGAGTTAAATTTTGTACGTATTATTTGAAAAAAAATCTTAAATTTATCTTTTTTTAATTTCATTAACAACAGGCTATTATTTCTTTTTACGCTGATTTTAATATTTATTACTGCTTATAAGGAGTAACGTAAATAATGTATACATGAAATTACTTTTCTTCAACACTTCGCGTTACCGCTGTGGTCGTATGACAAACATTTTAGTTAACCATATTTCTTTCAAATGTCATTGTTATTTATTTAGATTATCTGTGGTCGATATGGCAGGATATTGCGCTCAAACCGAATACGTCCCGCCATCTCCCCATGGGCCTACGTTAGGCGTTAATATATTACGTATTCAATAAGACGGTATTGTTAAGTTAATCGTATTCATCGGGTGTTCGGGGTACTTTATTTGCGCGTAAGAGATTGTTTTCTTTCCCACATTTTACGTTTGTATTTCTTTTTGTTTTCTTGCTTTTAAGGCGATTATAATTGTATTTTCACCGAAAATTTGTATTAGACTTTTTGACAGATTAAATTTGACAAATGGTGTGTGGTCGGTGAGGTGAACTAGAATACAGAATTCTATGTTGATTTTATAATATCGAAACGTATTATTTATCAGTAAGGTGCCATGGTGAAAGAAGATTTTAGTTTTCCAAGTAGACAATGTTGTTTTATTTTTCGTTATATATTTGTTGACTCTCATTCGTCAACGGTTCAGTTTTGTAATTCTACTCGTATCAATAATGCGTTGTCGAAGTAGCGTTAATGACGCTGTTTCATATTTTTGAACATTTTTTTACAAATGTAAACTGTATTTAGTTTACATGAACGATTCCATAGAAGGTTTGATGATATGACAAGTCGTTATAAACATAAGAGAATAACAATCAAACATGGAAATCGGTAAAATGCTTATTAATATATCATATTCTAATAAATTATTATTATTTAAATTGTTCCTTATAAAAATCGATAGCCGTAGTATCGACATTTCCGGTGAAAAACTACAGGCTACTAATAGGTTATTTATAACCATAAACGATCAACATAAATGACTCTTACTCGAAAGCCTAAGTTGTCTTTTTTATTAATAGATACTAACAGAATGTCACTCTAAATCAGTTTAAATTACATTTCAATCAGTTTTAAGTAGTACAATAATTCTTAACGGTCATATCGGATAAGGCTATCCTACTGCAAGTCTGTTCGTTTATATTATTAAAAAGATATTCAAATTGAAATTTAAATTCAAATATCTTTATAAAACATTACACTTACTTATTAACTGTCAAGTATGCTGCTACTAGTTTGGAAGAGAATGCCTCTGACCTGAAAGAAGTGGCGAAAGAAACTCAGCGGGACTATTTTTCATCACCTTTTTAAAATAAACGAACAATATCTAATATACCAATGTGATATAATATATATTATTATATAGTGCAGTAGAATTATATAGCATCATAAGCGTTGTTACAACACTGCAACGGTATAATTCTCTATTCGCATTCAAACGTTGGTTATTAAAATGCGTAACACAATACAAGGAGCGTGTATCAAACGGCAATTTGATGCGTTCGGTCACCATCTAGTTGAGCTCGTTAAGCTCAACGTGACGTTACCAATTCCTAAAATTATGTCCGCCATATTGGTGTCATGGCGTCGAATTAATATGAAAGGGTTTTACGCAGCGCTGACGCTACAATATTTAGGATGACAGGCAATTAAAATGAGTTAACGTGAACGGAATCTGTTATGTACTTGTGTAGCTAGTTATTCTTTATCTGTGCCACTCGATGAACAAGGAAATAGCATGTTAAAATAGCATTATGTTAAATATATTTTTTGGGCGTATAAAAATAATTAAATATAAAAAAAGTATTTTGTATTGAGTATTCCATTCTATTTACGTTCGACGCAAAATTGTATTTAGCAAAGAATATAAAAAAGATAGCATACATGAACGTGTATTTAATTTATCTGCTCCCTTTTTCTAGTCTATTTATATTTTAAAAGGCTTTCAGTATACCCATATTGGATACTAGCAGTACTCACATAAAACTGTTTCTTTGTAAATATGATCTTATATTTTATAACAGATTCAAATAAGATAAGTAACTGATGTTTACAATGCAGTGACATATACGCGAAAAATTGGTGGTAGGTCCCCTGTTTACAGGAGACCGTCTGGGTGGGTACCACCGCGGTGCCTATTTCTGCCGCGAAACAGTAGTGTGAAAACACTGCTGTGTTCCGGTTTGAAGGGCACCGTAGCCAGTGCATTTACTGGGTAAACGAGACTTAACACCCTATGTCTCACGGTAGGCAGCGCGTTGGCGATACCACTGGTATTGCCAATGTCTATGGGTGTCGGTGACCACTTTCCATCAGGTGGCCCGACTGCTCGTCTGCCTGCGTAAGCTATAAAAAAAAAAAATATTAGCAAATTACTGCTCGTACGATCTCACTATGCTTCAATGGATAATGTTGTCTACATTACTTTAATCTATACATTTGATATGTATCATTGACGCTCGCGAGTAAATCATTCTAAGACAACCTTGTTCGTCGTTCGCAGGTCAAAAACGATACAAAATACACATTTTTTTTATAATCTCCTTTTTCTCTCGATATTAATAGCTATATGTCTTCAACACTTTACAAATATTACACATGGTTTGAAACTACAGTTTAAAAGTTTTCTTTTTCACACACACTGTTCGGACTGTTCTCTAAATGTAGGTCATTAAAAAGTGTTTTTATTTTGATGAACAAATTATTTTCGAGCCGTTTTCTTCGAAAAAATCTAGCACGTTTAGTTTTTAATGACTTCCATCTGTGACAGCAATAGTGTGTTATCATTTAAATATTATTTTTAAACTAGCTGTTGTCCAGGACCTTGTCCACGTGATATTATAAAAAATCTAAAGTTTTTTTTATAAAAAATACTCGTTGTTACACAAGCTAGAGATAGCAGTAAAAGTCCCGTAAAAATTGGACCAGCCATTCTAGAGATTAACCAGAAAACACTGACAGACAAGGAGACAAAAAATAAAAAAAAAGGTTGTTGTCAAATGGTTAGAATATATATAGAACATAATCATTTAAAAACGGTTATTTTGGTGTTTTAAACAGACGCTTCAATTCCATTTATTTGTATAGATTACGAGTCGATATTGCATTAATTATTGAAAATGTTCTCACATATGTGTTCGCTTACACTTCCGATACCGTACACCTACACCCGCGAAGGACATAAACTCAATCAGCGCGTCCCTTATTAGCTGAGCTACCGGCTTAGATGTAACTGTATCTCATTAATTTGTATTACATTACCGGCTCACTTGATCCGCTAATTGCTAAGCTATTTACGATAGCGGTGTTTGTTGTTGGCAATATGTTGACAGCCGCAGGTTAATCAGCGTCCATCTAATTGAAACCAATATGGCCGCCGCGTCACGGCTTTGGCGCGAATTGAATGCGCGCTAAACAAACGCTCGCGCGCGGTATAATTAATAGAGCCAGTTATGCTAAAAGCGACCAAAATCAACAGTTACCCGATTGTATAAAAGCGGGGCCCGGCTTTTGTGTCGAAAATGTGTTCGCGAAATAGCCATTAATTTACCTTTATGCGACGACGCTGGCAACAATTAAGTTAAACACTAAAAACGTTTTGATTTAATTTTATATTTTAGCGGTAATTCTACGGTACAAACAATATAAATTTTGTTTATACGGACTTAATTTTATGATCACCTTTTATATAAATAGTCATTCAGTTAGCCATAGCCAAAATGTGCTTTCTTATTCGAAACTATAGTAATATTACTAAATTTTCGTAATAGTTTACTGTAAAAACTAAAACTGCAACATAATGACATATTAATTTTCGTTGAACCGCTTACAAATTCATATCGAAATATAAAAGCTTAAAGATATATATTTTTATCATAACAAGAAGATTATAAAAAACAATATTTTCTCGTATGAGCTCTTACAACGCGTCAGTCAGGCGGAGCAACATTTTCAACACTCACAAAATGACCGCCCCTTGCCAGATCTCTTAAAGGCACTTGACTTTGACTCTAATAATATTCAAGTACGTACACGATCTTCCAATAAAGCGAGTTCAATTTCTTTTGTCTTGTGTGTCGTAAGGCAATGCGTCGGTCGCACTCAAGGTTACTATATTTGCATTTAATTATCCGTGTTCTGCGTTTGGTTGTCCGCTTTGTACTAGACGATTTGGCGTAATGACTAGAACTTGTTCGTATATAGTGGTGAGAACCAACATATACGAACGTATATTTTTTCATGAGCAGCTTCTGTTAAATTAAGCCCATTCTGTGATAACCGTTTTCAGCATTTATGTTGGCAAAGTTTAATCTTTCCTTCTCTTGACTATTTTACTTATCATGCTAATATTATTTTTTATGTAAAACGACTGACATTTCACCTCTACAAACTCTATTAACGACTCTCAAAGATAGTTTGGATGATCTACGTTTCAGGCAATTGGGTGATCGATCTTGTCCAAACCAACATAAAATAAAGATATTACAAAATTTGTTCCCCTCAGGATTCGAACACATGCCTTTCAGTTTGAAGCAGCAGCCACAAAGGTCTGTGTTATAATAACAAAATCTGATATCAAACTAAATTGTGCTAAAATGATAACTAATTAAAACGCTTTATATCATTGTAAATTTACATTCTAATTTCTTATTTAGATTGTAAAAACCCCATAATGGATAGGTGTGTATTAGGGGAGGCATGTCCAGCAGTGGACTATAAAATGGCTGATGACGTATATGTATGTATATAGATTGTAGTTCTTATTCGACCATATTATAAAATATTTAAGAATGCGTTGTATTTTTTTGTGGACAAATAAATATTATGGACACAAACTCACATACACAAAAAGTAATCTAGGGTTTTGAAATTTTCTTCCGTAAATTAAATTAAACCCACACAACTGATGTCCATAAAAAAAAACCCAAAAATATTTAATTCATGATATTAATAACAAAACTACTAGTTTTAATTATTAAGTTAAACCATATTTCCATAAATGTTATTTTAAAGGTAAGTTTAGTGTAACTTTTGTCTTAAAAACTGGAAACACAACATTTTCAAAATTACTTTAAACGGAAAATCATTCGCCGTAATAAGTTATATTGCTACACTTTTTGAGTACCCAAGTTTCTCCGACAATATATTCAAGTTTTACAAGGGTATCACCCCCGCATGTTTTTCAATGTGCTAATTCTTTCACTTGGGAGAAATAACATTAAATTGCGGAGGTCTACGCTCCCAATGCTCTCTCGCTAACGAACCGTTGATGCAGGGGGCGGGCTATGTAACTATTTCATTTCGTTTCTAGGGGCGACTTGGATTATTCGAATACCGCTCTTTGTCACATTTTTTTTATAGGAAAATCTTGTAAAAGTACACGAAAATGAGCAAATACAGGAACGATAAATAGTGCACCTCTGAGATCTCATAAAAAAAAATGAAACCCCTTGGTATCTTTCTATTTATTACCGATTATAAGTTCGAGCCTGACTGCCTCCGTAGCCTAGTGGTATGGGCGTGCGCTTTAGAAAACCGGAGGTCGTGGGTTCGAATCCTGCGGGGACTCAACAAATTTTCGTTGTTGTTTCCTAGTTGGTTAGGGCAATTTAAGCCGATCACCCAGTTGTCTGAAAAGTAAGATGATCCATGCGTCGGATGGGCATGTAAAAAGTCGGTCCACCTACCAACCCGCATTGGACCAGCGTGGTGGGATACGGTCCAAACCCCCCAATGGAAAGGGGTGTATTAGGGGTGGCCTATGTCCAGCAGTGGACTATCACAGGCTGATGATGATGCGTAAGTTCGAGTCTAGGTTGGAATATCATCTGAGCATATAATGTAATTATGCTTATATAACAAAAATTTAATCGAACTGATTTTACCTCCGTTGCCATTTTCGTAGCATTTGCCTTTAGTAAAACTAATATTTTATAATTTTATGGCATGTGAAAGACATAATCATTAAAAATAAAAAAAAATACCAACATCAAACAGGCCGCGCTTTATCTAAAATGCTCAAAGAAATATTTTTTGACGCTGAAACAACATTCTTTAATCATTTTGGCCTTGTGGCTGTTAGAGGAATGTTCTTGTTTCAGTCAGTCCGTTGAATTCATCTAATAAATTAATTACTCCTCAACACAGTTTGCTCACGACAATTACTGTAAAAACTAACAGTGGCACTTCCAACAAAACGTCACGTTTCAGAATATGCATGATCTCATATGTTAATCTCTTCTTATATTCCGTCGTCAGATTCCTTAACTAACAGTCAAGTTCAAGTGAGTCAACATTACTATACAGGTGGTACGTAATAAGAAAACATTGCAATATGAGTTAGACATTTTCGAATCAACGAATGTTGACTTTAACTTTGTTTTCTTAATTCTCTTCTCTTTCCCTTCTCCTTCTCTTTTCTTTCTTTTCTTTTTCTTAACGAGTTATGACTTTCAACATATAACCTACATGAACGCATAAAAATGATCTGAAACTTAAAATAACAAAAATCACGTGAAACACATATCACTCTCAGTTATTTATTATTATTATTTGCACATATTTCTAGTGCTGTGGATTACTTTTTAAAGGACGTTATGTCTATTAGTTTACAAATTTACCTTTGATATTTCACAAATATGTTTTATCCTAAAGAAGTACATAACATTAATTTTAGTTGGTTTTGCATGTTTAATGCAATTTCGTTCAACTATTATTTTAAGCATCAACTATTTGCTATATAAAATGTGAAAAAAAAGTTTTTTCTTTCTTTGAAACACCAAAATTACTTGTAAATGTATAAATAAAATAAATAAGAACAGCCACTAAAGCACGAGACACCATTTAACAGACATTGGCCTTAACGTAATGTAATTACATAATCGTCCGTTCTTCCGCTAGACTGAGCATCCTGTACTTTCTTTGGAACGTGTCACAAGAGTTAACAAAGTACGTATTTGGTAATTGATATAGAGGAAGAGGCAATATGCATACAAATTTAGACGAGACTGTCTATATTACAACTGACCGTTTCAATTATTTAAGAATTATTGAGATGATTCTTAAATATAAACGATTAAAATAGTTAAAACCTTATTTCGAAGACTAATGACTATAAAACTGATATGTTTTTTGATTCTTGATTCATAAATTAGTAGTGTACTCGAATATACAGAAATTTGTACTTGTTAAAAATTAGTATTTAAATGAACATAACCAAAAATGTAAATGTAGAAATAAAACGACAAATAAATTGCATCAATATAACATTAAGAATAACAGAATCCAGCCAAGATCCTGTCTGGGTAATGTCTAGTCTAGACAATAATATCTCAAATATTGTAAGTTGAAACACAATCAATTGTCAATAGAAGTTTGAAAGCATTGAAGAGTAATGAAAGTTTTAATCCTTCGAAGCACCATCACCAAACCTTACTGAGTAATCGTTTTTCTATTAATAAATTTAGAGTTTCTTCAAATATATTCTTGTAATGGTAAGTTTTTAATTTTTTTTAATAACTTAATCTCCAAAGCTAATGCCTCCTTAAATTCTAAATTTAAATCTTTAAAACCTATTACAGTTTATTTGAACGATTAATAAACAAGGAATTTAAAAGGTAAAGAATATGTTTCGTTTTTTATACGCCTAATCCCGAAATCAACTGACTAACTACCTAATAATATCAAATTCATTATAAAATGTAGTAAATGAACTGTTGCAATAAAGAAAGATATATTTATAAGAAAAACATAAGAACTTTGATATACAATATGACAAAGTTATCTACTCAAGTCTCTCAAAGCATATTTTCGTCACTTCAACGATTAATCTTTTCAAAATCCAGTTCAAAAGCTGCGTTCGCATTTATGTTACGTAGACCGCGAACAAGTGTTGTTTAATTACGACAAACAAGTGTAAGGGAGTCATGTGTCCTTGTTTAAAATTGTTTGACCCATTTTACTGTGCTTAGCAATTTGGACGGACAATAAAACAGCAATTAAAACGCCAATGGAACACACGCATAGTTCATAATGATAGCTTTTTGTTTACATTCAGTCCGTTTCATGACAAAGTAACAACTATATTTCGCTACAACTCTTAGAAACAATGAAAATAAATGTTTAGAATGTAAACTAGACCTTTTATGAGTACTATTTTAATAGCGTTTTTAAAATAGGCTATTATTTATTTATTCTCTATACTTGTTATAATATTTTCATCTCCAATAATTACGTTGGCAACGCCGCCATTGACCCAATGAAAATAAAAAAAATTTAAGACTGTCTATTTTTATCACATCTTTTGATATGGACCATTTCGTAACTGAAATCGAATTTAATGCTTTTGAATCTATTATAAACAGACATACATCAAAGGTTCTAACTATCAAGTTCGTATTGCAACTAACGTTCAGAAATCAAATTTATAAATATATTTAATACTCACGTGATAGTTTTAGTTAAAAATATATTTGCGTACAATGCTTTTAACAATGAAACGTGAAATATATAATATATAATCTAATTTTTTATATAATTATTTGTGTAGTAAATGCGAGAAACTATTATTTCAAAAAGTCAAAATTTCTTATTAATTGTCCAACTAAATATCTGCTGGTTCGGAAATGGAAGCCTGACCTAAGAAGAACCGGTGTAAGAAACTCAAGGGACTTTTTTCCTTTTTCAATAAATTTCACCAAATTTTCTTAAATCAAATCAAATCCTCACATTTTAACAGTTTGAAATAGCTCTGCGACAACTTATTACCAAAGTGTGTTATCTATTAAGTAGTCATTACAGCATAATATCCTTAAATACAAAAACGTTTAATTACAACTTTTTTTAATTTATTCACAGATAATAGATAAATGATAAAGCAAGTACAAATAATAGCAACAACAATTTTTTGTGTGTACTGTTTTGGGGAAAAATAAACACAAATAAAAAAAAATATGTTTTGCAGAAGGTTCATCATGTTTCACTGACGAGGAACCGGAAACAGTTAAAGTGAAATCTGGAAGTTCTTTCTACCAAGAGTGCAAATGCGAGGAACCAATTCCGAAGAAGATCTTGCTCAAATGGTTCGACGTGAATAATTTGGAAGTCCAAGAACTAGGGTAAGGCTTATTCATTATAGCTGAAACAATATCATTTTCTGTTTTACCTAAAGTTAATAATTGTTATAAGACCAGGTACGAAATCAAACGTATACACGGAATGGGTGGATAAATACGTAAATGGATTGTACATATCCAATGTCACAAAATCTATATCTGGTGCATACAAATGTCTCACAATGAACAACGGGCAAGAATACATTAAAGTTTATAATATAGAAGCGTACGGTATGTAAATGGAAACCATATATTTAAGTTATTACAGTGCAAATTTTACTATTTACTTTTAAAATTTTACCGTAGATCCTCCATATTTTGTGAACACAGCTGAATTACAATACGTTGTTAATGGAAAGGATGATTTGGTTAAATGTGAAGCAAGAGGAGAGACTGATCCGTTTATAAGTTGGCACAAAAATGAAGATGGTTATATTGAGGTACAATAAAAGTTCTTGAACAATATTAGAAAAATATAACTATTTTATAACATTGAACGTGTCCAACATTTTCTTTGCAACCAGATATCTGATGATGACAAATATGAGATAGTTTCTTCAAGGGCCTTGTTATTAGGAATGTTACAATGGCAGATAGTGGTGTTTACAAATGTACTGCTTCAGACCTCGAGACTGGTGAAGGAATCGATAGGGATATCAGAGTAGAGGTAAACTATATATCCAAATTTACAAAATAAATACATTGAATAATGAAATGAATAACTAATGTAAAACACATTTTTGTAATAATAAACGTTGATCTATTATAATTTCTTTGTCCTAGGTTGCATATTTACCAACAATTGACGGCCTTGTGGCAACACCGGAGACAACTGTTGTTGTCGGAGAATCTTTAAGCATTGAGTGTGTTGCAAATGGTATGCCGCATCCAGAATATTCATGGAAAAAGGTTTCAGTGCCGGTTAGTTAATTTTAAACTTAAATGTACAAAATATCAATATTGTTGGCGAACCTAGTAATAATGAAGCCAAAAAAAATCTAAGACGCCCTTTAGAACATTGATTATTATACACTTATATTTCTTGTGAGTAATTTGAAAGATCCTTTACTAGCCTTTGCTCACCTTGCTGAAGTAGGTTTTGTTACAAACAAATACATTTTCAGCGATATACTCGAGGCGTGTGCTTTAGAAATCAGAGGTCAAGGGTTCGAATCCTGCGGGTCTCAAGAAATTTTTATTCTTGTTTTTAGTTGATTAGGGCAATTTGGTAGTTGTCTGAAAATTAAGATGAACCATGCGTCGGATGGGAATTTAAAATTTTGTTCCACCCACTAACACGCATTGGACATGCGTGGTGGGATACGGTCTAAAAACCCCCTAAATGGAGAAGGCGTACATTAGGGAGGCCTATTTCCAGCAGTGGACTAACACCGGCTGATGATGGTGATAATTAACATCCTAGAAGGGTAAAAATCTGTTCATCGTAATATATTTATTTATTTTCTTTTCTAGGACCCATCAAAAATTAATGTAACATGGCATCAAGTTACAAACAGCATTATTTTCGACAGTGTTAATGAACAGGACAACGGTACTTATGAATGCACTGTCTCCAACGGTGTTGGAAATGCTACTAAAAGAATAAAAATTGATGTAAGTATATCTATTATTTCTTGCACCATAAGTGCACCACCAAAACTATGGTAATTAGTGCTCTTGTGAGATTAGTTATTGATAATAATAATAGAATTAATAGATTACTAAAAATTACATTAGTTAATAACGGACAACGTCTAAAAACTTTTGGGTATAAAAAGTCTCAACATATTCAATATGCGCTTATCTTTGCGGTTGATGTCTTATGCGATCCTACCAATATCAAAGCCATTTTTACTTTATTAGAAATTTATTGGAAAACTACTTTATTATAAACCAAAGTTTAAAAAAAACTCATACGTGACAAGTGGTGAAATATTTCCTCTTTTCAGCTAAAATTTTGTCATGACAGAAGTAAGAAATTTTTTTGTTGCAGGTACTGGTGCCTCCTAAAATAACACATTTCAAAACGTATCGGTTCTAGAGGGAGAGTCGCCTAAAATTATATGCAACGCGACGGGAAAACCTAGACCAAAAATCACAATTACTTTTGAGGGGGATCCATCCGATGATAATCGAGGGTACAGTATCATATTGGTAATCTATTAAATAATAGTAAATATCTGTACAAATAAATGCATAACACACAAGCGTGATTTTGTGGTACCTAAATGATTAAAACTTGGACGGTACACAATTAAGACTGATGTGAAGACGCATTAACTTATTTAATTCTTACGGGTGAAAGACGTATTACCGTGATATTTTGAGAAACCACATTACTGATGATTCTAGATGAACTTCAGAGTCGATCCAGCATTACCTCTTGAGTTCAGTATCGCTTATCAATTGATGCTATATCTGATATTTCGGAATAATAAAGTAATTACTATTGCACTTTAAGCTGGAATGCAATTAGTATTTGACGCACTTTTAATTACTCTATCATTTTTATGTTAGCATCCATAAGTGTTAGTAGAATTTATTATCTGAGTAAGCCATTTTACAGAAATCTTATTGTTTATGAAATTATCACTTGACTATAACTTAGTACAAATAAATGTTGTATTGACTATTTGAAATATAAAAAAATACTTGTTATGAATTTAATTGACATATAAGCTATATACAAATAAGTTTATTTTTAAATATAAATAAAATAGAAACATAACAAGTATTCGAATATATTGAAGGATTTATATTGCAATGAATTATAAGGTAAGTTTGAAAATTAGGTTTATTCATGCAGTTTCGAAATAGATCGAAGGAATTTATAATAATTGCTGATGACATCAGTCTGATTATATAATAATAGTTTTTATTATGTTCTAAAGACTATAATTAAATTTATATTTTTGTTGACATCACTTCTACGTTGAAATGTAACATTTCAAACAATTGAAATTATTATTTTTTATTCAATCACGGTGTCACATGTCGGCCACCTGATGGAAATGGGTCACCGACACCCATAGACATTGGCAATACTGGTATCACCAACGCGCTGCCGTACCGTGAGACACAGGATGTTAAGTCTCGTTTACCCAGTAAATACGCTGGCTACGGTGCTCTTCAAACCAGAACACAGTAGTGTCATCACACTACTGCTTTGCGGTAGAAATAGGCGCTGTGGTGGTACCCACCCAGACGGTCCCATGTAAAAAGGGGACCTACCACCGGTGGGCCTATCATCATCAAAGATTATATTTACGTTACAATTGCGTGTCTTTTATCATAAAACATTTATTATTTTTATTTCAAATGCTCAAGTTGTTTACAAATACGAACAACACTGATTCCTTTTCAAGAAAGTTTCGTTTTACAAGGAATACTGACAATAGTATTCCTTGAAAAACTATTTCTTAGCATAAAAAATATCTAAGTAACGCACCCAATAACTGAGTACATGTTTTTGTTTTCTTGATTCATTACAATTTATTACATTCAAAGAAATAAGGTTTTTTGTAAATAACTGAACTGCATTCTCGAATTTTCATTTAGTGGACTCCACTGGCGAAGAAATGTACATGTCAGTGGCTCATAAACCTTATTTTGATACATCTACGGAAACATTATGGGCTTGGAGTGGTAAATCAGTAAACCTGAGCTGTGAACATGATAGCAATCCCGTTGCCCAAATAATTTGGAAGTAAGCTATATATAATATATATCTTTCATTCAACATAACTAATCATAAAAGCAACTGCATGTCTTTGAGTTACGGTCCCAACTATTTGTTAAATACTAGCTTTTATTCTTTGGCTTCCCATGCGTAAATAAAACCATAACATACATGTTATTCTGGCGTATATGCTATATTACTTTGAATTTTGATGAATATTGGTTGAGTATATTTCCTTAACAAAGTAAGAAACATTCATACAAATGAATAGTAATGGTTTGTTTAAAGGTACCAAGGAAACGAGATATCGACAGCGGAGCAAGTTGAAATCAACAGGCTCTTGGAGGACAAAATGAAAAATGGCTTTGAGTTGTACATGCCGATTGACGTCGATAAACCCTCTTATTACGGTATTTATGAATGCATCGCTAGGAATGAGTATGGGTTAGCACAGAAAACTATTACATTGCAAGAAGCATTTGCTCCCCCGCCAGTGCAAAACGTGAGTATCGACACAATTTTCTATAGAATAATTGTATTTACTTTGTAAATTATGTTACAAGTAAAATAAATTGTATCTTATTGTATAAGAAAAATTTACCAAATTTTAAAAGTAATCTGTAGCCCGAGACTTCACATTTGAATGTTTTTTTATTAGTGTTTAAACATATTTTTTTCTTTGCCTTCATCATATCATTAATCATTGTTTTTGCATTAAAAAATATTTATGTCATTTAAACAGATTTATACCTTTGATCAAAAATAATAAAAAAAAAATTTAAAAAGTGACCTTACTTCGTTCGCTCGATGATCAAAGTCAACATATAATACATTATAAATTTACATAGGACATTTATATATGTAATTAATGTTTTTTCGTTAATTGCCTCTATAGACCACCTACGGTCTTGTAAGGAAACGTAGTTTCGTGGGTTTGAATCCTACTATAACGAAAAAACTTTGTGTCATTTTCTCTTATTTTTTTTAAAAAGTTTTTAAAATAAGTAAATCCATGGCTGAAACGTCCATATAAAAAGTACTTTCAGATCATCTTCTAAACGTGTCGCTTGTACATCCGATCGGACTACAACACAACATATAAGCATCGTATAAACACGTAACAATATTCGTAAAAACTCAAACGAGTCAACCGTATAAATTTCATCATTACGTTAATTTCCAGGTATCGATAGTGGAAGTAACACCGACATCTGCCACGTTCGCTATCATCGGACCGAACGAAGTAAATGGACCGGACGTAATCGGTTTTACAGCTGAATACGACGAATCAGAGAACTACCAGATCACAGACATCCACATCAATAGAACGTGGTCCATAGACAGACCTTACAGAGTCGACAAATTGAAACCAAACACAACGTATTATATCAAGTTCGCAGCTGTAAACGACGTCGGTGCGGGCCAATGGAGCGAAAGTTTGGAATTTATTACCCAGGAGACGTGAGTCCTAATAAATTTATGGTGCAAACTTCGCATCAACCTTATTCTTTTAAATGTGTACTTAGAGGAAGTTGCGCATTAAACAATGCCTGTTTTATGCTATAAAAAAGCTTGTGAAAAAGTTGCATAATTGTTAGGAATATTTGCTTATTCTGGTAATATGATATAACATTATGCTGAAATTTAATAATTTTATAGATACGTTAAATAAAACTATTTAGTAATACAAGCGCATTTACCTATATTAAAATTTTTGAACAAATCTCAGTAATTTGCCTTTGAATCATTGTCGCCGTCTTTGTGCCTTTGTCTTAAAATAAACTGACTAATTATCACTTCCTATGAGGTTATGTTACTGCCTCCGTAGCCTAGTGGTATTGGCGTTTGCTTTAGAAACCGGAGGTCGTGGGTTCGAATCCTGCGGGGACTCAACAAATTTTCGTTGTTGTTTCCTAGTTGGTTAGGACAGTTTGGGCCGATCACCCAATTGCCTGAAAAGTAAGATGATCGGATGGGCATGTAAAAAGGCGGTCTACCCACCAACCCGCATTGAACCAGCGTGGTGGGATACGGTCCAAAACCCTCCAATGAATAGGGTTGTATTAGGGGAGGCCTATGTCCAGTAGTGGACTATCAAAGGCTGATGACGATGATGATGATGATGAGGTTATTTGAAAATGAAATATTATATATTTTTCTTACCCTGGTGCATTTTTTTTCTGTATTAAACCAAGAAAAAAGCGTTGTGTATATTATGACTGCAACTATAACTTATTCGATCATGACCTTAATCCATCTTTGAGCAGATTAGCCCCCAACCCACCGGAGTGGAATGAAGACTTTGACACAGTTATTGCAACGGAACCCGACCAAGTGATAAGCTGGAAAATGTCGGAAAACAACGGGGAGCCAATAGATTACTATGCTCTGCGTTATTGTCCGGTAACTATAATTGTTATCAGTCGTTAATTAAATAATGAAGTAATAAAAAATATAACTTATAACCTAGCGGTAATACGCGACACGATCAATTATTGTTACTCTGATAAAAAATGTGTGATATTTCTAATGTTTTGCTTTTTAATGTTATTTATGTTTGTACTGTAAATGATAAAGAGGTAAATTTAACGACCTAATAATAAAAGTAAACAACCATATCTCTAATGGCCGTTCCATTAGAGAGAAGAGAAATAGGATTAATATTAAAGGTGATTATTTACGTTCAGAAAAACATTAAGATACTTTTGAATCTTCAAATAACAAATATTTGCATTTGCTATACACCATTATTAAGCAAATTACGCAACATTATGATAGTATAGCACTGTTAATGAGAAAAAAATATGATGTATGTTTGATACTTTGAAAGATGCAAAAGGAATGCGATGAGATTTAATATATAATTTTAAGTATTATTATTTCTTTGGAATTTAACCGCTTGAGCTTTCATAAATTAGTTTAACCAGTAATTGTTAGATACGTAGAAAAAAACAGATTTCTACTAAAACTTTCGGCCATTAATATTTACATCGTAATATGATATTTTTAAGATTACAAACAACCTAATAGAAGAGGATCAATGTCACGATGAAATTACCGAATCAACTGAATTTCAAGTATCAGGGCTCAAGCTAAACACGACGTACTACTTCGAGTTGGTCGCACATAATTCACAAGGAAACTCATCGGCATCTCATCTATACGTGTTTATGGCAGGTAACTACCATTATGAAGAGCGTAAGAAGACATTTGTTCTTACGTCCATCTTCTTACTATTGTCATAAGGTAAAAACTGACTCTACTGAGAATACTGACTGACTCTGACCTTTACTTAGATGTTAGATATATACTGTTAGGAAACACCAAAAACGCAAAGCAGTATACAGGAAATGAAAATTGTAATCTATCTTTGCGAACCAAGTGCTTTGGTAATGGATAAAGTGGATATATCGCTCAATTTACGAGCTTAGTATAATAATAAACCAGTTGTTGCCCGCGAATTTGTAACCCATAAAAGGTAGCCTAAGTTGCTCCCGGTATTCCAACACGCAGGCATACAGGCACTCCAATTTATTTATTCTTATAGATTGTTAAATATTATAAGTTTTGGTATATACAAATTTAGTTTATAATGATTTCTAAAGTGACTTTTATATTTTAGCGGAAGGTGTGCAACCGATAATGTCAGCGGGAGCCATCATAGGTTTATCTATATTAGCAGTATTCATTTGTTTATTGTTACTTGATTTGCTCTTACTTCTATGGCGAAAGCAGGGGATAATTGCTAGCTGTTGTTATAAGAAAAAGAATAAACGAAGAGAAGAATCTCTGACATCCAGGTGAGTAAATGTTAAGCTATAATTGATAATAATATATTTTTAATTCAGTTTTTTCCGAATACGACTAATTTTATTAAAAATTTATTATGTGTAAATTAAATGTCTCTTTGCAAAAAAAACTTTAACGTTTTTTAAAAATTAAAATCAAAGCGTAAAGCGAAGCTTATTTCAGGATGTAATAGTTTAAAAAAATAGATGCAACTTTTAAAGTATTTTACTGGTTTTTGGGATAAGAAAGGTCTTCTCAATAACGGCGAGTCTACTTCCGGTGACAGCTTGAAGAGGCCTTGCAGCAGTCATAAAGAATACGAGTACGATAAAAATACTGGAGTATTACTGGAAAACATTCTGCGGTGTGAATGTGCAGCAATTTTTAAATAAGTTTTAGTGCTAAGATTTCAACGGGTTATCACAATATGTACAATTTTCAAAAACTAAATGTTTCTTCCACTTTTGTCATGCAAGCGCACATTTATATAGAATTACTTGTTTATTGTAAATGGCAGTAAAAGTTGTTTAATGTACATTACACCAATATCTTTTGAATAAAATAACGTTTTACATAACTCATTAAGCAACAAAGTATTATATGTGCCTTACTAAATTAATAATAGTACAAACTTTCCATTATTTATATTTATTAAAGTCTTCGCTGTGCCTTATTTCTGATTAGAAGTAATACTTGTCATTATTACTGTTTAAATATTTATTTAATTTATGTATGTTTTTTTAATAATAGTTTTATAAGGGTTCTTTGTAATTTGTTGTATCATTTTTTTCGTTATGAGTATAATAGGAGCAAACGACAGATTAAAAAGAAAATGAACACAACCTATTCTATTTATTTCATGTTAAAATTTTAAAGAAAATTTTTTAAGTTTATTATTTAATTCGTTGACGAATAATATTTTTTTTACAATAGATATTTATGTTTTGTTAGTATTCTTTTTTACCAAAGAAAATAATTATATTTGACATATTTAAATAAAGTCTAAATCTTCTTTATTATAAATATTTTACTTATTTACCAGAGTTTTTTGTCGATTGTATCATTGCCTAAGCAATATTATTTCTTGAGTATAGTGTAATGATAAATATTAATTGTTATATCTTTAAAACAATCGTGACTTATTACGCGTTTTTTATTTAATTTTTTAAAATTTGACATTAGTCTCTGTTTACGTTACATCTATATTTTTTTGGCACTAGTATACGGTAATTAATGCATAAGTTGCTCGCTTAGAAGATTTTTTCACTAGCTTAGGGTATATAAATTGGTTTGGCATACAAAATAAAATTTTTAGCAATCAAGATTTATTTTATAAGATATACGGTCTGTGCAGTTTGTTATTTAAAAAAAGTCTAGTTATTTATGGAAACTAAATGATAAATCTTAAACTTAATATCCTTGGACAATAAAAGCCAGATCCTTACACTAGTTTGAAAATATAGTACTTTGTGCTTCGAGTTGCAAGATAAATGTCGCTTAAAATTTACCGTTTCATATGAAAAGATTTGGCCACCGCCCAAACTTGAAAAAATTCTCAAGGGAAAGATAGAAGCTTAATTTAGACCCCAATATGTTTAAAAGAACTTAGGTAAGTAAAAATATAAACCATTCATTAAACCGAGTTGCAGTTTTTTTTTGTTTATAGGTCCAATTAAACTTAGAACTTCATCAAATTAAAAAAGATATTAATATTATCGCTATATAAAAAATATAATTAATAAACAATCTTTTTACAAAATGGATTAACTTAAATGCGTTGACGTTGTGATAAATGTATATTTAAATGCATGTTTATTTGATTCGTTTATTAATTTAAATGTATTATCTCCTTACCATAGATGACGCATAGTGTAGGAATTTTCAGTAAAATCAAACTTGTGCATCATCATCATCATCAACAACATAAATTAGTCCACCTTTTTGCTATTTGTTAGTAAGTTGTTCGTTTTTATGTTTTAAAAATTTTCTGACAACTCGGGAACTAACACCGTAGAGTTTTTAAAGCATAGCGGTAGTGTAAAGACACTACTATGTTCCATTAGGCGTTTCGGATTAACAAAAGGTGAAATAAATAAAATCTTTGTTTACTCCATTTATTATTGCATAAAACGTTAGTTTAACGTTTATCTCGTCTCATATTTTCATAATATATCAGATATAGAAAATCATTAAAAAAGTTGCTTTGCTTTAAAAATACCGGTATTATAATTTCATTAAAATAATTCACCAGTTTAATATATGGCGTTTTTATGAACCCGCTGTCAACGTGTTAAAATCATGTTTACATATGAGAAAATTAGTTATTTAGAGGCAAAAGAATTTTTCATAAACAAAATTCTGACATATTTTGCTTATGAACGTCAAGTTCGTATAAAGTTTCATGCACCTGTATACGACTGCTACTATGTTACTATTATGTAATATGTTTATTTTCTTTTCCCGCCCCATGCCTATGCTATAAATGGGGTCAGCTCTTAATACAAATAGTTTAACCTAAATTATAGGACTAAGCTTTTTTTTATGGCATACGCAAGCAGACGAGCAGTCGGGCCACCTGGTGGGAAGTGATCACCGACGCCCATAGACATTAGCAATACCAGTGGTATCGCCAACGCGCTGCCTAGCGTGAGACATGGATATTAAGTCTCGTTTACCCAGTAAAACGCTGGCTAGTGCCCTTCAAACCGTACTGCTCTCGGGCAGAGAATAGTACTGCGTGGTATTCGCCCAGACTGTTGTCTCCTTTAAACAGGGGACCTATCACCGGTAAGTTATGTTTTCTTTACAATAAAGCTAAACAGAATTGGATAAATGGATTTTATAAGAGGATGTTTTAGGTCCGCATTCTACACTGATATCAGGTAACTAACCGCCGTTGATATTCTTATCCATCACAAAGGTCTCATGATATGCCCATCTGACGCATGGATCTTATTACTATTCTGGCTAATAGTATAGGTGTTGCGAACACGGTTTAAAATCTGCCAACCTGCTAGGCTAAGCGGTTAGTGACCGTGACTGTTATGTCAGAGGGTGTGAGTTCAATTCACACAACGGAAGAATTATTGTGTGATAGTAATAATAATAATCTTTATTAAGTAATTGCATATTAATGATTACATGTCAACTGTAAAGTCTGTGCAAGTATAAACTGTGTTCAAGCCTTCAACGATTTCCCAATTGTTAGCGTAATGCACGTAGTGTTTTCCTAGCGTTTGAGTGCTAGCATTAATAATAATAGAATATGTATTTATTTAGAAAAGTAAGTACGATAAAAATACAATATGTATTTATCGGTCATCTTGTTTCCATAGTTAAAGCTATGCTTAATTTGGGACTGAGTAATGTTGTGTTATTCGCCCAGAAATATTACAATTTACTTATTTTAAAATGAGTAAAACCATTAAGCAACTAGAGCATTCATTTGGTTAGATACTTTTATTCACAATTCTAATAAATAACTTTTACTGTCGTAATTAAAAATTAAACTCATCACCAGTTTCCTAAAATTTTAAGGGACGTTACCAATTTTATCATGTGATGATGTGACGTGATCATACGGTCTTTACTGGAACGAAAACACGTATTTTATAAAATCATTAACTCTCAAAGATGGCAAGAATATGCAAACTGTCACAGTGGGAGGATATTACGTC
Source organism: Lamproptera curius (assembly GCA_029286875.1). Taxonomy (NCBI): domain Eukaryota; kingdom Metazoa; phylum Arthropoda; class Insecta; order Lepidoptera; family Papilionidae; genus Lamproptera; species Lamproptera curius. Next base: position 415,621 of record JAGSMT010000114.1, read on the forward strand.
GCTCTTGACGGATATTGGCTGACACGCTATCTGTGAATGTGCGAAGTTTTCATTTCTTCTAGTGAAATAATTGTCTAATTAGTTCTGTTGTAGTATTCTATTACAAAAAATAAAGTCGATCTTCTAAAAAAGATATAAATAAGATTAAAATACATTCAATCGTATTGAAAATTTTTGATAATCAAAGATACCTTTTTACCGGTGGTAGGTCCCCTGTTTACAGGAGACCGTCTGGGTGGGTACCACCGCGGTGCCTATTTCTGCCGCGAAGCAGTAGTCTGAAAACACTGCTGCGTTCCGGTTTGAAGGGCACCGTAGCCAGCGTATTTACTGGGTAAACAAGACTTAACACCCTATGTCTCACGGTAGGCAGCGCGTCGGCGATACCACTGGTATTGTCAACGTCAATGGGTGTCGGTGACCACTTCCCATCAGGTGGCCCGACTGCTCGTCTGCCTGCGTATGCCATAAAAAAAAAAAAAAAGATAAACATCACCAGTCTAACTATGTTTTGATGAGAAATACCGCTTATTAGTATTTTCAGATCACTCGTATACCACGTTTGTATTAATTTACAATTTTAAAAAGTTCTGTGGTGTTTGTCATTAAAAGCTTCAAGTTTTTCTTACGAGCAATTGATTCAATTAACTCCGCAGGCGAATGACACATTTTCATGTGAAAGGTAGTTTATCTTTACGCTACGCAAATAAAGTCTTATAGGCTAGATATATTTTACAATTTTAATGTATTTATAACTTAAAAACCATTGAATTATACGGTACTTTTAAAAATAAAACAAGAATAAAAGTAATCATGTATTCTTCACGTGGATAAGAATTCAATGTAATTACATAGGGGTTATGGTTTCATTTACCACATTATATTAATAACAATAATCGATAATAAAATAGTAATTAAGTATGCAAACACAGTTTAATATCCAAAGCATTTACTTAGATACTAATTTACCAACTCCTTAGTCAATGGGCATCTTGTTAAACATTAGATTTAACAGGTTTTTAATATATTATTAAATACATATCTTAAAACTAACAGATGACTGATTTGAATAACTATTGAACTTAGCCTAGGGATTGGTCATACAAACTGAACAAGTAGAGATGTAACACAGAGTATCATATCCAGTTTGCAGCCATTAACGACGTCGGTTCGGGGCAATGGAGCGAAGTTTGGAATTTATCACCCACGAGACCTGAGTTTTAATAAATTAATGTAGTGAACTTTGTACCCACCTTACTTTACTAGTACTAAATATATACTAAAAGTTATCTTAAAGCTTAAAGTAATTACGACAAATTTGAACATTTAATAAAAGAGTTTAGCAGTAACCTTATGCCAAATAGGAATAAAAAGAAATGTAAAACGTGTCTGGTATTACGCTATCATTGTGTGTACATACTTTTGTCCGCTGATGTGAAAGGCTTTTGCGATTGATAACATCAAAAGTACGATCCCAAGCTATTCGTATCTTAAATGTCTATGGATTTATTAATTAACGTCTAACGTGAATAATAAAACACAGCGCATCGAAAATTTTGCTCCTTTATCGAGTGCCTGTAGCTACTATGACTTGCTCAATCTGCGAGGTTTGTTCATTTCTTTTATTTTGTTAGAGAACTTCTTAAGTAGCCACGTTTTTTTGTATAGAAATATCTTCCATATGAACGGCTAGATCGTATCGTCTAAAAACACTTGAACGAAATTTCGTAATTGTCACGGCTGCCAGTAGAAAAGTTCTAAGAACTTTAAGCAGATCTGTATAGTTTTTTTTTATATATGTGTAGGAATTAGGTCTATATCTAGATGGATGATAGGATGGAGCATAGGATATGGAACATTTACATGATTTAAATAATGAATCACACAAAATAATTATAAATGAGATAAATATTCGAAAAGTGGTTTCTCTTTTTTCTAGGGATCGTCAGGGGTAATAACACTGCGGTTTTTGTCGCATATCAGTAGTGCGTAAACATTACTGGCTTCCGGTTTAAAAGGCACCTTCGGCAGCTTCTTATTTGACAAACGAGACATAAAATTTTATATATTATAATAAACTCTTATATGTATTGTTCCAAAATTTTTTTTTGAGAGAGAAACTATGTAAACATTTCTTTAAACCTCAATTCAGAATAATTTGAATGAACAGTGTTATTTAAAACTTTGAAATTTGTAACAATGATATCCTTATAAGATGAACAACTTTTTAATAAAATAAAGTACTTGCTTACGCAAACGAGCTTTGTTATTATTTTTCCTTTGAAATTCCACAATTATAAGTAATCAAAAAATTTTAAAACGACTATATGAATAAATATTCTATACACAAAAAATATTTTAGATCTTTTTATTAAATTGTTATATTAAAAAAAAACAACCAAAACTCACAAGAGTTCAATTAGTATAAAATATATTCTTACCAAATTTCATTAAAAAATGAATATACCTCAGAGAAACATCTTGAGCGGGACTATTGTGAGATAAGTAATAAGTTTTTGTTGTTATGATTATTGTTTAAACCTGCTCCCAAATGAAGCTATTAACTTAACAAATGACCCAAACATAATTTCGACTCTGTTAGTAATTAGAAATAAGACGCGTCTCAACGATCTTAATTTAAATAGAATTACTTAAGGGTGCGAAGATTAAACTGAGATACTGTTTTATGACAGTTTAATAATGAACATTAACAAATACTTTAATTAACATTCGCAACACCAAAATGTTTTGTGTCTTATAAAAATGTTTTTATATGCGGCAAATTGTTTTTATATAGTAAATAATCCTTTTCAGTAAGTATTTAAAATAAATATTTAAGAAGCACCGTTTTTTTTTGATATTTACGACTGATACAACTTTCAGTATTTTAGCTTATAAATAATTTTATCTTTTTAACTATTAATTTTTTTATTTATTATCAACCCTGTCTATAGACTGCTTTATCTATTTTTTTCTAATATAAATTAGTATAATTTTAAGTCATTTTTTCCCACTTATCTTGGGGTCGGCTTCATAATTTACGACCAGCCTCGTTCTGAGTTTTACAATTTACATGGTAAATTGCATTCTAAAAATGGACTGCAGAGTTAAATGCACTGAGTTCCTATAACGGCTGCTTTAGTAATCTCTACATCCAGACCTTCAGGAATCCGTAAGGATACAAAACTTAGCATTAAGCTGTGAAGGCGGTTCAACGCGTTATGTTATTATGTTATTTTGATTTATTATTTTAAATATCCTATATCAAAATAAGGTAAAAGTAAGTAAGTTAATGAAATGGCATTCATTATATTGCAGACATTGCTACATAAACTCAAATCAGTTATGCTTAACTTGGTTCTAAAACTGGCCAAAAATAAATTTGTCGTCGTTACATTGTTATCTTCTTACCCAGACACAGCGACCAAATAAGCCATTATAAGCTAGCTGTCTGTTACTGCATAGATTAATGTTGTCAGGCTGCAGAAAATAGTGGCCATAAATTTATATCTTGGAGACTGTGCTGTTAAAGAGGTCAGCGTAGTTTTATGCAATTATACTAGTTTTGTAAACTGATAATTTTAACGATTTTTCTTAATTTATAGCGTGATAAACAATTGCTTTATTACTACAATATCAATTAACAGCCGCTTGGCGTACTTGAATACTGTGAAAATATTAAAAAATTCGCTTTAAATTCGATAACATAAGCAGAAGTCATTTATCTATAGAGAGCCTATAATCATCTGCCTTTAAAACTTCAGCGTAACAAGCCAAAAGTCTTAATGACTGCATTAGGTAATAGTTGGTGTGACGAAAAAAACCAAATAAATGTGAACACAGAAGTTTTTGAAAAAGAATAAATACAACTTATGATTATTTATAAGATCATCAATTGTATTAATGCTCGAGATAAAACATAAAATTATGGGTTTGAATTAACTTTCCAATAAAAAAGAACTAACGAGGGCATTGTGCTTGTCATGCTTTTGAAGGGCAATCATTACAAACCGTTTTTTTTTTGGGAGGGCAGAGCTAGACGTGACCGCCGTACTAACACGCTAGCGGGCCTTAATAATTAGAACTGAATGGCTTACCCTGTCATTTTCTGGTTTCGGCTGAATTATTCTATAAAATATGTTTTTGTTTTGCCTTAGCTGATTTTCAAATGTTCTATGTTTTGTTTACACAATAATTTAAGCCATTAATAATTAGTCCACTGTGTATATATAAAAATTTATTGCTGTTCGTAAGTCTCGCGAAAACTCAAGAACGGTTGAACCGATTTGAAATTATTTGTGAAAGTCCAGGGAGGGTTTAAAGGGTGCACAGTATACATAAAAAAATTGTTTAGGGGGTGAAAAATAGTCTGAATTTCACCTAACTACAATTAGTAGTGTTACTAAAGTTATTAATTTTCAAATTTATTTTTATGTTTATTAATAAATCGATTGAGGTAGTACAAAGTCTGCCGGGTCAACTAGTCTTTTAATAAAAATATGGTCCTTTGATATGATCCGTGCCAAATAGGACATAAATGACAAGATTTTTTTAAATAACCTGGTGAATGATAGACATTTCATAGTATTTTTGAACCGGAGTTCGTGGGTTCTAATCCCGCGGAAAAAACAACTTTTTGTTATCGTTGTTTTCTGGTTGATTAGGACAATTTAGGCCGATCACCCAATTTTCTGAATTGCGAATGATCCATGCGTCCGATGGGCATGTAAACGTCCACTCACCAACCCGCATTGAACCAGCGTGGTGGAACACGGTCCAAAAATCCCCTATAGCATTAGGGGAGACCTATGTCCAGTGGACTTAACACAGGCTGATAATGATAATAATTTCTAGTTTATGTATATGTTTATAGTCCACGCCCTTGTAAATAAATTTAAACCGTTAAATAACAAAAAACACTAAAGCAAATGTTTGTTTTTATCGTAGTTTCCCACCATCTCTATAACTGCTCCATTTAAGAAAATAAATGGACAGCGATTAAGAAATAAAGTGAGAGAAAACCAGAAGACCGCAAGCACATTAAAGTTCAAATTGGTACTCTAAAATGTGGTCTCAATGAGCTTTCGTTATTTGCGAGAGTGTTGTAATTTTTAATTGTCTATAAAATAACTAGTTTAAGCAGACGTTTTTTTTATTTACAGTCCAGGTTAATTCAGTTTTTTATTATTAAAACATTTTTCGTTCCATTCGTTGAAGTATCATAATAAAATACATGTTTTATTAATTTAGTAACATATTGTTAATATAAATAGTATATAGTATTTGTTTTTTTAGTTATTATTATTATAAAATATGTAAAAATAATAATAACCTCAATATATATCATTTTGATTTTAAAATATGGTAAAATCTTTAGAATTTGATTTTATAATGTCTTTGATAGTTTCTACCGAACATAAAGTTTAATTTAATATTTTTCGTTAACGAAATAATCACTATTAGTAACATAAAAACGTTTTATAGGAAAATGGAGGCAGGATTGTTTTGTCATTTTTTTCTTTTAAGTTGTGTGTAATATTTAGTGTCACTGATTAAACAAAATTAAAAAATGCACTGCCTAAAATTTATTAACTAAAAGTTGTATTACAAATAGTTACGGTATCTATATATACAAACGTTATGTTTACTGTTAACGCAAAATTTACGTCAAGGCAGAGTGGATAAATGAGATCAAGTTTAATTAGTTTTTGCTCTGAACGTCTGAACTTGAAATTAAGTACCTTAACGAAAACAAGTTGTTGTTCGCTAGGAGTCGATACATTATAATTAATTCCTCTAACGTTCCTTTTTTTTTGTATAAAGGTATATTTGAGGATTTTTTACGGATTTCACCGCGATTATTTTTACTTATTTAAATTCCCGACGTTTCGAACACTTTCAAGCGACCGTGGTCAAGGGGTAGACTGGGATGCCATGCGTCTTGCCAGTGCATGGGGTTTTCAGATCTTAATTGTTATTAATTATTTTTAGTCTGTACTCCAACCTATGCAAAATGAACGTATTTTTATCATTGCAGCCGACAGTGGTGTTATGCTTGGGTTTTAATTTTAATTTATTAATTATGGGGTCCCATGAAATTCGGATGTTTTCTAATCTCAATAGCCACATGGATCATCCTTGGTAGAACATCGCTGTTCTTTAGCGAGGATTTGTAGTTAATCAATCTGATGTAATGATTTGGGTGATTTAAAGTATGGTCATAAACTGCCGACTTGTTGGATCTTTTATGTTTAATATTAGCTATTTGATCCTTCAGCCGTGTTCTTATAGCTTGCTTTGTTTTTCCAATATAAGAGAGGCCACAGTCACAATCTAGCTTGTACTCTCCTGGATCTTGTACAGGAATATTGCACTGAAGTGTATTGTCAATCTCTTTAGCGGCTTGATAAGTTTTGATTGAAGCCCGCCTGAAAGTGCAACTTGTCATTAGCTCATTGAGGAGAAATCAGGTACTCTTACTTACACTAGATCCCATGCTCTGAAAATTTGACTACGGTAGGTGATGGTGTGAATTACCCTTTAAATATTTATTTGTATGGGTTGGTTGGGTCTATACTGAGTATGGCTCAAGGTGTTATCAGGATTACTGATAAAGTTTACAGGTTGAATAGCAGATTTTAATAATTTTATTTGTGCAATAAATTCAAATAAACAAATATAATTGCATACAAGCTAGTTTTTTACTGAATTGTCGTATAAAAGATATTCTTTTTGGAGCCTTTACTTTGTATGTGTGTTTTGATAAGTATTTAACAAAGCATTGATAATCATATAAGTAACTAACAATTTGAAGAAGGTATGTGTTTGTATGCAATGGCATTTTTATTCTATAAAAAGACTATACGATTTAGCAAATAGGTCAAAGAAATAAAAAAAAAACTTTTTTATATTTTATTACAAAGAAAAAAGTCTCAAAGGTTGAAACATTTTAAAATATAAAGTTTACTCCCTTAGTACACTAATATTAGTTCAAATAACACTGGCAACGCTTGATACAGAGGAACTAGCATAATTTAATATTACGATAGGAAGTTAATTAAAACATTATTCAGTTTAATCCCTAGATTAATTCCCAATAATTAATTTACGCACTGAATTTATGTTAGTAAATTATTCTAAGTTGACTTCATAATCCAAATATAATGAACGTTGCATTATTAGATAAAACATTATGTTATGAAAATAACGAGCATTTTGACAAACTGTTTATAGGAATAGATTCATACCACCTAATTTAAATCAATCACAACATTTGTATAACTTCTCATTCTTCTCGCTTTGAATACAGTGATTCGATGAAATAAAGGCAATTAAAAACCAAGACTATTTAAAATACGTAAAATTCTGTTCGTAATTAGCAATACATTTATATGTTATATATAAACATTAACTTATATTTCAGATACAATTGACGTAAAAGGAAAGTTTTAAATGTTTAACTTTACCTTAACTTTCTAAGAAGATATCGGATCGCCTTTTGAATCCGACAAGCTCCCTTGAAAGTTATTCATTCAGCTACATTTATCTGTCAGACATAATAAATTGACTAAATTGAGTAAATAAAAATATAAATTGAGATTACTGGGGCACATTTAAGGCAATAAGTAAATGTAAATAAGTATTGACATCAGATTTTGTTTAGGACGTTCTTTCTATTATTGCGCTTGGTTTTTGGTTAAATTATTTTATGATTATACAAAAAAGCTATATAGAGTCAGGAGTCAATGTAAACTAAGTCTAGAATGAAATTTATTGACGCTAAATGCGCTCTTAACGGTTCTAAACCCTTACCGCTAGCAATCGTCAATCGACGCTGTTCCGCCACTCTGAGGGCATGTTTGCATAGATGTATAAAAATTCTAGAAAATTTCAAGTTTTTACCAAAATGCTTTTCTGGTATATTCACCTTGATAGATATTATAGTGAGATTTCAATAACACTAACACCCCTACCTAATGAAAAAAAACTTTAACACTACTATTGTTTAATGCTGTTAACCAGATCAGTCTTTTCTTGGTATCGTAATATAAACAGCTGTTTTCTAAAATATTTTTTTTTATGTGCCAAAAAGAAGCACTACAGCCATTTTGAATATGTTGTGAAAAACTGGTCTTACTCAATGTTCGTTAACGGGTAGGTTAGTAAAAAATTAAGCGGAGAGTGGGATTAAGTCTTTGAATTTTAATTTCATTAATCACTACTTATTTTTAAGTTTTTTTATGACATCTGGATTGTACATAAATAAAACTGTGGCTAACGTACTAAATATAGAATCAATAATTCGAACTAAATAATAATACATAAGAAAGCCCCTTAAGACATAAACACAATTTAAAAATTTTAGTATCAAAGCTGAGATGAGTCTACTGCATCTTTAATCTTTTCCTTTGCTTTGCAGAATCAGCAAAAGCCAGCAAGTCATTTGCACTACAAAGCCAAGCCATTACACGATAAAAGTCACTCGCAATTAAGTATTTAAATGATTTATTTTTATTCTAAAACTAACTAAGAATTTCAATTTTATCTTAATTAAATAAATTTTTAGTCTTGCGAGTAAGTTGAAATATAATAGTAAAACTTTAATGCTTCAAAGAGCAATTTCTGAGAAACTGTTATAAGATTTTTTTTACTTCGCGTTGTCACAGCTGTAATAGTAATATAAATGTTTAACTTTACATTGGTATCAAATCGTTTCATTACTAAAATTTGGAACGGGTTTATTAATAACAATTACCGCTTGTAATTAAGGCCAATTGTCTGAAATAAAGGAGAATTTACGGTTACTTATTTAAATAATAAACACATCAAAGAACGAGCAATAGTGCAAAATGATTCTTATTTAAGAAAAATACCCATAATTGTTAATTGTTCTTCATTCATTATTCAGACGGACGAGGTTGGTGGTTGTTAGAAAGCGCAAAAAATGTCGCATTATAACTTAAATTTATAATTTTTTAAAGTATGACTATTTTATAAACACGCTAATATCAACCGTATAAATTAAATACTTTTAATAGTATTTTAACTTGTCAATTTACATATTTGTAAATTGTGTAACAGAAAGTTCTTTATTATGTATGTACTCATTTAATTTTTCTTAATTATAAAAATAGAAACACTATTTAAAAATGTATGCAAATTCAAAAACCTATATCAATCATACTACCTCCGAAGCCTAGCGGTAAGGGCGTGTGTTTACAAACCGGAGGTCGTGGGTTCGAATCCTGCGGGGACGCAACAAATGTTCATGGGTGTTTCCTAATTGGTTAAGGCAATTTTGGCCAATCACCCAATTATCTGCAAAGTAAGATGATCCATGCGTCGATGATCGATGGTGGGATACGGTCGAAAAACCCCCTTAAAAGGAGAACGCGTGCATTAGGGGAGTCTTATGTCCAGCAGTGGACTGACACAGGCTGATTATGATGATGGTGACAATTTACGAATAAGCTATGCATTTTTAGGTATCATCATTTTATTCATAATTTTTGCGGTAAGTTTAACAGGTTAGGGTAGTTTAATAAGTTAGTCACGGTAGTTAAAACCACTGTGGTCCCTATTTCTTTCGAAAACTAGTATTGTAAGCATAATATAATGCTGACACTACAGCGTTCCAGTGTATAGGGCACCGTAGCTTTATAGTAACGCTTACCATGTAATGTGTTTGTCCCAGGATAGCGATTAAACTTGTTGTGTCTGACACTATATTTCTTAACTAGCGACCTGCCCCGGCTCCGCACGGGTGCTATACTGATATTTGTAAGATATTATTATCTGCAAAAAAATTTTATTATTCTTATCTCTGTATTCTTTATTCTTCATCTCTGTTATTAAATAATCTATGTAGTTATGAATTTATGAAAGTTTTTTTTTACAATAAACTTTTTCTAAGCATCACAGGGATCCCTTGCGAACCCAAAGAGCGTCACCTGAATTAACTTAATCTACATTTTTCATTTCTTCATTTCTTTGACCATTTCACATACTCACTTAGTATTATTTGTGACTATATGAACGAAAGACCTAAAAGGGCTTATAACTTGCAGGTCGTGGCCTATCTTATGTAGTTTTATTATGACTCTCTTTTTATTGTTAATGTGCGAAACATAAGGTATTTTCTAATTAAAAAATCTAATATAATCAACAATACTGATTACTTTCTATAAAAATACAAAGTAGTTATCAATATCGATGTGATTAATTGATAAGCCAATTTTTATTCTATCTATCTCTTAATCAGAGCAACCTAGCCACAGAACAATCGAAATTGTTTTCAGGTATTTTTTGATAGAGAAGCAACGATTTTGCACATTGATTGATTAGCCGCTCAGCTTTCAGTATGCTGCTGGCAGTTGCTCACTCTCAATACAGAAAACGAAAGGAAATGACGAATAGTGTAATTTTTTCTTATTAATGGGTAATAAATATTACGCGTATTACTTATCAAAAGATTTATAGGCAAAGTAAATAGAATATTGCTTACAAAATAAAAATAGAAGTTCAAACCATTATTAAAAATATCTTTAAGATAAAATCTTTGATGAAATGATAATCACTACACATATTTACAATTTCACGGTTATAATTTGACGTTCCATGGACTGACTGTTCGTCGTTTAGATGTATATACAAGAAAAATGAAAATTATTATGAAATTTTATTTATATAATTACGAATATCTAAGTTAAATAAATTGTCCAAGAACACCATTTTGACCCAACGACGTCGGAAAAACTAATACATTAATATTTCAAAGTTAGTAAAAAAATCAGGTGCATAATTTATTACTCAATTAAACACTTGATATTGAATGTATGTTATGCATGTTACTAAAGAGACATCTCTTTAGTAAACTTTGGAAATGAATGAACCAAAAACTTATTATTTTGGCCATTTATAAATACATGAGAAAATGATTTTTCTTTGTATTTGGTCGGGAAAGGCAAAGATAGTGATAGTAAGTACTACTATAATTTTAAACGAAAATAACAAATAAAATACGTTGTAAACATTTGGGGCTTACTAAAATAGAAACAAAACATACTATCAAAACATAGTTTGGCGAGCCTAATGTACCTGTACAGTTGTATATACCGAAGAACAGTAACAAACTTAAAGCGCGAGTAGCGCTTTAAGTTGGAGCTAGCTTATGATATAAAAGCACAAGACATTCCTGCCATTTTGGTACAAAGAATGACCATGATGAATCACCCACCCACCAAACGCCCTTATGGAATGGTGCTGGTCAATCTAGAGCGCTCCAAAGAAGGCAAGCGCATTTACAACGTCCAATAACTTTTTGGAATCGGCCGTCTTACTTTTAAGCGGCCACACTCCGACGAACTCCCGCACTCATTGTGTTAAATGACTCGGGGACAATGGCACTAATGTTTGCCTCAGATCCAAGGGAAAGGAAGTCCTTGCTACTTTTGAACCCTCAGCGTGCGTTAACTGCCGCAATCTGCAATTCACCCACGGCCAATTAACTCGGGTGCCGTAAAGCACTAAAACGCAGAGTTCCTAGAACCCAAGGAATGCCTCTTTTAGGCGACCACCACCCAACCCATCCAACAAGACCGCCTTCCCACCCCTCCGTCCTTCTGCAACAGACAGCGTCGGAGCCGACTGCCGAGCGCACAGCTGCCAGCCGCTGACTCTAACGCTCAGCATGCTACCCATAGCAAAGGCTGCACGAAGCAAGATACATTACTTTTTGTGAAGTCGCTGAATTTATTTGATCTCGACGACTTTAGTAATGCCGCGATCGAATTCACTGCCGCAGGTAACGTGATGGCTAGGCTCAGTATTCTTATTAAATAGAAGAATATAGTTAACGCCCTTAAGGCAAAATAGGTTGCGAAATCCACGCAGTAGTCATACACACCATACAATTAGTAGTGCAGAACAATACATATACATACATGTTATCGGCCTCACTGGGTGATGAAACTGTAGTTTAACACCACATTAGATAGGAGCGTTGCTGGAGTTTCTTGTGCCAAGTGTACTCTCAGCGCCCACGCCTTAATAAGTCAGCCCTCGATTCAGCACTCTAACAGGAACCATAAAGTGGCGGCCCAAGCCGAGGCTCTCCTTTTGGGGGTCCTTGGTGCAGTAAAGGTGGGGAGATGTGGTTGAAAATGGTTTTTTCCCTTAAAAATTGCTTTTAATTTTGTGAATTTCAGCCATTGTTAGTAAGACCTACTTCAAAATTAAGAAGCAAAAAGCCACTACGAAGCTCTACCGATTGTATTGTGCGATACAAATTTTGTTCCACACTTGTTCATTTCCTTATCCCCGATTTGCTGCTAGTTGTTTTTATGATTATTGAGAACAATAGTATATAAGATAAAATAACAATAGAATACATTAAATATAAGTAGAAACGCAATAAAGCATGTTGCAGTTAAGTACTCAAAATATATACTGAAAACCAAATCTATTCATTTGATGTGATTATGTAAATTACAATACATCGATACTACCTAAATGACTGTAAGTATAAATTAATAATAAAAACTTCAAAATAATCATGCAACTTACAACATTAAGTAGTGTAATATTTGTATCGATATTACTGTTGTCACGATGATGTGAACTACTGAGCGACTATTCACCACTTTTTTCATATATACAATATAAATATATAAGAAATAGGTATAAACAAAGTAACATATGGCATAGAAGCAGCATCGTACATATATTTACATTCATATAGAAAAGCAACCACCGCGGTCCCTTTTTCTGCCACAAAGCAGTAGTGTGAAAACACTGCTGTATTCCGGTTTGAAGGGCACCGTAGCCAGCGTATTTACTGGGTAAACGAGACTTAACACCCTATGTCTCACGGTAGGCAGCGCATTGGCGATACCACTGGTATTGCCAATGTCTATGGGCGTCGGTGACCATATCCCATCAGGTGTCCCGACTGCTCGTCTGCCTACATATGTCATTAAAAAAGCGAGATTACCGAGATAACAATAACTCAGTCACAGTTTACTTATAATGACACCATACAGACGACACTGCTTTGTTTGCTGTGGATATCGTTATAAAATATTTGAAGACAAATTTTAAATTCTTTTATCCATACTGATGCCACATAATAAAATTATTATTCCCTATCGGGTAAACACACTAAATATATTGAATCGCATATTAATATTTATATGTTGACTTTTTATTTTAACTCATAAAATCGATATCAACATACAAGATTACGAGGTAAAAATTAAATCAGTTGTGAATAAAATATCTCTTGAAATAAACATAAAATTTTAACAAAAACAAACCGACTTCAATTCGATTGGTGTGAAATTGAGCTATTAATTGTCCATTTGTTGAGCATATACTTATTTTAAATGTCAGACTTATTTAGTTTTTTCATGGATGCCATTGTCAGAACAACTGCCTTCGTAGCCTAGTGGTATTGGCGTTTGCTTTAGAAACCGGAGGTCGTGGGTTCGAATCCAGCGGGGACTCAACAAATTTTCGTTGTTGTTTCCTAGTTGGTTAGGACAGTTTAGGCCGATCACCCAATTGTCTAAAAAGTAAGATGATCCATGCGTCGGATGGGTATGTAAAAGGCGATCCACCCTCCAATCCGCATTGGTGCAGCGTGGTGGGATACGGTCCAAAACCCCTAATGGATAGGGTTGATTAGGGGAGGCCTATGTCTAGCAGTGGACTATCTAAGGCTATGATGATGATGATGATTGTCAGAACTGGACCAAATTGCTATGGGATCAAACGGAAAGCACCGCTTTCAAATAAAAACATCCAAATCATTTCACCCAGGCGAAAGTTCTGAGGTAACAGACATAAAAAATACAGATGAATTGAGAAACTCCTCTTTTTTGAAGTCGGTTAAAATCAGACATATTTAATAAGATAGATTTTTAAGAAACACAAATTTTCAAATAATTATTTCTATTGCTTGCGCGAATATTATACATTATTAAATAAAATTACTTTACGGATTTTATCGCGTTTATTTTACATTTTTAATTCCCGACGTTTCGAACACTTTCCAGCGGCCGTGGTCACGGGTAGACTGAGATGTCATGCGTCTTGTTGCCAGTGATGAAGCGGGTTTCAGATCTTAGTTTTATTAATTATATTTAATCTGTATTCCGACCTATGCAAAACGAACTGATTTTATCTTTACAGCCAGCAGTGGTATTATGCTTGGGTTTAAATTTTAATTTATTAATTATGGGATCCCAAGCAGGTGGTAGAACCAACCATCTTCTCTATTGAAATTTGGATGTTTTTAATCTCAATAGCCTCACGGATCATCCTTGGTAGGAATCGGTGTTCTTTAGCGAGGATTTGTGGTCGATCAAATCTGATGTAATGGTTTGGGTGATTTATGGTATGGTCACACACTGCCGACTTGTTGGGTCTTCTATGTTTGATGTCAGCTATATGTTCCTTCACGCGGTTCTTATTGCTCGCTTTGTTTGTCCAATATAGAGAGGCCGCAGTCACAATCTAGCTTGTACACTCCTGGGTCTTGTAGAGGAATATTGCACTTGACAGGTGGTAGGAATTGCAATCTTCTTCAGCGGCTTGAAATAAGTTTTGATTGAAGCCCGCCTCAAAATGTAGCCAATCTTGTCAGTTACGCCTCTCACAAACGGTAGAACAGCAGTACTCGCTCCACTGTGGCTGCCTTCACTCGGTCACTGTGACGCTGCCGTGGCGCATGGAGCTTGTTGTGTCGCAGTCTGCTTAACATGTTGTAGCTCACCGCCAGGTGTTCATCATCACAGATCCTCGTGCTCTCTGGAAACAAAGATTTGCCCACGGTAGCTAACTGGGATGGATGGTGGTGTGATGCCATTTAAATATTTATTTGTATGGGTTGGTTTCCTATCACAGTATGGCTCAAGGGTTATCAGGATTGCGAATAACTAAAACATCAAGAAAAGCTAAAGAATTATTACTTTCTAACTCCATAGCAAACTGTATTTTTGAATTAATGGAGTTAAGGTGGTTTAAAAATGCATTTATTTTATCATATGGTAAGATGGTAAATGTATCATCCACATAGCGCTTATAAAATCTTGGATGAATGGGAGCAGTGAGTAGGTAGGTACCTCGCTAACAAAATGGTATGAATCCTTTGTAAACGCGCTTGTTTGTCCTCTGAGTGGTGAGAGGATTTTTACTAAATGTTGAAAGATGAGTTCTACATGCAGATGGATGGTGTAGCGATGGGTTGCCCGGTGTCTCCTATTGTTGCTGACATTTTATGGAAGACTTTGAGGAGAAGGCCCTACTCACTGCTCCCATTCATCCAAGATTTTATAAGCGCTATGTGGATGATACATTTACCATCTTACCATATGATAAAATGAAATGCATTTTAAACCACCTTAACATCCATAATTCAAAATACTAGTTTACTATGGAGTTAGAAAGTAATAATTTTTAGCAATTTTTCTTGATGTATGTAGTTATGCAATCTGAAACACTTTGAGCCTGATGTATAGGAAACCAGCCCTACAATCAAATTTTAAATCGGCAATCACACTAACCATCCATCGAGTAAGCTACGATGGTACAATCTTGTTCAAAGCAGAGGGATCTGATTGATGAACACTGGGTCTGTTAGGCCATGTTAAATGGATCTGCGATTTTACACTGGAGTGCATGCTCACGTGCTAGTACAGTGTCGAGAAGCAGCCACAGGGGGAGTACCTCTGCTCTCACAATGTTGTAAGCGTAACTGCAGATTGGCTACATTTGCAGCGGCTGAGCAACTTTTTCAACGCTGAAAAGATTACACAATTCTACCGATCAAGGCATTCTCTGCTACAAGACCGGAGTGAAAGCTGGTGTGACTGCGGCCCTTGATTTGGACATAACAGCAGCAAGTGGAACCCGTGCATGGAACTGATACTGCGGCATCAAACATGAAGACCGAACAGTGGCGTGTGTGCCACGCATAAACACGCGCAACCATACATGCGGTTGGATCGACCAATCTGCAAGGCAGCTGATACCTACGGCATGTGATCGACCGGAGGCATGATGTGGATAACCTGCAATTTCAATGGAAGATGGTTGGTCTTACCGCTTGGGATCGCATTAGGATAAATAAATTTAGCGCCAAGCAGTGACTACCAGCCGTGCGTAGTGAAGGCATACGTGTCGTTGTCTGGTATGGCGGAATCATGATTGAACATGTGAATTACGTGAAGCGACTAAGATCTGGATAACCCGCTCATCACTGCGACAGCGCATGATTCAGTCTACCCGTGACCGACGCTAAAGTCTGACGTCGGGAATAAAATGAAAATAAACGCGATAAAATCCGAAGTTTTATATAACAAATTTTTAAGTTGCATTGAAGCAACTGAAAAATTTGTGTCCTAAATATTAAATTTCAATACAACTGAAAATACTAAAATTTAACATGCCACAGAGATTGTTTTCGGAAATACTGAAGCTTTGTTGGATTGAATTTCAGTAAGCGTCATTTGCTAATACTATTCGTCGAGTTCGGTCCACTTATAATCGATCAGAGGCCAACCGTTATCAAAGTCGGAAAAAACTATTGACTCTTTGTGATAGGAACGAATGAAACCGATATGAGAGACGAGGGAACGTAAATTTTATCTTATATACAGAATCTTATACTCTGTATGAAGTCTTAATACCGAAAACTTATTTACTTTTTGCAGGTTTAAAGTTGCTGAAATGAAAATGCTGAAAATGGCGTATATAAAAATACATTATTTCTAAAATATATACAATCTTATTTTACGAACAGATTCTTTACCATAGTAACTCTAAGCTTAATTTTCCTAACAATTTAAAAATTTAAGCACAGTATTAGAAGCCCGTGATAACTTGGGAAATGGTTAAATTAAAGAAGCATATATATGTGTATACCTAAGTCAAAATGAAAAGTTCACTTAAAGGAGCAATTGATAAATACATTTTATACAAATAAAAAAATGGAAACATGTATTTACATTTACTATTTTATTAGCTTCATTTTAAAGCTGTATCAAAAACTCTAAAATCAAGTAAGATATAAAAATTTTTTGGTGAAGCATTTTTCTACGGCAATATGCTAAATTTCTGTTTTTTTTTTTTCGTAAAATGTTCGTTAATTCAGCACATGATTAATAGTTTTGGAGATATAAATTTAGTTAAAATAAAAGCTTAAAATATTCCTTTCACCGAGTAGAGGTCGGCGAATTTTTCAAAATTTCACCGACAAGGGGGTTGCGGGGTTGCTAGTTAATATATAATCAACCGACATAGTTTTAGAATATTCCTCTATTTATGTATGAACTGCGAGACACAGCTGGGATTTAGAAAATATATTTATGATCTAGATAAAATCTTCTTAATTCATTATCCGTTAAAGGACACAGGATTGTACCTATTTCCAGCAATAGCACTATTTACTGGTAATACATTTTTACGTACACCTTGAAAAAATTTAAATTAAATTTAATGAAACCCCTCTGTATGTATGTAATAAAATAATGCTATCTACCCAAATATTCTTGAACCTTCGGCTTATAATATTTTCTTCCAAAAAAATTTTCAATAATATTTTTTGGATTAGTCTGCTAATCTTGATCTTGCCACGTCATTAGTTCTGAGTAACTTCAATTCAATAGTGAAGTTGATTTGGTACTATTATCAAAAAAGTTACTATATTGCCCTTTATAACTTTCCTAAGTAAATGAATACAAGTGCTAACTTGATTTCTCGTACTTGCAAATGAAAAAAGTGCCAAGGACTCTGCCATGTAAGCCACCTAAGTAGTTTATTTTCTCAGCAAGATTTGAATAAACATTAACCTTCAACGTATAAAAATTTACTTTGCGATATTGCTTCTTGCGATGAATAGACTTTTATATATATCTAAAAGTCTATGTTTATATATAATATTTTTTAGTTACATTACTGATATTATGAACCTTAAGCACATATAGAATATAAATTTGTGTATAGCCCAGATGTCCTGCGTTCGAAATAGTTGAACATTGATGTTGTGCAATACATAAAACAACATTTCCTTCCTCATTTATATAACAACCGAAGAACTTAATATCGTATCTTTTGCAATGCTCTGAAATTACAGATATAAGCTGAAGGCCTATTCCCAAATTGAAACGTTGTCCTGGCTTAATACTTACTTTATTATGATAAAATTAAAAATACATTTAAAATTTTATTTTCAAAATTTTGAATATTTAATAATAATTTTAATACAATTAAGCAAGTGAAAGATGATTTGAACTTATTTTGTTGGTTTAATAAAAAGGTAATGCTTTTTATATAAAGTTCATAGTTCGACTTCCTATAAGTCCATCGGATGCATGGTGCATGGTAAGATACCGTTCAAATTTATTATTCAGTTGAACGATACGCCTGCCAAAATAATTTCAAGGTTAATTGTTTTTTGAGCTTGTCTATATAGATTTTTTTTTATTTTGTAATAGCTAATATTGATTTACATATTATTAAGATAATTTTGGTACATTTTTAAGTTTTGTAGTAAGAAAATAAATATAGACATGACATCTCATTTATATCTGAATTTTTTATTCCTTATATTTTTATACTCCGTTTCTCTATATTCTCCATATGCTTATATTCTCAATATTTTACATTCCTATTAATAGCGAAATAGGAATCTATAAAAATTTCTCGAATAACATGTACATACGACGCTTATAACCCCATTTCACCTTTTTCAGGCGATAAATGTTTTTCCATCTATCATGAAGATGAAAACGATAGATAAACCCTGATGGAAATTTGTTTAACCAAATTGCTTCTTGCGCCAAATAAGCATTTATGCGGTTTTGTATATCATTTGACTTACTGACAGCGGTTTTACTTTAGGGTTATAATTCAGTCTTAAAAGAAAAGTACAAAATTTTCTTATTTACCATAACTTGCAAACAAACAGTAAACCTTAATAAATATCACCTTTAATTTAATTCTATTTTAAGACTTAATGAAACTCATACATAAAATCCTGTATATACAAAATATTAAAAAAAATAAGAGCGTAAGTTTAGGACACCGATTAATTGTGTCTGACACTTTCAAAAATTAACCCGCAAATATATAGATAAAGTAGTCAACCATAGTAACCCTCTGCTGGTAAAATCAGCAAATTACTCAGCCGATCCAAACGCATCTAGTCAGAAGCGTAGACCGCGAAACGTTCTTCTCGATCTGCACAAATAAGTGGTCACCGAGACCCCGGACCATAAGGGGGTCCCGTCGGTCAACCTTACACACAACACAAGTAGGGATAGCACACACTCACATGTTGTTTGCCCTCGCTTACGAGTACGGCGATACATACAGACCCGGTACAATAGATACAACCGCGTTCCAGAGCGGTTCTCACCGCCCCCAGCAATCGATTGACACAGTCACCAGATCATCGGCGTCCCGGTTCGTACACCTTAGGAGACATAACAAATGCCTAACTCACGTACCTTCTGTACGTGTGGCCTTCACTTTTAGCAAAAAGTTGAGACGACCACCTAGTTCGTACTAACAGTATATTTTGTTGTTTTATTTTGTGTCTATTACTCGATAATAGATCTGTAAAAATACTCAATTTGAATTCAAAAGAAATCTTTATTTAAAAATATATTTAAGACAAAAAGCATTGGATTTTTATCTGGCTAAAGATATTAATTTCATACATAAACCTCCTTAGAGTACATTCTGCAAACATGAAAGCAGAACTATCAAACCGTTACGAAGCGTGTTCAGTTATTATAAAGTAAATATTTTAGGTTTTAAAATATTGTAAAAATATACACCCACCAACCCGCATAGGACCAGCGTGGTGGGATACGGTTCAGAAACTTCCTGATGGATAGGGACATATTAGGGAAGTCCTATGTCCAGCTGTGGACTATCACAGGCTGATGATGATGAGGATACAAAAGAGTAATTATCATAACTAGATAAGAGGGTGTAGCTATAAGATAACCGATAATTAAAACAGGGATCTCGTTTTTCGTATATAGGAATACGATAGTTAGTCCAATTTAGACTCAGAATTAATGTGAAAATCGTAACCCATGGCAACAAAGTGTGAACATATATCTAATATTTATACTGATGAATTGTTACAGAGATATCAATCACTGGGTAATAGTCGACTAACAACACTTTACGTACGAAGACGCTTATTGCCATCCTATGGCATCCCATGTCTATTTTGATTAAAATAAGGAAAACGGCGGCCTCTTCATAACGTGCATGGAAATGGATTTTGTAAGCTAAAATATTGCTATAAAACGACTAAAATGAAATAAATTATACGTGACCGAAAAAACAGAAACTAGGCCTTATATAGCAATATACCTACAAACTTAATAAAAAGTTATGTTTTTCTATATCGCCGTACCTCAATGACTCTACACACGGTTAAATGTGTCAATATTGTATAAAATAAGTGACTATTATAAAATCATATTAAATTATTAGGTCACAAAATTAAGCTTAAAAGGTTCATGACACCGGCAAAATTATAATATTCGTGACGAAGCACAGGCACACATCTTTCCATTAGACGCTTGAGGAACTTGCGCGACGGCTGAGAACTAATCACGACTTTACAACCTCTAGGTAGCTTACGTAAATATCGTTTATATGAACGTTCTAGGGATTTAAATAGAGCTTTGCTTATGCGTATTTATTATTGTATTGAAAGTTGTTAAGTGTATAACAACAAGATTTTTTCGTAAAATTTTGCAACATATTCTAGTAGAATTGTTTTGTAGCAGTAAGTAACAGTGATCCTATCATAACACATAAACTATTGTCGTTTTTCCAGTTAACCATAATAAAAACTTGTTTTGTACCTTCGTGGAAACCTTTAGGGATAATAATTGTTGGATTATAAGTGCTAACTATATTTTATTACATTTAATTTTTCTTCTAGTTTTGTAATTAGTTATGAGGGAATTTTTGAATTTGTACATTTAGTTACTGACTTCTGAAGTTTCACATTGAATATTTGGATAGAATTTAGTTTTTCTGTTTAGTTAAGATATATTCAATTAACTTTCGGGAGAACTTAAAAAATCACTTTACCAAAATTTTATATCATTTACTGAGACAAATATTTGCTGCGTTTATAATTATTGATCTAATTTCGTCTGCGAAGGACACGAGAAAGACTCAAAGTACAGACTTTGACCTTTATGGATTTCGTGTGATCAAACATAGAAATCAACTGGTATAAACTTGAAACTCTTCGTTAATACAATGAGTAATAATTGGACTACGGCAATAGTTTGAAAGTTAATTTAAAGAACTCGATACCATTAGCGAAGTTGTTTCGAGCGAAACTTTGAGTAGTCAACGTTTAACTAATAAATTAAACTAATTATAAAATTGACTAATTTAGCATTTCATTTTCAGCTACTCCTTTAACTTTGACACTGTTATTGGTCTTTAAATTAATATTATTTAAATAATTTTTGATGTGTCACAGATGTCAACAACTGATCTAGGCAAGTGCGGAAGCTTTCTGAAAAACGTATATGTATTGTCACAAATCTTCATTTTTTCTGACTCTCTAATTGAAATTTCAAACAAACTTTTTGATAAGATAGAAACAAATTCCCCCGTTCATGCAAAGGAAAAAAAATTATGCAAGATAAGATTTATAAAACCAATTTTTAAAGTTTTTTTCCCATTTTAAATAAAGAAACGAGTACAAAAGATAAGTTAAATAATATAGATAAATCTATATAGATAAATAAAAAAATAAGCAGCTAGTAAATGGTTATTTTTATTTATTTACTAAACTTCAATAAATCACACACAAGAACACACTTTTATCATTAATCGTTTAGTTGTTGCATATTGATACTTTCTTAAATCATTTTTTAAATTGTAAATATGCATAGAACATAAATACTTTGCTTTTTGAGGCGAGCAATAATAAGATTGTTACATTTCTGTTAAGACGACGTTAATATAATACCGCTGTCATCGTGTAAAAATGTAACAAAGAGCCGCAGGAAAAAGTTATTTGTAAATAAAAGTAATATCGGTAAAAAAACTCTCATCCGGCTTTACGTATTGTTTTCATCTCTATGATTTATGAACAAACACGTTTTCCAAAAACATATTCATAATCATACGGTTATGAACATTGCTTGTTTTTGTTTTAAAAAAATCCACCCTGATGCAGGCCTGCTCCATGAAAGGGTTTTTGGTCCAATGCGGGCTGGTGGGTCCACCGATTTATTACATGCCCATCCGACGGATGTATCATCTTACTTTTTAGACAATTGGGTGATCGGCCCAAATTGCCCTAACCAACTAGGAAATAACAATGAAAACTTCCATGATCCATGCGTCAGATGGGCATGTAAAAAGTCGATCTACTCACCAACCCACATTGGACCAGCGTGGTGGGATGAAATTCAAAAATCCTCTAATGGAGGAGGCTGATGCGCGATGGCGATGATGATGATATATATGACAAAACACTTATCAATGGAATGTTGAAAGCATAATCAAACTAGCTAAGGGAAGGTCAAATTATCAACACAAGAAATTCATGAACAATGTTTCATGTTTCTCTCAACACGAAATGAAACCTATAATTTGTTAGAAGACTTAAATTAATGACAGATACTGATGCTATTTTTTTGTAATTTAGTAAAAGCTAAATTGTAAAATACAAACTATTTTCTGTCTTAAAAACATGTTATTGTATATTTGTTGACATCAATAAATGATAAAAGTTTTAAAAGGATCTTTTTAATTCACTATTGTACGAAGCATGTTTTAAGTAAGAAATCGAAACATTTGTGATACAGTGGTTAACGATTCAGTTATGACAAGTACTAAAGAAAATTATGTAGAAAAGTAGATTAAGGTACAGGATTTCATGCAAAAATTTAATTCTTGCGATATCTTAGCGTGTCTAAATAGTTTTAAGTCCATTTGAATCTTAAAAACAGAAGGTTCAGAGCTAAATTATATCTTTTTTTAAGTTGCTACAAAGTTTCGAAAATAAGTTTTAAATGAAATCTGTAATTTGATACGTACATAGGTTTTTTATATAATAATAAATAATTTTACTCTTTACTTCGGGTTTTATTTTCTTAATATAAACACAGGCTTTTAAAAAACGAATGTATTTGATATAATTATATACATAGCGGGCCATATTACTATTAAAAGCCACCTACTATGCAATACATACGTATCTTCTTAAAAATAAAAAAAATCGAAGTAATAAAATTCTAAAGTGTCTGTATTATTTATGGTGTATGAAGTATATAACAGAGACGTATATTACCTATTGTAGCTGGAAACCAAGCCGGCCTCAGAAACAGTAGATTGAAGGTTACTGATTGCTCCCAGTGGATGGACCACGACCGTAAAATATTTAGTACCATATATAACATTTCCTTCAATAAACGAGACAAGGTTGATGGGACAAATCTCTTAAATAAGGATTCCTTAGAGCCTAATTATTATGTCAACCAACTTATCACAACTTTATATGTTTTTCTATCGTTAGAAATAACTTTCTGTTGAGCACGACTACCAGTACTGCTGCCGGTCATATGAAATAATAGAATTCATCTTGAAAAAACCACCTGTCATATAGAATAATAGTTTGTGAAATATTAAAGTAACCAAAATTTTAAAAACTAACTATTTTACGATCAAACCGTCGAGATCGAGTCAGTATAAAATAATTCACGTTTCGAACTTACTTCAGTCTTAATTGCCAATTGCCTTACAAGATGTTACAGTAATTTGTTTGTTTTTTTTTATTCTATCTAAAATGATGATGGTATTTGGTTTCATTACGATCTATACAGTACTTCTTTAGGTATGCGCGTTATTACATTTTTGGAAACACATGTGGTGTTTAAATTAAAATCTTTACAGAAATTAATTGATAAAATAAGATGTACAATGTACAATGTACGTTTTACATACAATTTTAGATCTACTAAAATTAAATTTAACAATAAAACGTTATTAACTAATTATGGACGTAGGGCTACGTTAAATTTCGATTTTCAATATAATCGAAGTTTTACGTGTTTTTTGCAATAAAGTGCTCAGTAAATTCTGCCCAAGAACTTAATGTTTTTGATTATTTATATTCTATGATATGAATTTTTTATTATAATATATATTAAGATATAATCTGCCTCCAGGCTACGAGGCAGTTTATTTGTAGATTTAGGCGTGTGATTTAAAAACCGGAAGTCATGGGTTCGAATCCTGCGGGGACTCAACAAATTTTCATTGTTGTTTCCTAGTTGGTTAGGGCAATTTGGGCCGATCACCCAATTGTCTAAAAAGTAAGATGAACCATGCGCCGTATGGGCATGTAAAAATCGGTCCACCCACCGCATTGGACCAGCGTGGTGGAATACGGTCCAGAAACCCCCTAATTGATGGGGGTGTATTAGAGGAGGCCTATGTCCAGCAGTGGACTATCACAGGCTGATGATGATAATGATGAATTTCTAAAATTTAATTTAGACAAATTTTACTTTTACATGAACATACACTATAATATCTTAAATAGCCCTTGATTGTAGTATTTACAATCAAAACTTAAAAATTTTTCCCATAAATTAACCACATCTTTATGCATTAATGTATTTAAGGAACGAAACCAACGTTTTGGTGCAAATTAGAAATTAACTGAGATATTGTACATTTGACTTAATTGTTTTTTCTTGCATAATTTTTTTTTTCACATGTGCAACACCATGTGATAGTGGTTACTTACGCCGAAGCTTTGGTAAATATGATTATATTATAATTATAATAACTCCATGTTAATAAAATCTATGCCAGGGCATTAGTTGCACCTTACCGACGATAGATGTCAGTCAGCCAACATGCCAATATATGTACCAGCCTATAAAAAGACGGATCTGAATAAACAATATAACCTAGCAATGAAATCACAACATACGTATAGTTTTGTAATTGATAAAATTACACCGAGATAACACTATGTTGTTATGCGTTGTATAGCATCAATTCCGTCTTTTCTTTGAGTCATACATGAGTAATAACAATTACACGAAGTTTTTTTCCGCTAAATTATAATTCGCGACTTTTATAAAACAATGGCCAATATCTTTAGGAGGAAATTAGTAGTAGATGGCCCAATGCCATGATCCGTCAACGCCTAATAAGAATATTTATGTCTTCAAATATAACGAAGAATACCGGTCGTCGTTTTAATCGTAACGTAAACTACTGTTGAATTACGCCTTGACGCAATATTGTACTAAGCAAATAAATTAAATTAAAATATTGCTCTACATTGAACAGAATCCTCCAGTTTCCGCTGAAGTTCATAAATAGAAAAGCGTTGGCTACAGCCAAAAATTTTTA
Source organism: Lamproptera curius (assembly GCA_029286875.1). NCBI lineage: Eukaryota > Metazoa > Arthropoda > Insecta > Lepidoptera > Papilionidae > Lamproptera > Lamproptera curius. The sequence goes on from JAGSMT010000114.1 coordinate 441,049, forward strand.
ATACGTGGCAATAAATTTCTAGAAATATTAATACTGAACGTTGGAAATAAATCCTAGCCGAAGTAGAAATTTAAAAATATAAATGGAAAAGATTTTTTAAGTTTTTGGTTTAATTATTACTCACACAGTTAAAAATACTTTGAATACCTTAGAATAGTTTGAATTAATGTTTTGTTAAATATTCCTTGCGCTTTTAAAAGATAAACGCCAATTATACAGTCAAGACAGTATTTGTATGCATTGTTGTCTATAATACGGCCATACGTAAAATATAAATTTTTAGTAAATATCAAAATAGAATCAACGGTCAAAAGCAAAATTTTATTAAGCACAATCGCTTGATAACAAAATAAATAAGTTAGAAAACTTAATGTACAAAATTGATACACAGTTAATAGTCCGACTTCCCTTAAGAGCTTCCTCCGAACCCTGTGTTTGATGAAGCCTACCATAGACAAGAGTCTGGAATCGTAAAATCCGTGTCAAAGTATTATATATGCTACCTCGTTGCTCCGCTCCCAATGCTCCGACTTTGTTCATCCTTTTTTAAATGATTGCTATTATTTGGTCCGATTTTTTTTAATGATTGTAAAGTTAGTAGTTTATAAAACAAATTTAGAAAATATCGCTTTCAAAAATCACAACCTCGTGCGATTAAATTGCAAACGCTGCCGAAACAGGAAAAGATATAAATAAAGTAGATTATACATAATTGTACTTATTTCAATGGTCTATAATAAAATCTATAAGCGCATAAATCTTTGTTTTAAAAATAACCCACATTTAAATGTAAAACATTGTTGAAAATGGCAATAGGGCACATTAAAACCTCATTTAAGGTAATATAGTGTAAGTTTACATACAAGTTAACGTTTCATTACATGACGTTATGATTTAATGAATACCTGAAAAGCTATTAGAGATTTAAAATGCAGTGGCGGAAATCGCCGCGTATTTTTTTGCAGAGGGCTCTGTCTTCTATTGCACTATATGATTATATATTGTTTGAAGTCGGTCATATTTATTGATTAATTTTCCAATTAATCTTTGTTTAAATTTCACTTGTTTGGTTAAAAGCTCACTTGGTTTGGTGTCAACTTAATTTAATGCGGCTGCTGCATCTGCTGGCAATCTTTTATTTTATTTTACTACTTAAAACCATACAAACTATAACTTAAAGTCTAGCAAACCTATAAGTTGAACATAGTGTATATATTCAACGTAAAGGGACTTAAAATAGATTTATTAGACCTATCTTTTTATTTATTAATTTATTTAATAAGGCTTACCAACTAAATACCTACTATAAAGTACATAATAAAATACATAATAAGTCTTTACAACTAATGGATATAATTAAACTTTTACAGTTTATGTACATATTTTAAATTAAAGGCAAACACAATATTGACTTATAACATATTTTCTAGAGAACAGAAACCGATTTAAATAATAATAAAAAAATAAAGACAATTCAAAAGTAAATAAAAACCTAATAAAGAAAAATAAAGTAGTAGTTAAAGATTTTAAATTATGTGCAAAATTTATACAATTTCTTTTTAAAGTTGATAATATTTTCAGAGAAGATATCGATATCACACTTATGGAGTAAAGCATTATAAGCATGTTTGCTACTGATTAGGCCAAAGGCGTGTTTTTACCGTATTTATTTTTGGTGAATTTTATGTAAAAAGGTTTGTAATTGTGTGCTCGTGCATCTATCCCGGGAACGTTTATATTTATGTCCAGCAGAAGAGACCGACAATCCAGTTTATATGACAAAAGTTTATGGATGAATACAATGCTCATTATATCTTTTCGTTTGTGTAAAGTGTTGTGTTAAAATACCTTAATAGCCTTTTTTCGTAACTGGGCACCTTGTAATGCACTCCTTTAATGTAACTTAACCTAGCTACCATTTTACTTTGTACTTTTTCCAGACGTTGTACGTTATTTTGATACAAGGGATACCACATAACAGAACAATAGGTAATGTTGCTGCAAATCAATGAATAATATAGGCATTTTAAAGCTTTGGTGGATTCTTTCGTATTACGGTTTATGAAGGACATAATTTTCATGCATTTTTCAGGGTTATGTCGACATGGTTATTAAACACATTTCTGAATCAAGATGTACACTTAAATCTTTCATACCTACTACCCACATATCTACTTTGATTAGTTTATGGTTAGATATGTAATATTTAGTAGGGAATTGTTTTCGTTTTCTGGAAAACTTTATGTGGAAACATTTATTAATATTTAAATTTATTTTATTCAGACTACACCACTTCGACAGATTATTTATGTCATTTTGGAGCAATAGCTGGTCTTCTGTGCATTTAACAGTCCTAAAAATTTTTAAGTCATCCGCATACAGTAGGTAACTACTGTTTACTATAATCATTTTAAAATCATCTATGAAAATGCAGAACAATATAGGACCCAGAACTGAACCTTGGGAACTCCGGAAATAGCCTGGTAAATATCGGATGCAAAACCATTAACTACCACCCTTACCGTTACCGTGCATTAAAAATAAACTTTCAAGTTTTGTTACTAAAATGTTATGATCTACTTTTTCAAAAGCTTTGCTTAAGTATTTAAATATAGCGTAAAGTTCATGCCTTTGCTCATCTCAGACAAGACATTTTCTGAAAACTAACTTAATTTAATACAGTAGATCGTTTGGCAATAAATCCATGTTGTTATTTACTTATGAAATGTTGAATGTGCCATTTTAAATATTTGCTTATTAATCTTTCGAATATTTTTGCTAAAGCTGACAGTATACTAATCGGACGATAGTTACCAACATCACTAATATTCCCGGATATGTGGATTGGTATGACAAGAGCCTCTTTCCACAATCTGGAAATATTCCTTCAGAAATTAATTAATTGTAAATTATGCAAAGTGGCGTTGACATGACTTTAGCACACTACTTTAAGAATACGGGGATATTCCATCAAATCAAGCTCCTTTATATGCATCTAAATTATAAAGATGTTTTCGATAAGCATGTATATTTCTGTAAGCAATCTAGCAAAGCTTTGCTATTATTACGTGTTAAAACTGTAAGAAATCAAATGATTTTCATTGTTTTTAATATGAGGTAACGATTGTACACTCGAGATTAAATTGTAGACTGATTGGAAATGTTCAGCAAATAAGTCTGAAACAGTTTTCCGTCATGGGCAGTTTTGTCATCTTACCTTATCTCTTTTGGTATAGAAAAATTATTATCCGCTTGCTTCTTATATAACACCAAAATGCTTACCATTTTTGTCACATTATTTTGAACATTCTGTATATAAGTCTTATAACTTTTATTAATCAATGAATTCACATTCTCAACACACCACAACACACATTCACAAACACACAGACACACACCAAATTCATCACATAGGGATCAACGGGACTCCAGTCAAAAGCCAAGTTACAAAACAAAAATAAAAAATATTTTTTTGCCACGCGTGTTCCGTGGCAATGAGAAAGATAAAATATTTATATTAATTTTCGGATAAATGGAGAATATTAAAAACTTGGCCTCAGACCTGGACTCCCTGGCAATCGCAGAGATTATCGAGTGTAGTATAGATGATATTAAAAAGAAAATTACTGACAACAATCAAACCTTAAATATTATATCGCAAAATATACGTAGTATTCACTGCAATATAACAGGATTTCACTCTCTTTTACAAGCATCAGAAACGCCCTGGGATATCATTGTATTATCGGAATGTTGGTTACCAAAATCAAAACAAACACCAGGGATAAACGGTTATATACACGCAACAACGACGAATAACAAAACACAAAACGAAGGAGTTACCATGTATTGCAATAATTCACTAAACTGCATATTTGAAGAGCCTAATTTTGATGATGCCAACTGCCTTATTCTAAAACTTAACACCTCAACCTGTGTTATTGGTATCTATCGATCCCCCGCACAAAGGAATATTACAAAATTTATTGACTCTCTTGATCAAACCCTTTCAAAACTGAATCACTTTAAAAATATAATAATTTGTGGAGATATTAATATTGATCTGACGCCTTATAACCCTAACAAACATCACTACGAATACTTGGACATGTTAGCTAGTCATGGAATTCTCGCTGCTCACACATTACCTACTCATGGACGTACATGCTACGACCACATGATGGTTAAATCTAAGTCCAAGGTAAAATGTTTCGTAATCGATACGACTCTAACAGACCATTACACAGTAGCTCTCACCTTAAGCCTACTCCAAAATCTATCCAGTGAACACCAAAGCGTGTACCAAATTAATTACTCCGCTCTTGATATATTAATGACAAATATCGACTTTAGCCCTATTCTAAACTGTACCGACGCCAATGAAGCTGCCAACTCAATCACATGTCTGTTAACCAACGCTATTCAAAACAGTTTTCAAAAGTCAAATAAGCCCAAAAGACTAATATTAAAAAAACCTTGGATAACCAAAGGTCTCCTAAAGTGTATTAGAAATAGGGACAACCTACATAGGAAATACAAACGGGATCCTGAAAACGACATTCTGAGCACTACCTATAAACGGTACAGAAACTTCTGCACGATGTTAACAAAGAAGGCTAAAAGAGCATACGAAAAGCAATGCTTAGAAAGCGCACGAGGTAACCACAAACAATTATGGAAAATAATTAAAGAAATAAGTGGTTCTGATAACAAACAAGACTACTCCCGGTGCCTAGTTTCAAATGCTGCCCCTAAAGAGAGTGTAAATAATATAAACAATTACTTTGCGAGTATCGGAGAAGACCTGGCTAACAAAATCTCTTCAAACCCCAAGCCCTTATCACCACACACCTTCCCAATCCACTCTTTTCCCAAAAGTCTACTAATGGCCCCAATGCTAGAAGACGATATCATTCGAATCATAGCCACCCTAAAAGAGAAATGTGCTGTAGGAGTAGACCAAATCTCAACCAAAATCGTTAAAAGATATACCCTCCTTCTCAAGCAAACCCATTGCCACATCTGTAACTTGTCTATCTCACTAGAGGTTTCCTTCATCGTTCAAAAAGCTCCTTATCAAACCGATTTATAAAAAGGCAACAAAGACCAAGTAGACAATTACAGACCCATCTCAATACTGCCAACACTATCCAAAATCTTAGAGCGCATCATAAACAAAAGACTAATCAGTTACTTGGAATCAAACGATCTCTTAGCACCCAACCAATACGGTTTTCGGTCAAAGAAATCCACCGGCGAAGCAGTACATGATCTGGTCAACTCCATTGTAACTTCCTTAGACAAAAAAAGAAAATGCATTGCCATCTTTATTGACCTCACAAAAGCTTTTGATACAGTATCTATTCCACACCTTCTGAGTCAACTGGAAAGAATAGGAGTCAGAGGAATTCCCCTAAAACTGCTCACAGATTACTTAAGCAATAGAACACAATGTACCAGAATAGACAAATGGACAAGTGATGAAACCTTTATTAACTTTGGGGTGCCTCAAGGTAGCATAATTTCTCCAACCCTTTTTCTTATCTATATCAATACCTTGTGTGAGCTCCAACTCAATAACGGAGATATATTTGCTTTTGCTGACGACACAGCCTTATTCTTCTCCGGAAATACCTGGGAAGATGTGTACAAAAATGCTCAGGAAGGTCTAAATAGAGTAAGCGATTGGCTCCAGTCATATCTCCTGACGATAAACGTCGACAAAACAGTAATATTGCCCTTTGCACATAAAATCTACACCACCAGCTCGCCACGTAATCCAAGCCCACGAGTGTGCCTGCAATTGCTTAACTTGCCCATGTCCCGTGATAAGTAGAGTCAAAACCACAAATACTTAGGAGTAACACTGGATTACAGACTAACTTTCACAAAACATGCAGAATCCTTGCCTCAAGACTCAGAAAGCTGACCTACATTTTTAAAACTTTAAGACATGTGTCCGACCAAAGAACTATAAAGATGGTCTATAACTGTCTATGTCAGTCGCTAATCATTTACTGCATAACATCCTGGGGAGGAATAGCAAAAACAACCCTAATCCAAGTAGAAAGAGCACAACGAGCAGTTCTCAAGGTTGCGGCAGGCCTTCCTTTCCGCTTTCCAACGTCGAAACTGTACAAACACTGGGACGTGCTATCAGTCAGACAATCTTTTATACTTTATACAATCCTAAAGAAACACTCTCAGCTAAAATTTAAACCATATACGATTAATGAACGACGAAGAAAGGAAAAAGTTTGCCCATTTCCCCAACTGAAAACTGCAACATCGAAAAATTTCTTTTGCTACCTCGGTCCATATCTGTACAATAAATTGAACAAGCAACTTAATTTTTATTCTCATCCAAAAATTTCTTGTAAAAATAAAGTCACACGCTATCTAAAAAGCCTCGACTATACCAACACCGAAAAACTACTTGTATATATCAAATAGCACTCTTCATTTCAGTATCCTCGTCAACCTTGTCTAATATGCGTCACTATTTCTCGACATACTGCCCTCATAAACTTTTTTAATACACCCCTTACCACGACTACGACACCACATACATGTAAACACAAAATCACTACTCAAACTCATTCAACATGACATAACCCTACACTTTGACTTCCTTCACATAACATAGCGAAAAAAATAAAATAAAAAACCAATAGATATAAGGTCAAATATTAAAACTTATACGAAACTAATATTCGGGGGAGAGGCCTAGCTACTTGTAGCACAGGTTCTTATGTGAACCTATTTCAAGGGCTAGTCTCTTTACCAAAGAAATTGGCACCTTTGTAATAGTTTTAAGATACTTTATATAAACCTTTGTTAAAGAAAAATAAAAGATATTATTATTATTATTATTATTATTATTATAATTGGCCCTTGTCCTTAGAAGCTGATAGTCACATTCATCAGCGCATATTCTGAAATTTCTTCATCCTCTTGCGACATTTTTCTTTTCTTTCAAGAATAAGATTAGCTGCTGGGTATACCATTCTGGATATTTAGTACAAAATTTTACTTACATAACAAACAAACAAACTTTAAACGTACATAAAGTATTATCCAAGCATACAATAATTACTTACTAAGATCGCCTAGATAAAGTAAAAGGTATTGGTACACATACAAAGAGTTGAAAGAATACTGGTAAATTCTTTTCACGTCCGTTAACATGTCCATTAGCTTTCCCATAACTTACAACGTACATGTAATACCTGTCTAGTAAATTGGTGAACCTGTAAACTTAAGATACTTATATATAACGATATAACCATGTAAAAGTATCTTACACAACGTAAATGTATTGCAAAGCGGTATTTAATTTGGTCAAAAATAATTGTTCTAAATGGTACAAGGAAATAAATATCTAAATGTTCAATATGATTCATTTATTTATTAACCGGAGGTAGAGCAAACTCCGGTTTCTTATAAATTATGTAGAAAAGTACATTAAGGTACAGGCTTTCATGTAAAAAATAAAATTCTTGCGATATCTTTGCATGCCTTTTTTAATTCCAAAGCGGTACTTACTTAAATAACATGCCTCGTAAATGCCTAAGCAACAATATCAAAAATTTTAAAGTAAATTAAAGGGTATTTATGATTACATCTGCTACATATTTTCGAAAATAAATATTCATGATATCTGTGATTTGACACGTATATTGTCTTTTATATATATTAAATAACTTTGTACTTTACTTTGGGTTATATTTTCTTAATATAAACGCTGACAAGCGAAGTTATTATGAAAATCAATATTGATATAATCATACACTCGGTGGACTATAATACTATTAAATACTACCTACTATGTAGTAGAATTCTATGTAATATAATTCTAAAGTTTCTGTATAACTTTCTCTAAATAATTTCTTATCTTCGTGCTATAGCATACACTAACGTAAGCTACCACTATCGTAGTGTTTATGGTATATGGTATATAAAAGATATTACCTATTGTAGCTGCAAACCAAGCAGGCCTCAGAAACAGTAGATTGAAGGTTACTTATTGCTCCCACTGGCCGGACCATAACCGTAAAATATCTAGTACTATATATAACATTCCCTTCATTAAACGAGACAAAGTTGATGGGACACATTTCTTTAATAAGGATTCGTTAGAGTTTAATTATTATGTCAACCAACTTATCACATCCTAATATGTTTTCTATCTTTAGAAATAACTTTCTGTTAAACACGAATATCAGCACTGCTGCCTTTCATATGTAATAATAGAATTTATGTTAAAAAAAACTTTCCAAAGTTATGCTTTAGTAAAATTTGTAGTTTTGTTATTGATAAAATAACACCAAGATTACACTGTGTTGGTATGCATTGCATTGCATAAATTACGTCTTTTTTTGGGTCATACATGAGAAATAACAATTACATGAAGTTGTTTTCCGCGGGATTATAATTCATGACTTTGATAAAACAATGGCCAATATCTTTAGGAAGAAATTAGTAAGTCATTGGGCTATTATCCGTCAACACCTTTTAAATTTATATCTACTAAGAATATTTATGTCTTCAATAATAAACGATGAATACCGGTCGTCGTTTAAATCGTAACGTAAATTACTGTTGAATTATGACTTGACACAATATTGTACTCCTCCAGTTTCCGCTGAAGTTCATAAATAGAAAAGCGTTGGCAACAGCCCAAAAATTTTTAATACGTGGCAATAAATTTCTAGAAATATTAATACTGAACGTTGGATATAAATCCTAGCTGAAGTAGAAATTAAAAAATTTAAATTGGAAAGATTTTTAATTTTCTTTTTACTTTTGTTTTTCTTATTGCTCACACAATTAAAAATACTTTGAATACCTGAATAGTTAAACTTATGTTTTGTTAAATGTTCCCGGATCCTTTTAAAGATACACGCCAATTTTACAGTCAAGTCAGTATTTGCATGCATTGTTGTCTGTAATACGGCAATTCGTAAAATATTTATTTTTAGTAAATATCAAGATAGAGTAAACGGTCAAAAGCAAAATTTTAAGAAACATAATCGCTTTAAAACAAAATAAATAAGTTAAAAAATGTGATGTACAAAATTGATACACAGTTAATTGTCCGACTTTTGCGACCGAAGCTTACCATCACATGACTCACAAGAATCTGGAATCATAAAATCGGTGTCAAAATATTATATTCCATTCCATCCATTCTTTTTTTAATGATAGGTGTTACCATTTAGCATTATCAATATCAAAATTAGTAGTTTCTAAAATAAATTACGAAAATTTCGGCGTCTGAAATCACAACCTCACGCTATTAAATTGCAAAACCTGCCGAAACTGTAACAGATAGAATTAAAGTATAGTATACATAATTGTACTTATTTAAATGGTCTATAATAAAATCTGCAAGCGCATATGTCTTTGTTTTAAAAATAACCTACAATAGGCATTTTAATATAGTGTAAGTTTACATACAAGTTAATGCATTAAAAAATCCTCATTTGATGTGAGTAAAACGTTTAGTTCATGACATTTTGATTTATTGTATACCTTAAAAGATATTAGAAATTTAAAATGAAGTGGTGGAAATCGCAGGGTAATTTTTTGTCACCGTCTTATATTCCGCAATATGGTTATATATTGTTTGAAGTAGGTCAAATTTTTTTTTGTTTAAATTTCACTTGTTTGGCTAAAAGTTCACTTGTTTTGTTATCAACTTATTTCAACGCGACTACTGCATGTGCTTGTCATCTTTTATAAGATTTTACAACTTAAAATCGTTGTAAAAGTTGAACATGAACATAGTGTACATATTTAACTTAAAGTGATTTAAAATAGATTTATTTTGACTGAATGACTTTTTTTAAAACAATGGTCTACATTGATTGGGGTTTTGATAACTCTGTAATATTTTAAAGATGCTAAGCGTAATAAAATCTGTCATACTTATATAAACATGATGTTCGTAATATATATACATGTTGTTTCTAACTATGTATATGTTTTAAAATGAAGTCGTTAGCCTCCGTACCATCCAATGAGTCATAGACAATGCTTTTTACGAATTAAGTCCGCCACTATTCTAAATGGTGCATGAAGTTTTAATGAATAAATTTTACTGTAACATTAAAAGCGACTCGTATTTTCCTACTTATTAATGAATTTAAACATTTAACTTCTTCCTTTGATAACATTTTTTTTGTAATAATATTATGACTTAGTACCATAACTAAATTTAAGTTAAATAAATAAATTTTCTAGTGTTAATTTTAATTTAACAAAAGAAGAAAATTGCAATTTTCGACACCTTATATCATCATGAAATGTTGAGTTTCTATTTATTAAACATGACAAAAGAATAAAGGAAATGAGTAGGGTGCGGTAAGGGCTGCCGTGATTGCCTCCTTTTATTCCGCCCCACAAAGAGACGTATAAAGGTTCTATAGACACGTTTAATAACAGTTATTTTACAAACGCACCAGATAAAAAAGCCTTATCTTTGTTTTTTTTTTTCTAAAACAAGACTACTTATTGTTACGGGTAACACTAAACTTTTAGTTTTAAAAAAGGAATTATTGGTAAAAGTAAACATTTAATTTAGAAACTTAAGAAGCGAGTATAGTCAATAAAATAAATCAAAATCTCAACATTATATTGGATATTTGTTTGTTAATGCTAATACATTTTTATTTTGCCAACTGATATCTTCGTTATGAGGAATGGTAACGACGTAGTTTCTTTCTTGATTAGCCAGCCAATGTGGTTAACGGTGCTGTTAGCTCTTTAGTTGCGTTTTAATTAGCTGCTTGTTTGGAGATGTTGGTCAAAAAGTTTTGGTATTAGTATTTATCAAGTATTGGGTCGTATTATATTATAATAAGGATTCACGATTTAGCTTAAATTAACTTCACATTTAACATTCATACCAAACACACATTGTTGTCATCGACATGAGGGTAAGTTTATAGTTGACGGAGTGTTTGTGTTGTGTTTAGAAATATTACATTACAACTACGCAAATTTACCGATTTCCCAAAAGAAAGAGTACTCAATTCAGAGCGTATGTTTATGTTTATAGTTACTTCGTCACTTCGCTCCTAGAGCTGTGATTTTAATTAGAGAGCGATTCGAGCAGTCTACAACCTGGGCGCCAAAGAAACGCTACGAAAAATTTTTACTGAAATCAATGTAATGACTGTTTTTCTCAATATATATTTGAAAATATTATGTATGTTCAAAAACATAAAAATGAATTTGTAAACACACACAATATAAATACTAGCAATGAGCATAAATTTGTTTCTCCAAAAACTAGGCTCCGAAAAACAATGAAATCTTTCATGGGACAATGTATACAACAAAATCCCAGAAAACGTTCAGCTATTATCTGTAAATAAATTTAAAAAAGTTATAAAGGTGCCTTAAAGGAAATTATTGCTGTAATGACTACTTGACAGATAACACACTCTGGTAATGAACTGTTCACTCCAGGCTATTTCAAACTATTAAAATGTGATATTTATTGATTAGAAAAACTAAAAAAAAATTATTCTCACAGTCCGATGTGACGAAAAACTGACACGGCCGAAGAGAGATCAGGCGCAGGCCCGATTTTGTCATCCCTAGCATGGATAATTGCCCTTTGTAGGCAAAAGACCTTGTATTCCGCCGGCATTGCCTTAACCAAAAAGGAAACAACAGAGAAAAGTTGTTGAGTCACCACAAGATTCCAAAGTGATTATTCCACTAGGCTATGGAGGCAAAAATACAGTGGTTGTTTGAAATATAGCAGTTACCAACATTACGAGTAAAATCTGAATGCGCCAATGTTTAGAAATAACTTTGGGTTCACAAGATTTAATCTAGCACTGGATATATAATCTAAGCAAAACGAAAATACTGCACCTTAACGATATTTTAATTTATTGAATATTTCGAAACTAGATGATACCACAAAATATTTTTATTCATAAGTAGTCCAATAACTAAAGCTTGATTTGCAACCAGAATTTAGCCGAGATGATCAGAATGATCGATCATCATCGATTCTTGGTTAATAGAAAGCCTGCTAATAAAGCTTTTTTCCATTAAGACTATGAAATATTATTACTATTCAAACATATTATATTGCAAATCAAAATGCGTAGCCTACATACACAAATAAGAATAGAGAAGTCCATTCAAGAAAAATAACTCTTTTACCTGTAATGTGCTAACGAAAAAGGAAATCTCTTAAACTACAATGAAATGTGTTTATTCAAATCGAATGTTTGCCTCCGGATATCGACCTGAATATTTATGATCTCCTCACCTTACACGTTTAGGGGAATTTCGAATTTAAAATGCATTTTATCGCTTTAGTACGATAAATATAGAGTCTTTAAATTAATATTGATTTTTAATTTACGTTTATTTGTTGGCTATAATAATAAAATGCATTGTATGTTCAATGTATATCAAGAGTTCATTGTCAATATATCTACAAAAAAGTGAGCATAGAACACGGAAATGTTATAAAAAATATAATTTTTTAATATATTTTATAAAAAATATTATTTTTATAATATATTTCCACGTGCGGATCAACAGCTATTAGTAAATATTTGTATTTATTAAAAAAACAAGTGCACTTAAAACGTATAAAATCATAGTAAATTTATTGGGTCACGACAATAGCTTGAAGGATTCATGACACGAGGCAAATTATAATATTCGTGACGCAAGCAGAGGCACTCATCTTTCCATTAGACGCTTGAGGAACTTGCGCGACGACGGAAAACTAATTACGACCCTGCATCCTGTAGGTAGCTTACGTAAATAATCCTTATGTGAACGTTCTGGAAACTTCGATAAAGCTTCTTTACATTATTTATGTATTTCTTTATTAACACTTTATGTACAATTACAGTACAATGGCGGACTTAATGCCAAAGGCAATTTCTGCCAGTCAACCATTGGTAGGTTTAGAGAAAGTTGAGTAGCTGCTAAGTGAAACACATTACAAAACAAAGTACATTATTATTTCTTTTAAGAAAATCGATACATTTTTGATGTTAAATAATACAAATCAAAAAAGAATTGGTACGGGCAAACATACAAACACATTGCAACGAATTGGTCAATTGTCAACATAAAGTCAATTCCTATATTTTTGTTAAGAAAGTGTTAAAATTAAGTAGGTAAGGGTAATAAATAATACATTGAACTTGGTAAATTATTTCTATGATATCCATTTCCTGTAAAATATTGTATTATGAAGCAGAGTTAATTTTTTTATTCACGTTTTAGTATTAATAATAAATATTTTTTCTAGATTTTATTACGTATACAAAAACACACCAGAGCAAAATTACGGGAAGAATAATTTACTGTTACTTTTCGATAGGGGACTGTTGGGTTAGGTCCACTTCTAATCAATCACTGGCGAACCGTTCTTAACGTCGACCAACAACACTATTGATTAACATGTCCATACATAAAATACTACAATATTATAACAAGTCACAAAGAATAATAGTCAAATCTTAAAAATATTACATCTACATTTTACGCTACAGTAATAAAACAAATCCGTGAATAATTAATATCAATATGTGACCATCTTCGTGATGATGTGACCATCTTTACATACATAAAAGTATATAAATATCGCTAAGTATTAAAGTTTAAAGTATGTGTACAAGCTATTTAACATTTATTTTTATCAGTAAAAAATTGTCGTCAATTTAAACACACAGATGGCCTATAATAACTGCCAGTTGGTCTGACAACCGGGACCGACTTTTTACAGGCCCATACGATGCATGGACTATCTTACAGTTGGTTAATTGATAGAATAACGATAACACAAAGAAGTTTCCCAGCATTTTGAATCCACGAACTCCAGTTTGTGCAGCAAGGACAAATAACATTAGGTCACGGTGAAAGATAAATGTTAAATAATCGTAAATTAATTTAAAACTTGTTGCCTGCGATTTCGAATGCAAGAAAAAGGTAGCAACTTCCACTAAGTCTCGTCAAAATCTAATCAGCCATTCCAGAGATTATCCAAAAAAAACAGCAGACAGACAAGGATTTAAAAAATTGTTGTTTTTTTATATGTATCAGTTATATATCACAATGTAGTTATTTAAAATTGGCTATTTGAATGTTACAAACAAATACTCCTTAATTACTTGCATTTATAATTAATTGTTAATAAATTGACAAATATATATTTTTCTTTTCCATGCAGAATAGTCCATTTAAAGTTGTCGAATGTTAACACGTCCGGAATCGTTTTCAGGTATTTTTTTGGCGAGCGGCAACGATATCGCTCGATTGATTGGACAAAGCACTTCCCAGAGTATTGGCTGCTGCTAACTGGCACAAAGCAATTCAAAGCAAATAAAAAGTACAGGGTATTTTTTCATTTAAGGATTTATTTTACCTAAAAATTGGATTATTTTTTGATACTTTTAAACGTGTAATTTAATACAAACTATTTTTCTTTTTTAAAAATGACTTATTTTATAATTACATTCCATACTCATAAAATCAAGGCTTTCCGTATTAATCAAATATTTTCTTCATTATTGGTGGTAGGCCAGATCTTTCACGAAACTGTAGTAGCGTGATTTTTTAAAATAAATTGCAATAAAAATCGGGATAAACAATGCATTATTATCTACATATAACTCATAAACGTAACCTATTTAATTTCATTCAGATTCAAACGAAATATAAAGAAGCACATACGCTGGTCTTTTTTGTTTATTTAATTAAAGTTACATAGATGAAAGATATAATTTTTTTAACATCTATCTCAAACCAACATACCAAGAAATTATTGACAGATAGATAAGTTCGTAAGTGTTAAATCGCTTGACAATTAAGAACTGTAAATTAGCAATTGTTTTGATGCGAGTAAGTTAGAAATATTTCTATACATTTTCTGTTTGGTTTGGTGTTTAGTTTTAACAAAAATCTTGGCTAAAAAAGTGTAACGCCAAAATTTTTAAGTTTGTTGCTTGTACGACTCTCTTGTATGGTACCAAAAATTATATTCATTCAATTATAGGCATAACAGGAATTTTATGCTCCTGTACCTGGGAAACGTGTGTTCATCTTCACATCTTTCCAGGAAGCCCGAATGGTTTGAATGAAGTGGAATAGCGGAATTTTGTATAAAATTTATTTTATAATCGGAACAAACAAGTGCACATTATTAATGTTTACATATCACTATAATAAAAAAGTTTTTATGTAAGGAAGTTTGTAACTTTTAACTCAGAACTTTTGTTATGGATATTACAGGAACTTTACTATAAGTTATTAAAATGACTAATGCATCTATTAGTATGTTTAAAATATAATAAAAAGTAAAACATTGGCAAGCTATTCAGACACATTCCACAAAATCCTTGAGAGCTTATAAATGTACTATGTTGTTTTGATGATTATTATCACTAATTACAATCACCATGCGGGTAATACTGCGGAGCACTGCTAGCAACTTATTTAACACGGTTCGTAATAAAAACAAAAAAATATTAAAAATGTACGACCGATGATTTAGACAACATAGAAGGAAGCTAATGAGCTAATCTTCATAATTAACAAACATAAAATGTTTTGACTACCTTTCATAAACGCACAAACCAAGGAATGATTGACAGCTTTGGTAGGTAATTTATACATTACAATATAAGATAAGTTCGTAAATTTTAAATCACTTGAAATTAAGTTTCAAAGACGAATTTCGGTAACCTCGCTAAAGTTTTATAAGTTATTTCCCGGGCATCATCTCAATGTAAGTTAATCAGAGTAATTTATCTTTGTTCTCAGTTTATAATAAATAAATAATTCCATTAACCTTCTTTCTATTTAATACGGGTGTTAAAGGTTCTAATACTGTTTTTTGTATTATAAACATCATGTATACTCGTACAATAAATTTTAAAATACACGTTCAGACTTTTTTAGATTAAAAACAAAAATGGAAGTGAATTTATGATACGGCCTGCCATGCCATTCTTGCATTGAATATTACCATTAACTTCATTATTAAACCGGAACACAGCATTGTTTTCATGCTACTGCTTTGCGACTAAAAGATTCGTTTGTACGTTCGTATAGCACTATCATTATATTCGTAATATTCACGTAAATCCTATACAAATATACCTTACTGAATATTACTCGTTATATATTTTTTATTTCTTCTTATAATCTTATAATTTATTTTATTTTTAAAATAAAATTAGAACTCACACTTACTAAAATTAAAAATTTATAGGTCGACTAGCGTTTGACTGACTTAAATGTAATAAAAAAGGTTATTTATGTTAGAGCGTTTACTTTACGCGTTTTTTTTATGTACGTTTTAATAAGTTAATAAAAAAAATGGCATTGATAATTAATGACGATTTTTTTAACTTAAGTATTGAACATAACTAAAAATTTTAAGTATCTGCTTCTATACAACTGCATTTTTATACTATAAATAAACTATCTGAATTAGGGAAAAGTTTACTAGTAAAGAATTGTCAAATGTTGAGGCTTTTTTAATTTAAAGCTGAAAAGATCAAAGTACTAGGGAAAATAGTTCAAATAACAATGGCAACGGCTGATACAGAGGAACTGGCATAATTTAATATTACGATAGGAAGTTAATTATTAGAATATTCAGTTGAAACCCTAGATTAATTCCCAGTAATTAATTTACGCACTGAATATATGTTAATTAATTATTTTAAGTTAACTTCATAATCCAAATATAATGAACATTGCATTAGTAGATAAAACATTACGTTAATGGAAATAACGAGCGTTTAACAAATTGTTTATACAAATTGATTCATATCACCTAATTTAAATCAATTATAAAATTTGTATAACTTCTCATTCAAAGTGAGAAGCACTTTGAATAAAGTGAAGCTATGAAAAAAGAAGCAATTATAAACCAAGACGATTTTGAATACGTAAAATTCTGTCAGTTAAATATTAGGAAAACACTTATATTTTATATATAAACAACATCGTATTTACGTATATAAATTTTAACTTATTTTTCAGATAAAATTGCCGCGAAAGGAAAGTTTTAAATGTTTAAATTTAGCTTAACTTTCTAAGAAGATATCGGATCACCTGTTAAATTCGATAAACGAGCCCATCAAAGTAATTCATTCAGCTACATTTATCTGTCAGACGTAATAGATTGACTAAATTGAGTAATTAAAAATATAAATTGAGGTAACTAGGGCACATTTAAGGTTTTTTTTGCTTTTTCAAAACTTTTACTGTTTTAAAACGTTCGCTTAATCATTTCCCCACGTTTCATGTAATAATGAAGTATTAACGTTAATGATATAATAGATGAAATTGTCGTAAACAAGGTCTAATGTCAAGCTCAATTGACACTATAGCGTCGGGCACTCCTATTGGTTCAACATCTCTAAGGATTGTACATGGCGTCGAACAACCAATGACAACGCGTTCGCTTCTAGTGCAATTAGTATTTGACATCAGATTTTGTTTAAGTACATTCCATTTATTATTTCACTTGGCTATAGGTTTAATTATTTCATGATTATACCAAAAAGCTGTATACAATCAAGAGTCAATTTAAACTGAGTTTAGAATGAAATTTATTAACGCTTAATGCGTTATAAATTTTAATGCTTCAGGTTTTATTGGTCAATCGACGCTATTCCGCTACTCTGAGGGCATATTTGCATAGATTCCAGATGTATGAAATTTTTAGAAAATTGTAAGATTTAAAAAAATACTTTTTTGGTCTATTCATCTAGAAAGATATTGTAGTGGGATTTCAATAACACTAACACCCCTAACTAATATAAAACCATAACACTACTTTTGTATAATTCTATTCACCAGATCAATCTTTTCTTGGTATCGAAATATAAACATTTGTTTTCTAAAATTTAGGATTTTGTGCCTAAAAGAAGCATCACAGCCATTGTGAAGATGCTGTGAAAAAACTGTGAGAAAATTTGTCATTTCAAAGTTTTTTATGACATCTTGGATTGTACATAAAAACTGTGGCTAATGTACTAAATATAGAATCAATCATCCTAATTAAATAATAATACATAAGAAGCCTCTTCAAACATGACCACAATTTAAACATTTTATATCAAAGGCGGAGATGAGTTAACTGCATCTTTAATCTTTTGCTTTGCTTTGTAGAATCAGCAAAAGCTAGCAAGTCATTAGCACTACAAAGCCAAACCATTAACACGATGAAAGACTCGCAATAAAGTATTTAAATGATTTTTTCTATTCTAAAACTAACCCAAGAATTTTAATTTTATCTTTATTAAATAAATTCTTAGTCTTGCGAGTAAGTTGAAACATAAAAGTAAAACTTAAATGCTTCAAAGAGCAATTTCTGAGAAACTGGTATAAGATTTTTTTTTAATTTACACTGTCACAGCTCTCGTAATATAAATGTTAAACTTTACATTGGTATCAAATTGTTTCATTACTAAAACTTTGGACGGGTTTATTTATAACAATTACCACCTGAAATTAAGGAAATCCTCTGAAATAAAAGAAAATTTACGATTACTTATTTAAATAATAAACACATCCAAGAAAGAGCAATAGTGAAAATGATTCTAATTAAGAAAAAAATTATATTTTTTTAATTGTTCTTGATTCATTATTCAATAACGAATAAGGTTGGTGGTTGTTAGAAAGAGCGAAATAATTTATCATATCAACCGTATAAAGTTAATATTTTAACGGAATTTTAACATGTAAATTTGCATATTTCTGAATTCTGGAACAGAAAGTAGTTCTTTATGGTAGTCATTTAGTTTTCCTAAAATTTAAGCAAAATCAAGAACCTATAACAATCATACTGCCTCCGTAGCCTAGTGGTAAGGGCGTATGCTTTAGAAACCGGAGGTCGTGAGTTCGAATCCTGCCGGACACGCAACAAATATTCATGGTTCTTTCCTAGTTGCTTAGAGCAATTTTGGCCAATCACCCAATTATCTGAAAAGTAAGATGATCTGCATTAAGCTAGTCCTATGTCCAGCAGTTAACTAACACAGACTGATGATGATGGTGAACAATCTACGAACAAGCTATTTGCATTTTTTGGTATCATCATTTTATTCATGGTTTTTGCAATAAGTTTTTTTTTAATTTTTTTTATTAAATTTTTATCTAGTTATGATCTTTATAGGGACAACCAAAAATCATTAATTTTTGTTTCCTTTATAAAACTCAAACAAAAATTTCATAATTTTTAGTTTGTCCCTATATACTTTTTCTAAGCATCACAGGGATCCCTTGCGAACCCAAAAAGCATCACCTAAATTTAACTTTATATAAATTTTTCATTTCCTAATTTCTTTAAACTGTTAATTTCACATACTCACATAGTATTATATGTGAGTATATGAACGAAAGAGTTCAAAGAATGCAATCGATGTTATTGTTTAGATCTCAGTAAGAGATATTGACGAAGTACAAATTGTAAAATAAAAAAAAATTCTAAGGCATTTTTGCATGAATTATAATGTTTACACTATAAAGTTATTAGGTCATTGCGATACACTTCGAATAAAAATAGTTTTCTAGGATTTAACGATTTAAGGGTCGTAGCCTAAAAAGGCTTATAACTTACAGGTTGTGGCCTATCTTATGTAGTTTTATTATGACTCTCTTTTTATTTTTAATGTGCGAAACATAAGGTATTTTCTAATTAAAAAATCTAATATAATCAACAATACTGATTTCTTTCTATAAAAATACAAAGTAGTTATCAATATCGATGTGATTAAATGATAAGCCAATTTGTATTCTATCTATCTCTTAATCAGAGCAACCTAGCCACAGAACAATCGAAATTGTTTCCAGGTATTTTTTGATGAGAAGCAATGATATTGCACATTGATTAATTACACGTCAGGTTTCAAGTTATGGCAGCTCACTCTCAATACAGGAAACAAAAAGGAAATGATGAATAGTGTAACTTTTTTCTTATTAATTTGTAATAAATATTTGCAGTTACGGTATATTTATCAAAACCTAAATATTAGGGCTTAATATTTATTGAACCCAATATTAAGGTTTATAAAGGCATAGTAAATATACGATTACAAATAATAAAACCTCTCTGGGATGATGGATATTTTATATTATCATGGAGGATGCTCTAAGAAAAATATTAACTCACAGAAGCATATTGTTGTATGTGCAGACTTTAATATAGACATTCTAACTGAGTCACCGACACATTGCAGTTTTTAACACTATTTCAAAGCTTCAATCTTCAATGTGTGTTTAATGAACCAACAAGATTAACACCATCTTGTGCCTCTTATATTGATAATGTGTTTGTAAATTGTAAAGTTATAGATCAGGCTGTCTTAAACGGTATTCGTTCAGCTCATAAGCTTTAAAAATACAGATCTCTTTAAGTACCCTGAAGTTACTTTCCTATCTTGTATAGACCATAACCAGAACAGAATTAAACAATTTAAGTATGTGTAATAGCAAGCTTCCAAATCTAAAATTGACTTTGGATCCTGAATAAAGAACTTTGGAGCATTGTTAATAATTTCCAAACAATGCTGTTTTACTAAGAAAGTTAGACAAGTAATAAAAACTGAATTTCAGTTACTTATTCTATGGAATAAGGCCTGTGAGTTATTATATCCCTATTATAGGATCAAAATCATTAACATCTAATGCAAAATTCATAATATGTGAGAACATAATCAAAAATATGGAACAAATTTTTGGATGGCTAAGGCAATTATTTAAATCATAAAGTCATCCCACTAATAAATCAAGACTACCTGTGATTATAAATTCGAAACAGGAAGAAACACAAAACAGAGGAATGACCTAGAACTAAACGTACAGGGTAAAACTGTTAAGGTAAAGGCTGAGGTACTACATAGCTCATGAAACTACAAAACACTAAATTCTAGTTCTGATTCAGCCTTATCACCCTAAAACTGTTGGATAGACAATATTTCCCTGATTTTAATTTTTGTAATTTAGCCCTATAGATATAGTGAAGCATTTAATAAAAATAAATAAAAAGAAACAGAAGACTTGTGGGGTTTATCACATGGCAAAAATTTAATAATTCAAGATATATCCCCATATTTGGCCATAATATAAATCATCTATAAGTACCTGTAGATTCCCACAGTAAATGAAATTGTAAAATATTACCAGTCTTTCAATTGGTTTACAGTTAATATTGAAAATTATGACCAACCTCTATACCCAGCACTTTAAAATTTTCGAAAAATTATGTTGAAAACTTTAGTACACTTTTCCAAACATGATATTTAGTGATCCAATTTGGTTTTACCAGAGGTAGATCAACAGTAAATGCTGGTATAAAGTTAGTCTCCATGTTCTACGGGCATGGGAGGATCGCTGCATTCTATTGGAATCTTCGTGATCTTTCCAAGGCCTTTGACTGTGGACCATGACATATTAATCAATAAGCTAAAAATTTATGATGTACGGGGGTTTGGTCTTGATTTTCTATCTTCTTACCTACATCAATGAAACAATAAAACGAAATGACACTCTTCATCTGACTCCCATTGCAGATGGGTGTTTCTCAAGTATCAATTTGGGACCTTTTGTTTCCTGGTCTATATAAATGACTTGCCTCTGGTAGAGGAGCAGACCGAGTTGTCCTTTTGAGATGACACTTCTCTACTGCTAAGGGTAAAAGTTACCATAACGTTGAGATACCAAATAGGGGCAATTGATTTGTGTCAAACTGGTTTGCGTCCAAACTTAGTACTTAACGCGAACAAACTAAATCCCGTTTACTCTTTGTAGTTGCGGTTTTCAAATATAAATTGACGATGAGGTCATTCCTTGAAAGCTCTACTACTTTCTGGATTTTCTAGATTCCAAGATGCAGTGGGGGCACTTTACAAACTTTTAGAAGCTATATGTTTTCCATACAAAATTAGGCAACTTGACGGAGGCAACTTAAAACTAGTTTGTACGCTACTTCAGCCTTATGTCCTATGGATTATTATTATGGGATCTGCGCCGTTTGAACACAATTTTATGCTACAAAACAAAGTTGTTAGGGCAATATACAATCAGGGTTCACGGGAATCTAACGTAATGATTTAATAAAAACTTTAATTTTAACTTTACCTCGCTATACATATTTGAAAATATTATGTACGCGTCAAAATATTATATTTTGCTAAAAAGATATTAGGCGCAGGGTCAATTGAGTCCTAGAACTACCCAGATTTAGACTGAACCGAACAAAAATCTTCATGTATAATAGTATAGAATGTATAATAAATTAAATGCCACAAAGCAACTAATGATTCGAGCTTTCGTAAAAGTTGTCAAAACAACAACATAAAAAAGCCTACTATTCTGTTATAAATTATATTGAGGACCAAGATGTGTGGAAATAGTTTATATTCTGCGCTTGCAAATCCCCTGGTAACTTAAAAAAAAATTATTGATCAAATTTTGTAAATAATAATATTTAAAATAAAAAACCGCAGAGTTACTTGCCGGTTCTTCTCTGGACGGGTCCGAGTTTGTGAACCGGTGGTAAATGGATAATTTTTGACGTTCATAAGTGCTCAGTAGAGCCTAAATTGAATTAATGATTTTGACTTTAAAAACAGGTTACTGATGGAATATTACGTACAAAATAAAAATAGAAGTTTTGCGTTTCATGGATTGACTGTTCGTCTATTTGATATATATGCAAGAATAATGAATATGTATGGAAATTTGAAATGTTATATAGTTATGAAATCTAAGTTAAATAAATTGTCCAAGAACACTATTTTTGAACCAACGACGTCAGAAAAACTGTTACATTAATATTTCAAAGTTAGTAAAAAAATAAGGTGCATAATTTTTACTCCAATTAAACACTTGATAGTGAATTATGTTTGCAGTTACTAAACGACATCTCTTTAGAAACTTATAAAATGAATGAACAAAAACTTATTATTTTGCATTTATAAATACACGAAAATATTTTTTTTTGTCGGAAAGGCAAAGATAGTGACAGTTTTTTGTTGATAAATGATCATTAGATACTATATTATTAGACAAAAGAACAAATACAATAAGTTAACTTGTGTGGCCTACTAAAATAAGAATAAAAAATTATCAAAATATAGTTTGTTGAGCCTAATGTACCAGTACAGTTGATATACCGTAGAACAGTAAAAACTTAAGGCGCAGTTGGCGCTTTGTTGAACTAGCTTATGCTATGAAAGCACAGAACATTCTTGCCATTTGGTACAAATAATGTATCACCCACCACCAAACGCCCATCTAACGCTCCAAAGAGGCAAGCGCATTTACCGTCAATAACTTTGGAATCGGCCGTCTTACTTTTAAGCCCCGCTCCGAGAACTCCAGGTAGTGTCACATTGCTTGTTATACGGTCTCAGTTCCGTTATCTTTTGCCCGCACTCATTTGTTAAATGACTCAGGACCATAATACTATGTTTAAGGGAAAGAAGTCCTCGCTACTTGAACCCTCAGCGTTCAACTGCCCGCAATCCTGTCCCCACGGCCAATTAGCTGGCGTAAAGCACTAAAACGCAAGAGTTCTAGGGAACCCAATGAATCCTTTTAGGCGCCACCACCCAGCCCATCCAACAAGACGCTTTTCCACCCCTCCGTCCTTCTCACAGACAGCGTCGGAGCCGACTCAAGGCACTGCCAGCCGCTGACTCTAACGCTCAGCATGCTAGCCATAGCAAAAGCTGCACGAGCAAGATGCATTACTAGTGAAGTCGCTAATCATTTGATCTCGACGACTTTACCGCTGCAGGAACGTTGATGGCTGGGCTCGTGTTCTTTTAAATACAAAATTGGTTAACCGCCTAAGGCAAAAAGATTGCGTCACTCACGCAGTTGTCATACACACCTTACACTTAGTAGTGTAGGACAATACTCATACACACATGAAATCGGCCTTACCGGTGTGGTCGAACTTTCACACCCTTTGCTACAGTTTCATAAACTGTAGCTTAACACCACATTGGATAGGAGCATTGCTGGAGTTTCTTGTGCCACCTGTTCTCCCAGCGCTAACGCTTTAATAAGTCAGCTCTCGATTCAGCTCGCTAACGGGAACCATAAAGTGACGGCCCAAGCCGAGGCTCTCCCTCTGGGGGACCTTGGTGCAGTTAGGTCACTTGGTGGGGAGATGCCCAGTGTCAACGGGCCCGGTATGTTCAAAGCGGTTTATACCTCAGAGCACGAGATCCTGTCAAAAAATCCTACAACCTTAAAATTACTTTTATGGTAATAAATAAGATGCAATGGAAGTTCTATTTTTGAGAAGCCTATATTGTAAAAAACGTTCGTTTGTGGTAAAAGCAGATTTTTAATTCAAACATTTAATGTACCATAAAATTATTAACTTTATTACGAGTAAAAAAATTAGTCACTGTCTTAATTAAGGATAATTTTACTTTGCAGCAAAAAGGATAAATATTTTCTCATAGAAAATTATAGCGTATTATCAACTAACTTTTTTATACATAATACTTCAATTTTTTTGCTACTTTTGTTTGATAAATATCATAAATGTATTATTTTAAGAATACTGTTACTTCGTACCTTAAACACTGCTTTTAATTTTGTGAATTTCAGCCATTGTTAGTACGACCTACTTTAAAATTAAGAAGCAAAAAGCCACTACGAAGCACTACCTATTGTATTGTGTAATTTCAATTTTGTTCTACACTTGTTCATTTTCTTATCTACGATTTACGCTAGTTGTTTTTATTATTATTGAGAACAATAGTAAATTAAATAAAATAATAATTAAATACAATAAATATAAGTAGTAACGCAATAATGCTTGTTGTATTTAAGTACTCAAAATATATACTAAAAACCAAATCTATTAATATGATATTATTATTTAAATTACAATACATCGATAATAAATACTTCTAACTAATCACGCAACTAATAACATCAAGTAGTGTAATATTTCTATCAATATTACTGTTGAGTTGTCACGATGATGTCAACCACTGAACGACAATTGACTACGTCTTTTCATAAATAAATTTTACGTTAGTCAAATTATACTTCGAATAGGTGTTAACAAAGTAACATCTGTTCCGATCCATACACACGGCGCTGCTTCGTTGCTGTGGATTTCGTTATTAAATATATGAAGACAAATTAAAATTTTTCTTTTCCATACTAATGCCACATAATAAAATTATTAATTCCCTATCGGGTGTACAGACTACATAAATAGAATCGGATATGCTGTGAATAAACACATGACAAGATGAGACATCTTTAATAGGCAGATCTCTATGCAAATCAAAAATTCGTATTTAAACTATTTAATTTCAAAACAACTAAAAATACTAAAATATAACATGTCACAGAGATTTTTTTCAGAAATACTAACGCTCTGTTGGATTGAATTTCAGTAAGCGTCATTTGCCAATACTGTTGGGTGGGGGTCCGTCGAGTTCGGTCCACTTATAATCGATCAGAGGCCAACCGTTATCAAAGTCGGAAAAAACTATTGACTCTTTGTGATAGGAACGAATGAAACCAATGTGAGACCGAGGGAACGTATATTTACTCTTATATACATAATCTTATAATCTGTATGAAGTCTAAATACCGAAAAATTTTTTTTTTTGCTGGTTAAAGTTGAATGATAAAAATGGCGTATATAAAAATACATTATTTTTGAAAAGTAATTTTAGGAGTCTACTTTATCAAAAGACCTTAGTTACTCATTCTAAATAGGATATTTGGAATGAGTAACTAAACAACTAACAATTTAAAATTTATGCACAGCATTAGAATCCGCCCCCCTGATAACGGGAAATGGTTAAGTGAAAGAAGAATATATGTGTGTATACCTAAGTTACATTGGAACGTTTGCTTAAATTTTTAATTGTTTAATTAATTTTATATAAATAAATAAATGTAAAAATGCATTGACATTTATTATTTTAAAGCTGTATCAAAACTCAAATATCACGTGAGATATTAAAATTGTTTTTGGTAAAGCTTTTTTCTTAGGCAATATGCATAATTTTTGGAGATTTAAATTTTGTTAAAATAAAAGCCAAAAAAGTTTCCCAATAAAAGTTTAAATTTTAATTATTAATTTTTTAAGATAAATGTATATAAGAAGAACGAACTTATGTTCAATAAATTATTTAAAAAAAATTGAAATAAATTCTTTCGCTTTTCCAAACTAAACATCTATTTCGGATAAAGGCGAGTTCATAATTTCCCTTTTTTCTTTATTAGTAAAAATGAAATTTTGAAACAGAAAGAAACTTCTTAATTGCCTTATTTTACTGCCCGGTTTTGATAAAGTTCTATACCCTCTTTAAAAAGTTTAATTTTTAAAAACCACTTGCTTATAACCGAAATTTTAAACATACATATCTGCTTTAATTATTCTTTCTTATTTGTAAGCGGTTGATAAATCAATTTTTGTCAGAAATTTTCCATTTCAATTGATGAATGTGTTAAAGTTATATCATAAGTGGAACTTGTAAACAACAAGTTAATATGTTAGAGAAGGAAGACAAAATGTTTCAACTATTACTTTTCGTATTAAATTATAATGTTAAGATTAGAATAACGATAAACATATTCTATGATGTTTGTTTCTAATCACCGTTGCATTATATTAGAATTACTTTATAAGTCAGATTAACTATTAGTAAAATAAAATTTATAAACATAGGTATGGTTCTTCAAAGTTTTATATTTAATATCCTGTGCGTATCCATGTCTATGGATTCAGTATGTACCTTAATGCCTTAAATGAAATATCTTAGGAACAGACCAAATATTTCCAATTTCTGCTTCAAAGCTAACCTCCAGGATTTTTGTCTGATATCTCTTAAACACCTCTTTATGAAAAAAGTAACAATTTTTTTTTGGTAGTTTGACCTTCAACAAAATTACTGCCTATAAAAAAAAATTTCAATTTCAGAATAATAAATATATAATCAACCGACATAGTTTCAGATTATTGCTCTATTTATATATGAACAGGGTGACATAAAATATTCTTAATTTATTATCCGTTTAAAAGTTACCCGATTGTACCTTTTGCTAGTAATAGCGCTATTATAAATTTTTACGTACACCTTTAAAAGAAAAAGAAAAATAAACTATATAGAACCTCTATATGTATATATGTAATATATGTGTAAAAAAAGTTCACTCGTAAAAGTATGTATATGTACTTAAAAAATTATTCAGTATTTTAGTTTTTTTGATAAGTTTTTAATTTTGATTACAACATTAGTTCTGAAAACTTCCTATACATTGGTTCTTTATTCATAAAAGAAATATTTTCAATAGTGAAAATGGATTTTGGTCTGTGATCAAAGGTTCTATATTGCCCTTTATAACTTTCCTAAGTAAAGGAGTCCAAGTGCTGCTCATCTCGTACCTTGCGATAAAATGCCAGGAATCTGCTATATATTACCTAAGTAATACTACCATAAGCTACTAAGTAATAAAGGTTATGCTTTATATACATAATTCATTAAAATTTAAAAAATATACATAAGACAACAAGATCAAATTTTACGTATCATATCTAAAAATTGTTTTTAAAATATTTTTATTTCCATAATTTAATGGACAAAAATAAGACTCAACATTTTACATTTGTCTAAAATTCCCGTGCCTGTCTGGCTTTCGTTACATTTAAAAAATAAGTTATAATTTCTCAAGTGACATAAGTTTGTTATTTTACATTTTAAATTTT
This sequence comes from Lamproptera curius, assembly GCA_029286875.1. Classification (NCBI taxonomy): domain Eukaryota; kingdom Metazoa; phylum Arthropoda; class Insecta; order Lepidoptera; family Papilionidae; genus Lamproptera; species Lamproptera curius. The sequence goes on from JAGSMT010000114.1 coordinate 468,809, forward strand.
ATTAACCACGCTTTCAGTGTTAATACAACAAGCCATTCTGATTAGCTTAAAACAAAACCAACAAAATTAAAATAATTTTGTTATTTGTACCGGTTTATTAATAATTTACTGACTTAAAACCGTTTTTTAATCTTCAAACAGACTCCAATTTTATTTATGGTATAGATTTAAAACTGCATAATGTTTCCACATTTTAAAGTTGCTGTAAATCAACCATGAGCAAATAATAATTTATTTCTCCTTTTTATTTGTAATGAATCATTGGTCCCTTATGTAAGGAACAAATACACAAGACAGATACCTTATTTCTATTAGTCATTTCCTAACTTATTAGTCGAAGCAGGTAGTTTTTCGTGACGTCAGCTCCTAATCTACCCCATTTACCTAAATAACAGCTATAGCACAAAGCGACTGGCATGCAACTTACAAAACCCAAAGGGGAAGCTGTATTCAATGAATAGACTAGAGGTCTGAACATTCAAAAGCAATGACGCCTCACTGATCTTAACATCCAGCACCGAATTCCTACAAGTCCATCGAATGCATGGCGCATAGTAAGATCCCTTTCAAATATATGATACGGTTTAACGATACGCCTGCTAAAATAACTTAAAGGTGAATTATTTTTTGTGCTTATCTATATAGATTTTTGTTTTAAATTTGTAATAGCTAACTTGGATTAACATATTATTAAGATGTTTTACACTTAATATTAAGACAATTTTGGTACATTTATAAATTTTATAAAAAATGAATATGACAGACAACATTCATTTTTATCTAATTTTTATATAATATTTATCTTCTTGTTATATTTCTCCATATGCATATTCTCAATTTACTTCCTATGTATAATAGTCTTGATTTCCGAATAACTTACATACTTACCCTAAATTTTACCTTTTCAGCGTAATGTTTTCATCTATCTGAAGATTAGAACGATAATAAACCGATGAAAATTTGTTTAACAAATTGCTTTTGCCCAAAAAACCTTTGCGCTTTCATATATTTTGACTCACTGTCATCGTTACCATTTAATGTAAATCAGTCTTTTTAAAAAAAGTCCAAATTTTTCTTGTTTAACATAACTTGCAAACAAACAGTAAACCTTAATAAATATTTACCGTAAAATCAAATGTAAATTTATTTTAAGTTCAGGAAAGTCTAATAAAATCTGTTTACATATAAAAAAGAAAATAAGACTAACTTAGGACACTGATTAATTTGTTTCTGCTTAAATATATTATTATTTTTAAATATATAAACTAATAATATTTGTCCGCACTACTGCAAATGTAAGATTTTAACGTTAAAATAGATTGATTGTGATAACACTCTGCTCAATTGACAATAATAGGGATGCAAATCTGTATATTTAACTGTATATTACGGATATACAAAATGTAAAGAAGTTAAATATCGTTATAATGCATATATATTTTGGACAAAAAGCATTAGATTTTTATCTGGCTGGATATTAATTTCACACATACTCCTCCTTAGACTACATTCTGAAAACATGAAAGCAAAACTATTAAACCACTCCGAAGTGTAACTACTTAGATCGGAACGAAGCCTGCAGGTTTGAACTATAAATATTTATGAACTCGTTGCTTGACACGTATTAAGGATTTAATTTATATTCCCTTTGTTTGATGTTGTTTTAGTTATTTAAAAATAGGTTTTAGAGTTTATTAAGTATATCACCTACACACATCAGCCTTTATTGTCCACTGCTGGACAAAGTCCCCTAATCCCTATGCATTGGAGTTTGGACCATCCCAACCCCCTGGTCCAATGCTGGGTTGGTGGGTGGACCGACTATTTAATGCCCATCGAGTTTGATTCTTACATTTTGACATTGGATCGGCCCAATTGCCTAACCAACTAGAAACAACAATGAAAATTTTTTGAGTCCCAGGATTTGAACCTACCTCCAATTCTAAAACAAACACCATTAACATAGGCTAAGGCAGTGATACATTGATACAATTATAAATTTATATTTTTTATCACAATAAATGCACAAAAAGCAAACTAGGAGATTAGTATTCCTTTGTAGCCTAAAAAATTGAAAACTATCATCATTTACTCCATAATTTCCAGAGAATAATATAATTATTATGGTGAACCATTAACCAACTGGTAAATAGCTATTTTACCTCTTTACTAAACTTTAATAAAAACACACAAACACACAACTGTTGACAGAAACCATTTAGTTGTTTCATGATATCTTTTTTAATCATTCAATGACACAAACATGAAAACTTGCCTTTTAGGCGTCAATATTAGATTGTCACTTTCCATTAAGATGACGTTAATAAAATACCACCGTTAGCGTGTAAAATGATATGAAGAACCGCAAGAAATAGGTAAAAGTAATTTCGGCGACCAAATTCTCTTCCGGCTTTACGTATTGTTTTCATCTCCATGATAGATCATCAAACATGTGTCGCCAAAAACAAGCAATGTTTATATCCGTATATGAAAAAAGACAATTAATGATTAATGTTTAGCGGTTTCCTACAAGACCGTCGTGTAAATATTGATTTGTAGTGTAGTTAAATTAAAAAAAAAAATTCTTTGCCTTCTTTGATTACTTCTTATGATCATCATCAGCCTGTGTTTGTCCACTGCTTACATAGACATAGGTTTCCCCTACTGAAGGCCTTCTTTATTAGAGGGTTCTTGGTGTAATGCGGGCTGGTTGGTCGACCGACTTTTTACATGCCCATCCGACATATCCTTAGTTTTGACCACAGTGATCGGCCCAATTGTCTAACCAACAGAAAACAACGTACAAAAATTATTTTCCGCGGATTAATCCACGGGACCCGCTAAACCGAGGCGGAATTCTGTGGAGAAATTTATAAGCAGTGGGCGCAGGCCGTGCTTCTCGCGTCAGATGCCGTTTTGATCGGTAAAATCTCGTGCTTTCGCGTCTCCGCCATGCTTATGGTAGTATATCTGGACCTACACAAGTAACGCATTGTGGCATGTAGTGAACAAAATTATAAGTGATAAATGGTTTTGTGAAAACTTTTATTTGTTTGTAGAGTGCGTTATTCAAACATTATTCGTTATCATCATCATCATCTGGCTTGTCAGTCCACTGCTGGACATAGGCTTTCCCTTGTGCACGCCAACGTTTTCGATCTTCGGCTTATCACATTTAGCCATCTAGTCTCGTCTCATAGCGTACGTTTTATTATTGGATTGTTTCTGGTAGAATATAGGAGAATGGCGAAATGTAAATCACAACCATTGTAATTTCATTCCAAATAATAGTGAATAATTCACCTGTGCAATTTTCTTACGTCGTTACTTAATATTAAAGGCAGGTTCCTCGAACACATGAAATTAACATACATATTTTATTAGCGATATAAATACAACTTTTATACAAACTTTTAAAGTACTCAAGACCTTAAATTTCTTAATACAAAATTAACAAGTTGTAAGGTAAACTTTAAAGGTAAACTTTTTATTAAACGACAGGACCGAGGTCACTTTTAAAATGCATCTTTTTTTTAATACTCAAGCATCATCCCTGACGGTAGATTTTATTTTGTAAAATAATTTAGTTCTACGATACTCCTCTCTTAGTTTAAACGCACATAAAGTATTATAATTACTTACTAAGATCGCCTAAATAAACTTAAATATATTGTTAAAATACAAATAGGTAAAAGAATACTAGTAAATTCTTTTAACTTTTCTCCTCTGTTAACATGTCATTAGCTTTCCCATAACTTACAACTTACATGTTATACTTGTCTCGTAAATTGTTTAACCTGTAAACTTAAGATACTTTAATATAACGATATAAAAGTATCTTACACAACGTAAATGTATTTGCAAAGCGGTTTTTAATATTGTCATAAGGAAATAAATATCTGGATGCTCACTATTATTTAGATATTGTATTTGTGTGTTTTACTATGATATTTTAATTAATAATTGTTCTTATAAACACGACTAATTCAATTTTTTTAAATAGGGGCTTAAAAACGGAAGTACAAACTATTTTCCCCTAGTGGGTAGTAAATCCAAAAATAGTTTGTAATGAACACGGCGTTTATATATAACAAAGCACTTTTCAATGGAATGTTGAAACCTAATTAAACTAGCTAAGGTTAGCTCAAATTATCAACACAAGCAATTCTTTCAATTTTTATATTTGCTGTCGACACGAAACGAAACCTTATATTTTAGAAGACTAAAATTAATGACCATGGCAAATACGGATACTATTATTTTGTAATTAAGTAAAAGCTAAATTACAAAATCTTTTCTGTCTTAAAAACGTGTTATTGTATATTTGTTGAAATTAATCAATGAAAAATATTTTGAAAGGATTTATTTAATTCACTATTAAACGAAGCATGTTTTTTTAGTAAGAAGTCTAAACATTTGTTGTAACAGTGGTTAACAAGTCAGGCGGAAGAATTTTATGAGGAGGGCATTTAAAAACTGGAGCCATGTTATGACAAGTGCTTCAATATTCACGAAAATTATGTAGAAAAGTAGATTAAGGGCTTTCATGTTAAAATGAAATTATTGCGATATCTTTGCACGTCTTATTTTAATTACAAAACAGTAACTTAAAAAACATGCCTCGTATAGGGTATTTATGATTGCATTTAACAGTAGGCAAAATATTTTTAATATCATTTGAATCGTAAAAAACGGAAGGTTCAGGCTAAATAATTATTATTTTTTAGTTATTACAAAATTTCGAAAATAAATTTTCATGATATCTGTAATTTGACACGTACATTGTTTTTTTATACAATAATAAATAATTTTACTCTTTACATCGGGTTATATTTTGTTAATATAAATATAGGCTTTTAAAAAACGAAGTTATAAGGTAAATCAAGTATTATAAGCCACCTACTATGCAATACATATGTATCTTCTTAAAAATAAAAAAAATCAAGGTAATATAATTCTAAAGTGTCTGTATAACCATATCGTTTATGTTGTATGAAGTATATAACAGAGATATATATATATATATATTACCTATTTGCAAACCAAGCCAGCCTTAGAAACAGAAGATTGAAGGTTACTTATGGCTCCCAGTGGACGGACCATAACCGTAAAATATCTAGTACCGTACATAACTTTCCCTTCATTAAACGAGACAAGGTTGATGGGACACTTTTCTTAAATAAGGATTCCTTGGAGCCTGATTATAATGTCTACCAGTATATTACATCTTAATATGTTTTTTGTTCGTTAGAAATAGTTCTATGTTAAACGCGACTTTCCAGCACTGTTGCCGACAACTTGACAATAGGTAATCGGTCTAGCTATATTAAGTAATAAAATTCATCTTGAAAAAAATCTCGAAACCTATACTTTTTCGTCTTCGTCTTATAGAATAATACTTTGTGGAATACTAAAGTGACAAAATAATTAAAAAAACTGTTTTACGATCAAACCGTCGAGTTCGAGTCAGTTTAAAATAATTCACGTTTTGAGCTGCGGCGTTACTTCAGTCTTAATTGCCTATTACATAACAATATATTACTTGTAACTTGTAAGTGATACGTGATACGTGATACGGGTCAGAAACCCCCTAATGAAGAGGGCGTGCATTAGGGGAGGCCAAGGTCCAGCAGTGGACTAACACGGGCCGATGATGATGATGAACTTATAAGTGATTTATCGTTATTAAATGCTGTAATTTTTTTTCTACATCTAAAATGATGATGGTATTTGGTTTCATAAGGATCTATACAGTACTTATTTAGGTAGTTTCGCATGCGACTTATAACATTTTTGTAAACACATGTGGTGTTAAAATTAAAATCTTTACAGCACTTAATTAATAAAAGATAGTCATGTACATTTTACATACTGTATAGATCTACTGAAAGTAAATTTAACAATAAAACGTTTAAATATTACCATAACTTATGACGTAGGGCCATCTCAAATTTAATTTTCAATATAATCGAAATTTAACGTGTTTTTTGGAATAAAGTGCTCCGTCAATTCTGCCACATAATTTTATATGTTTGATACTTTTTATTTATTTATTTGTTTTTTTTTTAATTTTACATAAACCTATACTGTAAGTTCTTAAATAGCCCTTAATAATGGCTCGTAATATTTTAAAATAATGGTAACATTAAAAAGGTTACAAATTTTTTCCATAAATCAACCACATCTTTATGCAATAATGTATTTAAGGAATGAAGCCAACCTGTGAATCAAGGTATAATTTCGCGCCGCGCAGGCTTGAAATTTGAACCTTAATTACAAATTTCTGATGCTTGTGTATATGTTAATACACAATTCCTGCAATATTTCATAATTTTGTTTTGGTCCAAATTATTAATTAACTAAGATATTGTAAATTTGACTTAATTATTTTTTCTTGTATTATTTTTGATTTGATTTGATTTTTGATAAAACACCATGTGAGAGTGGTCACTTACGCCGCAGCTTTGGAAAATATATAATTATAATAACTCCATGTTAATAAAATCTTTACCAGAGCATTAGTTGCACCTTACCGACGATAGATGTCAGTCAGCCAACATGCCAATTACCTGTCTATGATAAGACGTTATGCCATAACTGCCTCCGTAGCCTAGTGGTATGGGCGTGTGCTTTAGAAACCGGAGGTCGTGGGTTCGAATCCTGCGGGGACGAAACAAATTTTCATTGTTGTTTCCCTAGTTGGTTAGGCAATTGGCCGATCACTCAATTGTCTGAAAGTAAGATGATCCATCGTCGGATGGGCTAAAGTCGGTCCCACCCAAATCTTTTTTTTAAAGCATTTTCAATATCCAAATTTGAAGTTTTTCTTTCCTAAAATGCCGATAATTTGGAATACTTATTTTTGGAACATAAATTTTGATAAAATTAAAAGCTCAAAATTTTCTCACATAATGAAATACATTTATATTATTCATTTCCTCAATATAATTATTAAAAATAAGTAAATATTACGGTCAATAAATGTATTTTCAATTATAATTGAAATAAATAACGGTTAACTTGTTCACACTATTAATATCCATTTCAAAAAGTAACGAAAAATAATTAATAGAGCAGAAAGAAGATATTACAATTTGCTAATTTATTCTACACACAATTTTGATAAAAGTTCTATACCCTTTTTTATAATCCTAAAGAAAATCAGTTTTTTTCAATTTTGTTAACAACACTCTTCCTTCCTGATAACCAGACATTTTAACATACATATTCCACACACTTGTGTTCTTAACTTTCTTCCATAATATATTCTTTCTAGAAAAGTTTGATAATAATTTAAAACAAAGCGGATTTTAGATCGAATTTGATAGCTCGGAAGGAATATCTATGAATTGCAAGAATAGAATATACACATAAAAGCTGGAACTTGTAAACAATAAGTTAATGTTAAACATTAACTTTGTCTAACACAAAAAGGTAAAATGTTTAAACTTTACTGTTTTGTATAAAATTGATAGTTAATGATAAGTTAATGATAAGGTTTGAAGAACGATAAACATTTTTAAGTAGTTTGTATCTGATCACTATTCTTAAGTCAGATTAACTAAGGCAAAATAAGATTTATCATAGGTATCAGTATGGTTTCTTTCTAACTTTATTTTAATATCTTTAGGATTACAGGATTATAATTCGCGACTTTGATTAAACAATGGCCAATATCTTTGGAGAAATAAATCATATTGGACCATTATCCTAACACCTTTGAAATTTATATCTACTAAGAATATTTATGTTTCAATAATAACGATGAATACCGTCGTCGTTTAAATCATGCTAAATAATACTGTTGAATTATGACTTGACGCAATATTGTACCTAAGCCAAATAAATTAAATTAAAATATTTGCTCTACATTGAAAGAATCCTCAGTTCCATGAAGTTCATAAATGAAAAGCGTTGGCAACAAAAAAATTTTTAATACTGGCAAAAATTTCAGAAATATTAATACTGAACGTTGGATATAAATCCTAGCTGAAGTAGAAAAAAATTAAAACGGGATAATTTTACAGTCAAGGCATTATTTGTAAGCATTGTTGTCTGTAATACGGCAATACGTATATTTAGCTTTAGGAATTTATCAAGATAGAGTAAACGGTGAAAATAAATTTTTAAATAAATACAATCGCTTGATAACAAAACAAATAAGTTAGAAAACGTATTGTACAAAATTGATACGAAGTTAATTGTCTGACTTCCCATTCCTGCGAACCCTGTGTTAGATGAAGCTTACCATAGAAGAGTCTGGAATCGTAAAATCCCTGTCAAGTGTAGAATCCCAACCTCGTACGATTAAATTGCAAACGCTGCCGAAACAGTAAAAGAGAATTTACGCATATCGTACATAATTGTACTTAATTAAATGGTCTATATTAAAATATGTTAGCGTTTATATCTTTGTTTTAAAAATAACCCACTACAGGCATTTTAATGTTAATATAGTGTAACTTTACATACAAGTTAATGCATCAAAGAATTTCCATTTGATGTGCATAAAACGTTTATATCATGACATTTTCATTTATTGAATACCTTTAAACATATTAGAAATTTAAAATGCCCAGTGGTAAAATAAAGGTGGTTTTTCAGGTAGTTTTTAATGTCACCTATGTTGTTAATATATTGATAAAATTAATATATTGATTTAAGTCGGTGATATGTTTTCTGTTAAATGACTTTAAAACAATGGTCTACATTAAGTAGGGTTATGAAAATTCTGTCATATTTTAAAGAAGTTAACGTAATAAAATCTGTCATCCTTATATGTACATGTTGTTTGTAATATATATTATATGTATATGTTCTACAATGAGGTCGTTAGCCTCTGAACCATACGATGACTCATAGAGGTTAAGCCGCCATTGAAGTAAATGGTGCATGAAATTTTAATACTACATTAAAACCGACTCGTAGTTTCCTATTTATTAATGAATTTAAATATTTAACTTCTTCCTTTAATAACAGTTTTTTAAATAATTATGGTATGACTTAATAGTATAACAAAATTTAAATAAAGAAAATTAAGTTCTTAGTGTTAATTTTTATTTAACACAAGAAGGAAAACTGCAATTTTCGATACCTTATATCATCATGACATGGTGAGTTTCTATTTATTAAACATGACAAAAAGAAAAGAAGTGAGTAGGTTTGCATTAAGGCTGCCGGTTGCCTTCCTTTTATCCGTACAAAGACTTATAAGGTTCTATGAATTTAATAACAGATATTTTACAAACGCACCAGATAAAATAAAAAAAGCCTTTAATTTGTTACTTTTTTTAAAACAAGTCTACTTATTGTTACACAACGTAAATTTTTCTAGTTTTTAAGTAAGTTATAGGTAAAGTAAACATTTAATTTAATGACTTAATAACGTATGTCTATAAAATAAATGAAAGTCTCAACATAATATTGGATATTTGTTTTTTAATGGTAATAATTTTTTATTTTAGATAACTGATATCTTCGTTATAAGGAATGGTAACGACGTAGTTTCTTTCTTGATTAGTCAGCCAATGTGGTTAACGGTGCTGTTAGCTCTTTTTAGTTGCGTTTTTATTATCTGCTTGTTTTGAGATGTTGGTCAAAAATTTACTAATACCAATAGTATTGCTTAAGTATTATATTATAATAAGGATTCACGATTTAGCTTAAATTAAACTTTACATTTGACATTTATGCCAAACACACATTGTTGTCAGGGACATGAGGGAAAGTTTATAGTTGACGGAGTGTTTGTGTTGTGTTTAGAAACTAATTACAATTCCGCAAATGGTAAATGTTTTTTGACCGACTTACTAAAATAAGAAGGTACTCAATTCAGAGCGTAATTTTAGATTTATAGTTACTTCGTTTCTTCCCTCCTCTGAAGTGCTCTGATTTCAATAATTTTAAATTCTAGGTATTACACATTTTTTTTTTAAATATTTTGTGATAAGTGGCTTAATAGATTTTAAAAAAATATAAAAAGAATACGACGTCAAAAATCACAACCTTGTGCGATTAAATAGCAAACGTTGACTCAACTTTAAGAAATAGACTTATGTGCTGTGTGTGTCTGTGTAATTATGCAATTGAAATCACAATTATGCAATTGTGATTCTTAACTTAGTCTACAACTAAATCCGTGAGAACACAAGCCTCACAGTAACCATTCACTGTAAATATTGTTAATAAATACATTCATTAAACAAATTCAAAGCGCATTTAAGGTTATACCGTGTAATTATTTGTTCTTTCATTTTAAAATATAACGCAAAATGTGTGATACATGAAATTTAAACAAAATAAACAACTATTGACATATAGAGACTTAAAATGCAGAAATCGCAGCGCAGTTTCGTGCAAACCTTTTATCGCTATAAACGTAAAATTTATTATATTTGAAGTCAGTCATTTTTAATTAAATTATACTTGTTATATACCTTATACACTTTAAAAAACTAAAGTTCCAATATGAAACATTAATTTTATCGAGTTAAGTTAATCTTAAGTCGATACAATTAATCTGGCCCCTTAAGTTTTATTGCTATCGGTTCTGGTCTCTGTTCAATTGATCTTTTTAACAATTTTTAGGTTTGTGCATAATAAAATCGAAATATGTTATGTATAATATATCTGCAGAAGTTCCTACATATTCGCTTGATACATATTTTAACAACCCTTAATACTGATTATATTAAGACATCTGTGTTTTTAGTAACATTAAGAGGAGTAAAGAGTTCAGAAGTTAAATTTTAAAGCGACAATGTCTTATTTTTTTAAATATTGCTGTTTTGCATTAAAACAAAACAGGTAATATATGTTGGAGAAAGCACATCAATGAGATGAAGGCAGTCTTATGTTCTAGATTTATGCAAATGTCATCTAAATAATTAAAATATTGTCTTTCATATTTATGTCACCTCAAGTTGGCATATTCTTCCATAATTTCTTGTCAAACGTCATTGCAGTCTTCATCTACAACGCCTTCGTTCATTCTGTGTTTTCTCAACATATAATACTTGTTTTGTTTTTTAACTCATAAAATATATGTATTCAACCGAATGAGATAAGGCTTTTGATTCTGTGGTGATCATAAATTGGAAACAAGACTGCAATTTGAAAAACAATTTTTATTGATACTAATTAAAATATTGCTAGGTTTTATTACCTAAGCACTCTGATTCTCAAATGAGGTAAAAATATAATTATAAAAACCATCAGTTTTATTTTTGGTTATAATTATAATCAATAAAATTAAAGTCAATGCAAAATTAAAACATTATTATTCCCAATAAGAAATGTATTCAAAATCCATTTATTTAATAATTATTGCCTAAAATATTTATTGTTTATTTTACTGATAAAATCAAATACTTTTGTTTTGGCAATTCTTTTATTATTTGTTGCACAATGTAGTTCATCAAGACTTTAGGTTTTAAGTTTTACTTAAAATCTTGATTATCTTTGAAAAAATAATATCCGTAATTAATTATACTTTAGTAATTTATTTATAATTTCTTTAATATCTGACTAATCTGATTTTGACTCTTTGTTAATAATACTTAGATCAAAATATTTGTTCATAGATTTATATTTTAGGCTTTTTCAACAAGTTATTCTAATGACTTATCAAAAAATTTGATGTAAATGCATTCTCTGCCTAAAAGGGCTAAACCTTAATAACAAAATGTATTACCGGATAAAATTTTATTTATCTTGAACCAAATCACTGTCTTTGGTTCTATAACTCTTTAAAATTTTCAGAACACATTTGGCTTATTTTATGAAAAAGCCAATTAACCCTGTATTGAGCCCACCTCAAAACAAAATTTTTGAAATGTTGTTTGAGCAAATATCTTAAAAATGGTTAAAAAACTCATTTAATTAAATATATAACAAATAAAGTTGTATCAAGGAACATAAAATTAGAAAATTTTAAATACTTTTTTTTTATCTATAAATGTTCTTGGGCAAAATGTCAAGACTTTGTTCTGAACATAAACACCATAAGTGATCTTGCCTTTTGTCAGAATAGTGTTAACTCATTAACTACTAAAAAAAATTTGCCAATAACATAAGTTTATATATTTGTTACTTTATGGACATTTTTCAATTTGGGAATTTTCCCTCAAATACTTTCTAATTCTCCTGAGATGACCCAAAACTTTCGCCGATCTCCTACATAAAACAGATTTTTAAACCTTTTTTAATCTTTCATAATCACTTCCCGGCTTTGTTTGGGTTTTTCTTTGAACCTTAACAATCTCTGCCTCCGGTAGTGGTGGTGGGTATGTTTAAAACCGGAGGTCGTGGTTCTATCCCGGGACCAACAAATGTTCATGGTTGCTTCCTTTGTTGCTGCCAATCACTAATTATCTGAAAAGATGCGTCGGATGGGCATGGTGTCCCCTAACCGTCATTGGACCGCGTGGTGGAATGGTCAAAAACCCCCAAAAGGAGGGGCGTGGGCCCGGTCTATGTCCATCAGTTAACTAACACAGGCTGATGATGATGATGGTGAACAATCTACGAACAAGCTATGCATTTTTAGGTATCATCATTTTATTCATAATTTAAAAAAAAGTTAAAACCAAACAAAGTTTAGTTAAAACCACTGTGGTCCCTATTTCTTCCGGAAACTAGTATTGTAAGTATAATACAATGCTGACACTACAGCGTTCCAGTTTAAAGGGCACAGGGGGTTTTGTCTCAGGATAGTGACTGAACTTGTTGTGTCTGACACTATATTTCTTAACTAGCGACCTGCCCCGGCTCCGCACGGGTGCAATACTGATACGTGTAAAATATTATTATCTGTAATTTTTAATGTCTTTTTTATTAAATATTACATGTAGTTATGAATTTATGAAATTTTTGTTTGTCACTATAAACTTTTTCTAGGCCTCATAGGGATCCCTTGCAAACCCAAAAAGCATCACCTAAATTTAACGTTCTCTAAATTTTTCATTTCTTCATTTCTTTAAACTCTATATTTCACATACTCACGTAGCATTAAATGTGAGTATATGAAATAAAGAGTTCAAAGATTGTAATCGACGTTATTGTTTAGATCTCAGTTACAGATGTTGAGGACCACAAATTATTAACAAAATATATTTTCTGACGCATTTTTGCATAAAATTTCATGTTTACACTACAATAAAGTTATTAGACGATTGCAATACACCTCGAATAAAAATAGTTTTCAAGGATTTAACGATTTAACGGTCGTAGCCTATCCTATGTAGTTTTACTATGGCTTTTTAATTATTAATGAGTGAATCATAAAGTATTTTCTATTATAAAACTCTAATATAATCAACAGTACTGATCTAATTAATTGATTAGCACATTTTTATTCTACCTATACTTTAATCAGAGCAATCTAGTCACGGAACAATCAAGAACGTTTCCAGGTATTTTTTTGGACGTTGCTTCAACGATATTGCACATTAATCGATTAGACGCTCAGCTTTCAGGAATATTGGCAACTGCTCACTCTCAATACATAAAACAAAAGGAAATGACGAATGTTGTAATTTTTTACTTATTATTTTATTATGGGTAATAAATAATACGAGTAACTATCGAGTAAAAATTTTTATGGTTTATTGGAATTGTAAAATAAATGAAATGTTTTTTTGGAACTCACAGAAAAGAAATTCAAATATAAATAGTGAATCCATAAAACTTTACACTGTGTAATGTATCTTTAAGTTTAGCAATAACTAACTAAACCTTACATTAATTAATAAACACTATACAATTACACAAATTTACGGTAATAATTAGACGTTCCATTGACTGAGTGTTCCTTTTTATAAGATACATACAAAATGTTTAAAATTTTGTATAGGTCTATAAAAAAATTAGAAGTGACGTGTGTAAATTTAAAAAGTATTTAAGATCCATATTTTAAGCTGATTATGTGACAAAAGTATAATAGATTAGTATTTCACAGTTATCAATAAAATATATTAAAAAAATATATTGTTTAATTTTAAGTCGATTAAAAATTTGAAATTGATAGTACATGTTTCAAAAGAGACTTATCTCTTTGGTTTAGAATTTGGTATAGCTTTAGAATTTTGAAATTGTTCAATATTTTTAATGAAATTTTGAGACTGCAAACAGCTATTTACGACAGATCTAATATCTACGATTTGTAATGATATCCAATTTGTAATAATCGCGAGATTGTCAAAAATTTTGTTTTGTCTGGAAAGGCAAAGATTACTTAGTTTTTTGTTAATAAATAATCGTATCAAAAGGAACGAATAAAATATGTTGTAAATATATAGTAGTTACTAAAATAAGAAAAAAAAATATCCCTTAATATAATTTGCAACGTGTTGTGCCTAATAAACTAGATACAAAGTAGGAAACTTGAAGCACTGCCGCTAAATTTCCTTGTAAATTTTTAATATAATGTAAAAAATATTTTACTTACAATATATTTTTACCTGGTAGGTCCTCCTTACAAAGGTCCGTCTAGGAGTATTACACTGGATGACTATTTCTGCCAGTAAAGCAGTAACGATAAAACAGCTGCTGTGCTCCGGTTTGAAGGGCACCATAGCCAGCGTATTTGCAGAGACTAACGAGGCTTATAAACCAAGTCTACGATGAGCAACGTTGGTGATAATGTCTATGCTTCCAGATGCCACCGAGCTATCAGGTGGCGACTGCTCATGCTCTCTGAGCAATAAAAAAGGCTGCCTTTCACATCGAACGATAACAACAACACAAAATTTTTAACTTTATTACATGTTTAATAATTTTAGTTACTTATCTAATTTAAGATAATTTCGCAATACAAAGAAAAAAAATAACAATTTTTTACAGAAAAGTATAAAATATTAATTACTTCTTTTTTTCATTACTATTTTTATTTGACAAGATTGTTGCTTCGTATTTCGTTCTTAGTTCTTCGTTCCTTTAATATTGCATTTTAATTTTGTGAATGTTAGACATTGTCAGTACGACCTATATAAAATTAAGATGCAAAAAACCACTACGAAGCACTACCTATTACGTATTAAAGTAATGTAAATTGAAGTAAATTTATACATTTATAGTATATGCAAGTTCAATTTTAGTATTTAAAATAAATACTAAATATTAGGTCTTCTTTAGATCATGTAAATTAAAGTAAATCGCTCCTACTACTACTGTATTAAATGTAAATGAAGTATTTATATACGATACTTAATAATAATTTGATGTTTAAGAGAGATATTCAGATATTTACTCTATCTTACTGTGTAAAGTGTAGTGTTCACCTCTCAATTTACGTAATATAATAAACTATAATATAATAAATAAAATTAATCTTATCATATCAAAATCATAAACAGCCTTCATCCGTCCACTGCTGGACATAGGCCCTTTTTCATTAACGCCAAGACCGCCGATCTTGTTGGCGTCAATTAAAAAGAGTAGCTTAGAATTGCCACGCTGGACAGGCGGATCGGCAAATGAATAATTGCACTTGTACTGTGGATCTGTCTTACTCCCGCTGTAAGGCAGATCCACCATCAAGTGAAAGCAAAATTGATCTCACAAAAATATGTCATCATCATCATCAGCCTGTGATAGTCCACTGCTGGACATTGGCACTCGCTAATACACTTGTATCCATTAGGAGTTTTTGGGCCTATCCATCCAAAATATATAAATATTTAATACTCATTGTTCGTTTTATATAAAATGACGAACCGTAATTGTTAAACAATATATCGTTAAAAAAAACGGGGCGCGCGCATCTTAACAAATTCTTTTCTTAACTTACTTAATTCAAAGTAATTAGCAACAAATAGCAAAAGTGGTGTTGTACTTCTTTCGATCTAATTGTCATGAAGATGTCAACCGCAGAGCGACTATTGACCAAAAACCCTAAACGTATCGCATCTTTTTATGAACGTAACATATATTATAGTTTACCTAAATTAGACTCGCATCAAATGTAAACAAAGTAACCAATTACTCAGTGACAGTGGACTAATAACAGCACCATACTTACGGCGCTGCTTCGTTGCTATGGGTTACGTTGTAAATTTAGATAGTTTACTTGTTATAATCTGTAGTATTTTTTTTTCCCTCTTAACTGCCACATAATAAAATTATTATTGCAAATTGCAGATGCGTGCGTATTCATTGGTTAAATTTTTATTTTAATTGCTAAAATCGAGGCCGGATAGTCAATATATATATATATATAAAAATGTAACCAATTGTGAATAAAATGTCTTATGAAAAGGTAGGACATCTTTAAATTGGCAGATCTCTATACAAATATTGAACTATTAAATTTGAGTAAAACTGAAAATAGCAAAATATAACGTTTCACCGTGAGTTTTTTTCGAAAATACCAAAGCCTTGTTAGATTGAATTTCAGTGAGCGTCATTTGCCCATTCTATTCGATAGGGGTCTGTCGAGTTAAGTCCACTTATAATCAATCAGAGGCCAACCGTTATCAAAGTCAGAAAAAACTATTGACTCTTTGTGGTAGACACGAATGAAACCGATGTGAGAACAAGGGAACATGAATTTATCCTTATATGCAGAATCTAATACTCTATATGAAATCTTAATACCGAAAAATTATTTACTTTTTGCGGGTTTATAGTTAAATGCTGAAAATTGCGTATATAAAAGTGCATTATTTAAAAAAATAGGAAGTAGATTCTCTACTTAATCAAAAAAATACCATAGTTACTCATAGCTTAATTTTCGTAACAATTTAAAAAATTGCATTAGAAGCCGACCCTTGATAACTTGGGAAATGGTTAAGTACAAGAAGCATATACGTGTATATATCTAAGTCACATTGGAACGTTTACTTAAAGTATTAAGTGTTGAAAAGGATTAGTAAGTAATTAGTTAAGATATTTTTACAAATAAAAAAATATGAAAATGCATTGAAATTTTTTATTTTGTTATAAGCTTAATTTTGCCTAATTTTTAAGCTGTGTCAAAAACTCAAATATCGCACTAGATGTTAAATCTTTTTTTTAAAGCATTTTTCAATATGCTAAATTTGTGAAGTTTTTGTTTCTTTTCTAAAATGCTTGAAAATTTTGAATGCTTATTAGTTTTGGAGACATAAATTTTGATAAAATTAAAGCTGAAAAATTTTCGTCCACATTAAGTGTTAGATTTGTAATTATTCATTTCTTAAATATAATGCCATGAAAAATAAATAATATTACGGTCAATATATGTATTTTCAATTATAATTGAAATAAATAACGGTTAACTTGTTCACACTATAATATCCATTTCGCAAAAACATAACTTGAAAAAAGGTAATTAATATGAAGCAGAAGAGAAGATAGCACAATTGCCTAATTTATTCTATCGCACAATTTTGATACAACAGTTCTATACCCTTTTTTTAATAAACGTACCAAGAAAATCAGTTTTTTACAATTTTATTAAACAACACTCTTCGCTTCTGGTAACCAGACGATTTTAACACATACGTATACTTGTGTTCATGTAAGACATTTCTGCTTTAATATATTCTTTCTAGAAAAGTTTTGATACAATAATTTAAAACAAAGCGGATTGATAGATCGACATTTGATAGCTCGGAAGATATCAAAAGAAATTAATTCCATGTACATTATGTGATGAATGTGCTTAAAGAATAGAATATACACATAAAGAAGCTGGAACTTGTAAACAACAAGTTAATGTGTTAGAGAAAGAAGGTAAAATGTTTAAACTGTTTTGTATAAAATTGATAAGGTTAATGATAAGGTTTGAAAAACGATAAACATATTTTATGTAGATTGTATCTGATCACATTTGCATTATATTATAATTACTTCTTAAGTCAGATTAACTAATGGCAAAATAAAATTTATAAACATAGGTATCAGTATGGTTTCTTCCAAACTTTTTTATTTTAATATCCTGTGGCGTATCCACGTCTATGATTCAGTATGTACCTTATTGCCTTAAATGAAATATCTTAGGAACAGAGCCAAATATTTCCAATTTCTGCTTCAAAGCAAACCTCGGGATTTTTGTCACAGATATCTCTTGTCACAAGACCGCATTTCGTTTAGCCTCTCTTATTGAAATAGTAACAATTTCTTTGTAGTTTTTTGACTTGACAGATATTACTGCGAATAAAAGAAAAAACATTGTACAAATATTGGGATAATTAATCTCATGAACTCTGTGTTAGATGAAGCTTACCAAAGACAACGTCTTGAAGCGTAACATCCGTTTAAAATAAAATAACAATAAGTAACTGACATATTCGCAGATTATTGTTCTGTTTACGTAAAAGTGGGTGACACGACTGCGGTCAAAAAAAAATTAATGGTCTAGATTAAAATCGAATATTCAATATAAGGTAATGTGATAGTAATAGCTCAATCTTACATTTTAACGTAAACCTATAAAAAAATTAATATAGTAACCTCTCTGTTTAAATGTAATAAAAAAAAGTAAACTCTCCATATATTTTGATCTTTAAGCTTATAATGTTCTTTCTTACTTAAAATTCTTCAATAATATTTTTGGATTAGTCTTCTAATCTTGATCTTGCCACGACGTAAGTTCTGATAAACTTCTGCTATTTAATAGTGAAAATTAATTGGTACTGTGATCAAAAAGAGTTACTTACTATATTGCCCTTTATAACTTTCCTTAGTAAAAAGTCCAAGTGCTCTCAACTCGATTTTTCGTACTTGCAAATAAAAATGTTCCAGGGAGTCTACCATATAAGCCACCTAAGTAATTTATTTTCTCAGCATAATTTGAATAAATAACATTTAGCATATTCCAACGTATAATAATTTCCTTTGATATCGCTTTTTCCGAAGAAAAGACTTTTATATATACCATTTTAACGCTATTTATTACATTATAACACTTAATTATACATTTTAAAACATTTTAATACTAGTCATATAATAATATAACAATAAAAAATTGAGATTTTTTAGTAACGTTACTTCAATTTTGAGGTTATAAACCTTACGACATAAATATAATATAAATTACAGTATAGCCCAGTTGTCCTACGTCCGAAATAGTTAAACATTGATGTTGTGCAATACATAAAACAACATTTACTTCCTTATTTATTTAACAACCGAACAACTGAATATCGTATTTTTCGCAATGCTGCCAAATTACAGATATAAGCTGCAGGCTCAATCTCAAATTGAAACATAATATTTAATATTATTCACGTAGTTTTTAAATTTTGAACATTTAATTAATATATTATTTTATTTATTTGCTAAATTCTAATACAATTTAGCAAAAAGGCAGTCGTTAGTGACAAATGATTTAAACTAATTTTGTTAGTTAAATAAAAATATATCTTTTATATGTAATTCATAGTTCGTAAAAATTAAAAAAAAGAAACAACAAAATCAAATTTTATAATCCGTATCGCATCTAAAAATAGTCCTTAAAAATTTATATAATTTAAAAGACAACAAAGCACAAGAGTTTTACGGCACACGTGTAAGGTTCTCCGTGCTTGTCTGGCTTCGTTACATTTGGCACAATTATTAAATTACTTTTAACCGTTTGCCAAGTTTTGTTTTTATTTAACAACCTTTCACTCTACGAAATAAAAAGAAGAAATAAGTTATAATTTCCAAAGTGACATACGCTGTTTTTAATTATAACATTATACTTTTATAAACCACGCTGTCAGTGTTAAATACAACAAGCCATTCTGAAGATTAGCTAAAACAAACCGACTAAAATTAAAATAAAAGTTTTGTTATTTGTACCGGTTACATGTAATAATTTACTGACTTAAAACGGTTTTTGCAATGCTACAAACAGACACTACAATTTTATTTATGTGTATAGATTTAAAAGCTTATGCAGTGTTACTTTTTTTTACAGTTACTGTAAATTAACCGCGAGCAAATAATAACTTATTTCTCCTTTTATTCGTAATGAATTAATCATTGGTCCCTTTTGTAAGAAACCAATACAGAAGACAGACACCTTTTTTCTAATAGTAATTTTTCTAATTAATTAGTGGAAGCAGGTAGCTTTTCATAACAATTTTAGAACAAAGCGATTGACATGCAACATGAAAAACCAAAAGGGGAAGCTGTATTTAATTAATAGACTGGATGTATGAAAATTCAAAAGCACTGACGTCTGACTGATCTTAACATCCAGCAACGACTTCCTATAGGTCCATAGGATGCATGACGCATAGTAAGAAATCGATCAAATATAGAATTCGGTTTAATGATACGCCTGCTAAAATAACTTATTTTTTTACCTTGTCTACATACGTTTTTTTTAATTTTGTAATAGCTAATTTTTATTAACATATTATAAAGATATTTTACACTTATTATTAAGATAATTTTGGTACAATTTTTAAGTTTTGTATAAACAAATAAACATAGACATGACATCTCATTTATATCTGAATTTTATATTCCCTATACTTTTATATTCTATGGTACTCTATATTCTCCATATTCTTATATTCTACATATTATACATTCTTATTAACAACGAAATAGGAATCTATAAATATTTCTCGAATAACGTGTGCATACGACGGTTATAACCACATTTACTTTTTTCAGGCGATAAATGTTTTTCCATCCATCATGAAGATGAAAACGTTACATAAACTCTGACGAAAATTTGTTTAACCAAATTGCTTCCTGCGCCAAATAAGCCTTTTTACGCTAGTGCATATCATTTTGACTCACTGTCATCAGTATCATTTCACCGTCATAATTTAATCTTAAAAGAAAAGTACAAAATTTTCTTATTTAACATAACTTGCAAACAAACAGTAAACTTTAATAACTTTTAATTTATTACCTTTAATTTTATTTTATTTTAAGGCTCAGGGAAACTCACACGTAAAATCCTTTATATCTAAACAAATAAAAAAAGACAACAAGAGCGTAAGTTTAGGACACCGATTAGTTGTTTCTGCTTAATTATAGTATTAATTTTTAAATATTTGAATTAAAAAGATTTTAACGTTAAAATCAATTGATTATAATAACATTCTACTCAATTGTCAATAAGAGGAACGCAGAACTGTGTATTTTGTTTCTTTTCTTTGCTTCTATCACTCGATTACGGATCTATAAAAATACGTAATTTTAATGTAAAAGAAATCAAATATTGTTATAATTAACATATATTTAGGACAAGAAAGGATTAGATCTTTATCTGGCTAGAGATATTATTTTACACATATTCCTCCTTAGACTACATTCTGTAAACATGAAAGTAAAGCTATTAAACCATTCCGAAGTGCGTTCAGATTGAAACTTTGCCTGCAGGGGTAAACGTTAAATACTTATGAACTCGTTGCTCGACAAATATTAACGATTACTAGATGTAGGATTTAAATTACATTCCCATACATGTTGTTTTTATTATTATAAAGTAAATATTGTAGGTTTTAAAATATTTTTAAAATATACACCCACCAACCCGCATACGACCAGCGTGGGATATGGTCCAGAAACCTCCTGATGGATAGGGGTGAATTAAGGGAGTCCTATGTCCAGCTGTGGACTACTAAAGGCTGATGATGATGAGGATACAAAAGACTAATTATCATAACTAGATAAGAGGGTATAGCTATGAGATAATGGATAATTAAAACAACGATCTCGTTTTTCGTATATAGAAGAGTCCAGTTATATCTAGTCCAATTTAGACTCGGAATTAATGTGAACATCGTAACTAATCGTTACTCATGGCAACGAAGTGTCATCATATATCTAACATTTATATTGATGAGTTGCCACAGAGATATCAATCACCGAGTCTATTTTGATTAAATTAAGGACAAAAGTGGCCCCTATGGAAATGAATATTGTAAGCAAATGTTTTGCAATAAAACGACTAAAATTAATTAAATGATGAGTAACCAAAAAAAACAGAAATTAGGTATATATATACCAATATACCTAAAAAACCTTACTAAAAGTTATGTTTTGCCATATTGCCGTACCTCAATGACTCTACACGCCGGTTAACTGTGTCAATATTGTATAAAATAAGTGGCTATTATAAAATCATATTAAATTTATTAGGTCACAAAATTGAGCTTAAAAGGTTCACGAAACCGGCAAAATTATAATATTCGTGACGCAAGCACAGGCACTCATCTTTCCATTAGACGACTAATCACGACTTTACAACCTCTAAGAAGCTTACGTAAATATCATTTATATTAACGTTCTAGGGATTTGAATAGAGTTTCGTAGAAAATAGATAATCGTATGATAAAAAGAACATTTTCTTGTGAAGCTTTGAAACATGCTCTACATTTGTTTTGTAGCAGTATGTTACAATGATATGAGACGAAGACCGCGAATAGAAAAAAAGGATAAGTATCTATTTTAAAAATATGGGCATTTAAAAAAATTGCCTTTCCAGGCAAGACTTATTTCGTGTTTTTGGTTAGCTAAAATTAGGACTTTTTTTGTACGTTCGTGGAAGAGCTACAATAAGAACTTGTTTTGTAGGCTAGTTGAAACCTTCAGGGATACCAATTGTTCGATTACAAATGCCAACTACATTTTATTATTTTTAATTTACCTTCTGGTTTTGAAATTAGTTATGCTTAATTTTTTTAATTTATTCATTTAGTTACTCACTTCTGAACTTGCACATTGAATGGGTAGAATATAGTTTTTCTATTCAGTTCAAATGTATCCAATTAACTTTCAGGAGAACTTAAAAAAAATCACTACACCAAAATGTAAAATCATTTTCAAAGAGACAAATTTTTCCTGCGTTTATAATTATTGATTTAGATTTGCTGCGTGTAACACAAGAAAGACTCAAAGTCAGTCTATGAATTTCGGGTAAGCTCAAACAAAGAAATCCACTGTCATATACTTCTGACTCTTCGTTAATGCAATAAGAAATAATTGGACTACTACATTAATTTGTTCAAATTTAATTAAAGAACTCGTTACCATTAGCAAAGTCAATTCGACAGAAACTTTGACTGCTACTAATTATAAAATTTACTTACTGAAAATGCTTAACATTTAATTTTCAGTAAGTTGTCCTTAAATATATTTTAAAAATAATTATTAATGGATTGTTCCAAAGACGTCAGTCACTGGTCAACTAATGACAACAGCATGCGTACTCCTTCGTTGTTACGGGTGGTCTTGTTTACACAGATATTATTATTTTAATTAAAGGCAAGTGCGGAAGCTTTCTAAAATATATTTATTGTCACAAATCTGCATTTCTCAGAATAAATGAAAGCAAAAGAGAACATACAAAGTTTTTGATTAGGTTGCAACGTTTTCCCCTATTCATGCAATGGAAAGCAATAATTAATGCAAGATCAGATTTAGAAAAACCAAATGTTAAAAGTTTTTCCCCTTGATTAAACTAGTACAGTAGATTATTTAATAGAGGTTCTCCAATAGACGGTTCTTGGACCATATACAACGCTGGTCCAATGCGAGTTGGAGGGTAAAACAAACTTGTTTTCCCGTGGGATTGGAATCCACGAGACCCGCTAGACCACGGAGACGGATAACTTCGTGCCAGGAGAAATTCAAACGTTTTCACGTAGCGTAGGCGTAGCGCCGTGGGCTCTGCGCTTCAGGTGTTGTTTTGATGGGTAAAATCTCGTGCTTTCGCGTCACCGACATGCTTATATTAGTATATCTGGAGCTACACAAGTAACGTTCTGTGGCATGTGAGTGTGTGAATGACAAACATAATATTATATGTAAAACAAAATAGGATTTTATAGTGAAAACCTTAACGTGTTTATACAGTGCGTTATTTGAATCGTGTTCATCATCATTATCATCATAAGCCCCTCCCCTAATGCATGCCAACGCTTCCGATCTTCGACTATTCTCATTCAGCCATCTATTATCATCCGAAATAGCGTTATCGTTTTACTATTATTAGGATTGGTTTATGGTATAATGTTAGTACAGTACAATAGTCAAGTAAATGAATACAACGATATATACCTGTAAATAATTTTTTTCGAAATAATATTAAAAATAATTCTCTTGACTGCATTTTTCTTCAAAGTTGTTACCTTTATATTAAAAAACAACTTTACGTCATACACGCTGAAAATTAACATACATATTTTATTAGCGATATTAATATAGATTTTTTTATAAAAACTTTAAAAGATACTCAATGCCATAAATTTCTTAACAAGTTATAACTGGAACGAGTACGGTGTAATACCACAGGTAAATTTTAAATTAAACAATGTGAACAAGGTTCCTTTTAAAATGCATCTTTTTTTAATTCGCAAGCATCAAATTTATAGTAGATTTAATTTTGTAAAGTAATTTAGTACTATATACTCGTCGCTTACCTTAAACGTACATAAAGAATTAAATAATTATTTACAAGTACAAACATAAAATAATTATTTACTAATTCGCCCAATTATACTAAAATTTATTGTTACATATACAAACAGTCAAAAAATACTAGTGAATTGTTTTCACACCTGTTAACATGTCTATTAGCTTTCCCATAACTTACAACTTACATGTAATACCTGTCTAGTAAATTGTTTAACCTGTAAACTAAGGATACTTTTATATAACGATATAACCATGTAAATGTATCTTATGCAATATAAATGTATTGCAAAGCGGTATTTAATATTGTCATAAGGAAATAAATATCTAAATGTTCACTTTGATTTATATCTTGTATTTTTGTAATTATTTCATCGTGTTTACTATGGCGCTTTTATTAATAATTTCTTATAAAACACGACTAATACAGCTATTTAAAATAGGCTCTTAAAAAGGAAGTACAAGCTATTTTTGTGGGTAGTAAATCCACTAGGAGAAATGGTTTTAGTGAACATAGTGTTTATATAGTATACTAGCAACCCTGCAACGCCCCTTGTGGGTGGAATTTCGTTAAATCCGTTCTTAACTGACCTCTAATCGGTGGAAGGAATATTGCTACCAAAATTCAAGTCGGTACGCCTTATGGATCCAGAGATATCGTGATGAGTCAATATATAGGTAGGAATGATTTATATATATTGAGATTTGCCTCCGTAGCCTAGGCGCAAGGGTGCATGTGCTTCAGAAACCGAGGTCGTGGGTTCTGAATCCTGGATTAACAAAAATTCATTGTTGCTTCCTAGTTATATAGGGCAATTTGGCCCGATCGCCCAATTGTTTGAAAAGTAAGATGACCCATGCGTCGGATGGGCATATATAAAGTCGTTTCACCCACCAATCCGCATTAGACCAGCGTGGTGGGATACGGTCCAAAAACCCCCTAATAAAGAAGGCGTGCGTTAGGGGAGGCCTATGTCCAGCAGTGGCCTAACACAGGCTGATGATGACGATATATATAACAAACCACTTTTAAATGGAATATTTAAAATATAATCAACCTAGCTAAGGGTAGCTCAAATTATCAGTACAAGAAATTCATGAACAATTTTCAATATTTCTCTCGAAACGAAACGAAACATATAATATTTTAAAACACTAACATTAATGACCATGATAGGTACTGGTACTTATTGATCATGGTCATTTTAACAAAAACAAAGAAATATGATCTTTATTTTTGTTAAAATTAATAAATGATAAGTGTTGTGCCCTGTGAATTCTGCCACAGAATTTTATATATTCTAAGAAACGAATTTGATCCAAATTTTTTATTAGACAAGTTTTACTTTAAATGACACACAACATGTAATATCTATATAGCCTAGATGCTGTATTTTTAAAACAATGGTAACATTTATAAAAGTCGTAAGATTTTCCCATAAATTAACCACATCTTTATGCATTAATGTATTTAAGGAACGAAACCAACGTGCAAATTTCTGAATAATCAGCAGATTGAATTAGGATATAATTTCGCGCCGAGCAGACCTGGAATTTGAACCTTAGCTACGAATTTCTGAAGTTTGGGTATTAACATATTCCCTCAATTTAAATTTTATATCTAAAACAATATTTCATAATTTTGTTTTGGTGCAAATTAGAAATTAACTGAGATATTGTACATTTGACTTAATTGTTTTTTCTTGTTTTAATTTTTTCTACAAGTAACCATGTGAAAGTGATTACCTAAGCCGAAACTTGGAAAATATATAATTACACATTCACATTACATTAGCAGAACCCTGCCAGCGTGTTGCTTACTTGATTTACTTATTTTACATTGTCATAAACAATTTTAGGGCTTAAGTGTATAAATATATATTGTAAATATTTATGAAAATGTGATATATCTTGAGCCGGCCTCACTTGTCCCATTTTATAATGGCAAAATTGTGAATCGTATTCAATCCAAATACCTAGTTCGAACATTAATCACTTCGATCGGGATATTACAAGTTTAAATTCAATATGTTGCACACAGCCACACGTTAATATAGTCAAATATTTGAAGATATTGTTGTTATTTCTTCTTTAATTCGGTGTACAATTTCTTAAACTATATTTACTTTGCGTGATTTGTAGGCAAATCACGCGCCTAAATCATTTGAGAAAACTTCAACGTAATTTAACATCTTGAACTAAAAAAGGAATACTAAACAAAATTTGAAATTCACGCCTAAAGTTTTTGTCTAATTTTAATAAAGTTGGCAACATTATTCGTTTACGTTTTAAAATATATGACTGTTCACCTTCCGTAATATTCTGTACAATCAGCAAGCAAAGACAATTAATTTAGATCTTTGTATGTATTTACTATCAACTAAAACTATTATATTTCAACAAATAAGAGATTTATGTTGCAGACAGAAATCGGTAGCATAAGTCATGTTTATTGTTCTGCTTTATGCCTATATTTTGAACGCTGGCCTAACCTTATAGAAAAATTAAAAACTGCAGATAAAATATT
The DNA here is from genome assembly GCA_029286875.1 of Lamproptera curius. NCBI lineage: Eukaryota > Metazoa > Arthropoda > Insecta > Lepidoptera > Papilionidae > Lamproptera > Lamproptera curius. Next base: position 495,678 of record JAGSMT010000114.1, read on the forward strand.
TAGACCCATAAATATGGCATGAAAAATTACACATGACTCCAGCACTCCCGGAAACTTTAGATCAGAGAATTATAAATAACCATTTAGCTGAAAATATTTATGAACTTCTTCTACTACTATTCTTTTAATTTTATGTATTGAAATGCAAATTGCTATTAGTCAATATTAAAAAAATGTATTGTAACTCAACTTACTGTCAGTTATCATTGACAGTAAGTACCTACATAACAAACCTTATCCACTAATGTTATACTTGTGTAAGTCAAAAAATATAAAATAAATTGTGCAATTATAATATGCCTGTTCTATAATACGCTATATGATAATTTGAATATCACCAGAAGACTAAATTATGTAAATGTTAATAAAGCCATCGCAAGATAAATATAATGCTTAAAAAAATAATACGCACTTTACTTAATCATTATTAACGAGTTTGAAATCCGTTTTAAATACTTGAATTAGTTGAGATTCCTTATAGTTATATTTACAGAAAAAAACGTATTTATATGTATGGAGTCCAATCAAAAATCAAACGAAAAATAACCACTCAAAACTAATTATAAAAGTTATTTACATCAATTGATAATATTTCACATGACCCATTTTGCCTTCTTTAAATATATTTATGTCGAAAAACTGTGACGATTTACACCCCTGGGAAAAGTTGGCGAAGCGGAAGATAAAAGCAATTTACGTTTACATTATTTTGCTCTTGTTGTATCGTTCCTCTGTATATTACGAACGTATCATTTCATAATTACACCTTTGCGGTGCAAAGAAATATTTTGTACCTATAGGTACGGACAATATTGAGCTGTGTAATATATTATTGATCAATTTAAAAAAGATAAGGTATTACTCTTATTATAAGTCAATTCTTTTTACGGCTGACTATTTTTACTAATCTATTTTAATATATGCCGCTTACGTAAGAGTACACAAGTATAGGCGCAAATACAAGTTCACTTCCTTTACTCTCACAGTCCGATGTGACGGAAAACTGACACGGCCAAAGAGAGATGAGGCGCAGGACCGACTTTGGCATGCTCATCCATTGCATGGATAATCGCCCTTTGTAGGCAAAAGGTTGTATGCCTTGTATTCCGCCCGCATTGTCTTAACCAAAGAGGAAACAACAGTGAAAAATGATTGAGTCTCCACAAGATTCACTCCACAAGAGTGACAATTTCACTAGGCAAAGGAGGCTGTTAAATTAGTATATATTTTAAAAATATAATAGTTGTTTGAAATAACGCAGTAATCAATATTACGAGAAAATCTGTATGCAGCAATGTTTGAAAAATAGTTTAGTGTTCATTACTCAAGTATTTACAAAATTTTATTGAACACCGAAACGGTGCAGTATTTTTAGTTTTTGCCTAAACGATATTTTGAAGATTTCGAAACTAGACGATACCACACAAAATTTTAATTCAAAAGAAATCCAATAAATAAAGCTTGATTTGCAACCAGAATTTTGCGGAGATGATCATCGTCGATCCTTGGCTAACAGAGAGCCTGCTTATTGAGCTATTTTTTTCCATAAAGACTATCAAATATTATTATTATTCAAACATATTATATTGCAACTCAAAATACATAGCTTACATATACAAATAAGTATAGACAGGTCAATTTAAGAAAAATAACTATTTTAGCTGTAATGTGCTAACGAAAAAGGAAATCTGTTAAACTACAATGGAATGTATTTATTCAAATAGAAGCGCTCTATTTGCCAACGAATATCAAACTGAATATATAGTACGATAAATACATTGTCTTTAAATTAATATTTATCTTTTATTTAAGTTTATTTGACGGCTTTAATAATAAAAAAATGCCTTGTTATATGTACAATGTATATCAATATTCATTGTCAATATATCTACAAAAAAAGTGAGCAAAGAACACAGAAACGAGTAGGGTACACACGCTTCTTAAACATATTTAGTCTATTTCCATATTTCCCCTTCATACCTTTTTATATTTAAAATATTGGTTTTATTATTACTACTATTAAAAAATAATTTTATTTCAAACATTAAAATTTTAATTAAAAGTACAAAGAAATAAAATGTATGTAATAGTTCAATATTCTAGATATGGTGCGTTTTGCATTTATAGCAATAAAGAATGCATTATTATAAATCCTTATAGTCTCAACTACACATACAAAATATGACAATTTTATACATTTGTAATAGCTTAAACTGACAAAAAAATTTAAATATCTCAGCTTGGAATATCGAACGTTAGCTTTGACAAGTTAAGTCGAACTTAAATTTAATGTGAGGCCCAAAGTCGAACGCTTAACTTTTCTAGTAATTTCATGTTTTTTTAGTGTTTTTCTAGAAACGAAACGGTTTTTGTAATTAACTTAAATTAAATTTATAATAATAATTAAACATTTTTTAATCTATTCGTTAATATAGTTCTTACTGTCGACCAAGGATTTACACGAAATTTGTATAAATGAGAATTGACAGGCAATGTCTATTATATATATAACCAAGAAGACGAGGTCGCGGGTAACGGCTAGTAATATAATAAAATTACCACAACTATAATATTAAAAATAATGAATCGGAGACAAAGGAAACGTCAGACATTCATTAATAAAATAAACACGGATTTGCATAATTAACATTAAAATAATATTGAAACGAAATTAAAATAAAAAAACAGGCACCATATTACAGAATTCCATTTATGTTATATTTGTTATTATGTATGTGGAGGAAACATACATTTATCATAGATAGTGGCAATATACCAATTATAATAAATGTATTCTTTTATATAACATACTAAATTTATAAGTTAACGACTTATACAGGCTAGCCCTGTAAAACTTATTTTAAATTTTTTTTTAACCCACCTGCTATTAGTAAATATTTGTATTAATTAAAAAGACAAGTGCACTTAAAACGTTTATACGTTTTACCATAGTAAACTTATTGGGTCACAATAATAGCTTGTAGAATTCATGACACGAGGCAAATTATAAAATAAATTTGATGTAAAATAATAAAAATTAAATAAGAATTAGTACAGGTAAACAAAGAAACACATTGCAACGAATTGGAGTTAGACACAAGATGTCAATCTCCATATTTTGTTAAGAAATTGTTAAGTTAAAGTAGGTAAGGGTAATAAATAATGCATTACTCTTGGTAAATTATTCCTATTAAATCTATTGCCCGTAAAATATTGTGTTATGAAGCAGAGTTAGAAGTTTTTATGCACGTTTCACAATCAACAATAAACATTTTTTCTAGATTTTTTTATTAAGTATACGAAAACATTCCAGAGCAAAATTACGGGAAGAATACTTTGCTGTTACTTTTCGATAGGGGACTGTAGAGTTCGGTCCACTTCTAATCAATCACTGGCAAACCGTCCTCAACGTCGACGAACAACATTATTGACTTTTTGATGTCATGATTTAGCGTCCATACATAAAGTACCTATTAATATAACAGTAATATTATAACAAGTCACAGTTAATAATAGCCAAATCTTAAAAATAATAGATCTACGTTTTATGCTACAGTAATAAAATAAATCGGTAAATAATTAATATCGATATGTGATGATGTGATCTTTACACACATAAAAGTAAATAAATATCGCTAAGTATTGAAGTATATAATATTTATTAATGCTAGTTAACATTTTTTTATCAGCAGAAAAATTGTCAGTAAATTTAAACACATAGACGACCTATAATAACTGCCGGTCTTGATAACCGGGACCGACTTTTTACACGCCCTTACGATGCATGGATAGTCCATGCATTTCTTACTTTAATAAATTTGGTTAACTTATAGAATAACGATTACACAAAGTAGTTACCGAGCAGTTTGAATCCACGAACTCCGGTTTGTAAAGCAAGGACAAATAACATTAGGCCACGGTGGAAGATAATATTATTAATATGATAATAGTATTATAATATTAATTTAAAGTAAAACTTGCTATTGCCTGTGATTTTGAATGCAGAAAACGTAACCACGTTCCAGTAAAAGCCACGTCTAAATCTGACTAGCCATTCTAGAGATTAGCCCAAAAAATGCACAAGGATTGTAAACCTTTTGCTTTGTTATATGTATCGGTCATATATAAAATATAATATTTAAAATTGTTTATTTTATTGGTAATATTAAAATTTTAATAAATTGTTTGATATATTTTTTATTTTCCATGCAGTATCGTCCATTTAAAGTTGTTGAATGTTACACGTCTGGGATCGTTTTCAGGTATTTTCAGGCGAGCGGCAACGATATCGCTCGATTGATTGGACAAAGTACTCCCCCGAATATTGGTTACTGCTAACTGGCATAAAGGAAATCAAAACAAATAAAAAATACAGGGATTTTTCTCATTAAAGGTTTTTTTTTACCTACAAATTGGATTATTTTTTTTTAACTTTTGAACGTGTAGTTCACTACCCACTATTTTTTAACCGACTTCAAAAAAGGAGGAGGTTCTCAATTCGTCTGTATTATTTTTTTTTCTGTTTGTTACCTTAGAACTTTCGCCTGAGTAAACCGATTTGGATGTTTTTTTTTTAGTTGAAAGCTGGTGCTTCCCGTTTGGTCCCATAGCAATTTGGTCAAGTTCTGACACTGGCATCCATGAAAAAATTGAATAAGTCTAAAATTTACATTAACTATGATGTGCTCAATAAAGGGACAATTGATAGCTCAACATCACGCCAATGGATTTGAAGTCGAGTTTATTTTTGTTAAAATTTTATTTAACTTATAAAGGACTTCTCCAATACATACGTCCCATACTTAAAAATTTAAGATATTCCATATTTATCAAATATTTTTTTTATTACAGCTAGGCCAGATCTTTGAAGTAAATAATAAATTGCAATAAAAATTGGAATAAACCATGTATTAATGTTTTCATATAACTTATAAACGTAACCTATTTAATATACTTCAGATTCAGTAGCCTAGTTCGTGGGGACGGTAGCTTCCTGCGAACTCTGTGTTACATGAAGCTTACCAAAGACGTGAGTCTAGAAGCATAACGTCAAGGATAAAAAAGTATAAAAAAATAAGCTGGTCTTTTTCGTTTATTTAATTGGAATTATATGATAAAAGGCCTTGTATTCCGCCCGCATTATCCTGACCGAAGAGGAAACAGCGGTGAAAAATTGTTGAGTCACCACAAGCTTCCAAAGTGACCATTACACTAGGCTATGGAGGCAGTTAAATAAGTATATATTTTAAAAATACAGTGGTTGTTAGAAATATAGCAGTTACCAATATTACGAGTAAAATCTGTACGCAGCAGCGATTGAAAAATAGTTGTGTGGTCATTACTCAAGTATATACAAGATTTAATATTGCACTAAAAATGTAATATGAGCAAAAACAAAAAATATTGCACGCAAACATCATTTCCATTCATTGAAGATTTCGAAACTCGATGATACCACACAACAATTTTTATTCAATAGTAGTCTAATAACTAAAGCTTGATTTGCATCATTCATCATCGATCATAATCGATTCTTGCTTAACCGAGAGCCTGAGTTTTTTTTTCATATAGACTATCAAATATTATTATAATTTAAATATATTATGCAACTCAAGTTATATAGCTTACATGCACAAATAATAATAGAGAGGTAAATTTAAGAAAAATAACTCTTTCAACTTTAACGTGAAAAAAAAACAAAAACACAAATCTGTTAAACTACAGTGAAATGTATTTTTTCAAATCGAATGTTTGCTTCCGGATATCAACCTGAATATTTATGATCTCCTCGCCTTAAACGTAGACGAAGTCAAATTATCATAACGATAATATTAAAAACAATAAAATGGAAACAGAGGAAATGCCAGTCAATCACTATTAAGATAAACACTGACTTGCATTATTAACATTAAAATTATATTGAAACAGAATTAATATATAGGGGACCATCTGGGTGGGTACCACCGCGGTGCCTTTTTCTCCCACAAAGCAATGGTGTGAAAACACTACTGTGTTCCGGTTTGAAGGGCACTGTAGCCAGAGTATTTACTGGGTAAACGAGACCTAACATCTTGTGTCTCACGGTTGGTAGCGCGTTTGTGATACCAGTATTGCCAGTGACTACTTTCCATCAGGTGGCCCGAATGCTCGTCTGCCTATGCAGGCAATAAAAAAAATTACAGTATTTGATTCATGTAATATTTGTCACTATGTGTGTATTGGGAACATACCTAATCATAGACAGTGGTGATCGCCCGAATAGCAATTATTATAAATGAATTCTTTTATATAATATACTAAATTTAAAAGATAACGACTTATAAATGCTATTCGAATAAAATATACATCAAAATTCCTCAGCTATTAGAAAAAAACGTATATGTAAATACGTTGTAAAAAAAATAATGAATTATTCATTATTTTTACAGCATTACTTTACGTTTTAACATGAAAATTGTTAATTATTGAATAACTAAATAATCTCTATTAAAGATCATGAACACAAAATATCAGCTTAACTTTACACATCAAGATATAAAATTATATTTTTATCGACAGGTATCTAATACAGTTAATAGCTTTTACACGTAGCAAATATTGGAAAATTTAAAGAGTGTCATTAACATAAAACAAATTTCTGGTTTCGATACAATCTGCGAACATAGCAAAACTACTAAAACATAACACTGGTACGTAAGTAGGATTATTAAAATTTACTGTTCGCTTTTAAATATTAACCAACATATTTATAATTATAAAAAAATACTAGATAAAGCGAACATTTAGTTTCAGTTATATATATATATATATCACATAGTCTATAAATTAGTATATATATATATACGATTATTTCTCAAATGACAAAGCTACACATAGACTCAACGATAACAAAAGCTTTTTTACATAGAGTAATTGTGAGTATCATAAAAAATATAACATCAAATCATCGAAAGAATAAAACACATTTATTCCAATAAATAAAAATTTAAGGATAACATTGTGAGATATAACCGATATATATTACAATACATCATTTTTAAATTGTCTGTCAAATAGCTGGTCTGTTTATGACAAAATTTTTATCGTAAGATAGTTCATGTAACCAGGGTTAATTTTGGTCGCTTTCCTGAAAAAATCTGATATTTTTAATATATTACCATGCGGGCCAAGTGCTGTTATTAAATATTTGTATAAATTAAAATAAAACTACGCTTAAAACGTATAAAACCATAATAAAACAATAATAGCTTAAAGTATCTATGCGGCATGGACACGAGGCAAATTATAATATTCGTGACGCAAGCAGAGGCACTCATCTTTCCATTAAACGCTTGAGAAACTTGCGCGACGATGGGAAACTAATTACAACTCTGCAGCCTGTAGGTAGCTTACGTAAATAAGCTTTATGTGAACACAAAAATTTCTGTACATTATTTTTCTTTAGAGGAAATCGATACATTTTTGATGTTAAATAATAAAAATGATAAGATAAGAAAAGAATTAGTACAGGCAAACAAAGAAACACATTGCAACGAATTGGCGTTAAGCATCTGGCGTTCTTATTGATCAATTGTCACCAAGATGTCAATCTCCATATTTTTGTTAAGAAATTAAATAGAAAGTTAAAGTAGGTAAGGATACTAAATAATGCATTACTCTTGATAAAATATTATTCCTATTAAATCAAAGTTATAAAGCAAAGTTAGAAGTTTTTTATGCACGTATCAGAATCAACAATAAACATTTTTATTAGATTTTTTATTACGTATACGAAAACACACCACAGCAAATTTTCTGTTACTTTTTGATAGGGAACTGTTGATTTCTTTCCACTTCTAATCAATCACTGGCGAACCGTCCTCAACGTCGACGAAAAACATTATTGACTTATTGATGTCATGATTTAGCGTCCATACATAAAGTACCACAATACTATAACAAGTCACTAAGAATAATAGTTAAATCTTTAAAATATTAGATCTACATATAATGCTACAGTAATGAAACAAATCCGTGAATAATTATCCCGTCAAAATCTGAATAGCCATTCCAGAGATAAGCCAAAACAAACACACAAGGATTTTAAAAATTGTTGTGTTCTTATATGTATTGGTAATATATAAAATATTTAAAAGTGGTTATTTTGATGTTATAGTCACTTTATATTTAATTATTTCTATAGATATTAAATTGTTAATAAATTAAAAAATATATTTTTTCTTTTCAATGCAGAATCCTCTATTTAAAGTTGTCGAATGTTAACACGTCCGGAATCGTTTTCAGGTATTTTTCAGGAGAGCGGCAACGATATCGCTCGATTGATTGGACAAAGCTTCCCCCCCGAATATTGACTGCTGCTAGCTGGCACATAGCAATTCAGAGCAAATAAAAAATACAGGGCTTTTTCTCATTTATGGTTTATTTTACCTAGAAATCGGATTACGTTTTTACACTTTTGAACGTGAAATTTAATACCAAATTAAAAAGGACTTCTTCAATACACACATCCCATACTTAGAAAATTAAGACTTTCCATATTAAACAGATATTTTTTTTATTTCAGGTAGGCCAGATCTTTTAAGAAACTGGACTAGCGTTAGCTTTTACAATTAATTGCAATAAAAATCGGTATAAACCTACTAATGTCCCCATTTAACTCATAAACGTAACCTATATAATTTCATTCAGATAGGTTCGTAAGTATTAAATCGCTTGATTAAGAAATTTAGAACTGACAATTGCTAAAATTCCAGTAAAAAATTGCAATTGTTTTGATGCGAGTAATTTTTTTAAGTTAGAAATATTTGTAAAAATTTTCTGTTTGAGTTTTTACAAATACTTTAGCTAAGAAATTGTTACGCCAAAATTTTATTTCGAAAATTTTTAGTTTTTTGGATGTACAATAATACGCCACTCGCTTCGAATTTGATTTATTATATCTAAAGCACTAAAATGATTGTAAAAGATTGTCGTGCTATATGATATGAATAAGGGCATAATAGGAAGATTATTCTCCTGTCCCTGAGATACGAGTATGTTCATCTTCGCATTTTTCCAGGAAGCAGAATCAGAATCAGAATTTGATTTGAATGAAGTAGGATCGTGAGATCTTAAATAATAAATCGCAAAAAAAATCGGAACAAAAAGAGCAAACTATTCTATGTACATATCACTCTTATAAAAGTTTTTGTGTAAAGATGTTTGTTACTTTTAACTCAAAAACTACGTTATGGATTTTAATGGAAGTTGATTGATGAAAAATGATTATATATGTTTAAAATATAATAAAAATAAAACATTGGCATCCTATTCACGCACAAGCCACAAAATCATTTAGGCTTATAAATACACAATGTGTAATGATTATTATTATTATCACTAATTACCATCACCACGCGGGTAAAACCGCGGAGCACGCTAGTAGCTAATTCAACACAGTCCGTCCGATGTAATAAAAAGAAAAAAATGATAAAAATGTACGACTTATGATCTAGACAATATAGAAAGAAGCTGATGACCTAATTTTTTATAATCAAGCAATTGAAATAACATAGATGAAACATAAGATGTTTTGAATATCTGTCTTAAACCCACAAACCAAGGAATGAGTGACAGCTAAGGTAGAATACCTATACATAATAATATAAGATACGTTCGTAAATTTTAAATCTCTTGAAATTAAGTTTCAAAGACGAATTTCGTTAAACTCGCTTAAGTTTTATAAGAACGTTTTAAGTTCTTACCTGAGAATCATCTCAATGTCAGACAATCAAAGTAATGTAACTTTGTTCTCAGTTTATAATTTTTTTATTGTTTAATCATAAAAGTGAATCTTTGGTTCTTAATTAGCCATGCATTGTGCTTATGCCTAATGTTGTTTTTGAAATATGTTAAATTAATTTGATGCTAAATAAAAAAATATCTCAATAATTTTTGTAGAGGTGAAAAAATCTTTGCTTTTCTCAATTACTCGTTTAGTCGTCTCTATTGAACCTTTGCATTAACTATGTTAAGCGGAAAGAAAAGAGGCTATCACAGCAGCCTTTATATCACCTTACTCGCTTCCTTTTTCTTTTGTCATGTTTTTATTCAATAGGTTCTTATATTCTAAAAAAGTAAACGCTGCAAAAGTAAAAACATGATTCATTTTGCTTACAGCTTAATTATTTTCTGTATCCGAACGAATATATCCCTGCTTTAATACTTGTTTTTTAAGTATAATATTATTTTGATGAGAAAATGAATTATTATGCTGAAACTTATTAACCTATCATGAAGGCTGCAGATACGGTTTAAATTTTAAATTTCATATTAAAGTCAAACACTCATTGGACGCAAGTTAATTTAACGTCGACCGGGAAAGTAATTACAAGTACATGGCCTGATGGTTACTTTGAAAGTTAATAATATACATAAAAACATGAAAGTGGCAATAATTGTTTGATTTTCAGTAACGTATAAACACTATCAATAAAAAATACTTACATTTTCCTCCAAGTGAAATGAAATAGTAATTAATTCAAAAGACAGCCATCATATAAGAAAAGGCGGCAAAGCCAGATTATAATAATGTTTAAGTCTCTTGTGTAACCTAAATTCAAAAGTAGCAAATACATTCCGAAAGTGAAGTATTTTACATAAAATATTTAAGATTAAGGTCTTAGAGCTTTTAAAGTTGAGTGAAATTGAAGATAAGTTAAATATAATTGATTGACACTGATAAGTAAAATATCTTAACTGCAAATAACAAACGTTAAGTTTGCGGAGTTAAGCCGAACTTAGATTAAATTTATCCGAAGTAGTAGAGCGCTTTCCTTTTTTTAAATCAATAATTCCATTTATTTTACATTTTAAAAGACTTAATGTCTTTTAAAAATGTAAAATAAAATAAAATATGCTCATTAGTCTACATTTAATATATTTGAAAGTCTATTATAAGTTTGTAGGAACTCCTTAGTTACGTAGTGACTCATAATAAAAGTCATAACAAAGACTACGTAATTTCTTTTTTAATATTTTACACGATTTATATTATATACATTATATATGATGTGTAATGTTTTAAATAATTTTTATTTTTTTAGTAAATAACTATGTAACGATTCTTATCATTCATCTGTAATTCTTATGTTTTAAAGTTTATTAAAATTTACTGCTATTATCGCGTAGAACACATCACTTTTTAGAAACTTATATTAACTATCGTAATTAATAAGTCAATTGTAACAAAACATGTCTATGTTAAATAATTATAAAATCATGACAGGAGAAAAGATGGCGAAAGCGTCACGCTTCTAAGCGGAAATTACACACAATGTCGTGCCAATATCTGCGTTTCTCCTTTTTCATTTCGTATTTATAAATGGACCGAAGCAAGACATCATATATATATATACACTTTAATAAGACCGAAGAAATACATATATTACAAACAGTTCCGAGTATAAAAAAGTATATTTTTATCATTTCTCAACCCTTTGACCACTTTAACTTTTGTAATGTATCATCATCATCATCAGTCTTGCGTTAGTTTACTGCTGAATTTCTCGCCAAATGCACGCCTTCTTCATTATAGGGTTTTTGGACCGTATCCCACCACGCTGTTCCAATGCGGGTTGGTAAGTGGACCAAGTTTTTACATATCCATCAGACACAGTGATTAAGTTGCTATTCAAACAATTGGGTGATCAGCCCATATTGCCCTAACCAACTAGGAAACAACTATGAAAAATATTTGTGTGTGCTCGCAGGATTTGAACCCACGACCTCCGGTTTCTAAAGCACACGCCTTTGCCCCTAGGCTACGGAGGCAGTTAATTTGTAAAGGCTACTTATTAATGACCTTTTTAATATGTGTTTATACTATTTTTTATTATCTCTATACATAATAAAAAAGATAAATGACTTGGCAGTTGTATACATAATGATATATAAACATAAATATAAACATGTTTTTCGAGTAATTTTATTTGTAACTTCGAAGCTGATTTTATTTTAGTTTTTGACAATCAGCGTATGTTGGTACTAATGGAATAACGATGCATTATACATATGAATATAAAACCTAACTATTCATCGAACAGAAACTGAAAGGATAAACTTTTAACTTATTTTATTATATAAAATATAAGCCATTTGAACCGCTTAATCTAATTTAGCTTTCAACAGTTAGTGGCATTTTATTAACCTTATGCTGTATTTGCAATTTTATAATTCGCGCGAACCAATATCGGTAACCACGCTTTCAGAAAGCCGCGTAATATCCTCCCGCTGTGATGTTTTAGACAGACGTTCTCAAATGAAAGATGATTTCAGTTTTCGATTGGTTTTATGTTTGAATACTTTTGTGACTTTTCTTACGTATTGAATAGAAATAGGTGGCTTTAAAACTGAACGTTTTTGCTTAGATATTTAGTCGACGATCTCTTTATTATCATTAAGTTCAAAGCATCTGATAACAAAACGTTATCTGTTTTATATTTCGTTGATAAATTTAAAGAAACGCGTAATTAAATAAGAAACATTATTTGTCAGTAGAAGATGAAGAAGAATGTTTGCGGCAGACATAGGCACCACGGTGGTACTATCTTACACAGTCACTTGTAATAAAGGGTCTACTACAGTAACACTTTGTTAACTAAACTATTAGTGTTAAAACAGTAAATCCCATCTCACGTCTAATGTTTCTGGCTACAAAATCTAGCTTCGTTAAGTCCGGCAGTAATATAAGATTACGCTCTTGCACATTTAACACTGTTGGTATTTTTCAAAGACAATTTCTTTAGTAAAAATATTTTCATCCTCTCATTTTGAGCGGAGGGTCAAACCTTTTTATTTTTTTTTATGTGGGGAAATGTCTACGCATACCCGCCCTCGAGGGGGCAAAGACGGGTTATGTCGGACTCGCACCGACTAAAACCACCACGTTGTTCCTTCCTGACGCCTTTAGGGTGGGGTCATAGGAACGTGCTTCCACTCATCTGCAACCCCACCAGCGCTAGCCGCCGGAGCAGCTCTGTCTCGGCCTTACGGCCATCTGCCTCCCTCTTGGCCCGTCGGAACTAACGCGCCCTTCGTTTCGGCCCTTGTATTCAGGTAACAGACTCCCCCGAGTCTGTTACTCAGGGGCCATGGGAGCCAGTAGTTCCCAACCCACGCAGGGACAAGACTCCTGGCCCCCAGCGGCGGTCCGGATGTTAAGCTCCGCCGCTAGCTCCATATCAGCCGCAGAAGGAGGAGAGATCGACGACACCATGCCGAATGTCCCCTCCTCCCACGGATGATGCGGTGCGGCCCCGTCAAGTCGCGGGCTCCCCGGACCAAGATGGAGCGGCCAGTATACCCACTAAACAACTAACGGTTGTTCCTTTCTCATGACACTGTAGCCGGGGCCGCGGGCGCTGATGACAGTCTTCGGCGACCCCGGCGCGACGTGGCCCTCGCCTCTTTCGGGCCTCTTCTCCCCAGGTGTGTTGGGACACCCGGATCATGGCTTTAGGCGCCGTGCCGGAACAAACAGCACGGCACCCCCTCTTGAGCCTTTCTCTGGGTGGCGGACGCTCTCTTGCCAGCCGCCCAAGGGCGGAGTGTCAGGAAGGAAGCTTGCGCGCGTACGCCACTCTTCGGCGCCCTGGCCTTCTTCTGTTCTCGTTCCGGGCCATCACGTCCTCGCAGAAAGCAAGGACGGCGCCCCACGACCTTTCGCTCTCTAGCATCCTGCGCACTACGGCAGGAAGCGAAAGGTCGTGCCCCACGACATTACGGAACAAATAAGAGCAAACTATTTGTGTGTAAATATCACTAAAAAAATTAAAAATGTACGACTTATGATTTAGACAAAATAGAAAGAAGCTGATGAATGTTATATTTTTATTTATAATTAAACAATTGAAATAACATAGATGAAACATAAAATGTTTTGAATATCTGTCTTAAATCCACAAACCAAGGAATGATTGACAGCTAAGGTATAGGTATTCTATACGTAACAATATAAGATAAGTTTGTAAATGTTAAATCGCTTGAAATTAAGTTTCAAAGACGAATTTCGTTAAACTCGCTAAAGTTCTAAAAGAACGTTTCAAGTTCTTACCTGAGCATCATCTCAATGTCAGTCAATCAAAGTAATTTAACTTTGTTCTCAGTTTATAATTTTTTCATTATTTATTCTTAAAAGTGAATCTTTTTAATTTGATGCGGTCGATTAATATCAAATTATCTTAAATAATTGTTTTTGTATAATTTTTGTAGAGGTAAAATAATCTTTGCTTTTCTTTATTACTTGTTTAGTCGGCTCTATATAACCTTTGTAATAACTTTGTAAAGCGGAATGAAAAGAGGCAATCACAGCAGCCCTTATATCATCCTACTCGTTTCCTTTTTCTTTTGTCATGTTTTTATTCAAAAGGTTCTTATATTCCGAAAAATGCTGCAAAAAGTAAAATCATAATTAATTTAGCTAAAAACTTATTTTCTGTACCGGTTAATACAATTTATCATGTTTATCCGAACGAATATATCTCCGCTGCAATACTTAAGTTTTAAATATAATATTAAATGGCTGAAAATATGTATTATTATGCTGAAACTTATTAACCTATCATAAAGGCTGCAGATACGGTTTAAATTTTAAATTTCATATTAAAGTCAAACACTCATTGGACGCGCGTTAATTTATCGTCGACGAGAAAGTAATTACAAGTACGCGGCCTGCTGGTAGCTTTGAAAGTTAATAATATACATAAAAACATGAAAGGGGCAATAATTGTTCGATTTTCAGTAACGTATAAACACTATCAATAAAAATACTTACATTTTCCTTTAAGTGAAATAAAATAATAATTAATTCAAAAGACAGCATCATATAAGAATATGCGGCAAAGCCAGACTATAATAATGTTTGAAGACTCTTGTGTAACCAAAATTCAAAAGAAGCAAATACATTTCCAAAGTGAAGTATTTTACATATAATATTTAAGATTAAAGTCTAAAAGCTTTTAAAGATAAGTGAAATTGAAGATAAGTTAAATATAATTGATTGACACTGATAAGTAAAATATCTTAACTATGCAAATAACAAACGTTAAGTTTGCGGAGTTAAGCCGAACTTAGATTAAATTTATCCGAAGTAGTAGAGCGCTTTACTTTTTTTAAAAGCAATAATTTAATTTTATAAGACATTATGGATTTAAAAAAAATATAAAATAAATGCGCTTTAGCCTACATTTTATATATTTGAAATAAGTATATTATAAGTAGAGTTCGACCAAAGCTGGTTTTCCGGCCGAAACCAAAACCGAAAGGTCGGCCGTGGCTTAAGTTTCGGCTTAACTTTCCGAATGGAATACTGAAATTAGATTTTTTTTTATGGTATACTCAGGCAGACGAGCAGTCGGGCCACCTGATGGAAAGTGGTCACCGAGTCCCATAGACATTGGCAATACCAGTGGTAACGCCAACGCGCTGCCTACCGTGAGATATAGGGTGTAAAGTCTCGCTTACCCAGTAAATACGCTGGCTACGGTGCCCTTCAAACCGAAACACAGCAGTGTTTTTACTCTACTGATTCGCGGCAGAAATAGGCACCGCGGTGGTATCCACCCTGACGGTCTCCTGTAAAAAGAGGACCTACCACCGGAGATGCTTTTTACCCATTATTCTACATTAACTAAGACATGAAATGGAGACACAGTATATTAACTTTCTGGTAATGGTTAATTTCATCATCATCATCATCAGCCTGTGTCAGTTCACTGCTGGACATAGGCCTCCCCTAATGCACGCCACCGCTTCCGATCATCGGCTATTCTCATCCAGCCCACACCGGCCACTTTGCGAATGTCGTCACTCCATCTTGCCGCAGGGCGTCCTACACTACGTTTGCCGAGTTAGTACGATGGTTAATTTACGTTGTAATATTTTTTATGTAATAAAATATTAAAATTATAATAATTTTTTTCAAATTAAATTCTTAAAGCGAAATAAACAAATTACTAATTATTTCTGTTGCGTTCACCATCATCATCATCATCATCATCACCCTATCCACTGCTGGACTTCAGCCTCCCCTAATGCACCCCTTCTCCATTAGGGTTTTTGGGTTTTGAACTAACATGCGCTAATTACTAAGTATTGGTATTTTGAGATCTTACTAATAAATACTTTGGTTTGTATTTGTAGTTCCGACAATGGATCATAAAGTAATGAGAATGAAATAGAATAAAATGACGATTGACAACTTAATTATTTATTTTTCTTCATATTTCCCTTACACACTGACTCCAGCTTTGGTGCAAAATGTAAAACAGCTGGGAGCCAGCTCTGGTGAATAAGGGGATGCTCAACCTATTGAAAGCCAGCTTGCTGAATGGCAGCCATCGCTTCTGCCAATCTTTCTGAGGGTGGGATATCAAGACGAAACAGTACACTCATGAACACAATGTTTTTCTTTTTTATCATTGACGGCAATCTAAACTTGGGGTTTAAAGCTGCATTAGCACCTGTAGTAGTTGTTTCATGCTTCATGTTTTAATCAACAATATCACTTATGACTCCCAAAATATTGAAGCCATAACCTTGCCAGCCGATGCCACTGCATGAAAATTCTTCGGGGTCGGTGAGGATGGGCGTCTCCACTGTGAAGATTTCTGTTTTTTCGCCTGATCAAAAGAATAAATTCATGTTTCATTAACCGTTACAAAACAAGACACAAGGTACAATACATTTTAACAGTAGCCTGGAGCAAAGAGTTTAAGGCTAGTATGGATTATATACCAAGTAGTCATTACAGCAATAATATCCTTTAACACACAAAGGTTTTATTACAAATTTTTGGAATTTATTCACAGACTATATCAAATTAGGTATCAGATGGTAATTCTTCGGTCGCTCAAAAGATATTTCTCAATTTGGCAGCATTTGCGTGAAAGACTGAGGTCAACGGACATCTGCAACGGTATTCGTCTTCCGTGCTCGTTCACCTGACTTAAGCCGTTATCTAAATTGAGCAACTCCTCCACCTTGTGACAATTGAATATGACAGGGCAGACTCCTTTAATGTTGCCTCCAAATACCATGGAATCACATGCGTCGTTATTTTTTTTAACAGATGTTTTTAATTAGCGCGCAATAGGTTTATCTCTATTTTCGAGAATACATCCCAACATTAAGCAAACAAATGGCTACAATCAAAAAAAAGTAAAGAGAATCAAAGATTTTTTAAAGATTAAAATAACAAATACCTGAGCTATGCCTTGCAGTGTTTATTTATTTTGTTACCAAAGAGTATATATGTTGTTCTCGCTACTTTTTGATCCCTACTCGTCGTAGGTCGCGAAGGACGAATTTGGAATGATTGTCTAAACTAAAATCGATGCATCTGAGCTAATGGTACACCTACTTTCGCTACAATGTTGTTTAAATTTTATAATCGTTTAATTTTGTCAACATGACAACTTCTGACACCAGTTCCAAATTTGGCCGAAACCGAAACTGAGGCTGAAACATGATTTTTGGCCGAAACTCGGCCGAAACCGAAACTTCAGCCGGACACTAATTATACGGTAAGTAGTAACTCCTTAGTTACGTAGTAAGTCATAATAAAAGTAAACAAAGACTACGTAATTCCTTTTTTAATATTTTATACGATTTAGATTATGAACATTAAATGTAAATAACCACGTAAGGACTTTTTCATTTATCTGTAGTTCTGATGTTTTGAATTTTTTTTAAATTTACTGCTCTTATCGCGTAGAACACATCGCTTTCACACGCTTTATATAAAAATCGTAAATTAAAAGTCAATTAAAACGAAACAATGTTAAATTATTTAAAAATCATGACAGGATTCATGAAAAATGAATATCCTATAAGATAGCAAAAGCGTCACGCTTCTAAGCGGAAATTAATTACAATGTGGTGCCAATATCTGCGTTCCTCCTTTTTCAATTTGAATTTAATATGGACTGAAGCAATATATTCACATACGTTAATAACAGTACCCAGTAAAAAAATAATTTTTCATTCTTTAATTTTTCTACCCTTTGACTTTAACTATGGTTTATATAAAGGCGACATATTTATGACCTTTTAATTATAATATTACTATTTATAGTCTTTTTTATTATGTACATAGAGAAATATCTTACGATTCTGCTCTTTTTAAACTATTTAACCTTCCGACTATAATTAGCACAGTCATCTAACGTCCTATAGTTTTATAACCTCCTAATTAGTTTGGACTCAAATTTTCCTTCTACCTATGGTGATAAATGACATGACATTTGGATATAATATAATATGAAACGATCTCAATACGAAATATTGAGTGAAGCCTTAGCTTAGTAACCTTGAAGCTGTTTTAAAAATTTTTCTAGAAAATATTGATAAGTACACATAAAACATATTTTGTAAAGTCCGATTTTCTTTTCTTTTATTTATAAACAAAACTATTTCGAAAACATGACACCATTATGACTTGCATTTGCCCAACTCTCAACATAATATGTGTATATAGTGTATATCAATAATGTAATAATTATTACATACTACAGTGTTATTATTATTATTATTATTATTATTAATAATAATTTAGTATATGATAATTGTATGCACACATGAGCACAGCAAATCGATGTTTACTCGCTCTGCACTTTATGTATAAACCTTGTTGGTTTAAAATAAGTGTTATTACCATTATCTTATGTAAATTGTTTACTTAATAAATAAATAAAAAATGTATATTATTAAATAATAAATAATATATTGTTAAAACTTATGTTACTTTTCACGCATATACAAATGGATTTATAAAATCAATATGAATTTTTCCGTCAATCCTTTATTTTTACTTAAAAGAGAGACTGGGAAATGTATGTATTTTTTTTAAATCAGCCATAATTGGTACTAATGGTGTAACGATGCATTATAAATATGTATATACATAGTAACTATTCATCGAAGAGCAACTCAAAGCATAAACTTGTAACTTTTTACACTAAATATAAATCAATATATTAAACCGCTTAATCTAATTTAGCTTTCAACAATTAGTTACATTTTATTTAGCTTATGCTGTATTTGCAATTTTAGAGGCAAGTTTTTCAACTTCCCTATTATAAACTCTTTCACGAAACGTATATAAATGTTATTTGGAAAAAAAACAATTTTGACAAATACTATATATAGGTCAGATGTTTGAAAACGTTTTGGCGTTTGTGCGAACCAATATCCGTAACCACGCTTTCAGAAAGCCGCGTAATATCCTCCCGCTATGATGTTTTAGACAGACGTTGTTAAATGAAAGATGATTTCAGTTTTCGATTGG
Source organism: Lamproptera curius (assembly GCA_029286875.1). Lineage (NCBI taxonomy): Eukaryota > Metazoa > Arthropoda > Insecta > Lepidoptera > Papilionidae > Lamproptera > Lamproptera curius. The sequence goes on from JAGSMT010000114.1 coordinate 515,002, forward strand.
TTTTATGTTTGAATACTTTTGTTAGCTTTCTTGTGTATTGAATAAAAATAGGTGGGTTCAAAACTGAACGTATTTGCTTAGATATTTAGTCAAATTTCATTATTAGCTATTAATTATCATTTAGTAAAAAGCATCTTATTACATAACATTATCTGTTATATATTTTGCTAAATGTTGATAAATCAAATAATTTATTTCTTATATTTTTCATGCGTTGCAAGTATTACAAACAAATATATCGTTTAAGAAATAAAAATCATGGGAACCAAATCTGTTATATCGTAGAGCCCCTTGTTAAACGTCGAATTTAAAAGAATGAAGTCCACAAATGTTAGCAGCAACAAATGCAATAAAAGGACGAGGGCTGATTTCGTAGCACCACCACCCTTTACCAAGCGTTGTTCAGTTGGAATACGATGTCATACAATATAAAAGAAATTTATGAACAATGTAGTTTCATTAGTTTGTAAGACTACGACAAACTATTAGTTTGTATGATGTGCGTATGTATAATAGTATGTACTTTAAAACATTCAGCAATTCTCATTGTTAAATATTTTCTCATTCTTAATAAATAAAAACTTCACTCTACGCATTAATAAAGCGTTGAATTAGAACATATAACAAAAAAAAAACATTTTTTATTTATAGGTGGCAATACCTAAGTCTTACTTTATTTACATGTACATCCGGGTCAACATTTCTTTATAAACTATCGGGTAATTAGCCAGCATAGTTACAACTATCTGTAAACCAGTACGAAAAGTTGTTGTGCTAATGGGAATTGATCTAAGAAACTATACCAATTGGCTACTAAGGATACAGCGACTAATATTTTAAATATCAGTCGCTCTATCGACACAAGCCAAAGGAATAAACTGCACAGGTAATTTACTGCTGTACTATTAAACAAAACAAATACAAGCTGTCAAACTATTTTTTATTAGTTGAAGCGTTAAGATGAGCAGGATCTTCACCTGATGGTTAACGATACGCTCTGCCCATAAGTAACGCAGCTTAAGTCGCCACAAACACGCTCACCGCTCTGAGACAAAATGTTACGTCCCGTTCACCCAGCAACTATGCTGGTTACATTACCCATGTAACCGGAAGACGGAAAGAAAGATTCGCGGCAGACATAGGCACCATAGTTGTGCTATCCTAGAGAATCCCTTGTAATAAATGACCCGCCTTTATTGACTTAAATATTATTGAAAAACATTAAGTCCCATCTCACGTCTAGTGTTTCTCGCTACAAAATGTAGCTTCGTTAGGTCCGGCAATAATATTACATTACCCTCTTGCACATTTAACACTCTTGCTATTTTTCAGAGATATTTTATTCGTAAAAGTGTTTTCACCGGCTCGTATTGAGGGCCCTCCACTCCAAAACTTGACCGGGCTATAATAAAATTTTGTAAGTCACTTATCAAGTTAACTTAATAAATACAGTAAAGATTACAATAGAGTTTTATAATTTTGATTTATATTTAACATACAGAATCATAAAGTAATTTAATAGTAGTAGTAATGGCTCAATGTCCATTTTTATTATTAGGGCAACATCCGGTTATGACCTGAACGTATGTAAATTTATTTAAAAAAAACTTGCATACTAGTGTATGTTTAAAATAAAATACAAATCATTCACGTACTCAACATTTAAGAAATCAGCTAATGTGTCAGCAATATCGTCTAAAATAGAAAAAAAAAAGAAACTACGAAATCTTCATTCACTTTTTACCTGTTACTACGTAACTTAGTAGTTACTAACTTATCATATACTAAATAAACTGAATAAATTATTAATTTTAAGAAAAGTTAAGCGCTCAACTCTTACGGTTAAATTTAATCTAAATTCGACTTAACTCGCCAAACTTAACGTTTGTTATTTGCAGTAAAGATATTTTACTTTTCAGTGTCAGTCAATCATATTTAACTTATCTTTAATTTCGCGTAACTTTAAAAGCTATAAGACTAAATCTTAAATATTTTATCAAAAATACTTTAAACTTAGAAAGTATTTGCAACTTTTGGTTGAAACAAGAGGCTTAAACATTATTACAATCGAGCTTTGCCACATATTCTCATATGATAAGATCCTTTTAACAATAATTACACATTACATATTTATAAGCCCAAATATTTTTGCGGTTTGTGGCGAATTAGCAAGCCTATGGCAGATTTTTCTTTACATCCATCATTTTTTAATAATAATAATCATCTCCGGACCGATGCGGCGGCCAATACATATTAGTCTACTACTACGCAGGAGATATTATAGTGCACATGTGTACTCGAAAACACAGGTGGAGTGCACCTGTGTTTTTCTCTTCCTTTACTCCCAAAGTCCGATACGGGACGGACAAACGACACGACCGGCGAGAGGTCAAGCGCAGGACAGACTTTTTACGGCCCATCCATCGTATGGTTTGCATGTAGGTTTAATGAACTTACATGCAAACGGGTGCGTCAGTCCGCATTGCTAAAGCACAAGCTCATACCAACAAGCCTCCGATTCATTTAAATACTGTAGATATTTTATTTTTGAATAAACTGCACTATATCCTTATTTAGTTGTATCATATAAGTTATTCTTGAATCCTTCAAGTAGTTCTACAGTAAAAGAATAGCAAAGATCTATTCATGCTTACAAATTTTACGTTTATAATAAAATTTAGATGCACATTTCCTATACTTTTACTATTTATTATATTCAATTAACTGTGCTTTCATATTACTTAGCGAAAAATGTAAGTATATTGATTAACATTTATTATAATAACTTTTAAAAGCCAACATCAAGCTTTGTACTTGTAATTACTTTCCCTTCGACGGTAAATTAACTCACGTCCAATGAGTGTTTGAGTTAAATACAAAATTTAAAATTTAAACCGTATTCGCAACCTTTATGATAGGTTAATAAGTTGAGGCAAGCATGACAAGATATTTTTGCAGTCAAAGAATATTATAAAAATATACCTATATCGGCGGATATATGTTTGCTTGAATAAACATGATAAATTGTGTCATCCGATAGTGAAAATAATTTAGTTGTCAGTAAAATAAAAAATAATTTATTTAGTAAAATAAAGTTTAATTTATTCAAAACATAACAATCTATTGAATAAAAACAAGACAAAAGAAAAAGGAAATATAAGGGCACCTGTGATTTCCTCTTTTCACTCCGCTTTACAAAGTTGTTACAAAGGTTTTATAGAGACGACTGAACGAGTAATTGAGAAGAGAAAAGTTTTATCACCTCTACAAAAAATATATAAAAACAAATATTTAAGTTTATTTGATACTAGGTGTTATAGAAAAGTCATAGGACCAAATAACTTCTATGACTAAATAATGAAAAATGTCGATTACGATTCCAGTCGATTACGACTACGGTGGCCGATCTATATTAGAGATCAGCTACGCAGGAGATATAATAGTGCACAAGTGTACACGCAAACACAGGCGTGCTCTGATCGTTTATACTTTTAAAGCCCGATGGGACCATCCGACGCATTGAACATCTTATTATATCATTTTTCGACAATTAGGAAACAACAACCAACTAGGAGACAGCAATAAAAATTTGTTAAGTCCCCGCAGGATTCGAACCCACGACCTCCTCTACGAAGGTAGTCAAAAAAATGTACATTGTAATGTATTCGTAAAAACTCAAACAGAAAATTTATAGAAATATTTGTAACTTAAAAAAATCGATCGCTTTACTGTTGCTACTAAAATATAACTTATTTTCTTTAAGTGAAATTCAAACAATCACAGTTCTTAAAATGTGACCTTATTACCTATAAAGAAAAATAAATATTAGATTAATATGTAAAGCCTTAATTTTGTATGCATGGAAGAAGTCCATTTTAAATTAGAAAAATTGTTTGTATTAAATTACACGTTCAAAAGTTTAAAAAAATATTCCATTTGTAGGTAAAATAAATCCTTAAATAAGAAAGAGTCCTGTATTTTTATGTACTTTGAATTGCTATGTGCCAGTTAGCAGCAGCCAATATTCGGGAGAGAGCTTTGTCCAATCAATCGAGCGATATCGTTGCCACTCGCCTGAAAAATACCTGAAAACGATTCCGGACGTGTTAACATTCGACAACTTTAAATGGACTATTCTGCATGGAAAAGAAAAAATATATTAGTCAATTCATTTACAATTATTTATTTATTAAAAGTGAAGTGTCTGTTTGTAACATTGTGATATACTTCGATTCATATAACAAAACAATAATGTTTAAATCAGTGGAATTTAGCTACATTTTTTCATTCGGAATCGCTAGGAAACTACTTTGTGTTATCGGTATTCTATCAACCAACTGTATAAAAAGTAAGATAGTACATGCATCGTATCGGCCTGTAAAAACTCGGACCCGGTTGTCAAGACCAACTGGCAGTCATTATCGGCCGTCCGTCTGTTTAAATTTACTGACAATTTTTTATACTGATAAAAAAACAATGTGAATGGCATTAATTTAATGCCTTAAATATTAAGCGATATTTATCTACTTTTATGTACGTTAAGTTAGTCACATCATCATTATCATCAAGATGGTCACATTTTGATATTAATTATTTGCAGATTTCTTTCATTACTGTAGCATAAAATATAGATATAATAATTTTGAGATTTAACTGTTATTCTTTGTGTCTTGTTATAATATTGTGGTACTTTACGTATGGTCTCTAAATCGTGACATCAAGAAGTCAATAATGTTACTCGTCGACGTTGAGGACGGTTTGCCAGTGATTGATTAGAAGTGGACCGAATAAGAACCGGACAGTCTCCTGTAGAAAAGCAACAGCAAATTATTCTTTCAGTAATTTTGCTCTGGAATGTTTGCGTATAGGTAATAAAAAAATTTAGTAATAATGTTAATTGTTGATTCCGAAACGTGCATAAAAAACTTGACTCTGCTTCATAACACAATATTTCACAGGAAATAGATTTCATAGGATTAATTTACTATGTTTAACGTATTATTTATTACCTACCTTTTTTTTTTTTTTTTTCCCGTTGGAAAAATCCAGCTACGGATTCCCGCCGCCACAGTGAGGGGCAGCAAGGATCTGTGGGGCTCCCCGGACCAAGATGGAGCGGCCGGTATACCCACTAAAAACCAACGGTTGTTCCTTTCTCGTGTTGCTGTAGCCGGGGCCGCGGGCGCTGGTAACAGTCTTCGGCGACCCCGGTGCGACGTCTCTTCTCCGGGTGTGGCGGGACACTCGGACCGTCGCTTTAGGCGCCGTGCCGGAACAAACAGCACGGCGCTCCCTCTTGAGCCCTTCTCTGGGCGGCGGGCACCCTCTTGCCGGCCGCCCAGGGGCTCAGTGTCAGGGGGGAAGGTTGCGCGTACGCCACTCTTCGGCGCCCTGGCCTTCTTCTGCGGATAGCCAGGGCGCTCACGGCCTCCCTGTCCCTTTCCGCGGCCTCCTTCCGGGCCATCACGTCCTCGCAAAAAGCAAGGACGGCGCCCCACGACCTTTCGCTCTCTAGCATCCTGCGTACTACAGCAGGAAGCGAAAGGTCGTGCCCCACGACACTACGCAGCTCTCGGCGTTGCTCGACCCAGGCTGGGCACTCTTCCAGCGCGTGTTGGGCCGTCTCTTCGGCACATACGCCACAGTGGTGGCACTCCTCTGTAGGCTCCCTACCGGCCACGCGGCACAGGTACCTCCCGAAACAGCCGTGTCCCGAGAGAACCTGCGTCGCGCGGAACGTTAGGGAGCCATGTCCTCTTTCTAGCCACCACTTAAGAACGGGGCGTATGGCTTCTATTGTTCGACGGCCGGCGCTGGGGTGCTCCAGCCGCAGCTCCCACTCCTGTATTGCAAGGGAGCGCAATTCGTCTCTGCGCCCCCTTATCTCTTCCGGGGCTGGCCTGAAGCCCCGAGACCTTGCCTCCTCGCGCCAGAAAAGAGTGACGCGAGGATTTCTGCATCAGGTCCCAGGGCAAGGTGCCAGCCAACAGGCACGCCGCCTCACCGGAGATGGTCCGGTAATTTATTACCTACCTACCCTTACTTACTTTAACTTAATACTTTCTTAACAAAAATGTGAGGATTGACATCTTGGTGACAACTGATCATATAAAAACGGCAGAAGCCTAATGCCAATTCGTTGCAAAGTGATTCTTTGTTTGCACTTGTAACAATTCTTACTTGATTTTTATTATTTTACATCAGAAACGTAACGATGTCCTTTAAATAAATAATAATGTAAAGAAGCTTTATCAAAATTTCCACAATGTTCACAAAAATATTATTTACGTAACATACCTACGGGCTACAGATTCGTAATTAGTTTTCCGTCGTCGTGCAAGTTTCTCAAGCGTCTAATGGAAAGACGAGTGCCTCTGCTTGCGTCACGAATATTATAATTTGCCTCGTGTCATAAATCTTTCATGCTATTACTGTAACCTAATAACTTTAATATGGTTTTATACGTTTTAAGTGCACTTGTTTTTATATTTAACAGAAACATTAACTAATAGCTGTTGCCCGTGACATGGTCCTCGTGGATATATAGAAAAAGTCATAAAAGAACAGTGACGAAAGTTACCCCTAGACCTTACATCAGCTGTCTTTCAGTGAAAGTCCAATTAAAATCGTACTAGCCATTCTGGAGACTAGCCTAAACAAATATGCACACAAACACAAATTTATAAATATATATATATATATATATAAATTTGTTTTATGTTGATGTCACTCTTCTCATTATAGAATCATAGGTATTTGCTATGTGTAAAACCTATTAACTTATTATGATGTGTAAAGTTAAGCTGATCTTTTGTGTTAAATATCTTTCATAATTCGATTATAAAGCTTGTCGATTTTTAACACTTTTTGTGTTAAAACGTAAAGCTAAGATATAATGTATTATTTTCACAGCATGTAAATATATTTTTTTCCTAAAAGTCTTATTAGACTAGCTATATAAGTCCTTAAGTCATTAATTTAGTATATAATATAACAGAATACATTTATAATAATTGTTATTCTGGCGACCACCACTGTCTATGACATATGTATGTATGTTCCCTCTGCATACCTAATAACAAATATTACTTGAATTAAAATGGTGCCTGTTGCTTTTAATTTTATTTCTATTTAATTATAATTTTAATACTAATTATTCAAGTCAGTGTTCATCTTAATACTCATTGACTGAGATTTCCTCTCTCTCTAATTCATTATTTTTAATAAAAATATTTTATGTAAATATTTTTGACCAAAATAAACATCAATTTTCAAGAAAAATTAAGCGTTCAACATCCGGGGCCTAAAATTAAAGTTAAGTTTAGCTTTACTTGACAAAGATTACCTTTTCATATTCGAAGTTAAGATATTTTAGTCACTCAAAGATTTTACTAATGTTTGCCATATTTTGTACGCATTTTTACTTTATGATCGAACGTGTCATGAATCCATCAAGCTATTATTTTGTTCAAGCTATTGTTTGTAATATAATTATATTACAAAATTTATATTTTAATTAAATTAAAACAAGATTTAAATTTATATATGAAAAGGTTTGAAGGAGAAATATGTTAAACTAATGTGTGTACACGTTGCCGTGTCCTATGTTCACGCTTTTGTCGAAATATTTTTAACGAACTCTTGATACGTAAAGCAATATGAATACAACAATGCAATTTTTTGTTAGTAAAATAGTAAAAAATATATTTTTTAATAATTTTTTTTTAAATTGATTAAACACGATTTATTTATCTTGCTGAAGTGCTAAAATGCTTTTTAAATTCGACATTCCTGTAACGTGTAAGACAAGGAGATTATAAATATTCAGGTAAATTCATCCGGAGGCAAACGTTCGATTTGGATAAATAAATTTCATTGTAGTTTAACAGGTTTGCTTATTTATTAGTCAATTGCAGCTAAACGAGTAATCTTGCTTAAATTTACCCCTCTTCTTATTATAAGTATATGTAAGCTATGTATTTTGGTCTGCATTATAATGTGTTTGAATATTTATAAAATTTGAAAGTCTTTATATAAATTTTGATTAATTTTACAAATAGTTAAATTGATCAAAGTTAATAACTTTCATAGTTGTTTTATTCCAAATCTATCTATATATGGGAATCCTTCTGCTTAACTGTGATTAATTTAACTATTTGAGATAAATATTAAGTATATATGTATTATTTATAGTTATTTAAATAGGTATTATCTTAAATTATCGTGGCAAGTCGATTTCATCAACATTTGTCCACAAAATCAGCCTATAGCAGGGCCTATCACTTACTATAAGAAGCCAATCATTCCTTCGGGGCTGTCTTTTTTCATAAAAAAAAAAAAAATATGAAAAAAGAATTAATCCACCGTCACATCTAACTCACTTCCAATATGATAGCACTCATATAACTTGGTCCTATTTCCACATAACCGTTTCTCTTTATTGAAATATATTTATGCTGAAGGCTGACAGTGATGATTTACACCCCTGGGAAAAGTTGGCGAAGCGGAAGGTAAAAGCAATTTACTTACACATAATTTTGCGTACGCTGGTTGAGTCCATGAAATAATTTGAATACATTATTTCAAATATACAGTTACTTGCCGCGAGAATTCTTTCAACAGAAATATAGAGTAACAATATCAATGATGAAAACAATCGAAAATTTGTTTTGCTTTATATTGAAACTATTTTAAAATTTAATGAGTATTAAAAATAATGTATGGTACATTATATTGTTAATAAAGCAAGCGGCAGCTCAAGTTAACAATTGCAACAAGAATAAACGCGATAAAACCTTGAAAAATTGGTTTGGGGTAACACGGTCAGAACACAAACTTAAGTTAGGGCGCAATTTTCTTATATGCCTTTTTTAATTTTGCTTCTAAGAGAAGTGAAATATGATCGTTTTTGTTGGATTTATCTTCACAATGTAATATAAGTAAAGGCTGAGGGCATGCACATAGGTCGATGCTTATACTTATGTAACATATATCTTCTTCTCTATCTGAAAAACATCTCTAAGACGTGGAATCCTGACATTCAATAACAAATATGTTTTTACAAATTTAAAAGAATTACGCTTAAGTTAAGTCAATTTTGTTACATTTGATAAAATTTTGTGGTATTGTTTAAAGATATAACAAGACTAGGATAATATTTACTCTTATTATTATTTGTATAATTAGCAGAGCCCTTCGCTTAACGTAGGCTAGAATCCATTTTTTATTGTTTAATTAAGTAACAGTATGATATCTTAAAAATTGAGCTCAAAAATTTAAATTTAAATCAAATGCAAATTATAAAGCCTATGCCTGTTTTAAAACACCTCGGTACATTCTAATAGGAAACTTGTCAACGTTTGCATAATTGTGGTGTTTGAATATTTATGATTATGACAATAACACATCTCGGGGAATATTCATTTTGGAAAACAATTTAATGATTCTGCAAGATAAGGTTGTCGTTAGTTTAAAAATTTACATAAAGTTTATAAATTATGTTATAGTAAGTTCGTTGACTGCTTTCTTGTCAGAGCAATTAGGGAAGTGATGTATTATTTTTTTTAAATAAATAATCGTATATCATTTCATATATAATTTTGTGTAAAATATGAGAAAGAAATGATACAGAGAACGGTACTTAAGTGTTATCTCATAGAAGTTGACCTTAATACTTGGGAAATACTATAAATAAAAAATCAAAATATTGAAAGTCACTCTTAGCTTTATCTGTTCACTAGATTAACAGTAATAAATGTAAGAAATATATTATAGTTGCAAAACAGTAAGTATACACTACTTAAAAACAGCTAAAACAAAATCAATTAAATCTTGCTTAATCTAGCAGACTGAGCTCATATGTTCTTCTTAACCTGGAAAAATTACGGGTACTCGTGTTGTGCTACAACACAACACCGCACCTCAACGACCCTACACGGCGGTTAATTGTGTCAATAATGTATAAATTACGAAAACAAGTGCCCCTCATTGAATCATATTAAAGTTATTAGGTCACAAAATTGAGCTTAAGAGGCAACTTATAATATCCGTGGAAGTAAGCAGAGGCACTCATCTTTCCATTAGACGCTTGAGAAAGTTGCGAGACGGCGGAAAACTAATCAGGACCTTACAGACTGTACGTAGGATACGTAAATATCCTTGATACATTTCCGGAACTTTAATGCAGCCCTATCTATGCATTTTATGCCTTTTAAAATATTATTATGCTGGGAAACTCAGAGAAAGAGGTTAACTTATTGCATGTAAGAAAATAATATTTTTGCAATTTTTTTTTATCAGTTAGATGAGACTAGAGACATTCACCTAGTAATAAGTGACCTTCCCTGCCTTATGGGGAGGTCAGATAAATTTTTACCAGCGGCCCTCATGGAAAACGCAGCGTAAAATGCAAATTTGCTTGCCGCCATTAGACATGAGATGTTGTGTCGCTTACCCATTAATTACGACGACCTTTAAACCGGAAGGCAGTAGTTTTTACTTACGACAGAAATAATTACCGTGGAGGTGCTACACCAGACAGTCCCTTTTTAATATATTTTAGGCGCTTTCGTAGGAGTTTTAATTTTTATACAATTTCACGTAAAAGCTATGCCACCGATTTTAATAACAGTTTTTAATGATACGTCCTTAAAAGAACAAAATCTTTGAGTGAGATACAAAAATACCGTAAGGTGAAACACGGCTCGTTAGATCATTTATTACAAGAAAACGATTCTAAAATCCCTCCTAACCACCTAAGAAATTACACCAACCAGCCGCCACTAGTGTCACCCAGCCAAATAATACATTGTCTAATTGGAAGAAAACCTAACCTTTTTTTAAGTATTTAAAAGTCGTCACAAGTTCTTGTAATAATTAAGGGCCATTGTTTATACTGATTTATGAACATTAAATTAAATAAAGATGTGATTTACGAACGGCTGAACTCACTATAAATCGGTATGTGCCGACTAGTTTCGACAGATCTGTTTACAGAATATATTTACACTGCAATGTCTTACGATATTTTTTGATTTTTTAATTAAATTAAATGTTTCTAAATAAAATAAACAACTGGTGTTTAATAATATAATGTATGTTTAGTTAAATTTGTATTGTAACGTTTCATTGAAAAAAGTATTTCATAAAAAATTTTGGTACTGTATGTGTATTTTTGTCAATTATAACTCTAAACTTTTTAAGTTTAGACTATAGGAACTTCACTTAATTCTGTACGACGTAACTTTACATTGCATACATAGGTAAACGAGGAGTCCATTGACATCGGCAATACTAAGGTTATAACCAACGTGCTGCCCATCCTAACACATGAGATGTTATTAAATGTGCTAGCTACGGTAACCTTCAAATCCGAACATGTTAGTGTTTCACACTACTGTTTGCGGCAGTAATAGGCACCGCGGTGATAGCGCCACAAACGGCTCCCTGTAAAAATATCTACCGCCTTTATTATATTTTATATTTGACCGACTTTCCAAAAGGAGGTATTCAATTCAGAGCATATGTTTTTTTTATTATTTTATGTTACCTCGTTGCTCCGCTACTAGAGCTCTAGGTATATTTATTTTTTTTAAATTATAGATATTGTGAAAAGTAGTTTATTAGATATTTGAGAAATAGAAAAAATACGGCACCAAAAATCACAACCACGTGCGATTAGATTACACTCGCTGCCATAACCGGAAAAGATAGACATTAAGTACGTTTAACATTATTGTACTACTTGAATAGGTCTAAAATAAAGTCAGCGATAGCATGTCTGTTTTAAGAATAACGCACAATAAGCCTTTTATTGTAAACATTTTTGGAAATTACAATCAGGCACACTCATTATCATAATACAGTTTGAGTACACATAAAAGTTATTGCCTTAAAAAAAATCTCCATTCTATGTATATAAAACGTGTCGCAGACGATATTTCGATTAAATAAACACCTAAAAAGATATTAGAGATTTAAAATGCGGTGGCAGATATCGTCTAACAATTTCGCTACAAAGACCACGTTGTCACCTTTTTATAATGCGCAAAAATGGTTATATACTGTTTGAAGTCGGTAATAATTTTTTTTTTAATTTTACTTGTAATTTTTTTTTTTTAATTATAACTACCACACTCAAACCTTATCATCATCCACTACTGGACATAGACCTCCTCTTTTGCATGACTTATCCATTAAGGGGTTTTTGGACCGTATCCCACCACGCTGGTCAATGCGGGTTGGTGGGTAAAAAATGTCATCCTTACCCAGGGGCCATGCTAATCTTGTCTGTACCGTTCCAATTTTAGCATGGGTACTGCCGAAGCAAGTATTCATCACTTATATTATCATTATATAACATAGGCTCAAATAAAACTGCAGATCATTTGGAATTATCTGATATATTTTATAAAATGTTACCGTGGAGGTTTCGTAATGAGTTTTTTATGTTCAAGATAAATAAAATATGACTATTACAAAATATACAAAACTACAAATGTTACACTACTTCATTGCACTCGAGGTTTGGTTGTCACGTTTACAGTACAAATCCGTCATTAGATTTAGGACTACATTTTTATATATGTCAATATTTTAAAATAAATACGAATATTCTAATTTCAAATCCATTTATACAATGTATAAATTGTATAAGTGGATTTTTAATAAATAATAAATAAATCATTGAGATATAATTGTTCAATCATGTAGCAACTGGTATAGTTATAGATATAGTGAGAAAAAAAATCCTACGTAAATCCTAGGGAAAAGTTCATATTTATCAAACGCTTTCAAATAACTTCAGTACTTATACATCTCATCTGATATTAATAGACGTGAAATGTCACTAATTTAATACGATCATTTATTGACAGTTCGGGTGCCATCGTATTCCGATAAAGATCCGAGTTTTCGCGAAGGAAAATAATTTCTCACTACATTTATAGATACATTTACAGCTATAAACACAATGTAGTCACGTGTTGCGTCGTATAGCAAACTGTTGTGATGGTAGTCACTTGTTTTCTCAACTGACTGCACCACAACAGTTCAGGAGGGTTTTACGCGACACAACACAACATAAAATATGTTCTGTACTATGTTACATGCTTTAACCAACATAAATGCTATAATGGCATTTAACTTAGGAACATCAATAACCTGAATTAACTGTAAATTCAGTTTTTCTGTTATTTTCATAAGTTATTTTTAGTTTTGACTCATCAAATTTCGTACGCACAAAAACTTTGTGTTAAAAAATTTCTGCAATAAAAGGTTTTGCCATATATATTATTGTTTTCTTTCGTTTATTTTTAATACATTTTACATACTTTACTGAATACACATTTTGATCGATTTAATGTTCTCTACTGTGTTTACATACATTTAGTGCCAAAATTTATTACATGATTCAGATCGTTCGAGTAGTATTATTATAAAAAGCAGTAAATATTTTACAATTCAGTTCACATTTTAACACAAGACAGTGAAAATAACATTTTTATTTTCTCAATACACTGTCTCAATAAAAAATAATCTCATCAAAGTTTATTTCCATATTTTTTTTACTTCAAAAACCAGTTTCGAAATACAAATAAATAAAGCTTCAATTTGTGACAACTATTCCAAGGTAACACAGAAGATGTTTGCTAATTTTAAAAATGCACAAGACATTAATCAGAACATAAAAGAGTATATAAATAATATAATTGACACAATATAAAATTAGCAGCGGTAACTTATCTTTTATTTGCTTAAGTAATTTGAATTTATAGACGCTTATTTTACACCGCTTAGCAAGATCGCCATTGTTTTTAAAAAGAAAATTATGTTTTCATAACATTATGGATTATACATCAACTTCTAAAAATCGGCCACTGTATATATCAAAGATAAATACGAATTTGCAAGAACATTGTAATCCATCGCCACCAAAAATGTATTCATGTGACAATCAGTTAATATGAACCTTGTTAATAATAATAATAATATAGTTTTATTGCAGGCATTACAGAAACACAGAAAATGTAATATAAAATAAAAATTGACATATAAGACAAAATGAGAAAAAATCTTCTCAAATAACTTGGTATAAATGCAAATTAAATTCATTTTATTTTTATTCAAACGAATACAATTAGTGAACATTTTTTGAGTGGATTGTCACTCACTTATAACATCTCGATCCAAATCTATAGACAAGAACGCACGAGAAAAGAAAAGGGATAATTTTCCATATATCATTTCGCCCAGGTTTTATCCTATAAAAACGTAGCATAGCAAACGTAGTTATGTACGTAATATCGTATTCTCAGACATAGGCTGCTAGCAATTTTCATTCAGAAATACAACAATTATTAACAAATGTATGTAAAGATTAGATAAAAAAAAATATTAAGTGATTCATGTGGCAATAAAATAGTTATCAAACCCGGTTTTAAAATATACATGAAACGACAAAGTTTTGATTACATACCTTAAACGAAAGAAAAAAGAAATAAAGACATAAACAAAATATCAATATCTAATGTTGTGTCATAAGAAGCGGCTATAAACTCAAATTGCAGAATCCAAACAGACCGTAGGACAATTTACGTAAATTTTTTATACATTAAGTAATTAGTAATACGAGTTTTTAAGCAAAGAGATGATTTTTTAAGGTCTAGCCGTAGTCCAACACAGTACATAAATAGCACAGTTACATATTTCGCTTTATAGTAGGATCTTACCAACAGGAACCCATTTAAAAAAACATACCAACAGATACAGGATGTTTATATTTCTATGTTGCATAAAAATGTCACTTTTTTAGTCACTGTAAAGTATAAAACTTTACGATATTTAGTGGTCACTAATGTTATCGAATAGTTGTTCATTTTTTAAAATAGCAAGTCAATTAAAGTGTCGCATTAGCGAGTTCCCACAATATTATTACATCTTTTTTATCTTTATGTATGTTTACATCAAAACAATTCTATTGCATAAATCCACGTAATTAAACACATAACTACTAAAGTACAGCCCCTATACAGGGTGTCTACTATGAATAAATGATCATTAAAATTATAATACGGTAAATAATATTTATTGCTTACAATGTACACGAATAAGTACAAGAAACCGCTAAAACTATTTGGGGCGATATGTTTTAGACCGACTGAGATATTTGAGCAATACATCTAGGAATATTATGCTGAAACTTATAGCTAAATAAATACAAGTATTATTCTGATTATACATCGCCTATATGAAGCCGTACCTGAATAGGATATGAAATAGCAAACAGTAACCCGTAGCAACGTCACGGCACCATCCTATTGGTTGTTTGGTGCCAGCTTCGTGACAAGGCACCAATGAAAACGCCTGGCGTCGTTATTGCGTTGCTATGGTTACGGTGTTTATAGCCCACATTTATTAAGATCTGGCAAGGTCGTACTTTTACAATTAAAGTGGAGACACAATTCCTCAGATACAGAGTATTGAATAGGTTTATTAAATGGAATGCAAATTATTGTACACATTTAGGCCGTTCGTTCAATGAGATTGCATTACATAAAGAAAATTTAATTCTATAACAAATTATTATTAATAATCGGATTACATTACAGAAGGGAAATTAAATTTTATATTTTATATATGTTGTGATTTAATAAAGTAGAATCGGATATATATCTTACTGATATATATCTGATAAATATCTTAAAGGGATATTTTATCTTGGGTAACTTCCAAAGTTGATTTGTCCATTTTAAGTTAATCATGGTCAAAATAAACAAATAACATTCAAGTTCGTCGATTTCAAACGTATGCAAAACGAGAACATCGTTAAGTTCACAATGCCCCAAAAACTTAAAATAAAAATAATACATTTCAGTATATTAAAGGGTTTTTTAACACAAAAAAAAGTGTTCGAGTTTCAATAAATGTTGGTAAACTTATGTTACCTACACTTTACATTATTTTTTTTATGACAGACGAAAGCCACCATGTCGATATTAATTGAGAAAATCAGAATAGAATAAATTTTAATAGCATATCATTAAATTAATAATACAAATATTTATAAAACGAATACACAATAAATTTTAAATTGTAAAAATTGTGTAGGTGGAACCTAAGTTCTCAAAGGTAAAATAATGTATGCCATACGCATTTTAAGGTAAAACTCAAAATATAAAATAAGTGTGAATAGCTGAATAAAATTAATAGATTTTTTTTCGTAGTTTTTTAAAAAAGCTAATGATAAATCTCAATACAGATTGTAACTTTTATTTGTCCAGTAATGTTGAACAAATATAGATTAAATGTTTTCTAATTTGTTCATCGTTACAAGGATCTATACTAATAACTGTCTCTCAGATAGTACTAGTAGTAAAATTAGTAAGTCCCTGAGTGAAAAAGTCAATCAAGGACAAAGATTAAATAAAACTATATAACCTACATATTTGTAAAAAAATATTCGCTTAATTTAATTTATTGCGTATGATATCGAGTAATTGAAATACTTAAGACTAAAAGTAATGAAATTGAGTCATAATCAATAAGACATAATAGTAAGTAGAATATGCAAAACAAGCAATCGATAACACTCATGACAAAACTAACTACTAAATCTCAATTTAAGGTCGTATAATGTACCTAAGTCAAACAAGATATTGAAAAATATGAACAATATAATCCATAGAAATAAAAACAAAATGGCATCTATAGGTATATTTATATCTGCGGAAGACGAAGCATATAATTGACAAGTTAGAGGTACTCTTATAAGACCATACGCAATTTAGGAAGAGGAAATATTTTTTTCTTTGTTATTGGACTTGCCATTTTTTTATATTTTTGTTACAATAAGAACTGAAAAAAATTTCAAATAGTTATTTTTGTCTGTTTTGAATCCAAAAATGGAACATGAACGGAATCTAATAGTTCGAAGTTCGACTTTCATGACATATTTATGAGTATTTAAAATAATAATGAAGACATTTTTAACGCCATTAGGTCTATGGATTATATTGCCTCTCATTTGACACAGGTATAAAAGTGAATATTTTGCAGGTGTAAAGCCATTCAAGTGATACAATGTTTTATAAAATCAATGTAAAAAATAAAAATCAATTTTTTTTACAAATAAGACACAAGCTATTGCTAGAAAAAATATATGTTAAAAATTATGTATAATCGCATTAAAAATAGCGGGAATTTTAATACTGATATAAGTTTAATTTAATTCTGAGTGAATGTTGTTTCTATTCATTTATATTAAGGAATAAAAATAGCGATTATGTTATCACTAAAGCTTCTAATGCCTCATGAATTGAAATCTTTTTTCGTAAAATTATTGTGTAATTTTAATACATAAAACCACAAGCGATTCGGCCTAATATAACATGTGGACTTCTCATCAGCATGTTAAATTTTCTTTTATTCATACTACATAATACTTGAAATAATGTAATACTAAAAGATAATATTTTATTCCTTCTTGACTGGATATTTAAGATTATTGCTATGCGTCAACCGAATAAGACATCGTAAAAAAAAACTAACGACGTCATAATTACGAGCACTCTGATTGGAGGATTGCAAACGAATGTCATTTAGCACGTAATATTCCACCAATAAGGAGTTAGTTTTGGCACCATCAGAGTTTGACATAACGTGTTGTTTTTATCGATTTAAAGTCTCATTCAGTCAATGTATAGAATGGTAATCTTTCTTTACTCACACATAATAATGTATCAAATTAGTGTTGGTAATAAAAAATCATAGCCGCTCTTCTTTGAGAATAATATACCTAACTATAGTTAGGCCAATTTTGACTCGGAATAGATCTAAAAAGCGTAACCCATAGCAACGAACCGTCGTATATACAGCGTTGTCATTGGTCGACCGTTACTCAGTGAATGGCATCTCGATGACCGTTCACCAATAGGAACGCTAGATGTATCACGCCACTTCGTTGCCATGGGTTACCTTGTTGACATCTATTCGGAGTGTAGCCTGACTGAACTATATAATTAGTAATGATATAAACGAGTTTGGCATCAAACCATGTATACGTCACTGGGTTAGGTATCATTATACCAATACTAACACATCAAATCAATATACGTCATTCGTATATGGTGAGGCAGACATGAAATCTGTTTAGAAAAATCCGATGTTGTGATAGGTTGAACACCGCTTAGTGATTGACATTACGAGGCTGTTGACCAATGAAAACGCTGTACGTAATCAAAACATTTCAGACGTTTTGGCTCAACAAGAGGCACATTACTATCTAACAGTGTATTATTATTTATTACACATCTATTGGGACTATGAATGCACGATAAAAACATCAAATATCTTAGTCAGAATGAGTCCATTAAGAATATTTTTACCAATCGGACCAATGTTTATATTCCTAGTGATACGAGTATATATTGCTTTAGTAAACACGCTGGAAATAGCACACTTAGGCACCCTAAGAACATTGGTTTCCCAAGTTCGGAACAAACGTGAAGTAACATTACATTTAAGGTAACCATGGCAACGCACTGTCTAACAAATGGAACACCTTTAAATAAAAAAGCGATCGACCAATAAGATACCGTTTATGTCACACCATACGTTGCCATAGTTACGTTATTTACATCATAATTGGTTTAGGTATTGACGAATCGATCGTGCAATGTTAAAAGTAGTGTTCGCATTGGGAAGAGATTGCGAACACTAGTTAAAGGTTCGTTCGGGAGTCGGTAGTGTAATCGTTACCCTCACATCCAAATTTACGATTCAGACCTCTATATGTCCGTCGGGTATCGGGGGATTTTTCATTTTCTTCGGGTTTGAAATTGACGGGGTCTGTGTGCGCGTGTGCCACACGTACACTTTGGTGCAGTTCTCAGCCAACGGTTCCAGTTGCTCTTTGGTCGTCACGTACTTCAGTATTTCGCTCTCCTGTCGGAAACGAATTTGCGGATTATAACGGAGAAAATTAGACTGGGAACTTATAATGAATGTCCTCCTAGTCGATTCCGACTACGGCGGCTGATTTATATTAGAGATAAGCCTAATACACAGGTAATTATATAGTGCACAAGTGTTTTACTGGGAGTAATGCGATGGGTCAGATATACACGACCGGGGAGAGATCAGGCGCAGGACCGACTTTTTACACGTCCATCTGACGCATCATCTTATTTTACAGACAATCGGGTGATCAGCCCGCAATGCTATAACCAACTTGTAAACAACTTATAAACGTAGTTGAGCCCCGCAGGATTCGAACCCACGGTTTATTAAGCACAGGCCCATACCACAAGGCTACAAGGCAGTTTTTTTTATGGCATACGCAGGCAGACGAGCAGTCGGGCCACCTGATGGGAAGTGGTCACCGACGCCCATAGACATTGGCAATACCAGTAGTATCGCCAACGCGCTGCCTACCGTGAGACAAAGGATGTTAAGTCTCGTTTACCCAGTAAATACACAGGCTACGGCGCCCTTCAAACCGGAACACATCAGTGTTTTTACACTACTGCTTCGCGGGAGAAATAGGCACCGCGGTGGTACCCACCCAGACGGTCTCCTGTAAACAGGGGACCTACCACAGTTAACCCATGGCAAAGTTTTCATTGATGAATTTTCACCGTGGTGCGTATTTCAATAAAGCTTAAGAGACGATTATGCAATAACATTATCGATACAAAAATATAAAATCAGTGCTTTTTTATTGTAAATAACCGTACATATAACAAAATAACACCTTAAATTTTTGTCCGTCTGTTTGTTCTGGATAATCTCTTGAATGGCTAGTACGATTTTGATGGGAGCTTTACTGGAAGATAGCTGATGATACTGGGAGTAAATTAAGCTATTTTTTAACAGCAAACATCACATAATTTTTACCATATTACCACGCGGACAAAGTTGCGAGCAACATTGTTGATTTAATAATATTAATTTACCGCGTTAAACTAGTTTGATGTCACGGGTAAACTATGTTTAAAAATAACGACCGGTAATGAATACGGAAAAGTGCGTTAAAGCTTAGTGATACGACAAAACAGTCCAATTAAAAAAATATATTGATAATAAAAATGGTTTTGTGTTACCCATTTTTCTATTGCATAAACAAAAACCGTATTATTTTCGTTAAAAGTAATTTGCAATACTTTATGAAAATGAATATTTGATATATTACATATTATTCATAACAGTGGATCGTGTGCACCTATTGTAATTTTTTTGTTATATTCTTGCATACAATAGACACAATCATTTTCTTTACAATTCGGTTAATTGAACATAATATAAATTATGTAACTTTTTAAAATCAATACAAAATATTTATTTTGCTATCCACGCCTCATTTTAAATATTATCCCCTATTAATGAATATAATAAATTTATATCAAGCAGGTAATTATGGCACTAAAAAACCAAACTAAAACTAAACGCAGTAAAAAACAAAAAAAATCTATACTTAACCAATATTTCCTTCATTTCCCCGAATAATACTAATAATTTAATATATGACTTTAAGAATTTATCGTATTAAGTTGTGCAAAGTGTCGGATTATTACAAGTTACAATACAATTAAAATCTACACGGGACACACTACAAATATTACAAAATAAATCAAACTTCCTCAAAATATTACTATTTCAAAGACACAAAATATTTTAAAAAAATACGCTTAAAAAATAACCTATGACCTTTACATAATAAAATCTAACGAAAATGGCGCGATAAGTCGGCCATGACAGATGTTATTTTTTTTTAATTATCGTCAAAAAGCACGCGCCAACCGCCATGCGGAGAGGAAGTAGATACGGTAACGTTTTAAAATTGTAGTGAAAGTTGATAATGGCACAATCGTCCGTGCCCTACCTCGGCTTCACAGAAATGATATCACTGCGAATAGTAAAATAAGTCTTTAGAACATTGTAGCGATTATGTGCGACATTTTGTCAATCATCATCATTTATATGGTCACATTAACGCTGCTTACAAACAACTTTTTCAACAGCAAATAACGGTTATGAGATACCACTATACTATTATCACGTGTAGAATAACATGGCGCAAAAACAACTTTGTTTTGGAAACTCAAATAGCTTTAAAGCGCTACAGCATTTAAATTGCTCAACTATCGCCAATTGTACTAAACAATGCGCATTTAGAAAAAACATAATTTTTAAAGCAATACCCTCTTTCAAACAAGTAAAAACGTTGTAAAAATATAACATATCAGAGTTGTTAAACAATCAACGTTTTTTTTGCAATATAATCAAATAAATTTTTAATTATCGCACGTTATTTTAATTTCAATTCGCTCGAACACTTTCCAGCGGCCGTGGTCACGGGAGACTGGCCACTGCCGCTGGAAAGGTTCAAACGTCGTAATTAAAATGTAAATAAACGTCTGAAAAACTAGTAATTATTAATAATGTATAATATTCCGCAAGCAAAGAAATAATTAAATTAAAAATAAATCAACAGACAATTGGCGCCAGAATTACACAGATAATGAATTTGCCGCTTCCGGGGCTAACGACTCGGAATGACCTTATTATAAAAACAAACAAAAGCATGCCAATAATGAGAGTCAGAGGTCTTCAAGCGATTGATAAGCTTCTCCGATCTGCAAACTGGAATGTACTTTGTATACTAAATAAAGTTATAGGGGTTATAGATAGAAAACGTAGACGACTTCCACTAATGTAGAACAACAAATGTAGAATGACGTCATAAGGATACTAACCGCCCTGGGGCAAGGGATGTTGTCTGCTTTAAGCAGGGTATAATATTTACGCAGGGTACTATGAATGGCAGAGTATTTATGAAGGCCACCCTTCATATCTGATTCTAGAAGTGATTTCACACTACTGCTTTACGCTAAAAATAGGCACCACATAGGTAGTTCCCAGGCAAAAAGGGGCCTGCCAACTTGTTCGCTTAAGTAATCTACATCAAAATACAAAATGTAAATATTGAAGAACTACATAATATATAATTTATTTAATATGCTTATGTATTAAAGTTGCTCTATAAACTAAATTAGTTTTGTAATAAGAAAGAACTATATCAATATACTAGCGGATCCAACAGTTCATTAAATGAATATAAATAATGTAACTCCTTAATTAGGTACTTTTAAAAAAAGCAGGCTTTTTCCGTATTGTACGAAGACATTTATAAGTTAAAAACATAATAAAAATGTATGAATAAAATAAATTAAAATTTTTATATTTCGAACACAACTCACATAGTAAAAATTTGTAAAAATCTATTTAATTTAAATCTATATTAATTCTACTAGATCCAAAACAAAACGAACAGATGAACTCAGTCTTCTAACTTATAAAGCTGTTCTTCCTATATTGTTTCTTTTTTAAATAACAAATAAAAGAAACTCTTGAATAAAAATTTTAATTTCTTCACTTTCCTATAGTTCGTTCATCACCTTTAAAGTAGTTACTTGTTACATCATTATGATTATCGCTAATCTTATCAAGTATGGCAAAAATAAAAACTTTGCAAATGTATTAATAATCAGTAGCAATTTTTAATGTGTAAAAATAATTAGGAGAATTGGAAACAAATGGATATATCTGAATATTTAACGACAAAGTTAATAAAGGCTTTTGACAGTTTAGGAATAGAGTACTGTAAAGACATTAATATCATTTAATGACATAATATTCATCATCAGCACGTGTTAGTCCACTGCTGGACATAGGCCTCCACTAGTGCATGACTTCTACATTAGGGGGTTTCATTCATTTAATGACAGCTTATCAAATTACACTAGAAATAGACATAATTCAATTTAAATTAGACATCTGTCACTCAGCTATAGACATCTCTTCATAGTTTGGCTCAATTATAGTGCAGTAGGATAACTTTAGACATAATTTCAATTAAAAGGTTTTGGGTCCCCTTTTTAAAGTTACAACAATGTGTTGTCTATTTCTTGAACTTACCGGTAATGTGAAAACGTTTCCATGTTGTTGTTTAAAGAGCACCGTTGTGAACATAAATATTAAGTAACCAAGAGCTAACATGACACTCCCCAGAGCGATGGCCGGCTAGTGACTTCATCCAATTATATTTAAAGTAGTAAATCACAGAGTTAGATATAACAGTCATTCTCAAAATATTCCAAACATATATGCACTTTAATTAAAATAGCGCAAACCCAAACATAAATAATACTTTAAAGACCCTAAACTAAAGTGTCTTATGTTAATAATGACAAAAAAATAAAGTAATTAATGAACGCACCTGAAATCCAGATTGCACCTTTCTCGAGAACTTGGCTTCGGGATGATCTATAAATAGCGTAGCATTTATAGCGAAGCCTGCCATGTCAATTGGAAAAGGCCTGTATGGCTTCCACACAGCATTAAAACCGGACACTTTCCCATCTGTGACAAGAGGCATTTCTACTCTCATGCCTCCGACGATTCCCACTGGCCATACGCCAACCTTCTTGACCTTACGCATCTGGAAATTTACAAAAAATGTTAAGTACACATACACTATATGGTGAAAATATAAACAAAGTAGTGGTAACTAGTAATTCTAAATTTATATACTTTTACATTTCATTTCTTAGGAGCAGATTGTATTGTTTGTCAGACAATATTCCTGTTTTATTGTAACATATTTGAATCTATAATAAAAATAAAATTAGTGTAGCTGTTTTTATACTAAAATAACATTATACAAATGAGTACATTATGTTATAGAACTGGTACATTGAAAACAACATTTAAAAAAACAATGTCAGTTTGTTCTGATTAATCTTTGGAATGGCTGGTCCGATTTTGATAGGACTTTCACTGTAAGATAGTTACATCTTAGGAGTAACTTAGGCTACTAAAAAAAAAGTTATTTATATTAACACGCGAAAGAAGTCGCAGGCACAAGCTAGCACAAAAATAATGACATTGCTTAATTATGTTACTCCGCAGACAGACATATAAGAACATCAAGTAATCTTAATAAGTTAGTCCATTAATTATGAGACTCATCAAAAGCAAGATATTAAATCTTTGCTGTCAGTCTAACCTTAATTAACTTAATGAGCTAGCATTTATTAAAATATTTGCAAGAAATTTCTGACCTTAAAAGTTTTTATCAAAAATAAGAAGATTCATCAACCATTTAACTAGCTATCATAGCAAATTTATGGTATGTTAATTAAATCCTTTAATTTTTAAAATTAAAAAACAGTAAAACAATTTTAAGGATTATTTGTTAACTTTATACCTTACCTTATTCACTGCAAATTAAAAATAAAATGAATATTAAAATATATGTTAAATTATTAATTTATATTAAATATTTGTAAGAATGATACAATGAAAGACTTTTTATTCCAGTTATTTTTACCTTAGACTATAAAACTAAAATTACCTTTTACAGAAAAATATTATACATTATTTACAAAATAAGCAAAAAATTCTTACATACCTCATCAAAGACCTTCAGGGAGTAAGTGTTGTCATCATCCATAAAGTAAACAACACCTTTTTTGTCATTGATTTCTAATAAATGTTCACGAAGCCAATTTAGGGCAACATTTCTCTGTTCTACACCACTTGCCTGAAATTTGAATATGGTTTTCACTTAAAATTATGAACAAGAATATCTTTCAGTTATATTATTAAAACATTTTTACTTAATGTTTCATTAACATTACAAATATACACCTTTAATGAGTTACTGAATGAAAATAATTTTATAGAAAATGTTTAAATTTAAGTTTAGTATTAAATAAAAGAGTAGGACATTAAAATAATAAAATATTAAGATCATCTATTTCAAAGTCATATAAATTATTTTAAACCATTTTCATATAAATATATGACATCAATACAATACAAATATACTGATTATTTAACATACTTTTTGACCAATTGTTAATTAAATAGTGGATCATCGACTACTGACAATCATTTAACAATGGGAATGCCTTGGATATGACTCCAGGACATACAATGGACACTGTGTTTACAAAAATAACATCTCATGTGTTGCTTTAGTAAAATCATTCTCCATATAATCAAGAACTTCATTGGAATTGAAACACTAATTATATTTCAAAAATAACAAATATTGTAAGTAACTTTTTAAAAATAAATAACACTGGATGTTTGCATTAGTAATAGTAAGTATACTCCTTTGAACCCAAAAATCTCTAAACTGTAGTTTTACTAGTTTAATTTGTATAATCAATATTTATACAGATGTAACTTGATAATATAGCTTTCTTTTAGTTAGAAAACTTATTAAATAACTTATTACAAGATAATGGCACCAGTTCTACTCGTGTATTCAAATATTCTACACAAACTTATCACAAATTTTATACCTGATTTTGACATATGTTATTACAGTCTAGCCAATGTAGTTGGCGAATTAATATTGATGCAAAAATATTGGACACACTTATTGGTTAATTATGGCACAGGAATTGAACATAGCGGTCATGAAAAGAAACATGTTCACATCTTACACTTAGAGTTGTCATGAAGCTTTGTTCACTCAATTTTTTATGTAATTTGGCTAAAATATAATGTGTTCTTACATTGAAGTTTATTCATTAGGTTCTTTGTGTTTAATTGAAAACTCCCACACTTGTAATGTTTCAAATTTATATAATTGTGTATAAGTAGTGAGTATTAAACATGCATTTTTTCTGTTTACAATATATATTTATAAATAAAGTATTAGAAATATGAATACAAACCGTTGAATGTTTTGACTTGTGAGTTTTTACATTGAGGTGAGTATATTTGAGCATTGATTCTTTCAGAAGATTCTCAACCAATTTGGTTTTAGTATCAGAGTCTTCAATCACAATCCAGTGAAAGTTTTTCACCAGCATCAGAGTCTGTGACAACCTATTCGTAAAAAAAAAAGTTCATTATGTGTACATTACTCACATCTTTAACAAAATATTTTAATTAATTTAAATAAAAATAAGTATGAAAAATTTTCTTATATTATAATACTATAGAAAGGAGGGTGGTATGATATATATTTAGTTTTAAACATGAAAGAGATTGAAATGTGTCAGATTAATATATGCTGTTTGGACACAGTGACTATTGAAATTACTAGAAAAAATATGTATAATGCCATGAGTTGATTCAACAAATGTTACCATAGCATACTATACTACATATACTGCTTGTGAGAGGACTTACATTAGAATAAAATAAATTGGTGTACACTGAATTACCTATTACAAAATATATTATCAGATAGAGCTTAATTGAAAAATTGCATATAAAAAACTGCATCAGAATGTATATTAGCAGTGCACATAGACAATCCTACCCCTAGAGTGAAATTTGTAAGAATTATACAAGAAGTTGAAAAGTATGTCCAGCCATACTTTAACAAATTACCAAAACTATAAAGGTAAAGGGCCGAAAATTATAGCCAGTGCCATCTTATTAAAGTGAAGGCCAAGTATATGAGTAGAGCAAAGAGGTGAAGGGTAAATAAAATCTTTTGTAGAACTATTTACCTATTGTTTACATGAAATAATCAAATTACTTTAACTTATAAATGTAGGCATTGCTGTTTAATTAATTTAATAATATGTTTGTCTTACATAAGAAGTAAATATTATTTATGCATGACTTTCTATAATGACAGTTATTTCACATTTTGTCTGAAATATATTACAAGAATGATAAAAGTTGGAATTTAAATTATTTTCAATTAATTTAAACGAAAAGTCAAATCAATCAGTGAATGCCGAGTGTTTTTATCATGCCATTGCCAAATCAATAGAAGTGTATGCACGGAATAACCATCAAGGTTAATATCAAAACAACAAATGCTCTTACCTTGTGAGATCAGCCTTTTGAGCTAATCTAGCGTACGTAGGAGTAATTCCATATATCGGGGGGATATATGTGATTATTTCAGGCGTAAATTGGCACTGAAAAGCTGGCCGGCTATTGAACAAAAACAATATGACGAAAAATAACATTCCGATAAAAAAATATTGCTTTTTGATATTCACAAAAGGCATTTTATAGGGCACTGGTGTTTCAATGAAACAATATATAGGGCCGCAAAAACACTAAAGATGCGCGATTTTTTTCAAAGTATTCAAACAAATATTAAATAACTTATAATCATTATAACACTATTTTCAAAATATTGCAGACGATATTGGTAACTATTCTATATTATATTAAACATTTGTTAAAACACTTTACTCGATATATGTATAATATTAGCTACTCTCGCCATGGAAGTATATCCGTGGTTCCGTGGCTGTTTAGATGACAGTACTACAGAGTTGCCTACATTTATATTTACGCAATAATGTAGTAGATTGCCAGCAAAGATCAAAGGATGCCAGCAAGCGTTTGAATTTAATGTTAAGTCTAAATGAAATAACATAAGATTGATAGTCACAATAATATTTTAAAACATTTTAATGCCATCGAGTAGAAGTAAACTTTTCAAGATATAATAAAAGAGCACTTGCTAGTCAGCTTTTAATTCTTTTCATAGATGACTCTGTTTTAAAGTCTTGTTGTTTCAAGTTCGTATTTTTTAATTTCCTCAAGAATAAACTTTTGTTTCCAGATAATTTATTTTTAATGGTTTGAAGCGTTGGAAATTATAAGTCATAGTTATTTCTTTTATTTACGGATTTTTTGCGTTACTTAAATATATTTATTAACGACGTTTCGGATTCTTTCCAGCATCCATGCTCACGGGCAGACTAAGTTGGTATACGTCTGTATCTTTATGTTTTCGAATAACCGTCAGAGTTTTTATATCGTTTTCTTAATTTTTAATGTTGGTTTGACAAAAAATATTTATGTTGTCCTTCTGTTTTGTAGTTTATACTCTGCGTTTAATTTTTGAAATTATTGCATCCCAGGAAGGTGGCAAAGACCAACCATCCTCTCTATTAAAATTTGGATATTTTTTAATTTCTATTGCTTCCCGAATCATCCTTGGTATAAATCGATGTTCATTAGCCAGTATTTTTGGTTCATCAAATCTAATATAATGATTGGGCTTGTCTAGAACATGGTCGCAAATTGCAGATTTCTTATAGCGTCGGTGTTTAACATCAGCTATATGTTCTTTTACTCTTGTTCTTACTGGTCTTTTTGTTTGTCCAATGTAAGAGAGACCACAATCACAGTCTAGTTTGTACACACCCGGTACCTGTAGAGGAATTTTACATTTGACGGATGGTAATCATAGTCTAGCAGTGGACTAACGCAGGCTGATGATGATGATTTATACAAAAATGTGTATATAACTCGAAACTGATCAATCTTTTGAATACATTTGTTCCGTTTATGTAGCCTATTGATGATTGGTTGAACAGGAAGCCTATGGGACTTGGATAACATAAATAAGAAATACCTCCTTTCCAGCATAAAATCTTTGTAACGTTGAAGAGGGCAGTAAAAGTTTTTTTTACATTATGTTTAACGAATTAAGTGTATCTGTTCATACATTTTAATACTAGGTAGCACAATCGAATTTGTTTATAATAATTTTTAAAATCAAAAACAATTTTTAAATTGAAATTAGACCAGTTAGACCAGTAGAAAAATGTATGATAAATAATTGAAATATCAGTGTAACAAATATAAGTAATGAAGTATTTATTGTTAATTCTGTAGCTGTATATATTTTTCACAGCTACTGACTTAGGTAACCACTGGCAAATGCGTCCTTAATAATGAGCATTAGCTATTTTCATACAGGGCAGGGAGCATAACTTTTTATGTTACAATATTAGTTCTTTTATAATGCAAACTGTATGAAAACGTCATTATCTCTTATTATTTTTGTATGCCTTCTTTACTACTAACGTGTGGTGGGCACACGAAATCACCCTAACATTACTTGGTAATTAACGCTTAAAGCAGTGAATTCGCCTCATGTTCATTTAATTATGTAAATAAATAAATAACTATAACTCAAAACAAAAAAGTAGATAGGGAATATATATATATACGAATGCTAATAATTTACTTTTGTTTGTATTGGTCACAGAGATCACATCCCTCTTAAAAAGGTCTTAAATATCTAAGAGGATTTTCTTTAATGCTCTCAAAAATAGAAGGGTCGTTAAGGACCTTTGTGCCGTCGATACAAAGTTGAAGAAAAGGAGCTTACTGCACTTACGATCTCAGCTTATATAACTGTTTCTGAAACTAATAATGTAATAGTTTCGTGTATTTACGCGAATGCTACACATGATTTGATAAAAGACTTTGGTCCAGTCTGACCATAGATGCTGTAAAGTGTCTGAAATGTAGGGAAAAACCAAATTAACTGCGATAGAATCCGTAAAGTATTTAATTAAATCATAATAATGTTATGTCTTGCTATTAGACAAGTTTGTCACTAATCAATGTAGCATTAGACATAAATGTCGTATTTGAAAATATTTGAAGGACGCACGTTTTCTTTCTTAAAATTGCTTATATTTCTATGATTTTATTCACTTCGTTTTATATTATATATAGTTATGACGTAAAATAAGCTTTAACTTTGTTGGTTATTGTCTTTTGTTTAAAATTTTTATATATGTTACTGAATATTTTTTCTGTCATGCTTTAGAAATATGCATGAAAGAAATCAACGTAATTACTCAAGTGAATATTTGCGTTGAAATATTTTCCACAAAGCTTTGACCAACACATTAACGGGTCAGACTTTTCGGTTTGTTTGTTTTATACATCCGTGCGAATGCAACATTTAATAAACATAATGGAAAATTTCAATTACTCGTTTTGCCTTTGTAACATCACAGCGCTGTGATATTGCAGCTATCTTTAAATTAAATCACTTTTATGCTTTAATTACATGTTTTACTATATAATGTTAAGTCATACATCAGCAGATTCAATTAAAAATATATAATTTTGTAATAAAACTGCTGCCGCCGTTTCATTGCGTATACCTATACGTATGTACAGGTTTAGACGTGGACATGAATATAAAAATAGGTAAGAAAAAGTTAACTGCAATCAGGTTTTAACATATTAATTAGTTAATATAATAGTAGTTATATCGCTGTACCACATTTGTGAATTCTGCGTTAATATTAAGATATATAGACTACATATACATTGTAAGCACGATATATAAATTTATGCATTGCAGTGGTGTTTATTTGTTTAGCAGCTATAATTAATGTAATGTGTTTCAGATGGCTTCTTTAATCAGAAAGATAAGCCTTCATAAATGTTATTGCATGTTTACCGCTTTAAAGATTCCTAAACGATTAAAAAGAAACATTTCTTTGAACTGTCCTCATAGTAGATACACGAACGCGTTGTGGCAAATTTAAAATAACCTTTCTTGAGAAACTTATCTCGTTATAAAGTTAAATGTAAGTTACTATGATTTGATATATCGATTTTGACATATTCCTATACTTATGTGTGTTGAATTTTCAATAAATCGTTTATGAAAATAATTACAATGCAACAACGCAACGCTGAGCTAATTAATCAGAATTCAAAACGCGAACGCGAACAAAAATTCCATAACGAGCGTAGCGTGCGCCCACGAATGTAGCACGCGGGTAGTTAATGCTCAACCAGCCGTTTCATTGTGAAAGCCGTAGATAGGCCGTAGCTAGCTGGGGGCCGGCGGCCCGGGCTTACCTGTGCGCTAGACCCGTAGGCGCGTCACGCTCGCACACTGCTACGCGCATTGCTACGATCACTACTACATACCCTGCTACGTACACAGCTACGCACAAGGCTACGCATACAACTATGCATCCAGTTACGTACACAGCTATACACACAGCTACGCACATTGCTACACGTTACGAACAGTCGGTGAAGGCTGTAGGGCGAGGGGCGCACACTCGCGCACCTGCTCAGGCGGGAACTCGGCGGGTTAGCTCGGGACACTGGCGGGCGAGCGTTCCCGCCGAGAGGACCTACGCGCTCCGATCCGCGTCGCCCGCCCCAACAAACCACTTGTTGAATCAACCGGACTTCATACCTCATCCGAACTCGGGAGTGACGCGCGTTTCGAAGCCCAGTGCCGCCGCGAAATTGCACCCCTTTGAGTTTTCTCGAACGTCTCCCAAGTGTTTCTATACCTGTGATGCCTTCTCTTCGCTTCCACTATGCCTTGTTGATTTCTAGTACGCTTGAATTAGTCTTCCTCTTGTTGTTGTTGTTACGGACGACCATCGCTGTGTCGTGATACTGCGATCCCTGCACGCCCCACCGTGGATTACTTGTTGAACTTTTTAAATGTTTAAACTGTTGTTGAATACTCGCATCTGTGTTACCTGTTGACTATTACTTACGTAGACATTTGTATTTTACTCTATTATAAATATATTGCGTCGTGGTGAAAAGAAAATTCGGTGAGGAGAAAGCTGGCTGCCGACTTGGTAAGTGCTTTTGTTTAGCATATCGTACATTTTTCCGTCGTAAATCATACGGCACGGCTAAAAGGTTTTACTCGTATAAAATATCCTTCTGAAAGTCGTGTCATAACTGCATAAGTTTTTTTTAATGTAACTCAATGATTTTAGCAATATATTTTTGTACAGATATATTTGTGTTTACTTCTCATAAACATTTTAAATTGATATATATTCCCAAAGAATTAAACCTTAAACAACCTAAATTTGTTTCTTTATTACTCGTAATGTAACATTATTTTAAGATTATCCCTCATAATCTAAGACCCGCGTCAAAAAAAAAATACCACAACTGAAACATTAAAAAAGTCCGTATTAAAAAAAGACAACGTTTTCATCCAAAACTAATTTTCAAGTTTTTCAATTAGTTTTTTAGTATGGTATTAATGAACCCTATACGTCTGAACATAATAACGAGAGATCGTAAATGTTTAATACTCTATGTCTAGACAAGACGTAGGTATTAGAATGCAAGAATTCCTTCAACGAAATAGAATGTTCTAGATTTAATTAACTTGGGATCCTATTAGAGATTGGATTTTGTATTTTCTCGATAAAACGGCATGTAGCCATCGCTTTTTGTATAGCTTATTTTTTATGATAAACGTCGTTAAAATGTCGATAAAGATTAGCAAAAAGTTTAGCATTTTTATATTTACTAAACTTACATATTAGGATTATAACAAGTTAATTTACTAATTACTAATAATGCTCGAAAAGAAATAAAAGTAATAAATGTTTCGCTGATTAAAATATTCATTGAAAGAATATTTCAAAATTTTATTGCATAATAAAATAGACAAAAAAAAATATTTTATCAATCATTACTAAATTTACTAAAATTAATGTTGTAACAAATTAAGCTTTTTTAAGAAATATAGACAAGCTGACTAAATTTGTAAATTTAAAGATAAAATGCATGCACGTTATTTAGTTTATTATAAGATATATTTTGACTTTTCTAACTTAAATAAGTAAAGAAAGCTATTAACAGCATACTTTAAAGTTACATGCGTTTAAAATAATACTATGATAAGCAATTTATTAACGACTCGCCTTTAAAGTTGTTTAAAATATGATATTGTCAAACACCTGTAGTTTAGAAAGACACTTTTTATGTAGTCGTGCATACAATTATACCTTAAACATTCTTCATGTAACTTATTATTATTCTTTCTTCAATTATTGATCTTATACCTCAAATTAACAAAACAAGGAATGTAAATCAATCTTATTGCGATAAAGCAATATTTTTTTTATAATTAACAGCGTACTATTCACATTAAATTCAGCTATTACTCATTTATTGCGTTCATCCATGCTAATATTTTAAATACGAAAGTTACTCTGTATATCTGTTTGTTGGTCCGTCTTTACCGTCTAAACCATTGAACCGATTTCGTGAAATTTGGTACATAATTAGAATAGACTCCAAGAAAGGATAGGTTAATAATTATTCGAAGAAGATGGTAAACCATAACAGAGGACAAAAGTTAATATGGAAATTTGTCAACGTACGAACAACGAAGCTTAAGTCATGACATTTTAGTTCAATGATAGCTACAGACAATTAAAACACCTCATTTATACTATCCATACTAATATTATTAATTCCACGTGGACGGAGTCGTAGCTTACAGCTAGTTGTATATATTTTCCTAAACTAAACAATATACACATCACATGTTTAAAAAACGTAATAAAAGAGTGGATCAAATACGTATAGAGATCGTTAAAACAAGAAACATTTCTATCTACAGTATTTTCTTAATCTACTACAAGTAAATAATTCGGCTAAGATCAAATAACATAATCCGTCGGATCATCATTCCAGTCACGTATTTAATGATTGTTTGTACTAATTAAGGAGATTACTAATAATTTCTTGGATCTGAGCAGATATTACGCGTAATTAAATAAAGTAAATTAATCCGTCTTATTTAACGGAAACTCTGATTCCTTCAGCATTACAGAATCGTGAGGTTAACTGAGATTGTATTATCCTATTACCCTGTGCTACTAAGCTAGTTTTTATTAAAACGTTTTTTCAAAAAATGTCAGTAAATTACTATTATGCAATGTGGATTATTTAAACTGACTTTAAAAGTTATATTTTTTTAAAGTAACGTAATACTTTGATTACGTTACTTTAAGTTATATATTTTCACACTTAAGTTTCATTCACGGACTTTCACTTACGATACTCACAAATTTTCTTTGATTTAGCTTTTGTCAAAAAGTAATCCTAGACTTCAACTTACTTGGGGTTTTAAAATAAAACCTTGGAATTGACGTTACTTTACCCCAACAACTAGTTATAATGATAACTAATTGCTGTCTATATCATTATTTAATTTTGACAAATAATATTGTCATATCACTAATCACTCAATATATTTTCTATCGGTTCATTTAATTAATTGAATTGACTTCTACCGCTCTCTAAATCACGTAAAAAGTAATTTTTTTTAAACTTTGCATATTTAAACAAATAATTTACCACAAAATTGTTCAAAGCAAATTTTAAACATGAATATATTATTATAACTGTGTTCTTTTTAATACAATAATGGCATTATTTTAAAATATTGACATGATAGCATCAAATATCCTCCTCATCTATTCCTTATATATATTACCTATAACATCTTTTCACTTCGCCATTTGCACCTGATGACCACTAAGTGCATTCATGTATGAAAGTTAGTAATTTCTTTCAGATTATGAGACTAGGTCTCATAATCTGTCTCTGATTACATTTTTAAAATTACATATTATAAATATTCGTTATGATAAATAATTTGCAAGGGTTTGGGATTTCAAACCTTTGTTCCATAGAGTATAATTTGTTATAATATGGTTAAATTAAACGCGGCGAATTCGATAAGTAGCTTTTATATTATTTACCAAATATTCTGTTCCCTTCCATGGCTCTAACATTGGCTTACGTTGTTTTTGTGAAGCATTCAATGTATAGCTGCAGCTTAACAGTTTTTAGAAAAGTATTCAGTTTATTAATCATTATTCCGCGACAAAGCCATAGAAGCACAAACATTAATTAGGCTGCACTGTGATTTATTACCCTCCATTTTTCGTGCTTTCTTTGCAGTAAATAAATTAATGCAGTCTGCAATAAACTTCAATAAAAGGTTATAATTGTAATTAAAAACATAAATTTCATTTTATTCTTTGTACATAATACTTTGTATTAGTTGTAGTTTATGTATAAATGCTATATACTGAAAATATGAACGCTTCTTTAAACGATTCAACGTATTTTACTTTCAAGATATGAAAGCTGCACACAACTTTTACTTTTAATTACTTTCGTTTGATGCGATGAAACTTCTCCGGGCTTATGTTAGCACTTTACGCTATTACTAGCTTTCAACCGCAAATTCCCACTTTATTTCATAATAAGGTTATTTTCATATATGTAGGAATAAATATATTTAACAAAATAGTATAGAACTGAATTTTAAACATAAACACAAATAAACAAATTTATTTTCGGCCTAGTAATACTGAATTTAAATTATTTGACTGTAAAGGGTAATGAAACGTTAAATAATCTTAAAGTAAAAATAAGCGATAAACTCGACTAATAGTTTTATTTAATAGTTGGACTAAAATAATTCCGTACATAAATCCGTAATAAAATATAACCGTTCATACATGGTTTTGGATATTAAAGATAAAATAAAAGATGATGTTGCCATCTGCAGTCATTTGTTAACTTTAAAAATTTTAACAATTTTAAGAATTGTGAACAGTCAAAAAATACTACTGTTTTTGAAAACTATATTTTCTGGGTTTCTTGTGTAATCTTACACTTGTTTTTTTAATAATTTCGTAATAAGTAATATCTTTTATTACTAAAGTTTTAATAGGTTTGATCTCTATTAGAGAACATTTGCTACATCATGTGCATTAAAATTTTACTCCTCATTCTAGGCAAAAGTAATAGTGACACGTTTCCGCTGAAGCATATAAACGAGTATGGTTGTGGACGTTTGAGTCCCGCAAGAATTAACGAAGATACTGCGAATGCAACCTAGTTTTGTTATTTTGACACAAAGTTAACATATTGAGAATCGTACGTCATAAGCGAACTGTTTTATGCGCAGGATATTCGGTAATATTAACATAAAACTCTCCTTGACTAAGATGTTAAGAGTTGAGATTTGTCGTGGTGAGTTCCTTGTACGCTTTATTGTACTTATGTACGAATGCTTTAGCCTTTTTTTACCGCCTCCGTGGCGCAGCGGTATTGGCTCATGCTTTATAAACCGGAGGTCGTGGGATCGAATCCCTCTGGGAAGCAACTTAAAATGTTTGAATTATTTAATAATTATCTAATAAAATTGTTATTGATGTTTTCTGGTTGGTTAGGACAATTGCGCCGATTACCCGATTGCCTGAAAAGTAAGATGATGCGTCGGATGGGCATGTAAAAAGTTGGTCCCGGTTGTCAAGACTATCTTCAGCTGTGGTTATAAAATGTCAGCCTTCTTATTTACTGACAATTAATTGCATGAGATGTCAGTCGCTCAGTAAAACTGTTATTCAGGTAAATCTGGATGAATTAGGAGCCGACCCCATGATAACTTGGAAAATGCCTAGGTGGAGGAAAATATATTGATACTTTATTAGTAATATTTAAACATTAGGAATGTTTTGTATGAAAATAATACGCTACAATTTTGTGACAAGGCTGTACTGTATAAACACTATTATGTGTAGGTTTAACCGCAATGTAACTCTGAACAACAGTGAGAGCCGAATATTTGGCTGGGATAATTGAAATACTGCTTTAACACAATATTTTTCTTCCCTGTCGGTCCCCAGTAAGAGGAAAACTGCTTCATTAAATCGTATACGACAAATTAACTTCGTTTTGCATAACTCATTTTACCTTTCCTCGTTTTAATGATTAGATTGATATTTCTATTGACAAAAATATATATGCTGCTGCTGTTATGATTTCAAAACGCATAAAAATTTCTCTTTTACACATATGTAATTAGATTTCTTATTGGACTCATTCGCTAAGTCATAAGTAATTCCCGGCATACATTATCAACTTATTAATGAATATAAGGACTACCGTCATAAACTTTTCTAAAACAACCTTAGCGAGTTTGATAGACCTGTTAGTTCGTTAAAAATGGTTGTGATTGATGTAAATACATATGTGAATAAAAATAAAACGTTAAAATGCATGTACATGTATATAACTTCGTGAACATAACAGTATTTGTTGTGATTAAAATAGGCAGTAAAAGAATTAATAAATCTTTATAAAAGATATATTATACAATTTTATAGATTTTAACGCGTTTACTTACTATACAATGATGTTTCAGACCATTTTAGAATCTAATTGACCATCTTTTACTACGTATACCATATGATATTTATGTATAATATTATGACGATAAACCCTAATGAAGTTCTTCTACTTGAAGCACCCGTATAGCCAAAACATAACAGTGGCTGAACGTAGATTTCTTGCGTAGAAAAATAATTATGTGAAGCTTTTCCAATCCATTATTACTGAAATGTGATAGAACAAATTTAAATATATGACTGGTGATTTTAATTTTTTTTGAATCGTCATTTAACTTCAAGCTGATGTTTTGTTTTGCGAATCCTTGAATACTATAATAATTAAAGGTTCATAAAATAAAAAATATTAACTCTGTGTCTCCCTCTTAAAGATTTAAATGGAATCAATTTATTTATCAGGTGTTTTATTCAAAAAGCTAACAATATCTACTAATACTATATATAATGGAATGCTAAATCATCACGACCAGTTTCAGAGAGGGTGATAAACTTTAATTGCTATAACGCAAAGATAATGGTACAAAATTAATGAATACCGCGGTATTCGAATCCACAGCCCCTTACTAAGTGCTTGCTTGGATATTCTATTGCGAAACAAAATATAAGTAAAGCACATATTATATTATATAATATACACAACGACTCGTTTCTCATATTCGCGATAAAACACATTTCACATATGTAGCCGTCTGTAACTCAAGTAAATTAAAAACCAAATTTCCAACGTCAAAATCCGGGCTTAACTCGTCCGCTCTTTTTCATATTCGTTCACAAGAAACGCGACTTCATATAAGCGATATGAAATTTTACTAACGTGATTAAAGTCAGCCAGACGAATGCATCAAAGGCTTATGAGGAGAAATTTACACGGCGCTTTGACTGACAGCTTGACAGGTTTTCCAAAAAACCTTTATGAGAATAATTTGTAATATTACATTATTAAATTCTTTCTTGATTATTAAATATAACCAACGTATTATGTACCCAATGTAAATTTTATTTCATTATAGTTATAAATATATTTTTTAAATCAGTTGAAACATTATCAGTAATATAGATATTAAAATAATTTGTTACGGATATTTCATCATACATCATCAGCCTGTAAAAGTCTACTGCTGGACATAGGACTTCCCTAACACACCCCTATCCATAAAGGGGTTTTGGACTGTATCCCACCACACTGATCTAATGTGGATTGGTGGGCCGACTTTTTACATGCCACATTATCAAGAGGTTAATAGACAGCCCAGGCCTAATTTTTGACATATCCATCCGACGTTAGGACCATATTACTTAAAATATAATCGGGTGACAGCCGGCATTGCCCTAAGCAACTAAGAAACAACAATTAAAAATTGTTGAGTCCCCGCAGGATTCGAATCCACTACCTCCGATTTCTAAAGCACATGCCTTTACTGCTAGGCTACGGAGGCAGTAATCACTATAACAATTTCGCTGTCTCTATCCCTAAATCCATATGCACGCTTAAATCTTTAAAATTACGCAACGGATTTCCTTGCGTTCTTTAATAGATAGAGTAAATGAAGAGGAAGGTTTATTTGTGTAACACAAGCTTGATATTGTAGGTATATTTTCTATCAGCATAGCTTCCATATATTTATAAATTGAAATAATTATAGATTTTCATTAAATAAATTACGTAAATAAAATCTAAAGTTGCACGTAAAATTAAAAACGCCATGACGTTCATTAAAATAGGCCTTTGTCCAGCAGCAGATCGATAAGGATTTATTATGAAGATTTTGTTTAGTTTAACAATTTTGAAATAAATTAACAAAGTTAATAAAATAAATTATATTTTAAAGTATTTAAAATATTTAAACGATAAAATATAGAATTTTAATAAAAAAGTCAATTCATTACGTGAGAATAGATAAATTTAATAATTAAACATAATATTATACTTTTGGAACATTTTGAATAAATTTCAAAGATAATAAAATCAAAGATTTACACTAATCCATTAAAATTCGCAAAGCCTTCCATCCGTCAGACGAGTTTGATATTATTCTCATTGCACAAGCTTTTAGCCAGCATTCGGGTAGCGGCTGTAATCGGATT
Organism: Lamproptera curius; assembly: GCA_029286875.1. NCBI lineage: Eukaryota > Metazoa > Arthropoda > Insecta > Lepidoptera > Papilionidae > Lamproptera > Lamproptera curius. The sequence continues at coordinate 553,890 of JAGSMT010000114.1, forward strand.
ATTAATCCTCGAAGTTTGGACTGAATCACGTCATTTTTCGATCCTCCGTGTCGGGAAATTGTAACTAAGTTTTGCTCAACTTAAAAGATCATTATTGAGTCATAATAATAACAGGATATATCAGTAAAACTTTAATAATAATTATGGACGACTAAAAACAACTACTTTGCGAAATTTAAGCGGGTTACAACGTGCTCAGCTATATATATAGTGCTATGCTAATGCATCTTGAGTATCGTAGGGCATAGTTTTGCTGCATGACAATGCCGTCCACATGTGGCTAATCGAACTAAAGATCTCATCTAATCTTTTAAAAGGAAACGACTATAATTTGTTTCTGCTCTTGAAGAAACACCTTGGTGTTCAGTGTATTCAAAGAACAAAAGTTCTTTTACGAACAAAATTAAGGCAGATTCATGTATTTTTCAAAACTGAAAATTCCTTAGTAGTTCTATTAACCGGGTCGTGATTATGTTGCTTAACTTTTTTGTTTGCCAGATCAAATGTTTTCTTTATCGTAATTGTTCAAATTTGTAAAATGCCAAAATTTGGGCCCTTACATACCAGTCGCTCTGCGTGAAAACCAACACCTTGAAAACTTGCGAGAGTGGCAAAGAAAAAAAGATCAATGATACATATTCAGCAAAGTAAGTTGTTCACCATTCACTGTTTATACAAATTTCACCACACAATACCTACAATTGATGGCTATATAGCGTTCGTTATTACTATTTAGTATATAGTGAACGTTCGAGCTCAATAAACAGATGCTATAGAAATGTATCGTTTGAAACCGAACTGAATGACCATCCACGTCAATGGCAGGAATTCCCCGAAAATCCCATCGAACCCGTTTTAATTAAATCCTGTCATATTGGAAGGTGACGTATTCAAAAGCGACAACAGATATTCTGGTTATTATCTAGCTCGCATTGTCTGAAACCAAGTAACATATGAGTATGGGTTAATAACAGAGTACTTTTTACACAAACGACATAGTGACTAAAATACGTAAAGAAAAAGCAGAGAACTCAATAAATATAACTACGGCAATATTCTAGGCTAGTATTTGGTTAAAAAATAGGGTGCTGTTTCGATATTAACACAAAATAAAGTGAAATTACAAGGGTTTATTAAAGGGTTTATTAAGGGTTTTAAGGACATCAAGATACACTGCTCTTTAGCCTTAACCGTCATGTTAGTCAGGCAGTGAGGGGGGGAGGGTGATGGTAATGGAATTGCTACTCGATCCATTTCAACTCAATAAAAATATTATTTTTGTTGCAAAATATTTATGTTGCTAAATATTTTAAAACCCGTCGAAATAAACAACATTTTCATTAAACTCCACTTTTTGCTTCGCTTTAACTTATTAATCTACCTAGATTGAAATTGGATATTTCATCTCTCAGCCGTGTTGAAAACAGCTGCCAACTTCATTAAAAATATCTTTAAACGCTCACGCTACAACCGATCTTAGATAAACCTGTAGCTTGCAGCGGTGTCACTGTTTACGCGCAGAAGTAACAGTCTTTAATCGTTGTTCTTTGTTTTATGATAATTGACTAGAGGATATGTGGTAGCCTCTGGAAGGCCGCCCATCAGAGTTGGATACGTTGATGGACCTTTGTCGACAATTTCAAGCACGGCATTCCCCAACAATAGCCGGCGTAGGTATGACATGAGAGTTAGCAATGTCTTTCGTCTTATCCATGTTCATCCTAAGGTTATTAATAATGTAGATTTAGTAAGGTATTTTAAAATGATTTATTTACGAAGAAGTCTCCTCATTCATTCGAGGCGTTCGATTAGAAATAATTCCTCCATTGAAATGTCATGTATACAGCGCTTTACGAATTACAAAATCGATGGCTATTAAGTTTGAAATTGCGGCTCTTAACAGTTTCATTGATCACTCTGCCTAATTAGACTTCAGTTCGAATGAATGCTACCTCTCCAATCTACCGCTGCTTTTGATACCGCAATGATATTAATGAGCCACATTAACTTTACTTCAGGACTAACATAGAATGGCGTATTATGACCATGTTTCAATATCGGTGTGGCTAATGTAAATGACATTAGCCTTGACATGACATTAGGTGCTTGTAAAAAAAAGATAAAAAGCTGTTTATAAAAACAAACTTATGCACCTGTTGTACTCTTCGAATATCTAATATTAAGAAGCGGTTTCAAATGATTGCTCGCTATTTGTACCGCTGGTTTATATTTAAATACTTCGGTTCGTGTAATGCAGCAAAACTCATTTTTTTTATAGGGGTCACAAAAATGTTTCAGTCATGGTGTCTAGGGTCGAGAGGTGAGAAAAAAAGATGTTTTTATTATTTGCATACGAAGGCCGACGAGCAGTCAGGCCATCTGATGGAAAGTGGTCACGAACGCCCATTGACATCGGCAATATCGTGGTACCTATCTGCCGTGAGACATAGGATTTTACGACTCGTTAGCCCATGGCTATGGTGGCTACGGTGCCTTTAAACTGGAACACAATAGTGAATATTAATAAACAAAGATTATGTGAACAACACCCTGGTGTATTATACTAAAATGCCAATGATATTCGCCAGATAAGGGCCATACGTGCTTAGTTCCTTAATTTCTTTCACTTAAACATTTACTCAAGTCATTAATTGGTCGGCTGTAAATACCTTAGTATGTATACTAAAAACTATAATGTATCATTCAAATAAGCTATATATTCAAATTTCTGAATCTTTATTTCATATTTACATTAAAACGACTTCTTAGTTTTTATAGGATATGGTCTTTCTTTTTTGTAAATAATTTTGTAGTAAATCTTTCTGTAGGAAATTATATCATCGATCTTAAAGAGTATAGCCAACCTTATACCAATATTAGGGAAAAATTTTGGTTTCGCAAAATGTAGACCCCATGGGCCAACCTACCTCCGTATTTACAAAGTATTTTATAAAAGTATTGTAAAAATTAAATTTTTGTCTATTTATAGTCTATTGATAGGCTCATTTGTATAGATTAGATTTTATTAGATTTACTTTATGTATTTTGTTATATATTTGGATTAAAATGATGATTGTAGTTAATGTAATAAGTAATATAAATAGAACCGTAAAGGCCTTATATATAAGGTTAATGATTGAGATTTTAAAATTGATATTTTGTCTATTAACATTAAGATTTAGCCAGATTTTTTAACTTGCGTCTTAATTTGCGTATACGATTATATACATCATTTAATATTTTTCAAGTAAATGATAAATTATTTTATTTATATAGTTTTACAAATTTTGAATAAGAATAATAGCATATACCTAACAATAGATAAAAAAATATTTGACAGACCTCTATTTTCAATTTACAATGCAAAGTTCTCTGGCATCCCCGTGTTTTTAACAAAGGCCTCTTTTGTTGTGAACTGTTGAATGCTAAAGCAGAACAAAATAAAACTAGGAAATACTGAAATGATTTTAAAAATATTTTTGACCTATGCATAATAATGATGAAGGATATTAAATGAAACCAACGATCCAACTTGGATATATTAGAATGGCACTTTACGCTACACGTTATTTATCTAAACCTACATATCAGTTTTCTAAAAATTTATCATAATTCAGTTTCAGCTTTGAAGGGGAAGCCGATAGGATAGATTCAGTTGGGCTGGGCAGCATTTAGGAAGCTGAGCCACGTTCTCACGTCGCCGTCGCTAGCGCAATATTTGAAGACGAAAATCTTCAATCAATGCGTTCTTCCCGTGATGCGGGTCCAAAAAGTGGCCTTTGACTGCAGAACAGGTCCATAAGTTTGCCGTTGTTCAAAGCGCTATGGAACGCGCTATAATCGGAGTTCCTTTGTCGGATAAAATTCGTTGCAACCGACATGGGGCTAAAGATTAGCTCGTTGAAGCGGCTGTGGGCCGGTCACGTAGTCCGAAGAACCGATGGTCGATGGGCCAATAAGGTTCTGGAGTGGAGGCCATGTGGTCTTTCTTTTCTAGCAACTTTTAATTAAAATACAAAAAAAACCCTTTACAGTAAAAAATTCTTGCTTTTACTGTAAAGAAAAATTTCAAGTTATTGCTTTAAGGTAAAAACAAGTACCATTATATTTTTAATGAATGTAAAAGAAGACCTACTTACCTAGCTACCCACTTGTGTCACTTAACTCCTTCCTTAAGTTATATGATAACTTTTATGAAATACAGGCACAAATCCAATGTATATTTATTATATATTTTTTAAACCACACATTTCACCATTGACGCAATCCGTAAAATTATTTTTCTCTGTGCTTTACAGTACAATATATAGCAGAATTTAGCTTAAAGGTCTATAAAAATATATTTACAATGACGCATTATTAAGAACTACATACAATAAATAAAATAATGTTCTAGATACTATAGATACTAGAACGTAGACGGATTTGATACATATTTGGGTAAATCCTATTGAATAATCGTAAAGGAATTTATTTATAAAGGTATATATAGGTATAATTATGTAAAGGTGGTTGGTCTCTTTTGAAATTGTTAGATTTTGAAGTAGTAGGTTTCTTAAGCTTATCTCGTCTTAGGGAGGTTACGGATTTGTGACGTCTTAAGCTTCTTCGTTTTTACCGTCAGGTGAATGTCTTCTTAAGAACGAAGAAGCAGATTTCTTACTAAGAAGTTTGAAGATCCATCATCATCATCAGCCTGTGATACTCCAATGTTGCACATAGGCCTCCCCTAATACAGTCCCCTATCCATTATGGGGTTTTGGACCGTAGCCCAAAAAGAAAAACCTCCGTAGCCTAGTGGTATGGGCTTGTGGTATAAAAACCGGAGGTCGTGGGCTCGAATCCTGCGGGGTCTCCACAAATTTTCATTGTTTTTTCCTAGTTGCTTAGGGCAATTTGGGCCGATCACCCAATTGTTTGAAAAGTAAGATGATCCATACATCGGATGGGAATGTCAAAAGTCGGATTGAAGAGTAATAAAGCTTATTAAAAATACGAGATTTTAATTGCATGAACACAAAGTTGCGAGCAAAGGCTAACAAATTATATTAAAAACAATGTAAAAACTCTACAGTAAAAGTTAATCACCTGTTGCTTCCTCCGACTTAATTAAATTTCTCCTTTAAAGGGAAAAGGCAGCGTTTTCACCCAGTATTAAAGGAGGAAATTCAGACGTGTTTGTTGTTTATTCAATTAACGAATCTTTCAGGTTTTCAGGAATTCATTTACCTGTGTTTACTTTTATGTTAAAGTTTATTTTACCAAACGATTTATTTATAGATAAAGGTATTTAAAGTTATGTTTAAATTGCACGCTTTTGGGGCATTACTTTAACGCTAGAATAATAAATATTACATGCGTTAAGTATGCATGAGTTAGGTATATGTGAAAGACCGTATTTGAAAGTCATTACATCACGTCAGTGTCTTTTGACAAAATATATTTAACACCTGAACCAATTTAAAACAATGTATTTTTTTATGCTTATAACTATTATACACATTGTTGACTACGTAAAATCTTTTTATTTGCCTATAGCAAATAGAAATATATCTTAAAGGAAAAAAGGTCGTCGTAACTAACCTTAACCGACTTGAAATTCTGGCTTACGCTTAGGAATTGACATCTGACAAATATGTCATGTTGCATTGTAGTTCTTCTAGCTCAATTAAATACTGTTTACAATACAACAGCTCAATCTCTTTAAGATAATCATATTATATTTTCAACATGTTCCGCGTCCTAACAGTATTTTAATCATAGCTTTAAAACATCGCAATGTCAGTTTGCGTCAATTTAGACCCTTTGATGTGAAGTACACGTGAATGGACTTGCCCGCCCATAGTGGCTGTTTGCTCTCGTTGTTTCAAAACTGAAACACCGTGAAATCGCCAACGTCAGGTCAGTGCGCTCGGCGCTCTCATTACTATACCAGCGCCTAAGCCTGCGGACGTTTTAAAAAAAAAAACAGTTTGTTACTCGATACTACCTGCGTTGATTAAAATTATCGACTGTCGATATACGTTTGCTTCGTATGTTCCGGAAATTGTGCCGTTTCATTTATGATAATTGTTAAGCTTTAACGCTTATCAGTTTTTAAGGATCGCTTTAAATAATGTACATAAGCCAAATTATAAGTTGAGTTATAAGTACATGAAATTGTTGTAATAATGACATGGCACTGAACGTATGGCATTCTTATAATTGCACATAACTGCGGACTGTTTAATATTATTTCACTTAATCTACTTAAAGTTATAAAACAAGGGTTGGCTTAAAATAAATACAAGGAAGTAAAATAAACAATATGATTATAATGTCTTGAAGATATTTAAGGAACTGAAATTATTATTTGATGCTAATCAAGTAATAATACAGCAAAAATCTTTACGCTTTAACTTAGAGCTTCCTGTCACTTATCGCATTTAATCGCCCACTTTAGAAAAATATGTAAATCAAATATTACTAACTAACGTAAGCCAATTAAAAAAACCGCGTAAATATACGAGTAATTATTTTCAGTACACCTTTCTTGTATTATACAAAAAGTTATGTATATAAACTGAAAGGGGTTTACGGCTTGCTCATTGACCTGACCTTATTAAAGGCCTAAAATAATATTGCTTGTGAACGTTTTCTTAACGTTTTGTGCTGTAGGCAACACGTATTATTATTAATCGGTGGCCTTTAGATGGAAACTTTAATGAAAGAGAGACAGCTTAAATAGGTCAAACAAAAATCAAACCTTTTGGTCGCTGTCATTATTCTAAAATTGTAGGCGGACAGCTTACCTAGTATACCTCTTTACGACTCTACCAGCGTAGAGGTTATTGACCCAGCCTCTTTTGTCGTATGTTCTGTGTTCGATTCCCACTGCCCGTTTTAAAACCACGTGCATTAAGTTAGGAAGGTATATTACGATATTAGAGATAATTGAATAGGTACTAATTAGCAAAATAGAAGTATGTTTATATACTTATGAGTAATTTACTTTCTTTAGTTAAAATATATTTATTTTGTGAGAATACCCTTGATTGACCGAACTGAAAATGTAATAAATTTAAAATAGGATGAAAATATTGTTGCTTATAAATTAAGTCAAAATGAACAAGAATGAGTTGCACAAAATACCCATATAATTCCTCATACACGTATACGATAATAATGTGTAAAATAAAATAGGAAAATTTATAAGTAAACTTACTCAATTCTTAGTAAATCAACATAGGACTGAATTATTTCAATTCACTAATGATGAAAGATAACATTTTCTTACTTTGCTGACATCCTTTTTTAGTTACCTAGAAGTTGATACTGCGGTCCGGAAGTTTTTTTCATTTTCTTTAGCCTTGATAAGGGTCTGCTCTTTTGTGTATTCCCAGTAGGGCCTGATGTCCTTCAAAGGCTTCTTTTAATATTTGAATGTTATATAAAAGTTTAACTTTACCTCTTCAATATAAAATAAAGTCATTCTCTTTAAAATCAAGTTTTATTCAGTCAGTCTGTCGCATGATGACGGATGCTGGAAAGTGAACGCGATAAAATCCGTTTAAAGTCCTTTTATTGAGTAATGTATGTAGTATTCGCGTTAATAAAAGAATTAATAATAAAGAATTAATTATGCAAAAAGCTGGGTGCTTTTTGAAATAATACATTTAAAGAACCCTATAAAATTAATTTCTATTTATTTTACCTCTCTTTCAACTATATGATAACCTTATTAAAATTATTCAGAGTATTAAACACATAATATTATTTATTCTGGACCTCGTATAGTTGTATAGAATTGAACATTTAATTGACGGTATTTGTTAATCCTTTAATATATCGCTATTAGTATTATTAAGTTTTTTTATATCTTTATATATGCAAATCAGTTCACACTAACGACTTCAAAAACCGGTTACTAATGTTTTATGTCGTTAAATATATATAACAGCACATAACCAGCCTGTTTTCAACATGATGCATTAAAATATAATTCAATATTACTAAAAAAAAGTTAGTTAAAAATTGCATACACAAATTTTATCTAATAATACTCTTCATAAAGTGCCATTTAAACTTTACTGTCTAAGTAGATGATATTTAATGTTAAAAGATTTAGAATTATTCAACATTCGTGTATTCATGGCATTTAATAGAGATATCTAAATTTCTTTAGATTAACGCAAGGCACCGTAAAAGACACATAACATTCTGTCATTTATATTTATGTCTATACTTAGGGCAACTTTCCAATTTGATATTAAAAGATTTGTTATTTCAAAAAAAAAACAATCGTTGTACACTTTAACTTACAAAAAAGGTATAAATAGCGTAAAGATATGTTTGTGCAATACGATACGTCTTCAGGGATTTTAGATAAATCTCATTGAAACGTCTTAATTTTTCTGACTACATTTGGATACTTGTTTTCAACAACATAATTATAATTTTCGCAACGTTCCACAAAGCGATTTTTGATAAGACGAAACGGAGGATGATCGATTTTCTACAGTTTTTTTACTGGTAACGATTGTAATTTTTAGAAAAACAGATTTTTGTTATGATTGAGTTTATTACAGAAATTACAGTGGTTAATAGTCCACAGATATTCACTAAAATTACAAAACGTGTAATTTAAACTTTGCCAAGATAGAAATTACTAATGAAGGCGAAATAGTCAAATGCAAGCAAACTTTTGATTAATTAAACGCATTTTCCCTTGTGATTGTTATATCAAATTTCGTCATAAATTATAATGAGAGGCTTCTCAGCATATTATAAAATACAATGCTTAAGGTATTTGCACGGGCAAATGTGGACAAACGAACTTTTAATTCATTTTAAAATGCTGTGCCACTTTTGACATTATTTTCAAAACACCAAACCAACTTTTTAAACAAACGGACACCGTAATTCATGAAACCGCACGTTGAAGCCTAATACATAAAAGTGCTCATAATTTTTTATTATTAAATATAAATTTTCATTAAGCCATTGTCTTGAGTTAAATATTTATTAAACGTTTGAGTAGCATACTAAAAGTTTTTCCTCGCCACTGTAAATTTTTAGTTGGTAGTTATTATTCTGAATGTATATATAATCTTGAAATTTAAATCAAACTCTATAAAATCCGTAGTTTTTTGTACAAATTCTCATTATTTTCTAAAAAACGCGCTCAGATTTGGAATTTTTAAAGAATAACACAATTTTAATACCTCCATTAATGCGTTAAGTAATGTTATAAATTTTAACTTCTTTGACTATTATTTAACTATTTATGTTAAAAATTAACATCTTGCTAAGAGATTACTTTTCTAAGCTTTACTTGAAAGAAGAAGACCAAGAGCAGCGCATTCCAGCAATGGTTTACCTTATGGTCTGCCTTTAAGAGTAAAAAGCATACAAGTGTTTACACATTGAATAACATGGGTGCATTACATGTACTACTAATCATCTTATTAGATAACAAATTAATTGCATTAGGACACTTAGGACACTTAGATATCAGTTAGAAGTATTTTAACGCGCTGCTACAATTGTCTTTTAAAGCTTTGCTTTTACTTAAAACCAAATAAACAACTACTCAACCTTTAAGAACTTTTCAAGAAACTTTTGGTATTTTCGATATTCGAAATATATTACAACATTCAAGTCTGGCTCGACACGCATTAACCTTTTTAATCAAAACTATTCTGCAATTTCGGCGTAAAACATATCTGCTTGCTCAAAAGTATGATCAAATTCCGCTAAGCTGTATTACCGTTATGAGGTAACAAAAACCCATACAGACAAACCATATAGGTATACCCACACTGGATTATAACATTGGTATGATAGTGTAGATGTAAAATAAATAACTATAATAATTTAAAAAGCATCTACAATATATATAGAACATACAATAGGTCTAAAGTAAATCCGCGCTACCTCGAGATTTTGGAGATTATTGGAAAATTATCCCCAAGCAATACCTGGAAATAGTCCCCGAATAACCTAAAATGCGTGAATCCTTTAAGAACGGCTTCGATTGGCCTTACGGAATGATTTATAAACAAACTCTCGAATTCCTTTAACAAATATGTTAATTAATTTTATAAACAGGGTTTTCCGTGTATAGGATTATGGGGATTGGAATGTTTTCAAGTATATTGGGCGTAATGTAGAAGATATAATGTATTGAAAATTTATTAAGTATTCCTACGTTGTGTTCCTACATTTTGTTTACTTGATGTATTATTGTTATATGATGTTTGTTGTCAAGTTTGTTAGACAGAAAATATTTTTTAACAACAATTTTTAATTAAAAATTATTCTAAATCAAATGATAGAATTTAATGTCTAGACGATTAACACTCAGGCTAACTTTTCCAAACTCCTCTTGACAGAGAGAGAAGCTAAGGCGGAGTTCCGGTACTTATCGCCACCGTTGCGTGGCGATACCGAAAAGTGTTGAGACTTAATTATTAATTAAAATAAGTTAGCGTCTCTACGATGCTTACTAATCTAATTCCTTTACTGTTACGCTAAGAGTGTTTTTTAACACTACCGCTTTGGTGCAGAAATAGGCACCGCTATGGTACCACCCCAAATGCCCTTGTGTAAAAAGGGGACCATTATATTTAATATGGTGATTGCATTTCGTTATGCAATCACTTGGACTAGTCATCAGTAAAAACGATTCCGATAATAAATACATTGCGTGGAGATCTCCGTATTGCTCTTTTTTGTATTATTATGATTACAATATTATTATCAGGAGGTGGAAATGTAACCCGAAAGCATAAAAAATTAACCCACACAAATTGTGTTATTCCTGATTGCTTACAATATTTTTTTTATTGTCATACGATGTTGCAAAACTTCGAGACGCTTCTTGGGTTGTTAGCGAGCGAGATCGGTATACGTGCAGCGAATATTTCGATATTGCGCAAATCGGCTAAGGTGTTGGGTATTTTATTAGGAGAAATTAGTTCGTAAAGTGATCTCTCTCTGCTGAACAAAGGTAAGCTCACAGTAGAATTCAATCTGATTAGTTTATTAATGCGTCATTGTGTGTATTACTTGCCAGTGTTTATATTTTGCCTATTTTTTTAATCCAAAATTGTTTTAACTGTCATTTTACAACACTTTTTTTGGTATAGTGATGATGATATAATAAATTGTTATAATAATGAACTTTTATTTGCGATTATAGAAAAACATAGAAATTAATATTTAAAATCATCACTAATAAATTATTTAATTAATACCATTGCTCAATTTGGCTAAACAGATACAGTTCATTAACAATAAAAGAATTGTCCTTTTCTTTTACTGTATTTTTTTATGAAATTTGAAAATATTTTTTTATTTCCTGTTTTATGTCTATAAACTTTACCTTTCTTGTTACAAATAAGATTTTTAAAATTTTACATACTTACAATAAATTTTAATACCAGATAATTACAATGGAGGTCCATTGATTAATGCATTGTCACATTTATCTTCGAGTAATAACGTATTTTAATATGGATTATTACTCCATTTCTCGTTTGGTTTATGTATTTTTAATTCCCCTAATGCAGTAGTTGAAGCTAAAATTCGATAAAGAACTTTGATGGTAACAAAAAGGTATTGAGTATACTTTTTCTTTTTAAAGCTTCTGAAAATAACTATTCGTGTGTGGAAAGTGAAAGCCTATTTACTTGGTGTTCTTTTTGCTAGGCAACGATAAAAACGTTCCTTATATATTTTTTTTTAATCTTTATTATTTATGGTTTTCTATTATCTGTAAATCGATTATAGTTTTTAAATTGTAGTCGGCCGAGGTCCTTAATTTTATTTATACATTATCATTTCATATATTCTTACTCAATCGAATACAAATTGAAAAAAACTTTTAAATTTACATAAATAGAATAGAAACATGTTTTCAGTTCGTCGCTTAAATTAATTAATCTAAGAAATTATTAGTGTCCCTATGTTATGCTCAGCTTAAGATATCACATGCGGTGTCTACGTTCCCTTGTCATGAGACAAAAGATTCGTTGCCGTCTGCTCTTGGAACGAACTATCATCAAATAGTTATGTGTTAAAATAGATAAATTTTATAGGAATTTAATTACATAAGTTCTGTATTACTTGTGTAGAATGTTATTACGATGACCTATTTTATTTGCAAAGAATTATCCACTATACGTAATGTATAAGTAATAACATAAGAACATGATATGGGCTATAAAGAAGGGCATCGATTTATTTCAGCTTTAACTTGTTAAAAATAATCGTTATAGCTTTTATGGAATAATTTTGGAAAATCGTTCATTTTGCAATAAAAGCAGTAAGTGAAATATTTTTAAAGCAGTAAATTATACTCAAGGTTATCAAACCTGAAAACATTACGCAGCTGGGACTCCATTACATTTATTAGACGTGTCTTTTGTATGACAAAAAACCTCATTATAAATGGTTACAGCATTTTTTTGTTTCTTTTGTTAAAGAAAGTCATTTATATGTTCAGTTATGACCTTCAAAGGACAAAGATAAATGTAAAAAATATTGGAAGGTTGAATAGGCTTTTACATGTTATATTTTTGCCAGCATCAAATTTCAAACATGACATTCTATAAATAAAAAAAAGCCGTGTATATTTACCCTTATGTAATCAAATAAGTTGAAGAGTGATTGGAGATTAATTTTAATTGGCTAAATATAGTGATTTGTAGTAACTTTATACTCGGTTTTAATTCATAGCCTGAGTATTTTCAGCGGCAGTTCAATTTACTTCGTTAGCCATTAGTTGGACACAATATCCCTTTACGGTAGGATTATATGAGTTAAAATTGTAATTAACTTTCTAAAATTCCCTTAATATAGTTTTACTAACGAAAATTGTGATACAAGCATAAATACGAAGAACAAAGTTATAAGAAAATTGTATAATTGTATTACGTTTTATAAATTTCACACAACATGTAACTGTCTGGGACAAGAGTAAATTAAAAACCAAATTTTGAAAGTTAAAACCTGGGCGACGTGATATTTTATTAACATGATTAGAGTGCGACAGACACTTGCATCACTGGCTATTGAGGAGAAATTTACGCAGAGCTCTGACTAACAACTCGACAGGTTTTCAAATGTAACACGTTCTGAGAGTAAATTATATTTATAAAGTTGAATCCTCCAATGATTATTAAACGAGCCTGGCATATCATAAACTCGTCTTGCAATGTTATATACATATAGTGTTAATAAAAAGTTATGATAGTTTCTTCGTATTTTATAGACGTGTAAGATTTTCTACCAAACATAAATGCTCATGATTTTGTATTTGCACGTACTTTTGATAGAATTTGTCGTTTAATTACTGTAAATATGATGTTTTCCGCAATACAGTTTGTCATTTGCATAGACCTTACTAATAATTAGATTTTTATCAACAGATGGCCGCTTACAAAATATTCCTACTGAAACTGATTAAAAATAATTAAATGATAATTAAAATATGGGCAGAAAATATAAAATACCATTTTGAGTCAAATATATTACCATTGTATTCTTTTTCTAACTGAAAATTGTAACATATATTATAACAATTTTAATCAATAATGTTAAAAAATTAAATCAAAGATTTACACCAATCCATTCGTATAAAATTCAAAAAGCATTCTATCGTTCAGACGAGTTTGATGCTATTCTTATTGCATAAGCTTTTAGCCAGCATTCGAGTAGCGGCTGTAATCGGATTATTAATCCCCGAAGTTTGGACTAAATCACGTCATTTTTAGATTCTACAAGGTAGGAAATTGTTAACTTTTACTCATCTTAAAAGATCAATATTAAGTCATAGCAATGACTGGGTATTAAATCTATGAAAGGCTAAATTTAGACTAGAAACCTACAAAGTTTAAGGAAACTAATATTGATATTGTAAAATTACTGAATATTTGTTTTGCCTTTACGTTCATAGCAATTGTGTTAGAGGGAAATATAGAGCTGGACGTAACGTGATGTAGAGTTGTCATTAAAAATAATTTGCTAATAATGCCTTTAAGATCATATATTGCTGTTTACTTTTTTAATTATATGAAAGTAACATTATACACGATAATGACTTATTTGGTTATTTAAAAGTTCCTAACTCAGTTTAGACATTTGCATTTTTACGAGACGCATGTCAAATCTAATAATATTCTTTTAGTTAAGTTCGATTCAATGAAAAAATTACAAGAAAGTTTGTGCTCATTTTTTTTAGAAATGCAGTTTTAACTAGAATTAATCAGTTTCTAGAGGATTTTTTGGTACCGAAGAGATTTTACAGAGCGATAAACATTTTCGTCAATTTTGCCTTTATTTTCAAATGTTATTTGTTTTGAAAAGTTAAGTTTTAAAAGAAATAAAATATTATCAACTATTGATGTCTTTAGCGTTTGTCATCTTCACTTAGTAAATCTTTTAGCTAAGTAAACTTATTTAACATAAACAACATTATCATTTAAAAGTGAACCGAAAATCTGTCGATGTCATCATCATTATCAGCCTGTGTTATTCCACTGCTGGATATAGGCATCTCCTAATGAACGACTTTTCCATTCATCATCCTTAGCCTGTGTAAGTCCATAGCTGGTCATAGGCCTCCCACGACTTCCGTTTAATAAAGCAAGGAGGAGGTTCTAAATGGTAACAAATATTAACAACAATAACATATCATATAGCTAAAGCCAGAATCATTGATCGCTTCAATGTCGGATTAGATAAAAACAAAAATATATGACATTGTTGTGTTAATATTTAATTATATTACATGCTATTGCTATTGACGCCATCGTCAATGATGCGTTGGTTAAGAGAGTTAAGTAATTTAAAAGTACCTACATATAATACCTTATGTTAACAGCTCAAGGTTATACAAGCTTGGAAAACGTTACGAGCCGCTGCTGCGGACTTCCGTTACATTTATTACATGCGTCAACCAAGTTTGCTGCGGCAAAAAGATGTATGATAAATGGTTTTAGCGTTTATGTAAATTTCTTTTTAAGGTATACGTCAACGGAAGTCATTTATAAGTTCGTTTGTGACCTTCGAAGCATATAGATAAATGTGATGATTAAAAAGGCTTGCCTTAACATATTTTTCAGGCAGCATTAAATCCCAAGTACGACATTTTGCCAATAGCTATACTATCTAATATTGGTTTGCAACTAACATTTTAAATAAGCTGTTTGTCTGTAAATGGATAATAATAAATTTAAAAACCGTAACCAAAAAATGTTATTAGTTTATAGATAAAATGCTTATTTTATTCAATGAAGCTTAATTACGCTTCAATGAATAAAATATCTCTTTCTTTTACTAATATTATGATGAACTACATAAATATGAAAATAGTTAACAAAAAAAATTCAACTCGTATTCAATTTATAAGTACATAAACTTGTGTAGATTTTGTATGTATGAAGTTTCAAGTAAGTCTGAAATTCAAACCAAAATTCTAATGAGGATTCTAATTGCCTAAGGCAAAGCGGCTCTAGAACTTCAAACTTCTAGAATAACGCTCTTTAAAAAAAAACTTATAACTAAAGAAGTTATTTAAAAATAAAATTAACCAATACTTACTAATGTTATAAATAAGAAAGTTTGTAAGAATGTATTGATGGATTTTTAAATTTTTTTTTGTTCGTATTTTTATCAAGTTTTTTTACTTTTAAATACAATAGTTTTTACATAACAGTAACTCATAGTCGTCATATAAAGATAAGGCAAATTGAAAATAAAATAAAAATTGCGAGCTATTGCCGGCGTATATTGCTTAAACTTTAAGGCTATCAAACGTATTATTTGTAATTATAATCACAAATTACTAATCATTTTTTTTACAAAAGTATGATCATTGGTTGCTTGTCACTGTTGTATTATTGTATTTTCCGTATCCAAAAAATTTTAACACAAAATATGACCGACTTCCAACAGCGTATAACTATTTCACGCGATATAAGCAAGTAACAACGTGCTCTACGTACAAAATAGGGTCGCGTTTTCTGCCACCGTATTTTAAATTTCTGATAACTTTTAAAGTATTTATTTCATATAATCAAGTAGTACAGTTATGTAAAACTTACTTTATGTCTGACTTTTACGGTTTGCCAGCGATTGTAATTTTATTGCTCTGAATTGAGTAACTCCTTCTTTTAGAAAGTCGGTCAAAAAGATAAGGGATAATACAATGATGACAATTTTATTTGACTTTTATTAAATAATTCAAACATGTTAACGTGTTTCCCCGCAGGATTCGAACCCATGACCTTCGTTATATAAAGCAAGGGCCAATACCGCTAGGCCACGGCGGCCTTAAGAAAACTTATTACGTAATATGACCGTATTAAATATTTGAATCCAAGTGCCTCCTTAACTCGGAAGCATTGCTAATATAGACTCATAAAGCTAAAGCTTATATGGCAAACTTTGAATATAGATTTTTTGAAGCAAACAGTTATCAAACACCATTTTATAGAGCATGTTTATTTCCTGTTTTACTGTAACTTTCATATCGTGAAAGCATACATATAGCTTTCTGGATAACTGTAAGCCTTGTACAAATTATTTTTGACTTAAATGTTATTGAAAAAATCATTATTTATTTCGTAAAAGCTTGTTGAAAAATTAAAGGCTCTTCTTAGTTTCCTTATTCGTTTATAGAGCTATAGTGGAAATTTCTTTTGATATTGTAAAATGTCAGCCTAATTCTAATACGAGACTGGAATTATTAACTTTGCTCTAGAAAATTACGCTAGGATAAAAGTACAGATAAATTCCATAATTTTAATAAATTAATCTATTGATACTTGAACAAGTTTTCATATTTTCCTGTTGCTTCTGCACAATAAGATTAATTTGAAAAGAAGTTTTAAGAGACTGAATTGAGAAAAGTGAAACAGTATTTGGTTTTTACTTTATTAAGTTATTCCAGTTTCTTATCTTGAAACTCTGAACATAATCTTAATATGTTTTATATGACTTGAATGTTTCCTGAATCTTAATTACAATAGATAAAGATGCTTTGTATTAGTTAAAACCGGTAAACTAATCTCAAAACGATATAATAACGCGAAAAGAAGCCATATTTATTTTACCAGAATTTGTTAATTTGAAATTGTGCACAGACATGATAGCTTCAGCGCAAATTAGCTCCTTCTTCCCTTTGATCATTTCACCATTCAGATTACTTTAATAAAGTGAAGCAGTTTTAGCAAAAAGGTTAAAAACAAATCAAAGGCAAGTAAACTTAAAATGGGTTCTTACAGGTTTGTTAGATGGCTTTTAAAGTTTTATTATAAAAAAACTTACTCTGATTGCAATAACTAATTTTATCAAATTGCAAATAATTTCATTATTAAAAAATATGCACAAATTAAAAGTACGACGAACACATCACAGACAGTTTGTTGTATCAATAGATTTTCATAAATTTAGTAAACGATAGAGAAATCTCTGTCAGCGTCATTAAGCGTTCAACCTCTTATATGAAGTTTTGGGAATTCTTGATTAATGTAGTGTAAGGAAATGGAAACCCTTCAGTATTGTGTCTGCAATAGTTTACTTACCTTAAGTTGAAGAAGATAATTGATTCTATTTCCTATATTAAAGTTATTGGGGTCCATAAATAATGATTTGTTTTGTTTAAGTTTAAGACAAAATGAGTAGTAATTAAACCGTTTTTTATGTCGATTTTTCTCGTTCATTGCATCATTAGACGCTACATACTAATTCCAGAATCCGTTTAAATGTTTTAACTTAACCTTTCCCTCACGATAATTGATTAACATTTAAAACAATTTCAAGTTTTGTTTCAATTATCTAAGCCACCTTTAGAATATAATACTGAAAGATCATCCTTTTAACGGGGTGGCATTGATTGGAAAAGCCCAAAACTTCATATGGTATTGGGCTCAACCCTTAATGATGCTGACTGAGCTTTCTCTTCCGGGCACGAGTTCCTTACAATTCGTTTATAAAACATGCTGTTTGCCATACTGTTATATGACTTACAATTTATTATCTGTTCTATATTTTGGCTTATTAAAATTATATCATATCTTTTTTTGTTCGTGAATTATTCTGATGTATTAAATATAATAATATCAAGTTCCATCAAAATTTCTATTCTTTTCAAGTGGAAAGCTGAACAGTTGAGTCATATTGTATGAAATTATTTATTCTCAATAATCAAAGTAACTTGATCTCAATGATGAATTTACTTTATCGATGATATGCATATTATGGAATGATTTATTTCGGGTTTTTGTTATAAATGTTATAGGTAAAGTTACCATTATATACCTATCCCTTCAAAATTTTACTTTCAGGACAGAGTATGATATTGATTGATATTAAATTAAATTTATATTATGTCATTTATGAGTATTCATCTAACTACTTTAAAATAATTGCACGAACAATATTAATAAGACGCCATTAGCAAAATGCGCAATAGGAAACACTAAAACGGTGTTAATCAATGCAATCCTCACTTTAAACTACAAGTAAAGTTGGAGTTTGTTTATGGTATAAAGATTATTTTTGTTTTTGCGTTATCAAACCCTTAATTGTATTATAAAGTCTTTTAAAGATATATGTTGTTAAAATCTATAAATAGAAATAGTTCAATATTGTACCGCATCTTCATCAGCTAATGCATATTATCTTGTTGCATATCATTGCAGTACTCTGCAGAGAGCGGAGCAAAATTAGCACACGCAGAAAGTTGTTGCGAAGTAAATAAACGTGTGTATTTAGTAAAATATAGAGCAGGACCTGCAAAAAATAATATTATTTGATTACATAATTATTAAAAAATATACAGGCCCAAAGAAATAACGTAATCATTATCAGCAGGAACTGATTGACTTAGGCCATTTCCAATTTTAATGAATGGCTTACTAATTTACTTTTTTAATTTTTAGGTAACAAAAAGCGCATAAAAAGCTTATTTATTTAATTAATAAGAGAAACACACGTATACCGGTAACTAGGGATTATATAAACATTTAAAAACATTAAAAATATAAATATTTCATGTAAAAGCCCAAGAGTTTATTTTTAAATTAAATTTGTAATGATACATGATTAATATTTCAAGATATATCAAGAAAGTAAATAGTATTAATACATATTCCGAATTTCGTCCAACATGTTGTCAATGTGTCAAACAAATATGAGGAGTGGGAAGTGTAAATAATTCATTTAAATTTATTTAAACATATTTCTATTTTGTCATCTTTACGTCCAGGTTTTAAGATAATGATGTTACTAAAAGTAAATTTGAATGATCTCAGATCTTTTTGATGTTTTAAAATATGAAAGGAATTTCTTTGGCCTAAAAGATCTTGAGTGTTGCGGAGACCAGATCAAATATAATATATTTCATTGCTCTCAGTTACGAAGTGGGGTCGAATAAATTAAATTAATTAATGCTAGAACATTTTTTATAACAGTTTTACGCAAAACTAATAAAACTGATGTTCCAAAACGTAACATGCTTATTATAAACAGATCTTACATATTATACATACTTACGACATTTATACATAGACACTTTGCCTAATTTCTACAACGAAATATGGTACTTGAGTATAAAATAAGTGTAAACAAACGACCTATGGCAATAAAGTTGCGACGTACATCGTCGTTATTAGTCAAACGTCGCTCAATGTCAACGCTATACGTAAAGAATCATTTCCTAGGTTTTTGATTTTTTTCATTAGTACTGTGTCTTATTTTTACTGATAGAGGAAACAAATGCAACACAAATTTTTCCGTAAGATTAATGTCCAGAGAACAATACGGTGGTTTTTACATATTATAAATGTCGATACGAGTAAAGATATTCACCCTAGCCTATAGATGAAATACACTTGACGACTGGGGATTAAAATTACAGACGAAAACCTTCACTTGAAAATATAAATACTTCATAAACGCTTTAGTATGTATTGTATTTGTTTCTTTTATGGTGGCTCTTAAAGTTGATACAATAATTGTGGGAAATGTAGGTGGTTATAATTTAATTGATAAGTATTTAGTTTACATTCATTTATTATCTTTATTTTCTTTTCATTTATTATCAATGGTACGAGCAAGTGACGTTTGACAATGAAAAAGATGTACGACGCAATAAGACGAGTGTGTAAAATTAATGCTAATTATACAACAATACAGTGTTTCCGTGCCTAAATCCCACATAATTATATACATCAAAAATTGCTTATCATATATATAAAAGAAAGTCGTATTAGTTACACCATTTATATCTAAAGAACGCTGAAAATTTGGCTGAAATTGCGTGAGGAGCTTAGAACCAGGAATAACACAGGATACTTTTTCCCGGTTTTTGAAAAATTTAGCTATTCGTTTTCATTCATCTTACCGCTTGGGCAATTTAAACTTTTAATGTAACATTATGACTTTGACGTTTAAAACAATGCTTTGAAGGAAATAATCTTTATTGATAGCAATATATGCAAAATAATTAATTTATTATTTCCCTCAAAACTATGATAGATATTGAATTTCTTAGTTTTCATCACGGATATTTCGAGCAATCATATCTAACATTGAAAGTTCAATTTAATACGGAGTTTGGCAAGTTGCACGGGAGAATCATAAATGTCTAACATATCAAATGGTTTACTTGGTTATCGGTACCATACGTATGTTTATTTGAATAACAGTTGATTGCGTTTTGAAAATGCCATTGACATCGTAACATAAGTCGTAGAACCACAATGCCTGCGAGTATAAGATATACAAGGCGTCAAAGTGATAGCAAAGCGAAGCGTGGAGTGAAGTTGAATGGAATCGATAAAATCAAAATCAATAACATATAAATGTTGCGTTTAACCCGTATCAAGATGGCATGAAATCGAGTACAAATCAAAAGAAATTGCTGCTATTGACCAATGAACGTTGTGCTGCCCATTGAAAGGCATTTTAGTTTAAGTGAAACTCCTGGAAGTGTTGTAAGCGGTTAAGACAAATTGATGCCATTGGTATCTCACCAGAACCATTACTCATTGTTTTTTTTCAAATGGGCCAGGTTCTAAACATTTTTTGACATATAAATACAATAATTGTTTTAAAATAACGTCATTTGGACAACAAAGTTATTTAAAATTTTTAGCAACATTCAGATTCAGGGTCATATATATTATTTACAGTTACTTTTCCTACGCCGAATAGTGACTGCAAATTCTACAACTTTATTTTATAGGCGATTTAGCGAAAAAGTCTATCAGTGTTTTGTACCAATATTTCGGTAAAAAAACCACTGTGGAAAAACTCCAAACGTTCTTTCATCAACAGGAATTGGTTGCTTATTCACGACCGCTTTGCGTCTGATAATCAAACACCGTTATCAAAGCGATACGACGCCTACAGTCAACTTGACTTGCAACAATTGACGAGTCGCTATTGTTGTCGTGGGTGAAAATTCAGAAAACCAGATATTGTTTTACATCGGCGTAGCAATCAAAAGCGTTTCGCACTAATCGATTATAGATTGGCTACTATAATTCCCATATTATTCCGGCAGGTGAAGATAGATAATTTTCAGTTAGATGATAAATCCAGATACGGGTTCCAAAAGTAACCAAAAATTGTTTAAAGATCTTTAAACCAACTCTTTACGCTAGACTCACGGAGGCGTAATACAAACCGATTTTGTTCGGGACTGGTTCAGGGAAATGATGACAATCATATCTTAAAGGCGTTCTCTTCCACACATACCGTGGATATCTACATGAAAGTTGAACAGGCGATCGATCATTATCAGGTTGACCAGCAAAACTGCGTTCTGAAGAGATCATGGGATGCAACCTAATGAGTAATGCACAGAACAGTGAACAACTATTCTACCAGCAACATACGTCGAAAGGTCCCGATATGCATGAATACGCTAAAGATGCTAGTCGATGGCGTCATTAGGCAATCAGATTTGTTTTTAACTTACATGCATCACAGTGGGCAGAAATTCGACAAGATTAGTTCTGGCAATCACCTTTGATCGCAAACATTACCAAGCGAAATTAAATCGTTCACGGACTTTATTGTTAGCATCGCGTATTCGGCGCAGGCGCTGATTCACATGCACACATCCTCATTTGGTTGGAGAGAGTTCAACCGAATGAAATTGGAATGATTTCTCGGTATTCCCGATGGTGATAAAATCCATTGTCCACGAATCTACAGAACATGATTTAGGTCCCTGTGAATATTAAATCTAAATTTTCTGGTATGCTTGATGGAAAGTGTTCAAAACTCGTGGGTCGCTAGTTGGTAGCAACGAAAGATGTGGCGTTTTCTCATTTCAACATGAAAAACATCCCATTATAGTTTCTTGCCGTACATCTGGAATATGGTCACGGGTGTACTTTACAATGAAAACGTATTACAACGAGAAAGCCACCTTCCAAATATGCTGACCTTTGAAAGTGCCAGCAGTGATTTTGCTGGAACACGCTTTATTCCAAATGTCCCGATATTTTACCTGAAATAATCGTTTAAAAATCTGAACGACGGAAACAGTAAAACCAGTTCCAGAGTTACCCTCAAGATTTTTACGACTTTTTTCTTAGACGTTTGGAAAACGTTTGTAATATCATTGAAGTGGCAACTGGTGGATTTGTTCGCAACAATTATCGATATTGGACAGTCAAAATACCTGATGACTCATCATTTGATACATCATGTTCCCAACAATTTTGTCACTTTCCTAAAGCTAAACCCTAAACCGCATCGAGAAGTGTTTTCAAATCAACTCATTTCCCAAAATGTCAAAAGATCAAAGGTTGGTTCAGAAAAATGCGCAAACAATCGTTGATGTCAATCGAAATGAGTTTTCAAAATCAAGGCGAATTAATGACAAACGACATCGTCAACCATCCAAGTGACTTCTTTAGTAATTCCTGATATTAATAAAAATCGGATCAGTAGTCTATTGCTCAAATATTTTAAACAGTTCCACGCTTTGTGATTGGCACCGATTTGCCGTGAAAAATTAATTAGTCAACGCCATCAAAGTTTGCCACAATTTTCAAAATCGATATGCATTTTTGATCCCCGATTTTCATTCCGAAATGCATAAGCCATTTGACTTTGAGCAGGAAGAAAACAAAATTTTCAGTTAGGCTAGCATTCAATTTCAATAATAAAATCTTAGTTCATTAATTACACTTCGTGTATTGGCTATCAATCTTAAAAGTCCACGCTTGTCGGTCATGGCAGTTTTATAATCACACTGTTTCTATCAAAAGCCAATAAAACTATTTAAGCAGAAAGAAAACTAAAATTTGTGATATTAAATTGACATTGAATAATAATTAAACAGACTTTTAGTTTTTATTAAAATTACATCTATTCTAAGTATCAATTTAGACAGTGACAACGATCTGTACAGGTCATTTTATCTATAATCACAATTTGTTTTAGCTAAACAGATCGCTAAGTTTCGAAAAGAAGTCACATTTAATCGGTATTAATTGATAAACTTTAAGTTGTCGCTATGTACAAATTGAAAACTTATAAAAACTTGTAAACATTTTGCAAAGAAATTTTATAAAATTTACAAAAAAATCTAATAGTCTAATGTCTATTATAGTATTTTAATAGTTGAAGCGATTTAATAAAATACATTTCTATTAAAAGTCGTTCAAACAATTTTACCTTTTAGCCTTCAAAATTTCCGAGCGAATTAGTTTCCTGAACAGAAATCAACAATTTAAATCATTCATCTTTAAAGTAATTAAAGCTTAACCATGCTTAGGTCCACTTTGTCCACAAACGTTAATAACAGTTTAGGTAATATGAAGATTTGATAAAATAAGTATTCTTTAGCAAAACCAAAAACCTTTTCAAAATTAACCATAAAGAAATTGAAATATTGTTTACGATTTCTATTAGGAATAAATGTTTAAAGATAAGACTTTAGAGAGATGGAATGAAGAATACAAATTGATATTAATCTCCTTTTTATTGTAATAACAACGAAAAAATAGTGCCGCTGACTTTCGTTCGTAGTTTCCAGGTCAGAGGCGTCCTATTCCGGCCCGGTTGTAACATTGTAGACAGTCAATACACAAGTGTAAAACTTCTATGTTAAATAATAAGAAGATTAATGAAAACTTGTATTAGCATTTTTTTATACATTTCGAATCTAATATGGCTTAGTTCTCTAGGATCAGAAGGCAAATCAAAATGAAATAGAAATCAATACACAAATATGTATTTAGTTCGTACATTTGTTGCTCAACTAATATTTACTCAATGGATCTAAACTTCGGAGAACGCAACTACACTAACTACACAATCTAAACAAACCGTAGCTCAAGTGTTACCATTTTCCCACTTCAATTTAAATCTAGATATAAAAACTAAGACTTAACGTTCATGAAAATTGTTTTATTTATCTGTATCATAATTGTAAAGGACGTACACTACGGCCGTCATAATCAATTCATTATAATCCTTAGCTCGAGAATTTGATGGTTTAAATGTAACTGCACAGTAATGTGTCTGAGAAGCTTTATTTGTAAACATAAAATGTGAAATATTATTAATAATCAGGCCACCCGATGGGAAGTGGTCACCGACGCCCATAGGCATCGGTAATACTTGTGGTAATACCCACGCGCTGCTTACCGTCAGACATAGGGCGTTAAGCGTCGTTTACCCAGTAAATACGCTGGCTACGTTGCCCTTCAAACCGGAACATGGCAGTGCATCATGTGTCATGGCGTCGAACGGGTTTGTAGCGTCTTAAGCTGCGTATACTATGAGCAGGACGTTTCTTTTACGTTTTGTTGCTTCATTAAATTTTAAAAAAAACATGTTAAAACTTTTTATTTAATAGTACGATTTTATAGTTAAAACATTTTAGTTTTAATATAAATATTAAAATATAGTATACTAGCTGACCCGACAGACGTTGTCCTGTCTTAACGATTGATACTTCGAATAGGTGTAATTAATAAAACAAAGTCTGTTTATTATTTTAATGCTTTTATTATACACAATATTTTTAGTTTTTCTTTCCTGCTATAAATAGTTTTATTGGCGTTTCGAGATGGAAACAGGTGACATAAAACTGGCCATGTGAAAAGCGTGGATTTTAAGATTGATGCCACAAACAGCGACAGCACAACGACTGAGATTTATATATTGAAATTGCGAATGCTAGCCTAACTGGAAATTGTGACCCTTCAAAGTCAAAATGGCATGTCATTCGGAATCATAGAAAATCGTGGATCAAAAAATATTCGCCTTTGAAAATTGTGGCTTTGATGGCGTTGTTCATTAATTTTTTCACGGCAAATCGGTGCCAATACAAAGACGTGGCTGGTTTATATTTGACAATAATGACTACTGATCCGATTTTTATTAATATAAGCGAATTTAAAAAGTCACTTGGATGGTTGACGATTCGTTTGTCATTAATTCGCCTTGTTTTGAAAATTCATTTCGTTGACATCAACGTTTTTGCAGCTAACTTTTCTCTGAACCAACCTTGATCTTTGAGATTTTGGGAAATGGTTGAGAAAACCTTCTCGATGGGTTTAGGTTTAGCTTTAAGGAAAGTGACAAAATTGTTAGGAAATATGATGTATCCAAATGATGGGTCAACAGGTGTTTTGCTATTACCAATATCGAGAATTTTGCGAACAAATCCACCACGTTGCCACATTCAATGATATTACAAACGTTTTCCAAGCGTCTAAGAAAAAAAATCGGTGAAAAATACTTGAGGGTAACCTGGAACTGGTTTTCCTTGTTTCCGTCGTTGAGATTTTTTAAACGATTAATTCCAGGTAAAATATCGGGACATTTTGGAATAAAGCAGTGTTCCAGCAAAGTCATCATGCTGGCACATTTCAAAGAAGCTGGTCAATGTTGTGGAAGGTGGCTTCTTAACTCGTTGTAATACGTTTTCATTGTAAAGTACACCCTTTGACCATATTCCAGATGTACGGCCAAGTAAACTATAATGGGATGTTTTTCATGTATTGGAAATGAGAAAAACGCCACATCTCTTCGTTGCTACTAACATAGCGACCCACGTAGTTTTGAACACTTTCCATCAAGCATACACAGAAAATTTAGATTTAATATTCCACAGGGACCTTAAATCATATTTTTGTAATGATTTCATGTGACAATGGATTTTATCACCATCGGGAATTACCGCAGAAATCACATTCCCAATTTCATTCGGTTGTATCCTCTCTACCAACCAAATGAGGATGTGTGCATGTGACAATCCGCGCCTGTCGCCGAATACGCGATGCTTAACAATAAAGTCCGTGAGCGATTTTAACTTTCCTTTGTGGTAATGTTGTGGCGATCAATAGGTGATTGGCCAAGAAATAATTCTTGTCGAATTTCGCCCACTGTGAATTGCATGTGAATGTTAAAAACAAATCTGATGTGCCAAATGACGTACATACGACTTAGCATCTTTAGCGTATTCATGCATATGTCGCGGACTTTCGACGTATGTTGCTGGTAGAATAGTTGTTCTACTTGCATTCTGTGCATTTACATCATTATAGGTTGCATCCCGTATGAATATACTCTTCAGAACGCAGTTTTGCTTGGTCCAACCTGATAAATGTCGATCGCTCAGTTTCAACTTTCATGTAGATATCCACGGTATGTTGTGGAAGAGATACCGCCATTTTAAGATATGATTGTCATCATTTTCCGAACCAGTCCCGAACCAAAATCGGTTTTGTATAACGCCTCCGTGGTCTGCGGTAAAAAGTTAGTTTAAAGATCTTTAAACTAATTTTTGGTTACTTTTGGAACCCGTATCTGGATTTATCATCCTAACTGAAAAATTATTCTATCTTCACCTTGCCGGAATAATATGGGATATTATAGTAGCCAATCATATAATCGATTAGTTGCGAAAACGCGCTTTTGATTGCTACGCCGATGTAAAACAATATCTTGGTTTTCTAAATTTTCACCCACGACAACAATAGCGACTTCGTCAATTGTTGTACAAGTCAAGTGTTGTACGTAGCGTCGTATCAGCTTTGATAACAATTATTTGATTATCAGACCGCAAAAGGTCGTGAATAATGCAACCAATTCCCTATGTTGATGAAAGAACGTTTGGAGTTTTTCCACAATTGGTTTTTACCGAAATATTGTGTACAAAACACTGATAGACTTTTCTCGCTAAATCGCCTATAAAATAAAAGTTGTAGAATTTGTAGTCACTATTCGGCGTAGGCAAAAGTAACTTGTTAAATAATATATATATGACCCTGAATCTTGAATGTTGGTAAAAATTTTCTTAAATAACTTTGTTGTACCAAATGACGTTATTTTAAAACAATTATTGTATTTATATGTCAAAAAAATGTTTAGAACCTGGCCCATTTGCAAAAAAACAATGAGGTAATGGTTCTGGTGACGGTACCAATGGCATCAATTTGTCTTAACCGCTTACAACACATTCCAGGAGTTTCACTTTAAACTAAAAGTGCCTTTCAATATGGGCATACAACGTTCATTGGTCCAATAGCAGCAATTTCTTTTGATTTGTACTCGATTTCTATGCATCTTGATACGGGTTAAAACGCAACATTTATATGTTATTGATTTTGATTTTATCGATTCCATTCAATCTCACTCCACGCTTCGCTTTTTTATCACTTTGACATGCTCTTGTATATCTTATACTCGCAGCATTGTGAGTTCTACGACTATGTTACGATGTCTAATGGCATTTTCAAAAACGCAAATTCAACTGTTATTCAAATAAACATACGTATGGTACCGATAACCAAGTAAACCATTTGATATAGTTAGTAACATTTATATTACTCCATGCAAACTTGCCAAAACTCCGTATTAAATTGAACTTTCAATGTTAGATATGATTGCTCGAAATATCCGTGATGAAAACTAAAATTCAATATCTATCATAGTTTTTGAGGGAAATAATAAATTAATTATTTTACATGTATTTGCTACCAATAAAATTATTTCCTTCAAAGCATTTGTTTTAAACGTCAAAATGTCATAATGTTACATTAAAAAGTTTAAATTGCCCAAAGCGGTAAGGTTAGAATAGAAAACGAATACTTAAATTTTCAAAAACCGGGAAAAAAGTATCCTATGTGCTATTCCTGGTTCTAAGTTACCTCTACGCAATTTCAGCCAAATTTGTTCAGCGGTTCTTTAGATATAAATAGTGTAACTAAACGACTTTCTTTTATATATATAGATTTCTTTAAAACTTTTTTTTTTAAATATAACCTGAAACGACGAAATTATATTGAATTCTAAACTCTCCTTTCTCTTTCATTAAGCAACGCCTTTGTATGCACTGCTCAAGATTTCAAGAATTTTCATAAAAACTAAATGAAAGTATTGTTTTCATTTAATAACTACAGTTAATTTTTATTGTTATATTCAAAGTAGTCAAATAATTTCGCCTGGTAACTAAATATTCAGCTATCAATTTTAAATTCTATAATTTATTTAGCCAGCTTAATATTGTATTTTCATGCCCAAATAAAAATTTAAATAAATGGGCTACCATCTTTGATTACTTTGATTGAAGTAAATTTTACAAGACTTAATATATAATAATAAATAAAACGTAAAATTGAAGTATGACAGTTTTCTAAAAAAAAGTAGGAAAATACGTCACAGAAATCTACCATCACGTTTAATTTAACTTGCTTTACTTTTAATAACAAAATAATTATTGCGGCCTTAACTATTGGTACGCATTCAAACAAAAATTTGAATTATTTTCCAATAGTTATTCTATAGCGGTCTGTCAAAATACCACGTAAATTTTAAATACAAAATATGTTTCAAATTCTACCCTACGTGCTTAAATACATTACAACCTTAATAATCCCAACACATATTAAATTGTTTAACATACCCATTCAGGGAATTTGAAAGTTTGTTTATAAATCAGTCCGAAAGGACCATCGAAGCCATTCTTAAAAGATTCACTCGCTTAAGGTAAATCACGATCATTTGGACATATTGCTTGGGGATAGTTTTCCAATAATCTCCAATTCTCAGAATTACATGAATTGATATTTTGTTTCTAATGATTATTGTATATTTGATGTATGTTCCTTTTGTTTTTGTATGTTTAACTTTAAATAATTATAAAACTTATTAGAATATTTTGACACTAACCTACCACTGGTATAAATCTAAATAGACGTATATATTTTCCCTACACAGATTTTTGTGACTTACATTATTGTTGCTTAGACTATTTATTATATCTTCATATCCTTCATTCTTTAATAATTCTAAATTTGAATACGTGTGTTAAATTTAATAAAAAAAAAAGAAATTAAAAAAAAACGGTGTCGGTGGCTGGGTAAAACTATCGTGTTATACGAGATCGATACATTTTAAACTCAAACATCTTTGTCATAATGTAATGTAGAAGATAAAAGATGAATAGGCAATTTTATGTATACATATATTAATCAAACGACCGGATTCATGCATAACCACGTCCATTACTTTAATAAGAAGGGTTCGTATTATAAAAATAATATGAAAGACATTAAAATAAAAACGTCGTTCACCTTTGCGAGTGCAGATACACAAAGCATTGTATTTCATTATGGACTCGACAGTAAAATTTATGATTAAATTTTGTAAATTGTAGTCACGAAGAAAAATGCTTTTAATTAAGCTAAGTTAGCTTGCCTTTGACCATTTCGTTTTGATTCGTCAACTCTATTGTGGTACAAACATTATTGTGTTTAGCTCGATTTTATAATTTTTGTGTGGACCGCTACAATTTTCTATTATAAAATCAATCAAAGACAAATTTTGTAAGAACCAAAGAGTTAATAAAAAATGTTGATTTTTTCCAACGATTACAATGATTGCTACTAATAAAAGCGTAAGAAATTATATTTATTAGATTTACAAGTTATTTTTTACTGAGCGTTATTAGGACTTTTTTCCTACAAATTAACAATTTAATTACGATTCCTCTTTTATAATTCTTAACAATATATCGTATTCAAAATAATATTCTATTATTCTTCTACGTAGAAAAATCTAAGTTCTGATAAGCCACGAACGTGAAAAATTTCTTTTGAGTTTTAGAAGGAAAATGCGACAAACTTCCAAACCAAGATCTTGTTAAAGTGTATGTCATAGCTTATGTTGTTAAGTTTTACCTTCAATACGATGCAGTCATAACTTGTAGTTTCGCAATAAGTTACGGCCTGTTTAGAATTAGTTTAGGTATATAAATGATTACCAAATTGTCTTATAGCTAATCAGCATATTTAACTCCTTTTTATTTTATTAATTATATAATATGAAAGTAATCGAATACCAATATGTAATAAAACGCTCATAGGGTTTCACTAAATCGGGTGGAAAATTTGAAACTAACAAACTTTACGTAAAATTTCAAATCTTTTACCCCAAGAAGTGTTAAGCACTGTCTCATGTGAACGGTGCACATAAATTATTATTGTGCCAGTATGCAAGTGCTGGTTACCATAACACCATCTGTGAAGACTAGTTCCTCTGTTCCGATTCACGCTCAACGTAATTATTGACATCGCCAATACATTAAACTGCAGAATAAAAACTAGTCGAACCGGAACCCTAAAGATGCAATTATACCTCAAAAAGTTAGTTTATTAACTGGAATATTATTGCACTTTTATAATCATGTCAGTTCATACAAACATAAATACTATTAGGTTTTTTTTTTGGTTAAAGTGATTACGCGACCAGGACGTTAACCTGATGGTAAGTGATACAATCTGTTTAAAGGAACGGCTGGTTGGCTTCTGTACCCTTTGCACACTCCGCATTTTGTACTTCCCAGTGCGTCCCTTTTAAAGGAGATTACTATCCCACTTGAGCTCGACACAGCAATATGACACTGGAAATATAGCAAATTTTTCCACTACTAATACTGCATTAAAAAAACGAATTAAAATATTATAAACAATTTATTCGCTACGTCACCGCTGACCGTCTTATAACATCGTTAAATTGCGGTTCAAACCCCTTCATTCAATTATCAGCAAATTGTTTTCATATCTGGGCCACGCTGGAGACAAGTGCAATGGGTCAAGGTGGTATCTAAATTTGTTATAGTAATTCGTTTCGGCCTAGGTCGTATCTATATGACGCAAACTGAGTTTCAAAATTTAGACATGCGTTGTACATTATGCTATTACAATAAAACTTGATACATTGTAAATTATTTAATATTTGATCGGATAATAAATCTATAACCTATAGAATTTAAAAAATATGTATTTTATTTTAGTACTGAATGCATTAATAATTCCAGAGCCCTCTCCTCTATTAAATATAACAATGCTAAAACTTTTATTATTTTATAATTTTAATCAAACAGAAACGCAGAAAAAATTCCTTTCGCAGTTTCACTTCGATATCTTCAAAAAGAGTAGAGGACTGAATTCAACACTTAAATATTTACACGGCATTTCATCAAATCAAAAATCATTTCGTGGAATATAGTAAAAATCATATTTATGTTGTTTATAAACAAGAATCTAAATTTTGTGCAAAAATATAAAAAGATTCCTAGTTTAAAAATAAATTCTTGCTTCTTTTTCCGAACTATCATCTATTAAAATTTGTAGTTGATGTTCGTGTGATGAATTAAGATTATAATGTTGTATATTAATTAACAACCACTAAAACTATTTAAATTTTAAATTTATGTATCCTTAAGTAAAAAAGTTAAAAATTTACTGGACGAAAGAGGTAATGTAAAAGTTTTATGTAACATTAAAATATTAAAAAGTTGCCTTCACGAGACATCAGGCTGTACACTCAGACATCAGGGACAACCTACAAAAGGACAGACCCTTGTCAAGACTAAAGAATGTGACGAAAACTTCCGATCCTACTTCCAGGTAACCAAAAAATAAGATAACGTTATCTTTTGTCATTGGCGAATTAAATTCTTTAGTTTGACGTTTTTTAACTAGAAATTGACAGTTATTGAAATTAAAAATTTTTTTTTCTAATTTTACTAAACGTGTACAATCAATAATATGGGTAATTTGTGCAATTTAATATTGTCTTAATTTATAGGTGAAAAAATTCATAATATTTTAAAATAATTATATTTTAATACGACAACCAAAGGTAACTTAATCACAAAATAAACACATGTTTAGCTATAGCCAGTAAATTACTTATAAATACATAAAATCATTTCTCTTTTGCTAATCAGTTTTTATTTAATAATCTGTAATATCAAAAAATATATAAGCAAATGATACATAATTTAGGCCATTTGATTAATTTTAATTATTTTATCAATATTCCACCTGGTAATCTTTAATTTAAATTTTTGATATTAATAAAAAAAAGCGCTACACATTAACAAGAAAGTACAAAAAAATCAATGCGAAAATAAACAAGTGTTTTTTCATGTAAAATATATAAATAAATTAACAAAGTAGTCACATAAAATGTGTACCCAAACAAATACCATAATATCATTTACGAAGTACTTTGAGCGTTTTATTTGAAGAGTACAACAGCTGTATTAATTTACTTATATTTTTACAAACACTTTTTATAATTATAAAGCATTTAAGCCTCAAAAATATAATCATTTTCAAAGAATATGTTTTTAAGGCTTAAATGCTTCCTTAAAGATTCCTTGCCATTTTCTCACGCAAGGCCACGGAAGATAGTTAATGGTTTAACTATCTTTAGTCATACATTTAAATGCTTTAGAAACCGGAGATCATGGGTCGAATCCTGAGGGGACTCAAAAAAATTTACATTGTTGTTCCCTAGTTGGTCGGGGTAATTTGGGCGGATCACCCAATTGTCTGAGTAAGATGATCCATGCGTCAGATGGACATGTAAAAAGTCGGTTCTGCGCCTTACTCTCTACGGTGGTGTCGGTTATCCGTCCCATCAGGCTTTAAGAGTATAAAAGAACAGGGAGTGCGCCTGTGTTTGCACGTACACTTGTGCACTATAATATCTCCTGCGTAGTTGGCTGATCTCTAATATAGATTGGCTGCCGTAGTCGTAATCGACTGGAGAACATTATTATTATTGATATAATTCAAAGTGTCTTCTTAGCTTATTATTCAAAAAATTACTTCTATCTTTTCTAAAACATTCATATTAGGAACGTTACATGAAATAAAGTTATGCTTGTATCTAGACATTATGATTGATTCTTATTATAAGATGACCCGATTTTGGTTAAAAATATAATTTAGCGTGCATAGGACGGCTCTGACCTAAAATTATAAATTATTGTAGTTATTTTAAATATAAATTTAGAAGATTCCATATTTATTATATAAAAGATTTCGATGGTATTGTACTTTTTTCATACATTTCATTGTAAAATATATTGAAATTTTACATCATAATGCGTATTGAATACGTAATAATGTCATATACTTTTACTTTAAATTTGAAACCAATGAAAATTTGTTGGGTCCCCGCAGGATTCGAACACCCGATCTCCGGTTCCTAAAGCACACGCCCTTACCACTAGGCTACGGTGCAGCAACGATGTATTACAACAGCTAATCATGATTCTCTTTGCAATATCGAGTACCTAACTGTCTAATAGTTAATACCTTTTGTTGGATCGAGTGCGGGGGCTTTTACCATCCCATTGTTATGGATTTGAAAAGCTCGTAGCATACAGGTAACTAAATATTACCAGTCGCTCTACTAGTGCAATACTGATATTATCTCTTCTTATAGACTTTGCACGCTTTATCATCGATTTTAGACTTAGTTGATTTATTTAATTTCATTAATTATTGACTAAATTTATAAGAATTATTATAAGAATGATATTTGAAATCATTTTATGTTTAATGCGGTAAAATATTTGTGATGTGGTTAGTTAGTCTACAATACATTTTTAAAGATTTTTTGTATAATTATACTTTCTTGTAATCTTTAAAATCATAATAAAGTCCATTAAAGGAAAAGTCCTAACTTTTAAACGCAGGATTATGTACCGTATATAAGTGGTTCATAATGGATAATTAATCACTTATCGTGAATAAATTATATATACACTTTCCCATTGAGAACAAGATGCCCATTTCCAGTAATATATCTGGAATAATACAAGAAATCTACAGGAAACGTACGGTAATTTGATTTATGTGGCCGAACAACATTTGAGACCCGTTAAGTGATTGGAAGAATGTTCCAATAATAAATATTGCGGCCGGATACATCAATTAATAATTAATGCATATTCCTTTATAAAACAAAGCTGATAATATAGAGTTATAATGTACCTTTGTCTTATCTATTTTACTTTCAAATAAAATATATTGTTGATAGGACCGTCTGAGAGCGCTCGATTGGAATCAAAATCTTAACAATAATCCCTGAACAAGTCATTGATGCGTAAGATTGATATGAATTCAGAAATGTTGAATATTACATAATGAATGCTTACAATACCTAGAAATTGGCCCAAAATGTAATCACTATATACCTACTAACGTAATGGGTTGAAAAAATTGAAATCTTAGTTTTTTCTTAATGATCGTCACAAGAACATAAATCTGTTTTGTTACTTAGACTATACTTAGTAAATTTTAAATAATAGAAGATAAAACTAAACACTTAAAACTTAAAAAATATTGCCGTCTTCAAACAGTATATAACAATTTTGGCGCAATTTAAGCGGGCAACAACGTGCTGTCTGGACAAAACTGCCCCGCGATTTCTGCCACCACATTTTATATATCTGATATCTTTAAAGGTATACATTTAATCAAAATATCGTGTATGACACGTTTTATATACATTTTCATTATATAATTTTTATTACATAATAAAAAAACCCTTACAATATGATAATAAAACTTAACCCAGAACCATATATAATGAAAGGCATTCTTGGAATCTACCAGAATCCAAAAAGCAAATTGAATTCGAAATAGGAACCTGTCGACGTAGTTGTTCTCTTGAGGAGCTTAGTCACGAACGATGAATTGAGTTTGTAATTGTGAAAAGCGGTTGAGATACTCACTCACACATGTACATCTATAAAAAGTGGAAATGAATAGAACATATCTTCATAATTATTTTTAATGAAGTTTTATTACAATAGCATCATTATCGCCTGTATCAACATTTCCTTAATTGTTTATTAACTTTCTTAGGATACATCATCAGCCTGTGAAAGTCCACTGCTGGACATAGGCCTCCCCTAACGCACCCCTATCCATTAGGGGGCTTTGGACCGTACCCCACCACGCTGGTCCAATGTGGGTGGACTGACTTTTTACATGCCCATCCGATGCATGGATCATCTGACTTTTCAGACAATTGGGTGATCGGCCCAAATTGCCCTAACCAACTAGGAAACAACAATGAAAATTTGTTGAGTCCCCGCAGGATTCGAACCGACGACCTCCGAATTCTAAAGCACACGCCTATACCACTAGACTACGGAGGCAGTCTCTTAGGATAACATAATTAAACAACTTTTGTTGTTATGACTAATATTTGAATGAAAACTTAAGAAAAAGTTTTCCAGGTAACATATGTCTATGTATATTCCTAGTCTACTAGATTGTTTTCTCTGTGACTTTGACATGTAATTGAAAGTTTCCAAAATATGTGAACAGCGTATGTCCACGTTCACCGTTGTTCTACAAATACAGGAAGTATTATCCCAATGGATATATCCGTTTTTATCGTGCCGACTTAAAACAATAAGGTGAAATCATAATTTTGTTGACTCTAAACGAACTAACAGATCGTTTATCTTTTATCACGAGACGGGCGTTTAAGACTCCTTTATCGATTTTTGTAATAAAAATATTTTTTCGTTATTATACAAAAAATAAGCAGAACAATGATTTTAGTTACTCTGATACAATAGAGCTTTAGAATTATATCTACATATCTAGAAAAAAAAAGTAAAATTAACTAACATTAAATGTTTTTCTGTGTTATTAAAAATGTAGTCTATTCTAACCTATTCATGTTTTTATTGAAGCTGGTTCACAATATTGCTACCTATTAGATTATATAAGAACGGACTTGCATTGAACTGTCGACAATTACTCGTCTTGTGCGGACAGACATTTTGGTGTTTTGGTGCACATATATTTAATACAAAATAAGATGTCCAAAATAAAAGTAACTTCTCTTCTTCCTGTCTGTTCTGGTTCTGCTAAAACAACTTGTTTTTGTACAATTTCAATAAATCTAGACGTAAATAATTGAATTGACCCAAACGCAAACAGGAAGCATCGTATGCTGCTCGTTTTGACAGCTAAGGCCCGTACTACTCTTTGAGATACTTACCGCGTAAGAGGTTTAAATACCCTTCTGTACTATTTTATTCAGTTGGCTCGTAAACGTTTTGTTTTAAAGAAAGAACAAAGTTTATTAATTTTGTTGTAAAAACGTTTTATGTTAACATTGAACTGAGACAGATAACAGCTAACAAGCCTGTTTTAATAGAAGAATAAATGCAATTTTAACGTTTCCATATAATGACAAAGAAATAAAATTTATATTAAAGTAATAGTATCAAAAAAAGTTTTCAAAATTGCCACGAGTAACGCGTGATGATATTATAGAAGCTTAATAAAATAATTCAATGTTAATAAACACTTACCAGCTAATATTATTTTACTTTTGCTAACAAAAGACGACCGAAGCGAATCGCAAGGTTGGCAAGGTAAATGGAGACTGATAAAAATAGCTTCATCAAAAAATAAAAGCTCCGGCTACATTACTGAGTACCCTCCCCGTTTTGTCCGAATAAAGAATGTTCGTAATTACGTTGCGTCGCTCAGAGGATTCTAGATGCCTTAATTAAATGCTATACTCAAGTTTTAATTACCCTTACAGGTATAGGTATATAAATACTAAGTTTACAAAATATTATGAATATTTAAAATAAACAATAGTTTAACCAAAAAGTGTAAATATTGAGAAACGTTATATATACATTAATAGAGAATTTATTTTTAAAGGTTACCAATCTGGTTTCGAATACTGAATACAGAATTATAAAGGTTATATCTACAAAATAAGCGATTGTTATTTTCATATTGATGTACTCGTATAGTAAAATGGACGAAAAAATTGTGTGTATATTTTTCGATCAAAATTATCAACGTGCATTGTGAATACAGTTTTGTGTAGTACTTCAAAAGGTAAAATAAATTACATACAACATACATTTAAGTTGCAATACTCACCAATTTAAAGGTAGGAGCTTTATCTGAAACAAAAGAGATATACGTTAATTAATCAAAATTAACATATTTGAAAAACAAGATAAAAGATATAATTTAACAGTTCTATTCAGAATAAATAAAACATGTTTAAAAAAAATTAATATATTCTTTAAAAAATATCTACTATACATATGTTCACTTATTTCGCGTTTTATTTTTGTATAGATATAAATATAAAACCTAAAATAAATGATAAATTAAGTACCATTTCATATAGTATTGTATTTTAGGAATATCAATAGAGCCTTATTACCTTTGTATCCAGTTCAACTTGTGACTTGAAAGAGAGATGCAATTACTACTATACTGGTATTACGCAGCCATATAAAAATGTTAGAGGATTCCAATTACGTTACTTACAAAGTACTCAACTCTGCTTCCAAGTAAAGTATAAGCACACTTTCATGATATAATTTAAAAGTAAAATCCTTACTTTACTTTGTACTATAATTTTGAAAATCCATATGATTTATAATTACGTATCATTATGTTTGGTTTATTTAGTTATATAATATTCTGAAGTTAAATAATTCCATCAGTTAAATTAAATAAATCTTAAAATATAAACTACGGAATTAAGAAGTGCCTCCACTTTTAAGACGTCAATCTATATAATCCGAGTATTGTATAATTTGTTCGCTTGATTTATCAATGCAACTTGTGCATTCGTTTTACAAAACTTCCGCTGTATTATAGTTTGTTTTAAAGTATATTAAAACTAATTAATAATGAGGAGACATTTTCTCCATATAACGGATTTATATAAACTGACTAGATTTAACTAACCGAGACCGAGTTATTTAAAGCAAATACCGAATTTTAATTCCTTTAATAAAAAAAGGAAAGTTTTGAAACCAAAGACAAGAGTATCCAAATCCACAGGCCCTGGCATATTTCTTGCTTTTTAAAGTAACAGGCTTTAAGATATGAAATTTCACATACATTCCCGCCTGCTACTCTAGTGAATTGAAAATATAATTTCCAACGCTTAAATCCGGGCTTTTCTTATTCGCTTTTCTGCGCGTACATTTTCTTTGATAAAATAAAGTTCATCATCATCATCATCATCAGCCTTTTATAGTCCACTGCTGGACATAGGCCTCCCCTAATACACGCCTATCCATTAGGGGGTTTTGGACCGTATCCCACCACACTGGTCCAATGTGGGTTGGTGCATGCCCATGCGACGCATCGATCATCTTACTTTCCAGACAATTGGGTGATCGGCCCAAATTGACCTAACCAACTAGGAAACAACAATGAAAATTTGTTGAGTCCCCGCAGTATTCGAACCCACGACCTCCGGTTTCTAAATCAAACGCCTATACCACTAGGCTACGGAGGCAGTATGAGTTAAAATAAGGTAAAGTTTTATCAACGTGATTAGATTCAGCCAGACGAATGCATCAGAGCCTTATAAGGATTAATTAATGCGAGACTTTGACTGACAACTTGACAGGTTTTCAAATATTACACGTTTTGAGAGCAATTATGAGATATTCTTCAAAATTAAACATTCTTCGGTAATGATTTAACATACCTGTCGTATCATAAGAACGATTATTTGCCACACGTCTTAAAGCCTTATAAAATGTAGTATGAAAAAACACATTTACAGGTTTTTTTATTTCTTCACATATGTAACATTTATTGTTGAATTTCTATAAATATGATGTATTACTTAATATACTTTTTATCACCTGCAATGACTGAATGAATAATTATTGTTATTTAATCACAGAAAAATAAAAGTAAATAACGTTTCAATTAAATATCATTTAAATAGAGGAAGTTAATAGGAATATTGGACAAAATTAATTACCATTTTATCTTTTTAGTTCAAAATTGTCACAAATTACAATTTCTTTCAAAATCAAAGTAAGAAGGAACTCAAAGATTTACACTAATCCGTTAGCATAAAATTCATGCAACCTTTTATCCGTCAGACAACTTTGATATTATTCTAATTGCACAAGCTTTTAGTCAGTATTCGGGGAACGGCTATAAACGGCTTATTTATCCACAACACATATATATAGTTATAACTTAATAATTATCTTTCAAGTTGAGTAAGAGACTCAACTTAAAAGATAATTACTAAGTTATAACAATGACTGGCTATACAATCTATGAAAGCCAAAATTTAGTCTAGAAAGTTTAAGACAGTCGCTGTCGATTTTATATAATAAACAAAAAAGACAATAAGGAGTTCGGTTCAATAGTTCAAAGTATCTATGTTTGTGTGAAATGGAGAGTTCCATGTAATGCAATGCAGAATTTTAATTTTTGATAATTTTATTTACGTTGCATTGCTGGGTACTTTTATATTTTTAACACAACAAAGATTTTTGTGTTAAAAATATAAATTAAGCATTATTAAAAGCATTGTTTCATCATCATCATCATCATTTATAATAATTATAAGAACTTCCAGACAGAACCATCGGTAATATTATTGTCAGTTTTGAATGAGCTTAACAAAGTAAGGTAGAGTTGAGCTTACTCAAAACGTCGTAAAAGAAGGTGTAACATAAGTTTATATTAGAAGACTATGGCATTAGTTTTACCGTTAACGACTAACGTACATAATTTTTTTGAAAAATAAGCAAGAAAAGATGGAACTAATCCATAATCCACTACCATTGGACAATTTAAATGCTCTGCAATATTACATAAATTACACGAAGACTATAAAACATATGAAAATTAAAGTAGTTAAAAACAAACTAACGAACAATCTCAAAAAGTTATTTACTCTTTAAAATATCTATAATCGTTAATTGATATTGAAATTACGTCGTTGAGAAATAACGTCAACCGATGTCATCACCAATACTTATGACAGAAGCTGTGTCCAGAATGTAAAAGCTTTTGAAGGAAATAAAACTTATTTAAGCTTTTCTGCATTGCATTAAGAAAGAAACATTAAGAAACTTTTTAGGCTTGCATACACAGCACGACGATTTGGCAATGATCATACACACAACAGAATAAAATTATCCATTATAATCAAATAATAAATCAGATCACAAACCAAAACGCTAAAAGAAATACCCCACAAGTTGTATCATTGCTTAAAATTATTATTTATTGTCATACTACGTTGGAAAGATCAAGCGAAATTAGAGTACGTGCTGGGAACATTTCGACATTACGTAAATCAGCTGAGAAGTTGGGACTTTTATTAAGATATTAGTTTGTTAAGAAATCTCTCTCAACCGAACAAAAAAAGCTCTGATGGCATTCAGCGTGAAGTGATACTGTTTTTCTCTTGTCTGTGTTATTATTACCACTTGGTTAGTATCAACACTGTTTTAATTGTCGTTTAACACTGGATTATTCTGTTGCTTATCGTAATACTTTGTTATCACTAACTTAAATTTAAAATAAGATAGAAAGAGTTTTATCCAATGCTATTAATAAAAAAGAAAGTTATTTCGTATCTATTACAATTTTAAAATGTATGAAGTCTTACAAAATTTGAAAAAAATGTAAATAATGAAAAGAAGTATAAATAATTCATAAACTGAAACGGTTTTTTATGAATGGTATTCCCTTAGTTTTGTTCTAAAAATAAACATTTAAGATTTCGTGCTCTCTATAAATATATTTTCCCAAAGACTGTAGTAGCCTTTGTGAGATTTTGATTGCAATTTCTCTTCTTTTTGATGATGGTGTACATGCAAAATTCATTTGCCAATATGCCTACAAGTCGGATTGATTAAATAAATAGCGGGAAGTATATGTTTTTCATAACCCGTTTATTTAACTGACAGTAAGCAATTATATTACAGCAATTATACAAAAAAAAAGAACAAATTTTATATCTCAGACGTCATTGAAAGATATAAGAATAGGAGAGAGTACAAATCCTTAATAATTCAAATAAGAATTTATAATCATTAAAATTGAAATTTCCTATGCATGATGTAATTATAAATGGAGGGCCACTGATTAATACTCTGCCGCATTTATCTTGGAGTGAAAACGTATTTGAATATGGATTAATACATCGTTCCTCGTTTTGATTATGTTTTTGACGACTGTTCCATTAATTCCCTTAATGAACTAGTGGTAGCTAGAATTCAAACAAGAACTGTGAGATATCGCAACAAACGTATTCATTGGTCATAAACTTTCATTTCTTTTTGTAGCTTCTTTGTGTTCTTTTTTTTGTTATGATAAAAAATTACTCCTATATTTTTAGTTTTAATTCATGGATTTCTTATAATCGCCAAATAAATTATTGGCTTAAATTGCGTTCGATGATGTCTTTAGTTTTTCAAATAAGTAATTATTTCAGATATTCTTACTCAAACAAATACAAATTGAAAAAACCTTTTATGGTAAAATTTTCACTCAAATGAAATAGAAATATCATCTTAGCTGCTGAATAAAGTTAATATAAGTCATTCATTTGTCTTCTTGCATTGCTCAGCTTTACATATCACGTTCAGTGTCTACGTACCCTTATCATGTGACAAAAGACTTGTTGTCGTCTTCTCTCGGGACGAAATTACATCAAATCGTCATGTTTAATTACACAAATTACATAATTCTTGTCTTGAATCTCACTAGTTCTTTATAAGTTTTGTAGAATATGTTTTCACGGTGACCTGTTTGTTTGCAAACAGATACACTTTGAATTTTCTTGAGTTTTCACTACACGTATTAAATAAACATAATTAAGTACTATACTACTATTACTATTGTGTTTGCAAACAGGTACTTCAAGTTTTCAAAAAAATTCTAAAAAGACTTAAATTGAACTAATTAATCAGATCGCAAATGAACAAAATTAATGCAGTGTCATAATGCACAACTGCGCGAGAACTTATACAAAGTATTATCACTAAAGAATATAAACATTTCTACTAGTAAACAAATCAATAAACTTAATCGAGTGCGCGAGAATATTATGTACTTTACATAAACTGTAACAGTATTATGCTCTAATCAAGTTCGCACCGTGGGTGGAACTAATAATTATGCTGGAGGTCCACTAATTAACGTGTTGCCACATTTAGCTTACAAAGCGATTTTGAATGTTTGAAATCTGCTAGGATTATTTAATAACGATAATATCGTGGTAGCGTTGGTAATAAGAATTATCGCGTTTCATTTCATGTATGAAAATTTTATATTTATTTTACATGTTTAATATTTTTGTGCAATGATAGTTAGTAGTAGGTCGTATTAAAGTGATTTTAAATTTTTAAGAAAATTTTTTAAGGTTAACGTTGAATTTTTACTATGACCGTATAATAAATTTGAATCCTTAACTCGGAAGCATTGCTAATATAGGTTTCAAAGTCAAAGTTTATAAGGCGAACTTTTGATATAGCTTATTATTGTTAACAATTTTTAAAGAATGTTATTGAGAATCATTGTTGCTTGCTATACTCGTAACGTTCATATCATGAAAGCATTTTTTCATAATTTTTCATCACAATTTTTCAAACACGTAGTTTTCTGCGAAACTGTTAGCCTTTTACAGATTATTTTCGTTATAAATATTATTGAAATAAGTCATTATTTATTTCGTCTAAAATTCCATTAAAG
The DNA here is from genome assembly GCA_029286875.1 of Lamproptera curius. Classification (NCBI taxonomy): domain Eukaryota; kingdom Metazoa; phylum Arthropoda; class Insecta; order Lepidoptera; family Papilionidae; genus Lamproptera; species Lamproptera curius. The sequence continues at coordinate 596,744 of JAGSMT010000114.1, forward strand.
GTCTCCTTTTACTTTTTTATTCGTTTAGTAAGAAAGTTATTTTCAGCAAAGTACGTTTTTTATAATATTTATAGAGCTATATTGTAGCTCGTCTCTGATATGGTATATTGGCAGCTTAAATCTATGAATACCGCGACTTAGAAACTTTAAGATATAAGTATTAGTAAATTTCCTTCATTTACTTAAATTAATCTATTGATACTTGAGCAAGTTTTCACATTTTGCAGGTGCTTCTGTAAACTAAGGTTATATTTAACGTAAGTTACAAGAGACTAAATTAAGACGGGAGAAACTGTACTGTGATTTTTATTTTCAGATTCATTATCAAATATTAGGTTTTTCCTAAACTAAAACGTAGAAGTTTTATTTAAAAAGATTATGCCGAAAGCCTAAAGTAACAAATATTTTTAAGACACATAGTCTAAAAGACGGTGCATGAAGAAAAAAAAACCTTACTTTATAATTACGACAAACTTCTTGCGGGACGGAGTCTTTTTATTTAAAAAGAAATACCCCAAGGAAACATTTTTTGTGCAATCGAAAAAAAAGTTTTCCTAGTTCGAAAAGAAAAGTTTTCCTTTTATTACACTACAATATTTGTAGTGTCAATAGAATGGATTGTGCTCTTGGACCGAGCAAAACTAATATTTCGCCGAGACCCTTTCGGATGCTACGGCAGGGTTCAGGACGAGGGGACCAAATATTTAATGTTTAAATTGCTTTTTCATGTAGGTTCTAATTAAGGTGTCGTTCCTAACGCGGGAATCTATTTTTAAACCAATATTTTTCCGCTTTATAGTGTTGACTTTAGGCTGGTTGCATTTGCATGTGAAAGGCCACTTGAACGTTTGGATTGGTATACTATCGTTAACCTGGATTTAGTTTCTCTGTCTCCATTGTTTTATGTTCGGTTTTGTGTTTTGTAGCCAACAACATAGAAGTTTAATCTTTTTTTATTGGCGACGCAGGCAGACAAGCAGTCGGGCTCCTAATGAAAAGTGATCACCGACGCCCATAGACTTTGACAATACCGGAGAAAAACAAAAAGTACGCAGAATTATAAGCTGCAGTTCATCAACAAATTATCAAACTGATACGACCGCTTCGGACTTATAATATCAACTGTTTGCATTCTTCTAGTGTTTTTAAAACTTGACAAATAGAATGGGTGGATGGATGAATTCTGTACACATAAGCTTAAGCATTAAATAATACTTGGTCATTCATTTATAAAGCATGTAGCAACCCTTGCGGTGGACTTATACTAATATGTTTGTAATATAACCGTAAAGGTATAGAAACATGGTAATATTATACGAGGTAAATTTCTTAACTATAATCTGCATAAATATGGATTATATGTTTATAGATTTTTATATTTTCGTAGCTCTTTTAATGAGGAACAATGAACAGTAATAAAAACTGAAATATGGAAATTAAAAAATAAATCTTAATAGTTAGAACCAAATTTAGGCTTCGCGTTTTTCCCATTTTACACTACATTCTTTTATAAATATTGATAGTGTGGTTTCGAACTATTATTTAATGCAACAAATTCACATGGTCCTATTCTGGAGAGAAATACTACAGTCATTTTTACAGGCCTTAATTTTCTACAGGTTTTCTCTACCAAATTGTCACACACCATGCTTCATGGCCCCCGCATTATGATGCCAAAAGCATTTGTCATCAGAGTACTCCAATTCCGTATCTTAATTGGCTCGAGCACAGTTAATCATACTAATTTAGAGATGGTTGTTAAAAATGCAAGCAACCTAAAAACTTTTCCCTCTATTTGAAGAGGTTACCCTAAGTGCCCATTGAACAAGGTTACCGCATTTAAAATGCGTAATGGAAAGCGCCTACGGCGCATTTTGCTAGTTTTATAGAAATAAAAGACGACGGAAATCGTTAAAATGCCAAAACGCCTTAAAGGCCAATTGCCTAAAACTGGCAGCAAATTAACTTAAATGTGATCATTTTCCTTCATAAATATCTGATATCGTATTCAAATAATTTAAATTATAATTAATAAATTATTATTATTGTTTATAGGTAGCATAACCAGATGATTTATATTAATTTTATTAATATAAATCCTCATGTTATGCTACCTATTAAAAGATTTTAGGTTTCACTTTAATATAATATTACTATAGGCAAAAAATGACCAGTACTCCAAGAAGGTTGGTTTTTCTTTTGTATTTTTCATAATTTAAGATTAACATTTTTAGCACGTGACAAAACTGGATTATTTTAAACAAAACACAAACATAAAACTAGTAAATTGATAAATACATTACTATAGTGATTAATGATAAATGAAAACAGTTTTGTTGAAAAAAATTATGTTCATTGGAGCAACATTGTGTTATTTACGCGGCTCCACAGTTAAAAGAAGTTTTACTAAGAGTGACGTTTTTTTTTTAGTAATTGTTTGTTTTCTGTAAGTACAGAGAAAACGGATATCTCTTATAATATTACATAGTACATTTAGGCTTGGATTTGTTTTCGTTCTTTTGTAAATTTAGAGTTTTTATTAATCGTTTAAAATCCAATGTAAAGACATAAATCGGTTTGTAGACAGTTGTCATATTATTATATTAAATAATGAAGGAAAAATGTTTATAGTACAAATATGTAATTACTAAATATAATCTCAGCTCGAAATTGTTATTTCTTTATATCTTGCATCTTTAAAATATGTTTAGATAGTATCATAATATAAAACAGAAGATAACTCAGTTTTTTTGCTTTTATTTTAAAACATTTAACTAAGTAAGTTTAAGAATAACTTTAATAAAATTTGAATACAATGTAGGCGATTGCATTTACCTAGAAATGATTACATGTTTAAAAAATGTGAGCGCCACTAATACCTACCTACTACTTCTGAGAGGACGCCTATCAAGTACCCATCGTACAAGATTACTGCGTTTAGCCTAAGAATCCATTTTCGCTGTTTGCTGAAAAAACTATGGAAAAAATTTGGCGCATATTTTGCCAAACTTTCAAAGTACATTGTGCATAGGTTTATTTTAGATAGATTTTAAAAAATAACCTATTTATATATATATAAAATGTATTATATTAAATACTTACTATTGTCCTTTCCGAAATATAACCACATATTAACAATACAATTTTTTATGCTTCTTAATACATCCGCACTGTTACTTAATAATATATATTACTATTCACATAAGTGTATGGGCACTTATGGGTGTTTCAAAATTATATGTAAATTTCTTAACAGCCAACAGGCAATTGAGCTACAAGTCGAGGTCATAATGCTTCTAATTTACATACAATTTCGCAACAGGGGTGAACGAAACCTACGCTCTATTTCGTAATAATTTATTGATGTGAATGATTATTTGTACCACTTAAAATCAGGCCCGTTCTAGGTCCGAGTCAGAAATTTTAATTTAACGAACAGATGCAAAGTTTATTACAAGTTGCCAGTAATTACATGGTTTTCTACGTTAACTATCTATTTATTTGAAACAAAGTATTATTAATGTCGTGTTGTGTAAATTCAATTCAAATATTTTATTATATATATGAGGCAATGCCGTACACAATTTACTTTTCAACCTATGTTTACAAGCATGCAGTTTAGTATGATGATTATAATATTAACCCGAGAAAATTTTTTTTACACAAATAATACACAGCATCAGAATACACTTTTCAGAACTCAACTTTACCGGTGGTAGGTCCCCTGTTTCGGAGACCGTCTGGGTTGGTAACCACCACGGAGCCTATTTCTACCGCAAAGCAGTAGTGTCAAAACACTACTGTGTTCCGGTTTGAAGGGCACCGTATTTACTGGGTAAACGAGACTTAAGATCCTATGTCTCACGGTAGGCAGCGAAAATTTCGATACCAGTATTGCCAATGTCTATAGGCGTCGGTGACCACTTTCCGTCAGGTCGCCCCGATTGCTCGTCTGCCTACGTATGCTATAAAAAAAAAAACAGAAGTATTTTTATTTAAGAAATCATTACTGTGCTGGGTACACCTTTCTATTGTTGTAAATTCCGTACCTGTGACAAATTCACGCAATTATTTATTCTCGCAAAGCTAAAAATTTTTTCAGTCACTCGGATTTACTATATTCGCTGATGTTATGACTGATTATCATAGACCATCTACTGAAAAAGAATGCGACAAGGCCACTGTTTTGCGTAAATTTGTCTATAAATCCGCGTTAATAAAAAGATCAAACATTAATTGCCTTAAAAACTTGCACCCGAACTTTATAACTAATCGTCTACTGCTAGATGTTGTGCGTAGAATAATAGGCTATAAACACTGTCGATCGCGTTAAGGCTTTTACCATGCAATTATCGTTCGCTTGTATCGATTTCGCCACGAAGAAGGGGTCGGGACGAACATGACAATCTATTGCTTCATTCCGCCACGTTTCACAGATAGGAAGGTGCGTAGGTAACATTGAGTTTTAACTTTAAGACGAATCTTATATTTGAACTAGCTTTAAAAATATTGTATTATATTTTATTTGTCTACGGAGGTAATAACATGTCACATTAAGTGATATATGTCATTAGGCCTAAAAACATGCAAATACTTAAATCCATTAATCATAACTTCGTCAACATTTTAATTTTCATAACTTTATGGTATAAGTACAAGTTATTAATAAATTTTATTTGTGAATATAACTGTAAAACCTTCTTTTCTAAGGAAAACTTCTTTAACTGCAGTACTTAAAACGCATTTAGACAATGATTGTGGATTATAACAAATGAAAACGTTGTTTCTAGACAAATAATACAATATCATTTAGTAGCATCGAAACGTAGCGTGTACTTGATTACATACTAATAATTTTTTATTACTCTTTTGTTAATAAATACAAATTATATATTATGTTTTTCATACAATATTTTTCTCGAGGAACAAATCAAACCCGCTGAGGTTCACTAACCGCTTCGCCAATCGGGTTGTCAGAATGGAAACAAAACGGTCAGCGAATGGGGTGTTCTTATATTTCTCTTAAAAATTTCTCGAACAATAATTTTCATTATTGTATTTTATTTAAATTATTATTTAGTGTTAATAAATTTTGTACACAATACTTAGCATAATACAACGCATTGAGCGTTGTATTTGATCTTGAGTTTTCAAAAAATACGTTACATTTGTTAATTTAAATAAATATTAAGCTACATTTAAGCAGATCTTGTTTCAAGATGGCACTTGAACATGAGATACGGTGCTATCGTCAACTCGAAGGGCTAAGTTCTGACAAAGTTTGTTCACAGTTTGCCCACAAATAGTTCGTTGCTCCGTTGAAAATTATCAAAACAAGTATATTAACGTCACTGAATGCGATGCATTGCTGAGGTGTCAAAACATTTTAAAGCAATGACGTATTCTTCCTCTCTATTATATAATATACTAGCGACCAGCCCCGGCTTTGCATGGGTGCGAGTCTGATATCTGTAACATCTTCGGAAATATTTAACTAGATTACGGATTATGTGATAGACACATACCATCGTGGACTACTTTGTTGGCCTTTTTAAGTTGTATAATAATGGAATACGTTATTACATTGTATTTATCTTTTTAATTTATATCGTGAGATTGCACATGAGCTTAGACTCTCTAAATTTATTAGACGTTTTCTAAATTATAACGCATGTATTATATATATAAACCTACCCTTGATTTACTATTTTCGAAAAAACCGCTGCATACAAAGTGACGGATACTACAAAAGTGATCAAGTTCTATAACATTTTGTGATATTAATTATCCATTAACACTTTTTAGGATAAATTTTAGTCTGAAGTAAATTAACCCATAAAAGAAAATTTTCTCCGTAGATAAGAGATGAAATATTTGAGAAAATGTAATTACTTGGTAAAACGGGTCACGTACATTATGATTAAAAAAGTGGGTTACCTTTTAATATCAAATTATTAAATTTCGTACCAGTATATATAAATCCTTTCTTTTGGTTTAATAAATTTTATACATTTTAGGGTTTACGAGCATAATCTATTTTATACATTTTTTTGTTGTATTTTGATGGCTTTACTTATATAATTATATAAATTCACATGCATCGTGCCAAGCAATTTATTGAATATAAAACTATGTTATTAAATAAGTATAGTTTAGTGTGCAACTTACACTATCTAAGTTTAGTTTTGAATAGTTTCTTTCTATATAATACCAATTACAAGTTAAAAATTAAGTTAAAAAAGATTTTTAAAATATATTATCTTGTAGTTTATAACACAATATTCAACTTATTCTCAGACGAAGTTAATAAGCGTACCTTTTGCGGTATTATACTAACAAAAATATTACATACAGCGGTTAGGCAAAACAGAAACTAAATACCTATAAACTCGTGTTTTTAGAAATATTTATAGATTACTTTATCTTCTAATTAACTGCCTTTTTTTCAACAAGATGGAAATCGTGATTTTTAATCCTGACGCGTAACCATTTTTTGTTGGACCAATAGACTGGAAAAAAAATATCTGTGGGGTAGGTTGGCATGTTCAACGTTTGTCCTAATTATTCAGCTTTTTGTACAAAATTGGCTAATAAAATAAATCAGAGATAAATACACAAATTTCTAATAAACAGTTAATATAACTGAATCGGTTTTGAAATTTAAAAGGCCTTGTCATAAAGTTGTTAAATTTAGAAATATTAAAGTAACATAAATTCAAAACGTATTGCACATAGATGCATAATACTACTTCATATATGGTCGAAAATGCTACCAAAGCTGCTTTAGGGATACGACAAGTATTTAATCTTATGCAAAAACTGTTGAACTTTTTTGATGTCCATGATTAAACAAATGAAAATTTAATAAAAAAAGACAGCCGACTTCAAACAGCTTATAACTATTACACGCAATGTAAGCAGTTAACAACGTGGACTTGGTACGAAATCGCCAAGCATTTTCTGTTGGTCCATTACAAATCACTGATTTCTTTTATAGTATTCATTTAATCAACATGTTATTGACTAACTACAATACATGTTTATGTATTCATGTTTTCATGTTCATGTCAATGAAGTATTTCGTTTTTTTTTTGAGAACATGGGCTTTGGTGAAGACCATCGTTTAAAGGGAAACGAGGTCCAGTAAAATTTTATTTCCAATTCAACAACTACAAACAGTTTTTCATGTCAAGAGTTATATTGCTTAACATTGGTGTAAATTTAGTCTTAATTATTACGGGATTACGGGTTTTAGAGAAACTTAAACGCTTTAATTGCTCCATGAAACAATAAACCGTTTAATTTATAGACAAAAAAATTACAAGATCAACGATACCAAGATATTAAAATTAAAGGTTTGCTTGTTATTTTATAAAATAAGCTGAAACCTATTATTACAAAAATCCTGATCAACCCGCCCCACAAACAATTTTGCAATATTCTTTACTTTGGGATAGTAGCCTATAGAAATTTTTACTTGTGGAAATGCGGTTTCTGGAACTTTAAATACACTTCACTGTAAAATCTGTTCAAAAAGTCCGTCTATAAGGAAATGTAAGACAAACAAATGCGCGAAAGTTGCCGTCAGTTCCTTCAATGTTATATAAAATTTAAAAGCCATTTTTTCATTCTTTCATATTGGTTTTAATGTGTGTTTTTAATTTCCTTCTTTTTTAAAAGTTTTCTATATTCGGTTTTATGTTACGAAATTTTTGTTTTGGTTGGTTGGTAAACTTTTTTATATTTGGGGTTTAAAATAATGGATATTTTAAAGGAACATTTAAATAGAGAGAATTATTTATATATATATATATATATAAAAGCTTTCAAGACTTGTTTATCAAAACAGCCACGTCCACCAAAGTAATTTGAACAACTCTTACTTTTGTTAATTTGGACCCAGAAAATTTTAACAATAAAAGGAAAAAGGATCTTCAGATAGTTGTTTTATTTGCCGTCACAAATGTCTCAGTCCAAAAGCCTATTGGAATGCCATTCCATTGCTATGTGTTACTTTGTTTAATTATTTTGAGACAATTTGTGAAACGGTCTTTAAGCCTTATTTAAAGATTACACCAAATTTTGTGATCTGAAATAAACTTCATAATCTTAAAACATGTTTAGAAAATGCAGAAGTAAAAAAAGATGAGGTTTCTAACACAGAAGTGTTTCCCTGACCCTGAAAAAAAAGTTTAATGGCACTTATTTTTATAAAAGTTACTATATAAATCAACTGCCTGTAGCCAGTGAAAGGGCAGGCTTTAGAAATCAGGTTTGGGCTTTGAACTTTGGGACCAAAAATTTTTTTTTGTTTTAGTTGTTAGGATAATTTGGGGCCGATCACCCAATTGTCTGTATAAGAGATCCATGGGCCGATCATTAAAAGTTTGTCCCACCCCTTATTGAAACGGTGGGGGAAATTTCCAAAACCCCGTGTAGGGGAGGCCTATGTCCAGTGGATATCAGAGGCTGATGGTATGGTAATCAAGGAATTTTATTATTTTTTGATAAAGAGATACCGGTTAGCCAAATAACACCCCAAATTACAATCTGCGTTTGTCTACTACGAACATAGGCTCCAATGTCGCCCCTCTCCGGGGGTTTTGAACCTTCGGGGTTCTGGGGAAATCAAAAAAAAAATTGTTATATTCTGGTTTTAAGGCAACGGCAAATCACCCAATTGCAAAGTAAAATCCATACGTCGGATGGAAAAAGGTAGGTCCATCCACCAAATTGATTGGACCAGCGTGGTGGGATACGGTTCAAAAACCCCGTAATGGATAGAGATGTATTAGGGGAGGCTGGGATGTCCAGCAGTTGACTATCACACCAATGATGATGTTAAATTTTTAATTAAACATTAAAAATTCCAAGTGGTACTTAGTTATTTGAAAATACAGTTTAAATTTAGATGAAAGTTGTTGCATTAAAATATGATCCTTTTAATGTTCATAAAACTTTTCGTATTGGACATTTTAATTAAATGAATACCTTAGAAGATATTATACATTTAATATGCGGTGTCGGAAATCACAGGCTAGTTTCTTGCAAAGAGGAGGTTTCAGTTTATTTGTAAATTTTAAATGCCGTTTGAAGTCTTATTTTTTTTGGTTAAATTACAACATCTTAATTCATAAAGATGAACCATCAACCAATGACATGGCATAGGTTTCATGTTATATATTTTTATTTTAAAGTTGGTTGGTTTTATTGTATATGCTTAAAAATAAAAAAATATTGTTCAGGTGTATTAACATGTTTAATATTATTGGAAAGCCCTTAAAAACCTTTGAAATCTGATTTAACCAGCAATGATCCCTCCTAAAATAACGTTACCGGAGGAGGGTTATTTTGACCCAATCGACCGAAATTTCATTCTGGTTCTGCGATAGCTGATAAATCGAAATTTACTAAACGAAATGATGAAATGGAAAAACTTTATTTTGCGGATAACGTCGCTCGCTATACAAACAAAGTTAACAAAATGTTTAAATAAAAAACAATTTTAATTGTTTTTAAAATTTGGTATTTTAAAGTTTTTTTGTTTAGAAAACACATGTCTTTTAAGTTACAGGATCATACCGTTATTTACTGAATCATTTTCAATTGAAACGTTAATTAAAAGATTTATTATCGTTGAAACTAAAACAAAGCTCAAAAAAAAAATAAACGAAAGAATATTTATTTTAACAGAATTTAAAATTGTGCTCAGGCATGATAGCTTCAGCATGAAGTAGCTACATCTCCCCTTTGTTTTCATCGAGCAGATTACTTTGATACAGTGTAGAAGTTTTAGCAAAAAGGTTAAAAAAATCAAAAGCGAGCAAACTTAAAATTGGCTCTTACACGTTTGCCAGAAAGCTATTTGAGTTTTAATATCAAAAAACTTATTGCGATTGCTATAAAGATCATAATAAATTACAATTTACTATAATTGATTAATGGACAATAATTTAAGGGTTTGTTGTAAAATGGTTATAACAGTACCAATACGAAAATCACTGTTTGTCCATTTTGACCCTATTATAATGTACATAGGTAAGTTTGAGGAATTCCTGATTAATATCCTGTGGGGAAAAGTCTAGTTAGTAAACTCTTTTTTTTTAATAATTTTGTTGATCAAAACCGCCCAGGCACATTTCAAAAACTTTTAACTTGCTTAAGTAAAATTAGTAACTTTTTTTAACATGAATAGCCCGTATATAATGGTTTCAATAACAATTTGAAACTATTTACGGGCAAAGCCCACAATTCAAAAAATGTTATAAAAATTTTTTAATTACATTAATAATTAATATAAGCCATTCAGACTGTTGACAATATCAATTTGAAGAAAAAAATCCCCAAGTCATTATAATTTGACGATGGCATGACATCGGTCTTTGTCCTTATATGTCAAAATTAAATTTAGGAGCGATGCTGGGCCCTATTAAAGAAAAATACACTTAAAAAAATATATAATCTGAGTGTTCTGTAGAGGAAAAATTCAGTCGGCTGTAATAATTTAAAGTTTCAATTGTATATTGATTAGCGGAAAATGTTGTATCATTTTTTAATAACTCATATTTTTACCTGTGCGATATTTGTTTTGCCATTATTAGCTCTGTTACATATTTCATAGCATATCGTATCTATTTCATAAAGTGTAAAAAAATCATTGCGGCTTTGCATTAATTACATCAACATTTATTTCAATTATTCCAGAAGTTTAGTGGATAGTTAATAATATTTCCATATTTAATTATTTTATTGTTTTGGGAATATTAAACATTATTAAATAAAATGACTTTAAAATTTCATCCGTTTATTTTAATTTTAAATTCGACGTTTCGAAACTTTCCAGGGCCGGGTCAGGGTTAAACTGAGATTCATCGTCTTGTTGCAGGCTGAAGCGGGGTTTCAGTCTTAATTTTAATTAATTTTTTATTTATGACCCATCAAATGAACTGGTTTTATCTTTGGCAGTGGTATTATCTTGGGTTTAAATTTTAATTTATTAACATGGGATCCCAAGGTGGAAAACCCAACCATCTTTCATTGAAATTTGATTTTTCATTTAATAACAAATTATTTATTTTCAGTTAGATTTGTAACGATTTATTATCCATATTTTAATAAAAATTAAATTTAAAAAATGCGTGATTAACTCAACACAGGCCTGGTAACGATTAGTGATTTGCACCCATTCCGTTCATCCCTTTTAACATCTCTCATGCAAACTTTTATTTTTTTTTTTTATTTAAAAGGATGTAAAACTAATAATATCCTTGTAATCCAATAAAATTTGTTTTAATTATCGAGGATTGAGTATATATGGGCGTCCTTTCCCAATAGGGGAATTTTAAAAGCCCAAACCAAGGTATATTGTAAATAATCATTAATGACACTATTTTCTTCCGGATACTAGTATCACAACTCGTTTATTACTGTGTTTTATCGTGATAGATTTTAATTTAATATTTCAAAAATTATATCAACTTTTTATTAAATTTGACCATTATTAATATCAAAATCCATCAAAATTTCTAATAAATGAAATTATTTTATCTGAAAATTTTAAAATTAAGGGGTGGGATTTCATTGGGCCCATGTCAGCAGTGGAAAAGCCAAAATTTAAGTGATGATGAATAATTTATTTTACAATAACATATTATAATATTTTTATCGGGTCTTTGTTGAAAATTTTAGATAAAGTTTTATATCAACAATTGTTGAGATGCCAAAAAAATACAATAGGCAAAATTGAAAGGTATAAATCAAAGAGTTTGTTTTAAAAAATTTTAATAATTATCAAACCCTTAATTAGATTTTAAATTTATAAATAAAAGTCTTTTAAAAATATACCTTCTTAAAATCTATGAAGAGAAATACTTCAATATGATGTGACATTAATTTTATCCCATCTACTGTGGACGTAGGCTTTTTCTAGTTCAAAGACTGAAAGAAAGGCTTAATAATTTCATTAATTGATGAAACAAATTTATCTCGCTAGCTAGAGATCATATATTTATAAAAATTAAAACGTTGATGTAAAAAAAAATAAAACCCGCTGCACGACTGTTTATGTTTATATTAAATATTGGGTGATACAAGATTTACATTTCAAGATATACCAAGTAAGTTTATATAACAGTATTAAAAGTATTAAAAATGCTGAATTTTATCCAAGAGAACAAAAAAACAACTAGTGAAAAATGTAAAAACCTTTAAATTTACCAGATTTTTGTCATGTAAAGATGATTTTGACGTTTCTTAAAATATTGATTTACTGAATGTAAACTTGGGATTCAATTTTTTGTTTTAAAGTATGGAAGAGATTTCTTTTTCAAAGATTTTGGGATTTTTCAAAGATAAATTCTATTTTATTCTCTTGGTAGGAGATGGATCAAACAATTGAATTGTTTGTAATTTTAAGTTAATTAAACAAAATATTGAATGCAATGAGTTAAATAACTTTTAGTCCCTTGTCGAACTGAATTTTGATTAACGTTTTAGCAAAGCGAGCAGAACTGACACAAAACGTTGAATTCATGGTAACGATTGCTTTTTATGCACACGATATTTATACATTGACGGTTTGACTTAAATTTACAACGAAATGTATAAAATAAATGTAATCAGGAAACCAGTAGCAACAAAGTTGCGACATACATTGTCGTTATTTGGTCGCTCAGTGTAACTCGTAAAGGAAAATTTTTAAGGATTTTAAATTTTACTGAATTTATTCCTTTTTTTTTCTGATGGAAACAAACAACACTTTTTGAAAATTAATGTACAGCAATACGGCGATTTGTTTAGCAAACATTATAAATATGTCATTACAAGGATGACCTCACCCCATAAATGAAAAACGGAAATAAAATTAAGCGCGATAACCTTTGAAAGTTACCTTGTGTAAATGCATTCTCCGTGAGTGATTTAAAACTCTTATAACGAATATACAAAAAAACTTTTTCTTACGTTTACCGAAGCGAACAAACTTTTCTTAACGGGACACAGCAACAAAAAGATGTGGTCGCCAAAAGATCAACGGTAATTTGGGAAGGGATATTGAATCTTCTCTTGACGGTCCGCAAACAATGCTTCTGACATCGGTGCCAAAATTGAATAAAGACTTGAAACAATGTGGAAAGATTAATTTGATTCATTATAAAACCATTGAGTGATCAAAGTTTAATTAGAATTCTACGCTGACAAAGAGATTATTATCAAAATTTTCTTTCTTTCTTTTAATAATGTCAAAATTGGTTTTCAAATTCACACACTTTTGACACTTTTCTGAATCAGGTGGTCATTTTCAAAAAGACCCGGAATTCTACTATTATTACTATTTACTAGTATTATCTCTTGTACTGGTCACATTTTTCTGATACATAAATATAATAAATAAATATTAATAAATAGGTAGTATACATAAGGAAATTTACATGCTTTTACCGTAAACTAGGCATTATTAATTAAACGAGTAATAAAAATAAAGTCAATCAATGCTTTTAATTGTCATATATTTATTATTTGCTTCCCCATTTTTGATGGGTTTCATACGGTTATTTCTTGGGTTTTCAATACCATCACTATACAGTATTTTTAATATTAAGTGATTTCATTTTTATTACGTTGTCTGTAGGATCATTGTGTCTATGTAAGGCAAAAAGTTTCTTTTTCTTTTAAAAAATTTAAACTCAAGACACAAAATGAAAAGAAAATTGGTTTTATTTCCTTCAAGCTTTTACCCAAGTTTTGTGGAACACGGCAATGACGGGATTATTTTTCCGATCCAATTTCAATATCATTTAACGTTTATGGATTTTTGAAGAGTAAATGACTTTTTGAGATATACATTGTTTTTTATTAACAATTTAATAAATTTTTCAAATAAAAAATCATAGCCTTTTATATATATAAAAGAAGTATATTATCTCTCTATATGATAAAAATTAGTTTTTATTTTTATCATTTTCATTTTTATTTAAGTCATTTTATTATAAAGTCTGATTAAATACTAATAATAAAAATAACAATGGAATTCTCTCTGGAAGGCTTCTTTCAATTATTAAAAATAAGTATACAGTGTGCATTCATGTTATTGCTTAGGTCAGCAAAGAAAGTTTTGAACAGCACGAATAATCTTCATTTTCAACATTTGGAATTGAAACTATAAATTAGACTGCTATGTCTTGGATTTTCATTGTCGCGTTTCGATGTGTTAACCATTTGACAGAAATTTAATTAATTCACTTCTAGTTTGATGGAAATTTCCGTTAAAATTCTGTCGTGGACTTCTATTTGCCTTCTGGCGTTTTTTCTTTTGTTTTAGTGCTTTTAAAAGATCCAGTTAATTTGAGTTTTGAGTAGGCGTTTGACCTTCCTATAAGAGCATCCATAACAGTTGTTCAATTTGAATTATAAATGTCCATGATCACCAAATTATTTTCTGCTCGGAGAATTGTTGGGTTCCGTTGTTGGTTGTTAAAAGTTCATCCTTAGGGAAATTAGGTTTGCCTTTCTTCACGCAAAATTGACGAAATATCTTGTCGGGCCTCCAAATCTTCCTTTGCAATTGATTTTTGAACAAACAACCCTCCACCCATACAATTTCTCATGGGATTTTTGCGGTGCAATTGCAAATTTAAGCCTTCGAAATACTTTCGTCGATTCATCCGGACGCCTGACCCGGCCCTGGAAAGTGTTCAAAACGTCGGGAATTTAAAATTTAAAATAAAGCGATAAAACCGTAAAGTAATTTTTAAATACTGAACGGGCCAAATTTTGTTAACCCCGAAACCGACAAGACGCGTGAAACACGTAATTGTAGCTAAAGTAACTAAAACAGGTGTATGGGAATTAATTAATTTGTAAAAAGAATGAAAATAATCAATTTGTTTAAAGTAAATTACATGTCGAATGGAATGTATTTAAAAAAAAACCAAACAAAAATTGACTTTGGTTTTCGAAAGTCTGCATAAAAAATCCATTAAATAAATTGATTTTTTCAAATATTTGAAAATTCAATTTTTAAAAAGGGTTTTAATAAAGCACCATTTGAAACTTAATAAACAGCAATTAAAGTCCCATTACATTTTGGACTTTTTTTCCCTTAGAAATGCAATTCGATCCCCCCACCAATAGAATTATTCATTGTAATAAAACCCCAATAAAAATACGTACAAAGTAAAGAAAAATTCCCAAATAAATGATCCATTTACTTTCACTGTTTGATATGAGTACAACGAGTTCAATTTTTAGTCTAGTATTAACCTCTTTTTTAATATAAACTCAAAATCATTTGTGATAAATTTTCAAGAGAGCAATACGTCGATAGTTGAAATTTGAAGTCACTTTTAGAATTAGCTTTTTTAACTACTAGTTTTAACGTCAAAAACTTGGTTGATCTTACGTGCTATTGCTGCCTCCAACAAAATTTTTCACAGTTAAAATTTTTAAAAAGAATATTTTAAGCCGATTTTATAAAAAGTAAATCAATCAAAAATAAAAAGTCGCAATGCACACCATTTTGTTTATTTTATATAAATTTTCCAAAAACTTAAAAAATGTACGTTGTAAACAGTACATTATATAACCAAAAGTAGGGTTATTTGCTTTTAGCACTATTTTGAATTTTAAAGAAGGAAAGATGCACAAAAATCCATAATAAAGATATACAGATAACTGGACAAAATTTTACCCAAACTTAAAAACCTTTAAAATCACCCTTATTAAATTTTTTTGTAAGTTTATGTGCAAAATGGACACAAAGCGTAATAGTCTATAAAAAAATAATATCAGTAAAGGAGAAATGGTAAAACCCTTTAAGCTTTTCAAATCAAAAAATGGTAGTAAAGCCCTCACTGATCCAACAAAAAGGTATTAACTATTACATTTTGGGAGGTATTTTAAATATAATAATATTACCGAGATAATTTATATATTTATACATATAGGTGTTTGAACACCTGTTTTTACTTTTGAAAAGTAAAGATTCAATATGATGTTCAGAAATGGGAAGAATAGATTAACTACCTTTTTTTTTTTCAAAAAATTTGAACTTTTTTAATAAAATGGACATTTTAACCCATTTTTAATTTAAAATAATTAAATATAAAATTTCAATTCCCTGTTAATTATATTTTAAAAAATATTTCAATAATAAGTCTATAAAATTTGGGGCTAAACTTTTTTCATAAGTTTTTTTTAATTGTTTTGAAAAAAAATAATTTTTTTAATGATAAGGTACAAAATAAACTTAAAATAAAATTTAAATGGTTTTACTGAATTCCACAAATTTTCATGAAAAAGGCACTAAATCTTTATAATTGATCATATCATTAGGTTAATTTATATATGGGGAAAACTATTAAAAAAAACAAGGGTCAGTTTAATCATCATTTATAACTAAAGAATTACATTTAGCCACAATTGGAGGTTTAATGACCCATCATTTAAAACAAGACTTATATATCAATTTGATGTTTCAATATAATTCAATATAGGAAATTAATTTGGAATATCAAAGAAAAAGATAAAAATTCAAATGAGTGTAGATCTATGATGATATTATGTTATTTTCACTTCAGCTTTTACCACATAGAAATAGATTTTTTTCGTTTATAGGACAACAAATCCTTATTTTTTAAATATTCATTTTCAATAAACATCATTTGTCGACAAAAGGAAAAATGTATAAAAATCCGTTTTAAACACTTGTAATTTTTGTACCTTCAATGGAGGATTATAATGTTATGACTGCGCTTTTAATCCACGAACCCAGTTTAAAGGAGACAAATGTGGTGTGTTTTGGGGACCGACAATATCTAATAACTAGGGAGTTGGATAACCCCGGGCAGGTGGACTTACAATACCACCATCGTTCTGGATTATTCAAACACTTTTGGAAAGTATCTGAAGTCTAATATTATAATTTATTTTTTCAAATTTTTTTTTATGATTATGTTTATCCCTTTTTCCTATTTTGGAAACATTATCAAAAAAAATATTTATTTATTTCAATCCCTTGTTGGTTTATATATTTTCAAAACACTTCAAGCCCTAACTGTAACCCCAAAAGTAAACCCAAACTTCTTTAAGCGTTTTTTTTTTTATTTTTAGACAAGGGGAATTTTGATATCAATAAAATTTAAATTACTGATGAGTTTGAAGCCCAAAAAAAAAAGCCCTTCCATTTCATTCTTTCGTATTCGGCATTATTAAGTCTACAGAGAAAAAAACAATGAAATAAAACTTCCACAGGGGGATTTAAAATAAAACCCTTTTATATATTTTTTAAGCATATATTTTTTAAATTATAAGCAAATTTGTACAACCAATACACCTTAATATTTTAAAAATAATGATAAAATTTTATGTTCCGCACCCATAGTCATGCATCTCATTTTTTTTGATGGGGCTTTGGGAAACTTTATCGAATTTCTTTCTATTTTTTAAAAAAAATCAACTTATTTTAATGCCATTTGGAAAAACTTATTTAACAATAAAACCAAAAGAAATCAAATTTGAATATTGAATTTATGATATTGAACAAATTTAATTTAAAATTGGAATTCGGGGAAATCCAAAAAATCCCCTGGACTGGCCCAAAGAAAAGTTTTGAGTTCAGAAGAAAGTTTTGGGAATAAATAAAAAACAAACAATTTTTGGAGGGTGGGAGAAAATTTCTTTAAGTTTATTGTCCCTATTCAAAACCAATCAAATCAAAAAAAAAATTTTCATAGGTTTTAAATGAATTAATAAAGCAATAACTATTTTTTAGAAACCTTATGTTCAGTCTTTTTAATAACTTAACTTATTTAAAGAAAACGTTTTCAAAAAAACGCTTTTTTTGGCAAGGGAATCCCGTTAAGAAAAAAAGGATCTGACGTCTCAACCTT
Source organism: Lamproptera curius (assembly GCA_029286875.1). Lineage (NCBI taxonomy): Eukaryota > Metazoa > Arthropoda > Insecta > Lepidoptera > Papilionidae > Lamproptera > Lamproptera curius. The sequence goes on from JAGSMT010000114.1 coordinate 614,629, forward strand.
TGGGGGAAAAAATTTGATGGAAGATCGAATCCTCAACATTGTCAAAAGGTATTTGACTCTTTGGGGTTTTTTCCCATCCGACACATGAATCATGTTATTTTGACAAGGTTGGTCGTAGAGGGGTATATTCGATGTTTTTGGAAATGCTTATTACCCAAAACACTTAGTATATTTTAATATAAAAAAAATACAACTTTTATGAAAGAGGAAAAACCCAATCTTGAAAACAGCCCCACCTAAGACTTTTTTATTTGATTAACCGTTGCTTGGAGCACGTTACTTTTCTCGCAATCTACCTTTATTTCATCACAGTTATACTTTTGCTTATTGTTTTGAGATCAATTCAAAACGGTTTCGGAATTAAGTTCCTCAAACCTTAGGCTTTTAAACACTTGTATTAAGGCAAAAATTTCTCAGATAGTTTTGAATCATTAACCCACAAAAAAATTAGAAGCGTTCCGAGGGTCCTGGGTTTAACGTTTCATCAAAGTCCAACAACTTAAAATTTGGGTTTATTGATTTCCCCTTTTATTGAAGTATTAGGCTCGCCTTCCCATAGTGATTTCTCGTTGTTTCAAAAAGAAAATAAATCCCAGGTCTTCCCCGACTCTTTTACGGGCGCCTGTCGTCGACAAAAAAAACAGTCATTCCTAGACACTACCAGTAATGATCATCATCATCGATCTTTTAAAAATGGGTTTTTTTTTATGAAATAAAGGCAGTGTTTTGTAACCGGGAAAATGAAAACATTGACCGAACTTGATGCTTAATCGTTCTAAGGATCGCCTCTTACTAAATTTGAAATTATACAAAAATGAAAAAAACCATAAATGTACATGAAAGTAATTGTATATAATTATGAACGTTTTTAATTGTTATTATAATTTTAATATGTATTTCTTGTCATAATAATTAAATTTAACCAACTTAATTATATTATTAATTCGTATTAAAAGACAAAGTAAAGATACTTTCAAAAAATTTTACATTTTATCTTACCAAAACTATAATAAAATTCAACTCATTTTATCTAATTGTAAAAATAATTTTGCCCAAAATTCTCTTGAAAAAAACAAGGATTTGTAAAAAAAAAGAGTAGTGGGAAAAGTATGGTTATATAATCTGGATTTTAAAACTAAATTTTTTTGTGAAATAATTAATAATGTACAAAAATGTTTCAAAATTTTCCTTTTTTTGCTTTCATTTTCTTTTATCATTGTTTTTTCCCCTCTTCAGAAAAAAAAATTTAAAACGAAAATTAAGTAAAGTTGAAAAAAAAAGGTAAATGTACGAATTATTTTTAACCTTTCTTGAATTTAAAATAGTTATGTATATAAACAAGGAGTTCCAACTTGTTATTGGACCCCCGTATTACGGCCTAGAATAATTGGACGTTTTCTTAACGTTTTCGCCGGCCACGTTTTATTAATCGGTGACCTTTAGATGGGCAAAAAGAGACAGTTTAAAATAAAAAACTACCCAGCCGGCAATTCAAAATTGGAGGCGGACAGCAAAACCTTTTAACGACTTACCAGGAGAGGTTGGACCCCTCTTTTGTGAGTTCTGTGTTCGATTTCCACCCCGTTTTAAAACCCAAAATTGTAGTAATTAAGATATTGAGTACTTGAACGGTACTAATTAGCAAACAGCAAGTTTATATACTTTAAGGAAAATTCATTTTTATTAAATATATTTTGTTTTGGAGTAATTGACCCTTATTACCGAACCGAAAACGTAATTATTTTTTGGGATGAAAATATTTTGTTAAAATTGTTAACATGAACAAAAAATACCCTATAATTTATACTTTACATAATTAAAAAAATCGAAAAATTAAACTTCTTTAATTTTGTAAATCAACAAGGACTGAATTATTTATTCACAATGATGAAAGATAACGTTTTTTACTTTGTTGATATCCTTTTTGGTTGCCCAAAGTTGGATAACCGGCGAAGTTTTTTCTTTTCCTTAGCCTTATGGTCCGTCCCTATTGTTAGTCCCGTAGGGCCTATTCCTTTCTTTACTTTTTAAAACAAATAACGTCATTCTATTTAAAAACAAGTTTTTTTCAGTCAGTCTGTCCCGTGACGACGGACGCTGGAAAGTGTTAAAAACGTTGCTAACTAGAAATTAAAGTAAACGCGATAAAATCCGGGTAAAGTACTTTTATTCGATAATGTGTAGTATTCGTGTAAACAAAAGAACTAATTATACAAGAAGCCGGTTCTTTTTTTCAAAATAATTTAAAAAAACCCTTTATAAAATATTTATATTTATTTTGACCTATTTCAATATAATTATTAAAATTATCCGATATTTAAAAATAATATTATTTTCAAACTTGTATAATTGATAAATTGCATTTAATTGAATTTTTAACTTTAATAATATTAGTATCATTAAAGTCTAGTTTCTTCTATAATTTTAATTTCCAAATCAAGGCACTAACGACGTCAAAGACGAGTTACTAATGACGTATGTCATTAACTGTGCTTTCTGATTACAAAATAAAAAATTTAATTTAAATACGTTGAATTTTTTTTAAAAAAATGCATTTACAAAATTGTAATAAGTGGAAAATTATCTTTTGGTTGACATATTTATTTAAATATATATTAGAAGACATACCATCATTGTTTTTAAAGATGATTTAAAAATATTTAAGATTTAAAATATTGTTGAAATTATACCCAATTTTATCTAATATTACTTATCAATGCAACGCAAAGGATAACTTTAGTTTTAATGAAGAGCATATTTAATTTTGAAAGATTTAAAAGTACGGAATTTTATAGAGACATCTAAATTTCTTGAAATTTACCAAAAGGGCACTTAAAAAGACAAAAATTCCGCAACTATTTATTACTATATTTGGGAAATTCCTTTAAAATTTAAGAATTTCCAAAAATAAACAATTGTTTTACATTTAAACTTACACTAAAGGTATAAAGAGCGTAAAATATGTTTATGCAATATGATACGTCTTCGGGGCTTACAGATATAAATCTCATTGAAACGTTTATATTTTTCCGACCACATTTGGATTCTTGTTTTCAAAAACATAAATATGATTTTCGTTCCACAAAGCTATTTTTGATTTGAAGTAAAGCCTTGTAAATATTCCACGGTTAAATTCAATCCGCAACTCTTTCTAAAGATATCCAAGCGAAGTTTTTGACATAAAGGAATTTTCCCTCGTTTCTGTTTAGTTGAAATTTGAAATTAATAAATATTTTTAACATTGTGAAGTTTAATAGAAGCCAGGGTCGTGGATTTTATTTATATTTAAAGACGTGATTTCGAGTTGAATGCTAAATACCGATAATATTTATTAGGTTTATAAAATAATGAATTCATTAAATTTATATTTTATATGTTCATCATCATCAGCCTGTGTTAGTCTACTCCTGTCCATAGGCCTCTCCCAATGCACCCCATTAGGGGGGTTTTAAAACGCAGTCCATCACGCTGGTCTGATGCGGATTGGTAGGTGGACCGATTTTTTTACATGCCCATTTGACGCATGCATCAACATTCTAACAATTTCGCTGGGATTAAAAACCCTCCGGTTTATAAAGCAACAATAGTTAGGGCCAAACTATAATAAAAACATATATAAATTAAACCAACTTTATTAAATAAAACATTCCTGAAATTTAAAACTTTAAATAACATAGTATCTATATAATCCTTGGCCAAAGCACATTACCCTTCCATAACTAATTTAGGTCCCCACCTTGACCCATTGCACTTGTTTCCAACGTGGCCCAGATATATAAACAGTTTACTGATAATTGAATATGGGGGGTTTGGACCGCAATTTAATGGCGTTATACGACGGTCGGCGGTGACTCAGTGAAATATGTATTTATAATATGTACTTCAACCTCAACCTATTCTAATACACGTAAACATATGGTTAATATGCCATATCTGTAATGTTGCATTGCTGTATTGAGCTTACGTTTAAACGTGATAGGTCACATTTTTACAGGAAACAGCAGTGTACAAACACAGTTTAGTTAAATGAGAAAAAAACCATTTGGATATTATCCCATACGCAGAAATAATTTTATAATATGATAACAATTCTAATTCATACAACAAAGTTTGTGGTTTTTGAAACGTTATAAAAACGTTTTGTTTTCATGTAAGACGTCTTAAAAACACATTATTTTAATTATAAAACACACTGATCACTGTAAGTTATTTATGAATTATTGTGGTCCAAAAATCATTTAATGACTTTAACAATAATCTGCCGCTTAATACGTCGATGCTAAAGATATATAAGAGACTTTAGGACTCAGCTGCATAGACCCGCATGCAGGTATCGCCAAGTCTGTTCCGACAAAGGTTGGCTTAAGTCGAATTAAAGGAGGTAGTCACAAGGGGCATGGGTAACGAGTTCGAGTACAATAATACACATCATCAGCCTTTGAAGTCTCCTGCGACAGCCCTCTACAACCCTTTCCATTACAGGATTTTAAACCGTATCCCACCATTTAAAATGCGGGTTGGATAGGGACTAACCTCGATCCGACGATGGATCATCTTATATTCAGGCATTGGGGATCGGCCCTTGCCCAAAAAACAAAACAAAAAAAATTTTTTGAATCCCCAGGATTCGAACCACGACCCCGGATTCTAAAAACGCCCCTTTACCACTAGGCTGGAGGCGTTGTATCGGTAAATAAAATTTGTATACACGGCGTGACAACGGATGGCAAACAGTTTTGATTTAAGGTAGAGTTAGTTAGTTTGAGATCTTTCTATTTAAATTAATAGCAAGTCCATGAGCATTTTCTTAAATCTTTGTAATCAACTATTTTTCTTTAATAAAAAGGGAGTTAAATGTTTATTCCTATTTAACTATTTTTGTTTCATAATCCTATTTGGACTATAATTATTTTTGTTCTCAGGCTTACGACAGCATCCTTGAAAACTAAACAAAACTTTTTTAACATAGGCTTTAGGGCCCAAAAAACACCTTGTTCTGGAAGTTTGCTAAAGTCACTTACAGGAACTAAAATACCTAGGAAATTGCTGAGGTACGCGGCAACAAAGGGCTATGCTTTCTCTAAAGTAATGAATACCAAAACATTATTTTTAAGACTGCGTATTTTTAAGAATGAAAAAGGATAAGATCCCAAAGAAAATAGAAGATATTAGAACGATCGTTAAAATATAGTTTGCAATAATTTTCACGTCGCATAAAAAGAATGTAGTATTTATTCGATTTTTACTGTTTTTTTCTTTACTAGCAATGATTGTAATCTTTCCGAAAACGATTTAACCGAAAACCGAAATTAATATTAATAGTCATTTATTTTACGAAAAATGCATTTAAATTTCAAAAAGTTTTTAACAAAGAAAACAAAAACAAATATTTGAATTAAACGCATTTTTGGATTGTTATACCAAATTGGTCGTAAACTATATGAAAGCCCATTATGAAAAACAAGGGTATTATATTGCACTACAAAGGTGAACAAGGCCTTTAATTAATTTTCAAATGCTTCGTCACTTTGTTATTTTATATTATTTTCAAAACATGAAACCGGCTTTTGAAAAAAATGGACACCGTAACTCATGCAACTGCATGTTTGGGTTTAATACATAATAAAGTGCTCATAATATTTTTATCTTTAAATATAATATTTCAATAAGTCATTTTCTTAAGTAAAATGTATATTCAACGTTTGAGTAGAATACTTAAAGTTTTTCCTCGCCACCGTAAATTTTTGGTCGGTACTTATTATTCCAAATTTAATATATATTCTTTAAAAATTTAAATTGCACTCTATAAAATCCGTAGTTTTTTGTACAAAAACTCATTATCATTATTATACAAATTTCATTATTTCTATTAATTTGTAAAAGACGCGTTCAGATTAGGATTATATAAAGAAATAACAGAATTTTGAATATCTCCAATTATGCGTTAAGTAAAGTTATAAATTTTAACTGCTTTGACAATTATATTATAGTCTCAAAAGAAAAAGACCAAGAGCAGCGCATTCAAGCAATACAATGGTTTACCTTATGGTCTGCCTATAAGGGTTAAAAGCATTAAAGTTTTTACACATCGAATAACATGGGTGTATTACACTTACTAAAGTTTATTAAATCCATAATCAATGGAATTGGCCTTAGAATATATCGGGTTTAAAATTTGCCCACGAACAATATTTTTTATTCTTTGCTTTCACTTTAAACAAAATATAACTGCTCAAGCTAGAAACTTATGGTATTTTCGTTATTCGAGATATATTACAATTTTCAACTCTGGCTAGACACGCGTTAACCTTTTTAATCAAAACTCTTCTCCGTCTCGTATAAGTTTTATGGGGTAAAGTTTACCCAATGTTTTATCGTTAAGAGGTAAAAAAAACTTATACAGACAAACCAGATAGGTATATCCGGATAGGATTATAATATTTGTATGATAGAGTAGAGGTGAAATAAATAACTATAAAAATTCAAAAAGCATTAAAATAAAGACCATACTTAAGTAACCCCAATATCGAGATTTGGAGTTATTGGAAAATTATAAGCAATTGAATGGTCCCCAAAAATTTAATTTTACGGAATGTTTAAACCTTCAATTTAAATAATTGTTAAAATTTTAAACACGTTTTCCGTTAGAGATTAATTAAAAGTTTTTTATTTTTAATTTAGTAATTTTTATTGAAAATTTTTAGGTATTCCAAACCACCGTTTATTATTTAAAAAATTTGGTTTATTATTTACCCTCCCAAAGTTAAGGGCCATTTATTGCTATTTTGGGTTAATTTAAACAAAAGTAAATAGAAAACTTTTAAGAGATAATTTTAACTGTAATTTTTTAATTTGTACAAATATTTTTTTTTATTGAAGATAATTTATTAAGCAAATAAATTTTTTAAATTTTCTTTGGCTTCCCATTTTACATAAATTTTTTAATTTTTTAATAAATAAAAAATTTAAATTTTACAATTGTACCCGGATTGTACCCCAAATAATTTTTGTTAAAAAAAGGTTTAAAACAAGGGAAATTTTAAGATTTAAATAAAGAAATTTACCTTTAAAATATTTGCAAAAACCGAAGAATAAATTTAATTAAAGAGTTTTAATAAATTTAATTTAAATTATAACAACCTAGCTTGGATTTTAAATTTTAAATTTTTGGGTTTAAAATCTTATTGAAGCCAAGTATATGTTACCCTTAAAATTTTTTTCCTGGTTATACGTTCAAAAAAGGGATCAAATAAAAAGGGAAAACCAAATGTGGTTTGCAAATTTTAAGAAAAAGGGTATGAAAATATTATATTTCACAAATTAATTAAAGATTGCACTTAAAGATATTTATTTTTTTTTATTACTTCCTTTTTAATTAAAACCTAGAACGTAAAAAGGAAAATTCCTTTAATCAGTTGGGAAAAATTTTTTTTCTGGAACCTTAGATTTTGTTCAGGTTAAAAAATTTTTTTTTTTAAAAACCAATTTCTCCAGGGAATTGTTAAAAAAAAAGGTACAATTTTTGATAAATTTAAATTTCGCGTAGAATTTTCAATTAAACTTTTAAAATTTTTGCGAACAACTCTTCCTTTTTACGGTTTCAGTTTTTTAATTTGTTCATTTCAAAAAAATTAATGGGAAATGAGAAGATTAAACCCTTCCCAAAATTTTTTAACTTTGGGAAATTTCTGGGGTTCTGACCGAAGAAAAGTTTTGTTTGTTCGAAACTAAAAAAGATTTTTTTTTGTAATTTTAAAAAGTTTAAATAAGGTATGTAAAATAAATTCAAAGGTTACCATAATTTTATTTTTCCCGTTTTTTAGGGGTGGGCATTCTTTACTTTTTGGAATTTTAAAATGTTCTGCAAACTTCAATTTTTGGGTTTAAAAATTTACATAATTTTTGTTTATTTGTTTTTCTATCAGAAAAAAATAAATAATAGAATTTGAAAGATTAAAAAAAAATTTTCTATTTAAAAATTAATCCCATTTTCACAGGAACATTTTCCAAAACGAGAAAATGCGAAATTTTGTTTAGGGTTTTTTTAATTTATTTTTTCAGGGGGTTTTAATTTTTAAAAATTTAGGCAAAACGTCTTTATATAAAATGCATGTAAAAATTCCAACATTTGGGTTACCCATGTAACGTTTTTGGGTAACTTTTTGATCCCATTTATAGTTTTGTAAAAAATCAAATGTTCTAGTACACTTTAGAATTTCTTATTTGTTTGAATTTAACAAAATATATAAAACTTCAATTAGTTTACCCCATCTCGATAAAACAATAAAAAATATATTATTTAAAATGTTAGCAACCCAAACTGTTAAAAGCTTCCCAACTAAAAAAAAAATTAATATTTTACTTTAGTAAATTTTCCCAAAAATACGTAAAAAGACAAAAATTTTTTTGCAAATTTAAAGGAATTATTTTAAAAATCCATAAGGGTTTTGAAAATTTAAATTACTTCATAAAAAAAAATTATTTATTATCCATACAACATAGCATATAAATGGGGCCTTTCAATACACCCTATTAAGGGGTTGGGATCCCAATTAATCTTGGTTACACTTTTAATGCCCAACCATGGTCATCATATTTTAAAAATAAAATAAGGGAATTTATCGGGAAAGTTAAAAAGGAAACAAAATAAAATTTTGGTCCCAGGATTGCCCAATTTATACGTTTTAATTTTTGCCTATTTATTTTGCAATTTTAAAACAATTGACACTATAACAACTTTTTATTACTTTTAACAAAACCTTAAAATTATTATAATATGATATCCATAAATTAAATTATTGATTAAAATTTATAATGTTAAATCCTTTTTTCCCACTTGAAAAATTTTAATAATTTGATACTAAATTTTTTACCGTAAAATACATAAATGAAAAAAAAAAAAAAGCAAAAAATTTAAAAATAACCAGAGGCAAAAGATGTTTTGTAAACAATTTGGTTAAAAAGGAAAGAAAAAGGATAATAGGTATCATTTAATTGTCCCAAAACAATAAAGTTTATAAATTTTGGCTTTTCAATTCACCCATTGAAATTATTGTTAATTAAAATTGGCAATAAAATTAAAAACAAATTTATTATATCCCTTTATTTATAAAAGTTTTTAAAATAAAATAAACATTTATCTGGAGGAAGGCAATTTAATTTTGTTCCTCATTTTTTTTAATTGAGGGCCTTTATTGTCACTTTTTTAAAACCATTAACAAGAAAATGCGGAATGGTCAAAAAATGATACCATTTGTGAAGTTATAACACTATTAAAATGTTAAACTTAATTTATTGTTAAAATGATGGATAAAACTAATTACAAAGTAAGAAAATAAACAATTTTAAAATTTTTTAATTACTTTTTTTCCTAAAAAAATTTAAATAAAGTGTAATCAATAAAGAAAATTTTTTTTCCTTTAAATTTAAAGTATGCTTAAAATGTAAACCAAAACGTTTAAAAGAAAAAAAAATAAACCTATGTCAAATTTTGGATGAATTTTGTCAGCATTTTGTAAAAATTTATCCTTGGTAATAAAAGAGTTGTCATTTTAGGCAACAAAGAGGGACAAAGTTTTTTAAAATGTGTTTTTTAAACCATTTATAAACAAACGCGTAAATTATTGGAAAATTTAATTGTATATTTTTAATATAAAATAAATTATTTACTTTTTTGCAAAATTTATTTAAAAGAAAGATTAAATGTAAAGCCCATTTTGTTTGTCCCTTTGATTGGTTTAACCTTTTCAAAACTTTAAAATTTTTCAAAGTAATTTCGCATAAATTTGATCAAAAAAATTTACATTTATTTTGGTACAAAAAAATTTTACCAAAAAAGGGCTCTTAATTTATTTGTTAATACTGGATGACCCCTATAATAACCCTTAATTTGAATTAAATAAAACCCAGTAAATCCAATGGAAATTTTTAATGAGTGTTTTCTAAAAAACCATTTTTTAAAAATTGAAATTTCATATAAAGTTTTTAAACTAATTCCTTTTTTAAAATTTTGTTAAATGTAAAAAAAAACGTTACCTGAAAATAAAAATATTTTTTCTATTGATCTTTCGTAGTAAATTTGATTTAAATATTTCCCAAAAACCAATAAATTGTTATTAAATAGCACCCTTTCCTAACTTTTTAAGGGGTTTGAAAAACCCGGGATTTCAATTTTTGGGCGAAAATTATTTTTATTTGATTGCACCAATTAAAAACAAAAATAAAAAAGGAAAATTTCAAATTACTATCACAAATAATTTGAAAGCAAATTTAATTAACTTTACCTTCCAATTAAATTTTTTTTGAAAGGAGTAAAAATGAAAAGTCAAACATTTGTGAGTGGTAAATAACCCTTTTAATGACAAAAAGTAATTTACTTTTGGGATTGTTTAATGTAAAATTTATTAACCGTCTAGCCAAATTTACAATGATTAAAAATTAAATTTGGAAAAAAGTTCATTTAAAAAGATTAATCAAATAATTTTTCACCAATATATACTTATGTTTAGTCCAGTGGAATATTTTATATGAGTTATTTTTGGCTTATTCTATTGCAACCGGCCACATTGGAATGGCCACCCAATTGGAGGGGCGTCTTAAAATTAGTTTGGACCCCGGTTTCACCCAATAAAGAGGAAAAATTCCCAAAAGAAACTACCTCATTTCCTCAAATCGTATTGCACTTTTAGCATAAATGCATCCTTTTGAAGGAATAACTTTTTATGTGAATTTAAACCTTTAACTTAAATTTTTGAAAGGTCTCAATGTAATAAATTAAAAAAAATCTTCATTAGTTTTTGGAATTAAACAAATTAATTGCCTCCGGATTTTATTGCAAACTAAAAGAAACTATGTTAACATAAATCATTTCCAATTTGAAAGGTTTTGGAATTTTTAATTTAATCAGAGGGTTTTTTTGCCCAATTATTTTTATTTCTTAAGTCTATTTAAATACATATCACAAAATTGTTTTAAAAAAAAAATATCAATGGGAAGTTAAAATTACTAAAAAATATTTAGGAACGACAAAGGTAATATGAAAATTCCCGAATTAAATCTTTTGGAAAACAAAAAGCTAAATTGGGCAAAAGAAATTTGTAAATGAAAAAAAATTCAAAAAATCTTTTTGGGCAAAGAATAAAATTGGTTTGAAATTTAATTTTAAAATTTTATTTCCCAGTTTAGTTCTGACAAATGGGATGAAAAATAAAAAATTAAAACAAAAAGACATTTAAAAAATACACTAACCATTTTAAAGATTATTTATGTTCTTCACTTTTATGAATAACAGGTTAAATAATTTAGTAAAATTGAAATTTATTTGTTATCTGAATTTTTTTAAATTAAAAACTATTAAAAAGAAAATAATAAGGTTTTTCCTACTTATTTTAATTTGAGTTGTAAAGTTTGGTAACAATAAATAACAAATTAGGAGTTACGTTAATTAAAAAAAATGGCAAAGAAGAACCAAATTTGAAGCAATGTTTAGAAATCCAAATAGGAATTTTTAATCCCAAAACTTTTTAAATTCTTCAAAATTTCTTCTTTAAAATTTTGAGCCCAAATTGCATTGAATATTGGAAGGAATAAAACCTTTTTGGACCATTAAGAGATAAAAAATTTACTTATGTTTTCGAAACTTCCCCAACTCCTTATAAATTCCCACCAAAAATTAAAACTTTTATAACAAATTTACAGCAAATTTTTATGCCCCAGCTTGGCCATAGCTTTTAAGCACGAAGAATACATCCAAACCCTTCTAAAAAATAGAAACCCAAAACGGATTTTTTAACCCAAATCCGAAATAAAAATTACAAAATTTGAAAAAACGAACTTTGTGATAAGCCCAAAAATTTTAAATTTTTTTAGCAGAATTTTCAATTCCACTATATCATTAAAATTAAACCCTAAACCCCCTTTAAAAATTTCAAATTTAAAGATAAATTAATTTAAAAAGAAATTCTGTGCAAATTAAAAAATAATTTATTGTGTCAGGAATTCTATTATAAAAACGAGAAACAGATTAAAAAATCTTTAAAAATGCTAAAAGATCAAAAGCCAGTTTGTAACAATAAAAAGAATTTAAAAAAGAAACCCTGAAACGTTAAAAATTAATTTTTAAAAAATTTTTTAAAATTTTTTCATTATGGCCAAAGCGTAGCAAAAAAATTACAAAACAAAGAAACGAAAAAAAGTAAAAAAATTAAATTAAAAGACGGCTTCTTCCATAACAAAAACCCTCAGGAAACCTAACCCTAAACAAATTTGATTTAATATTCTTCTGCTTAATTTTAAAAACAGCCTTTTAAAAGGGTAAAATAACCGAACCCCTTTGCATATTTATTTAATTTAGTTCCTTTCTTTAATTATAAAATAAATTTTATATACAATTAAAAAGAAAATAAGAACTATGATTTCCCTTTTTCAAATTTTCAAATTTTGATTTAAAATTAAATTTTCTTTTTAGAAACAAAAAAGGCAAAGGTTAGGGCTGGGTTTAACGGGTAAATCCAAAACAATACTTTATTGTTAAACGTTCCCTCACATTAGAAAAGGCCCAAGGTTTGGGATTTTTGTTTGAAAAGCTTTTGATTCAATTTCTTCCAAATTTTTTAAAAAATTTGCTATAAGAAATATGGAGGAAAAGGGTTTTAATGGTTTAAATTATAACCAAAATTTGTAAAGGTGAGAAAAAAAGTTCAATACTTTTGAAAACTCTCTCGTTCTCTGGCAGTCTTTAGAGGAAGCAAAGATTTTAAGCGTGAGGAAACTGTTTATTCTAAAAGTGGTTTTACATGTTCGTAAATCAATGCATCTCTCGACAACTATAGCATATCCATCAAAAACGTCTTTTTAAAGCCCCTAGAACTACTGTGTTAACTAATTTTGCACAAAGGTTTGGTTTTTTGTATCCATTTATTAACACAAATTAGTAAATTCTGCTCCTTAGGAACTGCACTATGCTTAAAACTAAAAGTTACTTAAAATTTAATTCAAACATGGAGTTACGACAAAACGGAGAATTTCATAAAAGTAGAAAATTAAATTGACGCATTGGACTTCACATATACACATACTAGCACACAACACACTCACATTAGTGCACGAGCACAAACACACACAAACAACATTTGTATAAATTTTTTATCATTTCCTTATTTCATGTCTTAATTTTTAAAGAGCTGTGTTTACTGTTTGTAATTTCGTTAACAAAATTTTGTAAATTATTTAAATCCCTCATAGGACAGGCTTGCCTAGTGTGGGTACTGTAATAATTTAACGTTTTGTTGAATAAATATATATATATATATATATATTTATTCAATAAGAATAATAGAAACAGCGTAAGAAACTCATCGGGACTTCATTTTCCCCTTTTTTTTCAATAAATTTTACAAAACTTTTGCATAATACATCACATTTTACTATTTATAAGAAATAGCCTGGAGCAAACAGTTTAATACCAGGTCGTGCTACCTAACAAGTAATCATTACAACTACAATAACCTTTACCGCACAAACGTTCCTTTACAACTTTTTTAAATTTATTTTCAGATAAAAGCTGAACGTTCTCTGGGATTTTAATGTAGAAGAGTATACATTGTCCCATGAATGATTTCATTGCTCTTCGGTGCCTAGTTTTTTGAAGAACAGAATTATGCTTATTACTAGTATTTAGATTATGTGTGTCACAATGTTTTACAAAATCGTTTTTATGTTTATGAACATACATATATTTTCAAATATGTCTTGAGAAAAAACAGTCATTACATTGATTTCTGTAAATATTTTTCTCAAGATTCTTTTAGCCCAGGTTATAGATTGCTCAATTGCTTGCATTTGAATTAGGAGAAATAATATTTATATAAGCCGCGTTTCCTCACAGTAGAATGCCATAAGACATTGTTGTAAAAATAACTAAAATATACTAAACGGGCTGTCTCAACATCGTTTAATTGTCTGATTTTTTGACTGCATAAGCTATGTTTACTCGCCACTCTTTTAATATGAGGCCCCATTGCAGTTTAGAATCTATTGTGATGCCGGGAAATACAATGGAATCTACGTAGTCTAGCGCTTCTCCAGCTACGACCACATCACACCCAGCTTAAGGAACATTCGGAGTCATAAACCATTATAAATTTCGTTTTATTTTTGTTTAACACTAAATTATTTGCACTAAACCAGTATTTTACTTTCGAGAGGGTAGTGAGGGGATGCAACATCTTAATCAGAATTTATTTTTGTATTATTGACATTAAGCCGAATTTCATAGTTCTTGTTTACAACCTTTCGTGTTCACCAGTAATTACTGTCCGATATTAGATTTAATATTTATTAAACACATACGTTCTTAAGAGGATGGAAAACATAGTTCCCGATATTTAATGGGTACGAGAGTTGGGTCAAGAACAATGCAGGCTATGTTATCCTGCTAATTCTATTCATAGATCGAGGTGTGCAAGAATATATATGTACCTATTGTAAACATACCCAATAAACGTTTTGTATGCACAATGTAAGTCCTAAAATTACATCTTATACTTTATGAAATCCTAATGAAAGATATTAATATGTGATAGTATACCTCTTTTCATACAGACATATTTTTCATAAGGATCAAAATTTTGTTTATACTATAAGATCATTTGTTTTTTTCATTACTTTTATTTTCAAAAAGTTTAGACAAAACTTTTAATACAATATACGGCTGCTTTAAATATCTATTATTTTTATAACTTGACATCTCTTGCATATCATGTTTTCATATGCAATAAAAGTTTGACTTTTTATAACAACTAAGCCAAAGAAAACATGGAATTGTATGTATGGCGTTGTTGAATGTTGAATATTGTTCAGAGATTTCCATACACGATTTATGAATAATCACGCTAGTCGAAGGAGGCCAGTTCGTTGCTACGGTATATAATGTTTTTAATAAGTTGCGTCTTTTCTTTGGTTCATCTATACCGCTTCTATATCATTTATTAGTGTACGAGTATATTAAATAAATAATTCAATTTTATTATACAAACTATGTCTACAAATTAAATATAAAATACAATAATTAAGCAACTACAAAAAGTGCAAATATAACAAATCTTATGTATTAGTTTAAATCGCTCAGTTTCTATTAACTACAACTTTATTAAGAAAATTGGGGTCCAAACTAATTATCAGGTTTACATCTTTTTAACTGTACTAATTATTTATGATTCATATTATTTAACCAATGTAAATAATTATAAAAAAAAACGAGGTGAAACAAAAATTATATTACTAAGTTTTTGTCTTTTTCTATTACTGAAATTAACGAGCGTTCCACTTAATTCAATATAAGTGAATCTTTTTCAACCGTCTCAATAATTAGTTTTACATCCTTATTATGCGATTTCTGTTTCTAATCAGACAAATGTGTAACAGAAATTTAAAAAGACGAAATATTAAAAAGATTAAAGCTGCAACTCGATTACGAATTAAAAGTCGTGAACTAATACTGTTTTTTAATAAAATTACATCAACGATAATGTAGGTTTGTTCGTAAGAGCATTTTTTCAGCGACAACATTTTAGTTAAGCGGATTGAGAGCAAACAGAAAACCAAACATTCACCTAAATAACTGCTTACGCTCATATCAATTTAATTTATCGGTGTAATATACTGATGCTAAAGTTAGGTAGTTAAGATCTGACATTACTAAGTAAATAAGCAAATGTTAAGAAAGTGTAATGAAGTTGCAACGTTTATAATGCCGTTTTTCTTATAAATATTTAAATAATTAAAAAAGTTCTAAAGTATATAAATTAATCGTAAATGCGAAGAATAACTCATTAAAATTGACACGCCATCCGTAAGAAGGTCACGTAAAAGTTTTTTTTATTAAAATTCCGGCAACATTTACAAAGTTCATACATGTTTAAATAAAATTGTGTATACCTTTAAATATACAGAATCGATGAACGTTTAAATGAATTCTTACTTTAAAGATTCTGACTGAAGTTCATTTCGCTGTTTTCGTACATTATATTATTGCCAATTTTACTTATTTATTACTCTGTCATTAATTACTAATGAAATTCAATATGAGTTGTTTTTGTTTTGCTCATAACTACCTCCGTAGCCTAGTAGTAAGGGTGTGTGCTTTATAACCAGAGATCGTGGGTTCGATTCCTGTGGGGACTCAACAAATTAGGGTTACAACTAAACATGGCGTCTAACAAACATGAATCAACAAATTAGGGTTACAACATGAGGCCTATGTCCAGCTGTGGACAAACACACGCTGCTGATGATGATGATGATTTATTTTGCTTACTGAGGTATCTCTTTATCAATGAAACAATAAATGAAATGAAAAAAATCCTTGATTAATATAGTAATGTTTTTGTAAAATATAGAGTTTAATTAGTAAATTTTATTATACATATATTCGTATCGTTTTTGACGTAAAATAACGATCTAAACAAAGCCAAAAGATCAAGAAATTGAATAAGTTAGTAAACTTGTAATTAAATATATGCCTTCCAGGTAGTATGTATACATTTGGATAAAATCGCATTGCTGTCTGTCTCTAGCGGTCAAAGTAGGAGCCTTAATTCAGCGTACCTTACAATATTTGATCAGTAGCGAGACATCGTTTTAATCTATACAGCCATATAGATTAAAGCGATGTCTCGCTCTCTATGGCTCTGTCTGGCTCTATACGTTAAGAATAAGTATTTGTACGATTGCAATAGTTGCTCACATTTTATATTTTGTTTAAGTGTATTAATATATGTCAATTACGCTAATTTTAAACTATGATTGTGATATAAAACTTTAGTCAAGGTAATACTGGTAATAAATGTATACCTTTAATGCTATAGGTAAGAATTTTCAACAAATAACAATAGCATTCCATTTCAGGTTAGGTACGCTTTTAAAAAAATTGCTTTACTGAAAAAAAATGCATTAATCTGTCTTTAAAATATTTATAGATTATATTTTGTCAACGGTATTATTACGTTTTCACTGTGATATCGTAGACATTTATTTGATAATGTTACTAATAAATATGACATAATGGACAAAGCCTTTTTCGTACAAAACATTATGTCTATATTATATGCATAAATTTTAGAGTCAATTATGTTTGCGAAAAAGGAACAGTATTTTTAAAGTACTGTATTTTATTTTTTCCGTGGCTAGCACTTTAATACAGGAAAGGAATTTTACGATATGTGTGTAACAATTTATTAGGATTCCATCAGTCTTTTAGCACAGTATGGGACCCATGAGTCTCCTAAAGTTTACTTTGAAAATAGAAAAATTAATGTAGCGCCATGTAGCTTGTATTTCGATGTTTGTAGTGTGTAACTAAAACTCGGATATTTTGTATTTCCTAAAAAACCTTATACTATAATATATCTGTTACTATAATTAATATATATAAATTACATATTTAAGTTTAGTAATCAAACTTTTTGTTGTTACAAAACGTAAGGATTTGTTGATGTTATTTTTAATTATGTGAACCGTGATAGTTGAATAAATTTTAAAATTATTTTGTTTAATAATTCTTTTTTGATTTTGTAATAACTTTTTATTACGTTGCTAAAATTTAATAAAGTTAAAAAAAAAACAAGGTAATTGTAAATTTTTAGGTCAAAATTGATCGTTTAATGGTTTGTAGTCAATATACTCTTACGTTAATAAAGCAAATAAAAATTTCAAGCTACTGTATATAAAGTGCGTTTAAGTAAAATGTTTCTAATATTAAAAAAGTGCAGAGCTATATATATATATATATATATATAAATAAAAACTTATATAAATATAAAAGTCATAATTGCTAAAGCACAAAAAACACTGACGTATACTATACATGAAATAAATTGATTACAAATAAAGTCGAAGCAATGTTTCCATCCCCCACTGTCCATATATCAAAAATTTAAATTGGACAAAAAAATCCATAAATTGCTGATGATTTAATAAAGGAGCTACAAAAGTACAATTGTTTTCAATTCTCAGCACTGAATAATGTAATTTATTAATTTATATGTCTTTATACTGACGTTTCGTATTTGATTCGATTACAAAACTAATTTGCAGTTTGATAATAGTTGTATACTTTCAATGGTTGTAAACTTATTACACGATGGTAGAGATTTAAATCAACGTTGGCTATTCTATTTCATTTATTTTTGTGTATTCATTACAAATAATATAAACAATCCCGTCTACTTATCATTTTGAAGCAGTATAACTATGGATCTAAAGTACACTTTTCTTCTCTTCTTATTCATCTTCTAAATTATGTATTTCGTAACTTGAAAGCAATTTTCCTAATATCTTCGATAGCTTAACGTGTTATACGTTGCATTCCACGTAATGACTAGTACGTGTACACTTGTAACAGTATAATTATTGTTGATAATAAATATTGACCTTTGATATACCAAAAAGACACTTGTCATCAGAGGTGTTGTTGAATGTTTAGTGCAGGATTTGTAATGTTCATTGTAGTGGTGGTTTTCATTTTATACATACATGATATCTTAAACTAACAAGTACGAGTACTAATAGCACAAACAATAGAATTCGTTTTAAAATTGTGCCATATTTTAATTTTTTATAATTTTAATCTCTTCTACATTACTAAAAAGTTCCCTTTATTTCAGGAGTAGTTGGAAACTGAACTATTGTTTTGAAACTGCAGTTTTCAGAGTCGACGTATATTTTTATAAAAAAGCCTTATGTTTTAGTACTAATATGAACTTGATATATAATTTGCTAAAATTGTCGCTACTTGTTACTTGAAAATTTATAAACTTATATTAGATATAATAAAATATAAAAGAACATCAAAAATCATTTTAAGAAAGTAAAACCAGATGGTTATGTTAAAAAAAAAACATTTTAAATATAGATATCAAATAAAGTAAACGATAAATTTGTACAATTTGATATCAAATATTATTTTCAGAAATCTTTTTCCAATTAGTGGACGATTATACTGGATATCGTAACATGACTTTAAGTAAAATTTTTTGCGACTTTGATAATGGAGAAAATGGGCTCTTTTCAATTAATACTTTTATTATCGAACGTTATAAACGAATTCACTTTATGATTTTGTTTTATTCGTGAAAGTAACAAGATGAGAACAATCGGTACGATGTTTTTCATCCTAGATAGTCTGCTGAGATGAGAGTTTTGAAAAAAAAACTTCAGGAACTAATGAATGTATATTAGCAACTGCCTTAGGCTACAAGCCGTAAAATTTCAAAATTTTTACTTTTTTTTATTCCGATGTTTCCAAAACTTTTATTACGCTAAGGTCACGATCTATCTACTTTTTAAAATCGGGTACACTGTGGTCTAAGCTATACTAATATAAATCATGCACCTCAGCCTTATCAAAATATTTATACTGTGTTTATTTTCTGTTGCCAAGAGTTTATTTTGTGTTTTCTTGCATCTCTAAATAATAAAACCTTTTATTTACCGCCAACGTTTTAACTCACTATTTTCGTCAACTTAATTAAGTTCCATAGAAAACTTTATTTTTCAGGTCAGGCTAAAATACTTCTGTGTTAAGAAACCTCTAGTACTTTTTTAACATACTTCATTGCATTTTCTAAACATGTTTTAAGATTATGAAGTTTTTTCGGATCAAAATTTCGTGTAATATGAAGCTACATTAATAAACCATAGTTCTGCACAAACATAAACATAGACACAATATGAAAAGGAAATGAAAAAATGGCTTTTTAAACTATCATATAACAGTTGAAGAAACTAGACGGCAGACTTTCGCAGCATCTTGTTTGTCGTAAATGCATTCATTTCCTTAAATGACAGGGCTTGTTTGAACAGATTTATACGAGTGAAGTGTATTTAAAGTTCAGAAGCCGCATTTCCACAAGTAAAATTATACTATTGGCTATTATTCGCTAAACTAAAAAAATTGCAAAATTGTTGTGTTTAATAAACTAGCGGCAAAATTTAAATTAAGTAATACTCGTACACTACACGCTAACAATACCACCAAGTCAATTTTTAACGCAACCTAATTGATGTTTGCTGTTATAAGGACCGACTAAAGATTGCTGCTTCTGCTGCAAAGGTAAAATAAAAACATAGGATTGCTTTACAACGATTGTTGATATATACGTGCAGAAAAAGATTTATTTAATGTGTATTATTCAAGAAATATAGGGAGTCTTTGAAAGTATACTCAATTAATTTAACCATCGAGAGAATGAGTTGTTCCCCTACAGCTCATGTGGAAAATTTGCATACAGACAAGCGCTGATAATTGAGATATCGCTATGCCACGCTCTCTATTTGATCTTTGAAAAACGAAACAACTGATACAATTTAATAAACAATTCTTATGAGCATGATAGTTTCCTTCCATTTTGAATAATGAAGCATAAAATCCCTATATTTACTTTTCAAGGTGTGTGGAGTCCTGCGTGGAACGCAGCAGGACTCCAACTTCATTTTTATAACAATTTGATCAGCCCCCTTCAATCTGGATTTAGACGAGGCCGTAGCACCACTACTGCTCTCCTTTAAGTGACTGGCGATATTCGAGCAGGCATGGAGAAGTCTGAAGTCACCGTTTTGATCCTTATTGACTTTTCCAATGCTTTTAATACCGTCAATCACGACATGCTACTGACAAACCTTACCCACTTGATGGTTTCTCATGAAGCACTATGATTGTTTTCTTCATATCTTTAGGGTCGCCGACAATCATTCTGTGTTGATGAAGAGTTATCAACATGGCTTGATCTTAAGAGTGGCGTTCCTCAAGGCGGAATTCTTTCTCCAATTTTGTTTTCTATTTTTATAAATTTTATAATTCATGATCTTCAAAGTTCGTACCATCTATACGCAGACGATCTACAATTATATGTTCAGGGACCCATTGATGAACTTACTAGTTTGATTTACAGCTTAAACTTGAATCTCGACATCATCAGTAAGTGGTGTTATAAGTTTGGACTTACCGTTAATCCAGCAAGTTTCAGGCATTATATTAGGGAGTAGCCGAAATTTAAGCAGAGTAGATTTGTCGTTCTTGCTACGACACTATGTTGGGAGAACCAGGTTGCAAGCTTTTCTCAGAAAGTGACATGTATTCTTAGATCTTTTTATAGATTTAAAAACTTTTTCCCCGTCCAAGCTAAGGTGACGCTCGTGCAGGCCTTAATTGTCCCTTTATCGACTATGGTGACATTTGTTACTTTTACCTGAATGCAAATAAACTCAATAAACTAGACCGAATTCAAAATAACTTTAACCTTTGTTTATTCAATCTATCCTTCTTTGGAATGCGCTGTCTCGAAGTAACGATGGCTACGAACATGTCTGAGTTTAAACGTAAAGTTTGGAAACTTCTTCTGGAACAACTGCCAGTGGTATGTTTAACTTTGTGGATTATTTAATTATTTATTTGTTTTCATTTATGTATTTAATTCTTTATCTATAATATACATATGTATTTTATAAATATTTATGTACTTATGTTTTTATATATACTATACTCAGTTTCCAGTTAAAAAGCACACGACTCACTGAAAGAGAAAACTTGGGGCTGGGGTATGAGCAGGATGTTTTTGAAATAGTGAAGGTTCTAGCTTATTTTATAAAATAACAAGCAATACTTTTAATATTGGTCTTATATCTTGTATAGAATCATTGATCTGTGTAATTTTTTGTCGTATATATTAAACGTGGTTATTGTTTCACATGCAGAGAATTATTGAAGCATTTAAGTTTTTCGAAAACCCGTAATCCCGTTATAAAATAATTAAGACTAAATTAACACCAATGTTAAGCAATATAACTCTTAACTTGAAAAACTGTACGTAATACTTTAACACTTGTCGTATCCCTAAAGTAAAATTATGTTTACTCTCTTATATTAATAAAAGGAGTACCGCGACCACTAACTTTTTTTTGTGAAAATGCAGCTCTGGTAGCATTTTTGACCATCTATAAAGTAGTGTTATGCATTCATGTGCAATTCATTTTGATTTTATGTTACTTTAACATTTCTAATTTTAACTATTTTATTACAAGGCCTTTTAAAATTCAAAACCACTTCAGTTATATTAAATGTTAATTAGAAATTTATGTATTTATCTCTGATCTATTTTATTACCCAATTTTGTACAAAAACCTGAATAATTAGGACAAACGTTGACATTCCAATTTTTTTTCAGTCTATGTGTCCAACAAAAAATGGTTTCGCGACTTGATGAAAAAAAGGCAGTTAATTAGAAGTAATCTATAAATATTTATGAAAACATGAGTTCATAAGTATTTAGTTTCTGTTTTGCCTGACCGCTGTATGTTATATTTTTGTTAGTATAATAGCGCAAAAATTAAGGTACCCTTATTACCTTCGTCTGACCATAAGTTGAATATTGTGTTATAAACTACAAAATAAAATTTTTGAAAAATCTTTTTTAACTTAGTTTTTTTAACTTTTTTTTTCTTAGGTATTATATTGTAAGAAACAATTAAAAACTAAACTTAAATAATGTAAGTTACATTCTAAATTATACTTATTTGATAATATACTTTTATTTTGAATAAATTGCTTGGCACAATGCATTTAAATTTATACAATTACACAAGTAAAGCCATAAAAATACAACAAATAGATTTATTAAATTGATTGTACTCATAGACCCTACAATGTTTAAAATTTATTAAAACATAAGGAACGATTTATGGATACAGGTACGTACATTAATAATTTTCGATTAAAAGGTAACCCACTTCTTGAACCCTAATGTACGTGACCCGCTGTAGCTAGTTATTACATTTTCTGAAATATTTCACCTTTAGCCTAAAGTGAATCAGAAAACCTATTAACGCATATCACTACATAGTAAAATAGAACTAAATTACTTTCATGTATGCGTTCCTGTGTATGCTTAAGTCTTTAAAACTACGCAACAGATTTTGAAATGATTTTTTAATAGATAGAACGATTCATGAGGACAGTTTATATGTATAATACATTAGTAATAAAAATAAAAAACCTCAAAAAACCTCAGATAAATTTAGATGTTTCTAATATGATGTGCGTTCGCTGACTGAATCCCACGACGTAGAGTAACATGTAAAATTTTAACAAAAAATAATGACCAACTCCCAACAGAACAGAACTATTTACACAATACAAGCCGAAAAAAAGTCAAATTGGTACAGTTCATTTAATGTTTTTTTTTTTTTTACTGTACTTTTCAATTTTCTGTGCCAAATAAATGTTTCTTTCTTTCTTTCTTTCAAATTTTCCCGTGATTTTTCCCCCTTGCACCTCATATCTTTTAAGGTATTCATTTCATTAAAATGTCATATATGACATATTTTGCGATATTAGAATAAAGATTTTTTTCAACGAATTAACTTTTTTGTGAACTTACACAATATTACCTTAAATGAGCTTTAAACAGGCCTAGACGTAATTTAAAGAAAAATTAAAGTAAAATGGTTATTGTGCGTTATTATTAAAACACAAATAGTTTAAGAAGTACAAATACGTAGAAGATACTATATGTCTATTTCTTACGGTTTTGGCAGCATTTGTAATCGCAAGAGGGTGTGATGTTTAGTGCCGTAGTTTTTTGTCTCAAATAACTATTAAACTACTATTTAATTTAAGAGCATTATAATATTATTCGATACATTGACCGTCAATGTTTTGTTTTAATTCTGACAACCCGATTGGTGTAGCGGTTAGTGACCCTGACTATTGCGCCAAAGGGCGCGGGTTTAATTTCTTCATCGGAAAAAATACTCGACGAAAAACATAGCGTTTTTTTTAATGATGTATTTGTAACTTGTGTTTATTACCCAAAAAGAAAAATAATAAAAGTATTTTTATGTAATCTAATACATGCTACACCAAGTTGCTACTAAACGATGTTGTATTATCTGTCTAGAAATATCATTTTTATTTGTAATAATCCACAATCATTGTCTTAATGCGTTTTAAGAACATCAGTTGAAGAAGTTTTCCTTGGGAAAGGAGGTTTTAATTTCTTATTGATTTGTATAATCTAGTTAAGACCCCTTAGAGCTACATTCACAAATAAAGTTACTTAACAACTTGTACTTGTACAATAAAGTTATGAAAATTAAGATGAAGACGACTTTATCATTCATTAATTTAAGTATTTGCATATTTTTAGCGTATTGACGTATATTACTTAATGTTGTTGCAAGACGACACTCTGTCTGCGGAGGTAATAAATACATATTATTACCTCACACGCAGGTAAATAAAAGACTTAACAGTTATAAAAGAACCTTTTCCGCCTTTTCATTGTTACTAAAACTTTTAAGCTTTACGCTGGTATTAAATCCATCAGAATCAACTTTACATACAAACTTCTATAATAAGTGCTTTAAATTTTTTATCACGTTGACATTACGTTTTTCTGAATAGTGAAGTCGAGAGTTATTGTTCTAGTTTTCTGTAGGCCTATGTTAATTCATTGAAGTAATTTTTTGACACCACGCTGATCATTGTCGCCATATCCGTGAAACAATATAAAAAACCAGGTATTGAAAGGCTTATTATTATTAAAAATAATAACAATTAATTCTCACTAAATTGTTGGATATGAGTTTTTTTATTTTTGAAACGTCTTGATATATTAACCTTCTACGTTTTATTCGTAAACTAATTTTCCTGTTTAGTATTGACTGTTAAGAGAAACAAAACAAACGTACCGTTACATGTTGATGAACAAAAAAAAACAATCAATTGTTCAAAAAATTGTGCAAACAGTTATATTCTTTTAAAAACAAACATATCTTTAATTAACGTATGAATCAGCATAAAAAATGATTTAACACCACTTTTTCTAGTGTTAAATTTTACTGTAACGCGTTCCGTCACGGGGGTGACCGTCAAGCCTGCTGATATAGGTTTTTATTTATGAAACCGCCTTGCATGATTTTCTTACTTAAACAATTTATGGCAACCAATCGTCCGTATGTTTCACGCTAAGAACCAATGTATTTTACCTTATGAAGTCTTTCAATTCATTATTTTTGACCATAGAACATATCTGAATAATATTTTTCACTCACTATGAAGTTATGAATTACGTTAAAGTAGAGTCATCTTATTAAATAAGTTGGTATGTATATATTTCCTGTTTAATATATTTTTGAAACTGATTAATGTATATACTTTTAACGGTTTTCATCGATTTAAGGTTCTAGAGATTGGTTAGAATTTACAGATAAACAACTAGCGAGTTCATGAGAGTTACTCTTAATCATTACGATTTTTTAATGTGATATTTTATGTAAGTGTTGGTTTAAAATGATAATTTTTCAAGATCACCGTAAAACCTATAAACACACCAGTTCAAATATAAGTCAAAAAGTTTAAACCAATTAATATCATTTTGAACCTAAACTGAGCTAAAAGATTAATAGGGTTCTCTGGTAAAATGTTTAACATTTTTACGAACACATTCAATACGATAATGTTTATATAATTTTTTTTTTTTTATTAAAAAAAAATAATTTACCTGGGTTTACTCCCTGTCATAGAATTAAATTTAGAATGAAATACATTTATACACCATTCTTTTTGTACAGTTATCCTTCCATCATCTAACGATTTAACGTTGGGTAAATTTTCCTAAATCTCCTGACGCACAACAAATGCGATCGTTTTACATGTAGATAATCTTGACTAATTTAACACTTTCATTCAAATGTAAATGAACATCATAACAATCAACACTTAGCTAAAAGATTGAATTTGATAAAAAATAAATTGAAAATAAATTTGAAGGGACTGATGTTCGAAAGATTGTGCCAATAATAGTCCTGACAACTTAGAAAGACTACATTTCCACCAGACGCACCAAAGGAGTATGGATTTTTCAAAAAATTGGGTGGTTGGCCCACATTGTCCTTACCAACACTTTGTTTCCCCGTAAGTTCTAACCGAGACTTCCGGCTTGTAAAGACTAACTAGACTACAGTAATTGTGAAAAGTCTTAACATTACATTTAGTGTATTTATAGTTTATAAAGTGTATGTTTTTTTTTAAATTTTATAAGTATATAAGAGCGATAACAGCGGTATTTATGCCACATTTTTTTCAACTAGTAAAAATAGTTGTTTCTCCTTAGGATGTTATTGCGACCTTTTTAAAACTTTTTTTCAGGGAACTGCGAACCGAATGGGCCTGAGAAAAGGTGTTCCTTTGTTTTATTTAATTACATGATTTTTTGGCCCAAAACTTTAACTTTAAGCTTATACTTTTTGAAACGATTTGAGGGCAAAATTTAGGTGTTTACCAAAGGCTTTACTAACACTCGACCGCACCTCTCGTAATGTAAAATAGTAGATATAGTAATTATTATTTATTACAGTTCCATTATTCTTTGTGTATCTAAAACATCGGGAAGATTGTAAACTAAATTAAACGTGATGAAATCAGTAGCCTTTTATTCAAATTCAATTTAATCAAGGTATCACATTGTCAGCATTAATTACCTAATTTTTTATCCAAATATGAAGAACCAAAACTTGAGAATAAATCAATCACATAATTATTTTTTAATTAAGTCGAATGACGATAATTTAAAGTCATTATTTTCATTCTTTTCCTTCAGATCAAAGCAAGAAACATTTTCAACACAAACGGAAATAAATCACGAAAAATTGGCCAGCTTTGGCTTCAAATTATTTGGGCAAAAGCCATGGACTTACCTATATAAACCATCATCATCATCTCACCTGGTTGTACCGTGGACATAGGACTTAATGTCCCCCCCATCTTGGCCATTTCATCCAGCCCCACTCCCCCTTTGCGAATGTCGCACTCTTACGCAGGGCGTCCCACAGTTTTCGAGCCTCGGTTCCACTCCAGAACTTTGCTACCCAGCCTCTTCTGCGGTTTAACCGGCCCCGCCACTTCAGCTTTACTAATCCGGTGGGCTATATCGGTGACTCTGGTTCTCGACGGATCCATCATTTATGATGCGGTCCTTCAGAGATACTCCAGCATAGCCCTCTCCATAGCTCGCTGAGTGACTTTAAATTGGTGGACCAGTTGAACTGTAAGTGTCAGAGTCTCGGCACCGTAGGTCATGCAGGTGGACGACTTTATATTGAAGACTTTCGATTTGAGGCACTGTGGGATGGGTGACAGAAAACTCAGCAAGCTTATAAAAGCTGCTAGCCCAGCCGAATCCTTCTGTTGGCCTCCCCAAAGTTGTTTCTACCTAGTTGGAGCGTTTGCCTAGGTAAACGTGCTCCGAAACTCTTCAGGTCGAGCGTCCTGAACATGTCGTCAAGCGCGGCGGAGAACAAGATTAGAAACAAATATAAAAGTCTGCTAAAGATAACAATATATTTCTTATAATGTCACGAGCCAAAAAGAGCTATTAAAGATTCAAAATAGATAAAGCTCACGTTTTTATTTGAACAGACAGATATGCAGGAAACATGATTAAAACAAAAAATTGAAAAGCTATATTTCTAATTAAAATAAAAATTACAATTTACACCAAAGGAAGTCTTAAAGTTCAAATCAGATAAATCAAGTTTTATTAGAACAGACAGATATCAGAAACATGTTATATCTAAACAATATTAAAATTGAAAAAAAGTCTACTCTATAAACGCTCCTTTCAGAAATGAAAAATAGCAACATTTACTACCAACAGGATAGTCTAAATGTTTGAATCGGATAAATATAATTCTATAGAAAGTCACTTTTCATTGAATACGTTATGTATTAAAAGAAAAGTCTCAACTCTGAGCTCCCAAACCGCTCCTTTCAGCGCTATAAATGGAACAAAGGACAACTCAGGCCCTCAAACATTCTTTATACAATGCTTTTACCAGTCAGGGTTTTTATTGTAATGTTTAATTCTGTAGACTAAAAACTTCAATATATAATTTTGTGAATTAAAAGTGGAGTCAGTGGAACAGAGACCTACCTTGAAATATTTGCTTTAATATACGTTATTTATCTTTTATTTACCTTTAAGACAAGAAAATGGAACGGGCACGTGATAGCGGGAGAATGCGTCATCATCGTGGATCGGTTAAAACTAAACCCCGGGGCGGAATCGAAATAGATCAGAATTCAATTTCCTTTGGCGCATAGTTTCACAATGTTAACACCAAAATAGAATTGATATATAACTATTTTCATATCGTTACATTTAATAATTTACTTGAAGGGAAATGAGACACGAGTAATATATATTTCTCGTCTCTGGTATAAATATAAACAGACATTCTGTATAGTCAATTTAGTAGTCTAATACAATATATGCCACTTTATAAATATAACAGTGAGCATCTAAATTAATAATGAAGCTAAAGTTGCTTAGTTGTTGTATCAGCTAAGTTGCAATATGAAGCCAAAGCTGGCTAAAGTGCTTTACGTTTTAATTGTCAAAAAATCTCATTCATTTGTAATATTTTATTTGTCCAAATTGGTCTTTGCAATTTAAATTTGAACGTAGTAAATTAAAACGTAGTAACGCATTGCCGGAGTCATACGCTACAACATTCTTTTTTACAGTAAATTTTACTGATCGTCAAAAATGGCGTTTTATAGTTTAAAAAATCTGTTGATAATATAGGGTTATAATTTTAACAGAACATAAAATTTTATTACTTTAAATGATTACTTTAGTAGTAAAAATACAGTGTTCAAAATAATTATAAGGCACAACGGCTACGAAAAATAATTATTTGGCAAATAAATATTTGACTTATTTGTTATTTTATATATAACCAAGCATGATTCCTGCATTACCCATTACGGTAAATTAAAAATTAAGACATTAAGTATTCTTGACAAATAATGTTAAAAATTGTGCACTAATTATTGTTTTTTTACACAGATACGTATGAAAATTATACATTCAAATCATTACAATATAGTAAATAATCATTATAGCTATAAAACCTAAAAAGAGCATACGTCAAAAATGTCTTTCACTATGTTCAAGTAGCCGAACGATATAATTTTTAAAATATATAGCGATATATGTCCATTTCAATGTCAATCACCAATTGTGTATCTTTTAAACAATGTACGATAATTGATGCATACATGCACAGTATATGCAATACTCAGATGGGCATGTAAAAGTCGGTCACACCAACCGTCATTGGACCAGTCGTGTGATACGGATTCAAAAACTAATGGATAAGGTGTATTAGGAGCCTATGTCCAGCAGTGGACTATCACAGGCTGATGATGACGCAGTATATGCACCTGGCCGATAGAGTACAATGAGTTTTATCAAATCGAATCCAAATTATACGTGGTTTCCAAAAATATTAACGTTTCCTAAAAATATTATATCGGAAAAAAGCTTTTCATTACAAACGTGCAGTTCCCTCTTGATTTGCAAATAGAATTTGTCACCTGCACCTTTTATCTTAATGTTGCGTCACGATCACGAATCAATTTCAAATATTCTATATAAAGCCACATGCAGTAAGTGACATTCTATTCTTATATCCGAGGTAAATAAAGTGTTATTCATTTAAACAAAGCCATATATTTAACTGTGATGAGGGCTGAACTCGATGAGAAGAGCAGTTAACTGAATTCTGGCTTTTATTCATATAGTTTAGAAGTAAAACTTCGTGCAATCTTTGTGTTCAAAAGTGCATGCAATCATAAAAAGAATTCACTGTTAGTAAGGTTAAGTACAACAATACTTGAATATATCGAAACTTGTATTTTTGAGTGTTAAAAAAGGAGCTAATTTAAAAATAATGCTTCCATGTTCTTATTCAATGAAAACTGCAATTTATGTTAAGGATTAGTTGCGTCTATCAAGAAATAACCAATAAATCTAAATACATTGAAATATCGTTTTTTCAACAGTACTTTCAATATATTAATTGCAATCATTTGCAATTTACTTAATTTTTCTCTACATCAGTTCATATACACCAACTAATGAATAATGCCTTTGCAACTTATTTTATCAAAATTATTATTTTTATAGGATATTTTTATAGATTTTATATCGTTTAAATATTAAATAAAATTTATGTAAGAACATGGTACGGCATAGTGAGGGTTAACATCGAATTGACCTGTTTTACAAGCTTAATTTAAGTTTATGCGAGTACTTAACCTAAAGCTCTAAACGTTAAAACATTAAAACGAATTCAGTGGCATTTTTTCTCCGACGAGGAACAAATGGCTTCTTAGGCCTATTCCATTGGCATTTTAAACGCAGTAATCTCGTTCGATGGGCACTTGGGACGTGGGAAGGGAAAATGGGTATTACTGCTGCTTACATTTTTTGAAACTCGTAACTATTTCTAGCTTAGTAAAATCGTCTGCATTAAGGAGGATTAAGGATTTTTTTAATGTGTAAATGTATTTAGACATCTACAAAGTTAATCTCAAATTAGGTCAACATACCTACTGGCAAAGCCGTAAATTTTAAGGTTTAATAGGATATTTATTCGAATTTGAATAAACTATGGGTATTAAAAATATTTTTATTGTTTGGAGGACATTAGATGTCTATTACATGACATCGTTTAATTTTTTATACAGTTGAAATTTCATTTGCCTCGAAACTTGACTTCCCAAAGATTTATATAATTTGATCATAGAAATAATTACACCTCATTACTAAGTCGGCTAACATTGAATTTCATTAATTCTAGAGGCAATTTATCTGATTAAGATTAATATTTAAAATCGAAGTAGATCGCTCTACAACATTTCGTAGAGGACATGAATATAGAGACTATTGTATTTAAAATTTTAAAAATGAAAGCTATAACTGAGTTATTCAAATGATGTGTAATATTGAGTCGAGATTATATTTAGTAGAAAATACTGCTTTACGAAAATATTTAAAAATATCACACGATAATTATTAATCCTCCGTAGCCTAGTGGTATAGGCGTGCCTTAGGAACTGGAGGTCGGGTTCGAATCCTGCGGGACTCAACAAATTTTCATTGTTGTTTCCTAGTTGGTTAGGCAATTTGGGCCGATCACCCAATTGTCTGAAAAGTAAGATGATCCATGCGTCGGATGGGCATGTAAAAGTCGGTCCACCCACCAACCCGCATTGGACCAGCGTGGTGGATACGGTCTAAAATCCCCTAATGGATGGAGGTGTATTAGGGAGGCCTATGTCCAGCAGTGGACTATCACAGGCTGATGATGAATCCTTAAATAAAAGTGATAAAATCCGTTAAAAGTGCTTTTAACGAAGAACATGATAATAATTTTTACATATAAAAATAAAAATGTAAAATATACTTAAAAATCTGTTTAAAATTAAATATTAAATAAATATAATCGTCGCATATTATTATATGTTTGTTGCATTAAGTTGAATTTTGTAATTTGATTAGTGAAAACAAAAACCTTAAAAGAGTACGGAAATAAATCCAAGCCTTAATATATTATTCGTTATATTAAGATGAATCTAATTTCTCCGCACAGTAAGGGATGTGAAATCAAAACAGAATTCTAACAGAAAAATAACAATCGATACTCGCAATCAAACTTTTATTAACTGGGGAGTCGCGTAAACAATACAATGTTGCTCTAGTGAACACATTTTTATCCAACAATTGCTTTCAATATGAAAATTGTTAATAAATTTTCTCCATTCGGTCCTCTCCGGACAAGAACCAGCTAGAAACTCTGCGGATGTTAATTTATTTTCTCAGTTCTTGGTCATTTAGATTTTTCAGTTTATCTTTATTGGGTGTATTACATTTAAATATCAGGATGATCTGCAATAACTGTGAAATGTTATATTTACAACTCACGTACACGTTCCTATAAATTATCTTACTTTTTATGCAATAAAATTATTTAAACAAGTAATTGTAATGTCTTTGTAAAAAAAATATACACATTCAAAATATCTGAATGATCGGTATGCATTACCTGTTTATCTTTTATTTGTTGAATAAAAATATGAGGCGATAAAAAGGTTATCGAAACTACTACTACAGCCATAAAAATTCCTTTCAGACAACCTTTTATCGCAGCGGGTGTGGTCGGAAGTCACGACAATTTATTCTTGTTTATTGTAATTATACTAATGGATCAATATAGAATCTTTTCAATATAAGATATACTACATGACTTTATATTTTACATCAATTTATCAGATTTTATGCTTGTTTTATATGTTTAAAATAATCCAGTTTCGTCACGTGTTAAAAATGTTTAGCTTAAACTATGAAAAAATACAAAAGTAAAAAATAACCTTATTGAAGTACTGGTGATTTTAACGTACTGTAATATCACTACATAGTATAAAACGAAGTCCTTTTCCAGTCCCTACGTCCCTATGTATGCTTAAATCGTTAAAGCTACGAAACGGATTTCGATGCAGTATTTTTAATAGATAGAGTGATTGAAGAGGAAGGTTTATGTGTATAAGACATGCTTAATATTGTACGTATATTTCCTATCAGCATAGCTCCCGTGCGAAGCAGGGCCGGGTGGTTAACTATAATATAAATGAAAAAGGCATAAAGGATGAAGATTAAAATTATTTTAATAATATGTCAGATACTTATAAAAGAAAATGAGCACATTTAAGTTAATTCGCTGGCAGTTTTAGGCAATCGATCCCTGAGGGCGCTATGACATTTTAACGATTTCCGTCAGCTTTTATTTCTATCAAACTAGAAACTAAGCCGTAAGCGTTTTCTATTACGCATTTTATATGCGTTAACCTTGTTCGATAGGCACTAAGCGCGTCCTCTTCGAAAGGAGGAAACGTATTCCTACATTTTTAAGTTGCTTAAATTTTTAACAGCCGTTCCCAAATAAGTATGCTTAACTGTATTTAACCCGATTATGATTCGGAATTTGGGTAAGTAGAATACTGCTTCCGTAGCCTGGAGGTAAAGGCGTGTGCTTTAGAAACCGGAGGTCGTGGATTCGAATCCTGCAGGGACTCAACAAATCTATATTAGTATTTCCTAGTTGGTTAGGGCAATTTGGGCTGATCATATGGGCATGTAAAAAGTCGGTCCTGCGCCTATACTCTCTCCAGCCGTGTCGGTTATCCGTCCCATCGGACTTTGAGAATATAAAGGTACAGGGAGCCACTAAAACCCAATCACCAAAGGACCAATCTTGACGGACAGTCTTGGATGACAAACCAACGGTTGCTCCTTTGCAGTGACCGTCTTTGTCATCAAAGACATTGGTACCCGCGGCCCCGGCTACAGCGACATGATAAAGGAGCAACCGTTGGTTTTTGGCGACCCCAGCGCGACGTGGCCTTCGCAAACAGCACGGCACCTTCTCTTGAGCCCATCTCCGGGTGGCGGGCAACCCACTCTTTCCCTTTGTCAAGGTATCAATAACACTTAAGCAATGCAAACAGCTGATCTTAAAAGTCAGAGGCGGTCGTATCAGTTTATCAATTTATTGTCGCCTTGTTATACTTCGCCTCATAATTCTGCGTACTTTTTAATATTCTTACATGAACATGGTCTCGTAAAACAAAATAAAATTATTTAAAGTTTTGGATTAGAATACAAGAAGACTGAATAGATTGGGGTATCAGACAGGATATTATAGCCAAAAGTTACGATTTAATGAATATTTTACTAACCTAATAGATATCTAATGCCTTGCATTATTCTAATCACTAAAGTATCATTAAATATCTTGCATTAATCAAAGCGATAAAATAAGTCTCAGTTTAACAGAGTAGAGAGCGGAATCACGAAATTTCGTCAATTGAAGCCATTGTAAATAAATATGCCTTCCTAAAAGAAATTGCTAATTGAACTTGCCTTATTTTGGAGGTCTAAATAGAATAACGTATCAAGATTGTCAATACATATAATGCATGTCGTTAACACGTATTTCATTAAATAATTAAAGGAAATTTATTTCATGATTATAAGTTTAAATACTGAATAGTAATAGAGAATTTATGCATACTTTATGAGTGTTGTCTAGAAAGTGAGTGCTGTACTGTGGTGAATCTCATTGTAATTAATTTTTGGGACCTAAATCGACATCAGCAAACCTGCCATTCCAAGTGATTATATTGTCAGTGTGTACTGAATATCAAAATGAATGAAATAATGTTGTACATGTACATTGTACTAGATTTCGCTATACTGAGTTTAGTAAGAAAATTGAATTAAGTTAGGGAAAGACTTTCACTCGTACTAATTCAAGGCAATAAACACAATATTCGTTAACTGTAAAACTAAACAATAACCCAATTAACTCACAATTTTCATTTTGCTCGCTAAATTAGAATTAGAAATTCAATCATAAAAAAAGGAGAAAGGAACTAAATCCGGGTTAACGGTGGAATACGAATTGAAGCATTGAGGTGATCTTTCACGTGCTAATGCAACACCTTAAAGTCAATATTAAAAAGCAAAAATATTGCCCAGTAATAGATTCCGTCGTTTGAAACGACACCTTAATAAGTACACACGAAAAAGCACTTGGACCCGTTTTGGTCCCCTCATCCAACCGCAACCCGAAAGGGTCTCTGCGAAATATTAATATAGCTCGGTCCAATATTACAACCCCTTGTATTGACAACAAATATTAAGGTGGTATATCAAATTTCGCCCTCTGGTCTGTTTAAGACAACTTTCAGTCGAATCATTCAATATTGGGTTCTAATTTCATATATTGATGCAATAAAATAAATTACCGAATGATTTCACTTTGGTTGAATTTTGACAACATTAATGGTGAAATAATAGCAGGAAGGTATGTTAAAATTTCGTATTTGACGTAATGAAAGAAAAACGGTTCAATTTTCAATACCTCAGTTTCAGCTTGCGCTATCAAATGTTTCTTCTGGATATTTCTTTTTAAATAGAAATCTCCACCCGCAAAAAGTTTGTCGTAATTATAATGTAACATTTTTTTCACCATGGACTGTCTTTTAGTTTTTATGGTTTAAAAATAATTTTGGCTTTAGGCTGTAATATATATAGGCATAATCTTAGTGAAATTAATTCTAGGTTTTGTTAAGGAAAAATCAAATATTTAATTTTAAATCCGGTAATTAAAATCTGAATGCACCACATCTGCTAATATCTTTAACGTTTACAAAACTAAGTATTAAAAATGTGAAAACTTGCTCAAGTATCTTATACTTTATCAATTACTTATACTTTTATCTTGGAGTTTCTAAAGCAAATTTAATAACTCCGGTCGCGGTATTCATAGATTTAGGCTGGCATTATACCATTTTAAAAGCGAAATATAGCTCTATATAGCTTTACAAAAATTATAATAACATAGTATTTTGATAAAAATAACTTGTGTTGTAAACAAATTAAAATTATTTTTAAGAGCCTTTTAAAAGAATAGAATATATAAATGAAATTATGATCTATTTCAATAAAAAATGTAATTAATATGTAGTAAAAGGCTTACTGCTTCGCAGAAAGTGTAATCTATGTATGAGAATATTAAAAATTAAGAGTATAACAGGCAATAAGCATTCTCGATAACATGCTTCAATAACCGTTTGCAGTAAAAAGCTATACCGAAAGTTCGCCTCATAAGCTTTAACTTTTTAAGTATTGAAGCAATGCTCGCAACTCGGAAAGTTTAGTAGGCACTTCGATTCTAATATATATTATACGGTCATACAACATAGCAAGTTTTGTTTACCTATGAATTTTATATGTGTGACATATTTTTTTACATGCTACTACTGGTCGTGTTTAGAAAGAATTAAACCTCTTCACCAATGAATTAAGTCCTTGTTTACTTTAACGAGTGCAAAATATCAATCATCATCAATTCTTAACTTAAAAATACATAATTTTTTAATACGTCCTACAGAAACTCTCATCGTTATACCCTGTATAAAATTATAAATGTAAATAGTAACGCAACCACGTTATTATCGTTATTAATTAAATCCTTTGTAAATTTCAAACATTTAAAATCGTTTTATAAGCTAAATGTGGCACGCAACACGTTAATTAGTGGACCTCCAGCATAATGATTAGTTCCACCCACGATGCGAACTTGAGCAAAGCATAATATTGTACCAGATTATGCAAAGTACATAATATTTTCACGCGCTCGATTAAGTTTCTTGTTTTGTTTACAAGTATAAATGTTTAAATTATTTAGTTAAAATACTTTGGAATAGTTACTCGCGCAGTTGTGCATTTTGACACTGCAGTAACTTTGTTTATTTGCGATCTGATTATTTAATACGTGTAGTGAAAACTCAAGAAAATTCAAAGTGTATCTGTTTGCAAACAAAATAGGTCACCGTGATAACATATTCTACACAAGCTATAAATAACTAGAGAGATTCAAGACAAACAAAATTTATGTAATTAAACATCTCTATTTGATGTAAATTCGTCCCGAGAGAAAACGACAACGAGTCTTCTGTCTCATGATAAGGGTACGTAGACACCGAATGTGATATCTAAAGCTGAGCAATGTAAGGAAACCCACGAATGACTTATATTAACTTATTTCAGCGACTAATTAAGATGATATTTCTGTTACATTTGAGTAAAATTTTTGCCTTAATAGTTTTTTTAATTTTTTATTTCTTTGAGTAAGTAAATCTGAAATAATTACTTATTTGTAAAACTAAAGACTTCGTCGAACGCAATTTATGACAATAATTTACTTAGCGATTATAAGAAATCCATGAATTAATGTAGATTAAAACTAAAAATATATGAGTAATTTTTTATCATAACCAAAGAAAGAACACAATGAAGATACAAAAAGAAACGAAAGTTTATGATTAATGAATACGTTTGTCATAATCTTAAAGTTCTTGATTGAATTCTAGCTACCACTAGTTCATGTAAAGAATTAATGGAACAGTCGTTAAAAAAACATAAATAAAACGAGGAACGGAGTATTAATCCATATTCAAATACGTTTTCACTCCAAGATAAATGCGGCAGTGTATTAATCACGGTCACGGTCCTCTTGACGATATTAAAGAGCCTCAATAAAACAAACGAATATAATACATACTAAAGCGTTTATGAAGTTTTCAGTTTATATTTCAAGTGGAGTTTATAACAAAACCAATAACTGCATAAGTAAGTAAAGTGCTCGGGAAACTTCCTTTCTCAATATTTACTTTAGCCCACATCATGTTGATCGCTTGTTGTGGCATTTAAATATAAAGCGAAACTAATTAAACTTTAATGATGTTTGTGTAGATTTTGCTTCGACGTACATAAAATATTGGCTACTTACGTTTTATTATATTATTATTCTTTAAAAATGTATAATAGTTCTATGTGTATCAACTTTATTACTATAATAAAGGAAATAAATATTAATTATGTCCAGCTTTTGAATGAATACATTTGTCTCCATACACAGATCGTATTTAATTCTTATTGCGAGTAATTTACACTTGTATGAAAATTCGAAAATAGACTTAATCGCCTTGCCTCCTTAATGCATGGAAATTGATTCGGTAGAACACACTTATGTATAATAAAACATCTTTTCAGCGAATAGTATCATATTTATTGTATATCAATAAAATTACCGAAGAAAAAAAGTCTAAATTTATTGTTAAATTTTGCTTACTCAATAATTATTTATTTACGGTTCTTTCAAACCGGAAGTAGCTATCACTTAGCCGCCATTTGGAAATGGCACTATGGTTATAGTTCCTCAAGTAATTTGAAAAAAATAATACAAATCTGTACCTTTTTAATAAAAAAACCTGTTGATTCATATACTACAAAACAAAACGCGATAAAATCCGTAAAGTCTTTTATTAAATAAACTGTTCATTATCAATTTGGGATTATTTGCCTTTAGTTTAAGTAATTTGAAATCAATAACGGGTTTTTTATATTAACTCCTTAAAAGAAATGACCACAAATAACTAAAATTAACGAATAAGGAAGCATTAAACTTATTTTTTTACGAAAAGTAAGATTGATTATAATTAAAAACCCATATCTTTCTAAACTGACAATCTATATATTAAGTATTTCTGATATACCTGATAAATTTATTTTAGGCAGATGTAATTGGAAAATGGCTCTGATAAAACACGTAATATACGTTTGTTGTTGATGAAACACGCAGTTAATTGATTTTATTGCTATAATCTCAATTAATTTGTTTTGATTGTCAATACATAACGTGCCACAGGTATGTTATTAGTTGCAATAAATATTATATGTAATAAAGAATCGATACACCGTTCGTTACTGTATAATATATTTATTTTCATTGCTTTAAAAGCGAATGACTATTTATTTTGGCCATTGATATTTAGTTGTAGTTAAACAAGAAACTCACAAAAGCGGCGATAGTGACTAATTTTCATTTTGCGTGTAGAGTTTGATTGTGAAGCGCTTTGTTCCTACCCAGAATGAAATTGGGACTGCATTGTCACCTACAATAAACATTATATTCTTGAGACACTTTTAGACAAAACAGAAGAACGGTTTATTTAATAGCTGCACAAATAAGTATTTCTTTAAACGTGCATCTCCTTTTTTGCTACGAATAAACAAAATCATTATAAGGTTAAAGTAATTGAATGATGTTTATCGTAATAAGGTATCATAAATAGATACCTTAAAAGTCCGCAGACAATGATCAGTAAAATGTTCTATAGTAATTGTGTGCGAACATGCTGCTCAAGTAATAACCGTATAAATCCCATCATAAATAAAGGTTCATAAGTAATCAAATCATAAGCTTAGTTTCACTTAATCTGAATAGCTCTTTTTATTTATAGTGCGTAGCATACATAAATAACATGTAACAAATATGCTTATGATACAAATCCATCGGAAAAAATTCCAAAACTAGACATAGTGTTAATATTAGAATTCAGGTTTTTTTTTGTGATATTTAAATTTGACCACGTGATTTTATATACATATACGTATTTGAAAAGCCATATGTAAATCGCCAATTAAATTGTTATGAAAGAAACGTACAATTGTTGATATATATACTCTTTGTCGTTGTAGAATTCCAATTAAACTTTGAACCATAAAGGGTTTCATCACACGTCAAGGGTCAATCACGGTCCACTTTTCCTAGGTTTCGAGTACTATTGTTAATTTTTGTCTGCGAACCTTGTCGGGAGCTGTATTATGTTTGGAAACCTTCAAGAGAAAATTCAATATCCTTTTCAAAACTATTGTTGATCTTTTGGCGACTACATCTTTATGTTGCTCCGATCTGTAAAGAAAAGTTTGTTTGTTACGATAAACGAAAGAAAGAGAGGTAAGGTTTACTTGTATTGACATTTATAAAATGTTTGCTAAACCAATACGGCAGTTGGTTTAAACATTAATCTTACACAACAATTTGTGTTGCAATTGTTTTCTCTTGATACAAAAAATTTAAAGCCATAAAAAGTTATTCTTAACGCATAGAGTTGACATTTACTAATAACAACGATGTATGTCACATCTTTGTTGCTATAGGTTGCTCGTTTACATTTATTTTATACTCTAGTAGGGTATCATATTTCGTTGTAGAAGTTAGGCAAAATGTTTATGCATAAATGTCGTATGTATATGTAGAAAGTAAGATCCGTTTGTAATGAGCATGTTACCTCATAGTAGTTCTATTAGTTTTGCGTAAAATCTGTTATTAAAAATGTTCTAGTATTGGTATAAAGACAAAATAAAGTTATTTGCCTTAATTATAGATATTTCAATGTATTTGTTTAAATTTATACTATGGAAAAAATTTTAGATTTTGGTAAAAAAAATAAATTCATACAAACCTTCCTCGTAACTAAGAGCAGTGAGATAAATATATTATCTTTGATCTGAACTCCGCAACACTCAAGATCATTTAAGCAAAAGAAATGCCCTCCATATTTCGAAACATCAAAAAGATCTAAGATCACTCAAATTTACTTTGAGTAACAACATAATTTAAAACATGAACGTAAAGATGACAAGTAATATGTTTAAGTAAATTTAAAGGAATTATTTACACTTTCCACTTGTCATGTTTCTTTTACACGTTCTCATTGTATAACATTCAGAATATCTATTTATATTAATAAGAAACACACTTACCGTAACCGTAACAAACACGTTACTGTAACTAGTTACCGGTATAAGTGTGTTACTCCTATTAATTAAATAAATAAGTTTTCATACGTTTTTTGCTACGTTAAAATTGAAGAAATTAATTAGTAAGCCATTCATTGAAATTGAAAAACACCTACGTCCAGCAGTGGCTACTGATGATGATGATATTGCTATTAATTAATGCTATTTTTGTAATATTTATAATCAGAAAAGTTAAACAATTTAGCTTTTATTTAGGCTTCCCTAACGTATATAATTGATAAAACATTTTTCATTACTAGTATTTTTTTCTACTAGCTGAGATAAATCTCAAAGCTTTAATATAATTTTATTACTAATTTAACGCGTATATAAGGAAAAATGCACTTCATGTACGTACACCGGTAAGAGATGAGCGTAGTTTATTGATGACTCGTCCTGTTAATGGCTATTTAAAGAAAAGCAAAATAAGCTTAAATATAAATTTAGGCGTCCTTCCTATATTTTCTTTATATTTTAATTTGGCTGGCCAACAGCAGAATGTCTTGTCTTTGTGACATTATCGTTTGTTGTCGCAATTTTCCATATATTTCATTGAATACACCCAGTATTCAAGACCAGTTTAATTTTCGTTAAATATTTTTAATTATATTAAAAGATTGGTATCATAGAAATGTGTACAATTTAATACGATTAGCAAGATGACATAATCAGGCTTATCAAGCTTTAAAACATATTCCGTACTCTGCAGTGATATGCAACATAATATATATAAGCTAATGAAGATGCGGTACTATACTAAAGTATTTCCTTCATAGATTTTTAATTATAAATTAAAATAATTAAGAAATTGTAAATCATATCATAGTATGGTGAATAGCAGGTTTTATAAACGAATTGTAAGGAACTCAGTATCCGGAAGAGAAAGCTCAGTTGGCATTATTAAGGGTTGACCCTATTACAATAAGGCGTATATGTATATGAAGTTTTGGGCTTTTCCAATCAATGTCACCCTATTGAGGATAGGACGATCCTTCAGTATTATGTACAAGAATTGTCAAAGATAAATAAAACAGGATATTAGATTTATCACATACTTTTAAAAAGAAAAAAGTTTTAATCATTTATGGTGAGAGAATGGTTAAGGTACATATATGTTTTGTTTCTCAGACTTATTTTGTTTCTATTTATTTTCTTGTACGTCTTGTACATAAAAGTTCCAGTCAACACAGTTAAATAAACGGAATGGGTGCAAATCACAACATCATATCTAATCGATACGAGGCCCGTCGATGTATGGACGTTATAGTCACTTAATAATTTCGTTAAACTCCTAATTTAAGGATTAAAATAATGAATAATCACATCGTTACAAATCAAACTGAAAATAATACCAGAACTAATCCTATTATCTGTCCGGTTTTCAAAATATTATTCTGGCAAACATTTTGATAAATGTAAACGCAATCAGTACAAAGCTACAATGTTTTTATATGAATTAATTAGCTTCATAATGGATGAAGCTAAACTTGCAATGTTCCGGTTTACGGACACTCACTAGTAGGTGCTGAGTAGACGTCGTCACTATGTTTCTATATTTTAAGGTAGTCAAAACTATTGCTATTTAAACTTTATGATATTTATAAGATATGCTATATAAAAAGTAATGATAATAACAAATAGCGTACAGTGCAGTAAATTGTGTTAATAAAAATTATGCAATATTTTCTGCTATTAAATGTCAAAGGTAACGTTTAATTGTTACTGTCGAATGAAATTTTTGATTTCTTCAGCATTGTCGTATGTTTGTTCACTGTCAAAGAAACGAATTATTCTACTAACCATTTTTGTTGCTATAGTTACAATAAATTTAGTTATTAATCTAAATCTGAAAATAATGTGTATCAGAAAATATATTTCAAGTTGTATTTTTTACAATAGGGCCTTGGGAGAAATTTAATATTCAATTTTAAGGACGAAGGCTGATGTCATGCCATTGTCAAATTATAATGACTGTTAGGATTAAATTTTCGTTACAAATTGAAAATGTCAGTAGCCTGAAGGGTACAAAATCGTGGCTTATATAAATTTAATGAAATATTATTTAAAATATGATTCTATAAATTTATGGTTTAGTTACTTATCTTATCACCAAAACAAAACAAATAATTATTTACGTACGCTAATTATGTTGGGTATAGAATAAATTCTAAATCTAATTGCACTTAAAATAGGTAAACTATTACAGACATAATACTGAAGGGTTTGCTTTTCCTCACACTATATAAACCGAGAAGTTCCAAAACTTTAAATAAGAGGCTCTTAATAACGCCGACGGAGACTTCTCTATCGTTTACTGAATTTGTTAAAATCTATTGATACCACGTGCTTTCTGTGATGTGATCGTCGTACATTTAGTTTTGCAGTATGTTTTTAATAATACTTATTTGCAGTTTTATAAAATTATGCATTCGCAGTAAGTTTTTTTATAATAAGACTTTAACAGGCAAGTAACAAACCTAAACCTATTTTAAGTTTGCTTGCCTTTGATTTATTTTTAACCTTATCGTTAGAACTGCTACACTTTATAAAAGTAATCTGAACGGTGAA
Organism: Lamproptera curius; assembly: GCA_029286875.1. Taxonomy (NCBI): domain Eukaryota; kingdom Metazoa; phylum Arthropoda; class Insecta; order Lepidoptera; family Papilionidae; genus Lamproptera; species Lamproptera curius. The sequence goes on from JAGSMT010000114.1 coordinate 657,309, forward strand.
ATGGTCAAAGCGTCTTTAATAAAACGTTTCCGACCTGTAAGTATTTCCTAAAAAAAATCCACCACAAAATTAGTATATTTTATTGGGAAGTATTTAAAATTAGTAGCTAGGTATTTGCCTCCATTAAAATGTTATTGCTTACAATTTAAAATATCTTTATTCAACATACAAGCATTACACTTACTTATTAAATGTCAACAATGCTACCACCACGTTATTATATCTGCAGTGGCTTTAATAATGCATAAATAAGGATACTATTTTTATTTTATCATTCCATGTAATAAATTTAGTTTTCCCCGTCATAGTAGTACGTAAAAAGAACGTAATTTTACGTTGATATGATTGAGCCAAGTACACAGCCCTGCTCTCCGTATTTATAGAACGGGATCAATGCTGAGCTCGGAAGCAAAGTTCAAGGTTTTACATTCATAATATTTATTTACCTGAACGTTTTTTTATGTTTGCATTAACAGCACATGGCTTAAAAGGCAATAAATAAAAACGTGTAAGTAAAAAAAATTTCAAATCAATTAATAAAATACATTTTTTTCGCGACAGTCAATATTTAATTAAAATTTAACCTGCGTCGTAATATACCTTCTCATATAAGATAGGCCGCTTATATGTATGTTTTGCCGCGTTTAAGAAGACAGAGCGTTGGTCGACCACCGGCCAGGTGGGATGCCGATCTCCGCGAACAGCTGGTTCAAGTTGAGAGCGAGTAGCAAGGATCGGTTATTTTGACGTTTATTGAAAAAGGCCTACGTCCAGCAGTGGACGGATAAACGGATAAGCCTATGAAATGTAGCTTGATGACAACATGATACGTCTTTTATATGACTAAGATAGATATCTAATTTTGAGTGAGATATATAATTAATAAGTGACGAAAATTAACTATGTTTATGAGTGAACCAAATAAGCAAATCCTCTACCAAATGCTCTCGTTTGTTTTAAAAGTATAGAATTTGTTACCCTAAAATCTCGATTCCGAAGCTTCAGGAAAGTCATTAATGAAAGTAAAAAAGTTAAACTTTGATGATTCGATGAATAATTTAGTTCTTAACAGTTGTTCGGTAAAATAACATTGTCGAAAAGTAAAACTTAACTTATTTTATTCAGTTATCAATATTTAACGAGAATTGAATCCTTGTTTTATGATATCTTGGCAATGGCAATCCAAATAAGAATTTTTAATAAATCATAGTGTCATCGCTTTTATTTATTTAATGACATTTGTAAAATAATATGTTTCCTATGGTTGGTAATGAATTTTACAAGTTAAAACTAATTTGACGTCATCAGTATTCTTAATTAGAATACAAACCACATACATAACAAAAAATCAAAAATAACACGTATTTATGGATTTACTACAATATAAAAAGAACTTTTATTTATAAAAGCATTCCCTATCTATTCCTATTTAAAGGAAAATACGAAATAAAAGACCGGTGAGGGATGAGTATAATTCTTTCATAATCAATAAGTAGATAAGTATCTAGAATTAATATGCAACTGATTTATATCATAAAATAATGAAACAATAATCTGTACTTGTATATTCCTTATTATGTTATTTTATTATTCATGACTTCCGCGTCCGTGTTTACATTTTTTAAATTCTTTAAATGAAAAACTCTGCTTCTAAATATTCAAACGTTCATTAAAAAATAATGCGTCCGTGATTTGTGATAAAATATTTGAAAAAACTATTTTTCATTATTATTATTTATATTTTCAATGCACACAAGATTGTTTGTTTCAAATTTGAAGCCTCAAAATTTCTTCTGCACAGTAAAAATCAAAACTCAATTTTATTCCCTTTTAGTTCAACATTACAAAATTATGAAAAAAATTAATTGTTGTGTCTTGGGAAAGGAGTAGAACAGTGATGATATTGAATAGATACTAGAATACTACTCTAAAATGCATATCACTATAAAGACATGGAAATCAAATGCAAGCTAAAAGTTATTCTGATAATGTTTTGGTGAATGGAAAAATAATTACACAGCACATCAATCAGTCTCACGATTCAACTTTGGCTACTTAAAAAGGGTAGAGCAGTATGCCCACCATTTTGTTTTCCAAACGCTACAGGACTCATTCATAAGTAGCTTTTTTCAACCTATTTGGAGAAGTTTTTGCTTGTCTGAACTTTTTCCGTGATAGCAAATAACCGCTTGTATTAACCCTAACCGAAACCGTGTCTGACACAGCACTAATACACATTCAATTGTGGGCCAGCATTTAAAATAATCTCATTTTGGCAATAATTGTACATTCAGAATAAATGTTGTGAAATTCAATTAGTATTAATAAGTAGTCGAATCAATTACTTATTAATACTAATAGAAGATTGACGATAGTGAGGCCGTCTGTAAATATTTACCATAAATCAACGTAAAATTAACATGCTCTCTGATTTATAGCTTAAATTTTTTAAACAGAGTGCTAAAACGAACAGATTCAATGCGTATTCGACGCCACTTTTAGAAGTGTGGAATGTTACGTTAAGTGTGATCGTTTCGTCTTTAAAGTAGAATTCTATAAAGAGAAGATATTTATTTATTTTATAGTTTCAACAACCTGTTAAAGACATCGTGCTGGTTTGTAAAATCGTTTAAGTCTTACACTTTATACTTAATAGAAACAGGCACCGAACGCTATCTCTTTGATGTATCTTGTAACACAATTTAGAAATTGAAGCTCAGAGAAATTTTCAACAACTTAATTAAGCCGATCCAAAATCGTTTCATTTCTCAGATATCCTAAACGTATTACATACTAAACGTATTTTAATAACCATATCGGCGTTTAATAATTCTGCCGGTTAAGTTATGAGAAAGTATTGATTATTATTAAAGGGATGTTGTAAGCAAATAAGTTTGTATATAAATTAATTTAATTCAAATTTAAATACAAATAAAATAAAATACGGTACCTTCATATTGTAAGTTTGGTCAAGTGAAAAATTTACGTTATAACAATAGTCTCAGCAATCAGGTATATTCAAAGCTTATTTAAGATAATTTAGCATAAGCTCACATAAAAGTCAGTAGACTGTAAAAATCTTCATTCTTTGTACTTAAAACGTGTATAGAAGCATTACACTTAGTTATTAGACATCAAAATGACGTTTTGATGAAATAAAAATCTCAGAAGATGTTATAGATTTAAAATGCGGCGGCAAAAATAGCAGGGCAGTTACACGCAGAGAGTTGTTAACAATTTATTTTACGTAAAATATTTATATGTTGCTAGAAGTCAGTCATTTTTTTTAAGTTTCACCTATTTTTATCGTGTTACACTTATTTACATTTCTTATATTTTGCTTTATTGTTCAAAAAACTTTATCCTGATAAAATACTTTTACTTTTTTTTTCACTTGTAAAATTTTTCCTTCTGTATTATAATATTATAAACTGTTTTACTAAGCCGAAGACAAATAAGATTTGAAATAATCCTTTCAGACGGTCCGCTTCCTTCTCAACTCTTACCACTCTTTCTTTACCCGAAACAAAGGGAGTATAACGCCAATGAATTAGGAGTTATAATATTTAAATGTCAACTATAACTAGAAACAGAAACAAAATTATTTGTGAAGGCGAATAAAAAGTCATTAAAAATTGATATGCCATCCGTAAAAAGTTGACGTAAAAGTTTTTCTATTTATATTCCGGTAACATTTACAAAGTTCATATAAGTTTAAATATTCAGAATCGGAAAACGTTTGAACGAATTCTTAACTTAAAAATCCTGATTGAAGTCTATTTGCCGATTTTTTATTTAGCTAACCGAAATAATATAAATTGCTAGATTAATACAGAATTTGTTTTGCAAAAATATTGTGTTTTATTCGTAAATTTATCTATACATTTATTCGTAAAGTATTTAATCTAAAAAACCGTCGAAATCGTTCAAATAAACTAAAAGATATATAAATAAGTTTATAGACTTCTAATTAAACATTTTCGGCGGTATGTGTGCGTTTAGGTAAAACCGCAATTCTGTGTCTTTGGCGATCAAAGTAGGAGCCTTAATTCAGTGTCCCTTACAATATTTGATCAGTGGCCAGACATCGCTTTTATCTATCAGTCTTGCTCTATACACTAAGTAAAAATATTTCTACTATTGTAATAGTTGCTCAAACTGTATTTTTTATTTTAGTGTATTAATATTCAGTATGTAAAATCAGGACAAGTTTAAACTATGATTTTGATTCGAAACATCAGTCAGCGGTAATAAATTTATACCTGTAAAACTTAAGGTAAGAATCATTAACAAATAAAAGTTGCATTAAATTTGTGTTTAGAAAACCTTTAAAAAATTAGCTGTACTTAAAAAACTTTTACCTTAATTTTTCTATAAAATATTTACAAATTTTCTTTTGTCGGCAGTCTATTTTCGCTTGGAAATCGTCCTGACAGTAATAGAAAATAAGAAATTTTTCAACACCTGCGATTTTAACACCTGAAATTTTTCAACATCCATAAGGATTCCATTAGCCTTCTAATACAGTTGCGACCCATGACTCTCCTACAGTTGACTTCGAAAATAGAAAAAATTATGCGTCTCTCAGAAGCCTGTACTTCGATGCTTTACTGTATTACTAAGAATCGATTTATATGTGTTTCATTTTGACGTTCCGTATTCGATTAAAAATGAAGAGAAAGTCGATTATGAAACTAATTCGAAGTTTGATTACAGTTGTATACTTTCAATGGGTGTCAAATTATTACACCATGTTTGTAGAAATTCTATTCAACATTAACTTTTCTGCTTCTTTTGTTTCTTTGTATTCAATACATGTAATATAAAAAAATGCTTTATTTATTGTTTCAATAACCTCCGTAACGTATAATTATAATATTGTTTTTTTTTCGTGGGTAGGTGACAAAAAATATAGACGTCTTTCGTAACAGCTCTTAAATTTTATATTTAAATTAATTAGGTATACAGTGAATTCATTATTAATTCTAGTGAAAATTGATTAGTAATTAGTAATTTACCTGACTGTTGCTGTTACTGTAACATAGATTGTTTTATATCACCACCTGTCAGCTTAACACAATTACGCTTATTACCACTTTATAAAGCACAATGCCTAATTTGTCAGAATTCATGTCCTTAGCAGAAATTGGAGGAGAGTACCTCCAAGAGATTCGATGATCTTCATTGTCAGATATCGAATGCCTCCTCATCGAAGGACACTGTGGCCAAGATCGGCGAGTAACCGCGGAACTTCCGGGAAATATTTTTTGGAGTTTTAAGTCTTCCACGTCAGCAAATTAAAGAGTGTTCGAAGCAGGTTGATGATCTGGAAACTTGGAATCGAAGAAACGCGCTTATAGTGTCTGGTTTGCCTGAACGTGAAGATGAAGATTGTTTATAAGCTATTTTAAAGTTATTTAATTCCAAGCTAGGCCTAAATGAGATCTCCAAGTCATCCATTAAAGTGTGCCACAGAAATTGCCTAATAAACAAATAAATCGGCCCATTCTTGTAAGGTTCACTAATATGATACAAAGATAGTCGTCTGGAAGTGTAAGACAAAATTGAAGGGTTCCGCATTATCTCTAAAGGAGTTCTTAACGCTTGCCAGACAAGCACTATTTATGAAAACTCGCATGCATTTCGGAATGCGTTCTGTTTGGACTCTCAATGGAGTTATTGTCATCCGCACACCAGATTCCACAACATGTAAGATTTCGACTGAAGATGAACTAACCAGTTTAATCACAAAGTTTCCCAAAACTTCTAAGGTATAAGGTGACTGTGAACTGTAAAAAAAACGATTATTTACATTCCTTAAGCTCATCTAACCAGTCTTAATGTATTTTCTTTTTCCTTATTTTCTTGTCCATGTTTCATCTTCAAATTCAAAAACATATTGATATGAGACATAAACTTAATTAGTTTCTAAATATTAAAAGTTTTTCTTACATAATTATTTTGATTGCTTTTTTTTAATACTTACATATGGTCCTACGCGACTGATTACGTAATAGTTTTTAAATGTTGTTAGTAATTATGTTTAACATTTTATTTCACGTTTTCCTGAGCGCAATGTGAGTTTTCTTTGTTTTAATGCTCTGAAAGGATAAACAAAAGTGTTATTTCTGTCGGTGTCAGATTTTTTTTTCTATTGGCATGTTGTTGTAACACTATTCTGACAGCTATACGTTTCGTTCCGAAGTAGCAATTTACTTTTTATTTGCTATGTTATAACCTTTATTTTAGCTAGTTATAATTATTATTTTTTAACTATTTTTACTCTTTTATTGTTGCCGATTTTTTTAACGTTTATTTTCACATGTATCGTTAATGACATTGTCTTTTTTTTCTCTTCAGTTAATATTTAAAATAAAATACTAGGCTATGTGTTTTTGTAAGTCTATTTTAAATTAATTCATTCTATCTAGTGTTTGCTAGTCTGGTATTGTACTCAATATTTATTTTTCTTAGTAGTCCTTAGTGCTTTCTAAGTTTTTAATTGTTACGCTTGAAGCATTTTGTATTTTTTTTACCATTATTTTTGAGCTAATGTGTTTATTTTGAAAAGATTTGTGGTAGTGTACTTTTGTATTTTTTTTATGTTTCGCCGATTCATAAGCTGTCGGGAGGTGTAATGATGAATTGTAACTTTTACTTGTAGGTCTATTTTCTTATATATAAATATTTTTTTATCGATATATATATATATATACATATATATTTATAGGCATTGCCAAGGCCTAAAGACTAAGGTCTTTGACCAATGTTTATGCCAGTGATGACCTTGACACTGAGACATGGTCCCTTCACTGCCCGGCCTATGAGAAGCTCAAGTCACTCAGCGAGCTTGGAGCAGGCTAGCGTCAGTATTTCTCTCGTGATAAAGTGCTATACGCAGCCATCCGCAGAAGAACCATGGTAACCGACATAGCCCAAAATTAATAGCTGAGTGCAATGGCCAGCCATTAGCTCGAGAACCGATAACCGTTGGGAAGAAAGGTTCTCGAGTTGCAACCTCTACTGAGCCATCAGTAGTGTCGGACGACCCTACCAGATGGAGTGACGACTTGCAAATGTGCAGGAGGTCGGTGGATGCAGGTGGCCAGGATCGAACCTCTTGGCGACTTATGGGGAGGCCTTGTCAACAGTGGGCTTTGACAGGCTGAAACGGACGACGACGACGACGACGATATATTTATAATTATGTCACATGTATCAGACGATGAAAACTTTTATTCAGCTAATGAATCTGCCGCTTCTTCTAACGATGACAGTTTTATATCGCTAAGTGATTCATTGGGTGATTTTTTAAATTTGAAATTCAATACCAATCAACAAAAACAATTTAACATTTGTCGTATTAACGCACAAAGCTTACCTAGCCATTACGATGACTTTTAAGACACTTTTCAAATCGAGTTGGCTCAAACCACATCTCTCATCTTCCTTGTATTCTATCCCAGGATTTGTCTTGGTACATAACGACCGTATAGGAAGGGGAGGATGGGGTGTCGCGATATACGTGAGAAGTGATCTTCCGTATAGGGTAATTGCCTCTTCATCCTCAGATTCAGCTTCTGCTCAATTCTTTGTTCTGGAAGTTACAGTAACTGGTGCCAGGATAGTCTTGGGTGTAGTGTACTGTCCCCTTATGTTAATCACTTCTATATATATATATATATATATATATATATATATATATATATATATATATATATATATATATATATATATATATACTCATGTATATTTATAATTATGTCACATGTATCAGACGATGAAAAATTTAACATTTGTCGTATTAACGCACAAAGCTTACCTAGCCATTACGATGACTTTTATGACAATATATAATAAAATATATATATTGATTGTCAAATAAATTTCACAATTATTGTCGTACAATGCCGTGATCCCAAAGGCATTAAACTCAAGGGGGCCAAAACATTTCCCGAACCGTGACCATAGAACAGGCAGTAACACTAACGTTACCGTTAGAATGCTTGATGATGAATTCAAAATTGCTTTATTAGATGCAGTAGTTTTAGAAAAAGCAGTTTTTAGAGCGTTAAAATAACGAAATAGTTTTTTTTAATACATATGATATCTTCAATAATTATTAATTTTTAATATGATAAAATGTTTACGAAGAAATAGTGGAAAATTAAACAGCACTACATTAAATGCAGAATGGATAAGAAATGAAAAGAGTTTTTAATTTACTATAAAAAGTTGAAGGAACTAGGCGGTGGACTTTCGCAGCATCTGGTTTGTCGAAAGTGAATTCATTTCCTTACGTGTCAGGGCTTGTTTGAACAATTCTTGTTGAGTAAAGTGTATTTAAAGTCCATATGTGAATTTATAAAGTGGATGAAAGCACTGGATTATTTTGCAATCAATATATAATGTATACTGTTCGTGAAAACTTGTAAATAAAAGGAATCTTTGAAAGAATATTCAATTCATTTGAGCAACAAGGGCATGTGTTGTTCCTCTACAGCTTGAGTGGAAAACTTGCATACAGACGAGCGCTGATAATTGCGTTCCCGCTTTGCCATGCTTCTATTTGATCGTTTAATATCATTAGACGAAGTAACAACTGACACAATGTAAATACACAATTTACACAAGGAAAATATTTTCTTTAATTTACAATAACTTAGCATAAATGTCCTTGGTATTCTGCAGGTAGCTTGTACAAAATATATCAATTGCATGCATTGATGAAGTAACTGTATCGAAGGTAGTTCTAACAGAACTAAACTCAAGATCTTATGATTATCTGAAAAGTAGATTTAGGGCTGAAGTAGGACGGTATGCTTACTGGATAATAAGAGTGTTTTTTTTTATATTTTAAACCTTCGAACCAAATAACAAGCAAAATACTGTTAAATTGTATACTTACAGTTTCTTTCTTGTCACATAAATTAATGGTGATTATTATAACACATGTAAAAGGTGATACGGCTTACATGTGTTGCAAACTTTGTGTTTCAGACATAAAGAATACCAATATTACGCCGTGAATTTGCATACAAATGGTTTTTAGGCATACGCAGGCAGACGAGCAGTCGGACCGCCTGATGGGAAGTGGTCACCGACGCACATAGACATTGGCAATACCAGTGGTATCGCCAACGCGCTGCCTACCGTGAGTCATAAGGTGTTAAGTCTCCTTTACCCAGTAAATATTTACTGCGTATTTCCTGGGTAAAGTAAATCAGTAAAGTTCCCAGTAAAAACGCTGGATACGGTGTCCGTCAAACCGGAATACAGTAGTGATTTCACACGACTGCTTCGGCAGAAATACTCACCCAGACGGTTTCCTGTAAAAGGGGACCCACCGCCGGTCTCACTGGTTACAGGCCTCTTATTTTAACAACAACGGCCGTTTTCAAAGCGATTTGTGATCTAAAATAAATGTTAAACATTAAATGGCACATTTACACAAATTTAAAAATAAGTAAACAATTCATGCACAAGAGTTACAGTTATGATATCCTTTAAGGCATAAAATTTTATTGAACTTGCCTTGTGAGTTCGTTAATAGGGACAAATCTTGCGAGTTAAGTTTTCTAATTCACCTCGCAAGATTTGTCTTATATGTTGGATCTCAAGTGGTTCTCCACTCCCCATCGTTATATTACTATAAAGTTTTTATTGTTTACGTTACAACGTCGACAATGCAATGATATGAAACAGATCACAAGAGTCGAAACTTTACTATTTTTTAGTTTCTCTTTATTATATTTGTATCGTAAGAACAATATAGTTTAAAAAGAAATCATATCGAGATCGATACATATTTTTGAAATGTTACATTTTTTTATGTATTTTACTAAGCTATCTTTTATTTTACGGGTTTATGGTACAGAGCATTTCTGAAAAATACGTTTCTTTTATGAAATTTACAGTAAATCAAAACTTTACCAAGTTTGTTCTTTGTAATATATCCTAATTTGGCTATTAGATATGTAGAGCCATAGAACTTTGCAGTTCAAGGTACATAACGACCGTATAGGAAGGGAGGATGGGGTGTCACGATATACGTGAAGTGATCTTCCGTATAGGAGTAATTGCCTCTTCATCCTCAGATTCAGCTTCTGCTCAATTCTTTGTTCTGGAAGTTACAGTAACTGGTGCCAGGATAGTCTTGGGTGTAGTGTACTGTCCCCCTAATGTTAATCACTTCACTGATTTTGAATCAGTTCTAGAATCTTTGCATTTAGAGTATGTTAATCACGTCATCATGGGAGACTTTAACACCAACCGCCTAAGGTAGGCGGTTGGTGTTAAAGTTTGTTTCCGAACTGCCAAATTCCTACGCATTGTCAAGACTCATCACAACATCTCTAGTGAAGACACATGGCTTGATATAATGTTGATTTCAAATCCATCTAAAATTTCCTCCTACGGCCAATATCCTGCCCCAAGTTTTTCTCATCATGACCTAATTTTCCTTTGACATTATTTTTTTTATTTTCACAAAACCAAACCAAAAAAGTGCCAGGCGTTGATTGCGGGGAGCAATCGCATTTTAATGTTAAACACAACAAAACTCCCATCAATCATATTCGAAGGCGAGGCCATTCCTTTTAGTGATAGTGTGAAAAACCTAGGATTGACAATTGACTCTACCCTCAGTTGGAAACATCAAGTAGCACTTGTTTCTCAGAGAGTCACAAGTGCACTGAGATCCCTCTATCGCTTAAAAAATTTGCTTCCAATGTCAACAAAAATTACGCTCGTGCAGGCCTTGATTTTCCCTTTGATCGACTATGGTAACGTGTGCTACTTTGACCTGAATGCTGATTACTCAATAAACTCGACCAACTTCAAAATAACTACATTCGATTCGTATTCAATATTCGTAAATATGACCATGTGTCGTCCTATTGGACACAAATTCAGTGGCTGCCAATTCGACAATGTCGATCATCAAGGGCACTTACCACTCTTTTTTCCCATCTTTTTCTCATCCTTTTCTCCGACGTATTTGTCGTCTTACTTTCAATATCTCAGTGATGCTAGTCTTAGAAATCTACGTTCCACGAATAACCGCCTTCTTCTGTGTCCCGTACATCGTACCGACTTCATTCATAAATCCTTTTCAATTTTATCTATACATCTGTAGAATGCGCTACCTTTGGAAATCAGAATGGCTAACAATATCATCCAATTTAAGAAAAAATTGCGTAAATATTTAGCAAGAGGAATTGGCAAAGCTACTGACACTGTGACATATGTATATGTTTTTATAGTTATATTTGTCTACATATATATTTATTTGTGTTTATATAAATATGTGTATATATTTTTAAATATATATGTATTTATGTTTAAGTATGGATATTTATGGTTTCATTGTTAGAAAATGTATTAACCTTGTCCGACATCTAATTCTGTACCGTAGCCATGACCGTTGCTTGGTACTTGAAAGATGGGGAATTGAGAGGTTCCTTAACAAGATTTGTATTCTTCATAATAACATACCTTAATATAAACAATTAATGCTGTAATCATGGAAGTTTAACAGTGCGATACGTTTCATATAGTTTTCTTAATAAACAAAAGGGTGTCCGACGCACAAAATATATATATTGATTGTCAAATAAATTTCACAATTATTGTCGTACAATGCCGTGATCCCCAAGGCATTAAACTCAACGGGGGCGGCCAAAACATTTCCCCGAACCGTGACCATAGAACAGGCAGTAACACTAACGTTACCGTTAGAATGCTTGATGATGAATTCAAAATTGCTTTATTAGATGCAGTAGTTTTAGAAAAAACAGTTTTTAGAGCGTTAAAATAACGAAATAGATTTATTAATACATATGATATCTTCATATAATTATTATTTTTTAATATGATAAAATGGTTACGAAGAAATAGTTGAAAAATTTAAACAGCACTACATTAAATGCAGAATGGAAAAGAAATGAAAATGGTTTTTTAATTTACTAGGCGGTGGACTTTCGCAGCATCTTGTTTGTCGAAAGTGAATTCATTTCCTTACGTGTCAGGGCTTGTTTGAACAATTCTTGTTGAGTGAAGTGTATTTAAAGTCCATATGTGAATTTATACAGTGGATGAAAGCACTGGATTATTTTGCAATCAATATATAATGTATACTGTTCGTGAAAACTTGTAAATAAAAGGAATCTCTGAAAGAATATTCAATTCAATTGAGCAACAAGGGCATGAGTTGTTCCTCTACAGCTTGAGGGGAAAATTTGAATACAGACGAGCGCTGATAATTGCGTTCCCGCTATGCCATGCTCTCTATTTGATCGCTTAATATCATTAGACGAAGTAACAACTGATACAATGTAAATACACGGTACTAATGAACGGTATGCTTACTGAATAATAAGAGTGTTTTTTTATATTTCGAACCTTCTAACCAAATAACAAGCAAAATACTGTTAAATTTTATACTTACAGTTTCTTTCTTGCCACATAAATTAATGGTGATTATTATAACACATGTAAAAGGTGATACAGGCATACATGTGTTGCGAACTTTCGTGTGTTTCAGACTAAAAGAATACCAATGCTACGCCGTGAATTTGCATACAAATGGTTTTTTTATGGCATACGCCCGCAGACGAGCAGTCGGGCCGCCTGAAGTGGTCACCGACACACATAGACATTGGCAATACCAGTGGTATCGCCAACGCGCTGCCTACCGTGAGTCATAAGGTGTTAAGTCTCCTTTACCCAGTAAATATTTACAGCGTATATCCTGGGTAAAGTAAATAAGTAAAGTTCCCAGTAAAAACGCTGGATACGGTGTCCGTCAAACCGGAATACAGTAGTGTTTTCACACTACTGCTTCGCGGCAGAAATACTCACCCAGATGGTCTCCTATAAAAAGGGGACCCACCGCCGGTCTCACTGGTTACAGGCCTCTTATTTTAACAACAACGGCCGTTATCAAAACGATTTGTGATCTAAAATAAATGTAAAAAATTAAATGGCACATTTACACAAAATTAAAAATAAGTAAACAATTCATGCACAAGACTTACAGTTATGATATCTTTAAAGGCATAAAAACTTTTATTGAACTTGCCTTGTGAGTTCGTTAATATGGGACCAATATTGCGAGGTAAATTTTCTTATTCACCTCGCAAGATTTGTCTTATGTGTTGGATCTCAAGTGGTTCCCCACTCCCCATTGTTATATTACTATAAAGTTTTTATTGTTTACGTTACAACGTCGACAATGCAATGATATGAAACAGTTCACAAGAGTCGAAACTTTACTATTTTTATAGTTTGTTTTTTATAAAACATGTATCGTAAGAACAATATAGTTTCAATAGAAATCATTTCGAGATCGATATATATTTTTGAAATATTACATTTTTTTATGTATTTTACAAAGCAATCTTTTATTTTACGGGTTTATGGTACAGAGCATTTACAAAAATACGTTTCTTTTATAAAATTTACAGTAAATAAAAACTTTACCAAGTTTGTTCTTTATAATATATCCTAATTTGGCTTTTAGATATGTAGAGCCATATAACTTTGGTGCTTCAAGTCGATTTTAATACATTTAATCACGGCGTTAAATCTCCGTAAAGAATGGATCCATGAGTCTCCGAACGAGTTTTATAGGCGCTAGTTTATCTTTGGGAGACTTTGCACGTGACATACGGGATTACCTAAATATATCCGACATATTGTAGGAGGAGGAAGAGGAGCTAATTCAGAAAAGAATATTAAATAAAGTTATCAACTTATTGTAACATATTTCACGTGTGGGTAATTAATCGATATCAGTAACAAGTCAATATCGCGTCTGTTAACCCTTTTAAGTCAATTTATAAGGGTCTGACGTCTCATAACAACTGTTAAGATGGTCGGTGGCATTTACGTTCCGATCCATCCCATAGATCATATTTCTTGGCACGCTTATAAAAAATCGTCCTTTATTCCTTTAGATAATTAGGAAATACCCATGGCACGTTTGGCACAGACATTTTGCAGGATTTCATGGTCACAGGCAGATTGAGCGTTGTTCTTCTGTCAAAGGTTTTGACCCGACCACCGTCATTTCTGCTATTTTTTATTTGTTTCTTTTTACCTATACCAAGCTTGCGGTATTTTGAGATATTATGCTCAGGTTTAAGTTTTTGTTTGGATTTTTTGAGAATATTTGAATACCACAATAAAAAAAAACTCTTACAACATTTTATCACAACTACTTAATAATATTTCTTAAAAACTGTATTAACTTATAATATACCGTAAGATAATATAAAGAGTAAAGTTGGGTAGTGTCATACATTTTAAATTATGAACATTCCATATAAATTAGTTTCATTTGCAATTAGTTGTTTGGCACATTCCATTAGTTCCTGTATAGATCCTTCTAGTCATTTCCGCCTACGTTGACCTATCTATGTTAAATATCTGCCAACAGCGCAGGAGATGTTATAATGTAGACAATATAAAAAATCAGACGAAGGTACAACATTTTACAACAGTTATAAACTCACATTGCCCTAACCAACTTGGAAATAATAATAAAAAGTTGACGTTGAAGTTATTGAGTCCCTGCAGGATTCGAATCTTCGACCTCCAGATTCTAAAGCTCAAGCCTTACAAAATAAGTGAATTGCGCACTAATAAACCCTAAAAATTAGTAAAATATTGAACTAAAAAGAAGGATTTATTTATATAGCTATGAAAATTAAAAATTTAATTATTAAGGTAAATATGTACATTAGGGTTCACTTCTTGAACCCTAATGTACTTGACTCGACTTACCAACTCAGGTTAACATACTTGGCACTTAACTTTGTTAACTGTAACTTGTAGGATATAGGATAATAGCATACACTATTACCGAATAAACTTATTTTAAGACTAAAATGAATCCGAAAAATATATATGTGTAAACTGTACCAAATAACGTCAATGGTCCGCTTGCTGTCATAAGACTCTGGTGTTGCTTATTCCATTGCTGTATTCTATCAATATTAAAATAAATCACAAATCATGGTGGACTTATTTTTCCTGACAGCCCTACAAGAACAAATATAGAACTTTTCCTATGTAATAAGATAAAATGTAACCTAAGATGTCAAACAGAAAAATATTCAAACATTGCAGTCGTTTTGTTATAGTTATAAATATTTGTGATCTTTTCTTTCATAAGCGGAAAGTAGACAAAATTTCATTTATATTAAATTTGCTCTTCACATCGTCGGACTCAGTACGTGAGTGTGTATTTTACTAAACGCTCAAATGATGAAAATAATGAGAAGAAGGTATATATTTTGTTTCGTTGTTCCAACAATTAAAACCAAAAATATTAAAATGTTGACTTTTCATACAAGGATCCGACTAACTTTTGCACCCTAGTTCCTCTGCACTCAAATATGTAGTAATTTATTTAAAATATTAAGCTAAAACTTTACGTCACATACTTTCCTAATCGTCTAGTGTGGCAGAATGATGCAACAGATTCTCAACGTTCGTCCTGACCTCATCTTGATAGAGAAATTGATACAAGTGACGGATAATCGCATCGTGAAAGTCTTAATTGGCGATTGACAGGGTTTATAACCTATCAATCCCTGCAAAACGTCAAGTGGTGGACGAGTACTCATAAAGTTTGGGTGCCTGTGTTTAAGTCAATAAATGTTTATATTCTTCCCAATACATCTATTCAACAATTAAATATATTAAGTTATATATTATTAAATGTATAAATTTTGCTAACAGTGGCCTTGTCGTTTGGTGTTCCATTAGAGGGTTAATAATAGTTTTACATGACATCACCATATATTAGTAGTTCGGAGTGACTGAAAGAAGTACCGAAGTTTTTTTAACGACTTCCCAAAAGAAGGAGGTAGTCCATTCAAAGCCTAAATTTTAGACCAACTTCCCAAAAGAAGGAGGTACACAATGCGTAGCGTAACTTATCTTTATAAATGTTAATTTGCTCCGCTCCTGGTGCTCCGATTTTGTTCATTCTTTTTTTATATGATAGGTGTTACATGTTATTTGGTCAGATTTTATTCAATTATTATGTCAGAAGTAGTTTAATAGATATTTGAGAGATAATAAAACATAGCATCAAAAACCACAATCTCGTGTGACAATTTTTTTTTGCAAACGTTGTTGAAACCGTAAAAGGCAATTACTTTTATGTAAACTTATACTATATATCCTCAAACAAACTTTGGATATATGCTCTATTGCAAATTTTAACAATGTTTTGCATTGTAATGGTTATTGTGGATTATTCTTAAAGTAGACTATTTCAAGAAGTACAAAATTATAACATAATTTAGGTCAATCTCTTAAGATTGACCCTGCGTTTGCAATTTACGATCGGAGAATTTTTGACGCCGTAATTTTCCTAAATATCTATTAATTATTACAAAATTATTAAAACGGGACCAAATGAAAATAATACCTATTGCTTAACAAAAGAATAAACAAAACCAGAGCATTAGGAACAGGGCAATGAGGTAACATATAAAAAAACCTTCTTTTGGGAAGTCGGTCAATAAATTTATACTGATTAAAAAGAAAAGCTTATACACTTTTCTTTTTCGCGTTAAACTTAACAATGACATTCCTTTAACTTTATCGTTTCATAAGAGAATAATAAAAGGCTTTAACAGTTGTGAAAACGTTTTCAACCCCTTCACTGTTGCTTAAACATTTAAGCTTTACGTTTCTATTAATTCCATTGGAATGAACGTTACGCAGAAACATTTATTAAATTATTTAGTGCTTGAAATTTTTATCGTATTAAAATTACGTTTTTCTGTATAGCAGAGTCGAGAGTTATTGTTCTATAGTTCTTATGTTAATTCATGGAAGAAAATTTTTGAGATCATGCTGATCATTGTCGCCATATCTGAGTATGATATAAATAACAAGGTATGAAAAATCCTTTGGTTATTAAAAATAATAGAACTAACTGTCATTAAAATATAAGATGTTACTTTTCAAATTTTTAAAACGTCTTAATACGTTAACTTTCTAACTTATAATTCGTAAATTAACTTTAACCGGCTTGGTATACTTGGTTAGAAGAAACAAAACAAATGTACCGTTACATTTGTTCAACAAAAATATGACCTCAAATGTACAATAGCGTGATATTCTTTTAAAAGCAAACATATCGTTATTCAGCATAAAAGTTATTTAACACCATATACATTCGTAGCCATTTAACACGCATTTGCACTGAATAAAGCGTTCCGTCACGATTCGGGTGACCATCATTAGTAGCTGCTATATGGCAGCCATTAAGCGAAAGCCGCTACTTGCTTAAGTGATTTTCTTACTTAAACACATTTAATGGCAACGTTTAATCGTCAGTATGTTTTACGTTAGATAACCATTGTATTTTACGTCATTATCTGATGATTAGTTCATTCTGATTGACCATGAAGTATTTCAATAATGTTATTTGTGTATGAGTGAGCAGTAGAGTACTATCGGTATTACGAATCGTTAGTTTAAACTATTTGATGTAAAATATTCAACAAATGATAGGTTAATATGTTAGCCTATATTCAAAATGTATCGTTAAGATATATAGTCGCAGAAAAGTTTTGAAAACATTGAAAATATTTACGTAGTTTGAATCTTGACAAAAAAATTAATACGGTTTTCTGGTAACATTTTGCGTACGTTTTTACAGAAACATGTTAATAAGTAACACTATCATCATTTGTTGCTTTTAAAATAAAATAGTGACAAATAATTTATACAATATTAATCGCCTATGATGGAATTTATTTTAAGAATGGAATATAAATTTCTTTTTAAAACACCATTTTTTATTCATTTACGGTCCTTCTGCAATTTAACAATTTAACGCTTGGGTAAGTCTTATCCCAAAACACCTGACGCTCAACAAAATCGATCCTTTTACATGTGAGTAATCTCATCTACATTTATCACTTCCATATAAATGTAAATTTACACCATAACAATCAAAATTAAACATGAAGTTTCAGGAAGAATATCTAGTCCGCCATTTTTGTTATCCTGCTTAATTGTACCTCTCCGTCGGATGTTAATTAGTGGCCCTGATTTTTAAAGTTTACACCAAGAAGGAATAAACAACTTTGACAAAGAAGTTCAATGACATTTAGGTAACAAATTCGCTTGGTATGAACGATTGTTCATGTTTTGCTTAAAAGCTACGTTAAAAGGTACTTTATTTCATGTAGTCAAAACGACTGTTGACGAACGTTAGCGTTTTTTCAAAATTTAGAAAACCGTACGTCTCGTAATATGGAACAAAGGAAAGTACTAACTAATATATTTTAATTTTCCATTATTCTGTGTAGGGCTGCTTTATTAATGACTCTGTGCCGTTTACTAAGTCGTTGCCCTTGTGCTTTGTGTTGTCTTTTGGTAGTTTTTCTTAGAAGTCATATTCAGAGTACACAATCAATTTAAGGGATACATAATTAATTGATTATAGAACATTTTGAAATAAAACCAATTTTAAATTTACCCAACAAGATTGATTAAAATGGAGAGCATGAATATAAAACACGATTTATATATGTCCGCTATACTTTGTCTTATAGTACGTAAATTGTGTTCAGTGGTCGTGGATTTATTTAAAAAGAAGCTACATAAACCATCTTAAAACGTATTAGAGAAGTTGAAATCGATGTGGTCGCCGTGGCCGAAACCAGTCGAAGGTCATCATCATCATCGTTAAATTGAAAATATGTTAGACATACAAGTATTAAATCTTCGCATGTTTTTATTGAATAGGAAATTATTTAAAGAAAAATATAATGCAAGCCAAAGCTTTTTTTAAAGTGTCAACTATGTAAATTTCTAAGATATGAATAATAATGCACAAAATAAACAAATAACCAAATAACAACTAAAAAATATGCAAATGTAAGATACGACCAGAAAACAGAGGTCCGCACAAACAATACACTACAACAATGGCGCATATATATCCACCATCATTAATTCTTAACGTGTGTCCGACATTATACTGTAGATCCCTTTGCATCGAATATCCTTTGTATTGAAGAAAAAAGCCTCAACTCAACTCCCGAACCGCTCTTTTCAGCGGCGTAAGTAGGAACAAAGCACAACTTTAATGTACTTTAAAAATTCTTTGTAAAATGATGTTCTATTTAGGAGCTATTTATATAAGTAAATAAAATTTTTGATTTTTAAATTAAAACAGATTTAAATGAAATCTGTTTGGTCTACGCTAGGAATAATGAAAAATCAAGACATTGAACCATAAAATGTATTTTACTTCTGACAACATGTTGTGAGAAACTTATAAGATTGTGCTTGATATATTATCCCGCTTTCTGTTTTATAAACGTAAGCATTGTTTATTCATTTCGAAAGTCGACTAGGTACGTGTTAGCGGGGTAATGCAACTACATTGTAGATCTTTTGAAAGTCTTCGAAGCGGAACTGAATTGGTCCGAATTCAATTTCCTATGGGCATCATCAGGTGTCTTAAGTAAATGCAACACAATCACATCGAAAATAGAATTCAAATTATTAAGCTATTTTCACTTTAATACACAGAAGAACTTAATCCTTAAATTAAATCCAGACACCATTACTGTTAGTAGTACATTATACATTTAAGACGTTCTTAATATATAATATAGATATATACTGAACGAAATGTCTAGATCACAGATAATTTCACTCTAGTCAACGAGTTATTTGCATAAAATGAGTTATTTCTCGTGCTGCGAATATTATTTAAACTACCGTTTCCAAGTTTAGTGGTTTAAATATACTAAAACTTATTTGTTTAAGTTATGAGTTTTATATAACGAAATGTATATATGTTACTGTACACAGTTTCACTAACAAATCACTATTGTTGCGTCCTTACCTCTATCAAGTTGTGCGTCAAAACTTAGACATTTGCTACCTTATGAAATGATTGTGGTATAAATAATACATAGTGACTCAATTATTTAGCCAATTTAACATTCTCTCAAAATAAATTATTTAAACGAATTGAGCCCGGAGGAAAATTGATTTTCCCCAAGCGCACACTGTCCACTTAATTCTATAATTAATGTTATTGCATTAATTTATAGTGTATTATATTATGCCACCGTTATGTAGTGACATTGTTTAACGTGATAATTATTAATCAAACGAATATCTTGAAGTTTACATTCTTTAAAACGAGAATAAAATTTTTAAGACGTAAAATAGAAATAATACAGGTAAGATGTCATCACCCATCACCTTCAACCTGTGTCAGTCCACTGCTGGACATAGGCCTCCCCAAATGCACGCCACCGCTTTCGATCTTTGGTTTTTGTCATCTAGCTCACACCAGAGACTTTGCGAATGTCGTCACTACATCTTGCCGCAGGGCACCCTACTATGTGTAACGGTGTTTTAAAGGCTTACCTTTAAAAAAAACCACCGTCAAAATCAACATTTAAACAATTTATTTCTCAAAAATTTATCATGCACAAAAGCTACGGGTACTTATTTGCCCAGCCCTTAATATACGTATAGGTTTATAATGCATTAATTGCGTACTCTTAAAGATAATACTATTTTTTCAAATAACCTGCACAATTTTCGATCACGCGATGTGCACAAACAATCGTTTTCATTCAATCAAATCAAACGAGTGAGTGGTTCCCTCGTCTCTTCGGTAAGCGTTTTCCGGAAAAATATCATATCCGATAAAAGCTTTCATTTCGAAAGCGCAGATGCCTCTTGCTTAACTAATAGAATTTGTCACCTGCACCTTTCATCTCAATTTTACGTCACGCCCACGAATCCATCTCCAATATTCTTTACGAAGCCACACGCTGAAGGAAGGAAAAGGAGAAGGGGAAGGAGGAAGAAAGTGACATTCTATCTAATTTAAGATATATAACATCTGGAATTTATCAAAATTTTTTTTGTGTAACCATGATAGTGAAATTGTCAAAGTTATCATGGACGTGTTTGAAAACTAATACAAGTTTAGCCAATTTTGGAGCTATTAGATTAAATTTCAGCTTTTAAACTTTGATATAGATTACAAGTTAAATTTTGTTTAGTCTTCATGTTCAAAAGTTCATGCAATTAAAGAAAAAATGTTGTCTAATTAATGAATGCTGATGTTGTTAAACTTCTTCTTTTTGAATGCTTAAAGAAAATCGAACTTGAATCAGAGGTTGGAATTTTTTATTGAAAGAAACTCACTTTACTAGCCTAAAAAAAAAGCAGCATCCGACAAAAAAAACAACCACTGAAAATTAAACCAATAATACAATAAATATAAGTGTCTGCTTTATAATGAGGGACTGGAACTGTGGGCTGTGGGATATAATGTCATTATTTTGCCCACAGTTCCAGTTTATACTAAAAAGTAATAAAATAGACATTGAAACGAACTCAACGAACAGTTTTTTCAGCAAACAGAGAAAATGGCTTCTTAGGCCTGTCTAAGAATTGATTTCCATTACGCATTTTAAACGCAGTAATCTCGTTCGATGGGCACTTGATGGGCGTCCACTCAGAAGGGAGAATAGGTATTAGTGGTGCTCATATTTTTTAACACGTAATGATTTCTAGATCAATACAATCGCCTGCATTGTACATGCAGGGATTTTTTTCTTATTTAAATGTATTCAAATTTTATTTAAGTAAGTCTTAAACTTCCTTAGTTAAAAGTCTTAATCTTCTTATGTTTTATAATATAATCCTATCAAAACAAATTATGAAGGTGAAAGATATAAAGAAATAACAATTCCGAGTCGGGATTGAATTTAGTTTTTACATATTTGTACCATAAACATTTTCTTTAATAATTAAAGATGATGATGAAGATATGACTTTTAATACGATTACTAAAAATCTTTGAGTTTAAAGCTTACAAAAGAACGAAATCAAATCCTTGCCTAAATGTATTGTGTGTTATTATAATAAATATCTGATTTCTCTGCACGGATTCCATAACAAAAAAAAATACTGTACTAACAAAAAACAAACAATCGTTATCCTTAATCATACTTCTTTTTAACTATGGTGTCGCGTAAATAACACAGTGTTGCCCAAAATATTTTTTTTAAACAAAACTGTTTTCATTTATGCTCTTTTATGACCTCTCCGGAAAAGAACTAGCAAGAAACTCTGCGGACGGTATTTTATTATCTTAGTATTAGGTATTTTTAATTTGCGAACTTTTTAGAATACTTTCAGTACGCCAATGAAGGTATTATAAAATCGGTTCTTCCGCTTATTTCGTACAAATATACTCTTTAACTTATCCCAAAAGAAACAAAATATATGTAATAATTTTACGTCATAACTTCTTAGCCATAAATATTACGCACCACATTTCATGTACTTTGTTATTCTTTATTATCTTATCACAGGATTGTATTTTTTTCTCTTATTGTTGTTAACTTCACAGGCTTAAAACAAAAGTTAAATGATGAATAAAAGAACCAGATAAGCTTTTTCTTTTTAATACAGGTTTTAAAAAAATATTTATTTCAATAAGAAAATTAATTTAATAAATAGTTTTTACGGCTCATCTTTTAATAATGAATTTTAATTATGAGTGAAAAGTGAACGTAATCGTAAAATGATAACACCGATAGTGGGGCAGCAATAGCAGTTTACGATGACGATTTATTTGACGATATTATTAGACGCAATAAATAATATACAAATGATGACAAACAAACAAATCGTACATACCTTAGATGAGGGCTTAAAGCGCTGACGAGCTGCGTTGCCTCTAATTCACAAGCGCTATCGAAATATTGCATATGCCGCGAGACGCTGGGCGAGAGGAGAGACCCAAATCGGCAGTTGCGTGGGTTCTATGTAAATGAGATATTTGGATTATTCACAGATTTCTTATTTTGATGCGATTTGCACTGTGATTCGCCTTGGTCTACCTTATAATGCATGTCGTAAACACGTATTTCAAATAAAATTAAGGCAACTTTATTTCATGATCATTCGTTTTAAATATAAATTGATTGATAATAGAGGATTTATGCATACTTTATAAATGTTCTGTGAATGTGTTGTCTCAAAAGATAAGTGCTGCCCCAGGGTAATTCAAATTCAAATTCAAATATCTTTATTCAATATAGAAGTGTAACACTCGCTTATTGATTGTCAAGGACCTACCACCGGTTCGAATAGGACGCCTCCGACCTGAGAAGAACCGCGAAAGAAACTCAAGAGGCCTATTTTGTCATCTTTAAAAATAATCAAACATATACATATAAATTTTCTTATGAGCTACATACAGTACTATCATCGTATATTATACTTGAAAAAGCCTGGAGTGGGCATTCCATTACCAGGCTTGTTATCATTTATAAATTAATTTATGCATAATAACCTTTAACATAAACGTTCCTTTACTACTTTTTTAAATTTATCAACAGTTAAATTCTGAACGTTTACTGGGATTATGTTGCAAAAGCGTATACATTGTCCCATAAAATATTTACTTATTTTTCACAGTCTAGTTGCTGGAAGAATTAAATTATGTTGTTTCTAGTATTTATGTTATGTGCATCTACAATGTCTAAGAAAATATTTCTATTTTTGCACATACATTAGGTTTTCGAAATGTATTGAGAAGTAACGGTTAGTATTTTAATCCCCTGGGAACAATTTTTCTCAGGAGTTCCTTGAGCCCAGGTTATAAACCGCTAGAATAGCTCGTTTTTGGAGGACAAATATCGTATTAGTATCCTGCACTTCCCCACAGTAGAATGCCATAAGACATACACTGTGGAAATAGCTAAAGATACTAACCGGGCCGTCTCCACGTCGTTAATTGTCTGATTTTCTTGACAGCATATCTGCAGAGCTGTTGTAGTTGTTTGTTTATTCGACAGTCTATTAATGAGGCCCCACTGCAATCTGGTATCCGGTTGTTATTCCCAGAAACACGTTGACTCAACAACGTCTATCTCTTCCTCATCTATAAACACTTCACATTTACTCGTCTGTACATTTGGAGTCATAAATTTAATACATTTGTCTTCTTTCTGGTTCAGTAGCAAATTATTGACACTAAACCAGTGCGCCAGCTCTAGAGAGTATTATTTACTCTCTTTATTGATGTTGTCGTTTAACTTTAAAATTAAGGAAGTATCATCAGCAATAATACTATCTCGTCGTTTTATTAATAACTATAGGTAAATCATTTATATAGATAGAAAGAAAAGGCCCAAGAATAGACCCTTGTGGGACACCCAAATTTACGGGCCCTGGAGATCTTTTACCATTCACGTCAACCCTCTGAGTTCGGTGGCTCAAGTACGAAGACAGAAGATTGAGTGCGAAGCGTTTCTTACACCATAGTGACTGTAATTTCTGACCAGAGTTTCATGCTGTACGCAATCAAAAGCTTTTTTGAGATCGCAAAAATGCCTAAGGCATCCCTGCGACGCTTCCTAAGCCTCAAAGATGTCTTAATGAGCAACGCATGCATCAATCGTGAGCGACTCCTAGTCAAGTCTACTGTTTGTTATTAATGAGACAGTTACTGTTATAAATGTTTCATTAATTGGTTTAATAATGTTTTCGAAATATTTTACTAAAAGAGGCAAATCCCAGATATAGTCTAAATTATTGGGTCAAATTAACATTCAAAACCGTATACTTACTTCAATTGGTAGAACTGCCTGAGCTTACATTAATATTGTTGCTAGATGAGGTGATATTACATCAATAATCAATTTATCACCTTAACAGAGATTCCCCAAAGGTCTGCGGTTTTGTTAATATCTAATTGTCTACATGCACTTATAATGTGCTTCTACATACATCAGTAAAATTAAAATTTTTGTACATTCAATAACATTATCTTTTAATAGTGATTCGGCAACTGTTGGAGAAGACAAAAGTGACTTGGTAGTCGAAACCGGAATGTCCGAAAAAATCTCTCGAAATAGGTAGCAACATCTATGTCAGCTTCAATTGTATGGTTATCAACATTTAAAAGTTATTTTAGAGCTGCTCCTTGCGGCCCTTCCGGTTTCGCTATTAATAATATTCCAAGTCATTTTCACTTTATCTAATGAATTTTAATTTTATTTTTAAAGTATAAACATTTAGCCAGATAACACACTTTTTAAATATTTTAGAATAGGCGCTATCATGTGCAACAAAGTTATTAGTTATGGTTATATGTCTTTGACTATAAAGCTCATATAATCTCCGCCTCTTTTATGGATTCCGACTGTTGCCCACTCACTAAACACTGCAGAACCTTTAGATTTAACCGTTTTAGAAGTTAAATATAGTATTAAATTCTTTTCTTATTAAAGTGAATAATGCGCTAAAAAGTACATGTGGATTTTCATCATAATGTAAATAATTAACTTTTTGTAATATATTACTTCTGAACTTCTCAATACGCTTTTTATACATAGGAACAAACATTCTTGTTTCTTGCGAACTTTTGTTATATATCATTTTATCTATTTGAAAGGAGGCAAATTGACCACAATGGTCAGAAGTTAACATTTTAATAATTGACTTATTTAATGGTTGACAATTAGTATATATATTATCTATACATGTTGCAGAAGTCTCAGTAATTCTTGTTGGTTCAATAAATAAATTTAAAAGGTTATATGAACTTAACAATGATCTGAATCTAAGTGTGGTGTTGCAATTATCTAATAAATTAATGTTAAAGTCACCACAAATTATAATATACTTATTAGATTCAGATAGTTTCCAATATTTCTTCTAGAACAACTTCAAAGGTTCATATAACGCTGTGGAGGTCTGTCACACATACAACAATGAAGTGCTCAAGCTCTGCACAGGCTATTTCAGTAGTCCGTTCAACAGAGGGGCTCCCAATATCTTTACGAATTTAAATTTTAAAGTATTTTTAATAATTATTAAAGTGCAACCGCGTATAGCTTTATCTCTACTAAACAGGTTAGCAACCTAAAAGCCATTGCTTAGTAATACACAATATATCAATTCTACAACTATTCAAGAAAAGTTCATGTTCTTTACTGACTATTCCCTGAATATTTTGATGTACCAGGTTCATACACTGTGTGTTTTATTAGAAAATTTATTTTTAATAACATTATTGCTTGGTAGTGATACAGTATTGTTTAATTTGCAAGAGATTTCCTCCGTTGTCTCAATTTTAATTTAAATTATTGCTTGGAACGAATTCAAATTATTAGATGTCACAATTTTCTGATGAGTCAAGTTAGCCAAACATTTGGCTGAATTATTTAAAATACAATAATATAGCATACAAGCTAATTTTTTCTAAAAAAATTGATAGGTGCAACCTACCATACGTCAAATTAAAATTGTTACAATTAATTATATATTAATGTCAATTATATCAATTTTGTTATGATATTTGTGGGTTCAATGTTTACAATTATTATTGTATAACATATACAAATAGTTATTTAACTTATATCTATGTTGGTTTTCCGTGGCAACTCCTTAATGTAGGAAATGTGAACAAAATTACCTTTTTTTACATTAGTTTATTAAGTCTTCATGAAATTGTTGTAGGTGTTGTCTATTAACATTTCCCCTACTCCCAATCAAGATAATCAAGATAGTGTTGAGCAATGAGTATCAGTCAATATTTTTTCATAACCCTTACGGAAATCTTTTATTAGAAAAGGGAAAAACCCGTACCCTTTGGAACCCAAATTTACCGGGGCCCCTGGGTCTTTTACCATTACTCCCCTCTGAGCCATTGGCCAAACAGGCGGGTTAGGGGTTTTTACCCATAGGCTATTTCCTACTTTCACTGAGAATCAAAACTTTTTAGTTTAAATCCTAGGATCCTCGATTAAGAAAGGAATACAAGGCCCATCAACTGGAGCCTCCTTCAAGTCCTTTTGTTTTTAAATTACGAAAAGTTTATTTGGTTTTTAAATTTTAAATATTTTCTGGGCAAAATAGTTAGGCAAAATTTTTGGGTCCAATTCCTGGCCCAAAAACGTTTAACCCCGTGCTTATTTGGCCCAAACCGCCTCTCTGGAGCTTACATTAAATTTTTGTGTATAATTAACAATAATGTTTTAACGTTTAAATTCTTTTTAAAATTTCAAGCCTTTTAATTCTTTTCAATCATAAAATTCTTTTTCACAATAAAATTTTTTGTATTCCAACTTTTAAGACAAAAGAACTTGGGCAAAAGGAATGTCCCGAAAAAATTTAAATAGGTAGCAACATCGTAGCTTAATTTGTATGGTTATCAACATTTAAAGTTATTTTAGACTGTCCTTGCGGCCCCGGTTTCCAAAATAATATTCCAAGTCATTTTTCCTTTATCTAATGAACTTTTAATTTTATTTTAAAGTATAAACATTTAGCCAGATAACACACTTTTTTAAATATTTTAGAATAGGCGCTAACATGTGCAACAAAGTTATTGTTATGGTTATATGTTCTTTGACTATAAAGCTCATATAATCTCCGCCTGCTTTTATGGATTCCGACTGTTGCCCACTCACTATACACTGCAGAACCTTTAGATTTAACCGTTTTAGAAGTAAATATAGTATTAAATTCTTTTCTTATTAAAGTGAATAATGCGCTAAAAAGTTCTGAACTTCTCAATACGCTTTTTATACATAGGAACAAACATTCTTGTTTCTTGCGAACTTTTGTTATATATCATTTTATCTATTTGAAAGGAGGCAAATTGACCACAATGGTCAGAAGTTAACATTTTAATAATTGACTTATTTAATGGTTGACAATTAGTATATATATTATCTATACATGTTGCAGAAGTCTCAGTAATTCTTGTTGGTTCATTAAGTAAAATTAAAAGGTTATATGAACTTAACAATGATCTGAATCTAATTGTGGTGTTGCAATTATCTAATAAATTAATGTTAAAGTCACCACAAATTATAATATACTTATTAGATTCAGATAGTTTTAACAATATTTCTTCTAGAACAACTTCAAAAGGTTCATATAACGCTGTGGGAGGTCTGTACACGCATACAACAATGAAGTGCTCAAGCTCTGCACAGGCTATTTCAATAGTCCGTTCAACAGAGAGGCTCTACAATATCTTTACGATTTTTAAATTTTAAAGTACTATTAATAATTATTAAAGAGCCACCGCGTATAGCTTTATCTCTACTGAACAGGCTAGCAACCTGGTGACATCCAAGATTTAACATTAACTGATATTCTTGTAGCCAGTGCTCAGTAATACATAATATATCAATTTTACAACTATTCAAGAAGAGTTCAATTTCAAGTTCTTTACTGGCTATTCCCTGAATATTTTGATGTACCAGGTTCATACACTGTGTGCTTTTATTAGAAAATTTATTTTTAATAACATTATTGTTTGATAATAATAAAGTATTGTTTAATATGCAAGAGATTTTCTCCGTTGTCTCAATATTTAATTTAAATTATTGCTTGGAACGGAAATTTAAATTATTAGATGTCACAATTTGTTCCTGTTCAATAGAAGCAGGAGTCAAGTTACATAAACATTTGGCTGAATTATTTAAAATACAATAATATAGCATACAAGCTAATTTTTCTAAAAAAAATTGATAGGTGCAACCTACCATATGTCAAATGAAAATTGTTACAATTAATTATATTATTAATGTCAATAATATCAATTTTGTTTATGATATTTGTGGGTTAAATGTTTACAATTATTATTGTATAAATATACAAATAGTTATTTAACTTATATCTATGTTGGTTTTCTGTAGCAACTCCTTAATGTAGGGAAATGTGAACAAAATTACCTTTTTTACATCTAGTTTATTAAGTCTTTCATAAAATTGTTGTAGGTGTTGTCTATTAATATTTCCCCTACTCCTAATCAAGATAATCAAGATAGTGTTGGGGCAATGAGTATCAGTCAATATTTTTTTCATAATATGTATGTAGGTTGCTCCTGGCATACAATAATTAGGTACTGTTTCCCCTTACACTTATCTAGAATTAATGAACCCATACTTCTTCCCAGTTCATCGCTGTATATTTTAATATAATTATGGGAAGAAATATGTTTTCTTAACTATTATCTCGAAGGCTACTGTGAGGCACCACACTCTGAGACAGAGTCTTAGAATCATTTCCAGTTCTGAATGAAAATAAAAGTAAATATAATAAAACTAATTATTGGGCTCTATATCGACAACAGCAAACTTGCCATTCCATCTGATTACATGATTATTGATTATGTTGTCAAACTGTTTCAGTACATATTTAGTAATAAAATAATTAATATTGTACTATAGCATAAAGTTAGATTCTGTGTGATAAATAAGCGGCTAGATTTGACGATATTGTGATTTTTAAGAAAAATACATTTGAATAAGGAAATATTTTTCATTTTAAGGCTAATTCAAAAAATTAAGGTTAAAAATTTTAAGGCAACAAACACAGCCAATTTACTCACAATTTCCATACTGCTCGCTAAAAACAATTAGGAAAATGAAACACAAAAAACTAAAGGAACCAAATCCGTGTTAATGATGTGATACATTATGATACATTCTAGCGCTCTAGTGACCTTTCACATGCAAATGCAAACACCCTAAAACCAACACTACAAAGCGGAAAATATTACTTTAATAATAGATTCCGGCGTATGGAAAGACACCTTAATGAGTTCCTACAGGGAAAAGCACTTCAAACATTAAATATGGACTCGTTTTGATCCTCTTGTCCTGCCACAATTGCCAAAAGGGTCTTGGCAAAATATTAATTTTGCTCGGTCCAATAGAACTTCCCAATGTATCGACACAACAAATATCGAAGTGGTATATCACATTTCGCCCTCCGGTCTGTTTAGGACAACTTTGCGTAGAATCAATCAATATTAGGTTCTGGTTGACTTAAGATCAATAGCAGGTATCTTGTTGAACAAATAACAATTATCTATTTTCCAAGAAAAACAGTCGAAGGTGGTAATATATTTTACTACTTTTTTTTTTAATGTATCTCTTTGTTAAACCTGTTTTTTTTTTTAAATGGATATTATTGACGATGAATAAAGATTTTTAACCAACACTTTTTGTGTCTTATCCAATCGCTACCCTAACTTTAAAAAATGGACACCAAAAATCTATAGAGTACCTGGAACCTACACTAATAAAAATAATTTAAAAGATCCAATGAGATAATTGGTTCCAAATAATATATATAAACCATAAAACAATTTGGTTACATTTTAATTTATTGGGGTTTAAACTTTCAAAAATAAGCACCTATGCCGCATTTTTTTTCAAGTTATATCAATGAATATATAAAGATTGTTGGCATTTCTGCATCAAGTATGCTACGAAAATTTTTTGTAGTCCGTTTTCTTTTTTCTTATTTTACTGTAGTATAGTTTTGTTTTTTCAAGTATTTTTTATTACTTATATTATCGAGATGCAGTATTTTTGACCCTTTATGCAAAAATTAAAAAAAAAAGTTCTCTACTTAAAACGTTATAGTTCGTAGCGCTGGCACGATTTTTTTCCTTTACGTATAGGTTAATTGATGAACAATAGTAAAAAAAAATTGCTTAGTTCTAACTACTCAAGATGAGTCGAACTAAGCTATATTTGACTTGCTTGACGGTGTAAAAGCGGCCAGTTTTCAGCCTAGCTAGTTTTAAATGGTATCTAATCCTTTATCATTTTTGTTATAAGGCTGTATTGTTACCAACGTCATTTTTTCATGGTTCTTGCTGACAGATATCTCGCTGACAACATAGACTTAGCGTACGTGCATGTATACTATACTTGGTGAGTAAGACCGGAATTTTCAGAACTCGCCCTATACACTTTAACTTTACTTGCAGTTCGTAGGGTCTAACGGATGCCTCAATTAACTCAACTTGTACTGTCATTAAAAACTATAGGAAATCATCCCACGGTATCATAGGTGATTAGGGTCAATCTCCATATGCTGGGAGTAAAAATGTAAGCATAGAAATGGTTATACTTCTTATGTTACGGTCACATTTATAATAACCTCTTGATAATACTGTAATGAAAAAATATTACACCAAACAATTCTGAAAAGATTGTAATTTAGCTCAGGTTGATTCATAGAAACAATAATAGAAAGATTTTTCAACATTTTGTGTGCAACGTAATAGAAGGAAAACATTTTTATTTTCATTACATGTTCGCAAATGAAGATTGATTGCATCAAAAATTATTTCGTCTGGGGATTTCTATTCAAATAAAAAGGCACCGTTCCGCAGGGAGTTTGTCGTTATTAGAAAGTAAAGTTCCTTTCCTTCGTTGGTCGGTAATTGTGGCTCAAGGGTGCAATATATTTTAGCAATGTCTTTTTTTAAATGAAATGTTACGTTTTTATAGGAAAAATTAAACTTTTCATATGAATCTAAAACAAAATCGAAACTACAAATTTGAAATAAAATACTTTACGTTTATAAAACTTAGTAAGATCATGTTCAAGATAATGAACTGGAATAACTTATTAGAAAAAACAAAGTACTGTTTAACTTTTCTCAATACTGTCTCTTAAAACTTCTTTTCAATTTAACCTTATTGTGCAAAAGCAACAGGAAAATGTGGGAACTTGTACAAGTATCAATAGAATAATTTATAAAAATGAATCAATTTATCTGTGCTTTTATCCAAGCATAATTTTGTAGATCAAAGTTAATAATTCCAGTCTCGGTATTAGAATTAACCTAAAATTTTACAATATCAAAAGGAAATTGAAAAATAGCCTATTATCTACAAATAGGGAAAATAAGAAGTGCCTTTAATTTTTAACAAAGTTTTACGAAACAAATAATGATTTTTTTTAATTACATTTAAAACATGTTAATGTTTACTAAGCTTACAGTTTTCCAGAAAGTTATATGCATGCTTTCACAATTCAAATACATAACAATGCTATTCTAAATAACAAGTTCTTTTAAGGCCGCTTAAACGAGGCCTAGTGGTATTGGCCCTTGCTTTATAAAACGAAGGGCGTGGGTTCGAAACCCACGGGGGAATTAGTTAATAAGTATCAAATATCTTAGTATCTTTTTGCCCGACTTCTGTAGTATAAGCTCTAGATGATATTATTAGTTACAGGGTTTGGATACGATTTACTTGCATGTAACAAAAATAGGACACACAGAAACTTACAAAATTAGTTAATATCTGTAATCAATCAGATTTAGTATTTACTTATTTCGTTTTTTTAAATTGTTAAGGAAAGTAAAGGTTGAATGGAATAAGATTCTTCGTGAAAATAAAAAAAAATGTGCGAATACAGTGCTAGATGTTGTAGAATCGAATATTGTGTTATTTACACAGTTTTTTAAAGTTATACTTCTTTAGGCGCGTTATGAAAAATGATGAGAGTGAAATTTTAAGATGCGCACACCAGTGACACAAAATTAACAGTTTATAATGAAAACGGTGAAATGGACCTATTACATAGTGATAAGGTTGATTTTTATGTAGTGATAATGGAGTTGTCGTGTTTTATTTGCGATAGTTGTGGCATAATGTGCTCTATGAATTAGGATTAAGGTTCGTTTTGGTTGCGTTTATTTTTGAAGTTATTCTTCTTTGGGCGCGTTATGAAAAAATGATGAGAGTGAAATTTTAAGATGCGCGCGCACACCACCTGACACAAAATTAACAGTATGAAGCCGTCTATATATATATATTTATATATATATATATATATATATATTATTATATTATTTAAATTTATATTAAATATATATATTAAATATATTATTATATAAATATATTATTTTTAAATGATGCCAAGAAGTATACCTTCTCACGCGCGTACATAAGTACACGCACCCATTTTTGATACTGTAAACTGTATTTATTTATAAGTTATTTATAAATTTATTTATAATTTATTTATAAGGAAGTAAGTTTATTAATTTGTCAGTCATTTAGTTGCTAGAGTACGTTACGTTTAGGAATTAAGGGTGTTATGTTATCATCTCTAAATATATATTTATCATGAATAATTTCATTTGCCAAAAACAAAAAATGTGACAAACCGTATAAAGATCCCTTAATAAGTCGCTTTTAGAAAAAACATCGCAATTATAAGCCAATTACCTTTTAAGACGCACGTCACTTACTACGTAGCCTAAGAAGGGCATGTAATATTTTGCGGCAATTTCACACAAAACAAGCTCACGACCCAATAATATTATTCGTACTTACCCGCTCTATACATTACGTACGTTAATGTTGTATAGGTAATATATTATTAAATCTGTGTCTTCAGAATGACCAGAGCTTTATTAATTTTATTTTGAGGCCTTTCTGTGTACAAAATGCATTTATTATGTTAATTGGAGTATTAATATTAGAAAACATTTTCACAAGCCTCCATATTATAATCTATACTCCAGACCAACACGATTTGGAGTTCACGTTAGCAATTTAATATAGAGTTATTAAAGTTTTGGTATATTATTCCCGGACTTTAAGTAAATTTTACTTGTATTTACTAAAACTTGATTAAAGTCAAAGACAATATGCCAATTGACTAGCATTGGACGTAAATACTTGAAATCATTATTGTTATCAAGTTGTATGAGGAAAAAACAAAAGATTTGAGCATAAATGGAGAAAAACGTTACATTAACCTAACTGACAAGATTAAAGGCCAAAAGCTTTCACAATAAAAGGGGTCTTATAATCTTGTAAGCATTTGTAAAATATGTGGAAAGTAATAAATATTTGGTTTTTATGCTTTCTAAGATAAAATCAAGAAATAACATGAGAAACACGAGTCATATGTATGAGTTTATTGAAAAAATGTTATATCAAGCAATAAAGAAAATAACAAAAGTCAAATGTGTAGTTAGTCTAGCTTTTAAGTGCTGACTGACGGAATATTTTTTTATATTTTCTCGTATACAAAAGTACCCTTGGTAACTAATATGTATAAGAAATAAAGTGTAAATGTAAAAGTTTGTAACTTATTTGTATAAAAATTTATACCATACCAACTTATTTAATCTGTTTAAGCTGTTTCGATTGTACGGATAATTTTTCCTAGGTAGCTGTAGACCGCGAGCATCAAACTTTACTCCGAGCATAGTCAAGTTATACCTATATTAGGCTTAGACGCTCGGTTTTTGAACAAATCTGTCATATTTCGCTTCTTAATATGTTAATGGCTTGCAAGCTGAAATGGAATGAGTATATATATGGTTAAATTGTTGCGTTATAATACGAGGTGCGTAATAATGCCAGTTCAAGAAACATTTTAAAACAAAAAATCCCATCTACTTACAGAAAAGCTTCTTTATAAGAATGTTGGTTACAAATCAATATTAGATACTATAACTATTAACAAAATGTCATGTTTGGGATTTGATGCCGCCCGAAAACTATGTTTTCTTAGGTCACAAACGAACCTATTAATATACTATGAACTTCCTTTGACCTCAAAAGAATATTATGAAAACGCTACAATAATTTATCAAACTGCCTTTTGTCGCCGTAAACTGTGTTGACACATATAATAAATGAAAAGGAAGTCCGCAGTAGCGGCTCGTAACGATTACAAGCTTGTATAGCCACAAACAAAGCTATTGTATTGAAATAATGTAATACAAGTACTTTTACATGGATTGCTGCTACTTACAATCGCAGAATGCACCTGATGACGCCAATAAAAATAACAAATTATGTAGTTATGTTTAGCAGTGTAAACTAACACTACCGCTTTTCATTAAATATTTCCGGGTAGCAGACTAGCAATTCGGAGTTTTTAACCAAATATCGTTGGTTTAATTCCTAAATAACGTTATAAAACTTTATACTGCTTAAATATTTCTTTGAATGAAAAATAACTACGCATTTATTTTCTAAGACATGAACAGCTTCAAAGCTTTGTAATAAGATTACCTTATAGAAATATCTATTTACATTTGCTTACGCTTTTTTAAGATTTAACTGATAAGCCCTTGTTCTATCTTGAGATGATGTCTTAAGATAGAACAAGGGCCTCGACATAAAATTTCTAAAGACGTAACCCGTTAGTGAAAAACTAAAAGAATCAGTATGAGTAAACAGCGATGCAAATGTTCCTCACTATACGAAATTACAAATGAATAGCAAAAACAAACAGCTGTACTCAAACGTTTTTCAATGAGTCGAAGCTTGAAGAGTTACCATTTTCTTAAAACCACGTTACTTGTTCACGTTATTGCATATACTTAACTTAACAGAGTACATCTTTTTGCAAATAAAAGAAATATGTAATTGTAATTACATATTTCGTTAAAATACACAATTATCAACAACGTGTGCAGTTAAAGCTCTACAAGCGTAGTGTAATTAATTACGTAAGTATTTTAGGTTTTATGTCGTACCATGAGAAATTTGCTACAAATCTTTTGTCACATGTTGAGGATGTGTAGACACTGACGTGATATTTTAGATAACGATATAACTCAAAAATATTTTTAAGTTTAGTGCCATTTCAGTAAAACTGAAAGTCTTATAAAAATTGAAATCGATTGTTGAAGAATATTTAAAATTATAACTTATAATATATAATAAATAAAATCAGAGAAGTGAAAGACAAAATTTTTAATTTTGTAACCGATGTAGCCCCAATTTGTAATCACCTCCCGAAGGTCTGCAAAAAATAAAGACGAGTTCGTGAGTTTATTATACAAATACAGTTTATAAAAGAAGAAAGTTTATGACTATTGTGTTTTAGTGGCAAATAATGGAATAGTCGTTAAAATAGATAAACCAAACGAGGAAAGGTTTATTAATTCATATTCAAATACATTTTGTTTAAAGGTAAATGCAAATCCGCTTGACTTCCGTTGTCGTTATATCGTCCATCCGGTATTTAAATTTATTGTTAGTGTTAAATATTTTTCTAATTCGTTAGCAGCCTTTATCCGTCCACTGCTGGACTTAAGCCTTTTTATAAACGCCAAGACGGCCGATCCCTTGCTACGCTGTCAACTTCAACTTATTTGCTTCTTGTTATTATTTAAGAGAAATAATTATTCTTATATCTATTGATGTCGTCTGAGATACAGGTCTTGGCTTACTGTAATTTACGATTACAAACATAAGACAATATCTTCAATAAAATTTTATTTAGGTACCTAAATTTTCCTAAAACACACATGAAATAAAACAAAAATAAATGTGTAAATAACATATATTTTCCGCCCTTTATAAGAATTAAACTCTTCAAATACGCCCACATCAAAAAGGAAGAGAAATTGAAATCACCTTCTCATAAGCTTTTGCTCCTAAACTCTTTAGGAAATAAATATTTTTGGAGAGCATGAAACCATAAATAAATATTAAAAATATAATAACAATAGCACAAAAATCCAGTAAAAAACAACATTGAAACAATTTTGGCATTTCACAAAGTGGTCTTAATAACACCGGCAAGTAATAAACACAATGACGTTATAATAAACAACCCAGATTGAATTCCACAATGAGCCTACCTCTGTTCCGCTGATCGAGAATTCTTTACAAAATAATTTTCTCCGATTCACGCAATATCGAAATATTCGCTGCACGTACACCGATTTCTCTCGCTAACAAACTAAGAAAAATCTCGAAGTCTTTCTAATTTTATATGACAATAAACAATAATTGTCAGCAATCAAGAATAATAACCCCTTTAGTTGAATTTTTTAGAGTTGTAGTATTATTTTTTACCTTCCGAAATACTTTCTTGCCATATGATAATAATATAGTATAATATATCACAGCGAATAATATCTTAATCAATATTAACATAAAAAACGAACAATAAAAATATCTCCACATAATGCTACCACTATGAGAATTCTTGTTTCTTTTGAATATTCTGTAGAATTGACATTTAAATATAAAGTCGTATACTTTGAGCAGCAGCTAAGGATACATGCAGAATAACAGAAAAACAATTGAAATTATACCATCATTTGACTTTGAATTCCAGCCAAAAAATCAATTTAATTTTATGTTTGCACATGGTTGTTTTACTTGTATTTATTATATATTTTTTTGTGTGTTGGATTTATTCATGCTCGTGTTTGAGAAACAAATAATGTAACGTAACAAGTACTTTAAATATTTTGCGATTACATTTTTCATACTATTGCCTGTATTATATGAAATATTGGCGATGACATCGATTGAAGTAAGTTTTCAAAGACGCGATTTCCGTATAATTTACAGTTTATCGATTTTTTTAAGAGTAATTAACCTTTTGAGATATACTTTCAACCTTACTAGGTTTTCAATATGAATACGAGCTAAGACTAGCTCGTTTTGTATAATTATGCAAAGCATTAATAAATAAATATTAAAAAATATTAGTAGATTATGGTTTATTGTCATCTTTTCTAGTTTGTTTAAGAAATCTCCATTAGTCGTTAACGTTAAAACAAATCCCAAAGTTTTCTAATGTAAACTGATGCTGCACCTTCTTTACCGGCTTTTTGGGTAAGCTCTGCTCTACCTTACCTAATAAAGCTCATTTAAAACTGACAATAATATTAGCGATGGTTTCCTTTGGAGGCCTTCTTCTAATTAATAAAAATAAATACAGCAGATTGCATTTACGTTTTTGCTTAAATCGGCAGGAACTCGAAACGTTTCGAACAGCACTTATAATTCTCGATTTCAAACATTGCTAACTGAAGATGTCGTGTTAAGTAGTTAGTTAGTTTAACGCCCAATTAGATAGAATTCTAATAATGTTGATGAAACATGCGGTGGAATTTCTATATATTCTAGAATTGTATAGGGCAAATGCTATAGATATTATACGGTTTAATTATATTACAAATTGACTTTTACTTGGCGTTTGTTAGATATTAGTACGATAAAGAATTACGACATAGTTGATAATATGTGTTACGTAGTGTTTCCATCGCGCTGTCGTCAAGATTGTTTTTGATTTCGGTGTAAGTTACGCCTAAAGCGTATGCGTCTACAAAATCCGAAAGTGCCACGAATCGAGTCATCATTTTCTGCCAATATGACATGTCTTTTCATCTGGTTAAAAGGACATTAAGCGGTTCAAAAGACATGTCACAAGGATAGTATTTACGTCATTTTGATATATGGAGACGTAAAAAGCGATCCGTTTCTTAAATAATTATTTTATGCAGCGATATTCTTATGAAAAGGTGATATTACGTAAACGTGATTCTAATATGATTAATAAATTGATGATTGTGAGTTTAAACAGAGATTTGTCACTTTTTCGCGCCTAAGTTGTGTAGTGGAATATGAATGAAATTACAATATTTTCGATATAAATGAAACGGTTTTAATTTAAATATACGCAAATACAACGCAGACGAAAAAATTTTTACTTGCGCTCTATTTTTATTACTTGAGTAAAGTAGTCACGATTGCAACAAAAGCCTTCTCCACGAATCGGGAATACGCTCTAATAAATAGATAGCGAATATCGCAGATAACACGACAGTTTATACATAACTATATTAAAACTAAAAATTATTTCGAATATTAAAGAATTCAATTTAAATATTCCAAAACTTAAAATCGCTCTGAACACAAGCGAATAAATTGTTACCGACGCGACGTGTGCTCGTTTACCAAGCTAATTAAATGTCCTATCAACGCTTGTGTTTGTTTTTTAATTGTAAAGACAAATACGTTTCTCATTAATACGGTACTATTTTAATGACTTCCTACATATTTAGCAAGATGAAAAGTAAATAGCGTGTGAAGTTTAGTAATAATTTGGCGTATCAAGTTAATACTTTAGTTAAATGAACTTTTCTTTATATTTAAATTTAAACAAATATAAAATTAACTAGCAAATAATAACATTGAGAGACGAAACATTTGTTATTAATTAAACAAGGCACGGGATAATATTTCGAAAACAACAAATTATTTTACAGGTACATCTTTGCGGTGTACAAAGCAAAGTACAGATAATTACACAATCGCTTTTACGGTTAAGCCTTTGAACAACATTTTGTATGGAAAAACATAGATAAGTGATTAAAATGTCTTAGTACTTTTGGAAGAAAGTTATTTAACACATATGAATAAAAATATAAATAAAATCAAAAATTTTATATGGAAATTTCATATATAGAAATATTCAGTTTTCAATTCATTTCATAAAGTGACCTTTTCGAGTACTTTTAAGTATGCCTTCTATTAATAAATTATTACTATTTTATACTTTATGTTAATACGAACACCTACTTTCATTCACCTTACTAAAACAGGTTGATAAAAACAGATCACTACTTGTATTACTTTTATTCCTAACTCAGGATTGTCTTAATTATTAGCGAATTGCAGTCACGTCTTTGTTCGAGTAAAAACTATTCCCATAGTTCTATTTGATATCCTTTGTTTTGTTGCTCTGTTCATCTTTGTTCTAATAAAAACAATTAAAAAGTATGTGCCTCTACTTGTCATTTCTTCATTGATTCGATTTAAACTTTAAGAATATTTTTAAATTTGACCATCATATCGAAATTGTCTAAACTGTGTTAGGAACTTTATAATATAACCGAATATATATCGATACCGTATACAGTGTTTCTTAAGTATTTATATATGTATTTATATATACTTATAAAAGTATACAGAAATACAAGGTCTTAAAGGCATAATCAACAAAATATTTTAATTACAACTCCGCATCACAAATATCATACAATTTATGCAGAAGACAAACCTAAATTACGCAACACATCATATTTACAGAAATTCAACTTTAAATTCTATCAAAAGCAGATGCAAGTACAAAATCATGAGCATTTATGTTTGTTACAAAACCTTGTACATAAAAAAAATAAGAAGAAAACTATTATAACTTTTTATTAACACCTAATGTATTTAAGACCGCACGAATTGCTGCAAATAATTAATCATTTTAATATGAGATTATGTCGAGCTTATGATACGCCAGGCATGTTTAAAAATCACTGAAGAATTCAATATCATTATACTAGAATTTACTCTCAGAAGGTGTTACATTTGTAAACCTGTCAAGTTGTCAGTCAGAGCTCTGCGAAAATTTCTTCTTAATTCATAAGCTGGCTCACTCTTATGACGTTAATAAAATATCACGTCGTTTTGTGAACGAATACAAACGCAAAGAAGCTAATGAGTCGAGCCCGGGTTATAACGTAGAAAATTTGGTTTTTAATTTACTCAAATAATAGACGGGTACATTTTGGTTGTTATTCTGTTGAATTTGTATTTTGTGGTGAAATGGTAATATAATTGTGTATTACATAACGTCATTTTTCTGTGTCATTACTAATATTTCTCACCGAAATGAAATAGCCAAGCAAGCAGTAAGCAAGGGGGCTATTAGCAAGGGGATTTAAATACTTTGGTATTCGATAACTATATACCCTTGTACCTAATGTAAAAAACGAATAATACGAGAATACTCAAATTAATTAATATTTGATATAAACGCTTACATATAAGCTAATATGTATAAAATTATGATTGTAGAAGGGTTGATTTTGTTTAAAGGTTAAAATAATTTTACTCAGCTAAAATCCAAAACTAAGGTACTTTACCTTAAATGAAAGTTATAAGGGAATTACAATTTTAACGTAAATAATCCTACCCTAAAGGGGTATTGTGTTCAACTAACGGCTAACGGAATAAATTGAACTGCCCCTGAAAATATTCATGCTACTAATTAAACAGAGTTGGACATTAGCATAAATTAAAAATATTGGGGCATTTAAAATTAATCACTAACCAGTTACCACCTTATCTTAGTAAGTAAGTGTAAATTTACATGAATTTTTCGCAATCACAATCACATTAGCACACTAAAGCTATTCTCATTATTAGATTAAATACTAACGAACACTTTACTCAAATCGATAGTAAAATATTTTTTTTTGTTAAGTACATAATTTTGAATAAAGAGGGTCTAATGACAATCTTTTATATCGAAAACGACGTATGATGTTAATGTAATTTAAAAAACTAGTACCGTAAAACACTTCTTGTGTCTGGTTTGCCTTTTGAACCATAGGAATTGATTACTTAATAAATGAGTCCTAGCATTGCATGTCCCGTAACGGTGAGGCCTTTAAGTATCCTAAGCCCCATTTATTATGGGAAGACGCATCACTTATCGAAAACCGAATGTCTTGTTGTCTCTTTGTCAACATAGAATGGTACCAAAGAACTTTAGATTACTACAGATTTTTGCTTAATCAATAACAGAAAAAAATAATACAATTCTAGTGCGTCTTAGGATGTAAGCTCATCAGGCAATTATGTTATAAGGTGTAAGAAATTGACACCTCAGAAGTTGAGGAACATCTTCGTTCTTCTTTTCAGTTAATTTTCTCAAATATTGTTTTATTTATTCTCATATGAACTGTAAATTATATAACTATTGTGTTAAGATGTTAACTTTGATTAACAAAATATTTATTTTTCAGATAAAGCTCTACCTTGATATTGGTGAGTATTGCAATTAAATTGTATGTAGTCAAGTAATGTATTACCTTTGAAGTACTAAACAAAACTATATTCACATAAGCACTTGTAAGGGATTCGCGTGAATCCTTTAGTAAAAAGACTTTTATTCATTAACCTTTATTTATAGATTAGAATTTTATTATGATTCGGAGAGGATGCCCAACTACTGACTGGCGCGACTTCTGTCGTAGCTGTTACAATCATTTTATGTTATAAAATATGCGACGCAGCCCTCTTATAACATGCAGGGTGCATCAGCCCTATAGTATACATTATACATATAAAACACCTCCCCCCTTTGAGAATAAACTTCGGAAATAAAAACCGAAGTTTATACGGCAAATAAAACTTCATACTAGTTCGAACAAAAGAACATTAAAATAGAACCTTATTTAAACAGCATTAGAGAATTGATTATAATGATAAAATAATAAGCTAACAAAGCATTATGAAATTATAACTTAATACTAAATTAACACAATTAATTAGAATTTTAAAACTTAATCTTATAAATTTATTCTTATGCTAGGGGGTGTAATTGGATTATTCTCATTACATTTCATTTCTATTACACCGTTATTATCTTGATTTAGTACATTACGTTTTAAAATATTCGAAATGGAAAAGGTTGGAAAATTGTGTTTATAGAAAATGTAGACTATGACAATAAAAATTACAATGGTTATAATAAATATTGAAATACTATAGACATTGCCGTATTTAACAATATGCGGCTCATTTAAAATATTATGCATTTTACACGTCATGTGCTATCGGTAACGGAATATTATGGTATAATTTAAAGAGTTCATGACTTACTAAAGGGATCTGTAGGATGTAAACGATTCTATTATCGGAATAGTAAAAAAATAATGAAGAGACATTAATTAATGTATTTATTTGTTCAAGTTAAAATGACACAGGTAGTTCAACGGAATTCCATAAAAGATGATGGTTAGAAGTTAATTCGTCATATATTTGTTTTGGGGTTATTATAGAAGGATGTAGATTATTATTTTTGTTAAAAATAATGGAGTTTATAATATCTTCTACTTTAAATGATAATTTCAAAATAGCACCTACTAAGACGTTAAGAATAAAATTCAGTTTTGTTTTGATAACGATTTCATCGGTTATATTATTTAAATTCATTGATAATATTTATAAGTAATTCAATATTTTCTTATTCATAGCAATTTTGTGGATTTTTTTATAACATCTAATAGGCAAACGAGCAAGACGGGTCAGACCGCTGGTGGCAACGAATTCCAGAGATTTACTGTGCGTGGCACAAAACAGTTATAAAAACGCATTGTGGTAGAACGCCAAATATCCAGATAGTGCGGATGACAGTTCCTGCGAGACGATCGGTTGCGAAAATCAGTGGCTTCT
Source organism: Lamproptera curius (assembly GCA_029286875.1). Classification (NCBI taxonomy): domain Eukaryota; kingdom Metazoa; phylum Arthropoda; class Insecta; order Lepidoptera; family Papilionidae; genus Lamproptera; species Lamproptera curius. The sequence continues at coordinate 700,175 of JAGSMT010000114.1, forward strand.
ATTGAGTTGTAAAACTCCTCGGAACACGCCCCATGGTAAATTATCATCATCCGAAATGCCCTACGCTGGATTCGTTTAAATGGAGATAGCTGATAGCCCGGAGCCCCGGCCCAAAGGTGGCAACAATACTCCATGTGAGGCCGCACCTGCGCCTTATACAGTTTAAAGCGGTGAGCCGGCTTAAAGTACTATTTGAACGGTGAACGCGCAAACTTGAGTCTTTGAAGGGTTCAACTGGACTAGATTTAGTCCCCCCCAATCGGAAATCTTCACAAGTGATGATTCGATGTCAGACACAAGCTTGTTCCGACACTCATCGACGTGATCCCTAGAGATATTGCTGCGGTCGAAATATAGTGCATCCATGGTACTGTCATCCGCATAGCAATGAATGCCACTGGTATGCAATAAATAATTGATATGCAGAATGAACAATGTAGGGGATAGCACGCAGCCTTGGGGAACACCAGCGTTTACGGTCCGGGGGTCCGAGCATGAGCCATCTACGACGACTTCAACTCTCCGTTCCGCAAGGAAACTGCCGATCCGCCAACAAAGTCTCTCAGGAATCCCATAGGAAGGAAGCTTCGATTGTAAGGCCTTATGCCAAACCCGATCGAAGGCTTTCGCTATGTCCAAACTAACGCCTAGTGCCTGACCCTTACTCTCTATCGCCTGCGCCCAACGGTGAGTTAGTAAAGCCAGGAGATCACCAGCTGACCGGCCTTTGCGGAACCCATATTGGCGGTTGCTGATCAGCTGGTGCTCTTCCAGGTAGCCCATGAGCAATTACGGATTCCATAATTTTTGAGAGTAAGGAGGTGATAGCGATAGGCCTGTAGCTTGACGGATCTGAGCGATCGCCTTTTTTAGGGATCGGGTGTACTAGAGCCGTCATAAGAGTGTCTGAATAAGCGCGTTAAAACCGGTGCCAGCTCTGGAGCACACACCTTTAGCACAATAGGAGATACTCCATCGGGCCCACTGGACTTATTGACATCCAGAGAGAATAGTGCTTTCCGCACAACACACTGTGTGAAGCGGACGTATGCTATTGTGGTTTCACACCTCGGGATGCTGGTATTAACATTTTTATTACGGAGTTAGTGATAAGTATATTTTCTTTCATTAAGGTAGGAAGGTTTTTCGATTGCTTTGCAATAAAGAAATAGCATTATTGTATTTTTCTGCGTCATATTCATCCAGGGTTGCAAATATATGTTTGAAAATAGCGCCTACGGCACCGAACCAGGCTGATCGTTTATTGACATGTTTATTAAAGACAAGATGAGATAACGCTAAAAATCTCTGTTTATGTCTTCGAAGCGAGTAGTTATCGGTTGTAGCATATTCTGACAATCTTTAAAGTCTACTATATTACTTTGTTTACAAAGATATTTGCACGTCACAATAACGCTTACTAAATTATCGATATGAGGTTTAATGAATGAAACATCTATTGGTATTAATATACTTAAATGGTTATCCGTTATTTTGAAAGAACCGATGGGATTGAAGTAACTTGCAAACCGCTGGCAAACGGAGAGAACCACGTACATACGGTGTAGTCCCTAGTGTTTATGAATGTAGTTCCTGATGTCTTTTTAAACATGTATCAATTATATTTATTGTATATTAGCTAAAACCATTTAATATTTCAATAATATCAACAATCCCGTCTAACTTTGACTTTTACAAAATGTATACAAAGATAAAAATATGTTAATGCAATACAATACATCTTTGGGTCTAACAATATAAAGGATAAATCTCATTGAATCATTTTTATGTTTCCGTATAATATTTTCATTCTCGCTTTCCAACATCATAAATATGATTTTCTCAACATTCCACGACAAGATTTTTAATTTGATGTGATGCCGTGTAAATATTTCACGTTTGAATTTAAATTGCATCTCTTTTTAGACATATAGAAGTGGAAATTGCGAGAAAAAAAAATTAACGCGTTAACCTTTTTAATCAAAACTTTTCTGCACTTTTGGCGAATAAGCTACATGTTTGCAGAAAAGTGTGATCAAATTCCGCTAAGCTGTATTATCGTTATGAGGTAACAAAAACACATTCAAATAAACCATACAGGTATATCCAGACAGGATTATAATATTGGTATGAAAGTGTAGGGTAAAATGAATAACTATAATAATTTAAAAGCATCTACAATATATATAGAACATACAATGGGTCTAAAGTAAATCCGCGCAATCTCGAGACTTGGAGATTATTGGAAAATGATCCCCAAGCAATACTTGAAATGGTCCCCGAATACCCTAAAACGTGTGAATCTTTTAAGAACGGCTTCGATCGGCCTTACGGAAATTATAATTAATAAACTAACTCTCGAACTCCTTAAATGAATATGTTAATTAATTTTATAAACACGGGTTTTCCGTGTATGGGATTATGGAGATTGGAATGTTTTCAAGTATGTTGGGCGTAATTTAGAAGATATTTTGTTAGGTATTCCTACCGACCAGTAACTTGTAAGTAAATTGGTAAACGGTTTGTGTAATAACGCAAGATATAAATATTTATTTATTGGCGTTCCATTATTTAAGGCCGCCTTTTATTGCTTTTTAAGCGCTTTGCAATTTATGAAAATAATAGTACAGAATATGATGGTCGTATTTAGGAAATAAATATGCCTAAAATAACATTTAATTTTTTATTATATAATATATATTTAGTCTGATATGCAAATCAATAATTGTGCTCAATCTTCTTAGTTAGCTTCCATTTAAATTAATTAAAGTTTGGCGTTCACAACTTTCAATTTAAAGTAACTCAATAAATTGTAAACTTTACGGCTCGGTATTTAGCTACTCAGCAATTATTTGTCTACTATAAACAAAAGGCTTGAAATAACAATAGCTATTTAATTGTAGTTATAAGTGAAAATTCCTGAACAACAGCTTTGTATAGAATAAATTTTATTTAAGAGCTTTATGGATTTCATTATAAATACAGAATTTAAACTTATATTTTCAAAAACAGGTGCGTTGGCAAAAATCCTAGACGCTTAAGAAATAACCATATAAAACCCGTATAAAGAATGGTTTGCTTCATACTACTTAAAAACGTTGATTTACTTTATGGGCATTCTCGTTTAATTTATAATGCCTAGTATACAGTAATAGCATGTGTATGCCCTTATGATATAAATACAAACCTATTTATTATATCAATGCATCAGAAAAATGTAACCAGTACTAGATACTGTACTGGCATATATTATATTAGTATATTAAAATATTAGAATTCCGGATCTTTTTTGATATTTATGACCACATGATTTAGAAAAATTATACAAATATACTAATTTCGAAAATAAAACGTGGTTCGCCAGTGACATTATTAAAAAAGAAACGTACAATTTTTGATAAATAATACTCTTTGTCAGCGTAGAATTCCAATTAAACTTTGATCAGTCAATGGTTTCATAGCGAAGTCAATCACGGTCCACTTTTACTAGGTTTCGAGTACTCTCATTCAATTTTGTCTGCGACCCTTGTCAGAAACATTGTTTGGGAACCGTCAAGAGAAGATTCAATATTCCTTCCCAAATTACCGTTGATCTTTTGGCGACCACATGTTTTTGTTGCTCTGTCCCGTTAACAAAAGTTTGTTTGCTTCGGTAAACGCCACAAAAAGTGTTTTTTTTTTTTGTATATTTGTTATAAGGGTTATAAATCACTCACGGAGTATGAAAAATGAAGGTAACTTTCAAAGGTTATCGCGCATAATTTTATTTCCGTGCGTTTTATTTATGGGGTGAAGTCATCTTCACTTGTATTGACATTTTAATATGTTTGCTGAACAAACTGCCGTATTGTCCGCCATACATACAATTCACGGAACAAGTTTTGTTGCATTTGTTTTTTCTATCAGAAAAAAATAAGATATAGAATTGTAGTAAAATATTAAAACCCTACAAAATTTTCCTTTACACTAGTTAGTAAAACGCTATGTTTCACTGAGCGAACAGTGTCTAAGAACGAGAACATATGTCGCAACTTTGTAGATATGGGTTTCTTGCTTACTTTTATTTCATACTGCATATAGGGTGCCACATCCGTTGTAAAATTTAGGCAAAACGTCTTTATATAAATGTCGTTATGTACATACATTAATCAATGTCTGGTTACCATGTGTATGTAACGTTTTAGAGTGTCAGTTCTATTCGTTTTGTGTAAAAACTTTTAATCAAAATGTTCTAGTATCGACACAAAGACAATAATATATATAAAATATTCAATTCTTTGACCGTATCTGCACTGATAGCGATTAAAAAAAATACTATCTTTAATCTGAATTCCGCAACCCTCAAGATCTGGTTGAAAAGAAATCCCTTCCATACTTTTAAACATAAAAAAGATATTAAATCACTCAAATTTATTTTCAGTAACATCATTATTTTAAAACATGAAATATAGATGACAAGAACCTAAATAATAATTCCTTTAAATTTACTGGTTAAGTAAATTTAAAGGAATTATTTACATTTTTTACTCATGTTTATTATGGACGTTCTAATAGGACAAAAATCTAATACGGTTAACTTTCTTGATATATCTTTATATGTAAATCTTGTATATTAATATAGAAATCAACTCATGTGCAACAGTTTTTTATTTTTTCACAACAAACGTGTTTATTTTTACCGAGATAAATGTGTTTCTCCTATGAATAAAATTTGATGGAATTTGATATTATTATAATAATTAATACATTAGAATAACTCACTGAAAAAAAAAGATTTAAAATAATTTTTGTTACAGCCATAATATACAAAAGATAATAAATGGTAAATCATATTTAGTACGGTATTTTAAGGTACTCAGTATCCGGAAGAGAAAGGTCAGTCGGCATCATTAAGGATTGATCCCATTACAATATAAGCATATAAAGTTTTGGGCTTTTCAATCAATGTCACCCTATTGAGGGATGGACGATCCCCAGTATTATATACTAAAATTGGCTCAGATAATTAAAACAGAATTTTAATTGTAATACTAAAAGTATATTAGTTTTTAGTACATACTTTATAAAATAAAAAAAAATTAACATTTATCATGAGAGAATAGTTAGGGTACTCTAAAGGTTTCTTAGATTAATTTTTAATGTATTCTGTATTTTCCAGTTTCCAGTGAACACAGTTAAATGAACGTAATGGGTGCAAATCAATAATCGTTACCAGGCCTGTGTGTGGAGGTTTTAATTACTATATAATTTCGTTAAACTCTTAATTTATTAATTAAAATCATAACTAAAAATAATACCAGTATATATATTATTATGTAACCCTTTTTTACTAATCTTCTGGCAATTAATATTTTAATAAATGTTGACGTAATAAATGCAAAGCTGCAATGATTTTTTTACACTTTATGATATAGATACGACATGCTATAGAAAAATGTAACCAAACTATTATAATTTTATTTGTAATTGTATTTTTTTGGAACAGGGCCCAGCATCGCTCCTAAATTTAATATTAAATTTTAAGGACGAAGGCCGATGTCATGCCATCGTCAAATTATAATGACTGTGAGAGGATTACAATTTCGTTACAAATTGATAATGTCAACAGTCTGCCACAAAATCGTGGCTTATATTAATTTTATACTATATTAATAAAAATATGTTTCTATAAATTTTGGGCTTTGTTTAAATTTCTAGGGCTTTTTAGCCAGTAAATAATTTCAAATTATTTTTAAAACCTTTATGTGGGCTATTCACGTTAAAAAAAGTTACTAATTCTACTTAAGCTGCTAAAAAGGATTTTAAAATTAGTCTGAATGTCGGATTATACAATTAACGAGAAAAATCCACAAAAAAGGTTTAATAAGTAGACTTTTCCCACACTATATCAATCAGGAATTCCTGAAACATACCTATATACATTATAATTGGGTCAAGTAAGGAGTACATGAGATGAAAAACCCATGACATGTCGTTTTATGACTGGCTACATCACACGTCGTGTACGGTTTTGGCTGCGTTTGTTATTTAATAGCACGATCGACGTTGTGATTTTTATAGCCATAATTGTTTTTATTTCTCTAATATCTATTACAATACTTATCACTAAACTATTTAAAATAAAGGGACCATTAGGAAGCTAATATCATTAAAAGTCTTAAAAAAATAAATAAAATCTAGGAGCGGAGCAATGAGGCAACATGTCAAAAAGAAACGTACGCTCTGAATGAAGTATCTCCTTCTTTTGGAAAGTCAGTCAAAAGCAGCTAAAATTAGGACAAAAAAACCCAGTAGAAATAGACATATTCATGCACGAAAAATATTGTATTCATTGTTGGAAATACCTGTTATTAGTGAATGCGAAGAAAGATACAACATTTGTAACCTCGAAATTCTTTTTGCACAGAGTAAATTAAAGTTTAATTTTACCGGTCTCTAGTTCACTGTTACAAATGGATGCTAAAATAAAACGTTATATCATAGAAAAAGATCATTTGTAAGAGACACGACTACTACATGCATGTTTACAATTATTTATGTTCGCTTACATGTTTACAAATAAGAGGTTAAATAATTTATTAACAATTGTAGAAATTTATTTGTTATCATGTGATGGATCAATTTGTAAATAAAGTTTAAAAAGGAAATAAATATAAAACTGAAACTGAAGAAACAACAGCAAATACCGTGCTATCAATTGTACTAATTTTAATCCATGGAAAACATACTTTTCGATATTGAATAGGAACGAGAGTTAGGTCAAGAACACTCCAGGCTATGCTCTCCTTGTAATTCTATTTATAGATCGAGGTGTGCAAGGTTGAGTTGAAACGCAATATGTATGCTTTATATATACATGTACCTATTGTAAACATATACAATAAACGTTATATATGTACAATATTAATGCTAATTAAGTAATGCTTGTTGACCGAACTAGCCAACTCACTAGGACTGGAGAACTTTCTGAACTAGAATTCGTAAACGAGTTTATCTTGGATCTCTAATTTCTAATCAGAGCGGTAGTAAACAGGAGATAAAGAGACGAATACAAATGGCCACAGCTGCTATGAGCAAGCTTACACGAATATGGCAGAGTACAAAAGTATCTATTACTACTAAGATTAGATTGGTCCGGACGCTCGTGTTCTCTATATTTCTTTACGCCTCGGAATCCTGGGCAATCAAGCTAAGCTAAAGACCGCAAAAGTTAGACGCTTTTGAAATGCGGTGTTGGAGAAGAGATGCTTGCATACCATGGACCGCTGAGAGGACCAATAAATCTATTTTGGAGCAACTTAATGTTCGAACTACGCTCTCAACCACATGTTACCGGAGAATCCTGGGTTACTTTGGTCACATTGCCCGTCGACAACCAGACTCCCTCGACAAGCTGGTCGTAGTGGGAAAAATAGACGGGACAAGACCATGCGGACGTTTACCTACTCGCTGGTGTGACCAAATAACTTCATTTACTGGTCTCCCGTTACAACTGCTCTCAAAGAAGCTGAACACCGAGAACACTAGAAGTCTTCTAAGAAAGCTTCTATGGACACGGCCTTCAGAAATGAAGTATAACGACCAAGAAGAAGAATGTACAATATTTGCCCTGCAATTAAATTTTATACTTTATGAAACCCCAATGAAATATAATAACATTAAATATTATTATCTTTAATTACGATTACATATAGACAAATATATAGCCTCTATTTATACGGACAAAATCTGCATAATAAGGTAACTATTAATAATTATTTTTTGTTTATAATACAAGATCAATCGTATTTTTGATCAGTTTTATGTTTCAAAACTTTGAACAATGTATTAATAATATTGTCTTGTGAGTAATATTGTATTTGTACGTGCATATATTTTTTCACATCCATCAAAAGGTTGACTTTTATAACAACTAAGCCAAAGAAAACATGGAATTGTAAGTATGGCATTGCTGAAAGTGGAATGTTGTTCAGTGATCGACATGCACGATTTAAGAATAAGCACGCTAGTCAAAAAATGTTTCTAATGTGTATATTGTTTACATAAATTCCGTCTTTTATTTGGTCCACTTATTCCGCTTGTATACTATTTATTAGCGCACGAGTAGATTAAATAAATAATTCGTTTTTATTTTAACCTAATTATTTTAACAACTGTGACTAACAATTAAATATTATTTATAGTTAAATATTAAATATAATAATTAAGCAACTAAAAAAGGTGTAGAATTAGGGTCCAACTCTAATAACCAGGTTTACATCTTTTTTTTACTGTTCTATTTGTTTATGATTCATATTATTTAGCCAATCTTAATTATTCTCAAAATAACGAGGTAAAACAAACGTTATATTAGTAATGTTTTGTCTTTTTCTATAACTGAAATTAACGAGCGTTCCACTTAATCAAATATAAGTGACATTATCTCCACGGTATAAATAATTAGTTTTACGTCTTTATTATTCCGATTTTTGTTTGTAATCACAAAATAGTGTAAAAAAATAAAAAAAGAAGAATTATTAAAAAGATTTATGCTGCAACTCGAAACTACAAATTACAAATCGTAAAATAATACTGCTCTTTAATAAAATTACATCAACAATAAAGTCGGTTTGTTCGTATGAGCATTTCTTTAGCGACGGCACTTTACCTAAGCGGGTTAAGAGCGAACAGTAAAACAACCATTCACCTAAGTAAATCCTTACGCTAATATAGATTTATCTTAACGTTGTAATATACTGATGCTAAAGTTATCTAGTTAAAATCTGACATTACTAAGTAAGAAAGTGTTAACAAAGTGTAAAAGAGTTGCAACGTTAATGTTGCCGTTTCTCTTCTAAATTTATAAATAATTAAAAAAACTTTCAAAGCGTATAAATTATTCGTAAATGCGAAGAATAACTCATTAAAATTGACCCACCATCCGTAAGAAGTTGACGTAAAAGTTTTTCTATTTACATTCCGACGACATTTACAAAGTTTATATAAGTTTAAATAAAAGTGTGTCTAACTTGAAATATACGGAATCGAAGAACGTTAAAACGAATTCTTACTTTAACAATTCTGATTGAAGTTCAAATCACTTTTCTTGTACTTTGTATTATTACCAATTTTATTTATTTATTACTCTGTCATTAATTGAATATGAATTGTTTGTTTTGCTCATAACTGCCTCCGTAGCCTAGTGGTAAGGGTGTGTGCTTTAAAAACCGGGGGTCGTGGGTTCAAATCCAGTAGGGACTCAACAAATATTCACTGTTGTTTCCAAGTTGGTTAGGGTAATTTGGGCCGATAACCCATTTGTCTGAAAATTAAGATGATGCATGCGACGGATGGGAATGTAAAACATGGGTCAACCCACCAACCCGCATTGGATCAGCGTGGTGGCATACGGTCCGAAAACCCCCGAGGGGAGAAGGCGTACATTAGGAAGGCCTATGTTCAGTTCAGCTGATGAGGATGATGATTTATTTTGCTTAAAAAGAAATGTCTTTATCAATGAAATAATATAAATTCCTTGATTAATATAGTAGCGTTTTTGTAAAATATAGAGTTAAATTCGTAAATTTTATTATACATGTATTTGTATCGTATTCAACATAAAATAACGGTGTAAAACGTTTAAGCAAACCAAAAGATAATTGAGTAAGTTAGTAAACTTGTAATTAAATATATGCCTTTCACGTCGTATATGTGCGTTTGGGTAAAACCACATTTCTGTCTGTCTCTAACGATCAAAGTAAGAGCCTTAAATCACTGTCCCTAACAATATTTGACCAGTGGCCAGAATCGCTTTTATCTATCTGTCTGGCTCTAAACATTAAGTAGAAATATTTGTAGGACTTAGTGTATTAATATTTAGTATATGAAATTAGAAAAAGCTTGAACTATGATTGTGATTTAAAAGGTCAGTCAAGGTAATAAAGATAATAAATATATACCTGTGTAATATTTTACGTAAGAATCTTTAACAAATAACAATTGCATTCTATTTAAGGTTAGAAACGGTTTTAAAAAAATTGCTGTACTGAAAAAACGTTCCTTCCTTTCTTCGTCTGTAAAAATATTTATAGATTATTGTTTGTCGACGATATTGTCATATTTTCGCTCTGGTATCTTAGTAATTCATTTCATAATGTTTCTAATAAAAATTAAATAAAGGACAAAGCCTTTTTTAGTACAAAAAATTATATCTATATAATATGCATAAATTTTAGAACCTTTTGATTCAATTATGGATGCGAAAATGAACAGTATTAACTATTGTAATTTATTTTTACTGTGGCTAGCTCCTACAATGGGAAAAGAATTTTAAGATATCTGTGTGAAAATCCAAAAGGATTCCATCAGCCTTTTAGCACAGTATGGGACCCATGAGTCTCCTAAAGTTGACTTCGAAAATCGAAAAATTTATGCAGCGCCCCTTAGCTTGTATTTCGACGTTTTATTTTGGTACTAATACACGGATGTTTTATATTTTATACTCAAATTTATACTATAAAATATCTGTTACTACGATTAATTATATAAATTGCATATTTAGCAAACAAACTTTTTTATTTGAAGGATTTGTTAATCTTATTTTTAATTATGTGTATCGTGATAGACGAACAATTTCTTTGATTATTTATTTCAGTTTAAAAATTCTACTTTTGTAAAATCTTTTTATTACGCTGCTTAAATTAAACACGAACAAACGAAGTAAATCTAAATTTTAAGGTCAAAATTAAATGTCTAATGGTTTCAACTGCAGTTTATAAACTTTTACGGTATAAAATAAATCGAAACACCAAGCTACTATATATAAAGCGTTTTCAAGTTAAAAAATTCTTATATTAAATTAACTGCAGGCCTAAATAATTTTATGTATTTAGTACATTTAGTTGTTATTAATAAAACTTATAAATATATTATGTAGAAGTTTTCAAATTATTTACTTATTATTTATGACAGAATAATTTTGAATGTATGTTTCTATAATTTTTACATGTTAAAGAAGAACATTATGCAAGATCTATACATTAAATTATCATTTATATTTGCTTTTCTTGTGGTAGTTAGGTAAAAAAATGGACTTGAAATTTTTGAAGAAGACTTATTAAACATTCTTTCAATGAGTTTAACACATCAGAATCATCACATCGCTGCTCAAAGTTTTATCAAATTTTTAAAGAATAATCCTTCATATTGGTACAATGTTATTCGATAAACATAAAAGATAATAACTTTCAACGACGGGAACAAAGCTTTTTGATTTACTCGTATAATCTCAAGGTTACATGAAATAATGTCTATTTAGACTTTTACAATATGGTATTAGAAAAAGTTGTTATTTAATACTAATTTATAAAATTGGTATTAGATGAAAACTTGGCTAGTAACACCAGCCGCCACTTGCTACTACGTCTACGTATATATATCTACGAGATAACTTGCTTTGATTTATTCTTAGACCTAAAAAGATTTATCATTACTATGTTTGGACTTTTTTTAACATTATGTTAAGCTTCATTAATATGTTTCAAATTAAAAATTAGTTTTTAAAAATGTGAAAAAATTATAATGATAACTATTAGTATTAAAATAATTGGAATATACCATGTTTAACCGCTCCTAATCGAAAGATTTATGTAATTATTTAGCAGTTCGATAGATTATGCCTGTAATGTGTTCCCATTAAAAATAAACAAATACATATTATTCGTTAAATGACTAAAACAAAAATAGTTATAACAGATACTATTATTATTCATTATCTGCTATTACTACTAAAGTAAGCAATTTATAACAATATCAATTGTTAATACTATTTCAAATTGTAAGTTGTTCCTTTTTGTCGGATGTTACGTCAATTTATTAAGCGTTTAACATACGTTTGTGTAACCCTCTTTAAACTTCTAACTCGATAGTTTCTAAAATGCAAAAAAATAATAGTCATAACTGAAACAAGTACAGAAAACACTGACTATACACTAAATGAATTGTTTACAAAGAAAGTCGAAGCAATGTTTCCACGTCCAATGCCCATATTTTACAAATTTAAATTGGACAAAAACATCAATAGATTGCTGATGATTAAAAAAGTTATTAGGAAAGTGAGTATGGGACATAAAGATTTAGTTTCTTTTACGCCTGTAAAAGGGGACCTACCACCGATCATTGTTAGCACTTGTACTACGGATCTGTTTTACCGTCAGTAAGGAAGATCCGTCGTCAAGTGGGCGGTGGGGTCGTCACATCCCTACGCTAATTTAGAATTCTGTAACATAATTTGCTCTTAGTAATCTGCATACGGTATCTACACAACACATTTTACGCATATATCTTAAATGACGAAACTGTCTCAGAGGGCAGCTTGAGTAAAGCTATAAAAAAATCTTATGACACGCTGAAAGAGTAATCTTAGGGCAGAGATATGAGTAGGGTGTGTTTTTTTAAATAAAGGTTCTAGCTATTTTACAAAATAACAAGCAATTTCTTTAACATCGGTATTATATCTTGTATACAACCGTTGATGTGTATAATTTTTTGTACGGAATAAATTAATCGCGATTATTGTATCACGTGCAGTATTATTTAAGCATTTATTTGTTTCTAGAACCTCTAATGTATTATTTGTTTAAATGAACAGCAATATTAAGCTTAGGCATTACAACTATATAATGGCAAACTATTTATCAGGTGGAGCTGTGAATTCACATTCAAATGGTTATAGAACTCTTGTTCCCTCGACCACAACGGCCGTTACCAAAGCACTGTGTTTTCTAAAATAAATGTAGAACATGAAACAGTTCATTGACATGAAAGAATTTAATTATTTTTCTCTAGTCATATTTATAAAAATTTTAGCAGTTGATGCATGAACAGATTTTACAATTATCGTGGCCCTAAAGTAAAATCATATTTATATACGTACCTAAATTACTAAAAGTAGAATCTTATCAATTAACTCTTTGTAGAAAGCTTTGGTAGTGTTCTTGACAATAAATAGGTATGTGTGTTGTTATGTTTGAATGTTAAATAAATATATTTGAATTTACTGTTACTTCAACGTAGAGTTTTTAGCATGGCGTATGCATTTTATTTATTTATTAACACTTATGTACAATACAGTAAATGGCGGACTAATGCCAAAGGTATTTCTACCAGTCAACCATTGGAAGGTGCAGAGAAAGTTGAGTAGTGTAAATAAAATAAAAAGGAGATTAATATGTTGAATCAAGTTTCAAAATGTATTAACAACAGTATATTATAATATAATAAATAATACATCATAGTATACTCAATATACATAAAAATATTACAAACAATACATACATGATTTATATACATACATATATACATACGTACATATACATACATTACTAAATTTAAATAAATACAAATATGTACTAAATATAAATAAATAAATTCAAAATGATAAGTTTAGACTCTTATTATTATAAAGACTAGACAAATGTTCACGAATTTTACGCTTAAAGTCGTTCGATTTTTAGCCATCTGATTTCGAAGCAGCTCATTCCATAAGTGAACTGCTTGTATGTGGAATGACAGTGGTAAAGTCAGAACGGTGAATAGGACATTGGAGCAAAGATTATTTTTTGAGCGAAGGTTTTGTCGCTGACTTCACATTTTATGTTACATCTAATTTTATCAATTAAAACTCAATACCTCTTAAAGAAATTATACCTTATTTAAAAGTTGAATAAGTATGTGCATTATGATGTATCCCTACATGACTTTGACATATATATATATATATATATATATATATTATAAAGTCATTTACTTGTACAAACGAGTTTTATAGGAGCTCGTTTATCTTTAAGAGACTTTGCACGTGACATACAGGATAAACTGAATATCTCTGTCCTCCTATTATAGTCCAATTTTCTAAAATAAAACCTGAATAAGTAAGACAAACGTTTAACATACCGCCCTAGCACACAGATCGGCTGTATTCATTCTAATGGGTTAACAAAGGGTTAAGAGATGAAGTAATCTATAAATATTTCTTACAAAACGCTTTTATGCATATTTAGTTCTTTTTTTTGCGAAACAGCTGCATGTAATGGGTTTTTTATTAGTCTAAGAGCTTAATGTTAAGAAAAACTTATAAAATTAATTAACGCTCATTATTTACTTGTAAAAACTAGTGCAGTATTGTGTAACAACTACAAGAGACTATTTTTTTAAAACTGTTTTAATTTATACCTTACTGTAAGAAAATATTAAAGCTAAGCTAAACCTGAATATTGTAAGTTTCATTGTTAATAGCGCACATTTGATAAATAAATTTAGTTTCAATACATTCTTTGGCACATTGGGTACGAATTTTTACAATTACACAAGTAAAGCTATCGAACTACAAAAAATAAATGTTTAAAACTTATTACACCATAAGGAATGATTTATATATAAAGGTAGGATGATTTATAATTTTCAATTAAAAGGTAACCCACTTCTTGAACCCTAATGTACGTGACCCGCTTTACAAAGTAATCTCAATTTCAAAAATATTTCTCTAGCCTGTTAAGAATTAATTTAATTTTTGACAAAATTTAATCTTAAAAGTGTTAATGCATAATCATTATCACAACATAGTGTAGAACTAAATGTCTTTCGCTGTATCCGTCCCTGTTTTTTAAGCGTTAATTTTAAAAGTTAGAGTGAATTAAGAGGTAGGTTTATATATAATACATGCGTAACAATATAGAGAATCTCTAATAAATAAATTCATAGGTTTCTAAAATGATGTTAATCGCTGGTTGAATACCACGAGAGAAATTAAAAAATTAGAGGCCACCTAAATAAAATAAATAAAATAATAATAAGTTAAAAGAATAGAATAGTATATATGTACATACCATGATCATTCAATCATACGTTGAAGTAAACTTAAAACACGATATGCTTAAAATTATCTGAATTTTTACTTGAAATAAATTAACATTTTTTTAATTTATATCAAATACAATGCTCAATGCATTATTCATCATCATCATCAGCCTCAGCGTCAGTTCTCTGTAGAACATAGGCCTCCCCTAATGCACGCTACTGCTTTCGATTCTCGGCTATTCTCAAACAGCCCACACCAGCCATTTTTCGAATGTGACGCGCAATGGGTCCCACACTATGATTGCCGAGCCTCGGTATACATTCCAGAACTTTTCAGCTCTAGCAGTCTCAGGTCGGACCGGCCCATGCCACTTCAGCTTATTAATCCGGTGGGCTATATCGGTGGCTCTGGTTCTCTGATGGATCAAATCATTTTTATGCTGTCCGAGATAGCCTCTCCATAGCTCGGTGACCGACTTTAAATTTGTGGACCAGTCGAACCGTAAGTATCCAAGTCTCGGCACCGACAGGTAGCTCACCTGAACCTACCTACTTACCACGCACTAATCGAAGACTTTCGATTTGAGGCAGGCGGGATAGGTGACGAAAAAACTGGACAAAGCTTATAAAAAGCTAGCCAGCCCAGCCAAATCCGTCTGTTGACCTCTCCCTCAAAGTTGTTTCTACGTAGTTGTATCATTTGCCCCGGGTAAACGTACTCCGAAACCACTTCGAGGGACGTGTCATCATTTGTGATCGGTGCCGGATCAACGTACGCGTTGAACATGACCTTGGTTCTACCGAATTTCATCCGGAGAACGATGCAGAAGACTCGGCCAGGTCTTGCGCCATTTTCTGCAGGTCCTTTGTGGTCTCAGTCATGATGACGATATCGTCCGCAAGTCGCAGATACGTTGTATTGTATTAAATAGTGTACAAAATTTAGTACAACAAGAAACATATTATTTATTAAATAAACATAATTGAAATACATTAACAGAATTTATTCTTTGTTCAATTTTAAAAGCAATATAAGAATACTCCTTACATTGAACGTCAATGTTTTGTTTTCATTCGGATGACCCGTTTGCCTTAGCGGTTAGTGATTGTTACGCCAAAGGATGTGGGTTTGATTTCCACGTCGAGAAAATATTTAATGATAAAAATAGTGTATGGTTGTTTATAATGATGTTAGTATTTGTGTAATATATTTATTTATAAAAGAAAAGCATTTATATGAAATCCAGTTTTCATAGTACAAGCTACGTTTAGATGCTTAATACACATTTATTTCTTTAATGCGTTTCAATCACTCTAATTTACTAAGTTTTCCATAGAAAAGGAGGCCCTAATTTCTTATTAATTTGTATAAACTTGTTAAGACCCCCAAAGTCACATTCACAAATAAAATTACCTAACAACTCGTACTTATACAATATAGTTATGAAAATTAAGATGTTGACGACGTTATCGTAACTTCGTTTAAGTATTCGCATATTTTTTGCGTAATGCCATATATCACTTAAAATTGTTGCATACTGTGACATCTTATTACCTCCGTAGTCAAATATAATATAATAGATTTCTTTTAATGTTAAAACTCAATGTTACCTACGTACCTTTCTATCCGGATAACGTGGTGGAATGAAGCAACAGATTGTCATGTTCGTTTCAACCCCTTCTTCGTGAAGAAATCGATACAAGTGAACGATAACCACATCGTAAAAGCCCTAACTGGCGACCGAAACTGCTATAAGCATATTAATCCACGCAAAACGTCTAGCGCTGGACGAGTGCTTATAAATTTCAGGTGCCAGTGATTAGAACATAAAATATTTTATCGTCCAAAAATTAAAGAGATATTTTAAAACAAATTAATGCTACATATGACCTTGTCGTCATGGGTTTCACTATAAGGGTAATAATAGTTTTCAGCAATTTTAGTTATTGAAATTAGTATGCATATTTAGTCATTTATACATTACTCTTTATTATACAGCACATTTTAATATAACACAACATTTTAATTACTTATTTTTCACAATTAATAAGTAAGATAACATAATATAAATACTGGCAACCTGTAATAAAAGTATTCAGCCTAAAATAATTTTTGAAAAAAGTTAAGCGGCGCTAGTTTACTACTGTTCATATAATGAAACCTCTAACTTGGGCAGAAGTCGGTCTAATTTTAAGTGGTACAACTCATTACGAAAATATATTTAGCCGTACATTTCATCCATCCTTGTTGTGAAATTGTTTGTAAATTAGAAGCGTTACGACCCCGACTTGTAGCTCAGTCTGTTATAGACTGCTACGTAATTTATTTAGCACTTTAAAAGACACATAATTGCCTATACGTATGCGTATGGCAAGTGTGATATATATCATAAAATAGCAGTTGATATGTATTATAAAGGTGCTGTTTAATAAAATTCAATGTCGTTAAATTGTCAATATGTAAAACAAAAGGTGCGTGTTTTGAACTTCATTCATTAAAATGTAACTTTAAAATTTATAGATTTTTTATGACATATATGTTTTTTTATCACAATATTTCTTTAAGTATTACGTTTATAAACTATTCTTAAATAAATTAAATAATTCCTGAATATTGAGCATAACAACAGGTATTCTTAGTATAGTGCGGCGAAGAGTATTTATGCCCCCGGGCCCTATTTACTTCTCTAAAAATTTTTTTGCATAGCGTTTAATATTCTCCTAGTGTTTAATGAGTTCTATTTGCTGTTAATAAACAGTAAAGGCAAGAAGTATATAATAAATTTATTAGAGAAATATGTAATACAGGACATAACCTTGAATGTTTTGTTATGAAATACTACAAACACTTTAAAGTTACTCTAATTTTAATTTTTAAGTTCTGCATCGCATCTGTTCGCCATCCATTATGTAGTTCATCGTATTAATTTTGTGAGTGTAACACCATCTCTTAAACCGAATCACAGTAGTATTTTCACACTGCTGCTTTGAAGCAGGAATAACCACTACGTTGGTATTGTATAAAGCAATCTTATACAAAGAAATTTATTTTTTAAAATAGTAATAAGTGAAGCCAAGTATAGAGGCGATTTTATTATAAGCAGCAAAAAATTTACTGAAAAAAAAACTAATAAGGACCCCCATCATTTTTAAGTTTCAAGCTGAGAGTTATTTGTTCAGGAGTTGCATTTGTAATCAGAGAAGAAATATTTTGTTTAATTTTATCGTAATATTAATTTATTGCTTTTAAAATTTAATTGTATGCTGTAGCTTGTAATATAAATGTAATTCTAACAAAAGGTATTCATATGCTATTTCGGTTACAGTTGAAGTCGAAAGCTTCTATGTGCAATAAATACTTGTCGAACTAAACAAATATTATACAAATAGAATTTGTACACGAAATTATAATTACAAATATATAAAAATTAAGCATTATACACAACAAAAGTAGCTAACTTATTTTAATTTCATTTCTGCTCCTTAATGTATGTAAAAATTGTTTAAATTTTTATTGCTTACGATAAAACAATATTTCTAGATTTGTAGGTAGAGCAAGACAGAGGAGTTTTCTCAAGTGACGTAATGACAACCATGCCTCGCTGACAACTGAGTTTATTTTAATTTTATGCTAATGAATAATATTATCAAAAATCATATTGAACACAAAAACTATAAGTGCTCTGTACGTTTGTGTAGAGAAGAAACAACAAAAAAATCTATGTATTTGAATACCATTTACATTTTTTTTGTAATAAATAATAGCATAAAAGCAATACCATTACTTTTTTCAATATCGAGAAAAGAAAATTGTATAAGATCACGGTAACCTTAAGAATGGCATTCCATTTCTCTATATTGAGAAAATAATAAAAGGCTTTAACAGTTGTAAAAAACCTTTTCAAACTTTACTGTAACTAGAACTTTTAAGTGTTACCTTTCTATTAAATCTATTAGAATGAACTTCTATTAAAAAATGCTTTACGTTTTTTATCCAATTAACATTACTTTTTCTGAATAGTGAAGTCGAGAGTTGTCGTTCTAGTTTTCTGTAGTTCTCTGATAATTCATTGAAGTAATTTTTTGAGATCACGCTGATCATTGTCACCATATCTGAGTATGATATAAATAACTAGGTACTAAATAGCCTTTAGGTTTTAAAAATAACAAACCAACTGTCATTAAATTATTAGTTACTGCTTTGCATATTATTAAGACGTCTTGATATATTAACTTTCAAAGTTTTAATTCGCTAACCAACTCTAACCTGTTTAGTAATAACTTGGTTAGAAGAAAGAAAACGAGCGTATCGTTGAATGAATACATCAAATATATATTCAGCAAAAAAAAATACACCAAATGCATAAAACAGCGTGATATTCTTTTAAAAGCAAACATATCGTTAAGTAACGTATGAGTCAGCATAAAATTTAACACCGACTACATTCGTAGCTGTATAACACGCATTCACACTGAATGAAGCATTCCGTCACGATTCGGGTGACCGTCATTAGCCTGCTGCTAAATGTCGGTCATTAAGTGAAAGCCGCTACTTGCTTAAGTGATTTTACTCACTTAAACATATTTTATGGCAACGCGTAATCGTCTGTATGTTTCTCGCTAAAGAACCAATGTATTTCACCTGATGAATTCAAGCCAAGTACAATTCATTATTGTTGACCATAGAAAATGTCTGAATAACATTATGGTCTAAGTATGAAGTTATGAATTACGTTAAAGTCGAGTTATCTTATTAAAGAAATTGTCATGTATGTACTACCTGTGTAATATTTATTTTGTTTTATCTGATTAATTTATTTATCTTCAACGGTTTTTATCCATTTTATCTTTAAGAGTTTGGATTCAATTCATAGTTAAACAACTAGCGAGTTGATGAGAGTTCTAAAGAGACTCTTAATCGTAACGATTTTTTAACTTAATATTTTATATTAGTGTTGGTTCGAAATGATACTTTTTCAACATAACCTTAATATTGTGTTTATAGGTAATAAACACACCAGTTCAAAACTATAGTCGTAGAAAAATTTGTATCGTTTCGTACTCTAAATATAAGCTAAAAATACACTTTCATATAAAAATAGATTCATATAATAATATAATTTCATATATAATGAATACCATAACAGTCAATACTCAGATAAAAAAATGAACAAAATATATAACTTTTAACAGCATATATATAACTGCCTCCGTAGCCTAGGGGATATGGCGTGAGCTTAGAAACCGAGGTCGTGGGTTAGAATCTGCGGGGACTCAACAAATTTTCATTGTTGTTTCCTAGTTGGTTAGGGCAATTTGGGCCGATCACCCAATTGTCTGAAAAGTAAGATGATCCATGCGTCGGATGGGCATGTAAAAGTCGGTCCACCACCAACCCGCATTGGACCAGCGTGGTGGGTACGGTCCAAAACCCTCTAATGGATAGGGGTGTATTAGGGAGGCCTAGTCCAGCAGTGGACTATCACAGGCTGATGATGATGATGATGATGATATATAACTATTATCAATATAAGAAGGTAACAACGTGCTCTATGTACGATATTGCGTCGCGTATTCTGCCACCGCATTTTAAATCTCTGATAACTTTTAACGTATTAATTTAGGTGGAAAGGTATGTCTGATTTAAAAACTCATTCATATTTATATCATGGTCGACTTCTAATGTATTCAGATTTACCTTTTTATATTAATAGTTTTTAGTGGTGGCTGCCCTACCTTTTTTGAACCAACATGTTGTTTCTATGGAGAAACCATTTGAACCCATGACTTACGGCTGGTAAAGCGACACCACTCGATTCTGCATTCGACAGAGACGGTAAAAGTCTTAACGTCACATTAAGTGTATTTATAGTGTTTTTATTTTAATTAATACATAATTAAATAAGAATGACATCAGCAGTGTTTATCTCACATTTTACTTACTAAAAGAGTAAATAGACATAATTAGTTGTTTTTCCGCAGGATTTTTATTACCAACTTCTGATTTTTAAAGCTTGCTCTTACACCTCTAGATAACCGCGGGGTCACATAAGTTCGATGGCTTTTAACAAAAAAGTTCACTTTTATTTAATTTAATTATGTGATTGTTCGTAATGTGCTTTAAAGCTTATACTTTAGTTTTTGTACCCAAAACGACCGTACATTAACAAACTAAACGATTATTAGGAAGTACAATAATTTAGGGGCTTTAGCAAAAACTTTACTAACTCTCGACCGCACCTCTCGTAATGTTAAACAAAGAGTTATTAATATTAATTACTTTTCCATTAATCTTTCCTAAATTATCGGAAAGATTGTAAACTAAATTAAATGCGATGAAATACGTAGCATTTTACTAAATTAAGGTATTACATTGTCAACATTAATTACATACCTATTTATCTAGGATAAAGCAGTAAAATTGATAATAACCCCATACCATAGTTATGTGTAAATAGCCTAGTTAATTGATTATAGTTTAAAGTCACAAATTTTGTATATATATATAACACCTCTGATTTGATCAAACCTTAGGACAAAAAACATTTTCAACACGTCTTACCTATAGTTTTACTGATATGTATATTGATTAACAAATATTTTATTGACAAGCTCTGTAGCTGTGAACTGAATTCACAATTAAATTGTGGTTAGAAACAAATATAAAAGTCTGCTAAAGATAAGAATATATTTCTTGTAATATCAAGAAATATCCATATTTAGAGCTATTAAAGACTCAAAATAGATAAGGCTGACGTTAATATATTTGTACAGATAGACTTGCAGGAAACCTATAATATTTAAACCAAATTAAAAGTTAAAAGCAAATTCAAGAAATCGAGATACGTTTTTCTGTATCTGTGAGATATTTTTCTTTTTAATAAAAAAAATTAGCAACATATACTAACAACAGGATAATTTTAATGTTAGATTTGGTCAGAAATACAAACAATCTCTTGCAAACGCTACAACAACGGCGCATATTCACCCTCGTTAATTTTTAGTACTCAGCGTGTGCTCAACATTATAATCTATAAGGTAAATTATTATTGAATATCTTATGCGTTAAAGAAAAAAGTCTCAACTCTTAACTCCTGAATCGCTCTTTTCAGCATTATAATCGGGAACAAAGGACAACTTCAACGGGTGTCGAAAATTCTTAATACAATATTTTTACCATTTTAATTGTAATATTTAATTCTGTGTACTACACACTTAAATATATAGTTTAGCAAATTAAAACCGAATAAGGTGGAACAGAAACCTCGTCAAGGTTTGCTTTGAAATATTTGCTTCAACTTACGTTATTCAGCTTGAAGAGACAATCATCTAAAGGTTAACTGACAGGTAAAGATTAATTTCATAAGGCACTATCTGCGAATGAAAGTTAACATCTAATTAATGTAGATTTACAACAGACTATATTCTGTGAAACTTTTTGCTTGATATATTATTCCAGGTTTTCGAACATAAATAATGTTTATACAATTTGAAAATGGAACGGGCACGTGATACTGGGAGAATGCCTCGTCATCGTGGGTCGTTCGAAACAACCCCTGGGGCGGAACCGAAATAGATCAGAATTCAATATGCTATTGAGCGCCAGCAGGTGCTTCACATATATATTAACACAACTACACCAAAAAGAGAATTGATGTTATTTTCATATCGTTACAATTATTATAACTTTCTTGAAATCAAACAAGACACCGATACCGTTGATATCGGTGTCTTATGTATATATTTCTTGTCCCTGGTATTTATACATCAAAGACATTCTGGATAGTGAACATAGTAGTCAACACAATAAAATATACGCCACTTTTATTTTATTAAATTTTCAAAATAAAGGGCTATGACTTAAGCAGAACATTTAATTTTATCACTTTAAATAATTTAGTGCTCCTTTGTGCTAAAAATACATTGTCCAAAATATATTGATAAGGCACAACGGCTACGACAAATATTTATTTGCCCAAGCCTTTATATTTGAATTTTTTATGAATAACCAATTATGATTCCTGCATCGTCAATCACGTTAAATTAAAAATAAGATAAATATTTTTAGCAAAGACAATTATTAAAAAAAAATTACATGCATTCAATTAAACAATTAAAAATAATTATATTTATTAAAACCAGTACACAATGAAGTAGCGAACATATATTACATTAAAATCATATAAGAAAATAATCATTATTGCTATAAAATTTAAAATGAGCATACACTAAAAATATCTTAATGCTTTCATTATGTCCAAGTAACCAAATGATGTAATTTTTAAAATATATATAACATTGTATAGCGATATATGTTTAGAATGTCCATCTTCAATTGCGTATCTCTTAAACAAGTGTACGATAAATCGATCTTGCACAGTATATGCATCTTACAGATACAATAAGTTTCATCAAATCGCATCCAAAAAAACGTGGTTTCCCTTACCGTTTCAGTTAGCGTTTCCTGAAAAATAATATATGGGATAAAAGCTTTTCATTTCAAACGCGCAGATCCCTCTTGCTTTGCAAATAGAATTTGTCACTTGCACCTTTTATCTTTAATGTTGCGTCACGACCACGAATCCACTACAAATATTCTATACAAAGCCAGATGCAGAAGGGGACATTCTATTCTTATAACCGAAGTAAATGAATTATAATTTATTTTAACAAAGCCATACGTTAAACTGTTATAAGGGCTGGACTCGATGAGAAGAGCACTTGACTGAATTCTGGCTATTATGAACATTAATATAGTTTACAAGTAAAACTTCGTACAATCTTTGTGTTCAAAAGTGCATGCAATCATAAAATAATCCACTATTGGTTAGGTTAAGTATTAACAATACTCGAATATATCTAAACTTGTATTTTTGAGTGCAAAAAAAGGGGCTAATTTAGGTTAAGCATGTAAGAACATGTAAGTTCTTATTCAATAAAACCCGAAATTTAATAGTGTTAAAGATTAGCCTTTATTATTTAGTGTCTATCAAGAAATAACAAATAAAAGTAAAACTAAAATGTATACAAGACATATTACGACATAGTACGGCGGGTTGGCATCGGATTGACCCGTTTAACAAGCATAATTTTCGTTTATACGAGAACTTAAAGCTCTAAACGTTAAAACGAATTGTGGCAGTTTTTTTCTTTCACGAGCAACAAATGGCTTCTTAGGCCTATTCCATTAGGCGTTTTAAACGCAGTAATCTCGTTCGATGGGCACTTGGGGCGTCTTGTGAGAAGGGAAAATAGGTATTACTGCTGTTTAAATTTTTTTAAACTCGTAACTATTTCTAGCTAAGTAAAATCGTCTGGAATATGGAGGAGAGAGGATTTTACTTCTGTCTAAATGTTTTTAGACATCTAAAAATCTTAACCTTGGTTGACATACCTGATAAAGGACGTAAACCTTTAAGGTTTTATAGAATATTAATTCGAATTTGACTAGACTATTGGTATTAAAATGTTTTCATTGTTCGGAGGTGATAATATCTCTTTAGACAACATCGCTTATTTTTTATATATACTTAAAACTTTTGCCTTGAAACTTTACTTACTAAAAAGTTCATATAAATTAAGCATATAAACAATAGCACATTATTACTAAAATGGCTAACACGTCCAATTTCATTAATTCTACAGGAAATTTATCGGATTTAGATTAAATTTAAAAGTGAAGCCGATCCGTCCGCTAGTTTTAGGAGAGGAGATGAATATAAAGACTACATTGTATGTAAAACTTTAAAAATGAAAGCAAAAAACTGAGTTATCCACAAACGTTTTGTAATGTTATCCTATCGAAACACATTGTAAAGATGCAAGGTTAATAAATTTCAGTCGAGACTTAGCAAACTTTTGTTTACCAAAATATTTAAAAATATCATACGATAATTATTATTCCATTTTTAAGGATTTTTTCTTATATATTATAATTTCATTTGTGTTCTAAACTTCCGCAATTAAAAATGTAAATAAAAGTGACAAAATCCGTTAAAAGTCCTTTTAATGAAGAACTTACTATAACTTTTAACGAAACAATTGCCAGTTTCTTAATTTTTACGTGCAAAATTAAAAATGTGAAATGTAGTTTAAAACCTGTTATAAATAAAATAATAAAAAAAGACATTCGTCGCTATTTATGGGTAGTTTATTGCTTTAATTTGAATTAATAATAATAATAATAGCTTACGAGGTAACGGAAACAAGCCTAAATAAATTATTTGTTAATTTAAGAAGAATCCAATTTCTCCATATAGTAAAGGAATCCAATTCAAAACCGAATATTAACAGAAAACTAACAATCAATACTCGTTATCAAACTTCTATTAACTGTGGAGACGGGTAAACAACTCAAAGGTGCTTTATTGACAAAATTTTTTAAACAACTGTTTTCAAAATGAAAATTGTTTTTGAATTTATGCTCTATTCGGTCCTCTCCGAAAAACTCACGTGCAAGAAACTATGCGGTTGTTATTTTATTTTCTGAATTCTTGGTTGTTTTAGATTCATCCGTTCGAACTTATAAGAATATTGGGTGAAAGCTAGTTAAGCGATCTGCCTATTTCGAATAAATATGTTGTTTAATGCATTTCAAAAGAAACAAAATACACATATAATTATTTTCGCTATAATGAGGATAATTTACAATTGATATTAATTTGTATGAAATTAGCAATATATTTATATAAATAGTTTAAGAAATCGCTGCTTTTTCCGCAGAAATTAAAAGTTTAGTAGGAAAAAAAGCAATTTTAAAACAATACTTTAAATTACCCCCTAAAACGCTTGTTATTGTCATGTCGTCGCTTGTGACGTCACGTTTGAGTAATCAAAACGTAAACGCTCTGCGCTCGTGCAAGAAATTAGATTTTTGTGTTATTTTATTAAATATGAATTCGAAAGTGTATAGGTGGTGTAGGGTTTCCTGTGAGAATACATTCATAAAACTTCTAATAAAGCTATTTGCGTACGTTCCTCAAAATAAGTAGTTTAAACTTGCAAGGCGAGATTCAAAGGAATATTGGCCAGTCATGACCTTTATTTTGTGAGATCACTTTGACGTAAGCTTTACATACTTTTGTAGATTCTACTACATAGTATTTGGTAATAATATTTGTACGAGGTCTAAATGTAAAATATAAACTACGTATTTCGAGGTTAGGTTTCATCTCAACAAAAACTCTCGAAATTATTATGTCGATTCTAGACAAATTAGCGCTGTTTGCCTTTGGAAATCTTTTGATCCATGAGTCGTGTTATTTTATATTCGAATTAATAATATTCACACTCAAATAGTACTTGGTATTCAAACAAAAATAATAAAAACAAGATGTTCGTGCGTATTGCGCATGCGTTTACTAAAGCGTGACGTCATGCGCTCTGATTGGTTTCAAGATATCATGGCGTATTGCCTTATTTTGTACTTTAATTTTATAAAAATATTAATCACACTTATAATAAAAGAAGAATGCGTATCTTATATTCCAAACTTCAAGTTTTATTCAATAAATACAGTATTTTAGCAGTTTTAATTACTGCCATTATGCCTTTACATACCACCAATTAAGATTCGAATTCGACTAAGTACAGTCTGATGACAAATGTTTTAGTACCATAATACAGGGGCCATGATACATGGCAGTGACAATTTAATAAAGAAAACCTCTTGAAAAGTATAAACAATAATAATAGTAGTAACGTAAGTAACTCCTCCGTAGCCTAGTGGTATGGGCGTGTGCTTTAGAAACCGAGGTCTGGTCGAATCCTTGGGACTCAACAAATTTCATTGTTTTTCCTAGTTGGCTAAGGCACATTGGGCGATCATCCAATTGTCTGAAAAGTAAGATGATCCATGCGTAGGATGGGCATGGTCACAAAGCTCTGGATCCTACCCAAAACCCCTAATGATAGAGGGTGTATTAGGGAGGCCTATGCCAGCAGTGGACTATCACAAGCTGATAATGAATGAATGAATTGAAAAGTATAAGCCTATAAAACTTACCAAAGTATATAGTACAGTCAAATACTTTACGTGTTTAAATTACTTTCCTTTATCGAACATTTTTAGGAAATGTAGGTCAAGTGGAATAAAAATAATTTTCGTCATTGGGTCCTTTGCGTCGAAGTGAATATTTTAACAAACGAAGTGTGAAGAAAAATTCTTATAATATAGAAAGAACCGTGTGAACATCTTGTTGCATTAAATAATAACTGCAAACCATACTATCAAAGTATACCAAAGAACAGGATAAAAGAGAAAAAACACGAAGCTTAAATTTAGTTTTAATTATTAAGATGTATGTTTTAACTTGTACATTTCAGATATACTTATTGTGCGTCATTAAAAGAGTTACAGAAATACAAAAATCTATTTACATATTATTATTTATTTATTATTTAAGCAGAAACTAGTTAAGAAATTTACTTTTCGTAATATATTACCATGTTTCTCTACCTTTATGGTTGTTTTACAAACATATTAGAATGAGTCCTACGCAAGGGTTGCCACATGCTTTGGAAAAGGATAACAAAGCATTATTTAATGCATAAACTTATGTGTACAGAATCCACTTAATCATTTCTTAAGATATTAAGAACACTGAAACAATGCAAACAGTTGTTATTACAAATCAGAGGCGGTCGTATCGGTTTATTAATTTATTGATAAACTTCAGCTTATAATTTTGCGTCCTTTATTGTTTTTCCACGTGAACATGGTCTTGCCATACGAAATGATACTTTCATTTCATTTAGGGTTTAGGATTAAGGTAGAAGAAGGCAAGATATTTTAGCCATAAGTTCATATTTAATTAATATTTCGCTAATCGGTAATACGTTTCTCTAGCATTATTATAATCACAAAAATATCATTGAGTATCTTGCATTAATTCAAGTGATAAAATCAATCTCGGTTGCAAGATTCAGTATCCCGTTATAATAAAGAGGAGAAATTACGTAATTACATCACTTAAGTTATTAGTCAATGAACAGAAATGTGCCTTGCTAAAAATCTATTGTTTATTAAACTCGCTTAACTTGAAGGTCTAAATAAAATATCGAATCATAATTGTCAAAACATACAATTCATATCATTAAATAATATTAGGCTGATAACATGAGAATTATTCATACATTAAGAGCACGGGCACTAAATGGGCAACAGCAAATCTGCCACATACTTATCCCTTATGAGAGAAAAAAACGTTACTACGTTGGTTTTTATTTTGTTAATGTGTGTTAATTAATCTGTACATATAAAAAAAGTTAACAGTCTATTTTTAACATCAAAACAATTGTTTTTAAATTTTAAATGTCGTGGTTTTTAACCTGTACATATAACAAAACAACAATCAAAATGAATAATTCGTTCGAAGTTTCGTGCTACAGCTTGTTAGTAATAAAACAATATTGTACAACACCAAAGATTGCACATGTTTTGAAGAAATTAACACAGTATCAATTTAACTTTTATGTCCTTCGTTGCTAAGGAAACAGAAAACCAAACAAAAAACAGTGGAGATACAGAACTGAATCGGTTAACGATAGCATACCGATTTAAGCGTTCAAGTGACCTTTCACATGCAAATGCAAGTCAACTCTACAGAGCGGAAAATATTGCTTTAATAATAGATTCCGGTGTTTGAAACGTCACCTTAATGAGAACCTACACGGAAAAGCACTTCAAACATTAAATATAGACTCGTTTTGGTACCCTAGTCCTAAACCCTACCGTAACCGCCAAAAAGGCCTCAGCTAAATATTAATTTTGCTCGGTCCAAGAACACAACCTGCATTGCATTGACACTACAAATATTGTAGTGGTATATAACACTGAGCCCTCCGATCTGTTTAGGACATATTTACATGAATTATTTAATATTATGTTCTGATTGACTTAAGATCAATGTTATGTAGTATTGCGAAAATAACAATATTTTAGTATAGTACAAAAACAATTTGTAATTTTGTCTAGACTTGAGGAATTGTTTACTGTTTCCTATTGTACTGTTTTATATATTCTTACTGTACTGTTGTAAGGCTAGATAGGTGATATATAAAATTTCGCCCTTCAGCCTATTTAAGACAACTTTGAGTCAAATCAATACTGGGATGTTGTTGCCAATAATCGGTTTTAGATTTGGCATCTCCGTAAAAGGAAATCTTTCTCTGGAGCTATGAGAGCCAGCTGATGTATATTCTTGTAGGGACAAGTTTCTTAGCTCAAGGAGCGGAACTTTTCCGAATAACCCCCAATACTCCTCCGAGTCTTTCACGTCATGTAATTGTGGCTTTAAGCTTCAATATATTCAGGCATAATCATTCTGAAAGAAAAATTCTACAGGTTTGTTTAGGAAAAATCGAATATTTAATAATTAATCTGAAAATAAAACTGTAAAGGCACCATAACTGCTAATATTTTTATTGTTTACAAAAATTAGCATGATAATTTTTAATTCTTAAAATGCAAGTTTTGAGACATGGAACTGGAATAACGTCATAAGGAAAAAATAAATTACAGTTTCTCCCGTCTTAATTCAGTCTCTTGAAACTTCTGTTAAATATAACCTTAGTTTACAGAAGCAGCTGGAAAATTTAAAAAATTGCTTAGCCATCACTAGATTAATTAAAGTAAATGAAGAAAATTAACTTATATCTTAGAGTTTATAAAGTGATATATAATACTGGTGACGGTAACTGGTGGTAGGTCCCTTTTTACAGGGGACCGTCTAGGTAGGTACCATCCCGATGCCTATTTCTGCCACAAAGCAGTAGTGTGAAAACAATACTGTGTTCCGATTTGAAGGACACCGTAGCCGGCGTATTTACTGGGTAAACGAAATTTAACACCTTATGTGTCACAGTAGGCAGCGCGTTGGTAATACCACTAATATTGCCGATGTCTATGGGCATCGGTGACCACTTTCCATCAGGTGGCCCAAGTGCGTATACCCTCGTCTGTCTGCGAAGACAATAAAAAAATAATATTAATAAAAGCAAAGTTAAAACTCCGGTCAGGGTATTCATAGATTTAGGCTTCCAATATACCATTTCAGAAGTGTGTATAAAATATTATAAAAACGTACTTTGATGAAAACTTATATTCTTAACGAATAAAAAAGTAAGAGGCGCCTTTTAATGGAACTTTTAATGCAATTAATAATGATCTATTTTAATAATATTGATAATGAAAACAATCTGTAAAAGGCTTTCAGTTTCGCAGAGCACTATGCATGTGAACGCTTTCACGATATGAAAGTTACGAGTATAGCAGGGAATAAACATTGTAGATAACATGTTTCAGTAACTGTTTGCAAAAAAAGCATATGGAGGGTTTGTTGAGGTAATGAGGCACTTGGATTGTAGAATATTATATGGACGTACTACATAACAGGTTTGATTTATTTATTTATACTTATTTACACAATTAAAGTACAAAAGGCGGACTTAGTGCCTTAGGCATTTTCTACCAGCCAACCTCAGGTGGTTCAGAGATGTTAATGTAGGTGCACAAAAATAATGAAAGAAAATAACAGTTTCGAACGAAAAGAAAATTAACTCAATAATAAGGAACTACATATATATACTTTATATAAATAAACAAACTTATCATTAAATAATATAACTATAATATATAGAAATAATTTATAAAATAAATACATAAAATACATACAAATTATATAATTAAATATATACTTATAAAGTTGTCATAGAGATAGTAATTCAGGTTTTCTTAATGTCAATAATAAATGTCTTTGTGTAACATATCTTTTTAACTCTTGAAGAAAAAAATAGCACACAGAAGCTTCAGGCTTAGTGGTATGAACATTAGCTTGAAGATCTGGTGGTCGTGTGTTTGTTTAACTTTTAGTATAAATTGTTTATTTTAACGTGTAAAACTATGAACCATCATCAATTTTGTTGTAAACAGTTTATAATTACTATAATTTGACATACAAAAACTATCATTTTATAACTGGAATAAAATGTCCACTCATTAAATATAACGCGATCGATCTAATTGATAACGCCAACGATATTATCGTTATTAAATAATCATTTCATTCAAACATTCAAAATAGCTTTGTAAACTAAATGAGGCAACACGTTAATTAGTGGAGCTCCAGCATAATGATTAGTTCCACCTACGGTGCGAACTTGATTAAAGCATAATATTGTTACCAGATTAGGCAAAATACATAATATTTTCGCGCGCCTGATTAAGTTGTTTTAATTGTTTTTTAATAGATATATTTATATTCTTTTATGAAAATACGTTATGCATTATGCAGTAAATTTTTTTATTTGCAATCAGATTAATTAGCTTCATTTAAGTCAGTGATAGCAGCACAAAACTTATAGTTTTA
Source organism: Lamproptera curius (assembly GCA_029286875.1). NCBI lineage: Eukaryota > Metazoa > Arthropoda > Insecta > Lepidoptera > Papilionidae > Lamproptera > Lamproptera curius. The sequence continues at coordinate 731,377 of JAGSMT010000114.1, forward strand.
TGTGAATAGAATATTTAAGAGCGAAATACATCATGGTATTGACGTAAAAAATCTCAAATATATAAAGCTACTGCACTAAGTATTTGACATCTAGGTGCTAATACTTCAATAGGAATGCTAGATGTGTGACGCAATAATTCTTTTGTATTATTTATTTTTTATTAATTTTTATGCATGCGAATTTTGACATTTTTGAGAATTTTTATTTATTAGTTTTTAAATTAATGAAACAATGAAATCATATTATTGACATGTTATTCATTAAATCATATGATTTTTATTGTTAATAATAATAAAAAATTAATGAATAAAAATTCTAGTAAAGTGTTACTGCTCTTTCTAAAAACCTGTTTCCTAAACATCCTAAATGAAGGTAAATATTAAAATGTAATAATAAGTCTCCTTACGACTTTTTTAATATTCGTTTTACGTCATCCGATTTTCTTTAAGAATAACTCCTAATTGGTGGCATTTACAATATACAATAATATAAGACAAAAAATAAGGAGTAACTAGGGATCATATTTTTACGATTCACAAAATATTTCTTTATATATTTTGGCGACACGACTGAAGAGAAAACAAGCGCAGGACCGACGTTTTAAATACCTGTACGACGCGTGGATAATCATATATTACAAGAAACAGGTGATAAATATATGTCCATGGTTGCGTTATCAATTAGATCGATCGCGTTATAATTAATGATATTTTATACAGGTTATAGTTTATGTACGTCAAATTATAATAATTATAAATTGTGTACAACAAAAATAGATGATGGCTCAAATTTTTCACATGATAAAATAAATAATGACTTAAGATGATGTGATATAATTTATACTAAATATAAACAAATACACAAACACATGATCTTAAAGCTAATGTTGATACCACTAAGCAACATCATGAAGCATTTTAAGCCTTAAGTTTCTGTGTGTCATTTTTTTTCTTCAAGAGAAAAAAGACATGTCACACAAAGACATTTATTATTAACATTAAGATAACGTGTTATGTAGTACAACGTATCTCGTGTACGAATGCCTTCTTACCTCGGTAGCATTGCTAATACCTATACACATAAAATCTAAAGCTTATAAGGCAAACGTTCGATATAGCTCTTTATTGCAAACAGTTACTGAAACATATTACATAAATACCGTTAAAGAATCATGTGAACCTTTGCGAAGCCCCAGGAGTCCGTACATGTAATATTATGCGGCAAGTTTGCACAAAACAGACTCACAATCCAATAATTTTACTCGTGCTTAGACGTTTGCTTTTTGACGTTAATAGTGTACGAGTACAGGCAATATATTATTAAATCGGTGCTTTTAATGTGCGGAGCTTTATCAATCTTATTTTAAAGCACCTTACTATGTACGAATTGCCTTTATCATGTTTATTGGGATATTGATATTGGAATACATTTTCAGAAGTCCTTATAAAATAATCTGTACTTTAGGCAAAAAGATCTGAAATTAAGACACGTCAACGAATTAATACAAAATTGTTAAACACTTGTTACATTAGTTTCAGTCTTTAACAAAGCTTAAATTGTGTCGACTACAGCCAATATGCAAATTTGCTAGCATCCGACCAACATACGTGAATTTATTAATTCAATACTTTTAACGTAATATCAATGTCTGATGAAAAATACAAGGTATGAACGTAAATGGAGAAAAACGTTACATTAACCTAACTGACATGATAAAAGAATGAAACTTTCACAATAGGGTCTTATAATCTTGTAAGCGTTGGTTAAATAAGTGAAAAAATCAAATGTTTGCTTGTCATGCTTTCTAATTTGAAGTCGAGAAACAAGTCTTATGGACTGATTGTATTAAAGAATCGTTATATCACCAACTAAAGAAATCAACATTAGTCAACTGTCAATCTTTTCAGCGCTCTTAAGTGTTGACTAACAGAATATTTTTTAATTTATCTAATATAAGTATACTCAGATATATATGGAAAATGAAGTGTAAAAAAGTTTAAATCTAAGCGTTGCCATTGTGTCGATAGTCAATAATATTTGTTTAAACATTTAGATTATACCTACTCATTTACATTTTGTTTACGCATTGTTAAAATTTACTTAATGACATATTAGGACGAAAGAAGGGCCTTTAACGTAAAATTTACTAAAGACGTAACACAATTTTCAACATAGTGTGTAATTTTAGCTCTACAAACTTCAAAGATATATGAGTTTAGTGACATTTCAGTGAAACTGAAAATTTTATAAAAACTGAATTGGATTGTTTAAGAATGTATAAAATAAGTTAAAAAAGATGTAGCGACTAGTTCAAATTGAAAAAAAACTCCCCTTCCAAAAATAACTGATTTTGTTAGCTTTCATTTTGCACACATAACAGTTCCTTTTGTGAGCTATAAAAGAGAAACTAAGTTTATGACTACTCTATGCGTTTTCGTTACATTCCTTACTATATACGTGTTCGTTTATTTCCCTCAAAATGTTTTACATTTTGGACCGCTTTTGTCGGAAATACTGGCGGGACATCGTTTGACAATATTTCTCATTATCATCAGCATGTGCTAGTCCACTGCTGGACATAGGCCTCCCCTAATACACCCCTATCCATTAGGGGGTTTATGGACCGTATCCCACCACGCTGGTACAAAGCGGGTTGGTGGGTGGATCCCCATTAGGGGTTTTTGAATCGTATTGGTCAACTGCGGTGGTGGGTAGACCGACTCTTTACATGCCCATCCGACGCATGGATCATCTTACTTTTCAGACAATTGGGTGATCAGCCCAAATTGCCCTAACCAACTAAGAAACAACAATGAAAATTTGTTGAGTCCCTACAGGATATGAATCCACGACCTCCAGTTTCTAAAGCACACGCCCTCGCACCACTAGGCTACGGAGGAAGTTACTCACTGTTACTTACTATTATTATTGTTTATACTTTTCAAGAGGTTTTCTTTATTAAATTGTCGCTGGCCATGCACTAGGCTACGGAGGTAGTTAATTTAGTAATAACATAAAATAATTACCATTTTCACAGACTTGAACTTTTTTGACTTACGGAAAAGGTATTAAATTAATAGTACAGTTAAATGAACTTTTCTTTATATTTCAATACAAATAATTATAAAATTAACTAGCAAAGACGAAACAATTGTATTTAATTGAACAAGACACGATATATTACATCGAAAAACAGTACACTTTTCAGGTACATCACTGCGGTTAATACGAACACCTTCTTTGACTTACCTTACTTAATAAGGTTAATAAGACCAGATCATTACTTGGATTACGTTTAGTCATAACTGAGGATTGTCTTAGTTCTTAGCGAATTGCAGTCACGTCTTCGTTCGTGTAAAAAGTATTCCGATAGCTCTATCTGACATCCTTTCTTTTATTGCTCCTATTTTAGTACAAGTATTAGTTTAAGTCATCATCAAGATATCATGTTGACATACGTCAGCATGCAATGAAACAGAGTTTAAATAAAACGTGTTTGATGGAACTTATGTCATGTACTCGCGGGTCTAGCGGTATTGACCTTGCTTCATAAACCAGAGGTCATGGGTTCGAATCCCGCGAGGAAACAACTTCGTGTTATCGTTGTTTTCAGATTGGTTAAGACAATTTGGGCCGATCACACAATTGTCCATAAAGTAAGATGATCCATGCGTCGGATGGACATGTAAAAAGTCGGTCCATCCACCAACCCGGATTGGAGTTAATAATATCTTAAATCTGTAAACACTGCATCACATTACGTCCAGCTCTACGTTTCCCTCGAGCACAATCATTATGAAAGTATAAACAAAACTCGACATATTAAATAATTTTCCAATAATCCGATTACAAATTACAGCCGTTCTCCTAATGCTGGCTAAAAGCTTAAGCAATGAGAATAATACGTTTGATATTATTCTCGTCTGAAGGATAGGATGCTTTTTGAATTTTATACGAATGGATTAGTGTAAATCTTTGATTTAATTTTGAAACTTTTATTGACAGAAATTTTAAAATTAAACGTAACAATTTTCACCTATAAAAAGAATACAATGGTAATAAACTTTACTCGTAATAGTATCCTATATTTTCTGGCTTCATTTTAATTATCCTTTAATTCATTTTATCAGTTTCAGAAGACATGTTTTGTGTTAGTAAATAAATTTAATTAATCATACAGTTTTTGCAAAGGACAAAAAATTAATTACGCAACACATATTTACAGATATTCAACAACAAATTCTATCAAAAGCATATGCACATACAAAATCATTTATGTTTGTTAGAGAATCTTACACATCTAAATAATAGAAAAAAAACTATTATAACTTTTTATTAACAATACATGTAATTGTAGGATTGCAAGACTTGCGACAAATAATTAACTATTTTATCTAAGATTACGTCGAGCTTATGATACGCCAGGCATGTCTAATAATCCCTGAAGAAATAAATTTCATAATAATAGATTTTACTCTCAGAACGTGTAACATTTGAAAACTTGTCAAGTTGTCAGTCAAAGCCCTGCGTAAATTTCCCTTGATAAGCCTGTGATTGCATTCGTCTGGCTCACTCTAATCACGTTAATAAAATATCTCGTCGTTTTGTGAACGAATATGAACGCAAAAGAGCGAATGAGTTGAGCCCGGGTTTGAACGTAATAAATATGGTTTTTAATTTACTCTAGTAACAGACGGTTACATTATGTGCTGTTATTCTGTTACTTATATTTTCAGGTGTAATAGTAATATAATTGTCTATTTTTTATAACTTGGTTTTTCTGTCTTTACTTATGTTTTGCATCGTAAGAGAATAGTCAAGCAAGCAGTAAGCAAGGGTTTGTGGATTTAAATATTTTTGTATACGATAACTCTATACCATTGTACCTTAATGTAAAAAACGAATAATTGGAGAATGCTCGAATAAATTAATATTTTATATATAACGCTTAAATCTATAAACAGCTTATAAGTGTAAAATGATTATTGTAGAAGGGTTAATTAAGTTTAACTAAATTCCCTTCTACAAAGTAATTTTAATATATTTAACTGACACGAAAGTTCAAATAATTTTACTGAGCTAAAATCAAAAACAAAGTACCTTAAATTTATCAGAATATTTCTAATAAAACTCTATTAATGGAGTTTTAGAAAGTTATAAGGTAATTACAATTTTAACTTATATAATCCTATCCTAAATGGATATTGTGTCCAACTCATGGCTAACGAAGTAAATTGAACTGCCACCGAAAATATTCAGGCTACGAATTAAAACTGAATTTGACATTAGTAACCAACCGAAGAATATTAAGGCATTTTAGATTAATCACTAACTTATCTGATTACGTAAGGGAATAACACACAAATTTAAAAGGTATCACATCAAAAGCTCTCTTGAATAGATGTGATACTATCGTACGCATTACTCGAATAGACAGTCAAATAAGATCTAGAATTTTTGTAAACTACACAAATTTTCAATAAACGTAGTCTAATAATAAACTCTAATGGTACAAGGGTTGTATGGCGTTATGGGCATTACACAAACCAGCAGCGAAAGATACTACGACTTCATGGTTTAAGAGGCATAGTACGAAGCGATTAATTAATTAACGTGCCGTAACATACCATGTCTCAAAGCGTCGAGTATTTTGGCTTTGGTGTATTTTGATTTTATTTGATGCATGACGTATCACTTAACGACAATTAAATGCCTTGCCCGTTTCGTCTAAACCATACAATGTTACCATAAATCTATAGATTATAACAGATGTTTGCAATCAATAACAGAACAAAATAGTACAATACAAGTGTGTCTTAAGATGTAAGTCCTCATTCTATTATGTAAGGTGTAAAAGATTGACGCCTCCAAAATGGAGGCACTACTTCTTTCTATCCTTTTCATTTTAAAATTTATTTAATTTTATCACTGTAACGACTCAATTTATTAAGAACATTGTACAGCTAAAGAACTAAACAGAATTATACGAAATTAAAAAATCGATGTTACCCCTTGATGATATTAATAAATGTTTTTTATTTTAAGTTATAATACAAAGATAAGTGAAGCATTTTAATTTTAAATTATATCATGAACGTGTGCTCGTAACTTACTTGGAAGCAGGGTTAAGTACTTTGAAAGTAACGTAATTGGAATCCTGTAACGTTTTCATGTGACTGCGTAATACCAGTATAGTGGTAAGTAATCCGTCTCTATTTCAAGTCACATGTTGAACTGGACTCAAAAGTAATAAGTGTTATTCCTAGAATACAATACCATATGAAATGGTACCTAATTTTTTTCGGGTTTTATATTTAAATCTCTATGAAAATAAAACAAACCGAAATAAATGAACAATGTGCAAATCATATAAATTTTAAAATATATATAACTCTTATAATATGTCTTATATTATATACAAATAAGTTACCCTTGATTTTCTAACGTTCGTTTTTTCCGTTTCAGATAAAACCTTGATATTGGTGAGTATTACAAATTAAATATATGTCGTATAAAATTTATTTTACCTTTTAAAACTACACATAATTGTATTAAAAACGAACGTCGGTAATTTTAAATGAAAGGTAAACACAATATTTTTTCGTCCATTTTACTATACGGGTACATCAGTACAAAAATAACAATCGCTTATTTTGTAAATTGATAGATTGGTAAACTTTCAAAATAAATATTTACATATTTTGTAAACCTAGTATATATGCAGTACATGTAAGGTTAATCAAAACTCCATTACAACATTTAATTAAGGCATATCTAGAATCTTCTGAGCAACGCAGCGTAATTACCAACATTCTTCATAGAAACAAAAAACGGGGAGGGTATTCAGTAATGTGTTCGGAGCTTTTATTTTTTAATGAAGCTATTTTAGTCTCCATTTACCTCGTCAACCTTGCGATTCGTTTAGCTTGTCCTTCCTTGTTACTTTTCGCTACTTAAATTCAATGTTGTAAGCGAAACGATAACAATTTTAGCTAGTAAGTAAACAGTATTTTCTATTAAGCTTCTATCATATCATATCATCACTTGTTGTCATATAATTTTGATTCATTTGTTATTGTTGTGTTGTTAAATTTGATTAATTTTCCTTCGGTTGATACAAGCAGCAATCAAACGTGATAGTGTTCTATCTGTATCAGTTCAATAAGCCATTAAAACAGAATATTTTTTAAAATTTTATACACATTTTTTAGATTTTTATTATATTTTGTGATGTGATCTTTAGGCAAACGTTAAGTGATGTTTAACATTTTTGAGTTTATATCCATACCACGGTTCATTGACTTGTTCAGGGTTTATTGTTTAGATTATTTCACTCGAGCGCTTACAAATAGTCGCGACTATAGGTTTTTTTGAAGGTTGAATATACAAGACAAAAGTATGTAAATGAATGTCTCAAGTTATTTAGAATACTGGATCGCGGACAATTTCATTAAGTTGTTTTTAACTATATGTATGTAAATGGAGGAAATTATATAATTTTTCCTACTTTTGTTAATCAAAGCTTACAAGCTCTCCCTATTAGGTACAAACAAGTTATAAAAACCAAGCTAAAAATAAGACCTATATCTATTCCTCTAGATGAACTTTTTTGATTGAATGATTCTTTACTGAATCTCCTTTTACGCACTAATTTAGCAAACTTTTATTATTTTGCTTAAAGTGTGTTGTACACTTTCTTTCGAGTCAAAATTCAAAATGATAATTTCCAAAAACGAAAATAAAACTGCAAACTACTACGAATTACGCGTTTTTCGAAAATATATCTCTAAAAAACTTTGTTGATCTTACGTGCTGTTGGTGCCTCAAACAAAATTTTCCACAGGTAAAATATTTTTAAAAGTATGCATGCGTCGGATGGGCATGTAAAAAGGCAGTCCACCCACCAACCCGCATTGAACCAGCGTGGTGGGATACGGTCCAAAACCCCCTTATGGATAGGGGTGCATTAGGGGAGGCCTATGTCCAGCAGTGGACCATCAAAGGCTGATGATGATGATGACGAAGATGATGATGTATGGTAATATGTTATAGACTAGTGTATAAAAAATACAATACTAATCAATACAAAATTATAGAAGTTGCAATGCACAGCCATTTAAGAAGTTCTTTTTTATTTTAAATACAATATTTTCCGAAAATTCTTACATATGTACGTTACATACAATACATTATACTACGCAATAAAGTTAGGTTATTTGCTTTTACGCACTATTTTGTAATTTAAAAAATTTGTGTGTATGCGTTCAAAGTGCAAAACATAGTCTGTAAGAAGACATAATATCAGTATTGCAGTAGTAGATGACTGGTAATATTTAGTAACCATTAAACTTTTGGCTTTTCAAATCGATAACAATGGGATGGTAAAGACTCACGATGGCACTCGATCCAACAGAAGGTATTAACTATTGCATTGTTAGGTACTAGGCATTGCAAATGGTCCCCAATACACCCCTTTCCATTGGGGGTTAGAACGCATCCACCACGCTGGTCCAATGCGGGTTGATGGGTGGACCGACTTTACATGCCCATCCGACGCATGGATCATCTTACTTTTCGACAACTGGGATCTAGTGAACTAGGAAACAACAATAATTAAAAATAAATTGTTGTGTCCCCGCAGGATTTGAACCCACGACGACCGGTTTCTAAAGCACATGTCCATACCACTAGGCTACAGAGGCAGTTGATATACGAGGACGAGGTTTATAGATTACATCATTTGTGAAGGAATCAGAAGACCTTATGTATCAATTTGATGTTTCAATATAATCCTCAATAGTGCAGCCTCCCGAAATTAATTTGTGTAATATCAATTACTGAATAGCTCTTACTGTTAAATTTACAGCCTATCAGGAAGAGTTTTATATCTATGATGATATTATGTTATTTTAACACTTTAGCTTGCCACATTTGAACATAGATTTATTTCATTTACTAGTGACAGCAAATCACTTATCTTTTTAAATTTTTAAATATTCATTTATCAATAAACATCTAGTTTAACGTCGACAAAGGAAAAAATATATAAAAATGCCGTTTTTAAACACGTTGTAAGGTTTTTGGTTACCTTCATTGGAGGATTACTAGGGTTATGACTGCGCTGCTTATATCAACGGTATACTCACAGTGTTATAAGACAAATGTGGTGTGTTTTTTGGGGACCATACAATATCTAATAAATAGGTAAATTAGGTGTGATAACCCATGTCTGGGCAGCAAGTGGACTTACATCGATACCACTGTTGAGCTGGATATATTGCTAAGCACTTGTTGCTAAAGTGCACTCTGCAAGTCTAGTATTATAATATTATTTATTTCATAATTTTTTATCTATTATTGCATTTAATGAAAATAATACATTTTATGCTTATGTTTCATCCCTTTTCTCAATATTTTGAGCAAAAATTATTAAAAAAAATATTTATTCATCATTCAATGCCGCTTTCATCCTGTGTATGCGTTTATATATTTTCACATAACACTTCAAACCCTAGCCGTAATTCGATATAGTAAATCGAGTATTAAATTTGATGAAAGCTTCAGACGAGCAAGTTGAATATTTAATATCAATTTAAATTTAAATTAGTGATAGAGTTCCGAAGCCCGAAATGAAATAAAAGAACCCTTTCCATTTGCACCTTCTTTCGTATTCGCGTCATTATTAAGTCTACAGAGAAACAAAACAATGAACATGGAAACTTCCATTGTGCAGGGTTGTATTTTGAAAATAAAACATCTTTAAATATTTTTTAACGAATATATATTTTTTTAAATTATATAGCAAATTTTCGTTTACATACCACATACACCTTATATATTTTAAAATAATGATAACAAACGTTTTCAGTGTTCACGTCTACCGCATAGTCATGCATCTCATACTAATTTCTTTAAGATGGCTTTGGAATAATTTCTTTATCAGAATTCTTGACTTATTTTTTAATAAAAAATCAAAGTTACTTATTAATGCCACTGTGAGCGCATGACTTAATTAACTGCTAAAACAAATTTAATAAAATTGTTAATTGCAGGGGAGCTCGCATATTATTAAAATAAATCACCTGGACTGGAGCTCCCAAATTTAGAAACAGTTACGAGTTGCGCAGAATAAATGTTTTAGACATAAATAAAAACAAAACAATTTTCGGAGGGTGGCAACGAAAATTTGGTTTCTAAGTTTATTCGTCCCTATCAATCAAAAACCAATCTAAATTGAACATCATCCACTGTTTGTTATAAAGCATTTGTTTTTTGGAATTAATAAAGCAACATTTTTTTTTTTGAAACCTTCTACTTAGTCTTTTTATTAAATTAATTTAATCATTAAAAGAATAACCGTGTTTTAGACATTAAACTTATTTCTTTATATAAGCCAAGTGCGATTCAAATTTAATGTAAACAAAGTTGGCATCTGACCTCTACAACCTAAATGGTAAATTGAATTTGATGCATAGATTAGGTTTACTAAATTTTAAAGCGCTGACATCCTTTAACGACGTCAAAAGTCGTCTGCCCATCCGACACACGAATCATGTTACTTTTCAGACAATTGGGTGATCGGTAGTTTAGTTATATAGTTATATCATTCCGATACTTTTGTGAAATGCTTATCAATTTAGTAAGTTTGAAGTTGGATACTAAACCTAAAATACAGGCAACTTAGGTATATCTGCAATTGAAAACAGCTGCCTCACGCTACACTGACTTTTTCGACCTTAGATAAACCTGTTGCTCGCAGCGACGTCACTTTTTCTTGATCGCTAATCTTACGCTTCTTTTATTACAGTTGTACTTTGTTTATCATCGTAATAGTGATATTACTTATAAGTTACATTACCATAAATTTGTGATTATTATGAATTGATTGCTTAAAAACAAGACAATTGTTTTTGCTCATATAATGGTTGAAAATTGGCCTACTTAGAGATAGATTTTACTTAGCAGTCTTATAGCACTCTTATTGGCTTAACATAGGTTAGAGTTTAAGTGCTTGTAGTTCAGCAATAAAAGCGCGAATGCTTATTCTGAAATCAAATCAAAATTGGCTAAACTATACATGACAGTATGGTGCTGGCTATTTGTACAAAATTCTTCTGATATTTATTAATACTCTCTCTTATTCATACAAGGCGTTAAAATAGTAATAATTCTACTATTGAAATGCCATGTATACAGGACTTTACCAATTACGAAATCAATGGCTATTATGTTTTAAATTGCGGCTTTGAACAGTTTCATTGACAGTACAATCTGCGTAATTAGACGTCGCTTAGTTTGAATTAATGCTTCCACACCAATCTTACAGTGCTTTTCAAACCACAATGGTGTTAATAAGGCAAATTAAATTTACTGAGATAGATTTATGAATTATTATCAGAAGAATAGAATTATGAAGCATGTTTCGATGTCACTTCTGTAGTTTTCAATGTTCGGCATCATAAAAGTGTCCTAATCAAAGGCTTCAATCTTCCCAATATCGAATAAGTTCTTTATACGCACCATTATATGGCGACCATAATGGCCTCTCGTTCAGTTGTAAAGGTTCATTACTAGACACTACCAGTACTGATCATCATTATCCTTTCATCATTGACCTTTTAATATGCGTTTGTTTCCTTTCTTAGTGAAATAAACAGCAGTAAGTTTTGTAATCGGTGATTGAATGCAAATATTTTAATGACCGTTTAATCTTGATGCTTAATCAGTTTCTGACGATTGCCTCTGAACTATAATTAAGCCAAATTATACATGAAATAGATGTAAATAATGTAACCGCGTGGCAATGTACATGTGAAATCATTGTAATTATAAATAATTGTGAACAGTTCTGTGAACGTTTTTAATTGTTTTAATAAATTAAATATATATATTTCTTGTCATAAAATTTTAATTTAACCAACTTAACTATACTTTTAGTTCGTATGTAATTGGACAAAATAAAGATACATTTTAAATTAAACTTTTTACATTTTGTATGCTATGACTAAAACACTATAATAAAATCCTAACACCGGTATGCGTGCCTTAACTTGTAATAAATATTTTGCTTCCATTAAATCTGCTTAAAACTAATGAAACAAGGGATTGTCTACGAGAAATACAAGAGAAGTAAAAGAAAAAGTATGGTTATATAATCTTGGAGATATTTAAAAAATTGCAATAGTTTTTTGATGCAAATTAATTTATAATGTAGCAAAAATGTATCAAGTATTTTCGCTTCTTTTATGATTAACCACTTTCTGTTACATATTATCTTATATCACCCTCTTCCGAATAAACATATAATTAAATATTACTAACCAACGCCAATATTAACGTCAGCAAATTAAGAAAAAAAACGCCTTTCTTGAATTATACAAAAAGTAATGCATATAAATTGAAAGGGGTTCACGGCCTGGCCTTATTACAGGACTAAAATAATTATTATTCTTAAAGGAAACCCGTATTATTATATATAAATATAATAATACGGGTTGCCTTTAAGAATAATATATATAAATAGCCTCTAGATAAAAACTTTAATAAAAGAGAGACAGCTTATATAGGTCAGACAGAAAATCATACCTTTTGGTTGCAGTCATTATTCTAAAATTATAGGCAGACAGCTTACTTAGTACCTCTCTTTACGGCTCTACCAGCGTAGACTATGTTATGTGTTTAATTGCCACTGCCTGTTTGTTAAACCACTTGCATTAAATTAGGTAGGTATGTTACGATTTTAGAGATAAATATATAGGTACTAATTAGCAAAATAAAAGTAAGTTTATATACTTGTGAGTAAGTTATTTGCTTTTGGTAAATAAATTATTGTTTTGTTAATAATTTACCCTTGATTACCGAACTGAAAACGTAATTATTTTAAAATAGGATGAAAATATTGTTGCTTATGAACTAAGTCAACCTAAAATTGCACAAAATACCCATATAGTGCCTCGTACACGTTTACATTAATAATGTATACAATAAAATAGGAAAATTTAAAAGTAAATTTACTCGAGTTTTAGTAAATCAACATAGGACTCAATTATTTCAATTCACCTACAATGAAAGATAACGTTTTCTTACTTTGTTGACCTCCTTTTTTGGTTGCCTAGAAATTGATACTGCGGTCCGAAAGTTTTTGTCATTTTCTTTAGCCTTGATAAGGGTTTGCTTCCTTTTGTGTATTACCCGTAGGACCTGATGTCCTTCAAAGGCTTCTTTTTAATATTTGAATGTCATATAAAACTTTTACTTTACCTCTTAAATATAATAAAATAAAGTCAATTTCTTTAAAAACATTTTTTTTCAGTCAGTCACGTGGCGATGGACGCTAGAAAGTGTTTGAAACGTTGCTAATTAAAAATGTAAATGAACGCGATAAAATCCATTTAAAGTCCTTTATTTCATATTGTGTAGTATTCACGTAAAAAATTAATTACGCATAAAGTCGGGGTTTTTTTTGCAATAATACATTTAAAGAACCCTATGACAATAATATAATAGAAAAGTATAAAACGTTTTTATTTCTTTTGCCTTTCTTTCGACTAATGATAAACTTCTTTAAATTATTTGATATTCAGAGTAATTAACACAGAATATTATTTATCCTGGACCACATATAGAATTGAACATTTAATTGACGGTATTTGTTGATCCTTTAATATATCGCTATCAGTATCATTAAGGTTTTTTTATTTCTTTGTATATGCAAATCAGTTGGAACTAACGACTTCAAAAACCTTATGCTTTGTTTTCGAAACGCTTATATTTCGGAGCTTATGCTTTGTTTTCGAAACGTTACACAAAAAAGATTTAAGTAACATGTAACACTTTTTAAAAATACATCAAATTAATTATAAAAAGTACTGATCACTGTAAGTTATTTTAGACTTATTGTGGTACAAACATTATTCAATGACTTCAAAGAAACAAATATCGCTTAATACGACGACGCTGTAGATATTATAGACTTGCATCTTTAGGATTCCAGTACTTCAAGCTGCCATAGACCGAATGCACTATCGCCGAAGCCTTTGACGTACATTGTAACAACAACTTACCTTGTTCTGGAAGTTTGCCGAAGTTACCAGATACCTACAGATATAGATTACCAGAATATTATTTTTAAGACTGCATATTGTAAAAATAAAGGAAGGATAGATCCCAATGAAAATGGAAGAAATTAGAACGATCTTTAAAATATGATTTGCGACAATTTTCACGTCGCATAAAAAGGATGTAGTATTTATTCAATTTTTCCTTTTCTTTACTAGCAACGATAAAGTCAAAAGTCAAAGTCAAAGTCAAAATTATTTATTCAATTTAGGCTCTACTGAGCACTTATGAACGTCAAAAATTATCCATTTACCACCGGTTCACAAACTCAGACCCGTCCAGAGAAGAACCGGCAAGAAACTCTGCGGCCTTTTTTTTTAAAATATTAGCATTTACAAAATTTGACCAATACATTTTTTTTTAAGTTACCAGGGGATAGTAATCTTTCCGAAAACAAATTTTTATGATTAAGTTTATTACAGAAATTACTGTGGTTAATAGTTCACAGATGACCAATAAAATTTCACAAAAGATGAAATTTAAACTGTGCCAGAATAGTGTTTACTAACGAAAGCGAAACAGTCAAATGCAAGCAAACATTTGCTTAATTAAACGCATTTTCCCTTGTGGTTGTTATATCAAATTTGGTCGTAAATTATACTGAGAAGCCCGTTATGAAATACAATGCTTTATGTATTTGCACTCACAAAGGTGAACATACGGCCTTTTAATTAATTTTCAAATGCTGCGTCAGTTTGTTATTTTATATTATTTTCAAAACACGAAACCGGCTTTTGAAACAAATGGACACCGAACTCATGAAGCTGCATGTTTAAGCTTAGTACAAAATAAAGTGCTCTTACTATGTTTAAATATAATTTTCATAAAGTCATCTTCTTAAGTCAAATATTTATTAAACGTTTGAGACCGTCTGGTGGGAACCACCGCGGTGCCTATTTCTGCCGCATAGCAGTAGTGTGAAAACACTGCTGTGTTCCGGTTTGAAGGGCACCGTAGACAGCGTATTTACTGGGTAAACGAGACTTAGCACCCTATGTTTCACGGTAGGCAGCGCGTTGGTGGTACCACTGGTATTGGTAATGTCTATGGGCGTCGGTGACCACTTCCCATCAGGTGGCCCGACTGCTCGACTGCCTGCGTATGGCATAAAAAAATATATATATATTTAGTCTAATATGCAAATCAAGAATTTTGCCCAATCTTCTAAGTTGGCTTCCATTTTATTTTCATAAAATTTTGGCGTTGTTAACTTTAAATTTAAACAAAATAAACAAATTGTAAACTTTACAATTGGTAGCTCGATATTCAGCTACTCAGCTATAATTTGTTTAATTTAAACAAAAAGTTTGAAATAGCAAAAGGCATTTAATTGTAGTTATTAGATTTAAATAATACTGTAATTTACCTTGTACAAATATTTGAGAACAGTAGCCTTGTATAGAATAAATTTAATTAAAGAGCTTAATGAATTTAAGCTTATATTTTAAAAATATGTGCGTTGACAAAGAGCGTTTACGCACAGTTTAAAAGATATTTTGTTATAAATATTCCAAAATTACTTCAAGATTGAAGCCAATGTATGATGTCCATCATAATCATTATTCTCCTGCGCTATTAGAATCAAAAGTACATAATCGCGAACTGTCGCAGATAGAAAATTAAAATATTATAAGGATACTGTATAGGGATAGTATTTCAAATATACCGCTTAAGAAATAACCGTATGAAACCCATATAAAGAATGGTTTGCTATAGTCAAACGAAACATAAGTATATGACACTTAAAAGCATTGATTTACTTCATTTTTATTACTCGTTTAATTAATAATGCCTAGTATACAGTAAAAGCATGTAAATGTCCTTATGATATAAATACAAACCTATTTATTATATCAAAGTATCAGAAAAATGTGATCAGTACTAGACACAGTACTGGTATTTAGTTATAATATTAGAATTCCGGATCTTTTTATTACAAAAGAAAACATTTATACGTATTTCAAAAATCTTATGTGACGTCGTTATGAAGGAACGACATCATTGGCGAGTTACGTTAAGTGACGATGACAAAGAGTATTATTTATCAAAAATTATACGAATTTTTGATAAATAATACTCTTTGTCATCGTAGAATTCCAATTGAACTTTGATCCGTGAAAGGTTTCATAGCGGAGTCAATCACGGTCCACTTTTACTAGGTTTCGAATATTCACGTTTAAAATTCTCTGCAAACCTTTTTAGAGCACTGTTTGGGAACCGTCAAGAGAAAATTCAATATCCTTTCCCAAATTACCGTTGATCTTTTGGCAACCACATTTTTTTGTTGCTCTGACCTGTTGAGAAAACTTTGTTTAAGAAAGAAAGAGTTTTATTTATGTTTGTTACAGAATCTGAAAATCTCTTGCGGGATATTGAAAAATAGAAGCAACTTTCAAAGGTTTTCGCGCTTAGTATTAGTTCCCATCTGATATACGTCCATGATTAGAGGTAAATTTTACTTGCATTTACATTTATAAAAAGTTTGCTAAAGAAACTACCGAATGGTTCTAAAAATTTATCTTACGGAACGGACGAACTTACGAAGAACGACTACGGACAATTGTTTTATCTTTCAGAAATAAATAGGATATAGATTTGATGTGAAAAATTAAAACGCTAGGAAGTGATTCTTTATGTAGTTGATATTGAGCGATGATTGACTAATAACAACGATGTATGTCGCAACTTTGTAGCTTTAGGTTGCTTGCTTACACTTATTTTATACTCCAGTACGATACCATATTTCGTTGTAGATCTTAGGCATGATGTAAAATAAAATATACCTACACAAATATGTGCAGTCCAGTATTTATACTAGTTCAATTAGTTCCGAGTAAAAATTGTTATTAAAAATGCTTTAGTATTAGCATAACATCAAAATAAAGTTATTTATCTCAATTACAGACAATTCAATTTACTTGTTTATATTTATATTATATAAAAATTAAAGTTTTTGGTAAAAATCGATTTATTCGACCCTGCCTCGCTACTAAGAGCAATGGAATAAATATATTATCTTTGATCTGGACAACGCAACACTCAAGATCTTTTAAGCAAAAAAAAATCCGTTAAATATTTAATGACAAATTCAAGAAAGATGACAATAAATATGGTTAAGTACATTCAAAGGAATTATTTAAACTTTCCACTCGTTATATTTGTTTTACACGTTGTCAAGGAATAAAATTCAGCATATTTATTAATACTATTACAGTAACCTTCGCGATGTTCAAAATATCTTTAAATGTAAATTGTATCACTCCTTTTTTTAATCTAATATATTGTATGTATCTATAAATTTGGCCCTAGTTTTACAATATTTTGAAATATTTTAATTTAATATTTGTGATTGCAATTATCACGAAAGAGTAATGAAATTAAATTTTGAAGATTAAATAGATAAAGAAGTAAAAGTAACGTAAAATATTATAATATAATATGCTCTTGTATTCGGTGCTATACAAAAAAGTAAAGCACTTTATTTGTATTAGGTATATTCGTTCCTTGAAAGTTGATTATATTTATGATATATATTATTATAAACGCAGCAAAGCGCAAGCCCATACTAGTGGTATGCGTGACTTGCGCGTGATAAACCGGAAGTCGTGGGCTAGAGCCCTGCGGGGACTCAACAAGTTTTCAATGTTATTTCCTAGTTGCTCAGGGCAATGCGGCCTAATGACCTGAGTGTTTTAAAATGAGGTGATCCATACCTGCTACACCTGTGCTTGCGCGTACACTTGTACACTATAATATCTCCTGCGCAGTTAGCTAATCTCCAATATATATCGGCCGCCGGAATCAACTAGGAGAACATTATTTATTATTCTTCTACAATTGTGCGTTCGACAAATATTACTTCTGATATCTAAAGGTTGGTATAATACAAATGACTTGTTATACAATAAGACCCAAAATTGAGTTGAGCTTTGTAACGGAATCCGTACTCTGCAGTGATATGCAACAACATAATAAGCATTAGCTAACGAAGATACAATATAAAACTGAAATTCACATCAGATTTTAATTACATATTTAATTTTAGAGTTTTATTTATAAATTTGAAATTAAATTTTGTGTTAAAACAAAAATAACATAATTTATAAAATAACTGTATACACCCTAAATAAGCTAGAAGCTTTGTTAATTTAGCCTAGCCTAATAGTGCTTTTAACTCGAGATAGCATACGAATAATAATGGCTCCTTTCTACATGGAGCCGTCTGGGGCGACTACCACGGTGAATGTTTATGCCACAGAATGGCAATGTGAAAACGCTATCGTTTTCGGATTGAAGGTACCGTAGCCACCGTATTTACTGGTTATACGAGACGTAACATCCTATGTAACGGTAGGCAGCTCGTTGGTGATACCATATAGCCGGTATTGCCATGTCAATGGGTGTCGGTTGTTAATTACTAGTACATATTAACAACAATTGTTGGTGCAATTATTTGAAAGGCAGTTAAAAGAAAACTTATACATGACATATCATACTCTAATCTGTTCTGAAAGTAAAGTCTTAGTCTTTCAAGAGATAGTTATACAATGGTAATTTTATCTAAAATATTTCAATCAAATCACGATCAATAGTTATTCCATAATATGTATATGGGTAGATTTATCGTTAAATTATATCGATATATTAATTAGCTTCAAAAAGCATAAACAATATGATTTCACTCTTTAGCTTTCCGCGAAAATAGAATAGAAATTTTGATGGAACTAAACATAAATGTAATTTATACATTAGACTAACTCACTCACAAAATAATATTTGATACGTATATATTGGCTATTACAATTTTTGTATACGACAGATAATAAATTAAAAATTATACCACAGTACAATTATCAGCATTACCCGGTAAAGAAAGCTCAGTCGGCATCATTAAGAGTGGACCCTATTACAATTTACGCATATGAACCTTTGGGCTTTCCCAATCAATGTCGCCCTGTTGAGGAAAGGACGACCCTCCAGTATTATCTACTAAAGTTGGCTCGGATTATTAGAACAGAATTACGATTGTTATGCTATGAGGATTTAACGAGGTTTTTTAAACATAGAACTTTTATAAAATTAAAGTTTTAAAAGTTAAACGGTTATCGATATAAAAAGGTTATGGTACATATATGTATTGTTTCTCAGGCCTATTTTTTTTTGTATGTATGTATATGTATTTGTATGTACATCGTAAATAAAAGTTCCAGTGAATACTGTCAATTGAACGGAATGTATGTAAATCACCAATAGATACGAGGCCTGTCGATGCGTTTAAGTTATTAAATCTACTTTAAAATTTCGATAGACTCTTAATTTAACGATTAAAATTATGAGTTATAATATCTACGACTATCTTGTCTTAATACTTATGATTATACTTAAAACTATACCTATGGCAAACATTTAAATAAACATTGACGTAATCAGTAAAATGCTACATTTTTTTATTTTATATATGAATTAATTAGCTTCATTCATAACGCTGAAGCTAAACTTGCAATGTTCCGCTTTTAGGGACGCCCTAATAGATACTGAGTTGATGTCGTCACTGTATTTTGCAGTAATCAAAACTTTTTACACTTTATGGTATTTATTATGGTTATAATTTCCACAGAAAAAGCATAAAAACTAAATAGAAAAACAAATACGCACAGGAAAAATTTTTATTATATATAAAAAGGATTATAGTGGAAAAAAGTTTTTAGGCGAAAGAAGGAATTGTTGCCTGTAAACGGTATAAAACCTTTTATTTTGGTAATTTTTAGGTTTAAACAAAAACGTAATTCCCAAATTTTTAAAAACTATCCACATTTTATTCAAAATTTTAATACAAATTTTTCGTTAAATGTCAAACGAAACGTTTAATTATTACCATCAAATGAATTTTCTATCACCGAAGCTGTCACAATAGGAATTTTATGTAAATCTTTGTAGCTCTCATAGAAATTAACTTTAAAATACTTAAATCGTACATCGGAACTGACGCTTGTTTCGTGTAAGAACTAATATTGACAAGCAAATTGACTACTCTACTTACCATTTTTTGTTGGTATAGTGACAAAAATTTAGTTATTAATCTAAATTTAAACTTAAAATAATTATATAACTAGATTATAATATTTTTTGTTTATCAGAATATATATTTTCTAGAATAGGGCCCAGCACCGCACCGAAATTTAATATTCAATTTGAAGGACGAAGGCCGATGTTGCCATCGTCAAATTGTAATGACTGTTAGGATCAAATTTTCTTTATAAATTGACAATGTTAATAGTCTGAAGGGAATAAAATCGTGGCTTACACCAATTTAATGAGATATTATTTAAATTATTATGTTTCATAAATGTTTCCGTTTTAATTTATCCAAAACCAAGCCTATAAATTTTGAAATTATGGCGTCGAATGATACAATGACCGAGAAAAATCAACAAAAATCAGTGTAATAACTATTATTATCGCCTAAACATAGCAAATAAATATTTATGTACACCAATAATGTTAGATATTGAAAATTATCTATTGAACAAAGGTGGTAAACTATTGATAAATTATAAGGGTTTCCCACCACAAACCGAGTTCCCAAACTTCAAAATTAATTAAAGGAAAGAGAATTTTTAAATTTTAAAACTATTGAACATCAAACTGTCTGTGATGTGTTCGTCTAACTTCTAATTTTGGGATATTTTTTTTAAAATTTTTTATTTACAAATTAGTTTTTGCAATCACAGTAAGCTTTTTTATGATAAATTTTTAACAGCCATCTAAAAAACCTGCAAGAACTCGTTTTAAGTTTGCTTCCTTTGATTTGTATTTAACCTTTTTTCTAAAACTGCTACACTTTATCAAAGTAATCTGAACGGTGAAATGATCAAAAGGGAGATGAAGCTACTTCATGGTGAAGCTATCATGTCTGAGCACAATTTCAAATAAAAAATTCTGTTAAAATAAATATGGCTCCCTTTCGGGTTATTTTATCCTTTTGAGATTAGTTTACCGATTTTGACTGATATTAAGCGTTTTTAATAAAGCGCTGCCGATCTGTAGGTAAGATTCAGAAAACATAAGTTAAATGAAATGTAATTATTAAAGACTTGTATTTCCTGAAAAAGAAATCCGCCACAAAATTAGTAAATTTTATTGTCTTCATTAAAATCTTATCGCTTACAAATAAAAATTAAAATATCTTTATTCAACTTAGACGCATTATACTTACTTATTTAATGTCAACAATGCTACCACCATGTTATAATACCTGCAGCAAATCATGCGTAAAGAGGGATACTATTTTTATTTTTACATTCCATATAATAAAAATATCTGTCATAGTAGTACGTAAGCAGAATGTAATTTTACGTGGAGACGATTGGGTCAAGTACACAGCCCCGCTCTCCCGGTAACTGTTATTTATAGAACGGGATCAATGCTGAGATCGGATGCAGATTTCAAGGCTTTACATACATAATATTTATTTACATACATGAACGTTTTTTACTATGTTTGCAGTGACAACATATGCTATTCACGCAATAGATTAAAACATGGAGGTATAAAAAATTTCAAATCAATTAATGAAAAATATTTTCTTCAAAATGGTCAATATTTAATTAATATTTAAACTGAGACACATTATGCGTTATATAAAATACGCTGCTTATTTTATATGTTTTGTTGCGTTTGGGAAGACGGAGCGTTGGTCTACATCCAACCAGGTGGGATGCCGATTTCCGTGCAGTAGCCGGTTCAAGTTGGCAGCAAGTAGCAAGGGATCGGCTGTCTTGGTGTTTATTAAAAGCGTTCAGCTGGACGGATAAAGGCTGCTGATGGTGATGATATATGATATGGAGTATTAAAAATATAAACCCATTAAATGTCGCTTGATGACTGTCAACATGATACATCTTTTATGACTTAAATAGATATCTAATTTGAGTGAGATTTATAATAAATAAATGTCGAAAATGAACTATGTTTATGGGTGAATGAAATCGGCAAATCTTCCACCCAATGTTCACGACTAAATAACGCGAAAGTATGTATGTTTCGAAAGTATGGAATTTTGATACCCTATAACGCAAAAGCTAATTTTAATTGCGCATTTACTCATTTAGCACACCTTACTAAATAATAGACTTTCTTGAATAACAATAATCTCTTTCTATAATATAAAAGTACCAAACATACGTAATTATAAAAATGAGCTATAGTATATTTTATTTTGGTGTGAAGCTATTAAAAGCTAAACTTACTTGAAAAGGTCTACTTAAAATTACTAAAAGCTTATACAAGTTTAAACAAACTGTGAAGCCTTTTCACGGGATAAAATCTTGGTTCCAAAGCTTCTGGAAAGTCATGAACGTTAAATCAAACTTTGATAAATAAATTAGTTCTCAACAGTTGTTCGGTGAAATAACATTAACGAGAAGTAAGACTTAACTTATTATATTTAATTATCAATACATAACGAGAATTGAATCCTGATTTTTACGATATTACGTCAATAGCGATCAAAATAAGAATTATTAATGTACCATAGTGTAAGTCTTATTTATTTATTTATTTAATGACATATGTAAAATGAGATTTATCTAATGATTGGTAATAAATTTTACAAATTAAAACTTATTTAACGTCATGACTATTCTTAATAAGAATACAAACCAAAAATGACACCATTTTTGGATTTGTTATAATATAAGACCCTTATACAAATAAATAAAGTATTCTCTATAAATTCCTATTATACTGCAGCTATAATAATCCTATATATTTTAAGGGAATGGAGAAATAAAAGAATGACCATAATTTTATCTGAAAGAATTAACCTTGTAAAATTTAAATATTTTTTATAACAATTTATTGTGCAAAATAACTATATTTCTGTGAATGCACACAAAATAGCCTCATTAAGCCAAATTCCTGCTGTTCAGTAATAATCAAAACTCAAAATTACCCCTTTCAGATCAAGATTACAAAATGATCAAAAAATAAAATGAAAAGAGCAGAACAATGATCATTTGTAAATAGATACTAGAATATTACCAACTATTAAAACATGGATCAAATGCAAACTAAAAGTGCGTAAGATTATGTTATTCTGATAATGTTTTGATGAAATGAAAAATAAGTACACACCACATCTATCAGTATCGCGATTCAATTTTGGCTACGTAAAAAGGGGAGAGCAGTATGTCCACCATTTTGTTTTCCAAACGCTACGGGACTCATTCATAAGAAGCTTTTTGCAACCTATTTGAAGAAGCTTTTGCTTGTCTAAACAAAGATAGCAAATAACCGCTTATATTAACCCTAACCGTGTTTGTCACAGCACTAATACTAAATTCAAATGTGGGACAGCATTTTAAGTGTCACTTCAATTACATATCGATACTAATTGAAGATTGACGAAGTTAAGGCCGTCTATAAATGTTTACCATAAATCAACATAAAGTTGACATGCTCTCTGATACATAGCTAAAATTTTTAAACAGAGTGCTAAAACGAACTGACTTATAGAGCATTCGACGCTACTTTTAGAAGTGTAGAATGTTACTGTCTGCTATGTGTGATTATTTCGTCTTGAAAGTAGAATAGTCCATAAAAAAAAAAGATATTTAAATGTTTTATAGTTTCAACAACCTGTTAAAGACATCGTGCTGGTTTGTATAATCGTTTAAGTCTTAGACTTTATATTAAATAGAAACAGGTACCGAACGCTATCTCTTTGATCTATCTTGTAACACAATTTAGAAATTGAAGCTCAGAGAAATTTTCAACAACTTAATTAAGCCGATCCAAAATTGTTTCATTTCTCAGATTTCCTAAAGCTTTACATATTAAACGTATTTTAATAACCACATCGGCGTTAAATAATTCTGCCGTTTAAGTAATGGGAAAGTTTTGATTGTTATAATTATTAAAAAGGGATGTTGTAATAATTAAGTTTGTACATACATTTATTCAATTTCAATTTAAATATCAAACAATATGTTAAAACCTTTTCCGAAAGGTAATACCACGATAACTATCGTTTAATTTATTTACCGATCACACGAGACGCGAGGAGCCTATAATTAGATTGAAGTTATGTTTTTACGTCACATTTTAATGGCGAGAGCGTAATACTTACTATGAAATATTATATTCCTAATCAGTAGTACCCTGTTCATCTAGTTAAATAAAAATTTTATTTATTTATTAAAATGTCTGGAAACTTAATGGTAAGCAATACGCTCCCGAGTTTGGCTTATTTAATAATATTATTAAATGTAGTGCCTTCATATTGTAAATTCAGTCAAACAAAAAATTAACGTTTAAAATTAATACCCCTTACATAATTGAGCTTATTCTTTATTGCCTCTTTCAGATTAAATTAAAAACTTGATTTATATTGTATTCAATTTCATAATCTGCTTTTAATCAGACTCATTATGATATAAAAGCAGAACGTTTATTATTCGTTTTGTTAAAAAGTGATGGAAATATCAGAACAAAAAAATGACAAGTAGACGTAGCTTAATGCATGCATGTTTCAGTTATATGGAATTTTGTTCGCAAGATGTTGACCGTTTATTATCAATTCATTTATATTCATCATTTAGCTTACTAAAATGAATTAAAATTAAGATAGAAAGATTTATTTTTTTATAGTTTATAAATATTCAACACTTGCATAGCATATATTCAACCTATTGGCATATTTATGACTAATATGTTAAATTATTATAATTGTATTCTTTATTTACATAAAATCACTTAAATATCAATTAGTAAATCCACTTATTTACGGATTTACTAAAATTTACTAAGATTCATAAACCTAATGCTCCATTACGCCAATTGTCAGCCAGATAGATTCACCAACATACAAACTGGCACAATATCTTGTAGAAGTTCTGTCACCACTACGAGGACACACCGAGGCGTACACAAGAGATTCATACCATTTTGTTAATGAGATTAAACATCTACATCTCACGAACAATGAAACTATGGTCAGTTTTGATGTTCAGTCTTTGTTACATGCTTACCTATTGAAGACTGCCTATCAATTGTAACTAGAAGCTTGAGGACAATAAAATGCCGAATGAATATGCATCTCTGTAACATTGTCTTACGTCTGGCTACTTGTTGTGGAATGATCAATTCTACATGCAGATAGATGGCGTAGCGATAGGCTGCCCCGTGTCTCCTATTATCGCTGATATCTTCATGGAGAACTTTGAAGAGACAGCCCTCAATACAGCTCCCATCCGACCAAGATTCACTATTTTACCAAAAAACCAAATCAATGCATTTCTGGATCATCTTAATTCTTTGCATCCCAAAAAATCCGTAAATAAGTGGATTTGATATGTATAATTGCGTAAATAAAAGAAATAATTATCAATTAGTAAGTAAAACTTCGGAATAATTTTATTTACGTTTATTCTTTCTCACGTCTCCTTAATTCATAATTTTTTTATTATTATATTTTTTTTGTTAATGTATAAACACGGTTTTCTTGTTTAACCAATTATAGACACTGGGCTAGAGATATAATAAATATAAATTAATTTAATTATCGATTAAGTACCTAAGAGACTAATGCAAAGCATACTTCGTGGCAGCGAATAGAAGCGAGAGTTGGGTCAAGAACGTAACAGGCTATGCTCTCCTGGTAATTCTATTTATAGATTGAGGTGTGCAATGTTCGAATAAAACGCAATGTTACGTATCAATTCTCTATATTTATATACACACGTATTGTAAACATTCCTTCGATATATGTCCTGAGATGCAAACATCTTTAATTTTCATGCAATCTTAATAACAATAAGAATATGTTTTAATTCTTGTTACTTTATATTTCTTTAATAAAAGTATAACCCTACACGTAAAAAATGTTTTTATATCCTACAAAAGTTTGGCTTTTTCTTAGTGAAACAAAAAATAATTTTTAAGTATGGCGTTTAAATTACTTTATTTTCAAGTGATTGACATATTAATGCAATTTATGAATAAGTTTTAGGTGGTTACATATTTTGTATATTATTATACTTTGATACCATTTATTTGGGTACAAGAATATTATATAAGCAAAAATATCTTAGATCTTGTTCATGTAAAAATAGCCTAAATACATACATATATATATATATATATAAAAGCAGCCTTAGCAACATTTTTGCATCTTTCTTTTCTTTCAGAAGAAAATTTCTATTATTACAACATAAACTGCTAAGGCTGCATAAATTTTGTAAGGCTCATCAAGAATAACTACAAGCAGCACTGACAAAATTCGACAAATTATTTTGAGAACAATGTCTCCAAAAAAAAGCTAGTAATAATGGTTACAAGAAAACCAAAAGTTATTATAAAATATCGTTAATAATATATTTTCTGCTATTTAAGCTATAATACTGTGAAATTTTAGTTTTGCGTGAAAACAATCCATACTCACAATTTTGAAAATGTTAGTAGAATTGTTTTGCTAGAAACTTTATAAATTAATATTCTACTCTCAAATTTTATGAAAGTCTTCCTAATAAGATTCGGCTAGTTCAGATTTGTACATGTTCATGCAAGTGGCGGACATATTTAATTTTTTGTATTGTTTTACACTTCTTTAAATTTTATTTTATTACTAACAAAAATGTCAAGATATAATTTAATTTACTTTGTATTTCACTTGTAAAACTTTTCGTACTCTTTTAAAAACCTTTTTACTAAGCTAAAGGCAAAAAGATTTTAAATAACCCTTGAGATGGATCCTTCTCTTCTAATTCCAGCTTTTTTTCTCTACCCGAAACAAAGGATATATGTGAGTATATCGTCAAAAAATAAGGAAGTATAATATTTAAAAGTATTGATGTCAACTGTAAGTGTAAAATATTATAACTGTAAATTTTGAAATGAATACTTTGGTTATATTATATTGATTTATACTCTATACTAGTATTAATATGTGAGGAATTATGACCTTAGTGACAGATAACATAACGTGTATAAAATCAGAAACGTAATTGTAATTAAGTGCTCAATCAGCGTACATGGAAAGATTTATCCAAACAAAACAAGCGCGAATAGTAACTTTTTTAGTGATGTTTTAATAACAAGATAAGTGAAATTTTAGTGTCATGTTTTTTACATGACCGACCTTAAACAATAATATATAACCATTTAGAACAATATAAGCGGATAACAACGTGCAATAACCAAAGTTATATAAAACTACAGAAATTACAAGTTAATAAGTATAATAAATATTTTGCTATTATTTATATTCTCTTATTAAAAAAATTAATAAGATAAATATATGACCGACTTCAAACAATATATAACCATTTTGTCAATATAAGCTGCTGACAACATGCGCTCTCCAAAATCTATCCCGCGGTTTCCGCTACAGCATTTTAAATGTCTAATAACTTTTGAGGTATTAATTTAATCAAAATGTCGTGTCATTAAAATGACATGACACGTTTCATGCATATAAAATAAATAATTTTTAATGCATTAACATTTGGATAAACTCACATTTTATCACTTTAAATAAATATGTTTATATGTAAAATGATTATTATGGAGCATTCTTAAATCAAATGTATACGCTCGCGGACTTGATTATAGACATAAAAGGGTTCTTCTTTAATAGTCTTAAAAGTCCGTAAAATATAGTTAATAAACTAAATTACTTAATGGTAAGCAATACGCTCCCGAGTTTTGTTTATTTAATAATATTATTAGATGTAGTGCCTTCATATTGTAAATTCAGTCAAACAAAAAATTTACGTTTAAAATTTATACCCTTTACATAATAGAGCTTATCCTTTATTGCCTCTTTCAGATTAAATTTAAAACTTGATTTATATTGTATTCAATTTCAAAATCTGCTTTTAATCAGACTCATTATGATATAAAAGCAGAACGTTTATTATTCGTGTTGTTAAAAAGTGATGGAAATATCAGAACAAAAAACTGACAAGTAGACGTAGCTTAATGCATGCATGTTTCAGTTTTATGGAATTTTGTTCGCAAGATGTTGACCGTATATTGACAATTTATTTATATTCATCATTTAGCTTACGAAAGTGAATTTAAATGAAGATAGAAAGATTTGTTTTTTTTATAGTTTATAAGTATTAAACACTTGCATAGCATATATTCAACCTATTGGCATGTTTATGACTAATATCTTAAATTATTATAATTGTATTCTTTGTTTACATAAAATCACTCAAATATCAATTAGTAAATCCACTTATTTACGGATTTACTAAAATTTACTAAGATTCATAAACCTAATGCTCCATTACGCCCAATTGTCAGCCAGATAGATTCACCAACTTACAAACTGGCACAATATCTTGTAGAAGTTCTGTCACCACTACGAGGACACACCGAGGCGTACACTAGAGATTCTTACCATTTTGTTAATGAGATTAAACATCTACATCTCACGAACAATGAAACTATGGTCAGTTTTGATGTTCAGTCTTTATTTACATGCTTACCTATTGAAGATTGCATCTCAATTGTAACTAAGAAGCTTGAGGACAATAAAATGCCGAATGAATATGCATCTCTGCTTAAACATTGTCTTACATCTGGCTACTTGTTGTGGAATGATCAATTCTACATGCAGATAGATGGCGTAGCGATGGGCTGCCCAGTGTCTCCTATTATCGCTGATATCTTCATGGAGAACTTTGAAGAGACAGCCCTCAATACAGCTCCCATCCGACCAAGATTCTATAAGCGGTACATAGATGACACATTCACTATTTTACCAAAAAGCAAATCAATGCATTTCTGGATCATCTTGATTCTTTGCATCCCAAAAATCCGTAAATAATGGATTTGATATGTATAATCGCGTAAATAAAAGAAATAATTATCAATTAGTAAGTAAAACTTCGGAATAATTTTATTTACGTTTATTCTTTCTCACGTCTCCTTAATTCATAATTTTTTATTATTATATTTTTTGTTAATGTTTAAACACGGTTTTCTTGTTTAACCAATTATAAACACTGGGCTAAAGATATAATATCTATAAATTAATTTATTTATCGATTAAGTACCTAAGAGACCAATGCAAAACATACTTCGTGGTAGCGAATAGAAGCGAGAGTTGGGGCAAGAACGTAACAGGCTATGCTCTCCTGATAATTCTCTTTATAGATTGAGGTGTGCAAGGTTCGGATAAAACGTAATATCAATTCTCTATATTTATATATACTTACACACGTATTGTAAAATTTTTTTGGATATATGTCCTGAGGTGCAAACATCTTTAATTTTCATGCAATCTTAATAACAATAAGAATATGTTTTAATTCTTGTTACTTTATATTTCTTTAATAAAAGTATAACCCTACACGTAAAAAATGTTTTTATATCCTACAAAAGTTTGGCTTTTTCTTAGTGAAACAAAAAATAATTTTTAAGTATGGCGTTTAAATTACTTTATTTTCAAGTGATTGACATATTAATGCAATTTATGAATAAGTTTTAGGTGGTTACATATTTTGTATATTATTATACTTTGATACAATTTACTTGGGTACAAGAATATTATATAAGCAAAAAAATCTTAAATCTTGATCATGTAAAAAATAGCCTTTAAATAATATATATATATATATATATTTATATTTAAAAGCAGCCTTAGGCAACATTTATCGGCAACTTTCTTTTTCTTTTTCGAAAATTTCTAATTATTACAAAATAAACTGCGAAAGGTTGCATAAATTTTGTGAGGCTTATGAAGAAATTTTAACCGCAACTCAATTACAACTATTACTAATATATATAAAATTATACCAATAGTCGGTTGGAGTGCGTTAGGTCGTACTAGGATTTTTCTAAGCGGTGGCACTTTACCTAAGCGGCTTTTGACAGTAAAAAGCGGACAGTAAAATAATCATTCACCCAAATAAATAGTTAAACCAAAATTAATCTAAAAGTTTTAAGACCTGACATTATTAAGTAAGCAAGAGCACAGGAGTAGCATCATTGATATCGTTTTTTTTTAATTAAAAAAAAAAACTAAAAGCAAAAATTGTTCGTGAAGGCGAAGAAAAACTCATAAAAAATGTCGCTCCATCCGTAAGAAGTTGACGTAACAGTTTTTCTATTTATATTTCGGCAACATTTACAAAGTTCTCACGCGTTTAAATAAAAGTGTGTATAACTTTAAATATTCGGGATCGGAATACGTTTAAACGAATTCTTACCTTAAAAATTCTGATTGAAGTGCTTTTCGCTGTTTTTGTACTTTGCAATCCTATGGCCAATTTTACTCATTTATTACTCATTTACTTATTTATTATGTGCCGTTAACTACTGATACAATTAACTATGTGTTATTTTATTTTTCTAACCGAGGTATCTCTTTATCAATGAAATAATATGAATTGCTGGATTAATACAGGTATGTTTTTGCCAAAATATTGAGTTTAATTCGTAAATTTCATTACACATATCTATATTTGTATTGTATTAAACATAAAATAACAGGCTAAAACGTTCAAACAAACCAAAACGCAATAGAGTAAGTTAGTAGACTTGTAATTAAATATACGCCTTTCAGGTGGTACGTGTTTTGAGTTTGGGTAAAACCACTTTTCTGTCTGACTCTAGCGATCAAAGTAGGAGCCTTAATTCAGTGTCCCTTACATTATTTGACCAGTGGCCAGACATCGCTTTTATCTATCTCAAATATTGTATTTTATTTTAGTATTATATTATTATATTAACTATGAGAAAATAGGAAATTTAAACTGATGATTTATACGTGCTTTAGTGAGAATTTTTAACAAAAAACAGTCGCATTCTGTTTACTTTAGTAACGTTTTTTTTTAATAAAAATGCTGTACCTAAAAACTTACCTTAAACTGTCTACAAAACATTTTTAGGTTATATTTTGTCGACGGTATTTTTTCGCTCTAATATCGTTTTTAATAATGTTATTAATAAATATGACATAAAAGACAAAGCTATTTTTCGCTATAAATATATAATATTCAATATACTATGGGTAATTTTTAATGTTAACGCTTTGATTTATTTATGAATGCGAAAAAGGAATGGTGTACTTTTCCAACATCTGTGTGAAAATCCATTAGGATTCCATCAGCCTTCTAATACTGTTGCGATCCATGACTCTCCTACAGTCGACATCGAAAATAGAAAAATTTATGCAGCGCCCAGAAGCATGTATTTCGACGCTTTACTGTTTTACTAATAATCGATTTATGTGTGTTTTATATTGACGTTCCGTATTCGATTTAAAATGAAGAGAAAGTCGATTATAAAACTAATTCAAAGTTTGATTACAGTTGTATACTTTTAATGGCTGTAAAATTATTACACCATGTCGAAATTCTAATCAACATTAGCTTTTCTACTTCTTTTGTTTCTTTGTATTCAATACATGCAATATAAAAAAAATGTTTTATTTATTCTTTCAATAACCTACGTAACGTATAATTATAGCATTGCACTTAATGGTAAGTTTTCGAATACACTTGTTGTAAGAGTTGTTGTCAGAGTATTATTACTGTTGATAATAAAAATTGAAAAGCATACCTTTGAGAGACCAGAAAAGCACTTATGTTGAGACATTAGAGGTGTTGTTAAATGTTTTGTGCAGGATTTAAAATGTTCATTATAGTTATGGTTGGCATTTGTTTATAGTTATGTAAATTAAATTGTTGGTAGTTATGTAAACTATATGAAAGCGATTTTGAATGATTTCTCATATTTGTGCTAATAGTACTAGCACAAATATTAGAAATCATTTCAAAATTGTGATAAATTATTAATAACAGATAGTTGATATTTATCAACAGAAATAAGTTCTCCTAAACATTGTTCCGATATTTTATTCCATGATAATTAAGATATTACTCACAGCGTGACAATTACAAGTTAATTTTTGTATAGCCTTACGTCTCTTTAAATATTACCGGGAAATTCCTCTCTGTTTCAGGAGTAGTAGGAAACAGAAACGAACTATTGTTTTGAAACTGCAGTATTCAGAGTCGACGAACGTTTTCATTAAAAGCCTTATTTGTTAGCAACAATATGAATTGTACCTATGTACATATTACAAATAGTTCGGTATCTGAAATGGGTTACATTATGCTGTTCTAATTCAAAACCATAGTTTTAAAAACTTTTCAATATAGGCTCGTTTTTAGGTGCTTTTATTTTGCTAATTCTATTAGCTAAACCCTAATTAGTTTTATTAAATTTTAGACGATGGCAACTATCTGCAGAAAATTATCAACGTTTTTTTCCGTAGCCGAAAAATTTTGATGTTTTGAAGTTTCATAGCCTTTGTTATGTTAAAGTCACCATCTGTCTGTCTTTAACAGTCTGGTATACTATTGTCTAAACTGAACAAATGTAAATCGACTCCCAATATTAAAATATTTAAAGTTTCTATATTCTCGCTGGTCAAGGGTACCGAATATTAATATGAAGTTTATTTCTTCTACCCTGACCACGCCTGCTGGAAAGTGTTCGAAATCGTCGGGAAATTAAATTTAAAATAAACGCGATAAAATCCGTAAAGTAATTTTATTTAATAATGAAGTTTATTTTTTTATGTTTTGTTGCGTCTCTAAGTAATTAAACTTTTCATTTTCCGCCACCTCACCAAAGAAAAAACGCTACGCAATTTCAGTCAGCTTAATTAAGCTCCATGAAAAACTTTGTTTTTTGGGTCAGACTGAAATTTTTCTGTGTTAAGAAACTTCTAAATCGTCTTAAATATACTTTAAAGAATAATCAAAACAAGTTTATTGATTGTGAAGAACATTTATTTTGCCCAAGAATTTTCTTTAAATAGAGCAAATTATACGTTAATAGACGATACATTTACCAAACTAACCTCTGAATAAGTATAGAGAAAGAAAAACATGGCAACGAAATAGTGCCATATATCTAGTGTTTTATTGATAAATTGACAATGAAAAGCCATTATTTTTTGACTGGATCTCGTGCTCTGTGCAATAAAGAGAAGTCATTCACTTTAAGTATTAATAAGAAGAAACTAAAGATACCGCTTCTTTCTCATTGGTTACTTAGTTTACATTTATTTCGACTCTTATTTGGCTTAACTTTAGTGAGAAAATTCTTTCTAGTAGTACTTAGTAGACGCAGAAATTTTAAAAAAGCAGTTTATATCTTTATTTAAATTTTTATTTTCACTCGTTGTTTATTTTAAACTGCAAAGTAAAACTATATAAGTACGAACCATAACAAAGGCTCATTAACGTAAACTTTTGAATATGATAAAAATATTATGAAAAAAGTATTACACTCAATGCAATGTGAAAAGGAATTAAAAAAATTGCTTTTTGATTTACCATTTAAAAGTTAAAGAAACAAGGCAGTGAAATTTCACTGCATTTTGTTTTTCGTAAGTGCAATAATTTCCTTATGTGAACTCCTCTTCCATATGTTATTTGAACAGTTCTAGTTGAGTGAAGTGTATTTAAAGTCCACAAATCGAATTTCCACAAATGAATTTGTTCTGTGGGCTTTTATAGACCAAACTACTGGAAAGTTTGTAAAAATGTTGTGTTTAATAAACTAGTGGCAAAATTTAGTTAATACTGCTCAAATACATGCACTGATGATATGATATTCTCTTTTTTGTTTGTACGTAAAGGTCGATATAAAAATATTATTCTTAATTACCCATAAACGAAACCTTGTTGATGTTTGCTGTATGTGGGGGACGAAAGAAGTTTTGTTTCCGCTACAAAGCTAATATGAAAGCCCTGAGTTATTTTACAATTACCTTATATATATCGTACCGAAAAAAAAACATTTTAAGGTATTAGTATATATTCAAGAAAACTTCTAAATGAAATGAATCTATAAAGGTATTCAATTAATTTGCGCGTTCGATGTGAAACGAGAGCATAAGTTGTTTCCCTACAGCTCGAGTGGAAAATCTGCATACAGACGAGCGTTGATAATTGCGTGCTCGCTATGCCACGCTCTTTATTTTATCGTTTAATATCATTGGGTTGAGAAACGATTGATGCAATTTAAATAGACAGTTGACACTAGGAAAATATTTTCTTTAATTTATAATTACTTAAAATAAAATGTTCTCCGTAATCTGCCGTTAGTATTAACACAATTTATCATATGCATGCATATTCTATGAAGTAATTATATCGAAAGTAGCTTGAGTTATGTTAAAACTTAACTCAAGATCTTATGCTTACCTGAAAAAGTAGATTAAGGACTAAGATAGGACGGTATGCTTTTTGAATAATTAGAATGTTTTTATATGTGAAGTTCTATATCAAATAACAAGCTAAATACTATTAAATATGATACTTATATCTTGTGATTAACTGTTGATGTGTTTTACACCATTTCTTTTTCGTCACATTAATTAAACGTGATTATTATAACACATGCAGAGTGATAGAAGCATACATATGTTGCAAACCCTAAGTGTGTTTCAGACTAAATTAACACCAATGTTAAGTATCACAACTTTGTAATGACAAACTATTTGTCAGGCTAGGTCAAGCTGCGAATTTGCTTACAAAAGGTTGCAGGACTCTTGTTCCTTTAACCACAACGGCGGTTACCAAAGCCCTTGGTGATCTAAAACAAATGTTAAACATTAAATAACACATTAACATAAATTAAAAATAAGTAAACAATTTCTGTATAACATTTACAATTATCATAACCTTTAAGTTAATAAAAGCTTTTATTTAACTTACCCTGCTAGAATATAATAACAATGTGGGGCAAATGTGTGTTAAATTTAAACTACTTCCCATCTCACATTTGGTTTATTTATGTAACTGCGTAGACAATGTTAATATTAAGCTGATCAGAAAAGTAAAAAAATAATAAAGTAAATTATTAATGTAAACACAAACTTATATTGATGAATAAACTACTATACAGTGTAAAACAAAACAGAAATTTGAGATCGATACTTTATAAACGTAAAATGTACTTTCGAAATGTTGATTGTATTTAATATATATGCTACATCGCTATCTTTTATTTTAGTATGAGGTTTATGGTAGAGCTATTTCAAAACGATACTTTCTTTATAAAATTTAGCAAAAATTAAAAGTTTACTAAGTTTGTGCTTTGTGAAATATCCTTACTTGGATTTGAGATATGTGGAGCCAAAGAGCTTTGCTGCTTCAAGTCGATTCTAATTCATTTAATAAACGTTAAATCTACGAAAAGGGATCGGTCTATAAGTCACCGACGAGATTTATATGCGCTCGTTTATCTTTAGGAGACTTTGCACATGACAAACAGGATTACCTGAGTACTCCGAGCTAATACTCATACAATGTGTCGGAATTTTTTAATTATTTTGTTCGGCCCTTATTTTAAATTTAATAACACAAAATGGCATCACACTTCATTCGAAACCATGACCTTCGGTTTTTCATGCTTTTTTCGGTCACAGGCAGTCTGAGCGTTGTTCCTCTGTTGTCCAAGTTGTTTGTAACCCGACCAATACAGTGACGAATCAATATTAAACATCTATATACATCCAACTGCGAAAGAGGTGTTATAATATAAACAATATAAGAGATAAGACAAAGGTCTAACATGTCACTTGCCTATCATATGCATGGATTATCTTACTTCATAGACAATCGGGTGATCAACACACATTGCACTAGCCAACTAGGAAACAATAATAAAAAGTTGATGAGCCCCCGCAGGATTCGAACCTTCAACCTACAGATTCTAAAGAGCAAGCTTTACTAAAAAAGTAAAGCGTACTCTTATAAACCCTAAAAATGTATAAAATATTGAACCAAAAAAGGATTTATTTATATAGCTATGAAAATTTACAATTTAATTAAAGGTCATCATCAGCCCTCCCCTAATACACCCTATCCATTAAGGGTTTTGGACCGTATCCCACCACGCTGGTCCAATGCGGGTTGGTGGTTGACGACTTTACATGCCCATCCGACGCATGGATCATCTCACTTTTCAGACAATTGGGTGATCGGCCCAAATTGAAACAAAAAGCACACGACCATACCACTAGGCTACGGAGGCAGTTTGCAACATAGTTTATCTCTTAAGTTGAGCCAGCGTTTGCAATTTAAGATTGGAGAAATGAGGTTGTGAATGTCGCCGTAATTTTCCTAAAAATCTATTAATTTCCACAAAATTATTAAAACGGGACCAAATGACAATAACACCAATTGCCTAAAAAAAGAATGAACAAAATCGGAGCACTAGGAGCAAAGCAATTAGTTAACATATATAAAAAAATCCTTCTTTGAGGAAGTCGCTCAGAAAATTTATACTGATTGAAAAGAAAAACATATAAGATCGCGTTAAACTTAACAATGGCATTCCGTTTCACTGTATTGTTACATAAGAGAAAAATAAAAGGCTTTAACAGATCCACTTTACTAATACTTAAACTTTTAAGCTTTACATTTCTATTAATTCCATTACAATAAACGTTACAATGAAACTTTTATTAAGTTACGCAGTGCTTCAAAATTTTTATTGTATTAAAGTTACGTTTTTCTGTATAGCGGAGTCGAGAGTTATTGTTCTATTTTTCTTAAGTTCTAATGTTAATTCATACACGTAATTTTGTGAGATCACGTTGATCATTGTCAGATCTAAGTATGATATAATTGACCGGGTATAAAAAAGCCTTTTGTTATTAACAATAACAGAAGTAACTGTCATTAAATTATTAGATATTAGTTTGTATATTATTAATACGTCTTGATATGTTAACTTACCTTTTATAGTTAACTTTTTTTTAACGTAACAAGTTGATAAACATAAAAAAATACATCAAATGCACAAAACAGCATGATATTTAAAGCAAACATCATCAATTAGCGTATGAATCAGCATAAAAATTATTTAACACCGAGTATATTCGTAGCTATATAACACGCATTTGCACTGAATAACATGTTCCGTCACTATTCGGGTTACCGTCATTAGCGGCTGCTATATGTTTCATTAAATGAAAGCCGCTACTTGCTTAAGTGATTTTCTTACTTAAACACATGTAATGGCCACACTTAATCGTCCGTATGTTTCACGCTAAAGAACCAATGTATTTTACCTTATGAAGTATTTCAATTCATTATTGTTGACCATAGAAAATGTCTGAGTAATATTATTCTCTCACTATGAATTACTCTTAAGTAGAGTCATCTTATTAAAGAAGTTAGTATGTATGTACTGCCTGTATAATATATTTTTTAATGTCATCAATGTATATATCTTCAATGGTTTTCATCAATTTTATCTTTTAGAATTTGGTTTAAATTTACAGTTAAACAACTAGCGAGATGATGAGAGTTACTCTTTATCATAACGATCACGTTTAACGTGATATTTTATGTAAGTTTTGGTTCGAAATTATACTTTTACAACATAATATAATCGTAAAAGTTCGAAAGACATTAAATATCATTTCGAACTCTAAATATGAGCTAAAAAGATTAATAAGGTTTTCTAGTAAAATATTGCGTACATCTTTTACGAAAACATATCAATAAGTATAATGCGTTATCGTAAATATTTTTTGTTTTTAATATATTAAAAATGGCAAGTAATTTACACTGCATTAACTTCCTGTCATAGAATTTAATTCATGAATGGAATATACATTTATACATCATTCTTTGTTCCGTTACCGTCCTTCCATCATGTAACGAATTAACGCTTGGGTAAATTTTACCCAAAATCACCCGACGCTCAACAGATACGATCGTTTCACATGTAGATAATCTTGTCTACATTTAACACTTTTATATAAATGTTAATGAACACCATAACAGTCAACACTTATCTAAAAAATAAGCTTTACTTACACTCGACCGCACCTCTCGTAATGTAAAATAGTAGAAAGAGCAATTAATATTTATTACTGTTCCATTATTGTTTGTGAAACTAAATTAAACGTGATGAAATCCGTAGCCTTTTATTAAATCAAGGTATCACATTGTCAGCATTAATCACGTAACTTTTTATCCAGGTATAAAGAACCAAAATTGATAATAACCCAATAACATAATTATTTTTAAATTAAGTCAATTGATGATGATTTAAAGTCATTATTTACGCACATCTATTTCACCTCTCATTTGATCAAACCTTTTGGCAAGAAACATTTTCAACAGAAACGGAATATAAATCACGAATGAAAATATTGGAGCAAACTTTGGCTTCAAATCGTATTTGTGTCGTAAAGCCATCTCGTCTTACCTATAGTTTAACTGATATATATATTGATTAACAAATATTTTGTTGACAAACTCTGCAAATTGTGGTTAGAAACAAATATAAAAGTCTAGAGCCAAAAAGTCAAAGAGCAATTAAAGATTCAAAATAGATAAATCTCACGTTTACATTTGAACACAGACCTGCAGGAAATCTATTAAATTTAAACAAAATAAAAATTGAAAGCAAATTGGAAAAATCAAATAAAAATTAGAAAAAGTCCAACTCCCGAACCGCTCCTTTCAGCGTTATAAGTGAGAACAAAGGACAACTTCAACGGCCCTCGAAAATTCTTTTTGCAATGCTGTTCAGGTACTTATTGTAATATTTAATTATGCGCACTAAACACTTAATATATAATTTATTAAATTAAAAGTGAATTGAGTGGAACAGAGACCTTGTCAAGATCTTTTTTGGAATATTTGCTTCAATGTACTATATACATCTTTTATTAAGCTAACAGACACAAACATCTGAAGTTTAACTGACAGATTCGGATTTGTTCCATAAGAAACTAGTTCTGCGACTGAATATTAACATCCATTAAATGTAAATTTACCACAGACATTTATATTCTGTGAAACTTTTTGCTTGATTCGAACATAAACAATGTTTATACAATTTGAAAATGGAACGGGCACGTGATACCGGGAGAATACCTCGTCATCGTTCATCGTTCGAAATAGATCAGAATTCAATTTCCTATTAGGCGCCAGCAGGTGTTTCACACAAATGTCAACCACACCGAAAATAGAATTGATATTAGTAAGCTATTTTCATTTCGTACTTATAATAACTTAGTTGAAATCAAATAGCAGTAACATAAATTATAACGAACTTAAATAATATCGTAAATAATGGTAACAGTGTCACCATTTTGTAATTCCAGGGACGAGTAATATATATTTCTTGTTTCAGGTAGTACGTTATAACTTAAAGACATTCTGTGTAGTCAATATAGTAGTCAACAAAAAAACTATATATCACTTTTAGAACATAAATGACTAGACCATAAATAACACTATGTTTTATTCAATATTTATATAAGAATAAATACTTTTCATTTGAAAAATTATGATGCATCATAATTAATAATGAACCTTAATCTGCTTAGAATAGCTTCAATGTAAACAAGCAGTGGCATAAAAATCAACTAAAGACGATTAATCAAAATGTTCCTTCTGTTAATACCGTGCCAAATTTTATACAAAAGAGTTCGTTTTAAAAATTATTATTGCTTATTTAGTTCTTACTTTTCTATTAAAAATCTTATAATTTGAATGGATATCCATTCAAACACTACAACCAGAAACTTAATTTTAATGTTTTAGTTGCACGATTATTAAAAACAAATAAGAAAAGTCGATCTTATTCATCGCAAGCGTAAGAA
This sequence comes from Lamproptera curius, assembly GCA_029286875.1. Taxonomy (NCBI): domain Eukaryota; kingdom Metazoa; phylum Arthropoda; class Insecta; order Lepidoptera; family Papilionidae; genus Lamproptera; species Lamproptera curius. The sequence continues at coordinate 771,159 of JAGSMT010000114.1, forward strand.
GCAACTATCGTTTGAAATACTAAATATCGAATATACAGTACCTTCAATCTTATCCGCCGTTGAATATGGTATAAAAATATTTCCTTTATACAGGATACACCATCGCTTTTATTAATTTTGCTCTGTAAAAATTCATTTCTAATTTTTACATTTTTATGTTGTTGGCGCATGTTAGGAAGCTGTTTTATTCATTAATTTTGTTGTAATTGATGGCCTGGTATAAAATAACGGCGTTATAAAATTGCATTTTTGTTTTTAACAATACATAAAAAATTACTGTTACAAAATTTACTGACCAAAATAAAATTTTTAGCAATTACTTTTTATTGTCCCAATTCTCCTATTATCAACGAAAAGTTTAGTCTATTAAAACACGCCATCTATTGACAAACACAACGCAATCAATCGCCAACTGTCACAATCGTTTTGTAGCCAACATTTTGCATCAAACAATAATAGAAAAATAAATAGTTATAAATATTATTGCGATTATATATTAAGATAAAAGCTATTCTATCTTTAAAGTTGGATTAAACTGCACATGGTGGGCATTTATATTTTAAAATTGATTAAGTATTTTAGGAGTCCATCCCGGACAAACATCGTGACTCGAGATTTATATATATTAAGATATCGATTAGATATCACAGAATAGATCCAACTTAAATTTAAAGTCATTTTATGTAAAATTTAAAACAAAGTCGTAAATAAAGGTATGGCTAAGGATTGTCAAAAGCAAGATGGCGTTTAATGTTTAACATAATCTGTTAATAATATAGGGATATAATTTAAATCATTACTTTCATCAATCTTTAAATCATTAGTACTAAAAATACATTGTTCAAAAATAATGATAAGGCACAACGGCTACGACAGTTGATTATTTGCCCAACCCTTAATATTTGACTTCTTTGTTATTTTATATATTACTAATCATGATTCCTGCACTAATTAAATTTATTGACAAAAGTATAAGATGAAGTAGCAAACATATATTACATTCAAATAATATATGAAAACAATCATTATAGCTATAATCCTTCAAAACAGCATACGTTAAAAATATCTTAATAATATAATTGATTATTATAATTTTCAAAATATATATTACATTGCATAGCGATATATGTCGATTTGAATGTCGATCATCAATCTTTTAGCAAATTTACGATAATTTTTATCTTGTACAGTATATGCATCTGGCCGATACTATGAGTTTTATTAAATCGAATCCAAAACATACGTGTTTCTTTCTTCAGTTAGCGTTTCTTTAAAAATTTTATATAACTTGTATTTTTGAGTGTTAAAACAGGAGCTAATTTGTTAAGAAAAGTTATTATTAATCCTTTTGTTTACGATTTGTGTTATTTATTATTATATATATTATAATTTTATTTGTGTTCAAAATATCGGAGTTAAAATGCAAATAAAAGTGACAAAATCCGTTCAAAGTGCTTTTAATGAAGAACTTACCATAACTATCAACGAAGGCTTCTACTTTTTTAATTTTTACATATAAAATAAAACTGTAAAATATAGTTAAAAATCTGTTAAAAATTAAATATTAAATAAACATATTCGTCGCTATTTTGTTTCATCATCATCATCATCAGCCTGGCTAGTCCACTGCTGGACATAGGCCTCCCTAATGCACGCCACCGCTTCCTATCTTCGGCTATTCTCATCCAGCCCACACCGGCCACTTTGCGAATGTCGTCACTCCATCTTGCCGCAGGGCGTCCCTACACTACGTTGTATTTTGTTTATGCCATTAATTTTAATTTTGTAATATGATTTGTGAAAACGAAAACCTTAAGAGAGAACGGAAATAAATCCAAGCCTAAATATATTATTCGTTGTATTAAGAAGAATCCAATTTCTCCGCACAGTAACGGATGCGAAATCAAAACAGAATACTAACAGAAAGCTAACAATCAATACTCGTAATCAAACTTTTATTAACTGAGGAGTCGCATAAACAATACAATGTTTATGCGACTCCCAACATTTTTATCAAACAACTGCTTTCAAAATAAAAATTGTTTCTAAATTTATGGTCCATTCGGTCCTCTCCAGAAAAGAACCAGCAAGAAACTATGCGGATGTTATTTTATTTTCTCAGACCTTGGTCATTTTAGATTTATCAGTTTATCTTTATTGGGTGTATTATATTTATATATCAGGAGGTTCTGCAATAACTGTGAACTGTTATATTTACAACTCACGTACACGCTCTCATATATTATCGTACTTTCTCTCATTTTCATTAAATAAAATTATTTAAACAATTAATTGTAATACGTCTTTGTAAAAAAAATATAGGCATTCAAAATATTTGAATGATCGGTAGGCATTACTTGTTTATCTTTCATTTGTAGGATTAAAATATGAGGCGATAAAAAGGTTATCGAGCCTAATACTATTGCTAGCCATAAAAAGCCCTTTTATCGCAGCGGGTGTGTTTAGAAGTCACAACAATTTATTCTTATTTATTGTAATAATACTAATGGATCTACATTAAATCTTTCCAATACAAAACATAGTATTAAATTTTATTGTTGTATTAAAATTATTAATCACTATACTAATGACTTTATATTTTACATCAATTCACTAGATTTTATGTTTGTTTATATATATAAAATAATCCAGTTTCATTACATGCAAACAAAAATGTTTAGCTTAAACTATGAAAAAATACAGTAAAAGTAAAGAAAAAATAAAGTAGTACCTTCTTGAAGTACTGGTGATCTTTTTGCCTACAGTAACAATATATTGATAATACAACCTAAAAGGCATAACAAGATGAAAATTAAAATTACTTCAATAAGATGTCATATGTTTACATAAGAAATAACACATTTAATTTAATTCGCTGGCAGTTTTAGCCAATCGATCCCTGAGGGTGTTTTGGCATTTTAATGATTCCCGTCATTTTTTATTTCTATCAAAATGACAAACTGCGCCTTAGGGCGTCGTCTCCAAATGGTTTACTACTATTTTAAAGTTGCTTAAATTTTTAAATAAGTATGTATGTATAAGTATGCTTAACTGTACTCGAACCGATTAAGATTCGGAATTTGAGTAAGTAGAGTACTGCCTAGCCTAGTGGTAAGGACGTGTGCTTTAGGAAACGGAGGAGTCAACTGTGTATATAGTCGATTATTTTAAGTACAATAATACACTAAATAATAATATATTAAGTAATATATATATATATATATATATATATATATATATATATATAACAGCAACTTCATTTCAATGTTCAATGTGTTGTCTTCAATATGAGTGCTGTGCCGTGGTGAATGTCATTGTAATTCATTATTGGCACCTGAAAACCTGCCATTCCAAGCTAAAACAATCTTTATATATTTTTTGTTTTAATGTTTATTATTTAAGGATTTCATATAATCATTGTCTTAAAAAGTCTTTAGTTTTACATATGAATAATCATTTTAGATATTCTCGATCTCTGTGGAACAGAGATATATTCTTAGTTAGTCGCTGAAATAAGTTAAGTCATTCGTTGGTCTCCTAGCATTGTTCAGCTTAAGATATCACAGTCGGTGTCTACGTACCTTTATCATGAGACGAAAGACTCGTTGTCGTCTTCTCTCGGACAAAATTACATCAAATAGTCATTTACGTTCTTTATAAATTTTGTAGAATATGTTATCACGGTGACCTATTTTGCTTGCAAACTTTAAATTTTGAAAAAATCTTTATACATAAGCACTGACTTAAATTGAACCAATTAATCAAATCACAAATGAACAAAATTACTGCAGTGTCATAATGTACAACTGCGCGAGAACTTATTCCAAAATATTATTTCTAAAGAATATAAACAATTCTTCAGTAAACAAATCAATAAACTTAATTGAGCGCGCGAAAATATTATGAACTTTGCGTAATCTGTTAACAATATTATGCTTTAATCAAGTTCGCACCGTGGGTGGAACTAATCATTATGCTGGAGGTCCACTAATTAACGTGTTGCCAGATTAAGCTTATAAAGCGATTTTGAATGTTCAAAATTTGCAAAGGATTATTTAATAATGCTAATACGGTGGTCGCGCGTCAGCCATTAAATTTAACGCGTTACATTTAATGTATGAAAAAGTTATAAAAGGTATAACGATAAGAATTTTTGTAGGTCGTAATAAATAATTATAAATTTTAATACAAGAATTGATGATGATTGAGATTTTTCACTCGTTACAGTTATCTATGACTTAAATCATTAGTGACGTAGTAGAACTCATTATAAAAAAAATTGAACACACACAGCCACCACCACCAGTAACAGCATGTAAGCATTTTAAGAGTTAACTCATAGGTTAGAAAAAAATATGTTACACTTAAAAATATCATTCTTAAGGTTAACGATGCTATGTTATGTTATGTTGTAAGACCGTATAATATATAAGAATCCAAGTGCCCCCTTAACTTCAAAGCATTGCATTATATAGACTTAAAAATATATAAATTATAAGGCGAAATTTCGATACAGCTTTTTATTGCAAACAGTTATTGAAGCTTGTTATCGAGAAGGCATATGGCCTGCTAAACTCATAACTTTTATATCGTGACAGTATTCACATACATAGATTACATTTTCTGCGAAGTCGTAAGCCTTTTATATATTACTTTCATTTTTTATTTATTGAAATTAATTATTATTTATTCCATAAATATTCTATTAAAAGGTTCCTCTTACTTTTTTATTTGTTTAGAAAATTGGGCATTTTTATCAAAATACGTTATTATAATATTTTATACAGCTACATTTTGCTTTTAATATGGTATAATGCCAGCTCTAAATCTATGAATACCACGACCTGAGTTATTAATTTTGCTTTAAAAGGTCCAAAATAAAAATATAAGTAAATTTCCTTCATTTATTTAAATTAACCTATTGATACTTGATCAAGTTTTCACATTTTTAATACTTACTTTTGTTAACGTTGAAAATATTGCAATTGTGGTGCATTTAAATTTTTATCTTCAGATTAAATATTTGATTTTTCCTGAACAAAAACGTAGAATTAATTTCAATAAGATATGCCTTAATATATATTAATCTAAAGTCACGATTAATGTTAAACCACAAAGACTTAAACTCGGTCCATGGGCAGAGCAAAAATGTTACATTATAATTACGACAAACTCCTTGCGGGACGGAGCCTTTCTATTTAAAAAGAAATACCCAGAAGAAACATTTGATGACGCAAGATGGAACTGATGTATTCATACATTGAAACGTATTATTATATTGAAGCGTCAAAAACGAAATGTTAAAATACCTTCCTGCTATTTTTCATAATTCAACCAGAGTGAATTATTTTCTTTGGTGGTTTATTTTATTGCAATCTTTTCCGATTTGTTTGTTTTAGTTTATAATATTTAATTTGCAATGTTATATCAGAGGTTCATTTAAATATGGATTCCCAATTATTCTTGTAGCTTGAGCTTAGAATCTTGTTTCTACAAGAATATAACAATACACCAGGCTCCCATAGCTGCAGAGAAAAATTTCCTTTTACGGAGGTGCCAAAGCTAAAATTGATTATTAGCAACAACAACACAGTATTGATCTTAAGTCAATTGGAACCTTATATTGAATGATTCTACTCAAAGTTGTCTTAAACAGACCGGAGGGCGAAATTTGATATACCGCCTTAATATTTGTTGCGTCAAAACAGGGGGTTGTAATATTGGACCGAGCAATATTAATATTTCGCAAAGACCCTATCGGGTAGCGGTAGGATGAGTGGACCAAAACGGGTCCATATTTAATGTTTGAAGTGCTTTTTCGTGTAGGGACTTATTAAGGTGTCGTTTCAAACGCCGGAATCTATTATTAGAGCAATATTTTCCGCTTTGTAATGTTGACTAAGGGCGGTTTGCATTTGCATGTGAAAGGTCACTTGAACGCTTCAATCGGTATACTATCGGTAGCCCGGATTTAGATCCTGTCTCTATATTTTATGTTCGATTTTCTACTTCTTGTTTAGCGAGCAAAATAAAAATTGTAAGTTAATTAGGTCTATGTTTAGTTTTACAGTTAACGAATATTGTGTTTATTGACAACATAAAATCACTTGGAATGGCAGATTTTCTGCGGTTTGCGATTGACGACCTAAATCGACAATCGCAAACAATTCGAGATTTCTTAACAAACTAATCTCTTAATAAAAGTTCCAACTTCTCAGCCGATTTACGTAATATCGATATATTTCCGGCACGTACTCCAATTCCGCTTGATAATAACCTTAGAAGCATCTCAAAGTCGTTCCAACGTTACATGACAATAAACAGTAATTTTAAGCAGTAATACAACTCGTGATCTATTTTTTTAGTGTTGTAATTTGTGATCCGATTTATTATTTAATTCTTATTGATATTTTTATTCTTTTTGTATGATCATTGCCTAGTCGTCATGCTACGTATAAGCCTAAAAAGTTTCTATTCCTTTTAAGAATACGCTCGAACTCAAGGACGCATACAGAATATACGTAATATACAGAAATGTCGAAAGTACTGGCGTAGACATCGGTTGACGTTATTTCTCAACGATGTAATTTCGATATAATTTAATGTTTCGTAATTTCTTGAAGAGTAAATAACTTTTTGAGATATATGTTTGTTTTTAAGTATTTTAACTTTATTACGTTTTTGAATAATAGTGTTAGCTCGTTTTATGTAATAAAGCAAAGCATCTATATTGACAAATAGTAGAAGATTATTGATAATTGTCATTTCTTCTGGTTTTTGTTTAGTTAGTTTTTCAAAAAAAATAATCATGACTGACCCTAACGGTAAAACCAATGACATAGTTTTCTAATACAAACTCATGTTGCGCCTTCTTTTATGACATCTCTGTTCTACCTAACCTAATAAAGCGCATTCAAAACTGACAATAATATCACCGATGGTTCTGTCTGGAAGCCTTTTTCTGATTATTACAAGTAAATTAAAGTAAATTGCATTCACGATACCACTAAAATCGGCATAAAATTTTTCGAACAGCCCTAATAATTCTCGAAATCAAACAATGCAAAACTGGCACTATAAAATTATACTGTTTCTTGAATTTTCGTTGTCGAATTTCGATATGTTAATTAAATTCACTGATTGTTTGTGAAACTTGTCCGGAGTATCTGCCGTGGACAACGCAACGACACCTAGTTTATGTTAAATCAGTTTATTATTAACGGTGGTAAATTTATCGGTTAAAATTAATGTTTCGAATATTATTAGATCATAAAATGCTTTAAGTTAATGACTACTAAGGTTTTACTCATATCATTGAAATTTACCTAAGTACGTGTGTGTGCTATTTATAATAGTATATACTTGTCTCGTAGCCGGTAAAACCATCCAAATCCTTTACAGAAAGCAATTTAGAGGTGATTGCAGTCACTTTCTCAAGTTCAACAATATTAGAGACTAGCTAAATAATTCTATTTTAAAATTGTAATAAGACAGAAATAGTTATCATGTTTATAATGAATGGAATTTGCCGTGAGTCCACGGTCATTGAGCCAGAGACGGTTCCTTTGAAAGAATTACAGTAGATTAAAATGTTTCTCAATTAACAATATAAACAAATGCTTAAGATATTAATAAGTGATTAATTATGGTTACATTACTTACAATTGATCTTTTTACAATGGTATAGGAAGTAGATTGTCCAATTTTATAAGGTTGTCTAATGATGATAATGTTAAATACAGTTAATGTTAAAAGTAATAACAATCGCATAATTATATATCTATTGCATTACATAGAATTGTACATTACTCTCCAACATAGAAACTTTGAACTTTTGAACCGAACTCGTTGTTGTCATGTTTTTTATTATAATAAATCGACAGCAACTGCCTTAAACTTTTTACACTAAATTTTAACTTCCATAGATTTTCCAGTCATTGTTTTAACTCAATAATGATATTTTAAGTTGAGTGAAAGTTAATAATTTCTTGACTTATAGGAACAGAAAAATTACGTGTTTCAGTACAAACTTCGGGGATAAATAATCCGATTGTAGCCGTTCCCCAAATGCTAGCTAAAAGCTAGATAAGACTAATATCAAACTTGTCTTACGGATAGAAGGCTTCATGAATTTTATGCTAACGGATTAGTAGAAGTATTTAAGTTCATTATTCACTTTTATGAAAATTATAAAATGATAATTAATTTTGTTCGCTATATATACTTTTATTATTATATTTACTTGCTTTATTAAATTATATTTAAATGATTTGGAAATTAGTTTCTGTATGACACGTTTTTTGTTCTGTAGTTATATAAACATAATTACTAATTCAGTCATTCTAGGTGATAAATATTTTATTAAGCAATACATCACATTTACAGAAATTCAACAATAAATCCTATCAAAAGCGGATGTAAATACGCATTTGTGGGTGTAAGAAAGTCTTATATCTGAAGAAATGAAAAAAACTCTTTTTATATTTTTCATACTAAATGTATGACCTAGTAAAGTATAAAACTAATAATCGATGTACTTGTGTAGACGATACGACCAGGCAAGTTTAATCATTACTGAAGAATTTTATTTCATAATATTACAAATTGCTCTCAGAACGAAGAGAATATTTGAAAAGCTGTCAAGTTGTCAGTCAAACCCTCGCGTAAATTTCTCCTCATAAGCCTCTGATGCATTCGTCTGGCTGAATCTAATCACGTTAATAAAATTTAACTTTATTCAATTGAAGAATATAAATGCGCAGAAAACCAAATATGTAAAGCCAGGATTTAAGCGTTGTTAATTAAATTTCAGTTCACTTGATTAATAGGCGGTAAGGTATGTGAAATTTGACATTTTAGAGCGAGTTATTTTATTACAAGAAATAAGCAAGGGCCTGTGGATTTGAATACTTTTTTTTTGTTTCAATACTTCCCTTTTTTTTTAAGTAATAAAATTTAAATATTTGCGTTTAATGTTGAAATAACTTGGTCTCGGCCAGTTCGACCAAGCAAGTTTATTTCGAATCTCTAATATATTTTTTATTTTTGCTCATTAATAATTAGTTTTAATAAACGTTAAAACAAATAAAAAAAAAAACGGAAGTTATGTAAGACGAAAGCAAAAGTAACAATGATAATCAAACAAATTATACAATACTCTTATGTAAAAAAACAAATTAAATATAATATGAGAATACTGAAAGAAATTATATTGTAATACAAAAATCTAACATACATAAAGTGATGATCATAAAAAGGTTAATTTATAATAATTTTACCAAACTAAACTTCAAAACAATATATCCTAAATTTATCACAACTTTTGTAAATAAAACTATATTAATGGAGTTTTAGAAAGTTATAAGGTACTTACAAATTTACCGTAAATAAGCCTAAAGGGATATTGTGCCCAACTAATAGCTTACGGAGTAAATTGAACTGCCACTGAAAATATTCAGGCTACAAATTAAAACAGAGTTTGACATAAGCATAAATGAAGAATATTACCAACATATTACCACACTAAAGCTATTCTCATTAATAGATTAGATACAAACGAACACTTTACAGAAATCAAAAGTTAAATAATATTTTTTTTGTAAACTACATAAATTTTGAATAAACAGGGTCTAATAATATGCTCTAATGCCAAAAACGACATATAGCGTTATTGGCGTTTCAAATTTTGTCTGGTTTGCCCTTTAAACCAAGCCTTTAAATAATAGAAATCGCTTAGTCAATAAATGAGTATACCATGTCTCGTAACGGTGAGGCATTGATATATCCTAAGCTGCATTTCTCATGGGCAAGACACTTATTGATAACTGAATGACTTATTCGTCTCTTCATCAACAGAGAATGGTACCACCGAACTTTAGATTACTACAGATTTTTGCTAAATCAATAACAGAACAAAATAGTACAATACAAGTGCGTCTTAAGGTATAAGTCATCAGGGAAATATGATATAAGGTGTTAGAGATTGACGCCTCAGAAGTTGAGGCACTCTTCGTTCCATCCTTTACATTTTAACATTTATTTAATTTAATTCGTGCAACGAATAAATTTAAAATATTTTACAGCTAAATGAACCGAATTCTATATAATATAGAAATGTTATAATATAGAACGAATTGATGTGATCCCTTAATAATGTTAACATATGGTTTAACAAAATTAATGTACCAAGATAAGTAAAGGATTTTATTTTAAATTATATCATGAAAGTGTGCTCGTAATTTACTTGGAAGTAGGGTTAAATAGTTTGTAAGTAACGTAATTAGAATCGTCTAACGTTTCTACGTGCCTGCTTAATACCAGTATAGTAGTAAGTAATCGTATCTATATCTCAAGTCACAATTTTAACTGGATTCAAAAGTAATAAGGATCTATTGTTATTCCTAGAATACAATGCTATATGAAATGGTACTTAATTTATCATTTATTTTGGGTTTCATATTTACATCTATACAAAAATAAAACACGAAATAAAATAACATAACATGCGTGAAGTAGATAACTTCTAAAGTATATATTAAATTTTTTCAAACTTTGTTCTATTCATTCTGAAGGGAACTGTTAAATTATATCTGTTTTGGATTTCAAGTATTTTAACTTTGATTAACTAACGTATATTTATTTCCGTTTCAGATAAAGCTCCTACCTTGATATTGGTGAGTATTGCAGATGAAATGTATGTCATGTGTAACTAATTTTAGATGTTGAAATACTACACAAAACTGTATTAACAATGCACGTGGGTAATTTTGATTAAATAGTATACACAATATTTATTCGTCCTTTTTACTATACGAGTACATCAATACGAAAATAGCAACCGCTTATTTTGTAGATATAACGTTTATAATTCTGAATCAGTATTCGAAAGCAGATAGGTAACCTTACAAAATAAATTCTCTATTTATGTATATATAACTTTATGGTTTATTTTTAATATTCATAATATTTTGTAAACTTAACATTTAAGTAAGGTTGATTAAAACTTTTTTTTTAAATATTTAATTAAGGCATATCTCGAATGCTCTGAACAACACCACGGAATGACCAACATACTTCATTTGGACAAAACGTAGAGGGTATTCATTGATGTAGTCAGAGCTTTTATTTTTAATGAAGCTGTTTTAAACGTCTCCATTTACCTTGTTAACTTTGTGAATTGTTAAGGTTGTTCACATCGCCACTTTTGCTACCTAAATTTAATGTTTTAGACAAAATTAGCTAGCACTATATATAGCTAGCACATGTTTAGTAAACACAGCAAATTTATTGAATTACCAACGTATCAACGCGATCATTTCCGTCACTAATGCCGTACATTTTTTCCTGTCATAAATCAATTTGATGTTTTTATATAATCCCTCAATAGTGCAACCTCCTGAAATTAATTTTTAGAATATCAATCAGTGAATAGCTCTTACTGTTTAATTTACAGCTTATCAGAGTGAATTGTATAACCATGATGATGTTATATTATTTTTACTCGTTCGCTTACAACACATGCACATACACACAAACATTAAAATATTCAATTATCAATTAATCTAGTTTAACGTCAACAAAACGGAAATACATTATAAAAGTGCGGTTTCAAAAACGTAAGTAAGGTTGTAGGTTTCCTCCAATGGAGGACTAATAGGGTTATATTTTTTTTTTTTTTTTTTGGCTGGATCTCGTGCTCTGTGGAGTAAACCTATTAGAACATAACCGGGTGTCGGGGGGGCCCGTTGCCACAGGCGCGTCTCCCCGTAAGTGACTTAACTTCACCAAGGGCCCCAGAAGGGGAGCCTAGGCTTGGTTGTCACCTTATGGTTCCGTTACATGCTGAATCGAGGGCTGCCCAGGTGGGCCGACGCCTCGGCTCGATTCAGACGCTTTGCAATGATCATTTAATAGCTAGAAGAGCTCTATCTAAATTGTTACTACCACTTCTTAAAGCGTTGGCGCTGGGAGAAGAAGTGGCGCAAGAAACTCCAGCAACGCTCCTATCTAATATGGTGTTAAGCTACAGTGTCATATAGCAAAGGGTGTGTAATTATCGACCTCACCGGTGGGGCCGATGTCATGAGTGTGTGTGTATGTCCTACACTCTAAGTGTAGGGTGTGTCTGGCTACTGCTAGGGTGTCGCTACCTAAGCCTTAAGGGCAGTAATTAAATTCTTGTATTTAACAAGAAGGGAAAACCTAACCATCGCGTCGCCGGCGGCGGCGGCGAACTCATCTGCTGCCTGATTAAATTCATCTAGATTAAATAAATCTAGCGATTTAAGGAAGGACGCGGCGTTATTGCCAGTGCTGCCATTGCTATGGCTAGCATGCTGGCTCTTTGAGGCGGCTGAGGGCCGTTGTGCGCTCGGAGTCGGCTCCGGCGCTGGCTGTTGCCACGCGGGGCGGAACTGCCAAGCGTTGGAAGGACGGAGGGGTGGGAATGCGGTGGTATTGGATGGGATTGGTGGTCGCCTAGAAGAGGCTTCCCTTGGGATCGCAGGAACTCTGCGTTTTGGCGCCTTAGGGCAGCCGAGGTAGTTGGCCGTGTGGCCGGGAGCGCGGCAGTTAACGCACGCGGGAGGTTCGTAGGTGGCGAGGACTTCTTGTCCTTGGGTCTGGGACAGGATGCGGTACCGTGGTCCCCGAGGCATTTAACGCAACGGGGGCGTGCGAAACAGTTCCGCGCAGCGTGACCAAATACTTGGCAGTTGTGACACTGCCCTGGCAAACCGTTAGAGTGAGGCCGCTCAAAAGTGAGACGGCCAATCCCACACAGCTGCTCGACGTCGAGATGCGCTTTCCTTAGAGGCGCTCGAGTGTGACTCAGCACCATACCATAAGGGCGTTTGGTGCGTGAGTGGTACATTCGTTGTAAATTCCCTAGGACTGGAATATTTAATTCTTTTATCGCGGAAGTTATTTCCGCGCATGGGATCTCCTTAGGCAGCCCTTTGACCACTGTCCTAAGTACGCGCTCGTCCGGGAGCGCGAATGTATGGTATTGGTGTTCCTTTTCCCGGAGGAAAGAGGTCACCTTCCTAAAATCATCTGGGGTCTCGAGTTGTAATTTGATCCCCTGATTGCTATCAGAGGCATCAAATTTGTATCTATTTGATAGGGCCGATCGAATATCGACCCATTTCTCCTTCTCGCGGAGGTAGATCGGGGGTGGACGTTTCCCTACAGGTAGCCGTACCTGGGAAGGCTGGGACGGCTGGGCGGGGCGAGGTGCCGGGGGGCGCCTGGGATCGGCGGGATGGATGGTTTTTGTCGCCTGGGAGGACGACGGGATGGGAACCTGCTGGGGGCAGGTTGTGGGAATGTCAGGCTTTGCAGCCTTGACGGGAAGGACGGGTGTGGGTGATGAGGTGCGCACCTTGCGCTTCCTCTTGGATTTGACGGTTTTGAAGCCGTCGTCGGATTTGCGGTTTTGGATGGCGTCGACCTCCATATCCGATTCCGTGTAGATGCTAACGTCGACATAATTGTCGTCGCTATCATCTACAGGGAAATGCTCGAGGTCCAGGCGTTTCAGCGGGAGTTGGAGCGGTGGGGCAATGTTCTGCGATCAGGATGTGCATCGCGTCGGTCAGTTTGAGGTACATTTCCGACCGATTTTCTCCCTAATCACCCGGTATCGATACCGAAGCGAGTCGAGAGCTCTCGGTCGACCATTATGCCGGTTAGGTCGCGTCTAGTGGCAGCGAGACATTGTTTGCGTCATCCAACGGCAATCTGCGTGCCCGGCGGTTGCCGGGCGTAGTATCTACCGCCCTGCCGGCTACGGCAGGAGGTGGTCTGACTTGTTCTGAAACAGGAAACAGAATATTAAAACGTTCGATGGGCCTAGTAGAGTCGTTAAAACGACTTGTTCGGCCAAGAAACAGAATTAAATAACCCTAAGAAACAAGATAATGCGCTTAGCTACAAGCGGCTAGCAACACAATTGTGTTATGCAAACGAGTTGCAAAACACAGCTGCGTACAAGCCGACCGCTTGAGGTAGCGCAATAAATTCCACCGCGATTACGTCAGCGGTGCGACAAAAGGCTCTATGAGCGCAGGTGCACTCATAAAACGCAGATGGCGCAGCGAGACGGTTTCACGGCGGCGGACGATGACTTCTGCGAAGCGAGCTTGAGACTTGCGGCGAACACGTGTTGACGGGACCGCTGCTGGAGGCGCTCTGTGGTGTATGTGAAAGGGTTATAACTGCGCTGCTTATATATATGCGGCAAGCTTACGTGTTGTGCTTACGGTACAATATCTTAAATATTGTTTGTTTTATAATTTTTTTAATTTGATTTTTGGCATAACATTTATCAATTCAGTATTTCAATAAATGGGCTCTTAGGAAAAAAATGTCTAGTACTCGCGTAAACAAAATTATTCATTCAGTATTTGTATCAATATACTTTTATTCATTAATAGATGATTTCATCCAATCATTTATAATTTCATCTTAAATCGTTAACTTTTTTTAACATAAAATATCGTGGCCGTAAATCGAATTGTGGATAAAATTTCAGTCATGCAAATTAGATATTCGAATGAGATAGAATGAAATAAAATAAAAACGAACTATCTTCGATTTGCGCTTTCTTCCCTATTCACGTCTGTATTTAATCTACAGAGGAGCAAAACAATAAACATGACAATGTCCTTTTCAAAGGGTTGCAATATAAAAATAAGACATCTTTCAATAACGTATAAATTATTTTTTAATTATTTAGCAAAATTTTTTTTCTAATTTATGATATGATCGTTATGTACACATGATATATTTTTAAAATAATGTTGGTACACATTTTCAGTGTTCACGTCTACCGCATAATCATGCAGTTATAATCTTATTTAATTTTTATTTGTAATAGCTCTGATATAAATTCATGTCTATTTTTTAATTAACAATCAAACAAACTTATTATTGCCACTGTCACCTAAACTTAAGTAATTACTAAATCCAAATTATTAAATCAAATTGCAATGAAGAGTCAAATTTAATAATATTGTGGATTTAAGGGTAACGCGCATTATTATAATAAATGACCGAAACCGGAGCCCTCTAATGAAACAGTTACGAAATTGAGCATGCCAAATGTTTCAGACATAAATAAAAAGGTTGGAGGGTGGCTACAAAAAGTGTGTTCCGAAGTTCGTCCCTGTCAATCAAAAACTAATTTAAATTAAACAACATTCACCGTTTGTTTTGAAACATTAAAAAAAATAATTATTGAAAGGTTTTAAGTATATTAATAAAGCAGTAATTTGTTTTTTTGAAATATGACGATTTTTTAATATAAGTAATTTAAAAAAACGGTAAAATTTTTTGATTAAATAACGCTATTTTTTCATGATAAACGAAATTAGTACCTTAATGAAAAAAAAATGATCTTGGTTGTCTAGATCATACTTGCTTGCCACAGAACTGCTGTCTGACCTGATCGAAAGGATAAATTGAATTTGATGGACCTTATACCTTAAAGGCCTCCCCTAATACACCCCTATCCATTAGGAGGTTTTGGACCGTATTCCGCCACGCTGGTCTAATGCGGGTTGGTGAGTGGACAGACTTTTTACATGCCCATCCGACGCATGGACCCTTTTACTTTTCAGAAAATTGGGTGATCAGACCAAATTGCCCTAATCAACTAGGAAAAAACAATGAAAATTTGTTGAGTCCTAAAGCACACGCCTATACCACTAGGCTACGGAGGCAGTTGGTTGTACGACAGCCCTTTTGACGCCTACAAGCGGAGCCCTTTGATTCGAGGCAAAAACCGACAAGAGTCGGGTCGCTGCAAATCCTTGTTTAGCGCTAGTTGCAGGCTCAGGAAACACGTAAACGCCTTGTTTATGGTTACAATAAATAAAGTTAGATGAGAATCTTGTAATCGTCAGCTCGCTGCGTTTTGCCCGCGTACCGCTTGCAGAAACATTAAGGATCACGTACATACCATATTTTTTTAATGCAAATATTAGCACATGCAACTATTACAGTTACAACTCTTTTATAAGTACCCAGCTTTTGGAATCTTTAGAAATGCATTATTTATATGTAATTTTCACACGTTTTTTAAAGATTCTAGTCACACGTAGATTATTACTCCTTGAGAATCATATTTCTTACTTATTAAAAGTCATAACAATATGTCTAAACTTTTAAAAAAAATAAAAAAGTAACTTATTAAACAACATAAACCAATATTAAGTAATTTTCCTGCAAGATTCGAACCCAAGACTTTTGTTTTAGAAAGTGTTTGCACCTGCTCGCGTAGATAATTTAGTTACATGTTTGTTTCATGTTCAATTCCGATATTTTGTGAAATGTTTATCAATTTAGTAAGATTGAAGTTGCAAAATGTACATTAAAAAAACCCGGGTTACGTACAACTGCGTCTCTTGTTCGAAGACAAAAAAAAAGCCATCTTGAGAGCAGCTGCCTCGCGCCACACCGACCTTAGATAAACCTGTTGCTTGCAGCAACGTCACTGTTCCTTTATCGCAGATCTTACGCTTTTTCATCGTTGTTCTTTGTTCAGCATTGTAATATTCTTATTACTTTTATTTTATAGTATTATAAATTTGGGAATATTATGAATAGATAGCCTAAAAAGAAGACAGTTGTTTTTGCTAATATAAATAGGCCTATTTAGGGATAGATTTTACTTAAAAAGATCAAATATTAAACTCAAAAGGCGCAAAAAAGTTACATTCCCTTATTAATTTAACATATGTTGTGGATTGAGTATTTATATTTCTGCAATAAAAGCGCGTATGCTTAGTCCAAATTGAATCAAAATTGGCTTTCAAATAGTAATTATTCTAGTATTGAAATTTCATGTAAACGGTACTTTACGATATAAGAAATCAATGGCTATTATGTTTAGAATTGCGGCTTTGAGCTATTATGCTTTTGCTTTGAATATCAATGGGCAATCGGATCAATCGGCGTAATTAGACGTCGCTTAATTCGAATTAATGATTCCTCGCCAATCTTACTGTGCTTTTGAAATCACAATAGTGTTAATGAGGCAAATTAAAATTATTTAAATAGATTTATGAATTATTATAACAAGAAAATAATCATGAAGCATGTTCCAATGTTGGTCCCATGGTTTAACATGTTCCACATCCTTAAAATGTCCTAATCTAAGCCATAAATTTTCGCAATATCGATTTAGTCTCTTTTAGGTAAAATACGCGTAAATAGACTCACCTGCCCATAGTGGCTTCTTGTTGTTACAAAATCGAAACACTGTAAAATCGCTAACGTCATTTCAGTGCGCTCGGCGCACTCATTACTATGCCAGTGCCTAAGCCTGCCATCGAATAAAAACACAGTTCCTGGGTATTCAACATCTTCAAGACGATAACGGAGCCAAAACATTTGTGATACAGTGGTTAATAAGTCAGGCGGCAAAAATTTATGAGGAAGGTATTCAGAAACTGGTACGTTATGACAAATCCTCAATATTCACGGAAGTTATGTAGAAAAGTAGATTAGGGTACAGGCTTTAATGTAAGAATAAAATTCATGCGATAACTTTGCACGTTTTGTTTTTAAATTTCAAAACGGTACTTAAAAAAACATGCTTTGTAATTGCATATACTTGTGGACAGCTATGTTAAGTTTTTTCAATTAATATAATACTTCATATATATATTTCTTGACATAATAATTATATATAACCAAGTTAACTATATTTTATTCGGATGTCATAGGACGAAATAAACAGAAAATTTAAACTTAACTTTTTACATCTTGTATGCCATGACCGAAATACAATAATAAAATTCTAAAACCGGCATGCATGCCTAAAATTTGAATAATTGGTTTGGCGTCCACTAAATCTGCTTAAAAGTAATAAAACAAGGGACTGCCTACAACAAATTCAAGAGAAGTAAAAGAAAAATAATGCTTTTATCATCTGTGGATATATTTAAAATATAATAAAAATAATGTAGTAAAAATGTTTCAAATATTTTCGCTTCTTTTGTGTTAGACACTTTCTGTTACTTGTGTCTTAAATCTCCTTCTTCAGAAAAAATATATTATTTAAATATTACTAAATCAATGCTAATATTAACGAAAGCAAATAAAAAAAACGCGTAATAATACGAGTTAATTATTCTAAGTACACTTTTCTTGTATTATACAAATAGTTATGGATATAAAGTGAAAGGGATTCACGGCTTATTTACCTGACCTTATTAACAGACCTAAAGTAATATTGTTTGTGAACTTTATGTTAAGGTTTTGGGTTTGAGGGAATATTATCATTAAACGGTGGCCTTTAGATGGGAACTTTAATGAAAAACTGACAGCTTAAATAGGTCAGACAAAAGTCATACTCTTTGCTCGCAGTCATTATTCTAAAATTATAGGCGGACAGCTCACCTAGTATACCTCTTTACGACTTTATCAGCGTAAAGGTTATTGATCCAGACTCTTTTGTCGTATGTTCGGTTTTTGACTCCCACTACCCGTTTTAAAACCGGTAGGAAAATTTAATATTGAATAATTGAACAAACGGAAGCTGAATTATTTCAATTCACCAATGATGAAAGATAACTTTTTTACTTTGTTGACATCCTTTTGGTTGCCCAGGATACTGGGTCCGGAAGTTTTGCATTTTTATGGTTTGTTTCCCATTGTAGTCCCCAAGGGTGATGTCCTTTAAAGACTTTTTATTTGAATCACATTGATTTTACTTTTCTTCAAAATCAAATAAAGTGATTCTCTTTTAATACAACTTTTTATCAGCGTCCGTAACAGGCTGGAAAGTGTTAAAAACGTTGCTAATTAAAAATGTAAATGAACGCGATAAAATCCGTTTTAAGTACTTTAAGTCAATAATGTGTAGTATTGGCGTAAATAAAAGAATTAATTTTACAAGAAGCCAGCTGTTTTTTGCAATATGAAATTAAAGAACCCAATATAACATTAATCTATTTCTTTTGCCTCTCTTTTAACAAATGATAACCTAATTAAAATAATCCGGTATTCAGAGTTTTAAACACATTAATATACACCTCGTATAATTGAAAATTTCGAATTGGAGGTATTTGTTAATATTTTCATATTATTAGTATCATTAAAGTCAGGTTTTTTCTGTATTTTTTATATATGCAAACCAAGGCACTAACGACGTCAAAGACCAGTTTCTGTTTACAAATAGTTTAAATATCGTTGTAGAATTTTTTACAAAGTGTTATAGATACAGCATTTTTCTTACCAATATTGTAATAAGCGGAAACTGTCTTTTGTTTGGGTATACCAAATGTATAGTAACTACAAATTTTGGATAGAGGTCCTATTTAGAATTGTTTAATGAATAAAGATAACATTGATTGTGACATATTCATTTAAATATATATTAACGCACGTAACCAGTCTGTTTTCAGCGCGATGCATTTAAATATAATTCAAAATTACATAAATAAGTTATCTACATTCATCTAATATTACTCATCAATGCAACGCAAAAGATAAGATTCCAACATTCTGTCAATTATATTTATTACTATACATTGGGCAACATTCCAATTACAAGTTTAAAGATTTTATATTTTATAAAATATACAATGCTTTTACGTCTCACTTTACCTTTCTTAAATGTATATAAATTCTAGAAATATGTGTATGCAATACGATCTTCTTCTGGGCTAACAGACAAATCTCTTTAAAACGAATTTATGTTTCCGACTACATTTGGATTTTTGTTTTCAACAACATAACTAAATAACATAAATTTCGCAACGTTTTACAACGCGATTTTTGATAAGATGAAAAGCCGTGTAAACATTCCACGTTTGAATTCAATCAATAAATGTTTTTAAAGATGTCGAAGCGGAATTTGTGACGTAAATGGTATTTTACACTCGTTTCTGTCTGGTTGGAATTAAAAGATAATAGATAGTTTTAACATTGTAATGTTTGATAGAAGCCAGGGTTGTGGATTTTAATTATATTTAAAGACGTGATTTCTAGTTGAGTACTAAAATTCCAAAAATAATTGTTAGCTTCTATAAAATAATGAATTTATTATTCATATTAATAAATTAAATTAAAAAACATATATAAATAGAAAAACTTATTTTTAATTACTTTTATTTATTGAATTCAATTATATAGCACTAGCCTGAGATTTAAACTTCAATTTACATAGTATCTATTTGACCTAGACCAAAGCATATTACCACTATTAATTTAGGTCCCCACCTTGATCCATTGCACTTGTCTCCAGCGTTGCCCAGATATGTAAACAGTTTACTGATAATTGAATATGGCGGGCTTGGACCGCAATTTAATGTCGTAATACGACGTTCGGCGGTGACGTAGTGAAATACGTATTTATAATATATAATATTCAACTTCGACCTAACCTAATACACGATCGATGCGTTGTTTAAATAATATTTACTTTGCGTAAATATATGGTAATCATACCATATCTGCAAATCATGTTGCTGTATCGACCTTGTGTTAAAAGATGGTCACATTTTTACGGGAAACAGCAGTGTGCAAATACTATTCAGTTGTGTAAAATAGAATCATTCGTATATCATGACAAAAAAACATATATATATATATATATATATATTTTTATATACTAAATTATAATACTCTATAATTTAAATTTAATTACTTTTATACATGCACGGAGCTCACGCTGTGTCTTCGAAGCGTAAAAAAGTTTTTATTTACATGTAACAAGTTTTAACAAGACATTAATTTAATTATAAAAGGCGCTGATCACTATAAGTTACTACAGTTACTTATAAAAATTATTCAATAACGAACAATAATCTGCCACTTTATACGACGACGGATGAAGATATATATATATAAGACAAGCATCTTTAGGATTCCAGTTCCTCTAGCTTCCATAGCCCGCGTGCAGTGTCTCGGCGAAGCCTGTTGCGCTACAATTGAGTTGAGCTTAAGACGTAATAAGGAGGTAGTCATGACCGCTATGGTAACCAGTACTAGTATATTGCGTAAACGAGACTGTGCCAAATAGACATGTGGGCAAAACAGTAATTATAAGGTAGAGTTAGTTAGTACAAAATTTTTCTTAATAAATTAAGAGCAACTTGAAGAGCATTCTCTTAAATATTTGTTATCATCTATTTTCCTTTATTAAAAAGGAAGTAAAATGTTTATTACTATTTAGTTCTGTTTTGTATAGCTAATATACCCTATACAGACAATAACTTACTTTGTATCTCCAGGCCTACGATAGCATCACCTACTAAACCAAACAAAACTTTATTGTAACATAAGCTTAGACGTACATTGTAACAAACACTTGTTCTGGAAGTTTGCAGAAGTTTCTTGCTTTGTTACTAAAATACCTAGGAAATTGCTAAGGTACGCGGTTGAATAAAGGGCTAAGCTTTGTCTTATATAAGGAATACCAGAACAATATTTTTAATATTACATATTGTTAAGAATAAAGAAAGGATAAGATCCCAATGAAAATGGAAAAAATTATGAACGATCCTTAAAATTTTAGCGATTTGCAGCAAATTTTACGTCGCATAAAAAGATGTAGTATTTATTCAATTTCCTACCCTTTTTTTTTACTAGCAACGGTTGTAATCTTTGGGAAAACAGATTTTATATGATTGAGTTAATTACAGATATTACAATTACAGATTTTTTATATGATTGAGTTTATTACAGAAATCACAGTTAATAGTCTACAGATAATTAATAAAATTCCGCACATCATGAAATTTAAACTGTGCGAGAATAGAGTTTACTAACAAAAGCGAAATAGTCAAATACAAGCAAATTTTTGCTTAATTAAACGCATTTTCCCATGTGATTGTTGTAACAAACTCAGCCGTCAATCATACTGAGAAGCTCATTAAGAAATACAAAGCTTTAGGTATTTGCACTCACAAAGGTGAACAAACGGGCTATTAAATCCTTAAACTGTGTCATTATGTTATTTTATATAAACGAAACCGGCTTTTTAAACAAATGGACACCGTAACTCATGAAACTGCATGTTTAAGCCTAATACATAATAAAGTGCTAGTATAGTAGTGCTATACATATAAAATTTGTATTTTTAAACATAAATTTTCATAAAGTCATTTTCTTGAGTAAAATATATATTAAACGTTTGAGTAGCATACATGAGTAGCTGGTTAGGGCAATTTGGACTGATCATCCAATTGTCTGATAAGTAACATGATCCATGCGTCGGATGGGCATGTAAAAAGTCGGTCTACCGGGACTAGCTTGGTGGGATCCGGTCCAAAACCCCCTGATGGATAGGGGGCCTATGTCCAGCAGTGGACTATCACAATTGATGATGAAAGAATAAGAGAATTTTGAAAATCTCCATTTATGTCTCAAGTAATGTTATAAATTTTAACTGCTTTGGCAATTATTTTTTTCTTTATGTTGAAAATTTAAACTTTATGTTGTTAAGAGATTACTTTTATATGCTTTACTCAAAAGAGGAAGGCCAAGAATGGCGGATTCAAGCAATGGTTACAACCATAAGGTAAATGGTCTGCCTATAAGAGTTAAAAGCATAAAAGTGTTTACACATTAAATAACTTGAGTATATTACATGTACTATGAATCATCTTATAAGATAACAAATCAATTGTATTATGACTCTTAGAACCTCTCGGTTAAAAGTATTTTACCGCGCTACAAAAACTGCTTTTTATAGCTTTGCTTTTACTAAAAACCAAATATAACTACTCAAGCAAGAAACTTTTGGTATTTTTGATATTCGAAATATATTACAATTTTCAACACTTTTTTTTTACCGTGGGGAAATGCCTACGCATACCCGTCCTCGTGGGGGCAAAGATGGGTTATTTCGGACTCGCACCGACTAAAACCACCACGATGTTCCTTCCGGACGCCTTTAGGGTGAGGTCACAGGAACGTGCTTACACTTATCCCTCCCTTTGGGCGCGTCGGAACTAATGCGCCCTTCGTTTCAGCCCCTGTATTCAGGTAACAGGTCATGGGATCCAGGAGTTCTCCAGCCACGCAGGGACGAAACTCCCAGCCCCCAGTGGCGACCCGGATGTTAAGCTCCGCCGCTAGCTCTATTTTGGTCTCAAAAGGAAGAGAGATCGACGACACCATGCCGAATGTCCCCTTCTCCCACGGCCCCTCCACACCACATCAGCGGTGCGGCCCCGCCGAGTCGCGGAGGATAGGGACAGCGGCCCACGGAATACCGATACTCCTCTTTCCCCGCGACTTCTCCTGGCTGCAGAGGACAGGGATGGCAGCGGGTCAACCGCCTCTTCCCTGTTCCAAAGCTGGCTTCTCCAGCCAGCTTGGAGCAGCCTCCTCCGTGGCTGGCCTTACTCCTCTGGCCGGCCAGGTTCCTCTTAGCTTCCCCGCGGCTGGCCCAAGCCGCAGGTACTGAGCCCCACCGTTACGACAAAGCGAAAACCTGTTTGGGGGGACAATTTTCAACTTTAAATCAAAACTTTTTTGCAATTTTCAGCGTATAAGCTAACTATATTCTTGCTGAAAAGTATGATCGAAATCCGCTAAGCTGTTTTATCGTTATGAAGTAACAAAATCCTATACAGACAAACCATATATGTGTACCCATACAGGATTATAATATTGGTATGATAATGTAGATGTAAAATAAATAACTGTAATAATTTAAAAAGCATCTAAACTATATATAGAACATACAATAGGTCTTAAGTGAATCCGCGCTATTTCGAGATTTGGAGATTATTGGAAAATAATCCCCAAGCAATACGTGAAAATGGTCCCCGAACAACTCAAATCGCGTGAATCTTTTAAGAACGGCTTCGATCGGCCTAACGGATTGTATAATTAATAAACATACTCTCGAATTCCTCAAATCAATACGTTAAATTATTTTATGAACACAGGTTTTCCGTGTACGAGATTATGGGGATTAGAATGTTTTCAAGTATGTCGGGCGTAATTTATAAGATATTATGTATTAAAAATTTATTAGGTATTCCTACCGACCGGTAATTGGTAAGTAAATTGGTTAACAATTCATGTTTTATTTATTAGTTAAGGCCGCCTTCATTTATTGCTTTTTAGCGCTTTGTAATTTATGAAAATAATAGTACAGAATATGATACTCGTATTTAAGAAATTAATTTGCGTAACAATACATTAAATTTTTTTATTATATAACACATATTTAGTCTGATATGCAAGTCAAGAATTTATCTCAATCTTCTAAGTTAGCTTCCATTTATATTAATTAAAGTTTGGCGTTCCTAACTTTCAATTTAAAGTAACTAAATAAATTGTAAACTTTACAATTGGAAGCCCGGTATTCGGCTACCCAGCAATTATTTGTCTACTATAAACGAAAGATTTGAAATGACAATACATCAATGACAATCATATAATTGTAGTTATTACATTGAAATAATACTGCAATTTACCTTCTACAAATATTTGAGAACAGGTGAAATTTATTAGATATTAGAGCTTAATGAATCAAAATTTATATTTTTAAAAACATGTTTGTTGACAAAGAGCGTTGATGCACAGTTTTAACGATGTTAAAAAAATGCTATGAATATTACAAAAATACTTCAAGATTGTACCCTTCAACGTATGATATTCATCATAGTCAGTATTTATCTGCGTTGTAAGGTATCGAAAGTACATGTGTGCGAACTGTCACAGATAGAATATTGGAAGTATAGTGATGGTATGCAAATGTACCGTTTAAGAAACAACAGTATAAAACCAGGATGAAATATGGTTAGCTCCAGTCATAAATATGTGACACTTAAAAGTATTGATTTACTTTATTGGCATTACTCGTTGAATTCATAATGCCTACCTTGTATACAGTATTAGCATGTAAATGTGCTAATGACATAAATACAAACCTATTTTTTATATCAATGTTTCAGATAAATATGACCAGTACTAGAAATAGTATTGGTAAATAGTCATAATATTAAAATTCCCGATCTTTTTTGATATTTATGACTTCGTGATTAAGAAAAAGTATAGAAATATACGTATTTCGAAAACAATACGTGGTTCGTAAGTATTTGGTGTTATTAAGAAAGAAGCGTAAAATTTTTGATAAATAAAATTCTTTGTCAGCATAGAATTCCAATTAAACTTTGATCCGCGGTTTCATAGCAAAGTCAATCACGATCCACTTTTACTAGGTTTCGAGTACCCTCATTAAATTTTGTCTGCGACTCACGTCAGAAACTTTGTTTTGGAACCGTAAAGTTAAGATTCAATATCCCTTCCCCAATTACCAGATTAACGGTAATAAAACGGTAAAGGTTTTGCGACCACATCTCTTTGTTGCTCCGTTCCGTTAAGACAAGTTTGTATGCTTTGGTAAACGTAGGAAAGATTTTTTGCATATTTGTTACAAGGGCTATAAATCACTCACGGAGTATGTGAAAATGACGGTAACTTTTAAAGTTTATTCTATTAATTTGCGCTTCATTTTACTTTAAAGATCTTTGAAGAATAAACAAACAAACACAAACAGTAAGGAATTGGCACCATTTACAGATTTACGCTCAGCGAGCATGGGCGGCTATGCTCGGTATCTCTTACGGATAAAGGCGTAACGGCAAGCCCGAAAATAAGAGCTGGAGGCACATGGCCAGTATGAGCTTGCAGAACCGATAACCATTGGGAAGAAAGGTACTGAGTGGCAGCCTGCGTACTGGCCAACAGAGTGTGGACGACCCCGACCAAATGGAGTGACGACCTGTGCAAATGTACAGGAGGGCGGGGATGCGGTGGACAGGATGACGATCTCTTGGTGACTTATGGGGCTATGTTCAACAGTGGGCTCTGAAGGCTGAAACGACGAAGACAGATTTACCTACCATTTTATCACGAAATTGACGTAAATTCCTAAAGTAATTTCAAAATATCATCTTTGGTTACTCGAGTTACTCAAGTTTCGTTAGCCAATTTGATTGGACCAACTAGCTCGAGACGGCGATATGGTGGATCCTATTTAAGGACCAGAAGCAAGGATGCGGTTCGAAGGACTATGTGCGTAATTCGGCTCGGACAACGTGGTTATGAAGCCGGATTAGAAATGCGATAAAAGGAAGGATAAATACCTCGTCTGATGGCGGAACAGCTGCTGGCGTCTTTATTGATGCGGTTGGGGTTCGCGGTAAACTTAAAACTATTAGAACGGAGCGATGGCAATTCGCGTCACGTGACTTTAAAATATGATGCGTTGCGTAGGAACTCCCGAAGGCAATTGTCTACTGCGGCGGCGCTGGCCACCGTTCGCGCGACGAAGTATTTTTCCTTTACCCTCCTTTATTCGCGAGATGAGGAAAAATTAAAGGAAAAAGGAGGCAGGAGGCAGGCAAAAGGAACGGTATGCTGAGAAAGGGTAGGAAGATTATTGCGTAACCAATTTGCGGCTGTGTTAGGCGAACAATCTTATTAAAACCTGTTATGTGCCCCATACTTGACCCATAAAATCTGTTATGTGATTTTTATTTCATTTTAATCGAAATAATTTAAAAAAAATCTGTTTATTTGACACGCAGAATACAAATAAGTTAACATATTATAACTGTATCTTTCAAGTACAATGATTTCAAAAGTTAACCTTCCAGTAAAATTTAACAGGAGAACTTCTTTTGTTAATTTCTCGAAACTATACTTTTGCTACATAGCAGATTTTGGTTTGACAACGACCATTTGTTTTCTCTATCAGAAAAAAATAAGATATAGAATTGATGTAAAACATTAAAACCCTACAAAAGTTTCCTTTACGCATAGCGTTACACTAAGCGACCAATGACTAATAAAGATAATATATGTCGCAACTTTGTTACTATAGATTTCCTGTATATATTTATTTTGTACTTCAGTAGGGTATCACATTCCGTTGTAAAATTAAGGCAAAACGTCAATGTATAAATATCGTATCGTATCAGCAAGATCTAGTTACCATGAGCACATAACGTTTTAGAGTGTCAGTTGTATTCCTTTTGCGTAAAAACTGTTAATCAAAATGTTCTAGTATCGAAACAAGGTCAAAAATAAAGTTTTTTACCTCCATTATAGACATTTCAATACATTTGTTTAAATTTATATAATAATATATACAAACAATTCAATTCGTTTGACCCTATCTCGCTACTAAGAGCAATAAAATAAATATATTATCTTTGATCTGAATTCCGCAACACTCAAGATCTGGTTGAAAAAAAGAAATCTCTTCCATACTTTAAACATCAAAAATATCTGAGATCACTCAAATTTACATTCAGTAACATCATTATTTTAAAAATGAACGTAAAGATGACAAGAAATATGGTAAAGTAAATTAAAAGGAATTATTTACATTTTGCACTCGTTGTTTATTTTGCACGTTCTCATTGGATAAAATTCAGCATATCTATTAATAATATTAACTTACTTGATATATCTTGAAATGTAAATCTTGTATCACCCCATATTTAACATATAAATAAACACTTGTGAAAATATATGGTCCCCTGTTACCGGGATAAATGTGTTCCTCCTATTAATTAAATACATATAATAAGCTTTTTATACACATTTTGTTATGTAAAAATTAAAGATTAGTAGGACAATAATTGAAATTGAGAAAGGCCTACATTCAGCAGTAGATGGATAAAACTGATGACATTGCTTAGAGTTTGTATATTTTTAATAATTATTTAATCAATTAATGTTATTTTTGTAATATCTATAAACAGAAAAGTTGAACAACTTAACTTTTTTATAGGCTTCCTTAACGTATATAATTGCGAAAATATTGTTTATTAAAACAATTTATGTCTACTAGCTGAGATCAATCATAAAGTTTAAATTTATTTCATTACTAGTTACAACGCGTAGGATATAAGGAAAAAAAAGCACTTTCACGTTTGTACACCTGTAAGAGGTCAGCACAGTTAAATGATAACTTTACTATTTACTACTCCTTTCAATGGCTATTTAAAAAAAAGCCTATACTTTCTTTATATTGTCTAGAAGCTTTTAAAATTTTGACACAAATTAATATGTAATAAGCACTCGGTGCTTCACAACGTAATAAGCGCTTAATATTAAGATTCAATGTATTAGTAGCTCCACAGTTTTATTCAAAACAATTTGATTGACTAGCCAACATGAGAGGGAAAAAATAAAAGGATGAAAGTAAATATCGGGGGGAACTGCCGTTACAAAGAATGGGCAAAAGTTTTGCAGAGAAACATTAATAATGTTATTTAATAGAAATGGCATAAATTTATGAGGTAATCCTAATTCGTCCTTAATAAAGAAGACTTTCAAGTAATATTTTTCATTGTCTCGGAAGTTTTAAGCTTTTCTTATTAATTGTTTTCTAAAGGGATTAGTTTCTGCTCTATATTTTACTAAATGCCCAGGTTTATTTACTTCGCAACAATTTTCTGCGAGTGCTAACTTTGTTTAGCTCAAAAAGGAATAACTTATTACTTTATAACTTTGTTACATTATCGGTTGTTGTCGCAATTTTGCATATATTTTATTGAATGCACCCAGTGTTCTAGACCAATTTAATGTTTGATGAATATTATAACTTATATTAAAAGATTGGTATCATAGAAATGTGAACATTTGTATTACGATTAGGAAGATGCCATAATGAACGCTAATCAAGCTTTGAAAAAGGATCCGTACTCTGCAGTGATATGCAACAAAATAACTCGCATTATCTAATGAAGATGCGATACTATATTTCATAATCTACTCTGTTCTGAAAGTAAAATTTTGAAGGGATAGTTATAAAATGGTTACTATATCTATAAAATTATTAAAAAAACAAAAACTATTTAATATGTATATCAGCAATAAAGTAAATATCATCGATTTAAAATTTTATTCAATATGATTCAATTGCTTAGCTTTTCTAGTATTATAAATAGTGCATCAGAATATCTCACGGACAAAAAAAGATTTTATATAATTTTTTGAACACCCATAATATACGACAATATCGATAATATCTCATTTCATCATATCACAGTATGACAAATAGCATGTTTAATAAACGAATTGTCAGGTACTCAGTATCCAATTTAATTACTCACATCAACAATCAATGTCCCTTTATTGAGGAAAGGATGACCTTTCAGTATTATATACTAAAATTGGCTCAGATGATTAAAACAGAATTTTCATTGTGATACTACAAGGATATTAGTTATTACTACATACTTTTTAAAATAAAAAAAAATTAAAGGTTTCTCTTAAATATTGCAACTAATAATCGTTTATTAATAGTCGCAATATTTTATTCAAATTAAAACTTAAGCAGCCACCTGAGAAACCTGTAAGAACCTATTTTAAGTTCGCTGGTCTTTGATTTGTTTTTAACCTTTTTGCTAAAACTTTATCAAAGTAATCTGCACAATGAAATGATCAAAGAGGAGATGGAGCTACTTCGTGCTGAAGCTATCATGTCTGAGCACAATTTCAAATTCTGTTAAAATAAATATGGCTTTTAACGGTGTTTTATTGTTTTAAGATTAATTTACCAGTCCTGCTTTTATTTAATCGTAAGCTTAATAATAATTAAATAAAGCTTATGATATACTGAATTTTTTTCGCTGAAAAGAACTGTACGAAAGATTTAGTTAATCTGAAATATTCAAAAAAATCACTATCTTTCAAAATGTGATTTTCTGTATAAAAATAATAAAAATCCGCAGCTATCTAGGTAGTTATTTTTCTTTACTAAATCTTTATTACTTAACATCCCATTATCTCTGCAGCGCCGTACATCTTAAATAAATGAGGATCCTTTTTCCATTTCATCATTTCATGTGATAAAATTCGATTTACCCGTTATAGCAGTACGTACACGGAAAGTAATTTTGCGTGGAGACGATTGGGTCAAGTACGCTACCCTGCTCGGCCAGTTACGTTATTCACAATACGGGATCAATGCTGATCTCGGATGCAGATTTCAAGGTTTTTAAACCTATTTATTTAACGTATTTTTCATTTTTGCAATGCCAGCTAATACCATCAAACGTAACAAATTGAACATGTAAGTAAAAATATTTCTAATTGATTATCATAAAAATATATTTTTAGGAAGTATTTAACTATTATTTAACCTGTGCCTAAAAGTGTAAATGTAATTTTTATGTCAGCTATGGCGAAAGTGTTTTAACATACGTCATTCACATAGAAAAATAACTTTAATTGAGTAAGGTCTCTACGAAATAAGGACAAAGAATATATGTTTTGAAAATATGGAATTTTGTTACCCTATACTGCAAAAGCTAGTTAACAAATTTTTTGTGCATTACAATTTTCATCTAATTAAATAATAGATTTTCATTAACAAAAATAATCTTTTACCGTCAAAAGATATAAAGTATAATTGTAAGCTTTTGCATTTATTCTTGTTTGAAGTGGTTACATTTTAAACTTACTTGAAGAGCACAAGCAAAATGACTTAAAGTTTATACAAGTTTAAGCGGTAGCGAAGCGTTTGCATTTTAATAGCAGGATATAAAATATCTATTAAACTACTTTGCTACAATAGGAAAAATGGCAGTATATATAATATCTATTATTTAAACAAAATAAAAAAATCGAAGCACTAGGAACGGAGCAACGTGGTCCCATATATTTAAAATTTTTTCATTCATCTTTAATTGAGTACCTCCTCCTTTTGGGAAGTCGGTCAAAAGTAACAACTTAATGTACTTGAGATGCAATATCTTGTAAAGATACAAAAGTCAATTTTAATGACTTAAAATTGACACGCCATCCATAAGAAGTTGACATAAAAGTTTTTCTATTTATATTCCAGCAACATTTACAAAGTTTAAACAACTTTAAATAAAAGTGTGTACGACTTTAAATCTTCAGAAATGGAAAACGTTACAACGAATTATTTATTTAACGATTTTAAGTTCATTTCATTTCGCTGTTACATGTACTTTGAAATGCCTTCTTATTTATTTATTGTTGTGTAACTTACTCTCCATAAAATATATTGCTTGTTTTTGTAATTTACTAAATAGAGATAGTGTTTTATCATCTGCGTAATATTGATTAATGTAGTAATAATTATTTCTTTTATTTACGCGATTATTATACATATCAAATCCACTAATTTAGTTTCGATTCTTTCCAGCATCCATGATCATCAGTCTGCCCGTGATCATGGATGCTGGAAAGAATCAACGTCGGAATAAATATATTTTTAAATAACGCGAAAAATCCGTAAATTAGTGGATTTGATAATGTAGTAATGTTTAAAAAAAATCTTGGAACTGACTTACATTCGCAAATTTTATTATATGTATATCTCTTTTAAACATACTAAAAGATAACGGAGCAAGTTAGTACACTTGTAATTAAACTTACGCTTTTTACAAGGCATGTGTGCGTTTGGATAAAATCGTATTTCTGTCTCTCTCTAGCGATCGCGTAGGAGCCTTAATTCAGCGCCCCTTACAATATTTGTGGCCAGACATCGCTTTTATCTATTAGTCTGGCTCTATACACTGAGTAAAAACATTTCTACGATTGCAATAGTTGCCCAAACTTTATATTTTATTTTAGTGTATTAATATTCAGTATGTTAAATTATAACAAGTTTAAACTATGATTGTGATTTATTACATCATTCAGTAGTAATAAATTTATACCTGCGATACTTCATCATCATCATCATCATCATCATCATCATCATCAGCCTGCGCTAGTCCACTGCTAGACATAGGCCTCCCCTAATGCACGCCACCGCTTCGGCCACTTTGCGAATGTCGTCACTCCATCTTGCCGCAGGGCGTCCTACACTACGTTTGCCGAGCCTCGGTCTCCACTCCAGAACTTTCCGACTCCAGCGGTCGTCAGTTCTGCGGCTTATATGACCGGCCCACTGCCACTTCAGCTTACTAATCCGGTGGGCTATGTCGGTGATTTTGGTTCTCTGACGGATCACATCATTTCTGATGCGGTCCTTCAGAGATACTCCAAGCATAGCCCTCTCCATAGCTCGCTGAGCGACTTTAAATTTGTGGACCAGTCGAACCGTAAGTGTCCAAGTCTCGGCACCGTAGGTCATAACGGGTAGGACGCACTGATCGAAGACTTTCGATTTGAGGCACTGTGGGATGGGTGACGAGAAAACTCGACGAAGCTTATGAAAAGCTGCCCAGCCCAGCCGAATCCTTCTGTTGGCCTCCCCCTCAAAGTTGTTTCTACCTAGTTCGAGCGTTTGCCCAGGTGAACGTATTCCGAAACCACTTCGAGGAGGTGCCGTCAATTGATCGGTCCCGGATCAACTGCTCGTTGGTTTTACCCAAGTTCATCCGGAGACCGATGCGTGCGAAGATTCAGCAGGCTTACCATTTTCTGCAGGGTCGCTTTGCGGTCTCAGCCATGATGACGATATCGTCCGCAAATCGCAGATGTGAGATGAACTCGCCGTTCACTTTATGCCGTGTCCTTCCCAGTTTGAGCGTCCTGAACATGTCCTCAAGCGCGGCGGAGAACAATTTCGGACATGCGTCTCCTTGTCTCACCTGCGGTGACAGGATAGCTCAGTCTGCCCAGCTTGACTACGACAGACTTAGTGGCGGCGTTGACAGACATCTCGCATCGCGATATATCGCCATTTAATTGGCACGCCTTAAGGACTCGAGGAAAAGACCGGTCTCGATGAGTCAGCTCTCTAGTCTACAACATGCTGCAAGGGCTGGTTATGCTCAAGGTCTTCGTAACCTGCGCCACTGTAGTGCGATGTGGTCAGGGTCTAGAACCTCCGAAACTCGCCTGTTCTCGAGGCTGCAGCTCGATCGCAGTTTCTCGTGCAAGACGATTCGAGATGACCCTCGAACTAACCTCGACTCGGCTTCGAGCTGGCTTTCACTTTTGAAGACATCGAATGACCCTGCCATGAGGACTCAGGGCGATATTGAGCGATAGGTTCTTCAAGGTTTTATCGACCTTTTGAAGAACAATCGACAAACCCTGTGCCATGCCTCAGGAGTTCTCCCGGAGAAGGGCAAAGTTAAATAGACGACGGAGTCTCTTCGCACCAGGTTACCAGTGGCCTTCAGAGCTCCGTCGTGACTCCGTCCTCCGGGCTTTTCGCATTTGAAGTTGCTCAAGAGCCCTCGATTTTCGTCTAGGCCGATTTCTGGAGGATCCTCCGACATGGCGGGTCAGAGTGGCTCAGAATCCTTCTCACCCGGCTCCGTGTGCTCGATGCGACGCGTATTAACTGGCTGCTAAGAGTTTTCAACCTCCGAAAACCTCTGGTCTCGAGAGACGACTTCTCCGTTCTCTTTGGTCAACTCGTTAGATGGCTTCTTCCAAGCTGTTGTACAAAGACTTTGGACCCCGAGTTTTGCTCAATAGCTCTCTGTATTGGAGCGTATTGGATGACGGAGGTCGCCTTACCAGCAGAGATGGTCTTGTTAAGACGTTAAGGTCGCTTTGCCATGAGATCCAGTGTTTCTCCCGAAAGTTTAGACTTTTTGCCCGTACGTCGCAGATCGCAGAGTTTGGCACCCTTGTCCCGAAGAATTTCTACCACTCGATCGAGTTCCTCGTCAACGTCCACGTCGATTATATTTTCCAAGGCAGCAAATCGATTTTCCAGATTGATCTGAAATTTGCCAGGATCAATGATAGGCTGGAGCAGATTAGGCCGGAGCGTAGACTTCATCGATCGGGACCGTTCAAGCTTCAAATCTATATTCAGGTGCCTCTCAGAAGTCGGTGATCACTTCCGGTCTTAAACCTTGTGATCACTGAGACATCCCTGAATATGCGCTTTTTGTCCGATATAATGAAGTCTATCTCATTTTTGGTCATAGTATCGGGGCTCTGCCACGTCCATTTCTTTTGGGGCTGTTTCTTAAAGAACGAGTTTATTAAGAACAGCCCCTCTCGCTCGAGGAAATTGACCAGCATTTGCCTCCTATGATTTCTGCTCCCGTAGCCATATGATCCCAGCATCGATTCGCTGCATGCCTGTACTCCTTTTTTGGCGTAGAAATCCCCCATGACAACGTTGAAGTGAGCTTTGGTGGTGTTATGTAAGGCTCTTGAGATGTCCTCATACATATTTTCGACATCATGTTGGTGCGTACACTTGGATAATTTTCAGGCTGTATCTATTGGTCAGCTTTATCACAAGGTACGCAACCCTCGCCGGCACACCCGATACTTCAATCACACTGTCAATGAGGGAATTATTGACAAGGAACCCGACTCCACCCTGTGATAGATTTTCTACCTGCCTGAAGTACAGAAGATGGCCCGACTCTAGGGTTAGAGTATCCTCGCCCTCTCTACGGACTTCACTCAATCCCAAAACGTGCCATCTTATGCACCTCAGTTCCTCTTCCAGTTGGGCCAAATGAGAATCTAGCCGTAGCGTGCGTCCGTTGTATGTTGCGATGGTCAGTTTGTTGTGGCGGCCTACGTACTCCCGGGGATTCTTAGCACCCCCCGCCCTGCCGTTACCGTGGCCGCCGCCTTGGCCAGGAATAGCAAGGCTACCGGGAACTGGGGGCCGGGGCGTTTTTCGTCTCATCATTTGGGGGTTTTGGACCGTATACCCACCACGCTGGTCCAATGCGGGTTGGTGGGTGGTTCGCCAGAGCCTCGTTCGTTGCTTGGCAGGGTGCACCACGTGCAGGTGAGGTTGGCTTGGGTTCCTAAGATGTTGTGAGGATCCTTACACCCGATACTTAAGATAAGAATATTTAACTAATAACAATTGCATTCTATTTAAGGTTAGGAACGCTATTAAAAATAGCTATACAGAAAAAACTTTCTTTAATCTCCTCGTAAAATAATCATAGAATATATTTTTTGAGGGTATTGTCATATTTTCGTTCTGATAATTTTATAATGTTACTAATAAAAATTACATGAAAGATAAAGCGTTTTTTCGTAAAAATATTAGACCTATATAATTTGCGCTTTGATTTAATTATGGATGCAAAAAGGGAACATTGTTCCTTGAACTATAATTTATTTTTCATTACAGTGGCAAGCACTTCCTATGGGAAAAAAAATTTACAATATTTGTGTGAAAATCTAATAGGATTCCATCAGCCTTTTAGCATAGTATAGGAAGGACCCAAGAGTCTCCTAAAGTTGACTTCGAAAATAGAAAAATTTATGCAGCGCCCCGAAGCTCGTATTACGTTTATGTTTGACTGTGTTACTAAAACTCGAATGCTTTGTATTTTATCTTTAAAGTTATGCTGTAACATATCTGTTACTATAATTTATTAAATAAAATACATAATTTAGTTCAGTAATCAATCTTTATGATTTGTAAGGATTTGTTAATGTTATTTTTAATTAATCGTGGTAGGCAAATAAATTTTTTAATTATTTATTTCAGTTTACCTTATCTATTTTTGGCTGTGTATAAAATTTTTATTTCATTGCATTACATTAAATGAAGCAAAATTGTATTTCTAATGTTTTGGCTTGTAGAAAATTAACAATATCATAAAACACTGACATGTACTGTACATGAAATGAATTAATTACAAAGAAAGTCGAAGCAACGTTTTTAATATCAACATATAATATTAAAAATTTAAATTGGACAAAAACATCAGCTGATGATTTATTAAAAGAGCTATAAAATAAATACAATTATTTCATGTTATCAGCACTGACAAGCGTAATGAATCAATTTGTGCTTTTTATATTGACGTTCCGTATTCGATAGCAGAAAGAAATGAAAGTCGATTACAAAACTAATTTGCAGTTTGATAACAATTGTATACTTTCAATGGCTGTAATTTTATTACACCATGACCGTAGAGATTTTAATCAAAGTTGGCTAGTCTATTTCTTTTGTTGCTGTGTATTCAATACAAATAACATAAACAATCATAAACAAACTCGTAATGGCTAGTACGTGTACACTACTAAAAGTATTATTATTGTCGACACTAAATATTGACCTTTGAGAGACTATAAGAACACATATGTCATCAGAGGTGCTATTGAATTGTTTAGTGCAGGATTTGTAATATCAATATAGTGGTGGTTTCCATCTTAAACTAATGAGTGCGAGTACTTATAGCACATATAATAGAATTCGTTTTAAAATTGTGCCATATTTTTTTTAAATCATTATTTATTGATTATCAAATAGTCCCTTCATACATTACTAAAAATTTCCCCTCTATATCAGGAGTAGTCGGAAACAGAAATGAACTATTGTTTTGAAACTGCAGTGTTCAGAGTCGATGTACATTTTCATGAAAATTTTTATTTTTCAGTCACAATATGAAATTGATATATAATTAACTAAGTTTTTGGTATCTAAATGCGTTACGCCGTTTATTTCAATACCGTGGTTTGAAAAACTAAGTATTTTTTAATGTACGACAATATTTATATGCGTTTATAAAATTGTTGCTATACAGTTAGTAGTTCCATTATATTTAAAACTGTGGCTACTTGTTGCTTGTAAATTTATAAGCTAACATTACTTAAATAAATCAACTAGACATAACAAAGAAGAAAAAAACCTCTGGAAAAAATATTGTTGTAAGAATGTAAAACTCGTTTTGACAGTAAAATAAAATGGTATTGATAAAAAAAAATAAACCTTTTTTTATTTTAAATAGATGATAAATAAAGTAAACGATAAATTAGTACGATTTGATTTCCAATATTATTAGCTTACTTATTTTTGCCTCCGTAGCCTAGTGGTATGGGCGTGTGCTTTAGAAACCGGAGGTGTCGGGTTCGAATCCTGCGGGACGCAACAAATTTTCATTGTTGTTTCCTGTTGGTTAGGGCAATTTGGGCTGATCACCCAATTGTCTGAAAAGTAAGATGATCCATGCGTCGGATGGGCACGTAAAAGTCGGTCCACCCACCAACCCGCATTGGACCAGCGTGGTGGGATACGGTCCAAACCCCTAATGGATAGGTGTATTATGGGAGGCCTATGTCCAGCAGTGGACTAACAAAGGCTGATGATGATGATGATGATGACTTATTTTATTTAGATTTCTTTTTATTTAGGGAATGTTTGTATTGGATATTGCAACATGACCTTAAGTAAAATTTGTGACTTTGATAATGCAATAAATCAGCTCTGTTTAATTAATAAATTTATTATCGAAAGTCACAAGTGAATGTACTTTATGATTTTGTTTTATTCGAGATGAGAACGATCGCAACGACGATTTTTATCCTAGTTAAATATAGTCTGCTGAGATGCGACTTTTAGTAGTATCTTTTAATAAACCGTAGGAAAAAACCTATAGGAACTTATTAACTTACGTTAGCAACTGCCTTAAGCTAATTATTTTTACTAACCGTCATTAAGATTGTGTCGCGTTTTTTACATTTCGAATTTTCTAAAGCTTCTTTTACGCTTAGGTCACTATCTATCTAGCTTTTGATATCGGGAACACTCTTGTCTAAACTATATCAATGTAAATCGACCACCTTAGCTATATAAAATTTTTAAGCTGTGTTTATTCTCGGTTGCCAAGAGTATTAAATTTTCAGGTGATATTATTATTTTCTGTTTCCTAGCATCTGTAAGTAATAAAACTTTTTATTTTCCGCCAACCTTTTGACTCAGTTTTTTGCACTGGCAAAAAAAATGCTTAGCCATTTCAGTCAACTTAATTAAGTTCCATAGAAAACTTTATTTTTTAGGTCAGGCTGAAATACTTCCGTGTTAAGAAACTTGTAGTACCTTTTTAATATACTTCATGATTATGAAGCATATTTCAGATCGAAAAATTTGGTGTAGTATAACTCAAAGGAACATCTCTTTTCATGGCTATATAAGCCAATTCGAGAGCACATTGACTTCTACACCAGCGGTAGGAGAAATGTGAATTAGACAGGGTGGTGGTGCCGGTGTGTCTCTTATGTCTTCTATCCGCCAGTAATTGAAACCAGGATTCACCCCGTGTTGTTATCCACGCAGCCGAGCTTACGTGGGTGAAGTGTTCTCTCCACAGACACTGCATCACCTGGGACGCAAATAAGGAAGCACAGGATTGCCCAAAGCCTATACCACACTCTCGGTCTCCCTAGCAGAGCCCGCAGGAACGCCAGAGCGATACGTGCGGTGCTGGGTCGACTGCAAGAGTCTGCCGCTTTTTGAGTTAGACCCAACTTTCGTTCATTTCAGGAAAGAGCAGAAAAAGGGGTTGGTTAGAAGTAGAGATAAAGTTTAGAGGGGAAGGATACTCTGACACGGATTAGGGATATTGGGAAGTATCAGTAGCAGCTGGAGTAACCCAGGGTCGCTATATATATATGTATATATATATTTACAAAAGATTTAATTCAAATTTTATCGTAAGTATAAATTGGCGAAAGTATTGCAGGAAATTAATTCTAAATTGCTTTAGTAGACGTGGCAGTTTTA
This sequence comes from Lamproptera curius, assembly GCA_029286875.1. Classification (NCBI taxonomy): domain Eukaryota; kingdom Metazoa; phylum Arthropoda; class Insecta; order Lepidoptera; family Papilionidae; genus Lamproptera; species Lamproptera curius. The sequence continues at coordinate 809,578 of JAGSMT010000114.1, forward strand.
AAAACCTACTCTTAAAAGCGTTACATAACAAAAAATATAGTAGCTTAAATAAATATAGTATCTTTATTCAAATGTTACTTTTAAATATCTTCTCTTAAACCCTAAATATAAAAAAAATTACCTACCATAACAAATATTTCGTAAAATTTACTTCTGAATATATTAAAACTCTTACAAAAAAGGTGTGGATAATTTAAAATAGCACTAAACTCAACGCAATATGAAAAGAAAATGACTATGTAAATTATCATATAACAGTTAAGAGATCTAGACGGCAGACTATCACAGCATCTTGTTTGACGTAAGTGCATCAATTTCTTTTCATGACAGGACTTGTTTAAACAGATTTTTTTTAAACACCCATAATATACGACAATATCGATAATATCTCATTTTACCATTCACAGTATGACAAACAGGCTGTTTAAAAACGAATTGTCAGGATCAGTATCCGGAAGAGAAAGCTCAGTCGGCATCATTAAGGGATTGACCCATACAATATACGAACAAAGTTTTGGGATTTACAATCTATGTCACCTTTATTGAGGAAAGGGATGACCTTTTTAGAATATACCAAATTGGCCTTAGAAATTAAAACAGAATTACAATTGTGGATCCTTACAAGGATATTAGTTATCACTTAATTACCTTTTTAAATTAAAAAATTGGCTTTTTAAATATTGAACTAATAACCGTTTATTATTAGTCGTAATATTTTATTTTTCAAATTAAAAACTTAAGTTAAATTGAGAAACCTTAAAACCTTTTTAAGTTGGTTGGTCTTGATTTGTTTTTTAACCTTTTGCTAAAACTTTATCAAAGTAATCTGCACAATGAAATGATCAAAGAGGAGATGGAGCTATTCGGCTGAAGCATTGGTTCGACACTTTCAAATCTGTTAAAATAAAATATCGCTCCAAGGATTTTTATTGATTAAGATTAATTTACCGGTTTTTTTTACTATAATCCCGTAAGTTTAATAATAATTAAATAAAGCTTATGATTTACTGAATTTTTCGTTGGAAAGAACTATAAGAAAGATGAAGACCTGAAATATTGAAAAAAACCACTATCTTTCAAAATGTGATTTTCTGTTGAAAATAATAAAAATGCATGTATCTAGGGTAGTTATTTTTCTTTACTAAATTTTTACTTAACATCCCATTATCTCTGCAGCGTCGTACTCCCATAAATGAGAATTTTTCCTTTTCATCATTTTCATGGATTAAATTGATTTACCCGGGTTTAGCAGTACGTACACGGAAAGTAATTTGGAAAACGATTGGGTCAAGCTACCTGCCTGCCAGTTACAGTTATTTAAATACGGATGTTGATCTCGGCTTGCAGATTTTTAAGGTATTTCAAACATAATTTAATTTATTTTTCATGTTTTAATGCCAGGTAATACCCATCAAACGCAACAAATTGATTTGTTTGTAAAAATGTTTTAATTGATTATCATGAAAATATATTTTTGGAAGTATTTGACTATTATTTAATTTCCAAAGTTTGGGTTGTAATTGTAATTTTTATGAAAGCTATTGGAGAAAAGTGTTTTTAACAACGTCATCTTAAAAAAAAACTTTAATTGGAGTAAATCCCTACGAAATAAGGCAAAAATAAGTTTTGAAAATATCGAGTTTTGTTACCCCATAACCGCAAAAGCCAGTTCAAAATTTTGATTGGATTACAATTTTCACCTAATTAAATAATAGATTTTCAATTAACAAAACAACCTTTACCGTCATAAAGTTATAAAAGAAATTGTGCTTTTGCATTTTTTCTTGTTTGAAGGATTTATTTTAAACCTTATTTGAAGAGCACAAGCAAAATGACTTAAAGTTTATCCAGTTGCCTTAAAGTAAAGGTTTCATTTTTAATCATCATCATCAGCCTTTGATAGTCCACTGCTGGACATAGGCCTCCCCTAATACACCCCTATCCATTAGGAGGTTTTGGACCGTATCCCACCACGCTGGTCCAATGCGAGTTGGTGGGTGGACCGACTTTTTACATGCCCATCCGACGCATGGATCATCTACTTTTCAGACAATTGGGTGATCGGCCCAAATTGCCCTAACCTAATAGAAACAACAATGAAAATTGGTTGAGTCCCGCAGGATTCGAACCCACGGCCTCCGGTTTCTTAAACATACGCGTATACCACTAGGCTACGGAGGCATTTTAATAGTAGGATATAAAATATCTATTAAACTACTTGCTACAATAGGAAAAATGGCAGTATACTAATTATTTCAACAAAAATAACAAAATCGAAGCACTAAGAACGGAGCAACGTGGAGCAATATTTAAAAGTTTTTTTCATTCACCCCCAATTGAATACCTCCTCCTTTTGGGAAGTCGGTCAAAAAGCAAGAGTCAACTTAAGGTACTTGGGATGCAATATCTTGTAAAAGCTACAATAAAAGTCATTAAAAATTGACACGCCATCCATAAGAAGTTGACATAAAAGTTTTTCTATTTATATTCCAGCAACATTTACAAAGTTTAAACAACTTTAAATAAAAGTGTGTACGACTTTAAATCTTCAGAAATGGAAAACGTTACAACGAATTATTTCTTTAACAATTTTAAGTTCGGTTCATTTCGCTGTTACATGTACTTTGAAATGCCTTCTTATTTATTTATTGTTCTGTAACTTACGCTACATTAAATATATTGCTTGTTTTTGTAATTTACTAAATAGAGATAGTGTTTTATCATCCGCATAATGTTGAGTAATGTTTTAAAAATCTTGGTACTCTCTTCAATTCGCAAATTTTATTATACGTATATCTCTTTTAAACAAACTAAACGATAATGGAGCAAGCTAGTACACTTGTAATTAAACATATGCCTTTTACGTGGCATGTGTGCGTTTGATAAAATCGTATTTCTGTCTCTCTCTAGCGATCGCGTAGGAGCCTTAATTCAGCGCCCCTTACAATATTTGTGGCCAGACATCGCTTTTATCTATTAGTCTGACTCTATACACTGAGTAAAAACATTTTACGATTGCAATAGTTGCTCAAACTTCATATTTTACCCCTACCCGTGACCACGGCCGCTGGAAAGTGTTCGAAACGTCGGGAATTTAAAATGTAAAATAAACGCGATAAAATCCGTAAAGTAATTTTATTCAATAATGTATAATATTCGCAAGCAATAGAAATAATTAGTTACACTTAATTTAAATACGGTTTTCTAATAAAATTGTGCGTACATCGTTCCCGTAAACGTAGCAACCAGTTACGTTATAATTTATATTTGTTGCTTTTATTATGTTAATAAGTTGTAAAACTTATAATTACGTACAGCATTAATTGCCTATCGTAACATTTAATTTACAAATATATTGCACACATATACAATATTCTTTAGGTAGTCCTTTAAACATTTAACGATTCAACGCTTAAATAATTTTTACCCCATAACGCCTGACGCTCAACAGATGTGATCGTTTCTCATGTAGATAATCTCGTCTACATTTATTTATTTAATGTAAATGTAAATGGCCTCCATAACAGTCACCATTAAGCATAAAAGGTGGATCCGTATGTTTGTCGATTTCAATCGTGATGTACTTGTGAGTTAATTTGAATCAAAGACTGTTTTGAGCGCCGTATATGAAATACATAATTAAGTTAAATTAGGTATGTTATGTATTTCTTATGCATAGTTTTAAGACTGTCTAGTTTTCCATTTAGTAATAAGCTTAACTAAGATACTTTAATAACCAAATCTCATAGCTTTACATTTTTTTACAATGTACATTTAAATATGTTTTTATTTTTTGATCAATCATTCTAACTCCGCCTCTGTTCTAAAGTTTTATGTTTAAAAGCACAAATAATTTTAAAGTACTTGTATGTACTTGCGTGAATTTATTAAAGATGCTATTACTTTTAAGTAAGTTGAAAATCAATCAATAGTATGGACATCATACTCTTGTTAGAAAATGCTAAGGGAAGACTTAATGACTTAAAATGTTTAAGCTAATTAAGACTTCATATATCTTCATTGAATAACATTCGTTACTCTCATATCTCTTTCATCATCATCATCATTAACAACCTTTATCTGGCCACTGCTGGACATCGCCTTTTTTAATGAACGCCAAGACGGCCTATCCCTTGCTGCCAACTTATCAATCAATATCATATCTCCTTTGTGTATCAAAGTATTACAAATCCAGTTCGTAATTCAGTAAACGGTTGAGAGGTAAAGTATCAATTTAACAGTACAACAAGCCTAAGTTCGTATTTAAAAAACGTACATGACGAGCCCAAACAATTACGTTTCCGTGATCCTTATTCCTCTTGTATGCATTATTCTAATATAAAATAGTGAAATTCAATCGGAATGAAACAATGGGATATCTTAAAGTCTTGAAAAGGTCCAATGTATTTAAAATTGACTTACGTAGTGTAAGAATTGATTAAAGTTTTGTTTTTATTAAAAACTAAAACATTTGTGATTGTATAAATTTTATTTTGTCCCGATTTAAATTGGAATTAGTTTATAATTCTACTAGAAAATTTGCAAAGCTAAAGTGTATGTTTTGTTAAAAAAAAAACAATATTCTTTCTGCTACTTTCTAATCTATCCAGATTTACCTACTGCATATGACCTCCACAACTCAAAATGTATGTAGATATGGTATTTATGGTGTTTTTATGGTATATATATAAAGACCTCATCGATTAACTCTATGGATGAATTATTTGTCAGTAAATTTAAAGTTACTGATAACGATAACGTTATACGTATCAAAAAATTTTCACAAGTGGTCTTTTGATTTTCAGACAATGGGCCACATTGTCCTAATATCAAGATTTTTTCCACGAGGAAAATAATTTGACACCTTGTCTTCCGGTTTCGCAAAAGCAAGCAACAATACAAGTTCACGGTGGAGATGGTAATAACTCAAAATAAGACAATATGAAATAAAGTATTTCTTTACAAAATAAGAACAGTATACAAATATTGCCTTTGGCATCACCACGATCTGACCTCAAGTCCACTATTACTATCATCATATTTAGTTGTTTCTTCGTCGGATTTTAACTATTGGCCTCTGATTTTAAAAGTTTGCATAAAGAGGAATAAATAACTTTGACAATGAAGCTCAATGATCTTTGGCTTTCATTTTGTGTTTATTTTAATAGCATGATTGTTTACGTTTGCCTAAAAGCTTGTACTCAATTTTATGTACTCAAAACGACCGTACATTAACAACGTAAGCGATTATGTAGTATTACAAAATTTTAGGGGTTCTCCACAACCTTTGTATGACCGCACCTCTTGTAATATAGTACAAAGGAAAAGACTAATTATTATTAATAACTTTCCCATTATAGTAAGTAGCACCCCTTTGTTGTTATATCGCCCTGTGCCGTTTAGGAAGTCGTTGCCCTTATGATTTACGTTGTCCTTGTTTCTTTTTTTGTAGATATACAGGCATACCTAAAATTATCCATTCACGAAACTTATAGGAAGTTATGACAAGTCACAACAAACTCACGCAACAACATTGAATCAAATGCAGGGCCCGAATATTAAAGATCATTTATATCCTCTGACTTTATCTCATAGTACGTATATTGTGTTTGCTGAAAATAATAAATTGAAGTTACCTAAAAGTAAATTTTATAGATAATTTGAGCAAGAAGACAGATCATTTAGGTATATGTATCGCAGTCGACTGTTGCACTGTTACACTCGTAAGTTATTTATCAATTTACAATATATATATATATATATATATATATATATTATGATATATATATATATAGATAGATATATATAAAATATATAGATATATAATCCTGCGGGGACGCAACAAATTTTCATTGTTGTTTCCTAGTTGGTTAGGGCAATTCTGGGCCGATCACCCAATTGTCTGAAAAGTAAGATGATCCATGCGTCGGATGGGCATGTAAATAGTCGGTCCACCCACCAACCCGCATTGGACCAGCGTGGTGGGATACGGTCCAAACCCTCAATGGATAGGGTGTATTAGGGAGGCCTATGTCCAGCAGTGGACTAACAAAGGCTGATGATGTGATGTGATGTAAGCTTAAATAACTTGAAAACTTGAAAATAAATAACATGATCACGCCCACGTCTTGGTACTCTTATGCAATCGCCACCTGGAAGTTTCACTCAAAACGTGTGTTAATGTAACATCTCAAAGGAACTAAATACTCAATGCTGAATGTCTAAATAGATGCTTAATGCGTCCATTAGGTGGCGCTGTCACAAAACGTATAAATATATTAATAACACGCTCCAAAAATTCCTAAAATTAAATTAATTTGATACTGAAATGTTCACTAAGCTAAGTTTAAACAATTCATAACCCTAGAATCAAAAAAAAAATGGCGCGTAACGGAAATAAAAGATGGCGCGTAACAAAAAAATGTTACACTAAATTTTTTTCCAACCCCGATAAAGAAGTTTCATTTCAAAAATACTATTCATTATTGGATGTGTGATATGTTTAAATTTCATTATGTGCTGCAATGACTGTGAAATGTTATATTTACAACTCACGTACCCGAGTTCATAAATTATCTTAATATGTATGCAATTAACTGATATAATCTAGTATTGTATGTTTCTAAAAAAAATGTGAACATCCGCAACGTCAAAATGATCAGTATGCCCTACTTGTTTATCTTTTATTTGTATGATAATAAAATTAGGCGGAAAATAGGTAATCGAGCCTAATACTACTACAGCTGTAAATATCCTTTCAGACTGCCTTTCTTCGCAGCGAGCGTGGTCGGAAGCCACGATGATTTATTATTGTTTATTGTAATAATACTAATAGATCTACATAAATTCTTTCCAATGTAAAACATACCATCAATTGTTATTGTTGTAACAAAACTATTAATCACTATACCAATGACTTTATATTTTACATCAATTTACCAGGTTTTATGATTGTTTTATACATTTAAAATAATCCGGTTTCGTCACTTGCTAAAAATCTTTAGCTTATATTATGAAAAAATTACAAAAGTAAAAAATAACTTTCTTGAAGTACTGGTGATCTTTTTGCGTACAGTAATATTATATTAAAAATTTCATTTTTCAATCAACCTAAAAGGCTTAACAAGATGAAAATTAAAATCACTTCAATAAGATGTCATATATTCTAAGACGAAATTAACACATCTAAGTTTCGTTTCAGTTTCTGGCATTCGCTGGCAGTTTTAGGCAATCGATGCCTGAGGGCGTTTTGGCATTTCAACGATTTCCGTAAGCTTTTATCTCTATCAAACTCCGCCGTTGGCGTTTTCTATTACGCATTTTAAATGCCATAACCTAGTTCGATAGGCACTTAAGGCGTCCTTTTCGAAAGGAAGGAAAAAGTATTCCTAATTTTTAAGTTACTGAAATTTTTAACAGCCGTTCCCAAATTAGTATGCTTAACTGTACACGACCGGGTTAAGATTTGGAATTGAGTATGAAGAATACTGCCTCCGTAGCCTAGAGGTAATGGCGTGTGCTTTAGAAACCGGAGGTCGTGGATTCGAATCCTGCGGGGACTTGACACATCTATATTGCTGTTTCCTACTTAGTTAGGGCAATTTGGGCTGGTCACCCAGTTTGACCCCCATTGTCTGAAAAGTAAGATGATGCATCGGATAAGCATGTAAAAAGTAAGTCCTGCGCCTTATGTCTCTCCGGTCGGCCTATAAAAATTACTAAAGTATTTGTACGTTTTATATGCAATGTAATTATAAAATAAGCCGTGAAGAATTTAATTGTTATTAATTATTGGGACCTAAATCGACTAAAACAAACCTGCGATTCCAAGTGATAATGTTATCAATGCGTACTTCATATTAAACATGAAAGAAATAATATTTTACATTAACATTTAGTTACATTTTGTATGATAAATAAGCAACTAGATTTCGCCATACTAAGATTAGTAAGAAAATTTAATTGAGTTAGGGAAAGATTATCTCTCGTACTATTTTCAAGGCAATAAACATAATATTCGTTAACTGTAAAAGTAAACAAAACCTCAATTAACTCACAATTTTCATTTTGCTCGCAAAATAGGAAGTAGAAAGTCAAACATAAAAAAATGGAGACAGGATCGAATCTGATCTGATTGAAAGTGACATTCAAGTGACCTTTCACATGCAAATGCAAACACCCTAAATTCAACACTACAAAGCGGAAAAGTATTGCTCTAATAATACATTCAGGCGTTTGAAACAACAATTTATTTAGTACCTACACGAAAAAGCACTTCAAACATTAAATATGGACCCGTTTTGGTCACCTCATCCTACCGCAACCCAAAAGGGTCTCAGCAAAATATCAATATTGCTCGGTCCAATATTAAAACCCCTTGTTTTGATACAACAAATATTAAGGCGGTATATCAAATTTTGCCCTCCGGTCTGTTTAAGACAACTTTGAGTAAAATCATTCAATACTAGGTTCTAATTGACTTAAGATCGATACTGGGTTGTTGTTGCCAATAATCAGTTTTAAGTTTGGTTTGGTTTTTTATCCGTAGAAGGAAATCTTTCCTGCAGCTATGGGAGTCTGGTGTATTGTTATATTCTTGTAGAGACAAGATTATTAGCTCAGGCCCAAAAAATATTGGGAGCCTAAATTTCAATGACCATTTCATATAACATTGCTAATTAGATATTAAACTGAATAACAAAGAAAAATTTAAACTAACAAATCTGAAAAGATTTCAAGAAACAATACACAATTTCACTTGGGTTGAATTTTGACAACATTAATGGGGAAAAAAAGCAGGAAGGTATGTAAACATTTCGTATTCGACGTAATAAAAGAAATACAGTTTAATTTTCAATACCTCAGTTCCACGTTGCACCTTGAAATGTTACTTCTGGGTATTTCTTTTAAATAGACAGGCTCCGTCCCGCAAAGATTTTGTCAAAATTATGATGTAACATTTTTTCTCTCTTCATTGACCGTCATTTAGTCTTTGTGATTAAACAATAATTTTGACTTTATGCTGCTAAATATTTAGGCGTAATCTTATTGAAATTAATTCTTCGTTTATGTTCAGGAAAAATCAAATATTTAATATTTAATCTTAAAATAAAAAACTAAATGCATATTTTTAACGTTAACAATAGTAAGTATTAAAAATTTGAATACATGATCAAGTATCAAAAGGTTAATTTAAATAAATGAAGGAAATTTACTTATACTTATATCTTGGAGTTTCTAAAGCAATTACTTTGGTCGCGGTATCCCTAGATTTTGAGCTAGCATTATACCATATTAAGAGCGAAACTTAACTCTATATAACTCTACAAAAGTAGATCATTAACGTATTTTGATAAAAATAACTTGTTTTCTAAACAAATAAAAAAGTATGAGGAGACTTTAAATAGAACTTTTAAGGGAATAAATAATAACTTATTTCAATAAATAACAAAATGAAAATAATATGTAAAAGGCTTACAGCTTCTCAGAAAATGTAATCTTTGTATAATAAACACTGTCACGATATGAAAGTTATGAAAAAGGTGGCAATAATCATTCTCAATTTCAAATTTCAAACATTAAAAATCGCTTTAAAAGCTTAATGTGGCAACACGTTAATTAGTGGACCTCCTCATAATTATAAGTTCTACCCACGGTGCGAACTTGATTGAAGCATAATATTGTTACCAGATTATGCAAAATCATAATATTCTCGAGCGCTCGATTTAGTTTATCGATTTGTTTACTAGTACAATAACAGGGTGTCTGGCGGCAGATTTATATTTAAAAAAAACGAATATCTCAATAAGTTATAAACAGTGCGGGAGGAAGGTGGTTTCATTAGAATTACCGATCGTGCGGATTTCTTACTCACGATGTCGCAGTGGTCGGGTGAGCATCGCGCGTTTGCTATTGAAGCATTTTTCAAGTGTAACGATTCTTACGTACTCGCTCGCCCACAGTTCTGTTCACATTTCAATATTCGATGGATAGGCGATGGGCCGAGTGTGAATTTAATTCGTTCGTGAGTGGAGACGTTCCGCGCAACTGCTTCGGCTATGAACACACCACGGCCAGGACCTAGTTGATAGTCAAGGACCCCCGAAAACATTGAACTGATTGAACGCAGTATACGTGAAAATGCATGACTTTCGTTACGGAAAAGGGCAACTTCACTGGGACTTCCAAGAGCAATTGTGCATGAAATTTCAAAAAAAGATATGAAGTTTCATCGCGCAAATTTTTTTGTGAAACTATATTGGAGCGTTTTCGCACTGTGAATTACATTTTTTTGGACGACGAGGCTCATTTTCATTTAAACGGACACGTAAATAAGAAAAATTGCCGTTACTGTGCTCTAAGAACTCGCAATCCTCAACTGAAATACCAAAAACCATTACATTGCCCAAGGGTAACTATTTGGTGCGCTTTATCCACGAATACGATAATCGGACCATTTTTTTTTGAAAATGCACGGGGCCAAGCGACGAATGTTAATGGTGAGAATTATCGGCTTATGATTTCGAATTTCTTTTTGCCGAACCTGTGAGCTCATACATCATTCTCATATAAAACGTAGTTTCAACAGGATGGTGCGACCGCACACACGGCCAGAGCTTCAATGGATTTGTTGCGAGAAAATCTCCCTCAAAACTGATTAGTCGCTTTGGGGACATCCCGTGGCCACCGAGGTCACCCGACCTAGCGCCAATGGATTTTTTGTGGGGTTACCTCAAAGAGAGAGTTTACGCCAACAATCCGCGAACTGTTGTGGACTTAAAAGAAAATATTCGTCGACAAATCAGCGCAATTGAACCAAGTTTACTGCAGCCTGTGGCACGGAATATGAGGGAAGACATTTGGATGACATTATCTTTACAAAATTAAATCCGCATTTGTACTCTATCTTTTAATACTTTTAGTAAAATTATATGTCGAACATATTATTTTTTATTTAAATTTAAAAACATAAATCTGCCACCAGACATCCTGTATTTATATTATTTAGTAAAAACATATTGGAATAAGTACTCGCGTAGCTGTGCATTATGACACTGCAGTAATTTTGTTAATTTTCGATCTGATAAATCAGTTTAATTGAAGTATAGTTATAGAAGTATATTAATAAATTAGTTTTATTTAATATGTGTAGAGAAAATTCAAGAAAATGCAAAGTGTATCTGTTCAAACAGAATGGGTCAGCGTGACATGTTCAACACAACTAATAAAGAACTAGTGAGATTCAAGACAAGAAAAATTTTTGTAATTAAACATGACTATTTGATGTAATTTCATTCCCAAAGAAGACGACATCGAGTCTTTTGTCATATGATAAGGGTAGGTAGACACCAATTGTGATATCTTAAGCTAAGCAATGCAAGGAGACCAACGAATGATTTATATTAACTATTTTAGCGACTAAGATGATAACTCTGTTCCAAAGAGATCAAAAATATCTGAAATGATTATTTATTTGTAAAACTAAAGACTTCCTCTAACGCAGTTTAAGACAATGACCTTTTTAGCGATTATAAGAAATCCATAAATAATAAAGATTAAAACAAAACATATACAAGGGATGTTTTTACTATGTCCCGACAAAAAAAAACGTGAATAAACTAAAATAAGAAATAAAGTTTATATGTAATGAATACGTTTTCAGTAATATCTCAAAGGTATTGACCGAATTTCGGGAACCACTACTGTATTAAGAGAGTTAATGGAATAGTCGTTAAAAATGCATAAACAAAACGTCAAAAATTTCAATTTTAATAAGTATAAAAATTCTTTTTCGGATTATTAAGGATATGTATTCTCTCTTACTCTTGTATCTTTCAATGATGCAAAATACAAAATCTTGCTTATTATAAGTTAAGTAAAACGGGTTGTTAATAACATTTGTTTTCCGCCCTTTATTTTGAGCAATCCGATCTTAGGCGTATTTGCAAATAAACTTTTGATGTACGCCCACATCAAAAAGGAAGAGATATTGCAATCAAAATCTCACAAAGGCAGACAGCCTTTGGGAAGTAAATATTTTCACGTTTAAAATTTGTAATAGGTGCTAAAAAACTTTCTTTTTATTAATAGCATTTGATAATATTATTATTTTAATCTTAGTTCAAATTTGAGTTAGTGCTAACAATTATAAGTAATTTAAATATAAGCAACAGAATAATCCAATGCAAGTGAAAAGACAGTTAAAAGAATGTTTATATAAATCAAGTGGAAATAATAGTAAAGGCAAGGTTAAAACAGAATCATCTTAAAATATACAACGCACATTGAATGCCATCAGAGCCTATTCATGTTTGGCTGAGAGAGATTCCTTTACAAACTAATCTCTTAATAAAAGTTACAACTTCTCAGCCGATTTACGTAATATCGAAATATTCCCTGCACGTACTCCAATTTCGCTTGATAATAACCTAAGAAGCATCTCAAAGTCTTACCAACTTTGTATGACAATAAACAATTTTAAGCAATAATAGACTCGTGGTGTTTTTTTTAGGTTTGTAGTTTGTTCTTCGGTTCAATCTAATTTATAATTTTTATCATTATCATCATCATCAGCCTGTGATAGTCCACTGCTGGACATAGGCCTCCCCTAGTACACCGCTACCCATTAGGGGGTTTTTGGACCATATCCCACCACGCTGGTCCAATGCGGGTTGGTGGGTGGACCGACTATGTACATGCCCATCCGACGCATATATCATCTTACTTTTCAGACAATTGGGTGATCGGCCCAAATTGCCCTAACCGACTAGGAAACAACAACGAAAATTTGTTGAGTCCCCGCAGGATTCGAACCCACAACCTCCGGTTTCTAAAGCACACGCCTATACCACTAGGCTACGGAGGCAGTTTTGATTTGAATGTTACCATAAATCTTAGATTATAACAGATGTTTGCTAAATCAATAGCAGAACATTTATTATGTTATAAGGTGTAAAAGATTAATGCCTCAAAAGTGGAGGAACTACTACGTTCTATCCTTTTCATTTTAAACTTTATTCAATTTTATCACTGTAACAAATTAATTTGAGAACATTATACAGCTAAAGAACTAGACTACAATACGAAATTTAGAAATTCAATGTTACCCCTTGATGATATTAGCAAATGGTTTTTTATTTTAAATTATAGTACAAAGATAAATGAAGGATAATACTTTTAAATTATATCATGAAAGTGTGCTCGTAATTTACTTGGAAGCAGGGTTGAGTACTTTGAAAGTAATGTAATTGGAATCCTGTAATGTTTTCATGTGACTTCGTAATACCGGAATAGTAGTAAGTAAGCGCATCTCTATTTCAAGTCACACGTTGAACTGGTTTTAAAAGTAATACGGATCTATTGTTATTCCTAGAATACAATACTATAGAAAATAGTACTTAACTTTTTTCGGTTTTTATATTTATAGTTATATGGAAATAAAACTGCGTAAAGCAAATAATTTTAAAAATATATGATAAAAGTATTTAAACATTCCTTCATTTATTCTGAATAGAACTCTTATATTATATCCCTATTGTATTTCAAATATGTTAACCATGATTAACTAACGTTTATTTTTTTCTGTTTCAGATAAAGCTCCTACCTTGATATTGGTGAGTATTACAAATTAAATATATGTCGTATGTAATTTATTTTACGCTTTGAAACTACACATAACTGTATTCACAACGACCGTAAGGTAATTTTAAATGAGAAGTCAACACAATATTTTTCGCCCATTGTACTATACGGGAACATACAAAAATAACAATCGCTTATTTTGTAGATTGAAAGATTGGTAATCTTTCAAATTAAATTCTCTCTATATATATAAAGTCACAAAAATGTCATATTGTCACAAAAATGACAAAATGACATTTTGTGACTTTTATTGCTGTTGAGAAATGCAATTCTAGGATCCCCACCACAAACAATAGGTGATAATTATGTCATTGTAATAAAACCTCAATAAAAATACTGATAATAAGTAAAGCAAGAGAAATGCACCCAGAATCTAAAATCAAATGATCCATTTATTTTTGTTCGTATGTAGTAGTTAGAGTTTTAGTAATCATGAGTCTCTAAACCCTTTCTCAATATAAACTCAATTCATCATTCGTGTCTAAGCTCTCAAGAGAGCATCTACGTCGATAGGTCGCAATTTAGAATGCAATTGCATACATAATATTACGAGACTGGTAAATTTATGTACGGTAAATATTAGGAAAAATCCTCCTATAAATCACAAAGTGTTAAAGTATACGGAAGCGTTGTTTAGCAACGTTTTATTTGTTAAAGCAATATCAAATGGATAAATTTATTATAAAACATTAAATATCAGTAATGTATTTCAACCCATTACAATAGTAAACAAATAGTGGCCATTATATTACGGGCTGACAACGAGGTACATATATCTTTAGGCAAACGTTAAGTGATGTTTAACATTTCTTAGTTTATATCAATACCACGGCTCATTGACTTGTTCAGGGCTTATTGTTAAGATTATTTCACTCCAGCGCTTACAAATAGTCGCAACAATAGGTTTTATTTGAAGGTTAAACATAAAAGGCAAAGGTATGTAAATGAATGTCTCAAGTTATTTAGAGTACTGAGTCGCGGACAATTTTATAAAGTTGATGTCAACTTTATGTATCTAAAATGGGGAAAATTATTTAATTTTCCCTACTTTTAAGTGTTAATTAAAGTGTACAAGTTTTCCTTATTAAGTACAAATAAATTATATATACTAAGCTTCAAATATCTATGCCTCTAGATGAACTTTCTTCATTGAATGATTCTTTATTGAATCTCCTTTTATACACTAATTTACCAAGCTTTAATTGTTTAGCTTTAAGTGTGTCGGTACACTTACTTTCGAGTTAAAATTTAAAACGACTATTTCCCAAAACTGCGAACTAATACGTACTACGAGCTACGGGTTTATCAAAAGATATCTCTGAAAAACTTGCTTGATCTTACGTTATTCATCTTACTTTATCTTACTTATCTTGCTATATTCTTATCTTAAAACATTTTACTTGAAAACACATCATCATCATCAATTGAAAAAAAATATGCTTTCATAAAAGATCCAAACCTGATTATATAGATGCAATAATTTACTGCTATATAGGCTGACTTTTTGTTGTATAATTGCATCTTTAGGGATCCGGTTCGTCTAGCTTCAGATTTAAAATTTTACGTAAAGTTTGTTAGTTTGAAAATTTTCTCTTCGATTTGAAGAAAACCCTTGAGCGTTTTATTACATATTCGTATTCGGTTACTTTCATGTTATATAATAAATAAAATAAAACAAAGTTAAATGTGCTGGTTAGCTACAATGAGCCACGATAGAGCTGACTAATCAAAACGAAAATAGTCAAATGCAGGCTAACTTAGCTTAATTAAAAGCATTTTCCCTGTGACTACAATTTGCAAAATCATAAACTTTACTGAGGACTCCTTAATAAAATACAATGCTTTATGTATTTGCACTCGCAAAGGTGAACAACGGGATTTTAATTAATATTTAAAAGCCATGCCACTTTTTTATTTTAATGTCTTTCATATTATTTTTATGATACGAACCCATCTTGTTAAAGTAATAGACGTGATTATTTATGAATCCAGTTTATTTATTAATATATGTATATAATAAATCACCCATTGATCTTTTATCGTTTACATTACATTATGACAAAGATTTTTGAATAAGTATAAAAATTATCGATCTCTTTTAATACAATACGAAAAGTTTTACCCGACCACCATCAAATTGATATGTACCGTCAAATAAGCTATGAGATAAAACTTAAAGTTAGATCAAATTCATCTATAAATTATTATTTAACAAATTTTAGAATTATTAAAGAATAAAAGATTTAAAAATAAATATATAATGATATGTGATAATGTAAGTCACAAAAATCTTTCGAGGCAAAATATATAAGTCCATTTAGTTTTATCATATTTGTAGGTTAGCGTTAAAATATTCTAAAATTTTTACAATTATTTAAAGTAAAGGTACAGAAACAAAAAGTGCATACACAAAATACACAATAATCATTAGAACCAAAATATCAATCCATGTAATTCTGAGATTTGGAGATTATTGGAAAACTATCCCCAAGCTATATGTCCAAATGATCGCGATTCACCTTTAGCGCGTAAATCTTTTAAGAACGGCTTCGATGGACCTTTCAGAGTGATTTATAAACATACTTTCGACTTCCCTAAATTGGTATGTTTAACAATTTAATATAATGTGTGTGGGATTATTAAGGTTGGAATGTATTTGAGCACGTATTTTGTATTTAAAATTTACGTGGTATTTTGACCGACCGCTATACTGTAACTATTGGCAATCAACTCAAGTTTTTGTTTAATTGCGTACCAATAGTTAAGGCCGCAATTATTATTATGT
This sequence comes from Lamproptera curius, assembly GCA_029286875.1. Taxonomy (NCBI): domain Eukaryota; kingdom Metazoa; phylum Arthropoda; class Insecta; order Lepidoptera; family Papilionidae; genus Lamproptera; species Lamproptera curius. Next base: position 826,004 of record JAGSMT010000114.1, read on the forward strand.
TATTAAAAGTAAAGCATATATTACTGATATCACGAGTTAAATTAAACGTGATGGTACGTAATTAACGTCCTTCATAATTATTGTACAATAAAAAATTGATGATAACAAATAAGACAATTTTCTAGAACGATACGTTTAAATTTTTAGTAAAATAGACAAATGATAACACTTGAGCTGCGGTTTGCTTGGGTTGTGTAGATAGTGTAGTGGCAATCTACGAAGTTTAGGTCCATTGGCTAAATATTATTTGAGCTACAGATATTAACTAAATACATATTCGTGTATTAATTTCTGTTTTATTTTGCTTTTGCTTTCTAATCTTCATTCTTCTGAACTTCTCTAAGTTATTTTTAAAACGGATATTATTTTTAAAAAGGAGACTAATGTCAATTTGAATTGACTATCATATTATTAAAAAAAACATCATTTTAAAACTCATTTATATTGTAATAAACAATACGACACAAAGGTTCCGTAACATTTTTTGTCATTGGTTAAATTTGAAAGGTTTTTGGGGGCTGTAAAAGCGAATACATTATTTTATAAAAAAATGTTTTCATTCAATCTAACACTGTTGAAATATAATTATGAAATGTGGTGATAAAATAATAAGCGTGGATATCCCTATCAAATTACAATAAAAATAATGAATTAATTGTTTATTTTCCTAGTAAATATTTACAGCTTACAAAACAAAATTATGATGACGAAAATTGAAAATTCTTTTCGAATCCGAACTTTTAATTGAATATTCAATTTTATCTGATCATGTTTAAGTTGTTAAAAATACCTTACAAAAGGAAATTGAATTATTTAGAATACTTTGTGTATTTTTTTTAATTTTCTGTGCAAAATGTTTTTATGAACAAATTTGTACGATGGCGGACCTAACGCTATAAGGCTTTATTTAACTGAGGTAACAACGTATTATTGGTAATTTCTGTTTACGGGAAACTGAATCGTTCTGGTTTGAAGGCTAAAAGGCAATATTTGACGATGAGATTAATAAAATGTATCAGTTATAAATCGTCTTCAACTATTATGTAGGTATTTATACTTAGATATATAGATATATCCATAAAAACTTCAGTATTTAATTTTAAGTCGATTTCATCTATTAAATTAAAATAAAACACTTTAAAAGGGGGCTTTCTTTCCTTTAGTGATCTTTTTATACAATATTGTATTATGGATAAGCAATTTTTGCTATGTATATTTATTGTACCAACTAAAAGAGCCACTATAATACATACTCAAGCGTTTATGAAGTTTTCAGTTTATATTTCAAGTGGAGTTTATAACAAAACCAATAACTGCATAAGTAAGTAAAGTGTTTAGGAAACTTCCTTTTTCAATGTTTACTTTAACCCACATGTTGATCGCTTGTTGTGACATTTAAATATAAAGCAAATTTATTTAAACTTTGATGATGTTTGCGTAGATTTTGCTTCAACGTACATAAAACACTGGCCACTTACGACGTTTTATTATATTTTTCTTTAAAAATAGATTCATACTCAAAGATAAATTTAAATTTATGCTTTAATAGTTCTATGTATATCAACTTTATTATTGTAATAAAAGCAATAAATTTTTTATTTTTATTTTATTTTTATTATTTTTATAATACAACCCATCTTTATTAAAAGTAATGACTGGTTTTTATGAATCCCTATTGATTAATATATTAAATAATAAATCACCCATTGATCTTTTTATCTTTTTTAATTATACAAAGATTTTGAATAATATAAAATTATCATCTTTTTAATACCAACGAAAAGTTTTACCCCCACCATCAAATTGATATTACCGTCAAATAAGCTTATAAACTTAAAGTTAGATCAAATCATCTATAAATTATTATTTAACAAATTTAGAATTATTAAAGAATAAAAGATTTAAAATAAATATATAATAATATGTAATAATGTAAGTCAAAAAATCTTTGGAGGCAAAATATATAAGTCCATTCAGTTCCATCATATTCGTGGTTAGTGTTAAAATATTCTAAAAAGTTTTACAATTATTTAAAGTAAAGAACAAAAAGTACAGCACAAAAATACACAATAATTATTAGAACCAAAATATCAATTCATGTAATTTGAGATTTGGAGATTATTGGAAAACTATCCCACGCTATATGTCCAAATGATCGCGATTTACCTTTAGCGCGTAAATCTTTTAAGAACGCTTCGATGGACCTTTCAAAGTGATTTATAAACAAACTTTCGAATTCCTAAATTGGTATAGTTTAATAATTTAATATAATGTGTGTGAATTATGGTTGAATTGTATTTGAGCACGTATTTTGTATTTAAAATTTACGTGGCATTTGACCGACCATACTGTAACTATTGAAATCAACTCGTTTTTGTTTCATTGCGTACCAATAGTTAAGCACGCAATTATTATTATGTTATTAAAAGTAAAGCATATATTACTCGATATCACGAGTTAAATTAAACGTGATGGTAGATTTCTGTGAAATATTTACATACTTTTTTTTAGAAAACTGTATTATTTTAATTTTACGCTTTATTAATATATATCAAGTCTCGTAAACAAATCAAAATTTTGCTTTAATCAAAGTTGATACCATTTATTTGGATATTTGGCGATGAAAATATAATTTTAAAATATGTTACCAGGCAAAATATTGTCACTGTTAACAAAGGCTGAAATAACAATAAACGTTCAACTGTAGTTAATTAAATTAAATTAATACTCTATTTAGTTTGTATAAAATTTTGAAATCTTCAACTAGCATTCAAAGGCGCTACCAAGATTTAATAAAGAGAAAATAGGAGTAATATTCTTTCAGGTTATTATTTTATAAAAACAGCTTTAAAGTAATATACATTATTTTAAGATGTAGATTAAAATAAAGATGTTTTAACTATAAAATCGTACTATTACAATAATTCAACAATGTTTATTAATTTAACAAACAACAAAACGTCAGAGATACGTGCTGCTTATAACTTTATTTATAAATTAACTGCCTCGTAGCCTAGTGCGTATTGGCGTTTGCTTTAGAAACCGAGGTCGTGGTTCGAACTCGGGGACTCAACAGAATTTCGTTGTTGTTTCCTAGTTGGCTAGGCATTTGATCACCCAATTGTCTGAAAAGTAAGATGATCCATGCGTCGGATGGCATGAAAAGGCGGTCCACCCACCAACCCGCATTGGACCAGCGTGGTAGGATACGGTCCAAAACCCCCCAATGGATAGAGGTGTATTAGGGGAGGCCTATGTCCAGCAGTGGACTATCAAAGACGATGATGATGATGATGATGACGTGCTGCTCATAGCATACGCAAATTAAAACAAAATAAATCGACTAAACGCATGATGTGACGTCTCGATTATCCAGAAACTGGCCTAGGTTACCATCGTATAGGAATAGATCCTTTTGGTACAAAGAAAATAGATAAACAGGTATAAAGAAAGAACATGTAAATTAAAAGATGATAACGTTTACTTAAATATATAGATATATGAGTCTATCTATGTAAAATATTAGTCTTTATTCGTTAATACAATATTCTATTATTATATTATATTATACTGCATTAAGGGGCCTCCTTAATTATGTCCAGCAGTGGACTAACACATGCTGATGTTGATTTTATTTAATTATATTTTACATTTTATGTTTACAACATACAATTACTCAGACACATTACTGTGCAGTTAAATTTAAACCTCGTGATCAATCAAATTCTCGACCAAAGGGTCGTAATGAATTGATTATGAAGGGCGTAATTAACGTCTCTTCATAATTATTGTACAATAAAAATTGATGAAAACAAATAAGACAATTTTCTAGAACGATATTCTCAATTTTTTATTTAACTTAATGAAAGTAGACAAATGATAACATTTGAGCTGCGGGTTTGTTTGGTTGTGTAGATGTGAAGTTGCAATCTCACGAAGTTTAGGTCCATTGGTAAATATTATTTGAGCTACAGATATTAACTAAATACATATTCGTGTATTAATTTCTTTTCATTTTGCTTTTGTTTCTAATCTTCATTCTTCTGAACTTAGAGAACTAAGTCAAATAAGAATTGAAATGCATAAAAAATGTAACATAAGTTTTCATTCATCTTCTTCATCTTTATTTAACATAGAACAGTAGAAGTTTTACACTTGTGTATTGACTGAGCTAACAATGTTACAACTGGTTCGGAATAAGGTGCCTTTGCCCTGGAAAGAAGAACGAAAGAAACCTCAGGGACTATTTTTAGTCATTATTACAATAAAAAGGAGATTAATATCAATTTGAATTGACTATTATATTATTAAAAAATCTTAAGCAAACATAACATCTCCAAGAGTGTCAACATTTTAAAACTCATTTATATTGTAATAAACAATACGACACAAATGTTCTGTAACATTTTTGTCATTGGTTCATAGTTAAATTTGAAAGGTTCTTTGGATTTTGCTGCAAAAGCGAATACATTATTTTATAAAAATGTTTTCATTCAATCTCAACACCGTTGAAATATAATTATGAAATGGTGATAAATAAGCGTGGATGTCCCTAATCAAATTACAATAAAATAATGAATTAAATGGTTATTTAGTAAATATTTACAGCTAACAAAACAAAATTAAGATCACGAAAATTGAAAATTCTTTCACGAATCCGAACTTTTAATTAAATATTCAATTTATCTCATCATGTTTAAGTTATTGAAAATACTTACAAAAGGAAATTGAACTATTTAGAAATTTTGTGTTATTTTTTAAATTTGCATTGCAAAATGTTTTTATGAACAAATTTTGCTACGATGGCGGACCACTATAAGGCTTTATTTAACTGAGGTAACAACGTATTATTGGTAATTTCGTTTACGGGAAACCGAATCGTTCTGGTTTGAAGGCTAAAAGGCAATATTTGACGATGAGATTATTAAATGTAACAGTTATAAATCGTCTTTAACTATAATATAGGTAATTATACTTAGATATATAGATATATCCATAAATTCTTCTGTATTTAATTTTATGTCGATATCATCTACTAAATTAAAATAAACTGTTTAAAATGGGGCTTACTTTCTTTAGTGATCTTTTTATAAAACATTGTATTATAGATAAGCAATTTTGCTATGTATATTTATTGTACCAACTAAAAGAGCTCACTATAAAAGATACAAATATTATACATACTGAAGCGTTTATGAAGTTATCAGTTTATATTTAAGTGGAGTTTATAACAAAACCAATAACTGCATAAGTACGTAAAAGTGCTCAGGAAATTTCATTTTCAATATTTACTTAAAACCCCATGTTGATTGCTTGTTGTGGCATTTAAATATAAAGCGAATTTATTTAAACTTTGATGATGTTTGCGTAGATTTTGCCTTCGACGTACACACTGGCTACTAGACGTTTTATTATATTATTCTTTAGAATAGATTGTACTCAAAGATATGATTTAAATTTATTTTAAATATATCTTTGAGTACGAATAGTTCTATGTATATCAACTTTATTATTGTAATAAAAGCAATAAATTTTACATTTTGTCCAGCTTTTAACATGTTCTCTATGCTCATTAACGCGGTCGACGCTACCGCGTTAGCAGAGAACATATGAAATCTTGCATAGGGACAGAAATCTGCTCATGAGATAGAAATCTTGCCATAGAGATAGAAATCTTGCCATAGAACGTGTTAAATAAATAAATATTTCTCCATACTCAGATCGTTTTTCCTGCTTATTCCGAGTTAAATAATATATTTAGCATATTAATAAACTTACCGAAGAACAAAATTGTATAAAATAGTTGTTAAATTTCGTTTAGCCACTGCTCATTTATTTATGGTTCTTTCAAACCGGAACTGGTTGCAGATCCGCAAGTAATTTCTACTACAAAATTAAACGCAATAAAATCCGTAATGTTGTTATCAAATAACCTGTTGATTATCAATTTGTGATTATTTAATAGACTGTCAATCTGTAAATTAACTATTTGTGATATTGCTGATAATGTATTTTGGGCAGATGAAATCGGAACATGGCTCTGTTAAAATAGTAATATGCATATTTTATCAGGAAATGTTTGTTGTTGATGAAACACGCAGTGAACTAATTAATTTAATTGCCACAATCTCAATTAATTTGTTTTGATTGACCATATAAAATATGCTACAGGTGTGTTATTAGTTGCAATAAATTTTAATTGTAATAAAGAACCGATTCACCCTTCGTTACTGTATAATATATTTATTTATATTGCTTTAAAAGCTAATGACTATTTACTTTGAGTATTGATATTTAGTTGTACTTAAACGACCAACTCGTTGGGTGACAGTGACTAAATTTCATTTTGCGTGTACAGTTTTATTTTGAAGTGATTTGTTCCGATCCAGAATGAAATGATGACCGATTAAGCTCTTAAGAAGCTCAAACACTTTTTCACAAAACAAAAGAATAGGTTAATTGATGGCTGTACAAAAAAAGTATTTCTTTAACCGTGCAACTCCTTTTTTGCTACGATTATTACAAAACTACTTCAAGGTTAAAGCGATTGTATGATGTTTAAACATCCGTAATATTAGCACCACCAACCCGCATTGGACCAGCGTGGTGGATACGGTCCAAAACCCCCAATGGAAAGGGTGTATTAGGAGGCCTATGTCCAGCAGTGGACTATCAAAGGCTGATGATGCATGATGCAAATATTATTTTCCTACGTTTTAAGGTATCTAAAATACATACGCGCTTAGTTCCGCTAATAGAATATTAGAAGAATATTCTATAATGATGGTATGTGAACATACTGATTATAAAATAACTTTGTTATACTCGTAATAGAGAATGGTTTTTTGTTGTTGATTGAATGAATCAAAAATATCTCGTTTAATTTATAGTGCATAGCATTCTTCAATAGCATGCAACGTATATGCTCATGACACAAATACAAACCTATCTTGTATAATTTACCAATACTAGACATAGTATTAATATTAGAATTTCGGATCTTTTTTATATTTAAATATGACCCTTCGATTTAAAAAATATACCTATATATATTTTTTAAAAATCATATATGATTTGCCAATGAAATAATTATGAAAGAAACGTACAATTTTTGATAAATAGTACGCTTTGTCAGCGTAGAATTCCAATTAAACCGTAAAAGGTTTCATATCAGAGTCAATCACGGTCTACTTTTACTAGGTTTCGAGTACTCTTATTCAATTTTGTCTGCGAACCTTGTGAGGGCATTGTTTGGGAACCGTCAAGAGAAAATTCAGTATCCCTTCCCAAATTAACAGGTCGGAGCAACAAAAGATGTGGTATCTTTTGGAAAAGTTTGCTTGCTTCGTTTAACGAAAGAATAAGTTTTTTTTTTATATATGTTACAGAGTCTGAAAATCTTTCACGAGATGTGTGAAAATAAAAGTAACTTTCGCTAACGCTTAATTTTATTTCAGTGCATTTCCAAAATAACGTTAAATATTATGTAATAAGTATTCGGTGCTTCACAACGTAATAAGCACTATATTTAGATTCAGTGCATTAGTAGTTCCACAATTTTCTTCGAAACAATTTGATTTACTGGCCAACAGGAGAGTGAGAATAAAAAAAAGAGTGAAAGTAATCATCGGAGTAAGAACTGCCGTTAAAAAGAATGAACAAAAGTTTTCACAAAAACATAAATAATGCCATCTCGATAGAAATGACTTAAATTTATGATGTAATCCAAATTCGTTCTTAATCAAGAAGTATTTCAGTAATATCTTTCATTGTATCGATAGTTAAAAGCTATTCTTATTAATTGTTTTTAATGAGATTAGGTTCTTCTCTATATATACAGGTTTTTTACTTGCATTTTATTATTTGCAAGTGTAAACTTTGTTTAGCTCAAGCAAGAATAACTTATTACGTTACAACTTTGTTAAGCTATCGTTTGTTGTCGCAATTTTCCATATATTTCATTGAACACACCCAGTATTCTAGACCAATTTAATGTTTGTTGAATATTATAACTTATATTAAAAGATTGGTATCATAGAAATGTGAACATTTCTATTACGATTAGGAAGATGCCATAATGAACGCTAATCAAGCTTTGAAACAGGATCCGTACTCTGCAGTGACATGCAACAAGATATTAGACAGTAGCTTATGAAGATGCGCTACAGTTGAAGTTTTTCTCTTATATAAGCTTAAAATACAATTAAGGGTTTGATAATCAAAACATTTAAATTATCTTTATACTCTAAACTAACTGAAGCTTAAATTGTAGTAATTGTTTAAAGTGGGGATACATTGATTAATACCGTTTTAATTTTATATTGCGATTTTGAAATTGCACTAACAACATTGTAAATGGTCTTTATCTATAACATTTCTAACAAGAACCTGATAAACAATATTCCATAATGTTATACCATCATTAGAGTAAGTATTATTGAGATTAAATAATTTCACATAATATGATTGAACTGTTTAGTTTTCCACGTAAATAGAATAGAAACTTTAAGGAACTTGATAGTATTAAAATTCATACATCAGAATAACTCACGGACAACAAAGATTTGATATAACTTTTGCAACAGCCAAAATATACGACAGATAATAAATTGTAAATCATATCACAGTACGGCGAACATCTTGTTTTATAAACGAAAGGAAGGAGGAATGAACGAGTAAAAGGATGATCCTTAGTATTAATAAGTTATCTAAAATTGGACAGTGATAATTAAAAGGAATTTTCATTGTTATACTATAATGTCATACACAGTTAAGTAAACGGAAGGAATATGAATCACTAACCGTTAGAATCAATAATCGAGGCCTGTCGATGTGTTGAGGTTATAATCCTTATTAATTTCGTTAAACTCTTAATTTATTGATTAAAATTATAAATATAACATCGTTAAAATCAAACTGAAAATAATACCAGGATAAATATTATTAACTATCCCTTTTTTAACTAAGCTAACAAATATTAAAATAAACGCTGACGTAATCAATGCAAAGCTGCAATGTTTTTTTATTCTATACAAAACTTGTAATGTTCTGGTTTCAAGGACGCCCTTGTAAGGTGTTGATTTGACGCCGTCATATGTCGCTATATTTTAATGTAGTAAAAACTATTGCTGTTTACACTTTATAATATTTGTACGATGCTGTAAAAAACATATCAAAACTAATAATGGCAAAACAAATATCGCAAACACAATTTTTGAAGTTGTGTTTTTAAAATTGATACAATATTTTCTGCAATTAAGTATCAAAATAAACGATAAATTATTATCGTAGAATGAAATATTTGATTCCGTCAATAAAATGGTATTTTTAAGAGAACCCTTGAATGATTACATTTTTTCTATCACCGAGCATCTCACGATACAAATTTATGTAAATCTTTGTAGCTCTCATGGAAATTACCTTTAAGAACTTTTCTTTTTTCATTGGAAATGACGATTGTTAAACAAACGAACTATTTTACTTACTTAGTAAATATAGTTAATTTATTTATTAATCTAAATCTGAACATAAAATAGAACCTACTGACAAAAACGAAACCTTCACATTAATTAATATAATTTTAATGATTTTTAAAATGTATCAGAAAATATATTTGAAATGGTATTTTTTTATAATAGGGCCCAGCATCGCTCGAAATTTTAATATCCGATTTTAAGGACGAGGGCCGATGTCATGCCGTCGTCAAATTATAATGACTGTTAGGATTAAATTTTCGTTATAAATTGAAAATGTCAATAGCCTGAAGGGTACTACATCGTGGTTTATATTAATTTAATGACATATTATTTAAACCATGTTTCTAAAACTTTTAGGCTTTTTCTATTTTTAGGGCTTTTGTAGGGGCTACAGCCCGTAAATAGATTTCAATTTATTATTAAAGCCTATGCACGGGCTATACACACATAAATTGCAAAAAAGGTTATAAATTGTATTTCAGCGGGTATTAAACATTGACTTAGTAAAGTCGGATGGCAAAATAAACGAGAAGAATCTACGAAAAGTGGTTTTCATAACTATGTTCATCGCGTAAATAAAACAAATAATTTTGTGCATGTGCGTGTTGGATTTAAAATCAATTCTCTCATTGAAATTAAGTTAGGTACACTAATACGAATACAATACTCAAGGATTTCCTTTCCCTTGCACTACATTAACCGAGAATCATGCACACATTGTAATAGCTTAAACGCATAGTGACGCCGGCTAAGATTTTTGTATTGTTCGCAGAGTTTGTCACTATCCATTTATCCAACGAACTATCTGTGATATGATCCTCGTACATTTAAAGTTTGAATATTTTTTAATAATGGTTATTTGCAATTTTATAAAATTTATTGTTACAATTGCAATAGGTTTTTATAATAAAACTTAAACAGCTATCTAGCAAATTTGTAATTGTAAGTACATATTTTAAGTTTGCTCGCCTTTGATTTGTGTACCCTTTTTGCTAAAATTTTTATACTTCATCAAAGTAATCTAAACGGTGAAATATAGGGAAGATGAAGCTATTTCGTACTGAAGTTATCCATAGAGCACAATTCTAAACTCTATTGAAAAAAACATGCGCTCCTTTTCGAGTTATATTATAGTTTTGATGTTAATTTACCGGTTTTTATTAATGATAAGATAATATAAATCAATATATCATCGTCAATCAAATAAATCTTATGATTTACTTAATGTTTATGCTGCAGGAACTGTAGGAAAGATTTAGTTAATCGGAAATATGAAAAAAAACAACACAGTGAATTCTTGTATGAAAATAATAAAATCCGTAACTATCCAGCTAGTTATTTGTCTTTATCAAAAATTATAACTTAACTTGTACATATGTACATATCTGTAGCGCCGATTATCTTGCATAAATAAGGATGCATTTTCCTTTTCATCATTTCTTGTACTAAGTTTCGATTTATCCACTATAGCAATATGTAATTTTGCGTGGAGACGATTGGGTCAAGTACAGCCCTGCTCTCCCGGTAACGGCTATTCATAGAACGGTATCAATGCTAAGCTCGGATGCGGATTTCAAGGTATCTTAAAGACTGACATCCATATACATATTAAACAATTTATTTATTTACCTGAACGTGTATTTTCATGTTTGCAATAGCAAAAATGCACGTTGGTCCAAAGCGTGTTGGTGGGTGGACTGACTTTTTACATGCCCGTCCAACGCATGGATCATCTTACTTTTCCGACAATTGGATGATCAGCCCAAATTGGTCTAACCAACTAGGAAACAATAATAGAATTTTTTGAGACTCCGCAGGATTCGACCCCATGACCCCCAGTTTCTAAAGCACACGCCCATACCACTAGGCTACGGAGGCAGTTAGAGCAGAGTTCTCTGATGCATAGTTTAAATTGATTAAACAGAATGCTAAGCCGAACAGACTAATTGTGTGTTCGACGCTACTTTTACAAGCGCAGAATGTTACACTCCGATATGTGTGATTGCTTCCTCCTTAAATAATAAGTCTTTACTGCCTCCTTAGCCTAGTGGTATAGGCGTGTGCTTTAGAAACCGGACGTCGTGGGTTCGAATCCTGCGGGGACCCAACAAATTTTCATTGTTGTTTTCTAATTGTATAGGGCAATTTATCCATGCATCGGATGGGCATGTAAAAAGTCGGTCCACCTACCAACCCGCATTGAACCAGTGTGGTGGGGTACGGTCCGAAACCCCCTAATGGATGGGGGTGTATTAGGGGAGGCCTATGTCCAACAGTGGACTATCACAGGCTGATGATGATGAGAAACAGGTACCGAACCCTATCTCTTTGATCTATTATGTTACACAATTTAAAATTGAAGTCGAGCAATTTTCAACAACCTAATTAAGCCGATGAAAAATTGTTTTTGGTTAAAATTCATTTTTAGATTAGATAGAGCTTTACATAGTAAACGTATTTTAATAACCACATTGGCGTCAATAATTCTGCCGTTCAAGCAATGGGCAGGTTTTGATTATTCTTATCGAAAAGGATGTTTTAAATAATTCGGTACGTAAATATTTTTTTTTGTTAAATATCAAAAAAATGTTTAAGCCTCTTTCCGAATGGAAATGCCATGATTACTCATACATAATATGTTTAACAACCACACGAGACGCGGCACCATATAAGTTTATAAAATGTTTATGTTGTATTTTACGTCCGCAAAAAAAAATTGGATATTTGTATTAGTTGAGAAATAACATAACACCTTTAAAATATATTTAAAAACCAGTCAACAACCAATATTTTTCGGCCAATTTCCTCCTTTTTCAGAAGAGAATTTAATTATTACAACATAAACTACGAAAAGGTATCCATTTAGCATGAGTTAATTTGTTTTAATATTAAATACGCGTGAGCATAATTTCACGAACCACTGAATTGAACGTGTTTATCGTGCTTAATTTTGTTAGGCTCATGAAGAAATTAACGTTATAATATTTTATAGAAGAAAATAACGTTAAATCCGACGAAATGTTTCAAAAGCGATGTCTCCAAAAAGAGCTTGTAATAATAGTTATTAACGAAACCAGCGGCTACGTCAATACATAGAAGTTATTTATATATTGTGATTAATAATATACTATTCTACTATTTGAGCTATATAAAACTGTGAAGTGTCCCGTCACATTTTTTGCCTATATTTTTCACTTGTAAACTTTTTTCTACTGTCTTATAAACAGTTTTACTTCTTTACTCTGGTCTTCTTTTTTTTACCTGAAATAAAATGGAGAAATAAAAGCAAGAGTCAACTGAGTGTACCTGAGTTGCAATATCTTTTGAACGTATAAATAATAAAGCATAAGCTGTTCGTAAAAGTTACAAAAAAACTCATTAAAAAATTGACACGCCATCCGTAACAAGTTGACGTATAAGTTTTTCTATTTATATTCCAGGAACATTTAAGTGTGTACGACTTTAAAACTTCAGAAATGAAAAACCTTACAACAAATTATTTATGTAACGATTTTAATTTCAGTTAATTTCGCTGTTACTTGTACTTTTTTACTTCAAATATTTATTGCTATGTAATTTTAGTCTCTATAAATTATATCGCTTGTTGTTATATTTTACTAAAAGAGTTTTATCATCTGCGTAATATTGATTAATGCAGTAATGTTTTTTAATAATCTAGGTATTGACTTTAAATTGAAAATTTCACTATACGTATATCCGTATCGTATTTACCATTAAATGATAGTCTAAAACCTTTAAACAAACCAAAAGATAATTGAGTATGTTAGTAGACTTGTAATTTAAACATATGCCTTTTACGTGGTATGTGTCTAGCGATCAAAGTAAGAACCTTAATTCAGTGTCCCTTACAGTATTTGACAAGTGGCCAGACATCGCTTTTATCTATCAGTCTGACTCAATATACTGAGTTGAAATATTTCTACAATTGCATTAGTTGCTCAAATTTTATATTTTATTTTAGTGTATTAATATTCAGTATGTGAAATTAGGACAAGTTTAAACTATGATTTTGATTTATGACATCCGTCAGTGTTAATAAAGTTAGACGTGTAATACTTTAGGTAAGAATCTTTAACAAGTGACAGTTGCTTTTTATTTAAGGTTAGAAACAATTAAAAAAAAAGTTAGCTGTACTTAATAACTTACCTTAATTTGTCTGTATAGTATTTTTAGATTTTCTTTTATCGACGGTATTGTTCGATTTTTGCTCTGATATCGTAGACGTTCATTTAATAATATTTTAATAAAAATGACATAAAAAGCATTTTTTCGTAGAAAAATTGTGTCTAAATTGTATTTTAGGTAATGCGTAAATTTTTGACTAAACGCTTTAATTTAATTATGGATGCGAATCCTTGAACTATAATATATTTTATTTTTAGAAGAGCACTAGCACTTCCATGGAAAAGGAATTTTACGACATGTGTATAAAAATCCATTAGGATTCCATCAGCCTTTTAGCACAGTATAGTACCCATGAGTCTCCTGAAATTGACTATGAATAAAGAAAAAATTATGCAGCGCCCTGTAGCTTGTATTTCGATGTTTTAGTGTGTTACTAAAACTCGGATGTTTTGTATGTACTACATAAAATTGTGCTATAACATATCTGTTACTATGATTAAGTTTTTAAAAACTTCTTGATGTTTATGGATTGGTTAATGTTATTTTTAATTACGTGAATCGTGATAGATGAATATTTTTTTAAATAATTTGTTCTAAAAATTCTTCTTTTGGCTTTGTGAAAACTTTTTATATCGTTTCTAAAATTAAAAAAAGTAAAATAATCCATTAAATTTTCACATCAAAGTTATTCGTCTAATGGTTTTTAGTCTATATACTTTTGCAGTAAATTATAAATAAAACGCCTAGCTACTATATATAATGTTATAAAACCCCCAAAGGAGGGCGTGCAGTAGGTGAGGCCTGTATCCAGCAATGTAATAACACAGATTGATGATGATGTTATCAATAAGACGTTTAAATATATCATGTATTAATGCTTCAATTGTTTTATGTCCATCAATTGTCGTATTGTTTTATGAATATTAAATAATGTATAATGTTGAATAAGAACATAATGCTAGATCAGTATATTTAAGATATCATTTGTTCTTTCGTCTTTCATGAACGTCGAACGTCTATTCTGTCAATCAAACACTTCAGAATTTTTACATACCTGCTCAAGGCTATATCATTTTTTTTTAGAAATAATACTTTATATTCTATGACAAACTTAAAGGACAGTAACTTTCAACTACGTGAACGAAGCTGTCGGCTTTACTTGTTTACTCCTGAGGTAACTTTGAATAATGTGTATTTAGACTTTTACAATATAGGATACAACATAGAATAATGTGTTTAAACTTTTACAAGTTGTTATCTTATACTAACTTATGTAACGTTGGTATTGATAATAAGTCTCTGTTAAGCTTCAATGACATATTATTAATTAATAATAAATTGAAAAAATGTAAACTAGTTATTATATTTGCTTAACCACCAGAATTAGGATTTCACAATAAAAAAAATGTTAATTATTGTTACTAATTTTATAATTACTACTAAAGTGAGCAATTTATAAGTTAATCAATTCTTATTATGGCTATTCTATTTAATTTGTTTTTGTGTATTAAGTACAAATAAACAATGCCGTCTATTTATTTTTTGAAGCAGTATAACTGTGGATCTAAAGTACAATTTTAAATATTTATATCTTGTAAATTATATATTTCGTAACTTGAAAGCAATTTTCCTAATGTCTTCGATAGCTTAACGTGTTATACGTTGCATTCCACGTTATGGCTAGTACGTGTACACTTGTAAGAGTATTATTATTGTTGATAATAAATATTGACCTTTGATAGACCAAAAAGACACTTATGTCATCAGAGGTGTTGTTGAATGTTTAGTGCAGGATTTGTAATGTTCATTGTAGTGGTGGTTTCATTTGATACATACATGATATCGTAAAGTAACGAGTACGAGTACTAATTGCACCAATAATAGACTTCGTTTTAAAATTTTGGTATATTTAAAAATTTAACATTCTACGTTACTAAAAATTTCCCTCTATTTCCAGGGTATTCGGAAACAGAAACGAACTTTTGTTTTGAAACTGCAATGTTCAGAGTCGACGTATATTTTAATAATAAAAAGCCCTATTTTTTAGTAACAATATGAACTTGATAAACAAATTCCTAATTTTTAGGTATCTAAAATGGGTTACGCCGTTTTATTTCAAACCCGTAGTTTTAAAACTAAACTTTTTGCAACGCAGGATCATATTCATATGCTTTTCCGAAATTACTGCTGTACAACTACTAGTTCCATTAAATTTAAAACTGTGGCTACTTGTTGCTTGTCCATTTTTAAACAATCAACTAGACATAATAAAGAAAAAAAACATCAAAAATCATTGTAGTAATCAGAAAACTATTTTTGACACTAAAATTAAAATAATTATGTTAAATAAAATAACACATTTTTTAATTTTATTTTACACAAAATATAGATGAAAATAAAGTAAATGATAAATTTATACGATTTGATAACCAATATTATTCACAGAATTCTCTTTCGAACTAAGGGACGTTTGTACTAGATATTGTAACATGACTTTAAGTAATTTTTTTTTAAATGGAGAACCATTATGAAAGTCGAAAAAAGTTGCGCAAATAAAATGGACTCTTTTCAATTAATTCCCTTATTATCAAACGTTATAAACGACTTTACTATGTAGTTTTGTTTTATTCGTGAAAATAACGAGATGATAACCAATGAACCTTTCTCAACGATGTTTTTTATTCAGGTAGTATAGTCTGTTGAGATGCGAATTTTTGGTAATACATTATCTTTTAATAATAACAGGAACTTATCAACTTAGCTTATCATAGTAGCAACTGACTTAGCTACGAAACTGGTTTTAATTTTTTTTAATAACCGTCATCAATTCGTAAAATTTCGATACTGTCGTGTTTTTTTTTTTATTTCGAAGTTTCCAAATCTTTTGTTACGCTAAGGTCTCTATATAGATCTATCTACTTTTAAAAATCGGTTACACTATTGTATAAACTTTGCTAATGTGAATGGACCACCTCAGTTTTACCAAATTTTTAAGCTGTATTTATTCTCTGCTGCTAAGAGTATTAAAGTTTAGGAAGATATTCAATATTATTTTCTGTTTTCTTGCATCTCTAAGTAACGAAACTTTTTATTTTCCTCCTACCTTTTGACTCCCGTTTTTATATTTTTTAGGTCAGGCTGAATTACTTCTGTGTTAGTAGAACTCTTGTACAATCTTCTTTAAATAGAGCAAATATAGTAAGAGTAATTTTTTTATGTATATTAACAATGTTAATAAATATATATATTAATGATTACGAAAATATTTGTCCCATAAGGAACTGACTAAAGATTGATGCTTCTGCTACAAAGGTAATATAGAAACATAGCATTGCCTTGCAACGATTGTTTAGGTATACGTACAGAAAAGATTTACTTTAATATACATTGAGTATCATTCAAGAAACCTTTGAAATAAAGGGAATCTTTAAAAGTATACTCAATAAATGTAATTAACGATAGCATGAGTTGTTCCCTACAGCTCGACCGGAAAATTTGCATACAGACAAGCGCTGATAATTGCGTTCCCGCTATGCCACGCTCTCTATTTGAACGTTTAAAATCATTAGGCCAAGAATGAAGTGATACTATTTTAGTAGACAATTCACATTAGCAGTATACAATCCTTTCATTTAGATAGTATGTTATATGTATATTATATAATAGAAAGGAAAAACACGTCATTGTCGTAAAATGTTTTCTCACCTCATGTATGCATCGCATACAGTTCAACCTTAGGGTTTGTCTGATGCTAATTGTTATATACTGAAGTAAATCCAAATAGATGGCCAAAAACCATACCGTGACGATAATATACTAAATTTGTAAATTTTCAACTGAGCAACGAATTATGTGTAGGCAAACTGTGAACAAACTTTGTCGGAACTCATCCCCTCGAATTAAATATAGCATTGAATCTCATATTTAAGTGCCATCTAGACACATGATCTGCTAAAAAATTGTCTCAATTTTTTATTAAATTAACAAATCAGTTTTTTTTTCCAAAAAATCGAAGATCAAATACAACGCTCAATACGTTGTACTGTGCTAAATATCGTTTCCAATATCTACAAAACGTAATATAAATTTCACAGGGTATTTATTATAAAAATACTCTATACTTTACGTCAATGTTTTGTTTTAATTCCGATGACCCGTTTGGCGCAGAGGTTAATAACCCTGACTACTGTTTTTCTCTAATGATGTTCGTAATTGTAAACAAAGTAAGAGTATGTATTTTTCATTAGTCTTGTTTCCTGAGTACATAGTGTGCTTAGTTACTGCTAGTTAATGTTGTGCTGTTATTCGTCCAGAATTTTTAATGTCCATTATGATTAGTTGTAATCCACAGTAATTTTCTTAATGCGTTTCAATTACTTCAGTTTAACAAGTTTTCTTTGGTTTTCATATCATCACACCTTGTTAAGAGCCGTTAGAGTTACATTCACAAATAAAATTATTTACAAAGTTACACTAATACAATAAAGTTATTAAAATTAAGATATTGACGACGTTATCATTGATTAATAAGTGTTTGCACAAAGACATATATCACTTAATGTTGTTGCATACTGTGACATCTTATTAACTCCGTAGTCAAATAAAATACCATACAATATTTCTAAAGCTAGTTCGAATACAGGGTTCGTTTTAAAATTAAAACTCAATACTACCTGCGTACCTTCCTATCCGTGTAAAGTGGCGGAATGAAGCAACAGATTGTCATGTTCGTACCGACCTCTTTTTCGTGACGAAATCGATACAAACGTACCAAAATCTCATCGTAAAAGCCTTGACGCGACCGACAGCAAAATATCTAGCAGTAGACGATTACTCATAAAGTTCAGAAGCCAGTGTTTAAGACAATAAATGTTTAATCTTTTTATCAATGCACCTATTTAATTAAAAAATATTAAGTTATTTATTATCAACAGAAAAATTTTGCTGTCAATAAATAATTGTGATGGCGGATTTAAAAACAAATTCACGCAAAACGACCTTATTGTGTTATGTTTAGGATACGGTTTGTAATAAATTTGAATGACGTCAGCAAATATTAATATCTCAGAGTGACAGAAAAAATGCCGAATCTCTTCGTTCAATTAAATTTCTAACTCAGGCCTAGAGCGGGTCTGATTTCAAGTGGCAAAGCATTACGAAATAAAGGATAGGTTTTGTCTACCCTTGTTGTGAAATTGTATGTAAATTAGAAGTGTTATGACCTCGACTGTAGGCTGTTAAGTAATTTACATATCACTTTTAAACACCCATAAGCGCCCATACACGTATGTGAATTGCAATATATATCCTAAAGTAACAGTGCGGATGTATTAAAAAGGAACAACTAAGTAAAATTTGTATTGTTCATATGTGGTACAAAACGTACGCTTTTGTTGAGTGCCTACGTTTTTTAGAAAGTCGGCCAAAAAAATCCTTATTCATGGTGGAACCAATACGGTTTGTTTTCGGAAAGTACAATAGTCAATGTTGAATACATTTTAAAAATAACCTATGTATTATAAGTCCATATTTCTTTTCAAGACCATATTTTGCCCAAATTTTTGCATAAATTGGAAGTTTGCTAAGTGAGCTAAGGTTATTAAAGAAATAAATATTTTCTTGTAGATTAAGCATATTAATAGGTATGGAGAACTTATAACAATAAAATTGCCTAATACAAAGTATGTCTTCGAGCCCTAATTATTAACTTCTTAGTTATTTGAATCACACATTATTTAATTATTTATTTAAAAAACTCGGTACGAGACGTTGTTCATATTTCTTGTTGTAAAAGGTTCATAATAACAATGACGGAATAAGTTATATAGAAGGACCTATCCGTCAATGAAATACTAAATGTTGTCATCATCATTAGCAGCCTTTATCCGTCCATTGCTGGATGCAGGCCTTTTTCAATGAACGCCTAGACGGCCGATCCCTTGCTACTCGCTGCAAACTTGCACAGGCTACTGCACGGAGATCGGCATCCCACCTTGTCGGGGGTCGACCAACGCTCCGTCTTCCTACTAAATATACTAAGGAATTACTCTTATTTGCTATGAATGTAATTTGGCTGCTCATTGTTTCTATAGTAGAATACAAAGGCAGTGATAAATATAGATAATTAAATTTTATTTCTTCTTGTTAATTTATATAAAAACGGTTTTAATTGTATCCTTTTTTAGTTAATAGAATATTTGCTAGCTTTGTTTCTCGATCAGGTAATAACAATCTTACATCAAATTATTATATAAATTAAGCAAGACATAGAAATTGTTTGAAGTGACGTTATGACAACCACGTGTCATTGTCAGCTGAGTAAATTTTAAATTTACGCTAATGAATAATATTATCAAAAACCGTATTGCTCAACTAAATAAATTTCTTTTCTCTTATAAATACTAAATTAATATTTAGTTTTAAATAATAAATAATGATATAAAAAACCGGCATTACTTTTTGTTCAATATCAAAAAGAGAAAAATTATCGCTTTAAACTTAACAATGGAATTCAGATTTACTATATTGTTACATAAGAGAATAATAAAAGGCTTCAACAGATATAAAAAATCTTTTTTACATCTTGACTGTTACTTAAACTTTTAAGCTTTACGTTTTAATTAAATACATTAGAATGAACTTTACAAACATTCTTCTATAAAAAGGCTTTAAATTTTTTTATGACAATAACATTACGTTTTTCTGAATAGCGAGTTGAGAGTTATTGATGTTTTTTTCTGTAATTCTATGTCAATTAATTGTAGCAATTTTTTAAGATCACAGTGATCGTTGTCGCCATATCTGAGCATGATTTAAATAACTAGAATTTAAATAGCTTTTTTTCTCTCAAAACGATGAGAAATGAAGGATGAGAAATACTCCCAAAAACGTTAGATATTACTTCGTATGCTTTTAAAACGTCTAAAATGTACTGCGTTACAATTCGTAAACTAACTTTAAACTGCTTGGTACTACCTTGGTTAAAAGAAACAAAAGTAACGTACTTTTTTCCTATTTTACTGTATTATTGTTTGATATTTTCTAGTATTTTTTGTTCGAGATGCAGAATTTTTGACCCTTTATACGAAACTTAAAAAAACTGTCTAGTTAGAATTTTTCTCAGTTCTTACTTATCCAGTTGAGTCAAACCGAGTTATAACCAACTATCTTGACGCTATAAAACGGCCAGTTTTAAACCTTAGTAGTTTTAAATGGCAACTAATCCTTTATGATTCTTGTTATAAGGCTACCTACGTTGTTTTATTCATGTTTTTTGCTAATTTACATATATTGCTGCAATCATGAGTCTTAGTGCGCCATGGCATTTCTGTGGTAACAAAACTTTCTCACAGCAAGCCTGCGACAGATATCTCGACGCCGAAAAAATAGACTTAGCGTACGTGCATGTATACTATACTTGGTGAGTAAAACCGGAATTTTCAGAACTTGCCTTAAACACTCTAACTTTACTTGCAGTTTATAGGGGTCAAACGGAAGCCTCAATTAACTCAACTTGTACTAACATTAATAGAGCCAAAGGAAGTCGTCCCACGGGATCAAAGGTGATTAGGGTAAATTTCCTTATGCTGGTAGAACAATGAAAAATGTAAGCATAGAAATGGTTATACTTCTTTTGCTATGGTCACATTTATTAACTCTCTTTATACATTACATTTATTAATCTTACATAATAACCGCTTGATAATACTTTAAAAATGACAAAAAATACACCGATGAAAAAAAATACAACAAACAATTCTGAAAAGATTGCAATTTTACTCGAGTTTATTTATTGAAACAATAATAGACAGGTTTTTCAACATTTGTGTTCAACGTTATAAAAGGAAAACATTTTTATTTTCAATACGTGTTCGCAAATAAAGATTGATTGCAATAAAAATTATTTCGTCTGGGTATTTCTATTGAAATAAAAAGGCTCCGCTCCGCAGGGAGTTTGTCGTTATTAGAATGTAAGTTTTTTTCCTTTCGTTGGTCCGGCTTTGAATACTCGCAATTTAGAATTAATTGTGGCTTAAGGCTGCAATGTATTTTAGCAATGTCTTATTAAAATGAAATGCTACTTTTTTATGGGAAAAATTCAACATTTGACATGAATCTAAAACAAATTCTACACTAAATATTAAAAATATTTTTATTTTACTTTACGTTTATGAAACATGTTTACATTATGTTCTGAGTTTCAAGAAAAGAGACCGGAATAACAAATAAAAGTAAAAATCGTTTCTAATCCTAGCGTAATTTTTTATAGCAAAGTTAATAATACTCTCGGTATTAGAATTAAAATCCTTTATTTCAATATCAAAAGGAAATTGCCATATAGCTAGTAACAACGAATAAGGAAACTAAGAAGAGCCTTTAACTTTTCAACAAGCTTTAACGGAATAAATAATGTTTTTTTTAATAACATTCAAAACGAAAATAATCGTTATAAGGCTTAACAACGCAAGTTTTCCAGAAAGCCATATGCATGGTTTTACGATATAAAAGTTACGAGTCAATCAGGAAATAAACTATTCGGAAAATAAAATAATACAACAGTGACAAGCAAACAATGATCATACTTTTGTAAAAAAATGATTAGTAATTTGTGATAATGATAACTACAAATAATACGTTTGATAGCCTAAAAGTTTAAGCCGGCAATAGCTCGCAATTTAAATTTTATTTTCAATTTGCTTTATCTTTATATAAAGACTATGAGTTACTGTTGCGTATAGACTATTGTATTGTTAAGTAAAAAAGAATTTAAAGATCCATCAAACCTTACAAACTTTCGTATTTCTAACATTAGTAAGTATTGGTTAATTTTATTTTTTAATAACTTCTTTAGTTATAAGCTTTTTTCTTTAAAGAGCGTTATTCTAGAAGTTTGAAGTTCTAGAGCCGCTTTGCCTAAGGCATCTCATTAGAATTTTGGTTTGAATTTCAGACGTACTTGAAACTTATGTATGGACATACAAAATCTACACAAGTTTATGTAACTCTAAATCATATCGAATTTATGTAAATTATATACGGATTGATTTTTTTTTGTTAACTATTTTCATACTTATGTAATTTATCATAATATTAGTGTAAGAAAGAGATATTTAATTCATTGAAGCGTAATTAAGCTTCAATGAATAAAATTAGCATTTTATCTATAAACTAATAACATTTTTTGGTTACGGTTGTTAAATTTATTATTATCCATTTACAGAAAAGCTTCTTATTAAGAATGTTAGTTACAAATCAATTTTAGATAGTATAGCTATTAACAGAATGTCGTATTTGGGATTTGATGCTGCCTGAATAATATATTAAGTCAAGCCTTTTTAATTATCACATTTATTTATCTATATGCTTTGAAGGTCACAAACGAACTTATAAATGATTTCCGTTGACGTATACCTTAAAAAAAAAGTTACATAAATGCTAAAACCATTTATCATAAATCTTTTTGCCGTCGCAAACTTAGTTGACTCCTGTAATAAATGTAACGGAAGTCCGCAGCAGCGGCTCGTAACGTTTTCCAAGCTTGTGTTACCTTGAGCAAACTGTTCTATTGACATAAGGTATTATATGTAGGTACTTTTAAATTACTTAATTCTCTTAACCAACGCACCATTGACGATGGCGTCAATAGCAATAGCATGTAATATAATTATATATTAACACAACAATGTTAAATATTTTTGTTTTTATCTATTCCGACGTTGTAGCGATCAATGATTCTGGCTCTTTAGCTAAATGATATGTTACTGAGTTTACCGTATCCATGGACAAAGATTGTTGTTAATATTTGTTACCATTTAGAACCTCCTCCTTGCTTTATTAAACGGAGGTCGTGGGTTTGAATCCCGCGGGAAACAACTTTGTGTTATCGTTGTTCGCATTGGACCAGCATGTTGGGATACGATCCAGAAACCTCCTAATGGCGAAAGGGAGGCCTGTGATCAGCTGTGGACTTACACAGGCTGAAGGATGATGAATGGAAAAGTCGTTCATTAGGAGACACCTATATCCAGCAGTGGACTAACACAGGCTGATAATGAAGATGACATCGACAGATTTTCGGTTCACTTTTAATTGATAATATGTTTATATTAAATAGGTCTACTTAGCTAAAAGATTCACTAAGTAAAGATGACAAATGCTGAAGACATCAAAAGTAGATAATATTTTATTTATATTAAAACTTAACTTTTCAAAACAAATAACATTTGAAAATAAGGCAGAATTGACGAAAACGTTTATCGCTCTGTAAAATCTCTTCGGTACCAAAAAAGTCCTCTAGAAACTGATTAATTCTAGTTATAACTGCGTTTCTAATAATAATAAAAAAGAATGAGCACAAACTTTCTTGTATTTTTTTCATTGAATCGAACTAAACTGAAAGAATACTATTAGATTTGGCATGCATCTCAAAAAAAATGCCAAAGTCTAAACTGAGTTAAGAACTTTTAAATAACAAATAAGTCATTATCGTGTATAATTTTACTTTCATGTAATTATAAAAGTAAAGCAATATATGGTCTTAAAGGCATTATTAGCAAATTATTTTTAATTACAACTCTACATCACGTTACGTACAGCTCTATATTTCCCTCTAATACGATTGCTATGAACGTAAAGACAAAACAAATTTTCAGTAATTTTACAATATCAACAGTAATTGCCTTAAACTTTCTAGGTTTCTAGAATAAATTATGCCTTTCAAAGATTTTATATCCAGTCACTGCTATGTCTTAACATTGATCTTTTAAGATAAGTAAAAGTTAACAATTTCCTACCTTGTAGAATCAAAAAATCACGTGATTCAGTCCAAACTTCGGAGATTAGTAATCCGATTTCGGGGATTAATACAGCCGCTACCCGAATGCTGGTTAAAGCTTATGCAATGAGAATAACATCGAACTTGTCTGAACGATGGAATGCTTTTTGAATTTTATACAAATGGATTGGTGTAAATCT
Source organism: Lamproptera curius (assembly GCA_029286875.1). Classification (NCBI taxonomy): domain Eukaryota; kingdom Metazoa; phylum Arthropoda; class Insecta; order Lepidoptera; family Papilionidae; genus Lamproptera; species Lamproptera curius. Next base: position 850,600 of record JAGSMT010000114.1, read on the forward strand.
TTGATTTAATTTTTAAACATTATTGATAAAAATTGTAATAATATATGTTACAATTTTCAGTTATAAAATAATGCAATGGTAATAAATTTTAGTCATAATAGTATTTTATATTTTCTGCCTATATTTTATTTATCATTAAATTAATTTTAATCAGTTTCAGTAGACATATTTTGTAAGCGGCCATCTGTTGATAAAAAAATCTAATTATTCGTAACGTCTATGCAAATGACCAAACCTGCGTTATGGGAAAGATCATATTTACAGTAATTCAACAACAAATTCTATCAAAAGTACGTGCAAATATAAAATCATGAGCATTTATGTTTGGTAGAAAATCTTACACATCTATAAAATAAAAAGAAACTATCATAACTTTTTACTAACACCATATGTATATAACATTGCAAGACAAGCTTATGATATGCCAGGAACGTTAAATAATCACTGGATAATTTAACTTCATAATAATAGAATTTACTGTCGGAACGTGTTACATTTGAAAACCTGTCGAGTTGTCTGTCAGAGCTCTGCGTAAATTTCTCCTCATTAGCCTGTGATGCAATTGTCTGGCGCACTCTAATCATGTTAATAAAAAATCACGTCGCCCAGGTTTTAACTTTCAAAATTTGTTTTTTAATTTACTCTTATCCCAGACGGTTACATGTTGTGTGAAGTTTATGAAACGTGTTATTCTGTTTTATTCATATTTTGTAAGTGTAATGGTAATACAACAATACAATTTTCTTATAACGTTGTTCTTCGTATTTATCCTTGTATCACCATTTTCGTTAATAACACTAAATTGAGGGAATTTTAGAAAGTTAATTACAATTTTAACTTATATAATCCAACCCTAAAGGGATATTGTGTCCAACAATGGCTAACGAAGTAAATTGAACTGCCGCTGAAAATACTCAGGCTACGAATTAAAACCGAGTTTAAAATTACTACAAATCAGCTATATTTAGCCATTTAAGATTAATCTCCAATCACTCACCAACTTATCTGATTACATAAGGGTAAATATACACGGTTTATTTATAGAATGTCATGTTTGAAAATTGATTCTGGTAAAAATATAATACGTAAAAGCAGCCCTATTCAACCTTCCAATATTCTCTACATTTATCTTTGTCCTTTGAAGGTCATAACTAAACATATAAATGACTTCCTTTAACAAAAAGAAACAAAAAAACACTATAACCATTTATAATGAGGTTTTTTGTCATACAAAATGACACGTCTAATAAATGTAATGGAAGTCCGCAGCTGCAGTAATGTTTTCCAGGTTTGTATAACCTTGAGTATAATTTTACTGCTTTTAAAATATTTCACTTACTGCTTTTTATTGCAAAATGTACACGATTTTCCAATAATTATTCGCCATAAAAAAGCTATAACGACTATTTTTCAACAAGCTGAAGCTGAAATAAATCGATGCCACATCACGTTCTTACGTTATTACTTATACATATAAAATAGGTCACTGTAATGACATATTCTACGCAAGTAATACAGAACTTATGTAATTAAATCCGTATAAAATTTATCAATGTAAAAACATAACTATCTTATGTTAGTTCGTTCCAAGAGAAGACGACAACGAATCTTTTGTCTCGTGACCAGGGAACGTAGACTCCGCATGTGATATCTTAAGCTGAGCAACATAAGGACACCAAAAAATTTCTTAGATTAATTAATTTAAGCGACGAACTGAAAATATATTTCTATTCTATTTATGTAAAATTATGAAATGATAACACATAAATAAAATTAAGGACCTCGCCGACTACATTTTAAAAACTATAATCGATTTAAAGATAATAAAAAACCATAAATAATAAAGATTAAAACAAAAAATAAATAAGGAACGTTTTTATCGTCGTTTCCACACATGAATAGGTATTTTTAAAAGCTATAAAAAGAAAAAATATACTGAATACGTTTTTGCTACCATCAAAGTTCTTTATCGAATTCTAGCTTCCACTACTGCATTAAGGGAATTAATGAAGCAGTCGTTAAAAATACATAAGCCAAACGAGAAATGGAGTAATAATCCATATTCAAATACGTTATTACTCGAAGATAAATGTGACAATGCATAAATCAGTGGACCTCCATTGTAATTAACCTCCATTGGTATTAAAATTTATTGTATGTTTGTACATTTTTTAAAATCTTTATAGTCATAAAACAGGAAATAAAGAAATATTTTAAAATTTCTTAAAAAAACAGTTAAAGAAAAGGACAATTCTTTTATTGTTAATTAACTGTATCTGTTTAGTCAAATTGAGCCCATTGCTCAATTTATTAAATAATTTATTAGTGATGACTTTAAATATTAATTTCTACTTTTTTCTATAAGCGCAAAGAAAAGTTAATTATTATAACAATTCATCATATCATCATCGCTATACAAAAAAAATTATCTAAAATGACAGTTAAAACAATTTTGGTATTAAAAAATAGGCAAAATATAAACACTGGCAAGTAATAAACACAATGAGGCATTAATAAACTATTCAGATTGAATTCTACTGTAAGCTTGCCTTGTTCAGCAGAGAGAGATAACTTTACGAACTAATTGTCTCCTAATAAAATACCCAACACCTTAGCCGATTTGCGCAATATCGAAATATTCGCTGCACGTACACCAATCTCGCTCGCTAACAACCCAAGAAGCGTCTCGAAGTTTTGCAACATCGTATGACAATAAAAAAAATATTGTAAGCAATCAGGAATAACACAACTGTGTGGGTTTATTTTTTTATGCTTTCGGGCTACATTTCCACCTCCTGATAATAATATTGTAATCATAATAATACAAAAAAAGTGCAATACGAAGATACCCAGCTGTAAGTTTGTGAATAATTGTATTTTGACACCCTAAAAGTTGTCTCAAAACCTACATATTTGTAGGGTGTTAGCAACTATTAAATTTCTAGGTCAAAGAACACAAAAATCTGTTTTTGCACTTTTTTGAAATATCTCATTTCCTATGGGTTTTGTTATTTATATCTATTAGCAATTTTGTAGTATACTATATTCTCTACAAATTTTGTAAGTAAGGTAATCTCTTTTCCTTTAAAAATACGGGTAAACTCAAGGACGCAAAATAGAAACGCTAAAATTAGTTTTATTTCCTTCAAAGCTTTTACCTTCCGGACAGCACCTGCCGGAAGTACTGGCAGTGACAACATTTGACGTTATTTCTCGACGATCCAATTTCAATATCATTGAACGTTTATAGATTTTTAAAAAGTAAATAACTTTTTGAGATATACATTCAAGTTTTTTATTAAGTCAGCTAAAAGCGTTTCAAACACCACGAATTATTCTCCATTTTAAACATTATGGAATTGAAACTATAAACTGGATTTTCGTTGTCGAGTTTCGATAAGTTAATCGTGGACCTCAATCAGGCAGTTAATGTTGAATCAGGTTTTAACTCACAGTTTTTCTCTAATTATTTATAAGATTCTAGTGGTTATTATGACTCGACGTACGCTCGTAACGAAGCTTATTAAAAGTCATATCAACGCTTGTTTTGTTTTTTTATGTTAAAGACAAATACGTTTTCATAACTATAATTCTTTACTAGTTTTTAATCACAACTCTGTATCACAATACGTTCAGTTCTACATTTCCCTCGAGCACGATTTCTATGAACGAATAAACAAAACTTGACATCTTTAGTAAAGTTATAATATCAACAGTGACTGCCTTTAATTTTCTGGTCTAAATTTTGGCTATCATAGATCATAGATTTTATATCTAGTCATTGCTAAGACTTAATATTGATCTTTTGAGTTGAGTGAAAATAATGTCCCACCTTGTAGCATTGAAAAATGACGTGATGCAGTCCAAACGTTGAGGATCAATAATTCAATTACAGCTACTCCCCAAATGCTGGCTAAAAGCTTTTGCGATAGGAATAATATCTAACTCGTCTCAACGATAGGATGCATTATGAATTTTAAATACATCAATTAGTGTAAATCTTTCATTTTATTTTTTAACCTTGTTGATAGAAATTCTAAAATATATGTTACAATTTTCACCTATAAAAAGAATACAATGGTAATAAACTTAACTCGTTATAGTATTCTATATTTTCTGGCTTTATTTTAATTGTCATTTAATTTATTTTAGTCAGTTTCAGCAGATATATTTTCTAAACGGCCATCTGTTCATCAGTAAAAAAATATAACTATTCTAACATTTAATGCAGAACACAAAATCTATATTACGTAAAACATCATATTTACAGAAATTCAACAACAAATTTTATCAAAGAAACAAATACAAAATCATAAGCTGAATCATGATTTGTTAGAAAATCTTGCACATCTAAAAAATAAGAAAAAAGCTGTTATCATTTTTAATTATACTTTTTAGGTGCAGATTAGCTGAAAATGATGAGATGAAATTTTAAGTATGCGGTTGACACAAGATTATATTTAGAATGAAACAGTGAAAATCGTAATGAATTCCATATTACATAGTGATAAGGTTGAATTTTTATGTGTAAATGAAAACTGGAGTTGTCAGTTGCTAATTATTTTACGAGTGATTGTCTGCCTAATAATCTCTACTAGTTTAGAATTACGTTCGTTTTGGATCATTATATATTAAAATATTAACTGGTTTTGTAATGATTGTTTATCAACTTGATATAATCAGTTATATATTTTTATTCATTTTATATATTATCAGACATGTTGTGATTATTCTATAATATCGCTATTTAAGACTAAGCTCATTCAACAGTCTATCTCAAGTAAAATACAAAAGCTCATGATTTATATTACCAGAATTTAAATTGTAGCTCAGACATCTCTAAGAATTCTACATTTTCAAGCAGACAGTGGCTAATCTACCGTCTTTGAATCCATATTCTTAATCGAATTACTTTATAGAGTTAGATTCTATAAATCTAATCATCTATTAATTGATCTTTTAGTTTCTAATTGATGTTATTTACTATCATTTGAAAATTGATAAGAAAATAAATTGCAAATGATTATAGTTTAAAATATACAATTGTTTACAAATTTTTCTGGACGTTTTTGTATAAATAGTTTATACAAACACGTAACCGGAAAAAAACCAGGTTCTATTGGCCCTATTATAATGTACATACCCTACTATAATGTACAAGGTGTTTAAATTCTGTTTAAATGTGGTGTCCAGTTTTAAACCTTTTGTGGACTTTTCTCTTAATTGTAATCTGATTTCGACTTATTTCAAAATCGTTTCTACTAGTAAATTAACTTTTAACGTAAATAAAATTCAAACAAAGCCTAAAAATTATAGAAACATATTTTTAATAATATAATATAAAATAAATATAAGCCACGATTTTGTGCCCTTCAGACTGTTGACATAAATTCGAAACAAAAATTCAGACATATCTTTTCTGAAAAGAAAAAACGTCCCAAAATTTCAAATTTTTTAAATAAAAAGTAAGATACCTTTTTTTTGTTAACATGAATTATTTTGGGCCGACTAATCCTTAAATAAAAAATATTTTTCTATTTTATTATTTCGCGTAGTAAATTTCGATTTACCAGCCATCGAAGAACGTAACCAGAGGGTAATTTCGCCTGGATGCGATTGGTTAAAGTACGCAGCCCTGCTGTCCCGGTAACGGCTACATAGAATTCAATTTGCATTCTATGTTTTTCTAATCAATAACATGTAATTTAAACTGTTTTATCCCACTACAATTAAAAAAATGTTTTTAATATATTTTACGTTATTCTTTTAAAAAGATATTCTCTCCTGTTTTTATAGACTTTTAAAGTGAAAAATTATGCGACATACTTTATATATATATCTATCTTGTACGGTTTTTGGGCGTTTGTAATTTAATCGCACGAGGTTGTGATTTTTGTGCCGTACTTATTTTATTTCTGTAATATCTATTAAACTACTTATTGCAAAATTGTATTTAAAAAAAATGGGATCAATGGGAAGCTAATATCTATAATTATGAAAAGAATGAAAAAATCGGGCTCTCAGGCGACATCAATCTTTTCATGCGCTCAATTATTCCTCCTTTTTGGGAATCATTGAAAAACCTAAATTGGGTCCCAAAACTTTAGTATATTTGTGTACGAAAAATATTGTATTCATTGTTGGAAATATCCATTTTTAGAAAATGCAAACAAAGATACAACATTTGTAGCCTCGAAATTCTTTTTGCACGGTGTAAATAAAAATTTTATTTTACCGGCTTCTAGTTCACTGTAAAAATGAAAAGTCTGGGACTGGACTACAATGCATGTTTGTTTTTATGTTCCTTTGTTTTTAACAAAGTTTAAATAATTTAGTAACAATTGTAGGAATTTATTTGTTATCATGAAATCGATCAATTAGTAAATAAAGTTTTAAAAGATATAAATATTAAAACTTTATTTCTGCCTGAGTTTTCTTTAATACGTAAAAAATTATAATTTAATAATCATAAATATTTTTCCATTTTATAATGCACAAAATGGTTATAATTTTCTAAAGAAGCAACAACAAATACTGTCCTATCAATTTTATTAATTTAAATTTATAATCCATACACTTAAGAAGGAAAACTACTTTTCCTTCAAAGGAACGAGGGGCTATGCTCTCCTGGTAATTTATTTATGATCCAAGGTGTGCGAGGTTGGTTAAAACAAATATATATAAAACCATTTAAACATCTCAATAAACGTTATTATTCCAAATGTATTTAAAAGTCAGTATATTAAAATGTGATATTATGCCTGTATTCATACAGACAAATTATTCATAAGGATTATGTAATCATTAATATAATTTACTTTTATAATAAAGATCATTAAATAAATTTGATCATTATATTTTTCCAAACGTTTAACAATAATTAAGTTAAGTCTTCAATATTTGGCTTTTAATACCTATTATATTTATTACTTGATATGTCATGAGTAATATTGTGATCGTACATACAAATAATGTTTTCATATCCAATAAAACTTTGACTTTTATAACAGCTAAGCCAAAGAAAACATGGAAAACATTGTACGTATGGTGTTTTAATGAGTTGACTATTGTTTAATGATTGACATATACGACTTATGAATAAGTACGCTAGTCAAAGGTGCCAGTTCGTTGGTACGGTTTATGTTGTTTACATAAGTTCAGTCTTTTATTTGGTTTTCCTATTCTGCTTTAATCCATTTATTAGTGTTGAGATTAACACTAATAATTCTTGAGCTGTACATTTTTAAAGACCAGCCCGCAAAAATTTCGAAAAGCTATCCATTTAACAAGAGTCAATTTATTTTAATTTTAAATACGCATGATCATAATTTCGCAAACCACTGAACTGAACGTGTTTACTGAAATTAATGAACAGCGAAATCCGACAAATTGTTGTTAAAGTCACATCTACAAAATAAGCTAGTATTAAACATAGCCAGCGACTTCTTCAATAAGAAACATCGATACCCCAACTTTTATAATGTTAGTAGAATTTTACGAATAGGAACACATAGATGTAATATTTTTTCCGGTAAAATTCTGTAAAATTTATGCTTATGAGATTAGTATAACTAAAATTTGTTGCTTGTACTAGCAAAGAAATCATAGGAGACAAACCCGTCAATTTCCTAAACAAGAGGGGCTGTTCTTGATTAATTCGTTCTTTAAGAAACAGCCCCAGAGGAAAAGGACGTGGCCGAGCCCCGAGTCTAATACCAAAAAATAGATGCACTTCATTATATCGGACCATATGCGCATATTCAGGGATGTCTCAGTTATCACAAGGTTTAAGACCGGCAGTGATCACCGGCTTCTGAGAGGCATCCTGAATATAGATTTGAAACTTGAACGTTCCTATTGATAAAGTCTACGTTCCGGCCAATCTGCTCCAGCCTATCATTTCAGATCAATGTGGAAAATCGGTTTGCTGCCTTGGAAAATACAATTGACGTGGACGCTGACGACTAACTCGATCGAGTCTTATAAATTCTTTGGGACGAGGGTGCAAAATCTGCGATCTGCTACACACGGGCAAACAGTCGAATGAGACACTGGATGTCATGGACAAGTGACGTAATGATTCAACGGTCACTTTATTAGAGCAGCGGAATCTTAACAAGACCATCTCCAAGTTTGTAAGGCTTGACCTTCCTCACTCAAATACGCATATAATATCCTCACGGTACAGAGAGCTGTTAATTAAAACCGGGGGTCCAAAGTCTTTATATATATAACAGCTTGGAAGAAGCCATGTATCGACGTAGACTAGAAGGAACGTTGCTTCGAAACCAAAGGTTCTCTCGGAAGTCGAAAGCTTTTACAGACGGTTATTTATGTCACACTTGCCACACCTAGAGCCGGATCAGAAGGATTTTCAAGCCACTTTAAACCGCCATGTGTCGGATACGATATCGAAGAGGCTCTTGAGCAACTTAAAAATTAAAAAACCCCGGGAGATGACGGAGTCACGACGAAGCTACTAGAGAAACCGCCAGCAAACCGGTGCTCAAGAGACTGACGTCTATATTACTCTCCTCTTCTCTCCAAGACAACTCCTGAGGCCTGACACAGGGGCTTGGTCTTATTGTTCTTGAAAAAAGGTGATAAAACCCTATCGAGAACTATCGACCAATATGAGGCATGTCTATAAGTTGTTGTGAAAGGTCATCTCGAATCGTCTTGTGCGAAAACTCGATGAACAATCAGGGTTTCGGAGAGATTATAGCACCGGCAAGGCCGGTAATACAGAAGACACATGAGTATGACCTGCCCCTGTGCATGGCATTTGTGGACTATGAGAAGGCTTTTGACTCCACTTCTCCATCAATACTATTGATCACTATTGATGACACCTCCCGAAGTTGTTTCGGAGCATTTGTACCCGGGGCATATGCTTGAACTAGATACGAACAACTTTGAGGGAAAGGCCAACATAAGATTTCGGCTGGGCTGGGCAGCTTTTCATAAGCTTCACAACACCTCAAATCGAAAGTCTTCGATCAGTGCGTCCTACCTATCATGACCTACGGTGCCGATACTTGGACACTTATAGTTCGAGTGGTCTACAAATTTAAAGTCGCTTAGCGATCTACGAAGAGGGCTATGCTCAGAGTTTCTCTAAAGGACCTCATTATTAATGATGCCATCAGAGAACCAGTCACCGATATGGCCCACCGGATTAGTTAGCTGATGTGGCAGTGGTCCGGCCACATCAGCCGCAGAACTGACAACCGCAAAACGAAAGTTATATAAATTTCTCATGAGTAAATGTTTAAAATTAATACCTAATTGTTTTTAAAAGTATAATGCTTAATAATGTATATGTTAAAGAAGAACATATTACGAAACCTGTAAATTTTAGATACAATTTATTCTTTTTGCTTTCGCATGGTAACAGGAAAATACACCCGAACTTTTTGAAGAAGACTTTTTAATTCATTCAGTTAATCAAAACTCTGCAGAATCTTCACATAACTGCTCAAGGTTTTATTAATTTTATTAAGAATAATACTTTGTATTGGTACAATTAATAATAACTTAAAGGATAATAACTTTCAACGAAGTGAACAAAGCTAATGGATTTACTCGTTTACTCTCGAGGTAACTTTGAATAATGTGTATTTAGACTATTACCGTATAGGATTAGACAAGTTATTATTTGATACTAACTTATAAAGTTGATATTAAATGAGAACTTGTCTAGTAACACCAGCAGCCACCTGCTACCACATCTACGTATATATGTATATATCTACGAGAGAAGTTGCTTCATTTATCTTGGACCTAAAAGATTTATCATTACTATGTTAAGATTTTTTGTTATTTCTGTTAAGCTTCATTAACATGTTTTAAAATAAAAATAGATGTAAAAAAAACGTGATTAATTATAATAATAACTGTTCGTTATTAAAATAATTTTTATACCATGTTAAACCGCTTCTGATGAACAGATTTCTATAATTGTAAAGCTGTTCGATAGATTATGCCTGTAATGTGATCCGATTTTTTTATTATTTATTTAATGGACAAACAAACAGTTTCATAATTAGAAGTCTTACATGTAAGTAGTAATTAAAGTTTAAATAATTATAAAACCAACACCATCTATCACTAGTTACTGCAAAAGTTAACATGATTTGAGAATGAACGTGAATTTTATCTAATACAATTAATTATCTTAATTTAATATAACAGGGAAATCTTAACATGACTTTGAGAGTAAAACAACTATAATGAAACGAAAATAAATATTAAAATACGTGCATGCATTGTGTGTGTGTGTGTGTGTGTGTGTGTTTTAAATTGTTTCATATTGAAAATAAAAATTAAAATAGTGCTCTTATCATTTTAGTTGCTTCAAAGTAATTAGTGAGCATGCGTATTGTTTCCGCTTCACTTGTCACTGAGTGCCTTTATAATTGATTTCTTATAACTGCCGACACGCATCGAGAATATATCAATATCATTAAAATATGTGTTATATGTGGACATAAGGCTGGATTTAAAATAAACATATATATATTATGCATTAAATGTCCTTAAAACATGAACAATTTTATCACCTGATACTTATAGTTTTCCAGCTTAATAGAATTAGGATTTCACATTTTTTTTTTCATTATTGCTATCATTACTAAAGTGAGCAGTTTATAGGTATATTAATTCCTAATATTGTTTCAGTTTGTAAGTCGTTTTTTTTGGTGTTTCGTCACGTTATATAGCGGTTAACGCACGTGTATATCGCGTATAACATACTTGTAGTATATATGAAATGAATTGATTACAAATAAAGTCGAAGCAATGTTTCCATCATCCACTGTACATATATTAAAAATTTAATTGAACAAAAACATCAATAGATAGCTGATAATTCATTAAAGAGCTACAAAAGTACAATTGTTTTATATTTTCACCACTAAAAAACGTAATCAATCAATTTATATGTGTTTACATTGACGTTCCGTATTTGATGGCAAAAAGAAAGGAAAGTCGGTTACAAAACTAATTTGCAATTTAATTACAGTTGTAAACTTCCAATGGCTGTAAATTTATTGCACCATGGCCGTAGAGATTTTAATCAACATTGGAACAACGAAATATTCTATTTTATTTATTTCATTGTGTTCAATACAATTTTTATTAACAGTGCCGACTATTTATTCTTTGGAAACGCATTATTACATTATACACTTTTCTAATTTTTACATATTATACTTCGTAAGATGAAAGCAGTTTTCCTAAAATCTTCGATAGCTTAAACTATAATTATTGTATTGGCAAGTCTATCCTTTACACATGTAAGAGTATTGTTGCTGTGGATAATAAATATTGACATGAAACCTTTGAGAGACCGCAAGAGCACTTATGCCTTTAGATATGTTGTTAAATGTTTAGTACGGTTTGTAATGTTTATTGTAGTAGGAGTTTTTTATTTGAAATAGTAATGTGTACGAGGATATCTTAACCTATTTGAGTGCGCGTAATAATATCAACAATAATAGAAATCATTTTCAAAATGTCCAAAATTTTTAACATGAAATAGTTAATAGATATGAATGAAGCATTTTTAGTTACTCAGTGCTCCTAAAAATCATTTCGATATTTTCTTCCAGAGTATTATAGGTTTCACTCAAAGCGTGACGATTAAAAGTTAATTTTCGTTTAGCCATAGTATCTTTAAACATTAATTAAAAATTAGCCTCTATTGGTGTAGTCGGAAACAGGAAACGAATTGTCTTAAATATGAAATATTCAGATTTGACGTACGGTTTAATAAATAGCTTTGTTTTTCAGCAATAATATGAATTTTTAGTTTAAACATTGCAGTTACCATTTTTTGGTATTAAAAATTATGCTGTTCTTTTTAAAAACAATTGTTTTATAAGAAAACATTTTCGAATGTAGCCTCATATAGAAGTGCTTATCTGCACAGACTGTTGCTAAATATTACACTGTGGCTACTTGTTGCTATTACTAACTTTACCTTAATAAATCAGTTAGATATATTGAAGAATAAAACATCAAAAAGCATTGTAAGAGAGTAAAACTCTTTTCGACATTTAAAATGTTTACGTAAAATAATAATACGTATTTTAACGTTTTTTTACACAAAGTAGATGAAAAATAAAGTAAACGATACATTTGTAACTATTTGAAGTCTAATATTTTTCATGGTATACTCCTTCCAATAGGTACGTTTGAACACTGGATATTGTAACATTACGTTAAGTAAAAATAAAAACACTTTTATAATGAAGAAAATAAGCTCTTTTTGACCGACTTCAGTATGATTTTGTTATATATATGCTACATAGTTGCTCCGCTTCAGTGCTCCGATTTTGTTGTTAGTTGGCATTTGGTCCCATTTTTACTAATGCAAATCGATCACCTCAGCTATATCATAATCTTTGAATTCGGTTGGTTGTGGTAATTTTTTTTCAGCTTCTTTGCATTTCTAAGTAATAAAACTTGCCGTGTTTGTATGCTAAACTTCGATTCACATTTTGCACTGGCTACTCATAAAAAATGCTACGCAATTTCAGTCAGCTTAATTAAACTCATTTGGAACCTTTGTTTTTTAGGTCAGTCTGAAATACTTCTGTGTTGAGAAACTTCTAGTACGTTTTTAATACACTTCATTTAATATTCCAAACGTGTTTTATGGCTAAAAATATATTTGAGGTTATAATTTATAGTGTATAATTTTAGTGTAGAACAACTCCTGCTTAATTTTCTTTAAATAACGAATGGCACCACGCATCTTGTGTTTTATTGATAAGCTGTCACTAAAGTGTCATTCATTCAATGACGATCAACTAATAACAATAGTATTTAGTTTACATTTATTCTGAGTCTAAATTGGCTTAAAGAAGAACGATATGCTTCTTGAATATAGAGTGGAATCCTTATAGATTCCACTTATTTATTTCTAAAGCTCTTTATCAAATACAAAGTAAAGTACTGTTAGATATTGTTCTGATATCTTGTAACGAGCAGTTGTGTGTTTGAGTATTTGTTAGGGCTATTTTTTTGTTACAAAGATTAAATGTAATTTTTTTTAATAAATGCAGTGAGCGATGGTTCATGAGTGACACTTTATAATGAAAATCTTTTAACCTGTAAAATATTATACTATAGGCATTTTTGTACAATCACACGAGCAAAGCGTCAAGACTGATTGTATAAAACATACCATACTCATAACACTGCAGTGTTGCTTTCTTGTTAGACTTCACTTTTGTGGCACCTTATACTTTCATAACATGCAGTTCACCGTTTGAGTTAATTACATGTCAATCAAAATATTCATGTAAATCTGCATTGAAAAGAGGTCAAATAAATATAAATTATGCATAAATTAATAGAATAGAAATGATGCAATAATACTAGTGTTGGTAATTATTAACCCAAGAGAATGTGCAGAGAGATATTTGTGGGCCAACTGTGAAGAAACTTTGCCTGAACTTAACCCCTCGAAGTAAAGATAGGACCGTAACTTATGTTTAGGTACCATCTTGAAATATGATTTGCTTATGATAGTCTTAAGCTTTTATTGAAATAAACAGATTTACCGCTTTTTTGAAAACGTAGAAGTATAATTCTTAACGCATTTGAACGTTGTTGTTAACGTAAATTAACGTACGTTGACGTAATTGGAATGGAAAAATATTATTTATTAAGAAATTATTTTAGGATGTCACGTTAATTTACCGTCTTTATAAGTATTAAACATTTTTAAATATTCATAAAAAAGTCCTGAACACCATTTATATGCAAACCTTGCCAAGTCTGTATTCTATCAATATTAAAAAAAACACGCAACACAGTGGATCACTTATTACGGACGGCACTACAAAGTCAAATATACGACTATTCCTATGTAACATTTTTGAATCAACACTACAATTTAATGAAAAAATTCAATTATAATTTTGAGACATCTTATAAGAAGTCTTGCAAAATATGGCAGTCGTTTTATTATAGTTCTATAAATGTTTGTGTCTTTCATAAGCGAAGATTAGCCGATCCATATCATCAATCTCAAGCGTTACAGCTACCACATCTTTACAAAGCATAAGGCACCAAACTTTCATTTGTATTGTCTTTGGTCTTCTCGTAATCGGTGAGAGTGTACTTTATGATGTTTTTACTATCACAAATAAAATAGTTTCCTCTCCTTCATAACTTTTAAATTCTGCGGGTAAATAACATCTAAAAGAAAAATATTTTCTTTTGTGTCCCAACAATTAAGGCGAAAAATATGTTGCGAAATGTTGAAAAGTTTTTGCTTACGGGAATCCGTTCTTAAATAAAATGCCACACAATATTATTAAAGCCAGTTTAAATGTTGGATTTATTTTAAAACTAAAAGTCTATGTTACTTCCTTACTTTCCTATACATCTAGAGTGGCAGAATGTTGTTCCGACCGTCTCGTCTCCGTTGTGAAATCGATACAAGCGAAAGATAAACGCATCGTAAAAGTCTTAACTGGTGACTGACAGAGTTTATAACCTATCAATCCCTGCAAAACGACTAGCAGTCGACGATTGCTCATAAAGTTCAGGTGAACACAGAAAGTATAAACATATGTTTAAGGGTATATTTTTTTATCAATACACCTATTTAATTATTAAATATATTAATGTATTTATTATTAAAAGTACAAATTTGCTGACAGTGGCCTGGCTGTCTTGTGTTTTATTTTATGGTTAACAGTAGTTTTAGCCGTGGGAGGAGATAACATTTGGCATTGCGTCGCCTTTCCTCCTTCTGCAGCCAAAATACAGAGGAGCTTAATATCGGGGTCGCCGCTGGGGGTTGGGAGTCTCGTCCTTGCGTGAGCTGGGAACTCCTGGCTCCCATGGCGTCTTAGTAACAGACTCGGGGCGTTAGTTTCGACGTGCCAAGAGGGAGGCAGATGGCCGTAGGGCTGAGACGGGGCTGCTTCGGTGGCCAGCGCTGGTGAGGTCGCAGAAGGTTGCGAAAGAGGTCCTGTGATCTCTAAGGTGCCATGAGGGAGCAACGTAGTGGTTGTCGGTACGAGTCCGACATAACCCGTCTTTGCCCCCGCAAAGACGAATATGCGAAGGCGTTTCCCCACGGTAAAAAAAAGCGTTTGCAATTTAAGATTGGAGAATCGCGATTGTGATTTTTGACGACGTTATTTTCTTAAATATCTATTAATTATCGCAACTTTATAAAACGGGGCCAAATGACAATAATACCTATTGCTTAAAAAAAGAATAAACAATATCCATGCACTAGGAGAAGAGCAATGAGGTAATATATATAAAAACATATATATAAAAAATATTCTTGAGGGAAGTCGGTCAAAAAATGTATATTATTTGAAAAGAAAAATGTATTAAATCGCGTAAAACTAAACAACGGCATTCTGTTTCACTGTATTGTTACATAAGCGAATAATAAGAGGCTTTAACAGTTGTGAAAAACATTTTTAACCCTTACGTTTCCATTAATTCCATTAGAATGAACGTTTAGCAGAAACTTTTATTAAATTATGCAGTGCTTTAAAATTTTCATCGTATTAAAATTACGTTTTTTTCTGTATAGCGGAGGCGAGAGTTATTGTTCTATTTTTCTGTAGTTCTAATGTTAAATCATTAAAGTAATTGTCGCCATATCTGAGTATGATATAAATAACCAGATATTAAAAAGCCTTTGGTCATTAAAAATAATAGAACTAAATGCCATTAAACTATTAGATATACTTTGTTTATTTTTATAACTTCTTTATATTAACTTTGGTAGTTTTAATTCGTAAACTAACTTTAACCTGCTTGGTATTAACTTGGTTAGAAGAATCGAAAGAAACTGTTACATGGTGATATTTGCTCAAAACAGTGTGTTGTCTCAAAAGTTAAGTGCTGTGCCAGAGTGTATCTAAAACAGCAAACCTGCCATTCTATCTGATTTTATGTTGTCAATGCGTACTTAATATTTAGTAATAAAATAGTTAATATTGTACAATAATATAAAGTTAGATTGTGTATGATAAATAAGCGTCTAGATTTGGATAGAAGAAATTTACTAGAAATAAGATACTAATCTTAAGACAATAAGCATAATATTCGTTAACTAAAACTAACTAAATATATATATATATATATATATATATAATAATAATAATAAATAAACAAAAAAAAATTAATAAAAAAAAAAAAAAAATTATAATTAAAAATATATATAATACCTTATGAAATAATTTATAATTACCTAATAATTGTAAGAAAAACAACAATATTCGATCAATAATACAATAACATTCACTAACTTATAACAATAATTAAATGAACTCACTGCTGACTAACAACACCCATGCAGCGATGTGAGTACATAATAATTTTTTGTAATGCATAAACAAATAAATAAATGCAAACAAGAGTACGGACCAAGTGTCTGTAGTGTTCGTTTATTTAAAAAAAAAATATTCGTTAACTGCGAAACTAAATAAAACCTCAATTTACACACAACTTACATATTTAAAAAAAAATATTTAAAAATTTCCCGCTAAAAGATATTAAAAAATAAAACTTAAAAATGGAGACAGAGGCACTAAATCCAGGTTAACAATTGTATACCGATTTGAGCGTTGATGTGACCTTTCACATGCAAATGCAAACACCTTAAAGCCAACGCTACAAAACGAAAAATATTGCTTCAATAATAGATTCTGGCGTTCGAAACGATACCTTAATAAGCCCCTACACGGAAGAGCACTTGGACATACGGAATTATGGTCTCATTTTGATCCTCTCGTCCTATAGCCTGCCGTAACTGCAGAAAGGGTCTCAGCAAAATATTAATTTTACTCGGTCCAATAGAACTTCCCATTGTATCGACACAACAAATATCGAAGCGGTATACTACATTTCGCCCTCTGATTTATTTATGACAACTTTGCGTAGAATCAATCAATATTAGGTTCTGATTGACTTAAGATCAATAGCAAGTATCGTGTTGAACAAATAACAATCATCTATTTTCCATACTATTGCTTACTTTTTAATATATCTCTTTTGCACACTAGTTTTTCTTTTAAATGGATAATATTATTATCAGTGGAGAATTTTTTAACAGGCTTTTTGTATCTTACTCAATCGCTACACTAACTTAACAATGGACAGCAAAAGTCTTTGCCTCTGTATGTCCTGCAACCTACACTAATAAAAATAATTTAAAAGATCCACAGAGATAATAAGTCTCAAATAATATATATGCACCAAACAATACATTGGTGATATTTAAAAATTGGAGGGGTTTAAACTTGGGATATCTTTCAAAAGTAAGCACATACACAGAATTTTTTAAGGTGTTTGAATTAATATATATAAAGTAAAGCAGGCATTTATGCATCAATAATGTTAAGAAATTTTTTCGTGGTCCGTTTTATTTTATATGTTCTTTTTCTTGTTTTATTGTAGTATAGTTTTATGTTTTCGAGTATTTTGAGTTCCAGGTGCAGAATTTTTGACCCTTTATACAAAGTAAAAAATATATACTTATAAATTGCCCGTTTTGAGAATTGCAACTAATCCTCTATCATTCTTGTTATAAGGATACCTACGTTGTTTTATTCATGTATCTTGCTAACATATATGGCGGCAATCATAAGTCTTAGTGCGCCATGGCATCTCTGTGTTAACAAAACTTTTCACAGCAAGCCTACGACAAATATCTCGACGCCGACAGAAAAGACTATGCGTACGTGCATGTCCACTATACTTAGTGAGTAAAACCGGAATTTTAAGAACTTGACCTTTACACTCTAAGATGAGAGATGCCTCAATTTACTCAACTTGTACTAACATTAAGAGCCAAAGGAAGTCATCCCATGGGATTTTAGGTGATTAGGGTCAGTCTCCATACGCTGGTAGAACAATAAAAATGTAAGCATAGAAATGGTTAAACTTCTTATGTTACCTTACAAAAATACAAAATGAAAAGATTGCAATTTTACTCGGTTGATTGATAGAAACAATAGTAGAAAGTTTTTTCAACATTTTGCGTACAACGTAATTAAAGGAAATTATTTTTATTTCCAATACATGTTCGCAAATAAAGATTGATTGCGACAAAAAATCAAATAAAAAGACTCCAATCCACAGGGAGTTTGTCGTTATTAGAGATAAGGTTCCTTACATTCTAATAACGTACTTTCGTGAGCCCGGCTTTGATCTTCGCGACTTAGAAATAACTTGTTCAAGTATTAATTGGTTAATTTATAAAAACTAAGAACTTTATCCATGCCTTTATCCTAGTGGAATTTTCTAGAGCAAAGTTAATAATTCCAATCTCGATATTTCAATTAGGCTGACATTTTCCAATATCAAAAGGAAATTCCAATATAGCTCTATAATCGAATGAGGAAACTAAGAAGAGCCTTTATTTTTTAACAAGCTTTTACGGAATAACTAATGACCTTTTACAATAACATTCAAAACAGAAATAATCTGTACGAGGCTTACAGTTATCCAGAAAGCTATATGTATGCTTTAAAACAGGATATAAACAGGCCTGATAACATGGTGTTTGATAACTGTTTGCATAAAAAAAACTATATTCAAAAAAGATTCAAATATTTAATGCGGTCACACTACATAACAAGTGTTCTTAAGGCCGCCTAACCGTGGCCTAGCGGTATTAGCCCTAGCTTTATAAAACGAAGGTCATGGGTTCTAAACCCGCGTGGACCGCTTATCTCTTTGACCGACTTTCCAGAAGAAGGAGGTACTCAATTCGGAGCGTATCTTTTTTCTCTCTCTCTCTCTTTACGTTTCCTCGTTGCTCCGCTCCTTCTATTTCGATTGTGTTCGTTCTTTTATAGATATAAGCTTTCCATTGGTCCTATTTGTTTATTAATTTTGGATAAGTTTAAAGGACATTTGAGAAAAAAAAACAATTATAAAAGCAAAAATCACAACCTCGTGCAATAAAATTACAAACGCTGGCTAAACCGAAATAGACAGACATAAAGTAAGTATTACATAATTGTGCTACTTGCATTTGTTTTTTTATTACATAATTGTACATAAAACATGTTATAGTCGATACTTTAATGAAATGAATACTTTAAAAGTTATCATAAATCTTAAATGCGGCGGCAGGAAACGCGACCCAATTTCGTACGTAGAGCACTGTGTTACCTGCTTATATTGCGTAAAATAGTTATACGCCGTTAGAAGTCGGTCATATTTTTGTAATAACATTTTTTGGATTTGGAAAATACAATAATACAACAGTGACAAGCAACCAATGATCATATTTTTATAAATAAGAGATATTGTAATTTGTGATGACGATTATTACAAATAATACGTTTAGGAGCCTAAAAATTGCGCGATTTAATTTTGATTTGAATTAACTTTATCTTTAAATGAAGACTACGAGTTACTGTTATGTACAAACTATTGTAAAGAAAAATAAAAATAAACTTGAAAAAAATCAAGTAAACAAAAAAGAACTTAAAGATCCATCAATACATTCTTACAAACTTTTGTATTTATAACATTAGTAAGTATTGGTTAATTTTATTTTTTAATAACTTCTTTAGTTATATTTTTTTTCTTTAAAGAGCGTTATTCTGGAAGTTTGAAGTTGTAGAGCCACTTTGCCTTAGGCATCTCATTAGAATTTTGTTTTGAATTTCAGACGTACTTGAAACTTCATATATATATATTCAACACAAAATTTACACATGTTGATGTACCTATAAATTATATTGAATTTATGTAAATTATATGTGTCAATTTTTGTTAGCTATTTTCATACTTATGTCATTTATGTAATTTGAGTGAAACTAAGAGATATTTTATTACGCTTCAATGAATAAAATAAGCAATTTTTGGTTACGGTTTATAAATTTATTGTTATTCATTTACTTCTTATTAAGAATGTAAGTATCAAATCAATATTAGATAGTATAGCTGTTGACAAAATGTCGTACTTGGGATTTGAAGCTGCCTGAAAAATATGTTAGGGCAAGCCTTTTTAAATCATCACATTTATCTATATTCTTCGAAGGTCACAAACGAACTTATAAATGACTTCTGTTGACGTATACCTTAAAAATAAAAATACACAAACGCTAAAACCATTTATCATACAGCTTTTTATCGCCGTCAACTTGGTTGATGCATGTAATAAATGTAACGGAAATCCGCAGCAGCGGCTCATAACGTTTTCTAAACGTGTATAACCTTGAGCAAACCTTGTACTTTTGACATAAGGTATTGTATGTAGGTACATTTAAATTAATTAATTCTCTCAACAATCGCAGAATTAACGATTACGTCAATAGCAATAGCATGTTATCTCATAAAATATGAACACAACAATATCATACATTTCTTTTTATCTCTCATCCGTCGTCTTAGAGGTCAATGATTCTGGCTCTTTAGCTTAGTTTACTTAATTTACCGTATCTATGGAACAAGATTTTTTTATTGTTATCGTTTTAACCTACCTCTGTTGTCTAGCGGTATTGGTCTTAGCTTTATAACCCGGAATTTGTGGGATGGAATCCCATGAGGAAACAATTTGGTTTTATCGTTATTTCTGGGGCAACAATTTGGGCCGATCACCCAATTGTCTGAAAAGTAAGATGATCCATGCGCCGGATGTGCATGCACAAATTCGGTTCACCCGCCAATTCGTATTGGACCAGCGTGGTGGGATACGGTCCTAAAATCTCCTAATGAAAGAGGTGGGCTTTAGTCTTAACAGGCTGATGGTGATGATGAGATGATCATTTAAAAATATGTCAGTTAATTGGTTTTCGATAAGATGGGGTTATATGAAATCCCATTTCGAAATATCTTTGTTTTGTTTATGTATATTATGTATATTTTGTTTATGAATTTCAGCTACCACTACTGTATTAAGGAAATTAATGAAACAGTCGTTAAAAATGTATAGAGCAAACGAGGAATGGAGTATTAATCCATAATCAAATTAGTTTTTTACTTGAAGATAAATGCGGCAATGGATTAATTAGTAGACCTCCATTTATAATTACATCATTCATCCGAAATTTCAATTATAATATGCTTAAACCCTTTTTCGGCTTATTAAGGATTTGTATTCTCTTTTATCCTAATGTCTTTAAATGATGTCTAAGATACAAAACCTTGCTTATTGTAAGTTAAATAAACGGGTTGTTAATAACATTTATTTTCCGCCATTTATTTTGAGCAATCCGACCTTAGGCGTGTTTGCAAATAAACTTTGTATGTACGCCCACATCAAAAAGGAAGTGATATTACCATCAAAATATCTCAAAGGCAGACAGTCTTTGGGAATGAAATATTTATGGATAGCATGAAATCGTAAATGTTTATTTTAAAACCAAAATTAAATTAATAACATCCATAAAAAGTGTTTCACTTAATAAATATATATGTAAGTTAAAGACATAAATATGAATTATCTATACTTCCTTTCATTATTTAAATTTGAACAATTTGATAAATAAAAATTTTTTACGTTCTACAACTGAAATAAGTGCTAAAAAAACTTTCTTTTTATTAATAGCATTGGATAAAATTATTTCAATCTTAGCTTAAATTTAAGTTAGTGCTAACAATTACATGTAATTCAAATATAAGCAACAGGATAATCCAGTGCAAGTGAAATAACTATTAAAACAATGTTGATATAATCCAAGTGGAAATAATACCACAGGTAAGAGTAAAACAGGATCACGTCAAAATATACAACTCACACGGAATGCCATCAGAGCCAATTTTTTTTTCGGCTGAGAGAGATTTCTTAACAAGTTAATCTCTTAATAAAAGTCCCAACTTCTCAGCTGATTTACGTAATATCGAAATATTCCCTGCACGTACTTCAATTTGGCTTGATAACAACCTAAGAAGCATCTTGAAGTCTTTCCAACGCCGTATGACAATAAACAATAATTTTAAGCAATAATACAACTCGTGATGCATTTTTTAGGGTTGTAGTTTTTGATCTGATTTATAATTTTATTCTATTTGATATTTTTATTCTGTTTGTATGATCATTGCCTAATCGTCGCGCTTTGTATGTAAGCCTAAAAAGTTTCTTTTCCTTTTAAAAATACGTTCAAGAACGCAATACAGAAATTTAAATTTATTTTTATTTCATTCAAAAGCTTTGACATTCTGGGCAGCTTCTGTCGGAAGTACTGGCAACGATATTGGTTGACGATATTTCTCAACGACGTAATTTCAGTCTTAGCTCGTTTTATGTAATAACGCAGAGTATTTATATTGAAAAATGGTAGAAGATTACGGAAAATTGTCATCTAGTTAAGTTTGTTTTTCAAAAAATTAAATTACGTTAGTCGTTAACGGTGAAACCAATGCCATAGTTTTGTAATATAAACTCATGTTGCCTCTTCTTTTACTACTTCTTGAGTAAGCACTGTTATACCTAACCTGATAAAGTTTATTTAAAACTGACAATAATATCACCAATGGTTCTGTCTGGAAGCCTGTAATTATTACAAATAAATAAAGTAGATTGCATTCACATTACCGCTTAAATAGGAATAAACTGATTTGAATAGCACTTATCGTTCTCGATTTCAAAACCCTGCTAAACTAAAGCTATAAGTTATACTGTTTCTTGAATTTTCGCTGTCGCATATATTTGCAGTGGACGGCTCGATGACAGCTAGTTTATGTTAAATCAGTTTATTATTGACCGTTCTTTTTAAATTTGATATATCAAACTAATAGTAAGGAAGTTTATCGATTACAAATTAATGAGTCGTAAAATTAGAGCTTAAGAAATGTTAAAATAACAAACGAATGCTAAAGATATTAAATTTATTTATTACCCTACAAAGTGACTTTTACTTGACTAAAGAAGTAAGATTAGTATGATAAAGAATTACGACATAGTTGAAAATATGTGTTATGTATTGTTTCCATCAAAGATATTAGTGCTGACGTTACGATTGTTTTTTATTTCGGTGTAAGTTACACCTAACACCTAAAGCAAATGCGTCTACAAAATCCGAAAATAATACAAATAGAGTCAGTATTTTCTTTCGATATGACATGTCTTTTAAACTGGTAATGGGATCATTAAGTGGTTCAAAAGATATGTCACTGGGAAAGTATGTACGTCATTTTGATGTAAGGAGATGTAACAAGCGATCCGAAGAACTTTTGATCGACTTACCAAACAAAGGGGGTACTCAATTTGGAGCCTATGTTTTTTTTTTACATTTGTCACCTCGTTGCTGCTCCGATTTTATTCATTCTTTTTTTTTTAAATGATAGATATCAGCTTCCCATTGTTCCCGTTTTTTTTAATAATTTTGTAATGTATATTTTAATAGATATTAGAGAAATTAAGAAAACTTTGTCGCCAAAAATCACAACCTTGATTGCAAAATTGAATTGCAAGCGCTGCCAAAACCGTAAAAGATAGATTTCAACCACCTTTTACATAATTGTACTTCTTAAATTGGTTAACGTGAAATGTATAAAATTAGGTACAGGGGAGCATTAATTCGAAAAATGGTACATTATGACACAGATACATCTTTGTGGTTAACTCTTAATAAAGCATAGTACGGATTATTAACTTCTAAACAGAGTACATATTATGCGTTTGTTGACATTGCCTATCATCACAATTGGCGCATTGTGGACCATGGCGCATTGTGGACCACCTCGAACAAGTAGGGATGCTCGGTAGCTGGGGATCGTCTGACTGTCCAATTGATAAACACTAGTGCCAGTGATGAAAATGATAAAATAATACTAAAGATTGTTTTGTTAAAAATATTAAATTACTCAGCAATACAAAGTTTATAAAATTTTCATAAATTCAAATTCTGCATTGTATTACATGGAACTCAACATTACTCTCAAACATGGAAACTTTGAACTGTTGAACCGAACTCGTTGTTGTCATGTTTACTTATCATATGAAATCGAAAGCGATTGCCATAAATTTTCTTGACTAAATCTTAACTTTCATAGATTTTTTATCCAGTCATTGTTATAACTTAACAATGATATTTTAACTTGAGTGAAAGCTTACAATTTACTGACTTGATCGGATCGAAAAATGATGTGATTTATTCCAAATTTGGGGGATAAATAATCCGATTATAGCGGTTCTCGGAATGATGGCTAAAAGCCAGTACAATGTGAATAATATCAAACTTGTTTGACGAATAGAAGGCTTCATGAATTTTATGCTAACGGATTAGTGTAAATCTTTGAGTTTATTCATCATCATCATCATCAGCCTGTAATAGTCCACTGCTGGACATAGGCCTCCCCTAATACACCCCTATCCATTAGAGGGATTTTTGGACCGTATCCCACCACGCTGGTCCAATGCGGGTTGGTGGGTGGACCGGCTTTTTACATGCCCATCCGACGCATGGATCATCTTACTTTTCAGACAATTGGGTGATCGGCCCAAATTGCCCTAAACAACAATGAAAATTTGTTGAGTCCCCGCAGGATTCGAACCCACGACCTCCGGTTTCTAAGTCACACGCCTATACCACTAGGCTACGGAGGCAGGTTTGAGTTTATTATTAACTTTTATTGAAAGAAGTATAACAAATAATCGGCTTTGTGATACGCCAGACATGTTTAATCATTACTGAAGAATTTAATTTCATAATGTTACAAATTGCTCGTGAAACGTGTAATATTTCAAAACCTGTCAAGTTGTCAGTCAAAGCCTTATGTAAATTTCTCCAAAAAAAGCCACAGATGCATTCGTCTGGCTGACTCTAATCACGTTAGTATAATTTTACTTTATTCTATAAAAGAAAATGAGCACGCAGAAAAGCGAATAAATTAAGCCAGGATTTAAGTGTTGGAAATTAGATTTTCAATTCACTTGAGCGTTATAAGAAATAAGCAAGGGCTTGTCGATTTGGATACTCTTTTTTTGGTTTTAAATCTTTTCATTTTTTGTAAAGGAATTAAATTTCGATATTTGCTTTTAATGTTGAAATAACTTGGTGTCCGTCGGTTAGGTCAAGTAAGTTTATTTAAATCTTTTATATAGAGAAAATGTCTGCTATTATTAATTAGTTTTATTATACCTTAAAATAAGCACAAAAACAAAAGTTTTGTATAACGAATGCACAAGTTGCATTGATATATCAAGCGGACAAATTATAGAATATTCGGATTATATAGATTGACGCCTCAAGGTTAATTCTTCGTTCTATCCTTTACATTTATTTATTTTAATAAGTGCAAAGATTAAATTCAAAAACATTTTACAGCTAAATGAACCGAATCATATGTAATATAGAAATTTGATGTGAACCCTTGATGATATTATCATATGGTTTTTCAAAATTATATTATAAAGATAAGTGAAGGATTTTACTTTTAAATTGTATCATGAAAGTGTGCTTGTAATTTACTTGGAAACAGGGTTGAGTACTTTGTAAGTAACGTAATTGGAATCTAACTAACGTTCTTATGTGGCTGCGTAATACCATTATTTTAGTAATCGCATCTCTCTTTCAAGTCACAATTTGAACTGGATTCAAAAGTAAAAAGGTTCTCTTGATATTCCTAGAATACAATACAGTATGAAATGGTACTTAATTTATAGTGTATTTCGGGTTTTGTGTTTATATCTGTACAAAAATAAAAAGCCAAATAAGTGACCAATACGTAAAGTAGATGATTTTTAAAGTATCTATTAATTGTTTTAAACATTTTTGTATTTATTCTGAATAGAACTATCAAATTATATCTCTATTGTATTTAAAATATGTTAACTTTATATTATTGAATTAATCAACTATATATTTTTGTTTCAGATAAAGCTCCTACCTTATTATTGGTGAGTATTACAAAATATGTCATACATAATTTATCTTACCTTATCAAGTACGACACAAAACTGTATTCACAAGGCACGTTGGTAATTTTGATCAAAAATAAACACAATTTTTTTCGTCCATTTAACTATACGAGTACATCAATACGAAAATAACAATCGCTAATTTTGTAGATGTAACGTTATTGTATTCAGTATTCAATACCAGATTGATAACCTTTCAAAATTAATTTTCTATTTATGTATATATAACGTTTCTCAATATTTACACCTTTACCATATAACATTACGGTTTATTTTTAATATTCATAATATTATGTAAATCTAGTATTTATGCAATACCTGTAAGGTTAATTAAAACTTGAGTGTAGCATTTAATTAAGGCATATCTGGAAATCTCTTGTCAACCTTGCGATCGCTTTAGGATGTCATCTTTTGTTAGCAAAAGTAAAACAATATTAGCTGGTAAGTGCTTATTGAACACAGAGTTATTTTATTAAGCTTCAATAATATCATCATGCGTTTTTCTTTTGAAAACTTTTTGGGATATTATTAATGGCATAAAAATTTGATTTCTTTCTTATTATATGGAAACGATCAATTTGCTTCTATTCTTCTATAAGAGCGGGCTTGGTATTAAACTGACAGTGTTCTATCTATCTCAGTTCAATCAGCCATTAACATTTTAGTTTTCCAATTAAAAGTATAAACTTTGTTCTTTCTTAATAAAATATTTTAGGTTTACAGGCTAACTGAATAACATAGTACAGAAGTTTATATTGAATTATGCATCATTTAGTTCCATATAAATTTACTTTATTTGATTTATTTATAATTACATATGCAATCATTCAAAGGAACGAATATCATTAAAAAATTTGTACAAGCAAAAATAAATATATCATTTGTTACTGCTATTAATGTTGAAATTTTATTAAACATTTTCTCTAATTAATTGTTACCAATTTTGACAAACGATCTTACAGCTAATATTTTTAATAAACAATATTACAGCACAAATTCAGAACTAGCTAAAAGTTTTTTTTATATGTAAAAGAAAAACGATAACAACTTTAATACAAACAATTTTGGTTACTTTTTGCATTACAACAATAAAAAGAATTTTATTATAAAAATCGATTGAGAAATCATAAACGCCCATGTCATAATAAGAAATACACAATAGTTTGCATCAGTTTCATGCTCTTGTTTGTTTAGAGTCGCCAAAACTATGACTTCAATGGTCTTAAGTTAACACAATAACAATGGATATATGAACATGGACATACGATGTTTGTATATTTTGGAAACTTTTTATTACATCTCTTAGTCTTAGAGAAAACAATCTAGTAGTCATAGCATATATGTTACCTGGAAAATTAATTTCTCAAGAATCCAATGTCAGTCACAACAAAAAACGTTGTTCAATCACGTAATCGTTAGAAACTTAATTAACAATTAAGGAAACGCTGATAGAGGCGATAATTATGTTATTGTAATAAAACTTCATTATAAATAATGATAAAAAGTAGAACAAGCAAAACTGAAAGAGCACTTTTAACGGAAACGAGATGAAGATATGTTCCTTTTATTTTCACTTTTACATATGTATGTGTGGGTGAGTATCTAAACCTCTTTCACAATTACAAATTCAATTCATCGTTCGTGACTAAGCTCTCAAGAGAACAACTACGTTGATAGGTTCCTATTTCGAATTCAGTTTGCTTTTTGGATTCTGATAGATTGCATTATGCACGCGTACACATAAATGAATATTAGTATGTATTTTTCAAAGGTAAAATTTAATTATCAAATTGTAGATGTTTTTTATAACATAATATATTCATAAATAAGACAAACTAACTAAAGAAGTGTCAATAACATTAATAAGAAACAAATATATATTCTTTGCCACCTCCGTGGTCTAGCAGTATTGGCTTTATAAACCAGAGGTCATGGGTTCGCATCCTGCGGGGAAACAATTAATGTTATCATTGTTTTCTGTTTGGTTAGAAATTTGGATCATCAATTATCAGAGAAAGGTGATCCACGCGTCGAATGGCATGGAAAGTCAGGTCACCATGAACCCACATTGGACCAGCGTGGTGGCTACGGTCTCAGAAACTCTAATGGAGAGTATGGGAAGCCTGTCTAATGCTACACAGGCGATAATGATAATGAACATTATGTGACGGGATTTAACGTTTATAGTAAAAATAAAGGTTAACCAAGACTCAATACGTATTCAATATGTATTCAATACAGCTATTCTGATGTTGAACTTAAAATATTCAAATTTGAATATCAATGAGAAAAGCTTGAAGTACTATCGAATTTATATATAATAAATATGGAAACTTATATCTTCTGCATCGATAATATGAAACTTTTAAGTTTTTAAATTGAAATTTAAAATAACTCAGTTAAATTTTCAGTAAATCCGTTCTATGCCTGCCCTCTAAATTATATTTTTACACCAATATCAGGTCAACTAATAATAAAAATCAATCTGAAATTCATTATAGTGTATAATTTTATTCGTGTAACGTCATAATTTGATTGTTTCAGATAAGATAGATAAATTTTTGAATGAGCTGAAGAAACTTTGAAATATATTATACTAATTTAAAATTTGATCTAAAGATTTAAACCATTAACGTGTATCTGTTCTATTTCGTCTTATTAATCTGTTTGAATATATGGACAGAAAACATATGCTTTTAATTTTAAAATATTAATTATCAATGGTAACAGTCTAGAATTTAACGTCGACTAGAACGGATAAAATATAAAAGTGGCACCTAAATTTGATCCGTCAAATGAAACAGTTTAAAAGTTTCTGTGAAAATTTTCAGATCATAAATAAAAAAGCTCACAATTTTGTTCAATATACTTACTACCTACTAATAGACTTTGGAAACGTTATCAGGGTATAGTAGAATTAATTTTTGATTCTTTATCAATCATACAATCTACAATTGAAAATTTCACTGTTTTATTTCTAAGATTTAAGAAAATTTTAATGTCTTGAAGGTTTAAAAATGAATTATAAATGAATAATTATTTTAGCAATGTGAACGGAAAATTTAATAACACGATTATAATTTAAAGAGTATACTTCGAAATTACGAAAATGTTTCTTAGTATAAATAAAACAAAGATTTGACATTAATGATGAAGCTGGGAAAATCTGTTCATATACCGATCTTTATAAAACCAATTTAAATGAAACTTCCTTTTGCCTTGATCAGATCTTAGCAATTTTCATCGTCCTACTTTGTTTGGAATTCTAATATTGATATAAAGTTTGTTGTTGTAAATATTGCTTCAATAATTATCTTAAAGAAGACAGTTTTGGTATTTGCTATTTTATATTTAACCTAAGTTTAAAATAGAATCTCACGGCAACAGTTGACAAACGTATCTTGAAAGTCTGGACAGATCAGCATTCTATGCACCTTATTTGTTAATACATAGTCTGTGTTTAGTGGTTGCAGTTTCAGCAATAAGAAGACAGCTTTAGTTTTCCTAAATTGAGTCTAAATCGGCTAAACTATTACAAAATAGTAATGCGGATATAAAGACAAATATCTTCGATAATTGTTGAAGGACGATAACATTACTGTCTAAACAAGCTGAGATCAGTGATGTTAGTAGCAATGAAAGCGTTTGTATTTATGTAAATCTGCTCTTATTTTCAAGGCTATCAATAATAATAATTCTATCATTGAAATATCCATAATTACGGACTTTACAACTTACAAAAACCAATGCATTAACTTTCAGAATATGCGGCTTTGTATCAGTGTCATTAGGGATCAATGAGACGTCAATTTACCTTAGTTAATACCATGCTTAAATGCAAAATATGCTATGAAGTTATCTGTTTGAATGTTTAGACATGCCGTAATAAATTTTCTAGCATTAATTTCGTTGGTTCGACAATTGTATTTCATGAAAATCGTTCCATAATTTAAATTTTTTTTTTTTAAATAACCCTAGTTTACTTTTTCAATTACATCATTAATTACGTCAGGTGTTAAAATATAGATAAATGTACTAATTAACAATAACTATCTATTCAAGATCTAAACAATAGATTCAAATAAGCTTCACAATCAACTCTTTGAATTTTTATCACACATATCTTTAGATTAAATCTGTTTACTTAGTAATTTTTAGCAGGCGGATAGAGGTTATAACTTATTTAATATTATTTAACTTGCATTCTAATTATTTCGACGGTAAATTACTATTTATATCACAGCATCAAGTCAGACGTTCTAACATATGATCCTATCTTATGTTCAACATGTTCTGCATCTTAAAAGTGTTCTATTCAAAGGCTTTAAATTTCGCAATATCGATTTAGTCCCTTTTAAGTGAAGTTCGCGTGAATGGGCCCGCCCGCCCATAGAGGCCTCTCGTCGTTTCAAAACTGAAACACCGTGAAATCGCCAACGTCAGGTCAGTGCGCTCGGCGCATTCATTACTGTGCCAGTGCCTAAGCCTGCCGTCAAAAAAAAAAAGCAGTTCTGTACACGTCTACGCTGATCAACATTATCAATCTGTTAAAAACGTTTGTTTCCTTTCTTACTAATTTTGTTGTATTTTTTAAAATCCGTGATAAAAATGAGAAAATAAGGTTGACTGTTGAATCTTGATGCTTAATCAGTTTTTGATGATAGTAGCGTAGAGGTCACTTACCCTGACTTTTTTAACTGAGGTTGTGTCTTTGATTTCAATCACCCGAATAAAATTAATTGCATTATATAGGTATATCACGATACTTAAGGTAATTGAATAATTACTAATTTTTAAAAGAGAAGTAAATTTATGTATTTATGAGTAATCTACTGGCTATAGCTTAATATGTGTTTATCACGTAATTAAGTTTTTTTTAGTTTTTTTATAATAAGAAAATACAATTATACTAAATGATTCCTTTATAAATAAATTAAATGTAAAAAATTGCATTAAATACCTATATTATAACATTTTTTTTAATAACTGAAATAGGAAAATTGATTTATCAAGTAACTCCACATGGTTAGTCCGCATCGAGCGAAACTATTTCAATTCGCCATTGACAAGTGATAACGTTTTCTTACTTTGTTGACGTCCTTTTTTGGTTCGCCACAAGTTGACACAAGTTGGAAGTTTTTGTCGTTTTCTTTAGCCTTGAGATGGGTCTACGTCCTTTTGTGTCGTCTCCATAGGGTCTGATGTGTCCTAAAGTATTTTTACTACTCCTTTAACGTCATATAAAACATTGATGATACCTTTGTAGTCAAAGAAACGTTAACTTTTTTACTAACAGCCTGTGTCTAAATGCAGGAATGTAGCCCGTACTTATTCAGGAAAAAAATAAATGTAGTACCCAAAGAGTGTTTATGTTCTAAGCATTAAAATAAATCCATCTTTTCTACAGACAAATTATTTATTTTCCTCTACTACTAAGCTTACTACCATGAAGCCTTTTTCTGCCCCAAATGAGCAGTGACATCTCGAGTCTCAGGGTCATGAGTGCCATCACTTTCCATCAGGTGTACGTCCTGATCGTCTCATCGTTTTATCCAATGAAAAAAGATACAAAGCTTCCTATTTTCACGGATAAAAAATGTTTTCCCAACTTCAACCTCGGCCACCAATCTTGTATGTCTATATCAGCAATCTGGGGGACAATTACAGTACAAGCGTGACTTTCAAAAACAGGGACATTTTCTATTCCTTAACGTCCGATGTGATAGATAACCAACAAAACTTGAGATAGACGCAGAACTGACTTTTGACATGTTCATGTTAAAAAAACATTTTCTAATCAAGCAGGAAACAGCAATGAAGTACTTGAGATCCGCAAGACTTAACCAAAATAACATACACACCAGAACAAAAATCTTCTCAAGAAACCTCCTGTAGAAACAATAGATCACCACTTGACATCAACGCCAGTTACTCGAAATATAATAAATGCATTTATTTTACTTTTAATACATCTACTCGGTTTGTACTCTACCGTACAAGGAAAGGTTCTATCGAATTAAATTAAAAAAACCAAAATCCAGGTAATTTATTTAATGTGCCGAAATATCCAGTACTGGTCACAGGCTAGAAGAGCCGCCATGAATTAGCATTTCCATATTTTTCATCACGACTTTACTGGAAGTCTTATTAAATAGCAACAGGGCTACTTGTACCAATATACCTTCTGTCCGGTGAGTTCGCCACGATCCAAACCCTCGGCTTACATGGCTAGAAGAGCACTTCTTTACCTACCTTTCGCCCAAACGGGATAACTTTGCTCCTAACAGTCTGCATCTAATTCCTCAGCTAATGCAGGTTCCTCTTAGATTTGCAGTGGCTGGAACGATTTGCAGGTTTTAAATCCTACCATTACTACAGACTCATTGGGGTGTACTTTAATACTACTTTTATGATAAATCATTAATGGTTTAGACTTTCTAGGGCTACCGCTCTTAACTGTCACGATGCAAGTTCTTCCCGAAATAAAATGATTTGGTATCACGAAAAATTTAAATAATACTTTTACGTTTTTATCGTATACATTTTTTTATACAAAATATGTTTAAGTAATAAAATACGTCTTCGGAGCTTAGAGATAAATCGCACCGAAACGTTTTATTTTCCCGTATAACATTTGTATTCTCGCTTTTCAACGAAGTAAATATGATTTTCGCAACTTAACACAAAACAAATTTCGCTTTGATATAATGCCGTGTAAAAACATTCTAGGGTTAAATTTAATCCACAACGCCTTTTGAACATTGAAGTAAAAATTGCGATGCAAACGAATATTTCTCATGATTTTCTTTACTTGGTGCGGTAAGCAATATGTACACTTAAGCCTTTTTCTTATTCAACATAATGAAATAAGATATATACGATGGCAAAGAGCCCAAAAAGAGCCCGCAGTGTTGCCTAGGTTTATACTAGCCTGAAAAATTGTATTTGTATATCGTTCTTAAATGTATCAAGTTATGTAAAGCCAGGTAGCAGCAGGTTATCTTTCAAAATGTTTTAAGAGTAACGTTGCTTACAAAGCTTATTACTCAGTTAGACATGACATTGAGGACCAAATTGAGGACAAATGATTTATCTTTTAGCATAAAGCATAACATTTAAACTATTCACAATGACCACAACAGTGTCTCCTAACAGGTAGGTCTTAATTGTATCATGTTCAAGAAAAATGTGATGTCACCTAAATACAGCTAGTTGTTTAATGCCTTGTTATCAAAATTATTGACGAATATACATATATATCAAGGACAAATTATCCGGTAGGTTCAAGGTGAACGCAGAGGTCAGTCACCATATCCATCTTAGATCTTTTCATCTTACCTACGTTCGAGATTGATTAAGAAGAAAGGTTTTCAATTCGCGGCCACTTACTATGTAGCACATTGTATTATGGGACAACCCCCAAACGAGATAAAGTGATGACCTGCGCAAATGGGCAGGATGACAGTGGATTCACGAACCGATATTTTTTATTTATCAAATATTACGTTACTTAAATATGTGGACTAATATCCACCTCAAAAATTTATAAGATTGAAAGTAGAATATACAACAATTACAAAGTTTAATCTTTATTTGTTGCAATACGGCTTACTCAGTGCAAAGCGCATTCATCATCAACCTGTGTTAGCCCACTACTGGACATATGCCTCCTCTAATGCGCGCCTTCCCCATTAGTGGGGTTTAGGAACGTATCCCACCACGCTGGTACAATGAGGGGTTGGCGGGTGCAATGAATTGTTACATGTACATCCAATACTCGCCCCCGACTGTCCTAACCAACAAGAAAACAACGATAACCCATAGTTGTATCCCCGCAGGATTCGAACCCACGACCTCCGGTTTATAAAGCAAGGGCCAATATAACTAGATCTCGGAGGCGGTTTATGTTATATATAGTTACATAGTGCTTTACCTATCGATAACTAATTTATATATATACCTTGACCCATTGCATGTTACCCAGATATGTAAACAGTTTACTGATAATTGAATACGGACCGCAACTTAATAATATAAAACTAACAACTAAAATAATACAAAAAGAAAAACCTAACGTGTTTTACTTAATACCTATGACAGCATCGTACAGACCTAAGTAAAAACTTTGTAGTATCATAAACTTTGACGCACATTACAACAACAATTTACCTTATTCTAGAAGTTTATTGTAGTTTTCGTGGTAGCTCAAATTCCAAAGAAATTAGAAAGATTTGCGGCTTAAGTAGTCCTCAGGTGGTTGTATAGAAAGAAATTTTTGACTTTAGTACTAAATAGAACTACGAGGAACTTCGCGTGAAAAGTATTATTTTAAAATTAGACACATGCCCATCAGTTGTTTTTCATTTGACCATTTTATTTTCATAAGATAAACCACGCGAAAATCCAAAAAAACATAGAATATATAATGGTGCTTAATGACTTTACCTTTTTATAAATGTGATTTAAAAGTCATAATTTTATAAAATAAAAGCATAAACTACAACATTATCTTTGATATAATGCAATAAAACTACAGTATAAATCCGCACAATCCCGAGATTTGGATATTATTGGAAAATTATCCCCAAGCAATTCATGAAAATGGTCCCCGATCTACCTTTAACGCGTAAAGCTGTTATTAAATCGGTTTCAATGGGCCTTTGGAATGTTTTATAAAAAAACTGTCAAATTCCTTATTAGGATATGGGAATCTGTTTTATATAATAAATCGTGTATGGAATTAATAAGGTTAGAACGTTTAACTATGTTTAAGGAAATTTAAATATATTTAATATTGAAAATCTATAAGGTATTCCAACAGACCATATACGGTCGTTATTTATAGACAAGTCATGTTTTTGTTTAGTAGCCAATGGTTAGAGCAGCCTTCATTTTATGTCTTATTAATGTATTGAAGTTTATTAAATTATATAATACAACATTAGGTATGCACAAAATAAATTAACTTAATGTTACAAATAAGCAAAAACTTTGTTGGTTATTTCAATTTGTACAATATTTCACTAATAGTTTATTAAGTTGCAATTTTTCTTTTATTTTACATATAACAGATTTACTTATAAAAAATATACGTAGCTTAATACGTAACAATTCCTCTAGATTCCGTTAGATATCATGCAGACTTTTTCAAAAACTAATCGTCGACCATAATCGCTGTTCAATTAAGATTATGTAGATTTGATTAGATAAAACTTCATGAGGGAAAACATCTCTGTTTATTGTTATACTTTAATGTACAGCAGGTAAACGATAACATTGAAGCAGTTGTTTGCTTGGGTTGTGTGTTTAGTGCTGTGTTCATTAAAGCTTCGATAGGGTAAATCCTAGACGAGCAAGATATGTAGGAATTGAATACATGTTCCGTTTTCACTTACTCAATGCGAAGTCATTAGATAAGATAATACTTAAAAATTGTAAAGCCAGCTCCATTTTTTATATTGCATACACACTTTCTAAATGTATGTAGTCTTTAGGTAGTGTTGTTGTGTAGAAACCGTTGACTGGTAAAGCTCGTGCTTGAACATCAATTTATGACGGGTGTATGTAAACGTGATGTTACACGTGTTAAAAGATTCGGAAATGATATGGAATACACAAACATTTTAATGTGCAGATCGTTTTCGAAAGTACTATTTTTATCTTGTCATAATAAATTAAATTGCAGAGTTTTTCACTTAGTGGTACAGATGGTGCTCAGTATACCTGACACAAAACATTCTAGCCTGAGAAGTAAGCCTGGTGATGCAGGCATTGCCAAAAAGATTAGTAAAATTCACTCTGCATGTATATAAGTGGATACTGAGTATTTAGCGTACCATCATGCACAGCGCAGCCAAATTTGAGTAAAAAATATGCGATCAGTTTCCTATACAGCAAGCACTACTGGTGCCTAAAAAGATAGTGTAATGACGTCCTTGTGACTCCGTCTTTTGAGTGTCACGAAATAATTACGTAGTGGTTTTAGATCTTGCCTGAGGCCTCCGTAGCCTAGTAGTAAGGGCGTGTGCTTAATAAATCGGAGGGTTGCGGTTTCGAATCCTGCGGTGACTCCACAAATATTCATTGTTGTTTCCTAGTTGGTTACGGCAATTTGGGCCGATCACCATATTGTCTGAAAAGTAAGATGATCCATGCGTCGGATGGGCATGTAAAAAGTCAGACCATCCACCTACCCGCATTGGACCATACGGTCTAAAAACCCCCTAATGAAGAAGGTGTGCATTGCAGGAGGCCAATATCCAGCAGTGGACTAACACAAAGGCTGATGATGCTTTAGATCTTGCAAATTCCTCATGGCAGACAGGCAAGGTTATTAAATCCATTTCATCCGATGACACATCAACTCCAGGCTTTTTTACTTTTAAGCAATAATAATATCATTTTAAGCAATTATACTTTAACAGATTGAGAAGTATTTTGTCAATGTAATAATTGTGAACTTTTAAGGAAATAAAAGGAAATTTACTTACCTAAAGCAACAAAGGGAGTAAGATATTACTTTTATGAATAGACACTTGACAAGTTCTTCTGCAAGGAGCCTGAATTGAAACAAACTAGTATTTTCGTTTTTAAATTCATTGTTTTTAGCTTTCCTACTTACGACAGAACTGAGATTTGCTTCAGTTGTTTGTTTTTTGCCTGCAAATCGGAGTCATATCATTATATTGTCACAAGTTTCACCCGCAGTTTCCCCCCAGTTGTAAATGGTATTTGAGGTAATAATTAGCCAGAATAGCTCACTGAAAGCCGATTTCTTTCTAAATACACGCTACATATTATTAAATCTTAATTAATTACATTGTATAAGAGCAAAAATTTAAAGAAGAGTAGTAGAAGAGTTTACTTAAGAGTTTATTTACTATATAACTACAACGTATTTGTTCTAATATTTGAGCTGGTTTTTTGTAAAATATTAAAATCCACCAAGTAGTTTTTGAGTGAAAGAGTTACAAAAATCCATTCTTAAAACCTTTCGCATTCATACTATTAGTAGGATAGGAATGTCATTAAAACTAGTTCTTCTTTAACAATACCGCTTGATGACATAAAAAACCACCGCGGTTGTACAACTCCAGGTGATCAATCTCCGAAATCCCCCAACATCTTCAAAATACCCAAGTTTGTAATTTAAGAACAAAATAGTCTATTTCTGTTAATAATTATTTTTATCTAAGAGATAAACATTCACCAATCTTTTAAAACGATTTCTTGCAGAATTGAACGGCAACTGAATAAAATATTGTTCAAGAAAATTGTGAATTCGTCTCAAATCTAAACTTTTTAAATTGAGAACTCAATTATGTCTTGTCAAATTCAACTTCGAAAAAAATGTAGCTCCTGAATGGAAATTAACTTATTTATAATTCTGTTGGTACTTCGTTATCCCCGATGAATTTTGTAATATAAAAACGTTACATTAAAAATTCTTCGGGTTGTGGTTTCTCATTAACATGAAACCGACTTGTAAATTAGTAGGACGAAAAACTTATATATATAATATATAAATCGTAACTTAACATGTTTCTCATAACATTTATTAATACCGATTTCCAATTAAGTTTGATTTAATCCGTGAAAGGTTTCGTAGCAAAGTCAATCATGGTCCAACTTTTACTAGGTTCAGAGTACTCTCATTTAATTTTGTCTGTGACCCTTGTCAGAAGTATTGTTTGGGGACCGTCAAGACCAGATTTAATATCCCGTCACAAATTACTGTTGATCTTTTAGCGACCACATCTTTTTGTTGCTCCTCTCTATTGAAGGAACATTGCTTAGGTAAACGCAAGAAAGAGTTTTTTATCCATTGTTACAGGGTCTATAAACCTGTCGAGTGTTAAATAAATGTAACATTTAAACGTTTCTCGATTAATTTCAACCCCAGACTTCTGCAACTCGACACATTCACAGTAGAGTGAGGTGTGTGAACTTAGTTGATATTAATAGAATAATAGTTGCAAAATTGTTCTGTACGTATGGCGTTAATATTGATGAAATTAATAATTGAATTATAACGGTAGAAGGATAACGGTAGAATACGTAATTACCACACGTCATTAAGTCACCTTTTTCAGGGGACCTTGTGGTACCTCTGCGGTGCCTACCTACATACTTCTACCGCAAAACAGTACTGTAAAAAACATTATTATGATCCGGTTTAATTGTTATTTGGTTGCTTGGTTTCCATCAGGTGGCCCGACTGCTCGTCTATCTATGTAGTCAATAAAAAAAACTAGTAATTATTGATTTATTCAAAATTGATATAAACAAATAACTGGGACTTAATTTTTTTCGTATGTTTCTTAAATGTAAAATTGTACTGAATCATATTTTTAAATCATAAATAGAACTAAACCTATTAACTATGTCACCACCACGTTTTCTTTAATTTTAGTAAAATACTGCATCTTCGTTAGCTATTGCATGTTATCTTGTTGCATATCACTACAGAGTAGGGATCCCGTTTCAAAGCACAATTAGCTTAATTAGGGCATTTTGCTAATTGTGCATCAAATTTGTACTCCTATAAATCAAACAAAAAATATTGTTACGCAGTGACGGAATTCACTTTATAGAAATAGAAAATTGAAATTTGTGTCAAGAAATTAACCTGACCATAGTCACATATCCTTTCCTTACGCAAATATTACGAAATTATTGCGTAATGATAAGTAAAAGAAACTCTAGCAAAAAGTTCTTGGAATATAAATAAAGATTAGGTAATGAATCTATCTAAAAATATGATTATAAAAAACAACAGTTAAACTTGCAAAACAATAAAAGATATTATTTTAATGTCACGTCTTTAAAATATTAAAAACCAATTCAGGTTTTTCATAGATTTATGTCATTGCTTTTGAATCGCATTCTTTATTTTTCTTCGCAAAATTTTTGCTCAGCATAAAAAGACTTTTCCCTCCCGATGATTACTGTCATTCTTTGTTCCAATTATTTTTATTCTCCTGTTGGTTTGTGGCTCCAAAGTCTTTAGAGTACAATTTTAAAGCTACAAATATATATATACGTACATAAATCTTTTCGAGACTTTTGAATATTTATTGATATGATAAATAAGTTATGTCTATTCAATGCTGCTCTGTTTCGTTTTTGACTGACGTCCTAAAATAAAGAGTTGTGTTGTATGTTTTTAGATATGTTACCTCGCTGCTCCCTGTTGCTCCGCTCCTAGAGCTCCGATTTTGATCATTATTTTTAAGGGTAGGTAGTAACTGTCATGAGGTCTACAGTTTAAATAGCTTAATAGGGTAAGAAAAGAAATTTTAAAATTTTTACAAATTACAGCATCAATACTCCCTTGCGCCCTTAAATTGTAAACGCTGGCTGAAACCGTAAAAGATAGCCTTAAACTAAGTTCTACATAGTTGAACTCCTTTAGAAAGTCTATAATAAAGTCCGCGAGCGCGTGTATTTACGGTTTAAGAATAACCTACTGAAACAATTTCTATGTAAATATTTAAAAAATTAAAATAGGGCATATTTAAAGCTCGTTTAAAGTATTACAATGTAAGTTAACATAAAAGTTTAAAAACTTCTTCATCCTTTATGCATAAAAAATGTTTTACACGACATTTCCATTAATGAAAATTTCACTTATTGTTTACTTAACTGATAAAAATAAGTTTCATTACGCCTTTAGATAAGATGAAGAAAATAAAGCGATAATGCGATACTTGTGCATGTACGAAGGTTGTTTCACTAAGAATATATTCTGTATGATATTTAACAGTAGCTATTCCACAATACTATTTATTATACCTTATTATTTATTGTTTTCATATAAAGATACTTACTTCATTTTGTTATTGATTGCGGAAAAGTACGTTTATGACCTGAGAAGAACTGACAAACGAAATTTACCGTTAATTCATTTGACATATTTTACATTACAACTAAAATATTAAACAAACGATTTGAAATTATTATTACATTGAAAAAAACCTGGAGCAAGACATCAATAACCAGAGGGTGTTCATCATTGAAAAACTAATCATAACCACAAAACATAGAACACAAACGTTCCTTGACATTTTTTTTATTTCTCTTTAAGATTCTACGCATTATAAGTAACATATCCCATCCTAATCTAGTTTGATTAAGAACGCTGGAAAGAATCTAAATCGACAGATATAAAATATAAGGAAAAAAACGCGAATATCCGTACATAAAGTTATTAGCTGTATTTAAATCTTTTACGGGCTCATTTTCTGTTTGTGTGATGGCCAATGGAAGGTCGTAGTTTCCGCTATTTACCTTTCTGACTCCTGCCCGTAGGCTTAAGTTTTAATTTGCAAAAACATGCTACGCAATTGCAGCCAACCTAATTAAACTCTATTGAAAACTGTGTTTTTTAGGTCGAGCCGAAATACTTCTGTGTTGAGAAACATTTCGATTATTGTTAAATACTTGATTAAATTTAACTTAATAGTATAAAATTTGTATTAGACTATTTCTTATATAAATGTATTTGAATAAAATCTAAATTAATGTTTAATGGACACCTGAGAAGTTTAATTAAAAATTCTTCTAGGTTTCTGTTTCTGTTTTAAAGTTGGCATATCCGAAGTTATTTCCTTATGCTTCAAATAGATTTTAAGTGGCCGCGTCACTTCATCTTTTTGTGTTAGTTAATGTAGAATTAATGAACCTTGTTTTTTTTTATAAATGGTTTTGAATCTTCATTGCAATGATATTTTTACTTACTCAGTTATCTTATTATTTTTAACGTAACCAAGACAAATATAATCCTCGTATTGACTGTAACAAATCAATCTCCAACAAAAATCTATTATTTAGATTAAAAATGACTGTCTTGCACGGGTTAAAACTATCAAAAAAATATGGGTAAAACAAAATATTATCTAATTTATACCCTAAAGCTATAGCTTAAGACATTATTATTAATTTTCTTATTATAAACTAGCTATTGCCTGTGACTTCGTCTGCGTGGTAAATTATATATTTAAAAAAAATTATAATTTCTTCGTCAAGATCGGACCAGCCATGTATTGAGAGCATGTGCTTACAAACTTTCAGCTTTAATAAGACGATTGCCGGCTTTCGTTTTAAAACAAACTATAGTAATCAATGAAAATCTAGTCACATTCACATTTCCCTCGAAGCAAAGTGATTTTTGTATGGTGTAAAGGACTAACTATTTTTGACCGACTTCCCAAAAGTAGGAGTACTAATTTAACATAAAAAATTTTGTTTTTTTTTAATGTTATTTCTCTCTATGTTACGTAGTTCGATTTTTTTTTTTAATAGTAGTTATTGGCGTCATTAGTCCCATTTTTTTAATAATTTTGTAATTAGTGGTTTAATAGGTATTAAAGATTTTAAGAAAATTTCGTCAAAAATCATAACCTCGTGCGAATAAATTGCAAACGCTGCTGAAACCGTTAAAGATAGATATAAAGTATGTTCTACGTAATTTTTCTTAAAACGGTCATAAAAAAGTCTGGATTTTAATATAAAACTTGGTTTACAAACAACAGGCAGGTTTGGGAAATATTTTAATAAATATTAAGTAAAGTTCACAAAAGTTACTGCATTTAAAATAAAATATTCCGTGTGCATAAAACGTGTCATACATGATATTTCGATTCATTGAATATCTTAAAAGATATTAGAGATTTAAAATGCTGTGGCAGAAACCGTGTGCTAGTTTCTTGCAGAAGGCACTGGCTTGTATTGCTCAAAATGGTTATATAATGTTTGAAGTCCGTCATATTTTTTGTTAAAATTTCACATATATTCCGTTTTATTTGAGTTTTTTACTTTAGGTTATCTATTTCGTACAAACGATGCATTAAGTTAAAGATATGTAGTAAATATTATTCCCGAAACCTTTTAAATATAAGGACTGTCGAAGAATCTTTGAAAGTATTCTCAATTAATTAGAGAAACGAGAGCATGAGCCGACCGGTCAACTAGAAAATATGCATACAGAGAAGCCTTTATAATTGCGTACTTACTATTTCTTGCTCTATATTTGATCGTTTATTTGCGTTTAAATATTTAAACAACAAGCGAGCTGACATTTGTATAAGTTACTAAATTCTCTGTTTTTTTAATATTATCAATTCAGTCATCAATAAGGCAAAAAGCAACATTTCAACATGCAAAATTTTTCAATATTTGATATGTAATATATAGGTATTAGATATTGAAGGATCTTGCACGTTTCGATGGTACGTTTCGAACTATTTCTTTGTGTTTTCTTAAATAGAATGTAAGCATTACATCACTTGAGAACTGTAGTGTTATCTCTTTTGCTTGTTTTTTAGACTAAAAAAGTGATTAAACCTTATACTAACAAACTATTTCGGGTCCTATCAAGCTGTGAAATTATATACAAAAAGTTTAAATTTTTTTGTTCCCCTTACCACAACGGCCGTTACCAAAACGCTTAATG
Organism: Lamproptera curius; assembly: GCA_029286875.1. Taxonomy (NCBI): domain Eukaryota; kingdom Metazoa; phylum Arthropoda; class Insecta; order Lepidoptera; family Papilionidae; genus Lamproptera; species Lamproptera curius. The sequence goes on from JAGSMT010000114.1 coordinate 892,920, forward strand.
TTCGACATTCAATGGATCATTGAATCAAATTTAAAAAATGACACTAAGTTGATAATTTAGAAATGACATTGATTTTGTAGATATAACAAGTAGACAACCACATTTTTTAAATATTTTTTATACCTTGGTCACGGTTTTGTTTTTTATATGTAATTCACAATTTTTTTAATAGTAAAGAGACACTTATGATTTTTTAATTTATTTTCATTACATGACTACTAACTAATTATTCACATATTTAGTAAAGTTTTTATTCTAGACTAAACTTGCTTAGAATACGTACGTCGTAAGTTCAAATCCTGTGAGGACTCAACAACTTTTATTGTTTTTTACTAGTTAGTGAGGACAGTGCGGTTTGACCATTCCACTGCCTATAAAGTCACATCATTAAAATGTCGGCATGTTTAAAGTTGGTCCTGTGCCTAATACGCACTACTACGTCCGGTGAAGGAAGAAAAATACACTTTTTCTTCCTTCACTTCCCGGTGTTTGCGTGTATACTTGTGCACTATATCTCCTGCCTAGTAAGGTGTTGCCTTATATGGATCAGCCACAGTATTGGGCTTGCATGATATTTTGTTATAAATTAAATAATTACAATGTCCTCCGATAAAGTTAAAAGTAAATTAAAAAATTACAAATTGGATACTTTGCAATACATCTTCATTCGTTCTGACATCTACAGAGCTAGTACCTCCAATATATCAAGTCGATTTTAATGCATTTAATCACGACGTTAAATCTTCGAAAAGGGATCGGGCTATAAGTCTTTGGCGAGTTTTATGGGCGCTCGTTTATCTATGGTAGACTTTGCACGTGACATACGAGATAACCTGAATATTTTTGACCCATATTAGTAGCCAGATTTAAATATTACAAGTTATTTCCTTGTTATTAAGTAGGTTAAATTTCAAGTTACAGATCCATTCAGTAAAATTCAAGTTACAAATCTTACTCAGAGCGATGTATAATTTTCTATTGCTTGACCTCAATGGAAAATTAAGCGACATTACAACGTTAAGCCGCATCGGCGAACTTTTAAACTACCAATGATAAGTGTGATAACAAAAAATACCTTTTGCCATGTCCGTCCGACATAGGGATGATTATTATATTTTAGACTAAAGGATAATCAGACCTTGATTGTCCTCAACAAGTAGAAAATGACAATACAAAGTTATTTTCCGCCAAGATTAGTGCGAGTTATTATTTTAAAAAAGGCCTAATAAATAAACTTTTACTACATATGAATAAAGTTAGTTAAGTAAGTTAATCATGAAATTAAGAAATTAGTGATCCACTTATAGTAACTACAAGAGAATTTCATTTTTAAATATTATTTTGTAATAATATTTCGTATTCCAACAGCTTTTGAAAAAAAAAAAAATGTTTTATTTGCATAATATATGGATTTGTATACAAAAATAAAGAGAAGAATATTGTGATAGATTCTACTTCTAAAACTTAATTAAGTTGTAACTTCTATAAAGTAAAGCAAAATGATTAATACAAGCTCAAAAATTCATAATTTAATAAAAGGTAACCTGCTTCTTAAATCCTTATACAAGAGTACGTGACCCGCATTACAAAGTTATAAGATTTTCTGAAGTATTTTATTACCCTGTTGACGATACTGAGAATACTTAAAAACAAACTAAATAAAGCGGAAAAGTGTAAATATACTTTTTATAAGCATTATCTCTTTATATGATGCGACAAGACGTCAGTAATAAACACTTCCTAAATAAGATCCAGATAATAACGTTTCCAAATTAGGCCGACTAAACTATGCAGTCGTAGAAGTCTATTGATCTTGTTACGCAAGGACCGGAAACAGAGCATCAAATATAAAATATCATTAGATTAATATCATTGGAAAGGTTAGAAATCGACCTCATGATAACTTTTGAAATGCCTTAGGGTCTTAGTGAATTAATAAATTAATGAATCCAAAGACATAGTTCGAATTAAATACATGTCTGTGTTGCCTGCCTCCGTAGCCTAGTGGTATGAGCGTGTGCTTTAGAATCCGGAGGTCGTGGGTTCGAATCCTGCGGGGACGCAACAAATTTTCATTGTTGTTTCCTAGTTGGTTAGGGCAATTTGGGCCGATCACCCAATTGTCTGAAAAGTAAGATGATCCATGGGTCGGATGGGCATGTAAAAAAGTCGGTCCACCCACCAACCCGCATTGGACCAGCGTGGTGGGATACGGTCCAAACCCCCTAATGGATAGGGGTGTATTAGGGGAGGCCTATGTCCAGCAGTGGACTAACAAAGGCTGATGATGTGATGTGATGTGACTTGTCTGTGTAACTTTTAACCGAAGAAAGTTCGAGAACCGTATGTTGGAAAACAGTAAACAAACTTTGTTTAAACTTACTCATAGTGAAGATAGCACTTTATTGTGTGCTAATAAGTGCCATTTGGAACATGATTTATCAGATGACTTTCGATTTTTAATATTTATAGATATATTGCTAGACTGTAAATGTATATGTAATGATGGACGCTTACAAGCCTGTGTAAAAACTGTTTTTCGGTGAAATAAGCCAGGATTAGAAGCTAAAACCAATAAGAAGCAATTAACGGACTGTAAATAGGAATATTACTTAAAAAAATATTTTGTATAAAAGTTATGATGCTATGTTTTTTCCGTTGCTTAAGTTTTCTGTATTGTACTTACGGTGCTACGCGTAGTATACTTATTAGTGTCTTATGATTTACTTCTTTTAGACAACGCGTATCGTTAATTTAATTTAAAAAAATCGTTATTTGAAATTAGTTACTCATAGCCTATTATTCCGTATAAAATTTCTAATGGTGACTCTTCTGACAGAAGTGGAATAGTAGACACAAATTTCGGTCGCTAGTGTTTAGGACAATAAATGTTTTATCATTCTACCTATGCGCTATATACATACAACTACATACTAATAGGCCTGTAAAATTATAAAATTTATCAAGTTGTATTGTTGTAAAAATCAAGTTTTCAATATATCATAATTATCTGCTGAAAACTCTGCTAGCTAACTTGAACAAAGTGTACGTTTCAAGTTTAATAATTTAACAGTAGTTTTCTCATTTTAGCGAATTGGCGTTTGCTTATCGATTCAATAACATTTTTACGTGTCCGTCTACTATTAGTTATAGGTAATTCATATACTAACAAGACTAAATTTTGTTTGATTTCAACAAATACCAAAGTATTAAACATAAAAATTATATGCGCTAGACAATTTCAGCTTTAGTCAAATACAAGTTTAAAATTGGTTCCAAGTAAACATACTACCAAGTGAATCATTGTTGTATTAGATTTTTTTTGTGACGTATATTTTTGTGAATCATTAATTGTTAATCGTATTTATCTTTTAATCAGCTGAGCAAATAAGGAGTTGATATACATTTGTAAATATAAGTGATAGCATATTAATATGAATAAAATATAATTTATACATTCGGTTACTTATAATGATTTATTTTTCATCCTGAGTCACCAGAATTAGAAAGATAACATAGATAATATCATAAATAATAATAATAATAATAATAATAACTCTTTATTTTGTAGTTAAGGTACATTGTATGTGAAAGCTCTGAAGCCTGTGCTATTAGAAACTGTGTTACAGGCTTCAGCATCTTCCCAAGTAATGACTGAATACAAAACAATTAGTATTGAATATTTAATATTTAAAATCATAATTCACTCTCCTGTGTGTGTGTGTGTGTGTGTAAGAGAGAGAGAAGACATAGTGCGCGTGCATGTGTGTAATATTGTGTCCGTTTGTATAGTAAAAGAAAAAAAAAATAATAGTAATTTATTGTACCATCTCGAAAAGTTTCTCTATTGAAATATAATCCATTGACTTCAGTATTTTTATCGTAATATTATTAAAATTATAATTATTACAGCCTTTTGTTTCATCAAGCTGTAAAAGCTTGTTGTAAAGCATCGGTGCAAAATAGTCATAGTGTCGACGTGCCGCTTTACTTTTTATCTTTGGTAGAGGACAGGTATTTTTACGTTTATTCTGTAAAATTAGTTTTGGAACCTTAGCAGTATGGTACCTTAGAAGACATCGGTGTATAAATATTTGTCTAACTGTCATTACATCTAATATCTTATAGAGGTCTGCCGTAGGATGTCTGTATGGTAAACGTAACATAACTTTTAATATTGTCCTCTGGCTGCGTTCTAACTCTATAAGATATGTTTTGGGAGCGCCGCCCCAAGCACATATGCAATAAGTGATAAGGCTTTGACATAAAGCTGAGTATGTTGACTTGAGAGTACTTATATCGACTACATCTCGCAGTGCCTTGAAAATATATATCAGCTTTCTTATCCTGCTTGTAGTGGCTGAAATTTGTGGTCACCAACAAAGTTTTCATCTACTATAACTCTAAATATTTTACAGAGGGCACACGCGATAAGATAGGGCAACTGCATTCTAATTGTGAGTGAGAATTTCTGTTGCAAGGATAAGAATGTACTCTTAGTGAGAGTGAGTCATCTGGCCTTGTACGAATAGATCTGCTAAATGCAACTGGTTTGTCTTCGTCGATTGAGTGATAGTAGTTGTCCTCCAGCCAAGATGATACATGTTTTAAGCCATTATCTGCTTTTTCAAAAACAGTTTTCCATGTAGTTCCGTGAAAGAGAACCGCAGTATCATCTGCGAACATAATAATTTGAGCATCGCTGCGAAGCGCAGTACATAATTGGTTAATGTAAATTAAAAATAATGTAGGCCCTAGAGCACTTCCTTGGGGTACACCGTATGTACATGTAGCGCAGTTGCTTACTTCTTCTTGTATTCTTACTGTCTGTGATCTACCCGTAAGATAAGATTGAAACCATTTTAATGGGACGTCTCTTATTCCTGCATTTTCCAGTCTAGCTAATAGTATCGGAATAGAAACCGTATCAAAAGCCTTTTGCAGATCAAGGAATACTCCAAGGCATCTTTCTCCTTGATCCAGGTAAGTATTTATTGTAGATGATAATTTTAAAACAGCATCTTCAGTACATTTTTTTTTCCTGAATCCAAACTGTGATGGATTAATTAATTCATATTTTTCTAAATAATTGGTCAATCTGTGGTTCATTATTTTTCGATTATTTTTGAGAATGTAGGTATTAAAGATATAGGCCTATAGTTTGATGGAATTTGTTTGGGCCTGATTTATGTATTGGCACAATAATTGCTTTTAAATGATTCAGGAAAGACACAGTTCAAAACTTCGATTATATAGGTACGCCAGTGGTTGACTTATAAAATCACATGAGTCTCTAACTATTTTAGACGAGACATTGTCCCAACCAGGGGCGCATTGTAGCTTCAGGGTTCTTATTATTTTGGCCACCTCTTCAGGATTAGTATGAAATAGTGCAAATGAGTTTACTGAGGCCTGAAGCTTATTTATTTTTTTAGCTAGATCTGTGTCTTGACAACTTAGTGAGATCATAGTTTTTTCCGCTAAGGTACGTCCTATTGATGTAAAGTATAAATTTACATCATCAAGTGAGACCGATGCTTTTTGTCTTATATCTAGTAGTTCCTCCCCCGTTTGCTTATGTTTATTTAAATTACATATATCTTTAATAATTTTCCAGGTAACTTTACTACTTCCATTGTTATTTAAAAATTTTGATCGATAATATTGATTTTTAACAAATTTAATTAAATTGTTGCACAAGTTTCGGTATTGACAATATTTCATTCTTTCAATTTCATTTTCTGTTTGTTTTTAATTGTCTATTAGTTTATTTCTTGTTCGTATTGATTTAGTATTCCTGGCGTAATCCACGGCAAGGAATTTCTTTCGGTTTGATATATTATTATTGTATGAATTAATTGTAATAATATTTTGTAGCGTTGAATCTAGGTAATTTGTTATTTCGTTAACATCTGAAAGTTTGTAGTATTCGTTCCAGTTTTCCTCTGCAAGAGCCTTCCTGACACCATTAAAATTAATAGCAACCTTTTGGCGTACTGGTTTCTAGTTATTGTATTAGACATTTCTAGGCTAACATTGTTAGGAATGGTCGGTTACGGATCAAAACAAACGTCTGCCATGAGTAACTTGTCTTGACCATACAATGATCTATACATGACTCTTGTCTAGTTGGAATATTAATACCTTGGTACAAGCCGTGAGTCGCCATTACATTTAAATATGTAGCACTATGCTTGTTGATTTTATCTGAAGTATGTCAGGTTAATATCACCAGTAAAACTAAATTTTTGCGCTTGAAAAGCCTTGTAATAACGATTCAGTGAATTTATGTAATTGTCGGATTAGAGAAACATGGTGGTCTATAGGAACACAGTACAATTGTATTGCAATTTTCTAGATTTAGAGCTAAGCAATTACCTCTAGAATGTCCAGTTCAAATGCCTTGACTCCTATACATTCCTCATATGTTACTACACCATCATTTTGATTAATAGACTTCTTCGTCCAAAACATTTCAAAGCCAGAAAGCAGTGGAGGTGATCGATGATCATCTGTCCAACATTCTGTTAGTACAAAAATATGAACTTCAATTTCTAGGCTAGATACAAACGTTATAAAGCTGTCGAAATTGCAATAAATGCTACGTATATTGGCTGTTATTATTGTTAGAGACTCTTTACTTGTTTGAATGGCATAAGGGGGATTTGACGATTCATTAATTCTAGTACAGGGGGGATTACCTGTGTCATCAATATCACTTAGTATATTTCTTGCTTTATTATCGAATTTGATATGATCAAAATTTATGGGTATAGATTTATTTAATATACTTTGGTTTTTAAAAAGTTTCCTTGCAATACTTGTAGTTGTGTCGAGATGGTAATTTTGGTAATAATTATTTTTAACATAAAAATTGTAGGTGTTGTATAGTGTTATTGTAGTTATGAAAGTAAGTGGGTAAACAAAGTAGTAAGTGTGTATAAAAACATATGTACTAAACTTTACTTGCAATTTGAAGAAAAACATAAAAAATAACAATGTAATATTAAAAACTAAACTATTTAGTCATGACTGCATCAGTTGAGCTAAATCATCTTTACATTTGATTATAATCTGTGAACTTTGTTCGGTTTTTCGAATATATATCTTCCCACCAGTAGTCCAGCAGTAATTATATTTATTGCGCTTAGCGAATTGTCTTGCCTCTGCAAATAGTTGTCTGGTTTTCTGTGTAAGATTTTCAGACACGTAGACAGGTTGCGATGTTCCTTTAATATCTAAAGTGCTCGTACTTATTTTATTGGTCGAATTATTCCTATTAAAATTTTTAATGCACGAAAAAACTTTCTTTTTCAGAACACTCAGAAATCTATAATGATTGGATTATAGTTTTGTTTTTGTATTAATGCGATACAAAACTGAAACATATTAGCAACATACAGAACCCAAAACAATATTTGTGAAAAAGTTTTACGGTGCTTGTTTAAATCTGCTCTTGAAATGAAACCTCTAACTCGGACCAGAAATTGTTTTTATTTTAAGTAGAGACGAGATCATGTCAGATGAAATGTACACCACATTTCATTTGCTTATAGGCAGAAACAACCACCACGCCGTTGCTCTATGGAACATATAATGATGTAACGAAACCTTCGTTCAATTTATGCCTAACACAGTAATTTTACTTGTACTGCTTCAAAAGTTATAAATTTTTACGTGTAACAAGTATAACTAAATAAAAAGTTATTTAATTTCTAGACAAAAATTGACTGAATTACATGTTCATAAGGACCGTCATAAAGTTTCGTTCGGAATTACATATCTGATTGGGAAAATACCATTTTAAAATATTACGGACGGAAGTTACAGTAATGTTTGCTTCTTGAAAAAGTTGTTTTATTAAATAAATTTATCGTAATTTATCTTACACCAAGTACTCATTTATTTGGTATCTTAGTGGAATTTTAGGCTTTTTTTATAAAAAGCTTATTATAAATTTTAGCAAATTTTTTGATTAATCAGTCATTAAGAACTGCTATATGTCGGTCATTTGGTAAAAGCCACTACTCGCCTGAGTGATTTTCTTACTTAAACGCATTTTATGGCAACGATTAAACGTTTAATGTTTCAAACTACAGAGCCAATGTAGTTTGCAACATAAAACGATAATGATGAAAATTAAACAAACCCGATGACGTCAATGCAGCCCATTATGCGTAATGCTTACGAGTGCTTTATTTATTTTTCAATGTAAACAAAGTTGTCAATAAACTATTACAAAATATTGCAGTCAAAGAAGGGTCGTAATATTAAAAAAAGGTATGACATTTAACTTAATTTGAATCTTAAGTTAAATAAGTAATGCTTTGATTTTTTTACTCCCAGCAATAATAATAAATAACGATACATTTACTATTTATAATTATATAAATCAAGTTTTTGATAACACATTTATCGGGAAAAAAACAAAGTTGTTGTCTGCTAGCTGAAATATACTATATGTAACATATGTAACATACATACACATACAATCGAGTATGTATGTTACATAAAGTTGAGAAACAAATTTTATTGCTTTTGCTTCGACGTTGACGAATTTCCATGTTGACTTTCATCTCTATTGCAACCCTTAGTTCATCCCCGTACAGTATGAAAGTACAAAATTAGTAGAAAGACATCATTTACGACTCGTTTCGAATTTTTGCCACTTTTATCGCAATAATTAATAACCTAGTCCTTTCTCGGAATCTATTCAAAGTATGTACTAAATTTTATTGAAATTGCTTCAAACAATAAAGACGGACGTACAGACAAACTGACTGACTGAGTTGCTTTCGCATTAATAATATTAGCATGGATGATATGTTTCTTGTTTTTAATACGCTTATAAATTTCTATAAGTAGTGACGTACATATTTTTTTTATTATTACAGCACTTTATTTATTAGTAATATTTACATATTTACACCACTCTATTATGTCACTATACTTTTAACATCAAACAATTCAACGCTTTGTTAAGTTTTATCGCGAAACGCTTGACACTTAAAATACCGTTTTACATGTTTGTAATCTCACCTACATTTATTTGTTACATTTAAATGTAAATGAAAAAAAAGGTCGATCCGAGTGTTTGCCGATTTTCCTTCGTGATTTTACAACACTATTTGTACCATACCAAAGGTTTTCACCCAATAATTAGTGAATTTTATTTATTTCTTTTTCTTATCACTTTCAAAATTGGAAATAGCTTTTATATAAATTTGTTAAAGGACAACTCTTTGATAATAGAACAAATATAAACGTCACCATGCAAGCTAAGACATCACAGCCTAAAAATACATTTTTTTTACCCCTAATATAGCAGCTTTTGCAAATAGGTCGTAAAAATATGTATTTCTTATGATGCAATTAATGGTATGTATAGTATAAATGTCGTTGATCTCAATAAATTTAATAGCGAATATGACAAAAAAAATTTCAAATCGTAACCGCAGATAACATGGCATGTTTGTCGTTGCAAATCTTGCATTGCAAAAATAGCGAAAAGTAAAAAAGTTTAAGATGTCCAAATTCATATACATATTTAATAAATATGTTGATAAATAATAATCTTATCCCGTCTTCATATCTATCGTAGTTGTTGATAGTTCTTATTCTTACCTAAGTAATTAATTAAAAACGCCCAAAGTTTCATGACGTCCATATGTTTTTTTCAAACGCACCTTTTTTTTCTTTAATCAAATGAAATCTAAAAAAAGGTCATCTGATTAAATGTAAGTACAATTAATTTGCATTTTAGACCTTTAGTACCGTGTAACTGCAAATGTCACCAATCACCGTTTCTCCCTTTGTTGAAAGTGTGCGCTGACAAATTTTCAGCTTTTATATAATGACATAGCTATGGTGACCGCTTAGATTATAACGTAAATGACAACGAAGTGGCGCTGTATGACTCTACTTTGGGGCCAGACCATACATTGGCCATGACCATAAATCACAAACTAAACTGACAATTCTTATGAATAAGCGAATACTACGATTGACTTTCTTTTTCTAAATAATCTGTAATGTAAACGCTTTTTTGTCAATAAGTTCCAGATAGTATTTTTAATAGCACTTAGCGTTTTAAAAGATTTTTACTCCTAATATTCTTTGTATAATCTGAAACTAAACCTTATAATAATAAAATAAATACCTAAAGATATTAGTTTAAAAAAATAAGTAAAAAACACGACAGACAGTCCAACATGAATTCTTAACAATATCTTTCCTTACTTTATATAGTGATTTATCACTTTGAAAGAAAATGAATAAACGAAAAATAAATTAAAAACTGATGCTTTATTTTAAATAATGTAAAATATATAACACCGTGTGTAAAATTAGGATTTAGTCCGCCATAGAGAAACCCTCACAAACAATACTACAACAATGGCGCTTATTTACCCTCGTTAATTCTGAGTAAAGTCTGTAAGTTAACGTGTGCCCAACATTATACCCTAGATGGTCACTTCGATTCTTATCCTTTGTATTGAAAAAAAAGTCTCAACTCCCGAACCGCTCTTTTCAACCTTGTAAGTGGGAACAAAGAACAACTTAAACGGCCCTCGAAAATTCTTTACACAATGCCTTTTCCACTTAGGTTTTTGCCGTAATATTCAAATTATATGAGTATCATATTTCATTCGAGTTCTTAAATATATTTTGTTGTGAATTATTATTTAAATATATAATAAATTTAAATGGAAATAACGTCAAGGTCTTGTCGAAAATGTTTGATTGTTATTAAAAGTTTGCTGCTTATCACTTGACCTTTTCCATTGATATACGTTATTTATCTTCTTACGTTCGTTCGCTTCTAGATACTTAATTAATAGCACTACTAAAAAGATGATTTTCTATACTATCCAGAGGTTGACGTTCAGATTTTCAAATCCGTTGGACATCAAGTCTGCTATGATACAATCAGCATTAGATTTCACAGTTAAATAATTGTAACAAAGAAATAAGCATATAATTTCTTCACAGACATTCTGTGAAACTGAGAAGGTTTTGTTTGATATTATCCCGCTCTCTGGGTTTTCGAACGTAAGCATTGTTTGTTCAATTCGAAAATGGATCAGGCACGTGTCAGTGGGGAAATGCCACGTCATCGTTGGAAACAAGCCCCCGGGGTGGAATCGGAATAGATCAGAATTCAATTTTCTATTAGGCACCAGCAGGTGTTTCACACAAATGCGAACAACATTGACATTAGCTATTTTCATACTGAAGTATATTAGAAGTCATTTAAATTGAAATTTAGTTTTCCGTAACACACTTAAAACATTTCGTTAAATGATATAAGCCTGTTGTTTAATAGCATGTAATTCTGTTAAAAGGTACATGATTTAGTCAAATCAAAAAAAAAATTGCTGCTATTTTTTGCTATAAACTAATATAACTATTTAGTTTTATTAGTTTGTAGCACACACGTGAAATGTACATTTATTTCACTAACAGATCTTAATAATAATCGCTTTATAATTTCACAGTAGATATATATCGAACTGATGACTAAAGAATTTTCCCTTCGGCTTTTATCAATATTTTTCTATATTTCTTTTTTAAGAATAATTAAAATGTTGTATGTTGTGTGTTGTATTTAAATAGATTTACGTTTTTTCACAATTAAACAGCGACTTATAATTTCATTACAGACAAGAAGAGTTATTATTTTCTGTTAAAGTCTGTTCTGAATTATTCTTTGTATACTAATAAAAATAGACGCAACTACAATTTGAAGTGCCATCTCAATGAAAGCAATAAAGGTAAAGCTTGTGAGCTATCCGGCGTCCTAATTAATTTTCACCTGCTCTACAGATACTTTCTCTCTCGTCAACAAGTTAAGTGCCGTTACTGGCATAGTTAAACGCAGTTCTTTTGCGAGTTAATTTAGCGGCCGTTTACCAGATTACTTTTTATTTTTTTTTTAAATTCATCAGTTAGTGTAAAATAATTTGCAAATTTTTTAAGTAGATTTAATGTGAATTGTTTAAGTATATATATATATATATATATATATATATATATATATATATATATATATATATATATATAATTGATTACTATTTAGATTTACGGCAAATATTACATTAAAAAGGGAATGTATTTTTTTAATATTTTCTATGTCACACAATTAGGGACACCGCCTCCGTTGTTTACAGGTATTGGCCCTTGCTAAGCCGGAGGTCGTAGGTTCGATTCCCGCGGGGAAACAACTTTCTGTTATCATTGTTTTCTGGTTGGTGTGGACAATTTAGGACGATCACCCAATTGTCTGAAAAGTAAGATGATCCATGCGTCAAGGGCGTGTAAAAGTCGGTCCACCAACCAACCCGCATTGGACCAGCGTGGTGGGATACGGTCCAAAAACCCTCTAATGGAGATGGTGTGCATTGGGGATGGTCTATGTCCAGCAGTGGAGTAACACAGCAAGATAATGACAATTATGGAAAGCATACTATAAGTCTATCTTTTAAGTTTTATTTGTAATATTTCGAATATATATTAAAATACTAAAATTCTCAAATATCTCTCAAAGTAAAAAAATATTTAAAGTAATGGGACCAAATAACACCTAATATCTACCTTTAAAAAAATTAACAAAATCGGAGCACTAGGAACGGAGTAAAGAGTAAAATATGAAAAAAAAATACGCTCCGAATTGAATACCTTCTTCTTTTGGTAAGTCGGATAAAAATAAATATTCTACTGTTTTACTTTAAGTATTTACTATCAATTGCGTATTTTTAAATGAAATATTCCATATTTTGATCATACACAGTGTATGTACACTGGCAGATACAGTAAGTTTCATCAAACAAGGTAAACCGCTACCTTAACGCTTATCTCTTCAGATTGTTTTTCACGGAAAAATATCATATCTAACAAAAGCTTTCTATTTTGAACGTGTTGATTTCCGAACAAACAGATTTTGACTTTTTTTCATAATGTTCCATCGCGATCACAACTCCATTTCTATATTCTTCAAAAAGTCACGTGCAGAAGGCATGAATAGGGATAAAGAAATCAATAATATATATGACGAGCCCCGAAGTGATTTTGTAACTTTGACTGTTGCACCAAAGAGTATAGGTTCGACTCCCACGACGGAATACTATTGTGTGATGAACGTAGTCTTTTCTTGTGTCTAGGTGTTTTTCCTCGTATCATATATTATACGTATTTATTGACAAAACAAAGGTATGTCTAGGGACTAGACGACGTTGTGTTATTCTTGCGGAAATATTATAAAATTGTCATGTTCTCTATATGTTACATAACCTTAGGTTTAATGCTATTCCGTAGCCTAGTGGTATAGGCGTGTGCTTTAGAATACGGAGGTCGTGGGTTCAATCCTGCGGGGACTCAACAAATTTTCATTGTTGTTTCCTAGTTGGTTAGGGTAATTTGGGCCGATCACCCAGTTTGTCTGAAAAGTAAGATGATCCATGCGTCGGATGGGCATGTAAAAGTCGTCCACCACAACCGCATTGGACCAGCGTGGTGGGATACGGTCCAAAACGCCCTAATGGATAGGGGTGTATTAGGGAGGCCTATGTCCAGCGTGGACTATCAAAGGCTGATGATGATTAATGCTATTCTAAGGGCTATCAGCAAGGAAATAAGATGAAGTTTTATTACAAATAAAATGACAATCATTGTCAATAACTTGCAAGAACTTACGTTTTTTAACTTTTTGTTGGACATTTCTTTTTTTACTGATTATCTGTGGTGTAAACCTATTAGAACATACCGGGGGACATAACAGGAACATACATAAAGCGATAAGCTGCAGTTTTATATAGCCAAGGGTGTGTAAGTTTGACCTCACCGGTGGGGCCAATGTCATGAGTGTGTGTTGTTTTTTTTTTGATGGATCTCGTGCTCTGTGGAATAAACCGATTAGAACATAACCGGGTTTGGGGGGGGCCCGTTGCCACAGGCGCGTCTCCCCATAAGTGACTTAACTTCACCAAAGTGAGTGTGTTCCGTTGGTGAGGTAAACCATTACAACCCGGCGGAGTCGAGGGCTGTGCAACTTTAAGCGTGCACAGGCTTCACCTCTTAATTTGTTGGCTTACCTCCGAGGGTCCCCAGAGGGAGACCTCGGCTCGGGCTCCACTATTTTTAAACCGTCAGCGATCTAATCGAGGGTGCCCAGGAGGCCGAACCTCAGCTCGGTTAGTCGCTTTTGATCCTTTCTAACCCGTTAGCAACATGTATCGAGGGCGCCCCGGTGGGCGAACCTCGGCTCGATCAGTTGCTTTAGGACATGTTAATTTTAAGCTAAAACAGCTCTATCTATTTGGTGAGAATCGGCCTGGTACGTGCCGAAATCTGTTGTACGGGTATGCGTTTGCCTCGGCGGCGAGGGCAATAGGTGTTTCGATAGTACGATTTAACACGTGCTTGCACGATCGTTATATCGTCGTCCGGATCTGTAAGTATATGGCGCGGTCGCCTATATCTAACGTGTTTCCTATGTTTAGGATGAACTAATTTGCGTGGTACGTAATCGGCGGCGTTACGTACCAGCTCATTCGGATGTTGCGAAGCCGAGTCGAAAAATTTGATTGATGCTTGTTTTAAAAATTATGAATGGAGGGCAATTCCAGGTCCACATGCGTGGCCCTGCGTATGAACCTGTTTTGCAGGGCTTGGAGTTTGTGGATATTGGAATGGGATGCATGAGCGAACACCGGACTGGCGTAAGTCATGATTGGACGGATAACTGTTTTGTATAGCAACACCTTGTTGCGCAGAGACAGCTTGCTTTTGGGATTGATTAAAGGGAATAGGCGACCTAGGACGTAGGCCGCTCTGTTTTTGACCTGCTTGATGTGCGGGCCGAAGCTGAGGGATTTATCGAGGTTACCCGAGGTTTTGACTTTGTTTACCCATGGAATTGGGTGGTTTAGAGTCGGATCATGGATGGGATCGTCGGCATTCTGTGTGTAAACAAGACTGCCGCGCTTTTGGATGGGTTTATTTCGATTCTCCAACGTCGAAACCAGTCGCCGAAGCGCCTGGCTGCGACTTGGAGACGTCGTTGGATGGAGATAGGACATATGCCGGATGTAAAAATGCATGTGTCGTCTGCGAACAAGGCGGTGCTAACTTTATAGTTGCGAGGGATGTCGTTGGTGTAGAGGGTGAATAGGACGGGGCCTAACACTGAGCCTTGTGGTACCCGGCCTAGTAGCGGGTGAGGTTGGGATTTTGTTCCCTCGACGCGGTATCGGAACGTTCGCTTCCAGAGAAAGTCTAGTATGATGAGTACGAGAGAGTCAGGCACGCCGAGCTTATATAACTTGTATATAAGCCCGTCGTGCCATACTTTGTCGAACGCCTTCGCCACGTCGAGGAAAAGCGCTCCTGTGTGTTGGCCCCGTGTCATGCGGGATTTGATGTGCTCCGTGATGCGGTGCACCTGATGTGTACAGGAATGTTTGGCCCGAAAGCCGAACTGGACTGGATTGGGAAGCCCATTAGCCTGCATAAAGTCCTGTAGGCGGGTCAAAACTAGTCTTTCATAGATTTTCCCGAAGCCCTTAAGCAGGCTAATGGGGCGATAGGAGGTTGGTTGGTTGGGAGGTTTTCCGGTTTGAGGAAGCTTTATAACTTCAGCATCCTTCCAAGTGTTTGGAAAATACCTTGGAAAGAGCTGCGTTATAGATTAGGACTAGGAGGTTGATGAGATGAGTCGGAAGAATCTTTATGACGCGGTTTGATATGCCATCGGTGCCCGGGGCTTTCCGTGGTTTAAGCTTTTTGATTAACGATTCGACTTCGCTTTCCGTTACGGGTGTGAGTACGTCGCGTGGGGGTAGATGCGTCAACCGGTCAACCTCGCTCTCTACCTTGCGGAGATGAGCGGCGCTCACCGGTTGTGAGCTGGGCGAGCATTGAGCCTCGAGACTGTCGGCCAGACATTCGGCTTTTTCCTCATCGAGAAACGCTGTGGGCTTGTCGGGTTGGATGAGTGGCGGCATAGTTGGATGGCTGCCGCCGCCTTTGAAGCTTTTGGGAATGCGCCAGAAGGCCACATGAGAGGATGTAGGTTGCTCAGATCGCTATCCCACCGATCGTTCCTGAATTCAGCTATGCGCATCTTGGACTGATGTTCAGGGCGCGTAGCTGCCTTCGGCTCGCTCGGTTGGATACCAATCGTGGGCGCGAATCGCGGCTCTCTTGCGTCGCAAGAGGTCCTTGATGTCGTTTGGCAAGGCCCAGCGGGGTTTTCTCCACCGGGATTTGCCTCGAGGAGACTCTCGACGACACTTTGGACATGACTTGTGAACGCATGAGCGGCGAGATTCACGTCGGAGCGGTGCTTAGGGTATTGGGTATGGTGTCTAAATGAGGTGAGCTAGTAGAGTTCAGCTGTGACTTAAGCTTATGCCAGTCGACTTAGTTCTAAGAACTGTGTTTTTCTGATTTGCGGGTCCTAGCTTTAAGAGCACGGACGGTGGTCTGAGGTTAGGTCATCGATGACCTCTATGCTCCTAAGAGCGAGATTGACGTTTTTACGATAGCAATATCAAGCATATCCGGTCGTTGTCCCACTACGTGTGGGAAGTGTGTTTGCATCAACGGCGCAACCACACGAAATTGAGTTTGCTCTGACAATTCGTCTAATGCTAGACCCCGCGGATTTGTAGTGTCTGAGTTCCATCGGGTGTGCTTGCTATTGAAATCGCTGGCATGGGGAGCTGCGCGGAGCGCTGGGAATCTGCCACGCCGGGGCAGGCCGGAGGGGCGGGAAGGAGGTGAGGGATGGCACCGGTGGGCGCCTAGGGATGGTGGATGGTGGAGGTGGTCTCCGCTTGGGCGCCTTGGGGCACCCTAGATAGTTGGCCGTGTGGCCTGGGCTTTGGCAGTTTACGCATGCCGGCGGTTCGTACGTAGCAAGGGCTTCTCGGTCCCGAGGTCGTGGGCAGTCTGGGGTGCCATGGTCCCCTAGGCACTTCACGCAACGGGGTCGTGCGTGGCAATTGCGGGCCGTGTGTCCGAATAATTGGCAGTTGTGGCACTGCCCTGGGAGGCCGTTCGAATGCGGCGCGTTAAACGAAATGCGACCGATGTCGCATATGTGCTTAAGGTCGTAAACTTTCTTGCCCTCTGGAGAGCGTTCGAGCGTCAGAAGGACGACGTTGTACGGCTTTTTTGTCCGCGGATGGAACAGCCTTTGAGCGGAATAAATTGGGATGTTCTCCGATTTGATAAATTCGAAGATTTCTTGAGTTGGCAGTTCCTTCGGCAGCCCTTTGACCACTGTCCGAAGGACGCGCTCTTCCGGGAGCGCGAATGTGTGATAGTAATACTGCTTCTCGAGCAGATATTTAGTGACGTCGCGGTGCGCTTGCACCGTCTCTAATTGAATTTTGATCCCACTGGCGGAATCATTGGCCGTGAATTTTACGCGGTTGGAAAGGGCAGACCGTAGTTCGGCCCACTTCTCTTTTGACCTAATGTATATAGGCGGTGGCTTCTTGTCTCTAAGTGAGACGGGTACTTGCTGTGAGGCAGCGGGCGTGGGTTGCTGAGAAGCAGCCGAAGTTGAGGGCCGTGATGCGGCCGGCTGTGAAGCAGCGGATGGTGGTTGCCGTGAGGCGGCGGGGGTTGACTCTACTGGCCTCGGGGCCGATAATTCCGCGGCCGATGATTTCGGCGCTTTAATTGGCGGGTCCGGTGTCGGCGATGATGCTGGCGATGACCTATTTTTGCGCTTTTTCTTGCGCGATTGAATGGGCAGAAAGCCTCCTGCGTCCTCGGATTCACCGGTGTCCGAGCCTACGTTTCCTACTTCGACTTCCATTTCGGAGTCGGACGTTGTCTGCGTGGTTTCGGAGGAAGATTTTCGGGACTCCTCCGACGTGGCCCTAGCTGCGGCGCGCGATTTTTTGCCCTTCTTGGGCTTAGCTGACGTTATTGTCGAATCGGACGACGAGTCTGATGTGCCACCGTTGGCGTTAACTGCCATGCGGATGGCTTCTCTAATCGCTTCCGGCGATTTGTTTTTTAAATCCTCAAAGTTGAGTGAGTGTGTGTGTTATCTTACACTACCAAGTGAAGGGTGTGTTTGACTACTGCGTGGGTGTTGCAACATATTCTGCCTTAAGGGAATATACTAATAATTATTTCTATTGTATACGCGAATATCATACATTATTAAATAAAATGGCTTTACGGATATTATCGTGTTTATTTCACATTTTTAAATTCCCGGCGTTTCGTACACTTTCCAGCGGCCGTGGTCACGGGGTAGACTGAGATATCATGCGTCTTGTTGCCAGTGCTGAAGCGGGGTTTCCAGATCTTAATTGTAATTAATTATTTTTAGTCCGTGCTCCGACCTATGCAAAATGAACTAGTTTTATCATTAGAGCCAGCAGGTATTATGCTAGGGTTTAAATCATTAAGTCATCCAACCATCTTCTCTATTGAAATTTGGATGTTTTCTAATCTCAATAGCCTCACGAATCATCCATGGTAGGAATCGGTGTTCTTTAGCGAGGATTTGTAGCCGATCAAATCTGATGTAATGGTTTGGGTGATTTAAATTATGGTCACACACTGCCGACTTGTTGGGTATTTTACGTTTGATGTCAGCTATATTTTCCTTCACGCGGTATCTTTTTGCTCGCTTTGTTTGTCCAATATAAGAGAGGCCGCAGTCACAATCTAGCTTGTGCACTCCTGGGTCTTGTAGAGGAATATGGCACTTGATAGGTGGTAGGAATTGACCAATCTTCATCAGCGGCTTGAAATAAGTTTTGATTGAAGCCCGCCTCAAAATGTAGCCAATCTTATCAGTTAGCCTCTCACAAAAGGTAGAACAGTAGGTACTCGCTCCACTGTGGCTGCCTTCACTCGGTCACTGTGAAGCTTCCGTGGCGCAGCAAGCTTGTTGTCTCGCAGCACTTGCTTAACATGGTGTAGCTTAGCTATCCATCCAGCAATTTAAAAATATAAAATAAACGCGATATAATGCATAAAGTCATTTTATTTAATGGTGTTTACTAAGTTTTTGTATTTATCAAGAATACTAAGCCTAGCTATCACGTAACCTGCGGCAGCGAATTCGATCACGGCATTATTAAAGTCGTCTAGATCAAAAGATCAAGTGATTTCAAATACAGAGTAGCATCTTGCTCAGTGCTGCCATTGCTATGGCTAGCATGCTAAGCGTTTGAGGCGGCGGCGAACCGCTGTGCGCTCAGACACGGCTCCGGCGATGGCTGTTGCCACGCGGGGCGGTATGGCCAAGCATTGGAATGACGGAGGGGTGGGAATGCGGTGCTAGAGGATTGGTTGGGTAGTGGTCGCCTAGAAGAGGCTTCCCTGGGGTTCACAGGAAGTCTGCGTTTTGGCGCTTTAGGGCAGCCGAGGTAGTTGTCCCTGGGACCAGGATTGCCGCAGTTAACGCACGCTATGGGCTCATAAGTAGCAAGGACTTCTTTGTCTTTGGATCTGGGGCAATCGGTAGTGCCGTGATCCCCGAGGCATTTTACGCAACGATGGCGGGCGTATAACTGGCAGTTGTTACACTGTCCAGGGAGTCTGTAGGAGTGCGGCCGCTCGATAGAGAGACAATCGATCCCACAGAGCTGTTCGACTTCGTAAATGCGCTTACCCTCTTTAGTGCACTCTAGACTGACAAGCACCGTACCATACGGTCGTTTGGTGAGTAGGTGGTTCATACGTTGTAAAAAACGGGCGGAGTTTTGGACAGTATAAAGGGACACGTATAAACATAGTTATTATAATATTTGCTAAGTTTATAGTCTTAACGTATAATATTATCTATCTACATTTATGTTTCATAAATTTAGATTTTATTTATATTATACATTTATCACCATATTTGATTGTTAACGTAATATAGTAATTTCAAAACCGCAAAGCCCGTAACATTTTTGAAGACTCGTATAATATAATTATTTCTTTTGCTTGCCGAATATTATACATTATTAAATAAAATTACTTTACGGATTTTATCAGCGTTCCAGCGGCCGTGGCAGTCTACCCGTGACCACGGCCGCTGGAAAGTGTTCGAAACGTCGGAATTTAAAATGTAAAATAAACGCGATAAAATCCGTAAAGTAATTTTATTTAATTCGTATAACATGTTTGCAAATCTCCCGAGGGCGTGTGACAAATATGCTCGAATATTATACGGATGCAAGTCAGTACATTTAGTCCATGTAAAAAGTTATTTGGTCGTTTAGTTTGTTTTATGTGAATTGGATTATTATACGAATTATTGTATAAAAGCATTTGTTTATCGTTTAATTCATATGGCCAAAATATAAAGCCAAAATAATACAAAATATCAAAATAGGCCACGTAAATTGAATTCTTCGACGAAAAATACATTTACTTAATATTGTTAATGCATTGTGTATGTTATGGATTTTTCCTACGGAAAACCTTATTATGTTATATTATTATAAATGTAGAAAAACGTTACATTAACGTAACTGACAAGATAAAAGAACAGAAGCTTTTGCAATAAAAGGGGTCTTATAATCTTGTAAAGGTTAGTAAAATACGTAAGAAAAATATTGTTGAATATTTACTCTCTTTTCTTGCCATAAACTCATACATTACATTTTACCTTAATTTTAAATTAGTAAGAGGTATTGCATGGCTGTGATGAAACTTTAAAATTTAGACTATAATGTAACCGTTAATACAGTGTAAATAGAGTACTATTGCACCAAAATGTATTTCTATTGAATATTGATAATAATGAAAGCTTAATATATTAGCTAATTACTTTGACTTTAATATTAATGTAAGTAAGCAATTAATAAAATGTTTTATTTGATGTTCGAAACTGGCAAAAAAAATGTTAATATCTTGTCTACGAAACTCATAAATAAACATATAAATGACTTCCTTTTGAAATATTACCTTGAAAAGAAAGTACCGAAAAAACGCTATAACCATTTATCATATGGTTTTTTGGCATCGGCAATGTCTTTTGACACATTTAATGAATGTAACGGAAGTCCGTAGCAGCGGCTCGTAACATTTTTAAATTACCTTGAGCAACTTTTTGCATGCATGGTGACAAGATTAGGAAAAATTTTCTGTCTAATAAAATATGTACATAGCAGTGTCCTTAATATTATTTCTTCGGTTATCTTTTTGATAATTTATTACATTGTTAATATGAAATACTTGAAATATCATCATCATAATAATTAGCAGCCTTATCCATCCACTGCTTTTTAATGAACACCAAGACGGCCGATCCCTTGCTACTCGCTGCCAACTTGAACCGGCTACTGCAAAAAAGATCGGCATCCTACCTGGTCGGGGGTCGACCGCGTTAAGGGGGTTCCCAAACGGCCTTCACTCCAGAACCTTATTGGCCTATTTATATGGAAATACATCTTTTTAAAAATTCATATAGACATGTCTTGCGTAGGGGTTAATGATCTTGGCTTTATACGTATGGTGTACGATAAATGCATGCAAACATATTTCTCAATGTTTAAGATTATTCAGCAGCACTTCGTTTACATTTTCCTTCATATATCGCTTATTTAGTTGCTATTAATATAAATATAATCCAATATGACTGTTAAACCATATCGAAATATGTTTTTGATGTAACATTTGATTAATAATTCTTACTACTTTAAAAACTTTACGACTAAAAATGACCACGCCTAGATAATGAGAAAAATTTTCATTAAAAGAAAATTAATTACTAAAGATTTTACGCTTAAGTAAAATATCAAAAGACTTATAGACTTAAATAGCAGAATATGATACATTCTCACAATATGAGAGTTACTAGAGTATTGCAAGCAATTAGAATTTCCGATAACACGTACTAATAACTGTGCGCAATAAAACCTATATTGAACGTTTTTCAACGAGCTAGTACTGAAATTTATCTGTTTTTTTTTGAAAACCGTATTAGCGTGAATCTCTATGCAAGTCAAAGGGGATTTGTTATTACACAAGTTGTAGAATGTACAATTCTCTATAAAACTTTTGTAATTAAATACGTAACTATTTTATGTATTTCTTGTTTCAACAAATGTTTTATTACTTGATAAGGGTACAAAGGCACGACATGTGACATCTTAAGCTACACTTAGTAGGAATATTTGAGATTCTCTCAGATTAATTTATTTTGACAAAGATCTATCTAGGGAATATATTTCCATTTAGTGCATCAGAATAAGTGTTTTTGTTGTATTTTTTACACAACGCTACGGATTTTAAAATATTTTTTAAACAAAATGATGCAAAAGGAAGTTTTATAATTATAACACCTTAGTAATATTGTAAATAGACTGAGATAAATTTAGATATTTCTATGGTGATGTGGTAAATAAACACATTTTTCGCCTTAAATTGCAAACGGTGGCTTTTTTATGTGATCTGCTGTTCTGTGAAAAAACAAGCTCGTCTCCCCATGGAGTGACTTGAAGCATCACGAGCCTTGAATTGGCTTGTTAGTCGCTGGCTGAACCCTACGAGATAAATCGAAATAATGTACTGGGATATTAAAAAAGTCAACAAAACGTCTATTACCTAATATTTACCCGCAATAAGCATTTTTTTTAAATTTGCATTTTACGCTATAAAATACGATTATTTGATTTTAAGCGAATATCCAATTAAGTAATAATAAGCAACCAGCAATCCGAATCTTTACCACTCTTCAGTTTTTAGCTCGGATACAGATTTTTACACAAGAGTTTTTACATAAATACTTTGATCACTAGATAGATATTCAAACAGATAAAACTGTTAACTTTTATGCAACTAAACTTTTCTTAATACACAAAAAAGTTTTTAAAGATTCAAGATTTATCTAGTTTTACAAATTTAAAATGTTATAAACGTCAAATTCATACTGTGTTATTTCATAGTAATAATCATAATTCCACATAATACGCTTGTAAACTTGGCCGATTATTTTGAAATCATCATCATAATCATCAGCCTGTGATAGTCCACTGCTGGGCATAGGCTTCCCCTAATAAACCCCTGTCCATCAGGGTGTTTTTGAACCGTTCCCCACCACGCTGGCCAATGCAGGTTGGTCGTGGACCGCTTTTAACCCATCCGGCATTGGATTCTTCACAAAAATTGGGTGATGGCTCAAATTTGCCCTAACCTACAAAACAACAATAAAATTTGTTAGCCCCCGAATTCGTACCACGACCTCCGGATTATAAAGCACACGCCTATACCACTAGGCTACGGAGGAAGTTATTTTGACTTTTAATGAATAATTCACTCTGGATTTATCTTTTATCTTAATTTTTCTAAATGTTTCCTGGTTAGGTAAAGTTTAAAACATCCATAAGTCTTCTAGCTTTCATTATATAAAGTAAAACGAGTCAAAATTACTTTGCTAAGGCTTGGTTTTAAAACATTTTGGTAAAGGTGTTTCAATGTTCTTTAAGCTCTTTATAAAGATGACACCATTAATGGAAACACACTTCCATCAACGATGTTTTCACTTTTACTTCTACTTCTTTCTTGAGTTGTGTGCCTGTTATATACTTATAACATGTAGGTTAAAATATAATTTGTAACTCGAGATTATGTAAATCAACTCTTAATTTTGAATCTATTTAGTTAAAAACAAAGATCCTTGTGAAAAATCTTAAAAATTGGAACAATTTATCTTCGAATACCTATAAAAAATGAAATATAAAACTTCCTTATTTTTAAGGTAATAATTTTACCGCCTCCGTGGTCAAGCGGTATTGGCCCTTGCTTTATAAACCGGAGGTCGTGGGTTCGACTCCCGCCGAAAAAACAACTTTGTGTTTTCTTTGTTTTCTGGTTGGTTAGGACAATTTGGGCCGATCATTTAATTGTCTGAAAGGTAAGACGATCCATGCGTCGAATGGGCATGTAAAAAGTCGGTTAACCCACCAATCCGTATCGGACCAGCTTGGTGGGACATGGTCAAAAAACTCTATAATGGAGAAGGCGTGCAACAGGGGAGACCTATGTCCAGCAGTGCACTAACGCAGGCTGATGATGATGAATTTTTTCAATATATATAGTTAATTTTAAGTAACAACAGATAACTAACACAGGCTGATGACGATTAATTTTTACAATATATATAGTTAATTTTAAGTAACAACAAATAATAAAATAAATTTTATTTTGTTACTTTTTAAATTTAAACACAACTTTATATTTATAAAAGTTTACTTAATACCGCGATATTTCTAATAAGACTTACACAAGAATTTACTAGAGGCCTTTTTCAATTTTCTTTTTTAAAGGGGCTTTCGAACAAACTGATTGTCCAATTTAGATTGGTTTTTGATTGATAGGGTCGAATAAACTTCAGAACAAAATTTTGGTTACCACCCCTCTACGTTTTCAGTCTATGAATATAAGGAAATTGCTTCGTTTTTATTTATGTTCGATACATTTGTTCTGCGTAAATTTATTACTGTTTCATTTGTTGGCTCCCGTTCAGGTGATTTAATTTAATTAAGCGCGATAGCCTGAGGTTTAAAATATTGTTAAGGTTTATTGTTTATTGAGCATTGATTTACTAATTTTTATTTAGTTATTAACGGTGGCAGTCAAATTTTTAGTTCCAAACTACGGAGGCAGTCCAAGTAGGTTTAATTGCGTAATATATAAATTACGAAATCCTACTAGAAATTAAAAAATAATCTTCGTTATACAAAGATGCTTTTTCATGAAATACAACTATATACGATGGATGGAGCCATGTTTGTTGTTTTTCTCCTTTATTTATATTGTAGAGTTAATGCTTGAATACGAATGCTGAAAGAGGGAGAAAAGTTTTTATGTATTTATTTCGGGTCTCGGTGTTCTATTACTAATTTTAATTAAAATTGACATTGTACATCCAACTCGCTTCTGCGAAGTTTTTATGAAAAATATCGCTAAGTATTGAATTTTATTCTTAATTCAGAATATTGAGTTACAATTGGTCTACAAAACGATTTATAAGACATACTAAAAGTTACTTAATGAATAATGTAACAAAAGGTTGAAAATTTTAATATTTTTATTATAAATATTTTATGAAAATTTACCATGAGTACAATAAAATATGGTTCCATATGTAAATTTTATTTGACTTCTCAGCGACTTTTAAGTGTAATTGATTTCTAAACGATGAACGAAAACGTTTTACATTCAAATCAAGAACATTATTTTCTATCGTCATCTTTTGTTTCCATTAAATATAATTTTTTACTTTTAAATTTAAACATTTTCGTTCGAATTTTTATTACTTTTCAAACCTTCTCGGAATACCGCAAACTATCAGGCAGTTTCCGGAAGACTAACTAACAGCTATTGATTATTATTATGCAATTATTTTACACATATAAGTTCTATGAAATGTTATAAAAAAAAACATAACAATAATAATTTTTTATATAATATAAGTTGTATAAAAGTTACATATGTTTGAAAATTATTATAGACATATTCTGAGAAAAAAGTATACTGGATATAATTATTAATACGATTAATCGCGGAGCTTTAAAGTGCGTCTTGAATAAACAAAATTTCAATAAAAATCAATGAGAGACATGAAAAAATTATTTACTTAAAAAAAACATAGGAAATAAGCTACTTTCCAGTTTATTACAGTTTTACTCGGTGGTCTACATTTTGGTGATAATTCATCAAAAAGAACGTATTAGAGTAGACCAACTACCTACTTGGCTTAGCGGTATGGGCCCCTGCTTTATAAAGCGGAGGTCGTGAAATCGAGTCCCACTTGAAACTAATTCATAAGGGATAACTAGTTTATCCTAGAATCCGTTTATCCTTGGGTTTGAGGTCGAAGGTAAATCTGGATGGATGACTAGCCGACGCCATGATAACATGGGAAAATCACTAGGTAAACATTTAATTTTGATGACCCTTTTCGTTACTTTCGTTACGTTTGCTGAACTAACTTTTTAGCATTTTCTCGATGCAATGTGTTAAAGAACCGATTTATTTCAACATAAATCATTCTTTTTTTATATACGTATACATAACATAATATAACATCAATAATTATACAACTCAAACCAATAAGTTGTAAATTTATCAGTAAAAGCTATAAAAAGATGAAAATTTCGAACACACTACACTAATGAGCGAAAATATTGAAAACATAAGATTGGCACAAAAGGCTTTTAGATGCTTTCATAGTTAATAATTTTGCAATCATCTCGTTAAAAGGCCATTGAAAATACACCTACGTTAATGAATCAAAAAAATTAAATTAGGTGTAAATGCAAGAAACTATGTATTATAAAATAATATTGTTCCAGAGCAACAATTTCAGGTAAACGTTAATGTGTCTTTAATATTACTACAGATATCCGGCCGCTGGATTTATGTCTACAGCAATCTTCCAATTACATCATGGGCCCCGATTGTTGCGTGGATCCATAAATCACATTAACCTCACGTATTCTGTAGATTTCCTTGTATTGTTCGCGATATATTACTAGAAACGGGTATTTTGGTCTCGAAGGAGCAATATAGTTTATTAACCAGTAGTGTTTATAAATCTTATATAAGAATTTAGTATTTCTAAAGAAGATACTTTTGTTTGATCTGTTTTCGGGAGTAAATTATTGAGTACCCATATTTATATGAAAAAGTGCAACAGTATCGCCATTTTAGTAACTTTAATAATTATATTTTTCTATGCTATATAGAAATATAATTTTAATAAAATCTCAAAAACTTAAAAGTGAAGAAAATACTAAATTAGTTATAAAAAGTTTGCCAACTGATTATTATGATGTTACTGGATAATTATGATGTTATTCGTACAAACATACAATTAACGGAATAAGCACCATTAATTGAAATTTTATAAATATCTATAAAGCTATTACACTTTTAATTCAGCGGGATATACTTAAAATACGTAGCGTAATTATAAACACAGCAATAAGTAGTTAAGCACCAATAATTTCCGACGACATTCCTAACACTATTAATGCCAAACGGTAGTTCATAATACTTATCCAATAATAGCCTGTTGGATTTATTACATTGAAAGTATTGTGTAGTTTTAACTATTTAAATGCTGTTCTTTAACTCAAGTTACTTAAGCTCTACGTTAAACATGGTTCTTATTAAATTATCTATGATAAAAGTAAAACCAAATTTTACCAAACGTAACAATTCACTTTTAAAATGAAAATAAAAACAGTAAAAAATTACCGACTTTAAACAGTATTCACCAACCATTTTGGGCAAAGTAAGACGATGACAGCTGCCCTCTGCGAGAAACTACCCCGCGGTTTCCGCAAGTTGCAAATATCTAATATCTTTTAAGGTATCCTATAACCAAACATTTTGGATGACAAGTTTTATGCACACAGAATGAAGAATTATTTAAATGCATTTACTTTCACGTAAACACTATATTTCCTTAAATGACGTTGCAATATGTCTCATTACAATTTTCAACTATGTTTTAAATTAAAATGGCTATTTCTCAACAGTAAAAAGAAGCAACTAGGTAATATAGATATATTTAAAAAAAACATACGCTCGGAATTGAATACATCTTTCTTTTTGGACGCCTGAAAAAAAATATATGTAGCTTTAACATTATTGTTGCTTTTATTTTGTTTATTTTTAATTTGTTCAGTTTTCACGTTAATTGTAAACTTTCTTGTAATTTAAACGAATTCCTAGAATTGCCTTGTTCGAACGTTGAAATTTCAATCGGAATTATTGGTGGCTATTCAAAGTGCCTCCGTAGCCCAGTGGTATGAGCTTGAGCGTGTGAGTTAGAAACCGGAGGTCGTGGGTGCGAATCCTGCGACGACTCAATGAATTTTCATTGTTGTTTCCTAGTTGATTTGGGTCGATCACCCCATACACTTATATTTCTAAAGGAATTCATTAATTTTGCTTTAC
Organism: Lamproptera curius; assembly: GCA_029286875.1. Classification (NCBI taxonomy): domain Eukaryota; kingdom Metazoa; phylum Arthropoda; class Insecta; order Lepidoptera; family Papilionidae; genus Lamproptera; species Lamproptera curius. Next base: position 920,853 of record JAGSMT010000114.1, read on the forward strand.
AAAACAAATCCTGGTAGAATAAAAAATTATTACTTTAATTATAAAAAACCAACTTATTAATACGAATTCAAAAATTACTAAAGTAAAATTTTATATGTACATATATAAAAAAGTTTGTCTAAATATTTTAGTAAAAGGGTCTTGTGCTATCACCTTTTAATATATTAATATAAAAAAAGATATCGTTTGTTACAGATCCGATATAAACACTGATTTTAAAGAAATCAAGAAAAAACACCTTGCATTCATATTAATAATATTTAATTATAACATTCAGATGCTAAGAGAACTTAATATATTAGTATGTCGTAGATTTTTATTAGAACAATGTCGTAAAAAAACTTTAGCTTACTTGAATCAATTACAAGGAGTAGTAATATATTTAAACATAACTTAAAAGAGGTATCTAAATATACGAAAAAAGGGCTTCTCAAGTAATCGATCTACGGAATGAATATTCCAGCATTAAATATATAAATCAGTCTCATATTACTTGTGCATTAATTCTTATGCATAGTGCGAACAAAGTGCAAAATCAACGATAAAGCGTCCATAATTTATAAGAGGAGAAAATGTCAGCATTGCAGGAATAGTGTGACTGGTAATATTTAGTTACCTTTATTCTTCGAGCCTTTGAAATCGATAACAATAGGATGATAAAAGCTCTCGCTTCGAATCTACGTACAAAAGGTAAAAGAGTATTTAACTATTGCACGGTGGGGAGTTTAATATTGTAGTTAGAATAATTCGAGTAAGATACCTTGTTATTATTAACATGCGGTGTTGAGATCAGAGGTTAAAGGTGTAAAATAAATAATTATGTTATCACGTATTCAATGCAAGTAATTGTGTTATTACACTGATGTAGGATAGCCCATTTTTTTTCATACTTAAATATTTAACGGTTTTCATAGAATCATTTTTACCATGCTTTAGAAAAGTATTCTTCTTCAAATTACTGTTATGAATTGATTTGTTTATTTCCTACGTTACTATAGAAACGTTTAAGTACCTTTGTGTAACATATTATACCTTCAAATGAAATCTATTCTCGAAACGACTGTTTGAGAGCGCTTGAGTGTAATCATAGCCTTAACAATAAGATCTAAACAAGTCGATGAAGCGTAAGATTGAAATGAATATGGAATGTTGGATATCAAATAACGTATGACTAGCCATGCATATACGTAGTTATTGACTCAAAAGCTATGTAACGGTAGTTATGAAGCTACCGTTACATAGCTCTTTATAACATGTACCCACTCCTAGCTTTTGTTTTTTGCAACATCAAAAAACTTTTTAATTTTAATTTCCCTTTCTAATATGGCGCATACAAAAAGCTTTGCTAGATTAAACTTTTGCTGAAAACGTAATGTATTAGATATAATAAGATAAGGATATGAAGTTTTATACATAGTACATACAATTCGCATTTGTATGTATTAAACACATAAGAAATATATACTAAAACCGAAATAAAATAATACAAACTGAATTAAAAGATCAGATCTTGCATCAGGGAGATCTATGTCCAGCCGTGGGCTAACATAATGATGATGAAATCAGAAACAAACCTTAATAGAGTTATCCTCACTTTTAAGGGAAAGCGACTTAAAGAGGTAACACTCCGTCGCCGTTTCCGTAGAGCATACAGTAGTTATGTATGTGTAAAAATATTGTAATTTACTGAAAAAAACTGTAGATAGTGTATACTACGTTGGTCAATGATTGTATGACCCAAGCTAGTCAACAGATTTATCTTATCATAACGCCTTTAATATGAGTTACATTTCAAATAGCATACAATTAGGAAAACGTTCGCTGCTAAATTTAAAATTTCCTTTGATAAAATTTTTACTATGGTGGCTTTTTTTAATACTACTTCACCATTTCTATTCTATGCATATTTCACAAATAAATGTGATAAAATATAATATATGGATCATCATCTTTGCATGATCATCATGTCATCTTTGTATGATGATCGTCAATTTACAATTGTCAGCTTCTACTAATTCTACTAGTTATCCTTGTGTATTTAACCCAGTATAGTATAATTAGTGTTTTGGACATCTGTTGGTGTTAAGAAGGATTAACATGACATTAATATTAATTACACTTAAAATTATCCATGAGTAAATTCAAATTATTGTCATGTCTCATAAACTTAAGGGAGTAAGGCGTTTATTGTTATTGTTAATTAATAATATTATGAGATGTCTTTTGTCAAGTGAATCAAAAATAATATGGAAATTTTATAATACGGCAGTTTAAGAAAGGTTTTTTTTTCTTTTGATTTAATGCAGATTTAATTAATAATTATTATATATAGTTTATGTATAATTTAAAATTTTACACAAAGCTACGCTGGCTATGTAGAATTGATCGGCGGGAATCGGAATGGAATATAGATGTGATTACTTACTGCTTCTACTGTAGTTATATTACGCAGGCACACAAAAACCTTACAGGAATTCATTTACGTAACTTACAAAGCAGTCAACCTAATTTCTTAGTAAATTCCTAGGCTACTAGAGTTGTAGTAAATTAACTTTGATCAATTTTAATATTATTATTTTTTAGACAACAAATTAAAAAAGGGCAACAAAAGCATGTTTCAATGTACTTTGATCTCATTATTATTTGCAATAACGGACAGGAATAAAATAGGTAGAGCTAATCAAATTTATCTACAGACACTTTCTTATTCCGATATAAAATTACAGGAGGAGCTTCTAAGGCGTCCAGTCTCTCACGCTCTATAATAAAAATGCCCAAAAAATGTATATTTAAAGAAATCTTATATAGTATTGTATCATCAGGTGCTAGGTACCCTTTTTACAGGGGGCGTCTGGGTTGGTACCACCGCGGTGCCTAGTAGTGTGACTAACTAAAACACAAATGTGCTCCGGTTTAAAGGACACCGTAGCCAACGTATTTACTAGGTAGACGAGACTTAACCTCCTATGTCTCAAGGTAGGCAGTACCACTAATATCTATGGGAGTCGGTGACCACTTTTTATCTTGTAGGCCCAATAATATATATATATATATTACACGCAATTTTTTAAGGCGGAATATTGTACCTTGGTCGTATTTGTGAAAATATTTATTTAATAAACGATACAGAGCCAAACATTTGTTTCTTTAAATATTTTTGCATAGGCGCCTAAAAAGTTTTAAATTTTTTCCTAAGAGTCCTTTTTTAGTGTACAATGAGATTATGTAATTACACGATGGTACATTAACAAATATCAAAGTTTCGGCGTATATTTTACCTTTACGTATTCAAATAATTTGGTAACGTTAGTCTTTAAAAAAATGTTTAAAGATTATAATCAATTTTAAACTCACTTCTAATTAGTAGCTCTGAATATTGGTGGCAGTTCAATTTCCTTCATTATCCATTAGTTGGACATCGGTATGCTTTTAGGGTTGGATAATACTAGTTGTAATTATCCCATAACTTTCTTAAACTCTATTAACACAGTTCTAATAACAAACTTTAAGTACTTTATTATACAGTTTAGGTAATATAACCAATCTAGAGTCGTTATCATATGTATTTAAAAAACACTTAATATATTTATTTTAATATAGCCTAACCAATAAATTTTAGACTTTAAAATTTTTAAAATTCGAGCTTAACTCATTCGCTCCTTTTCGTGTTCGTATTCATTCAGGAAACGAAGTGAAAATTTATAAACGTGATTAGAGTCAGCCAAACGAATATATCACAGGCTTATGAGGAGAAATTTACGCAGGGCTTTGACATATAACATACGTTCCGAGAGTAATTTGTAATATAAAAAAAAATATACTTTCCTGTAATTATGAAACCACGAACAGGTTTCATAATCACTTTTTCAATTTTTAAGATTTTGTAACAAACACAAATGCTCATAATATTAAATATTCAAATTAAACAATAATGGAATAAAATACGCACTTGAAATTAACTCTCAAATTTTATCTTTTTCCATTAACTTTACAATCTTTGTTTTGATTAAATGTGAAGCTACAATACGGTGCGTGCAAATGATATCAACCAGAGATTTTTAAAATACAAAGGAAAGAGGTTTTTGAGTTTTTTGCCACGAAAACCACGAGTTGATGAATGTAAAAGCTATACCATGAATTATTCCTTTTTTTATTCATACTTATTAGCTAGACCTATTCTATCAAACTATATATTGTTGAATAAGTTAAAGTAAAATTTTTAACGTTTCTACGCGAATTACCAGAAAATCGACCAGATATAGATTTGTTAAGATAATCATGGTTTAGGATGATAAATAATAATAAATTAAATTAATAAGTCATAATAAAGTTATTATATCATTAATAGCTTGGATTTTTTTAGTATTAAATAGAAAATCCTATTCATTTGATGATGATTTGTCCTATCTTTACTTTTCCAATTAAAAGTAATTAGAACTCAGATAAAAATTTTGTATTAAATAAATTAAACCCAAATCAATGAATTGCAAGAAAGTTCTCGACTTAAAATAAACTAGTTTATTCCTTTTATTTCTCAAGCTTTTCGATTCAAGTAATAGAATTATTTTATCTAACTGTACAAATTTACCATACGAGTATCTAAAGTTGCATTAATAATTTGTTTTAATCATAAAATTTCAGACCCATAATGTAACTTTGTTTTTAAACGTTAAAGGCTTAACCGCAAAAGCGATTGTGTTGGAAGGCAACGTCAACAAACGCGTAATATGTACACTGTTCAGAAGTTAATAATCTATGCTTTTGCTTATTAAGAGTCAATCCCAATTATGTAACTCTGTGACAATATACTTGATTTTAACAAGTATTTCCATAGCTTGTTTAATATGTAGATGGAGTCTTATAGAAAAATTAGCAATTTGTCGTCCCTTAACTTTTTCTTTTGTATTTTATGCGTGTTAAAATATAATTATAAATGCTCGTAAAAGCTCGACTAACTAAATTAATATTTTTTCCGTAAATCCGAAATGTAAAGATTGACATTACCAGTCACAACAAAGTTAGTTTATCCGAAAGATTTGCAATCATCGTGCAAATCATATTCTGTAACCTCTTAATTTCCTGCGCTGATAACTTTACAACTTCCGAAATAGATAGTCACTAAACCTACGTCAAAATATTAAATGCTTCTATATTTAACACAGAAAAACAAGCACGTGAGTGGCAAGCGCTGATACGAGAAATTTAATCAGCTTCGTAACCGAGCGTGCGCGAACGTCTGTTTTATTTTGTATATATGTATATTTTACCTTGTTACCCCGCTCTTATAGCTTTATATATATATAGCTATATTTTGATTATGCCTTTTAAAAAATAGGTAGCCATCATGTCGTCCCATTGTTATTAATATCTTCGCGTAAAGTAGTTAAATAGATATTTAACATAAAAAAAATCGTATAAAATCACAGCCGTGTGTGATTATAGTGTAAACGCTGGCTATGGATGAAACCTTAAGGGATACACTTAGACAATATCCTTTATGCTTCTTGAACTGATCTAAACTAAAGTTTGCTAGCGGATATATCTTTATTTTAGCACTAATCTAAAAAAGCTATTTTAATGTAAGCATTGTTAAAAATTTTAATAAGGCAAATTCAAAGATTATTTAAGATAATATAGTGTAATTTAAAGTTAATGCGTTTAAAAAATCTTAATTCTTAAATTAAGTCTATAACTTCATTTTTATTAAATGAATAACTAAAAAAAATATCGAGCAAACAAAAATAGCAGGACTGGTCTTATACACTGTTTGAAGGAGGTTTTTTTGTTGTTAAAATTTTACCTGTTAGGCTCGTGCTTGGAGCCTTTCCTAGGATTTAGATTTTGTACCATATAAAAATTCTTATATATTTCTTCTATTAACGACATAATTTTAATCTTCAATGTATTTCTGTATAACCTCTCTCGTAATCTGCGCTAGAATCCGTTAAGCTTATAGCCAATTTATGGAGAAGGCACTTGTTGCTTTCCCGACCTTTTTCCCTAGTTTATAAAGACGACTAGTTCGTAAAGACGAAAGATATTGTGTCATTATCTTAAAGACTGTTAAATATTGTTTACCGTTTTGAATAAAAGGACTTTTTACGGATATTATCGCTATTATTTTTACATTTTTAAATTTCCCGACGTTACGAACACTTTCCAGATGCCGCGGTCACGGAGAAATTATTTACCGATCAAAAATTATTTTTAATAATATGGGCTATCTCTCTTTTAGTCCTAGGTTGCTATATTTTTTTGAGAAATATTTAATCGAAACTAACAAACGAATCACTTGTTTATAAATTCCAATTAGAGAATACTCGTGCACAATAAACTGATTTAACATTAAATGCTTTCACGTCGTTCACGGCTGAAATTCCACCGAAAATTTCATCAAACTAGCTGTGAAGTTAATTAAATTCTGTCAAATGGCGAATAAACATAATTATCGAAACGCGACAAGCAAAATAGAAACAATAGTTCAATTTACGTTTCAATTCGGCAATGTTTCAAACATTGATGTTAAAATCGATAATTTTAATCGAGTATCGATATTCAGCATAATTAAACGAAGGTGACCACAATTTACCAATTTATTCTTAATTATTAGGAGTAGCCTTTCAAGCAGAGCTATTTCTAATATTATTGTTCATTAAATTTTAAATAATGAAATAGAAAATATGCAGATGCTATATAATTGTGTTACAATGCGGCATTAGTTTCATTGGTTTTTACACGTGTTTTTACACGGAAACAAATTTTACAATAAAAAAAAGACTTAATTAATCCAGCTCAGGCTAATACATTAGAAAAATAAAGATAAAAAAATAGTAATATAAAATAAAAATGTTATTAATTTAAAGATTTTATCAATTCTTTAAAGCTAAATTGCTTCTATCGGAATATTCAATGGTTACAGTTAGGTTATATATTATAAAGATGAAACTTATTATAAAATCAAATTATGTAATGCATCAGCGTTTTGGAAAATGTCTTCGAGTCATAATGAATAAATAAGACAGTATGCTATCAGCGAAGACTCTTCATTGTTGAAACCGGTATTTTTAAGACAAGTTTCATCATCCTGTGTTGTTAGTCCACTGCTGGACTTAGGCCTCCTCCTAATGCACTGCTTCGCAATTAGGGGTTTGGGACCGTATCCTACCACGCTGATCTAATACGGTTGGTGAGGGGCCGACTTTTTACATGCCCATCCAACGCGTGCATTGTCAAATTTTCTTAACACACCAGGAAGCAACGATAACAAAAGTTTTCTCCGAAGGATTATTCCTTCGGCTTATAAAGCAAGGGCCTATACCGCTAGACCTCTGATGCGACATAAGACAAGTTTACCTTACCTTTAAATAAAATTTAAATTAAATTGTCGAGATATAACGTCAATCGATTTAGTCACCAGTACTTTTGACAAAAGCTGTCCAGAACGTTAAAAGTTTTAAAAGTAACGATACAGATTTTACGTTTTTACATTGCATCCTTGATTTTGTAGTTTTAAAGGAAAAGCTAACATTAAGCTAATTCATAAATAATTACCAAGATTTTACAGTGATCTGACCTGAGTGAATTGACCCATTTAACGTAGCACTTCTATCAACAACATTCGCAAACAGAATTAGATAAATATTTAGTCAAGCTTAAAAAATTACAAGAAAACATAGATAGCTAACTTATACTTTTAAAAATATAGCTCTATTATATAAGCATTTATTATTGGTTTTAATTAATAAAATAAAATAATTAATATTAATTTAGGTAGTTGTTTATATTTAAGATATTTTATATATCACAAATGTTAGCATATTGGTTACTGTAGCTCAAAAATACTGCTTTTAAACTAAATATCACTTCTAAAGAATGTTGTATATATATTCTTATACCTATGTGGTCGTGTCGATTACTTGGTGTTAATATTATTATTTTTATGACGAAATTAAAAGCACACATGGAAATGTCACATAATAGACGTAATATATCATATTGCATTTGTACATTGTACCTTGTTTGAATTATTATGAATACAATATTATGCGCTGTATTACATTATTTATTATTACCATCCACATTATATAACATTATTATAAGAAGATAGCTGGAAAAAGAAAAGAGGAAAATCATACGAGTTATATTATCGATTGCTTACAATTATTGTTTATTGTCTTACTACGTTGGAAGAGACTCCGAGACGCTTCTTGGGTTGTTAGCAAGTGAGATTGGTGTACGTGCAGCGAATATCTAGATACTGTGCAAATCGGCAAAGAGATTTGGACTTTTATTAAGAGAAAATTAGTTAACAAGTACAGCTTACTTTGCGTAACAAAGATAGGCTCACGGTGGAATCAAATTGGGGGTTTGTTACTATGCCATTTTATTTATTAATATAGTATTATTGTAGTAATTAATACCACTTTTGAAATACCAACATTGTTTTAAAGACGTTTTGCTCTAGTATATTGTGCTGTTTAGGTGTATTTCCATTCTATTTCTATTTATTCTAATTAACATATTTAAACTCTATCTTAGTAAATTATCTGTTCTAAAGTTATAAATAAAAAAAGAAATTCTTTAAACTATATTAGGTATAATAGTTTCAGAACGTATCAAGTTTATAGAATAAACTACGAAAGTTAAATCATTTAAAAAAATTAAATTAATCATATTAATTTTATTATATTGGTTTTATACAGATTTTTTTTTTTTGATTAAACATTTATGATTTATTGCTCCACATAAATGTCAATTTCATAAAGATTTGGAAGATGGGAAAAATCGGAAGTGTCGGAAGTATTTGGATTGTAAATTTTCTTCCCTTTTGATGTGCTGTTATGCAATTTTTGTCCAATAACCCATAAATATGAAAATTTGTTTCAAGATCATTTACAAATATAAAATTGAAAACAAAATATAAAAGGATGGCTTTTTTCTTCGCAAATAAAAAAAAAACAAATCGAATCCATAATCTTTACTCAAATAAAAGAATTACGCTTCCTCACAATGTTAAATGAAAACTGAAGAAAAGTCTATTTTCTTGAACTGTCTTCTTTAATAGAATTTTAAATTATTTCTTCTATTTTTTTCTTTTATTTTTGACCGACTTACCAAAAGAAAGATATCCAATTGGGAAGGTATTTATTATACATATATGCCATCGTTGCTCCACCCCTAGTGCTCCAATTTGATCATTATTTTTTCAAGTGGTTGGTAGTGGTGCCGTTTTTTAGTTAATTTTGTCATAAGTAGTATAATAGATATTTATGAAATTAAAAAAATTACATCGTCAAAAATTAAGATTAGAAGATTTACTAAAACTATCTTCTACAATAAAGTCCGCGAAAGCATATATCTATGTTTTAACACTAAGCCACAATAAGCATTTTAAAGTTAAAAAAAGCAATGAAACATCTTGTAAGACTCTTAGTATGTGATGCAGTGTAGGTTTACTTAAAAGTTAATGCATGTATTTTAAAAATCGTTATATGCATATTAAACGTGTCGTACACGATATTTTGACTAGATAAACACCTTTAAATATATCAGATATTCAAGTGTGGTGGCCGAAATCGCGGAGCAGTATCTTGCAGAGAACGCGTTGTTATTCGCTTATACTGCACAAAATATAATATACACACTGTTTGAAGTCGATCATACCTTTAGTTAAAACGTTTATGAATTTATATATAAATAACTCATAATTTTATCCACGTATAAACTTTACATTTCCTCTTATATGATTAAACATTTTGTTAATTAAGTGAAAACATATTTATGTTAGCGCCATCACGAACATATTTTCTATTAATGATTATAAATGACAGTACCTAATCTAAAATATACCTCATATGTTATCAAAAGATATAAAGATGAATGATATAAATGTTGTGAAGGTTCGCTGACTAATGAATTGTCGCATTATCTTTTAGTAACGTATTTGAATATGGATTAATACAATATTCCTCATTTGGCTATGTATTTTTAACGACTGTTCCATTAATATCCTTAATGCAGTAGAAGCTGGAATTTGGTCGAGAACTATGAGTTTGTAACGAAAACATTTTCAGTACTAATAAACTTTGTTCCTTTTTATAGATCATAAATAGTACTGTTTATGTGTGAAAATAATATCTCATGAACTCAGTTATCTTTGTACGGGGATGGTTAAAAAAATTGTCATCGATTATAATTTTAAAATGGTATTCTTCAAAAACTCTAATTTTTTAATAAGTTTTATAATTTACATTATTTATTCCTATACAATGGAGTTCTAATTTTAAAGAATTTAACTTTAAGGGTAATACGAAGAATTATGTTTACAGTTATTCACTGAAATATGTTAATCTTAGACATTATTTGATCAACTAGATTAAGATATCACACGCGGTGTATACGTACCCTTATCATGTGTCAAAAGATTCGTTATCGTTTTCTCTCAATACAAAAACAATTACACAAGTTCTGTGTAACCTGTATAGAATATGTAATTACGAAGTCTTATTTTATATGCAATGAGATTTATTCAATATTTCGATATTAGTTACGTAACTTATAAGCAATAACATGATGTGGTTTTAAGAAAAGTACATCGAATAATTTCAGCTTCGGCTTATTGAAAAACGTTCGATAAAGCGAACAGTTACTAGGGCATGTCATCGAGAATGCATATCGCTTGCTACACTCTCGTGTTATTGAATCATTTAGTTTTTTTAGTTACAAGTTACGTATTTAGTAAATGTTATATTACAGATATTTTAAATTTTCTCTTTTGGTTTTAAATAAATGTTTCATCGATACCGAAAATTGGACATAACACATAGCGGATCAAACCCGCTACGGTCGCAATACTTATCAAGTTCTCAAATTTATTTGACATAAAACGGCAGTAAGAACTTGTTTTCACTACTTTATACAGTCAAAGTAAAAGAAAACTTAAAAAAAAGATAACGTAATATAAATAACGCTACTGTGTTCATATTCAATGAGATTACTTACTACTATTTTTAATTGTCATCGTATACATTTTGAAATTATAAGTAGAAGTAAGCAATATAATATCTCATAAACGTAAATGTAATGCTTTTTTTTAATACAAAATTTTCCGCAGGCTTATACAAGCCTGAAAAACGTTACGAGCCTCTTCAGCGGACTTCCGTTAATTTAATAAACATATGATAAGTAGTTATAGCGTTTTTTCATAACGTCCTTGTCAAGGTAATTTGTCAAATAAATGACTTTCATTCTATGCTCATTTATGGCCTTCTAAGAATATGAATGTAAGGAATATTTTAAAATTAAAAAGGGCAGCATTTGCATATATTGCATATTTTGTCCACATTAAATTCCAAACATGACATTCTATAAATAACTACACTAATATAGGTTTTGAAGGACACCAGGAAAACATTCCTAAGCAGTTTATTAGAAAATAACTTGTCACAAAATTATGTATTACGAGAAACGAAACCAGCTGGCTTTAAAAGAATGATTTTTAAATGAAATCATCTATATTTATTTCAATACCAAACGAAAATAGATTTTGAGTTAATCAATCTTTTTTTCCGAGAGCGCGCTGGTATTATCATATGTTTTGACTCTGTACGTCGGTCGGTTTGGCGTAATATAATATTATTTTCAATAAAATCAATCCATAAGACTTGTGTTACTCGACGTATTTCTATGTATCATATTAGAAAGTAGAGAAAGCGAACAATTTATTTTTCCTATATATTTTACCAACGTCTACCAGGTTATAAGAATCCTTTTATTGAGAAAGCTTTTATTATTTTGTCTTGTCAGTTGGGTTACTGTAACATTTTTATCGAAGGAACGATAAGATGATACAACAAAATGTTATTTTAGCTAAAGAAAACCAAACAAAAAAAATGGGTGCGTGTACTTATGTACGCGCGTGAGAAGTTATACTTCTTTGGCTTTTAAAAAATAGTTTTTAATTGCATGCAAATAATTAATTACAATACAATAAATAATACATACGGATAGTTAACCTCAATTATATTGGAGCACTTGAAAAAGTATATAAGCACAATTTTTTTCACTAATATTCACAAATAGTAAGTAATATCAATCAAAAATAATTAAGATAATTAAAGATGATAGATTTACAAGAACTAATCATAAATAATTCGATTAAGAATTTATGGATTCACAAGACGTACTTTGATATATCATATAACTGGTAGTTCAGCGCCATCTGTTGCTTACAAATGTAGAATTCCTAAGAGATGTTGGCTTACTTGTACAGCGGTACTATAAATGAGAAGCTTTGATTATGTGTGACTAGATGGCGCTTATCTGAAACGTATTACATAGATAAATCACAATGTTGATATATTAAATTAATAAAAATATTACCATTATATCAAGTTGAATAAACATCATTACAAAAATTAATAATATATTTAATATAAATTTAAATAATATAATAATATATTATTAATAAAAATATATATATACCAAAAACGAACCTTAATCCTAACTCATATAGCACATTATGCAACAACTGTCGCAAATAAAAAACGACAACTCCATTATCACTACACAAAAATCAACCTTATCACTATGTAATAAGGTCCATTTCACCGTTTTCATTATAAACTGTTAATTTTGTGTCACAGGTGCGCGCGCATCTTAAAATTTCACTCTCAATATTTTTTCATAACGCGCCTAAAGAAGTATAACTTCAAAAATATGATTTAAATTTAATATTTTTTTTCGTCATAAATGAAGAGGTATATAGCCTGTCTGCACCCTCTTGAAGTCTAATTCTTACAAGAGAATATTGAGATTATAATTAATTATAATTAAGGTTCTAAGCAAAAATATGGTAAAGTTTATTTCCTTAATATTAGTTTAGAGTTCTATCTACTCTTCTTGACCACAAAATATTGCTACAATATTAAATAAGCAATCGTGACAGACTTTTAAATACACTTCAAATTATAATTTATGATTAATAATTTCAAAATACTATTAGAGCGTTATAAAAACCAATTAGTAGAGTACATTGAAATACGTACCAATCACCTTTAAAAGTTTATATTTATAGAATGAAAAGAGTATAAAAACAAAAATAATTATATAACAAATACGGGGCTGCCGCATAAAAACGATTTATGATTAAAATTATTTGCGAATTCAGCGAAGATATTTTAGTAAAGATAACATGAAAAAGTTTCAAACCAAACCTTCAATTATTTTATAACTGACTTCCAACTCTATTACAATTTATGTTTTCCTTTTAAATCTGTGACCATAAGACCATTTAAAAACATCAAACACAACAAATGGATATCACGCGGCATAAAAACATGTAGTAAAAGAAAAAGAGAATTACTATGGACCAACAGATTAAAGCCAACTAAATATAACAAGATACGCTTTTAAGAATATTCAAATAAATTTAAAAATATCATAAAATTAACTCAACGCAGCCAAAATGATTATAAGATAAAAACGTCATATGATAAATCAAAAACGACATGGCAAATTATAAAAAGTACTACGTCGTCATCATCAAATAGTTTAATAACAAATATTTAATATAATGATAAAATATTATTACACCCTAAAACTATCGGCAATTATTAGTTCAGGTGCATTAATGTTATGGTGCATGTTATGTATAGTACATGCAAGTTACGTTATAGTAGATTCAAAACTGCGATATGGAATAATTTTTTGCGGAAATTCTGTTCATAAACAGTTACTTTTTAAAGCACAGAAAAAGTGTATAAGGGCCATGTCCAGATTAAAAGTAAGAGACAGTTGCAGAAAATCTTTTAATGAAATTAAAATTTTAACTTCGGCCTTACTATACATTCTCGAAATAGCGGTTTTGTGCGAAGTAATCCGTCACTGTTTACACGTTGATATGATCGGATACAAATTTGATCATAAAGAATCGACGAGATCAATACGATATAATTATTACAATAAGAGAAAGAACTTAAAGATCTTAACCAATTTCAATTTAAAAAGCAACTGCGACTTCGTTTAATTGATAAGTGCTATCTATTACAACTTAACTAAATTTTTGTGCGATAAGGACTTTTAAGAGACGTACACTGTTCAGTTCTATTTAATTTAATTTTTTTTGTAATTTTGTAAATGATTTTAAATGAACATTATCCCCTACTGTATAATGTACCCTAGTCCTATAAAAAAATGTAAATTTACTAGGTAATTTTGTAACTTTGACCTTTAATTATATAATATTTTTTACCTTTCTAATAATATTTGTACGCTCCGTGGAGCAAAAACATGTGGGTCTAAATATGTTTGTAATTACATCTCAATTCTTTTATGCTATACCATGTTTTTACAAATAATTGTCTTATTATTAAAAAAAAAACAAGTTTACTTGGACACTGCCTCTACTAAAAATAATATGTCTAATCTACTAAAATAATATGCAAAATGACTAAAATATATATCCAAGTACAGCATGCTGTTATTTATTATTTTATCGTAATTTCACTTTATTATTTCCATTTCCCTTAAACCAATAACTGTATCATTTCATTCTTTTCAATATTATATTTGTAATATACGAGCATATTTGTCACACATCCCCGAGAGGCTTTGCGGTTTCGAATCCAATATTGCAAGACACGCGTGCACGAGGTAAATAACTCTGTTTTAACGCTTTATTCGATAGATATTCCTAACTTCCATTTAATTTTATTATATTTTAACAATGAAAAAAAGTTGTAAAACTAGTATAATTATTTACTTTTAAACAATTATAAAAATTTAAATCATATAAAAATTGTTATAAACTTACAAATTTGTGTTTTATAACAATAAAAATTTTACCAAGAACTCATGGCAAAGGAGCTTCTCAAAGTTATAAACTTTTACCAACACAACTTCTTAACAAATTCAACAACCAACCGTTAATAAATTTCTTTCAATGTCACTCAAAGTAAATTCCTAATTAGGGTTTTACTTTGCCCAAACTTACCTTTGTAAATAACGAGACATGTCTTTTTCTTTAATTGTTTTCCTAATTATAATTTTAAAATGTTACTTTTACTGCTTGTTTTTAGTCAAAATTTTCAAATAAATCGTTTCTCTCATAATATTACAGGTATATAGACTGTACATTTCTTCTTATCTAGTTATACACTTTGAATAAGTTACTATCACTAATACTATTTAACATTATATAATTTAAACAAATTTATGCTATCACGACCATACCTTTTATTTATGGGCTACGATGCGTTTGACATTTCTATTTAATTACCAAACTGTAGTAGATTGAATAACAATGTTTGTTAAAATTTATGTTTTTAACAAAATACCTTAATGATGATAACATATTTATTTCCTTTTTAAAAAAAGAGTTATATTTTCACTTATGCGTGATGTATATAGTTATACATCACGCATAAGCACTCCGATTTATTTATTTTATTTATTTATTTATAGCACAAATAGCACATATAATGTGTAATGGAGAAAATACCTATGTCATTAAGCAACTTTAGTGGTGTAGAGATTAAAAGTGCGGAGGTGCAAAGATAAGGACATTAGCTAATAAGTAATAAATAAATATAAATATACTCAAAAATTATTTTTTCTGTATAAAATAAAATACATATAAAATAATGTACATGAGTAAATATAAAATTTACTGTTTTTTGGTCTTTTCTTTATTCTAGTACATATTCTTTTGTTTTTTTTTAAGTTATGTAACTATTCGTTATCCTGATTTCTAGAGGAATCTAAAAAGAAAAATACTTAGCGTACTCCACAGAAGCACAGCCTGGATAAGAAAGTAATAATGCATAAAGTCAGAACGGTGAATGAGGCATTGGAGGCGACGATTATGCGTCGAACGTAATCCTTTGTTAATGATTTCATATAGGTACTGAAAATGAGGATATAAATAAGACGGTGCTATGTTAGATAAAGAGAGTAGACCACATAAATAGCGTCGTTGGCGAAAGAATCGAATGCAGTTATTCAGAAATCAGCCGAGTTCGTAAAGAAGATTTGCATTCAGGACAAAATAGCACACGTGACTATAGTCAATGAGCGGGAAGAATAAAATCTGCACGTGCATGTATTCTTTGGAGAAAGCAGAATGTTTTTGAACCGATATAAGCAGCGCAGGACATCAGTTACTTTTTTTACTACACTATAAATTTTAGTGTTCCACCTCAGCGTTGTGTCGAAATGTAGGTCAAGATTTTTATTCTCATCGCTGTTTAAAACTATAAGCCTTTTTTTGTTATCTACTTTTGTCATTTTTTAGGTGTGTCAAGTAAACATTAATATTACAACAATTGATATTTTGATTTGCTAAAGCGATTTTCAAACCAAAGAGTTTTCTCAACAACTCGTTAATATAGTGAAAATAGTCTAAATGATACTGTCATATTTAATAAGATAATTATTTCTTGCTATTGACGTGTTCGTTTTTGTAACAATAAGCAGCAAGCGATTTAAAAAGTACTTGTAATGCCGTATTACAATTCAACATTTTGCTCAAGGTTATACAGCCTTGGGAAACGTTAGGAGCCGCAGCTGCGAACTTCCGTTACATTTATTAGATGTGTCATAAGTCGTTTGCGACAAAAAGCCGTATGATAAATGGTTATAGCGTTTTTTCATAACTTTCCTTTCAAAGTTATACGTCAAAGGGAGTCATTTATGGCTTAGAAAGAGAATAGATACAAGTAATATTTACATAATTTCCTGTTTAAAATTTTTAAACAGGAAATTATGTATGTTAAAGGTTTTTTGGGAAATAACTTTCATTAAAAATGCCTAAAACTTTATTTAATTATACAGTAAATATGGTTTTTTTGATGATTAACTTATTAATAAAAAGTACATGGAAACTAAATAAGTTAATTGAATTTAAATTAAAAAATTACATTCACATAGACTTTATACAATAGTACAAATTAAACAGTTCAAACAAATTTTGTGTAAAAAAGACAGTATTAAAAGTAGACACTGTCGCGACCAACAATAAATTAATATAAGAACTAAAACCTAATACCACAGAATACGTATGCAGTTATTTATATTTAATTTTATTCTTACCGTTTTTCTTATAACAATAGCTGCAGCAATTTATTTATTTCAATAATATAAGTGTAATGTACGAGCGTATTTGTCACACATCCCCTAGAGATTTGAGAACGTATTACACTCGAGTTCCAAAATGTTACTGGGTTTGCGGTTGCAAATATTTTTTTAAGGACAAGCGGCGTGCGAGATAAACAACTATAATATACATAACATTCTTTTTATAGTATATAGTAGTATTTAAAAATTATACTTTCAGTGATAAACAAAGTACTTATAAATACGTTCGTTTTTAACCCTCTATAACCTGATAAAACATCTATAACATACTCAGGTTTGCGAGAACGTAAAAGTGATTTGTTGAAAACTTTGTTTTAATTTAAACTTTGCTCGAATTACATAGTTTTATGCCTAGACGATACCTAAACTTACTTAGACTAACATAACAAAACATGTCTTGACAGAGTGAGATGGCTCGCTGCCACCATATGACTTGCAACACCCAAAAGTGGTGATCTTGAGGATAAAAGTTGAGCTTGCATCCCTATAATGCTTATTAGGTTATTTATAAAATGCGTATACAACGGATTGGTGGTTACATAACAACGTTTTTAATTTAATATTGTGTTCATATCAACTTACAATGTTTAAAAAATAGTTGAGTTACTTTTGTATTGAAAATAAGTAAATGTTATAGATACTTAAATATCTGGCGTGAATTCCATCCTGAGAAAGATTATCGTTTTAATTTGAGAATGTTTTTAGTTATAAAGAGGGTATTTTTAAAAATTGAAATAGTAGTGATGGTAATTATGAATGTGTAGCTAATTAATGCTTGAATTTGTAAGTACCATCTGCTTCCTTATAGTATTTCTTTTACTTACATTAAAAATCGTTTAACAGTGCACCCCTGAAAGCTTAACATTAGCATCTTGTAAATTTGTTAAAAAAACCTTTAAAGAACAATTTTTAAACAACAACATAGAACTGAAATTGATATCGTTTTCATTTTCTTACTTCTTGTTATCATCATCATCATCATCATCATCAGCCTGTGTTAGTCACTGCTGGACATAGGCCTCCTTAATACAGCCACCGCTTCCGATCTTCGCTATTCTCATCCAGCCACACCAGCCCTTTGCGAATGTCGTCACACCATCTGCGCAGGGCGTCCTACATACGTTCTGATCGAGCCTCGGTCTCCACTCCAGAACTTTTCTGACTCTTAATATGCCGTGTTCTGATGCTTATATGCCGGCTTATATCACCTAATGGTGAGACGAAAAACTTCTTGATATAAAACACACAAATAGGTTTTCTTTTTCAATTACATTGTTGTTCTCATTCTTTTATGTCCGTATTTATAAATTTTTGAATTATGTTTTTGCCAATTCGTCTGAATATTAGTAGTGTGTCAGTAGATCTTAAATATTTTTTGAAGTTAGAAGTTTTTGCCAAAATTTCTTTGTCGGAACCTTAAACCAATCTCAATATTTTTTTTATGTGGTTCAAAGTAAATTCTTAATTAGGACTATGAGTTTACCTTAATTTTAATAATGGAAATAAAAAAATCACAATAAATCCTCCTCCTGGGATTCGATGATGTCAGGCTTGTAAGATGAAAGATGTTTGCATGAATGCAGTACTTTTGTCTCGAGAACAGATATTAATATTAAGATATTAATAATCGTTCCAATGTTAATATCATAAAACCACGATAAAGGCATTGTATACACAGAAAAGTGCCTTAAAATGAGTTTCATAAAGCTTCCTCATTCTGAAGACACAGATTTAATAATATATTATCTGTACACCATTAGCATACGTCAAACAAAGCGAGCGTCGAAGCAAGAGTAATATTATTGGAACGTGAGCTTGTTTTACGTGAAATTGCTACAAAATATTACGTATACGCCCTCCTCGGGCGACGTAGTAGGTGGAATGATTCTTTGGATGTACTTGCTTTAAACCGCAGTGCAATTATTGAGGAACAACTTAATACGGAAAATAAGTAATATTTTTGGTTTTGGTATAGATACTTTATCTTATCGTAGTTGTAAGGTATCAATAGATAAATATTTTTAAAGACGATTACATAAAACCCTAAGGTAATAAAGTATACTTAGCTTGTACTATGGCAAGATAATATAAATACATGATACAGATTATGAAACAAATACAGTTTACATTGACAATAAAAAACACTGCATAAATCACACACTATTTGCCCTAGGCAGAAATCGATTCTACAACTTTTGGCGCTGCATTCGTATAGTCATTAAGTACACAATTTTCTTCATCATCATCAGCCTGTTTAGTCCACTGCTGGACATATGCCTCCCCTAATGCACGCCTTCTACATTTGAGGGGGTTCTTTGATGCTGGTCCAATGCGGGATGGTGGTTGGACGGACTTTTTACATGCCCATCTGACGCATGGATTATCTTACTTTTCAGACAATTCCCTGCCAAACTTGCTAAATTGCCGTTACCAACTAGGAAACAACAATTAAAATTTGTTGAGTCCCCGCAGGATTCGAGCTCATGACTTCCGGTTATTAACCACTAGGTTACGGAAGCACAACTTTCTTAATAATTGTAAAAACAGATTCTTTTTACAATTTAGAAGTTTACCTTATTTATACTTGTAGTAGAAGTAAAAATCTTAAACTTCTGACAGCTGGTTCAAAAAATATAATAGCAAAATTCTGTCTAATGAATTTATTAAAGTTTATATTTTTACTAGTAACATCGTCCAAAGTTTATTTAAAAGTTACAGTAGCTGTTGTTTGCGTAGTTTTCCTGTTACTTGCTTTCTATGTGAGCGTTTACCTGAAGTTTTGTGTATGTGTATTTTTAGAGCGTTGATTCTTTTCAGTCTTAAGGTCGGCCTATAAATAGATTTTTAGGCAGAAAGTTATTAAAGTTTCCATTTTCTAAAACATTTATGGAAAATTAAAAAAGGCTCATGATATCAATAACAAAACAAAAAACATATTTGTTTTTCAAAATACCTAAAGTCTATTTAATGTAATGAAGCAATGATTATTAACTAATCTGCACTATCTCTTTCCTTCACTATTATTATGAAGAATATTAGACTGAAAACAATAAAAAAATAAACGCTAAATAATAAGACTTTATATTTTAGATAAGGTAATATGGTTGAAAGGTGAATAAGCTTGTGTATATTATGTATGTATAAAGTCTCAAGCACATTCAACCCAAAATTCTAATGAGATGCCTAAGGCGAAGAGGCTGTAGACCTTCAACCTTTCAGAATAACGATCCTTAATAAAATACACCTAAAAGCTAAGTAAGTTATTTAAAAACGAAATAAACCTATATATACTCATATTATAAGTGGGACAGTTTGTACGTGAACATAAACCCATATATTTTGGATATGTACATCCAATAGTATATATAAATCAATAGTGTAAGTTATTCAAAATATAATTAAAATGTGCCGTGTATGAAGAAAAATATCAGCTAATAGCGCGCTATTCCGGCATTAATTATTATAGAATAAGATCAAAGTCTTTTGTGTATCGAAAAAAATGATCCGTGGGTACTCTACACTGTTGTTTATTATTGAAGGTATTTTAGGAAATGCAAAAATGCACGTTGGCAATACCAGTGGTATCGCCAACGTGCTGCCTACCGTGAGATATAGGGGGTTAAGTCTCGTTTATTCAGTAAATACGCTGGCTTCGGTGCCCTTCAAACCATAACACTGCACCGTTTACACACTACTGCTTTGCGACAGAAATAGGCACCGGGGGGGTACCTACCAGACGGTAACCTGTAAAAGAGGGACCTACCACCAGTAAATTAGTCGCAGTAGTAGTTTTATACCGTGGTATTTATAAAACCATGATGTATTCATTAAGAATCGGTTGCTTAATATTAGAAACAGACACTCCAATTTTATTTCTATAGTCTAATGCCTCGATTTCAATAACTTAGTGCTGTACCTTTTTTCAAGTTACATTTTTACGTCGATTCATTGATTTATAGGTATATGATCTTTTAAATATTCTATTCACGTATAACTAAAAATTATTTTGTAGCTTGCTGTTTAAACTGACCTGAAATGAGCGAATTGGCTGAGATCAATAAAATTGCTGCTGTTATATCTAGTACATACAGCTCTAGTAGCAATAAATCAATAACTTAACCGGGAGCAGGATGTACTCTGCATAATCTGGTAACAATATTATGCTTTAATCAAGTTAGCACCGTGGGTGATACTAATTATTGTACTTGATTAGTGGACTAATTAACGTGTTGCCACATTTAGCTTACAAAGTGATTTTAAATGTTTGAAATTTGCAAAGAATTATATAATAGTGTTAATAACGTGGTTGCGCTAGCAATATGATCGATCACGTTACATTAAACGGTAAATATAAATTCTTTATATGAAAACTGTTGATGATTTAAAATTTTCAAACTTTGAAGTAAATAATGACTTAAGATGTTGTGATACAATTTGTATTAAAATCTAACTAATACACAACTATCAGACCTTAAAGCTATCGTTCATACCACTAAGCGACCGCATGTGAGTATTTTGAGCGACAGGTTCCGTGTGACTTTTTTTTTTAACAGTAGAAAAATTACGTCGTATATAAGCTTCGTCGAGTTTTTTGATAAACAATCTCACAGTGCCTCAAAACGAATGTCTTCGATCAGTGGATCTACGGTGCCGAGACTTGAACACTTTCGGCTCGACTAGTCCACAAATTTCAAAGTCGCTCCGCGAGCTATGGAGAAGACTTGGAGTATCTCTGAAGGGCCGCATAAGAGATGATGTGAACTGCCTCCGTAGCCTAGTGGTATAGGTGTGTACTTTAGAAACCGGAGGTCATGGGTTCGAATCCTGCGGGGACGCAACAAATTTTCATTGTTGTTTCCTAGTTGGTTAGGGCAATTTGGGCCGATCACCCAATTGTCTGAAAAGTAAGATGATCCATGCGTCGGATGGGCATGTAAAAAGTCGGTCCACCCACCAACCCGCATTGGACCAGCGTGATGGGATACGGTCCAAACCCCCTAATGGATAGGGGTGTATTAGGGGAGGACTATGTCCAGCAGTGGACTAACAAAGGCTGATGATGTGTGTGATGTGATCCGTCAGAGAACCAGAGTCACCGATATAGCCCACCGAACTAGTAAGCTGAAGTGGCAATGGGCTGGTCACACATAAACCGCAGAACTGACGACCACTGTAGTCGAATAGTTCTGAAGTGGAGAGCGAGGCTCGGCATACATAGTGCAGGACACTCTGCGGTGAAATGGAGTGAGTGAGTGAGAGTGGAGACATTCGCAAATTGACTGGTGTGGGCTGGATAAGAATAGCCGAAGATCGGAAGCGGTAGCGTGCATTAGGGGAGTTTTATGTCCAGCAGTGGACTGACTTAAGGCGATGATGATGATATGCAAAACCATTCCAAGAACTAGTTCTTTTACTAAGGAAATTAGCCGTTTTTACTACTTTTTAAGATACTTTGCAAACCTTTGTTAAGACAAAAAAAATATTATTCTTATCGTAAATATTATTGAAATAAATCATTGTTTACTACTTTATTCATCTAGAAAATAATTTATTTAAAAAAAAATCTCATAATAATATATTTAAAGAGGTATATTGTAATTTGCTTTCCATTTTCGATATAGTATAATACCAGCGTAAGTCTCTGAATACCGCGACGGGAGTTATTAACTTAGCTCTAGAAACTCTACGACAAAAGTATAAGTACTTTCCTTTATTTTTTTCTAATTACAGTATTAATTCTTGGACAAGTTTTCACATTTTCCAGCCGATCCTGTAAATGGTTATATTTAAAAATAGTTTTAAGAGACTGAATTGATATGGGAAAAACAGTTCTTTTTATTTGTGACGTTATTTCTGATTTTTATCTTGAAACTTGCAATTTAAGAATTTGAAAATTACCATACTTAGTTTTGTAAACGTTAAAGATATTTGCCGTTGCTAGAGAATTTAGATTTTTAATTTCAGATTAATTGTCGTTTATTTGATTTTCCCGATAGAAACCGTAGAATTTTTATTGGAAAAAGTTTTTGCCAAAATATATTGAAGCTTAAAGCCACAATTAATTTTAAGCCACAGAGACTTAAAAACGGACCACGGAAAAAAATCCTTACTTTATAATTAAGACAAACTCCCTGCGGGGCGAAGCCTTTATATTTGAAGAGAAATACCTATAGGGAATATTTTTTCGTGCAACCAATCTTTATTTGTAAACATGGTACTGACGCATTGAAAATAAAATTGTTTTTCTTTTATTACGTTGAATTGGAAATGTTAAAAAGCTTTTCTATTATTTTAAATCTATCACTATTTTTATAAATTTGACCAGAGAAAATTAAATAACAACTTTTTTATTTCATTTCAAGATTTTCACAGTTGATTGGTGTCTGTTTGTTTATTATTTATTTACAAATATATAATTTTTAATGTTATATAAAAGGTACATTTGAAACAAAAAAAGCATAACTATTACCATGTTTACATTATTATTGTTTTACTAGCATATGGGGTTTAAGACTAAATCATGGATGCCCTCATGGAATAACTCTCTCGCGAGATTAACTTAAGTTACTATGAGTTAAGTCTGGTGATTATAGTTAGCCGGCCGTCTTATGTTGAGGCCATACGCCCCGTTCTAAAGTGGGGGCTAGAATGGAGCTCCCTCACATTCCGCGTCGCAGGTTCTCTCGGGACACAGCTGATTCGGGAGGTACCTGCGCCGCGTGGCCGGTAGGGGGCCCACGGAGGAGTGCCATAACTGACGAATAGATGGTCCAGCACGCACTGGAGGAGTGCCCAGCCTGTGTTGAGCAAAGGTCTTGTCAAACTTTTTGGTTGTTAAGATAATGGAATTGACTTGAGAAAATTAAAAGGCGATGATTTATTATGACTTTCGATTGATTTATGATTTATTAAACCACTTATTTAACACAAAACCAGTGTGTTGACCGGATGATTTTGCATTTGGTGATGAAGTCCCATCCAAAACCACAATTTATCGCTAGTTTGCTGAATTTAACGTGAACGTGTCAGGCTCCGTGATAATCCCCGTCAAGGTCGCCCAAAAACTGCAGTCACACAAGAAAACGTTGATGCTGTGCGTAATCTGATTGAGGAAGATCGACATGTAATACCGCATTCGGTCTGTGAAGAGCAATAAGCGGTTCGCGTTACTTAGTGGGTCACAACTCTCGAAAGATTCCACGCAGGATCCTCAAATGCTGTATGCAACATCATATCAGGTGTCGAATCCTGGATATAAGCTTACGAACCCGAAACAAAAAACCAGTCACGAATTTGGATGCTCGAAAATGGGTTAAAGCCTGCAAAGATTGTTCATTCACGGAGTGTTGCAAAAAATGGTGGCCACGTTTGTCTCCAAAACCGGCCATATTGCGACTATTCCTCTCGAGAGACAAAGAACGGTTAATGCAGAATGGTATGCTAGTATTTGTTTATCACAGGTTGTTTCTGGACTCCGTAAAGAGAAATGCAGCCGCCGCATCAACCTCCATCACGACAATGCGAGTTCTCACACCGCGCACAGAACTAAAGAGAATTATTAGACCATCCCCCATACAGCCCCGACCTGAGCCCTAATGATTTTTGTACTTTCCCTAAAATAAAGAATAATTGCGCGGTCAGAGATTTTTATCATCTGAAGGAGCTGTGGACGCATACAAAACGGCCATTTTGGAGACCGAAACTTCCGAATGGAATGATTGCTTCAATGATTGGTTCCATCGTATGAAAAAATGAGTCGAATTTGGCGGAGATTACTTCAAAAAGCAATAAATACATTTTTAAATAGTAATGGTGTGTCACTTCCTTGATTCCCGAAATTGTCAGTGCCTCCCTCGTATGCGTAGGAGTTTCCCCACATTAATTATGACAACTTAGCATCGCAGGCTTGTTGTGTGACGCTATACCATTAAAATTGATTATTGAAAAAACACTTATGTAAAACATTATAAGCGTTAAAACAGAATATAATAAATAATCCTGCAAGGCTAAAATTAATTGAGAGATATTAAAATATGTATGTCACCGGCTATGATGGTTGAAAAATGAATTACTTTTATTTGATCATTACTTAACCTGGCATTGGTCTCAAGTCACTCAGTACATAATATTGAATGATTCCCGTAAAGTTGTCACAAACAGACTACGGGGCAAAATGTGATATACCGCCTCAATATTAGTTGTTTCAATACAATGGTAGTGCTACTGGACCGCGCAAAATTAATATTTCGTCGAGACCCTTTCGGCGGTTACGGCCGGATATAGGACGAGGGGGCCAAAACGAGTCCATATTTAATGTTCGAAGTGCTTTTCCGTGTAGGTACTTATTAAGGTGCCGTTTGAAATGCCGGAATCTATTATTAAAGCAATATTTTTCCGCTTTGACGTGTTGACTTTAGGAGATTCGAATTTGTAAGTGAAAGGTCACCTGAACGCTGGAATTGGTATACTATCGTTGACACAGATTCAGTCCCTTATTTCCATTATTTGCTATCCGATGCTTTTATGTGAATAATATAGAAATTGCGTGTTTAATTGGGGTTCGTTTTCAATTAACGAAAATTGTGTTAATTGACCCATTTTTATTATTTTGTGTGTTAACCTTGAATTAACGACATACTATAAAACCCAAGTCATTTTCTACTATAAAGGATAAGTATGTGGCAGATTTGCTGATGCCTGTTTGGGACCCAATAATTAATGAATTGAAAACCACCCTGGGATAACACTCATCTTTCGAGCCAACATGTTTATGAAACATTCTAAACGTTAAGCACACGTTTTTAAACAGGCACGGAGAAAACGAAGTCTGTGTCTACTCTGATCTTGTAGGAAAGATTACGTTTAAGTATTTGAGATACTTTTCTACTTTTGTAGGATAAGTATTCTTTACTTGTTTAAAGGTTGGATTTTTTCACAAAGGAAGATCAACTTTTACATTGGTTCGGCTAGTGAATCATTTGTACGATATTGTGTTTCGGTTTTAAAGGCATCGCAACTAAGGTCATAGTTGAGTGAAAGAGAAGTGATGTCACATGTCTCAGTGTGGCGAGCAGATAAGTAACCTGCTTCGCGTCATTTGGTGGCTTAACTAATTTATTAAAGTTTTTACTTCGTTTTGTGGATTTCAAATATGTTGTTAATTTAGTTGTAAGTATTTTTAATCTATCGTTCGCGTATTGCAAATTTTTAAGAAGTTCCTACATTTTATTTGTGAATCATAATTGAAGTACAAAAGGCGGCTAAATCCTTTAGGCTCAATTATCTATGCACTGCCTTTATAGCTACACACTATATAGCTAAATAATAAAGGACCAAATATGGTTAGTATTCAGATCATTTATTTACATTAACTCCTTCTTCTTTCAACTTGTGAGGTCAACTGTTTGCATAGTTTAAATGATCGTAATATCTTGGAGAAAAATAACAAAGCATTGAGGAATGTTTTGTCGTTCTTCTCCAAAGCATGTGGTAACCCTTGCAGTGGACTTATTCTAACATGTTTTTAATATAATCTATAAAGGTTTATAAGCATAGTAATATATTAGGAGACGTTAATTTCTTAGCCATATACTGCTTAAAATCGAAGCATACGTTAATTATCCATTTCAATGACGAAATGGTTAATTTTCAATACGTTAAAATATAAAATTTTGAAAATACAATCTCAGTAATTCATATCAAATTTAAAATTTGCATTACTTTCTCTTTTACACTACGTTGCTTTTTATATTTTAATGTTGTTTTAATTTTTTTACCGTTCTATACGCAATTATTAACTTCCTTTGTTCATATATTTACGTCATGTTAGGATACTTTGCATTATTCTTTGTTTCTAAATTCTTTAAGGTTCACCTGCCAAAATGGTCGCTCGTTTCATATAAGACTTTATCTATATTAATTCAATATTTTTTGAATATAATATAATTTATTGTACTTATTGAGGGACAAAGTTATTTAAAAATTTAAGCAACGTAAAAAGCTTTCCCTCTCTTCCTAGACGGTGAACTAAATGCCTCGAGCAAGATTCCCGCATTTAAAATTCCCAATGGTTAACGCCTACGGCGCTGTTTGGTAATTTTGAAGAAATAAAAGCCTACTGAAATCATCAAAATGCTACAACTTCCTCAGAAATCGATTACCTAAACGTTCTAGTAATTAAACAGTTACTCTTTTTACTAACAACACTTAATTCTTTTGCATTTTTTAACTAAAGCAAAAAACTATCTATTCAAATATTAAACAAACATACAATCTGATTTCTTAGCGTAAAATAATAAATGAGTATTATTGTAGTTAATATAGTAATTTTACAAGAACAATAACAATTTATAATTTGTTTCGTACTGGAGATATTCTAATCAGTTTATTATGCTTATTAATATAAACAACAATTCATTGTCATGACTTTTGAATACACCTGCTGCGTTAAAATTTACTCTAAAAGAAAATTGTTATGACCGAAGAAGTAAACACCATTTATCTTCACAATATTTTCTTACAAACTTAGAAAAGATAACTTAGGAGTCCGGTGGGCGCATATAAAAGAGACAATAGTTGTCAAGACCACGTTCTAATGTCATAGGACATAAGTGCCGTTCTTGATCCGTAACCCATTCAGAGATTTATATATAACATCTAATAGAATAATCTTTTTATCTGGAACTTATTGCTTCTATTGCAATTGAAATTCAATTGTAGAATACTGCAATTGAAGCAACCAATATAACATTAAATTTGTGATTCATCATCATTATCATCATTATCAGCCTATGATAGTCCGCTTGCTGAACATAGGCCTCTCCCAAGACAACCATATCCATTACGAGATTTTGGACCGTATCCCACCATGCTGTTCCAATGCGGGTTGGTGGGTGGACCGACTTTTTACTTGCCCATCCGACGCATGGATCATCTTACTTCTCAGACAATCGGGTGATCGGCCCAAATTGCCCTAACCAACTAGGAAACAACAATGAAAATTTGTTGAGTCCTGCAGGATTCGAACTCACGATCTCCGGTTTCTAAAGCACACGCCCATACCATAGGCTACAGAGGCACATTTGTGTTTACTATGAACATTTGTTACGACTAATAATAATTAACTCATTATGAAAAAATAATTTTGAGATGAACTATAAAGGCCATCGTAAACTGCTATTACAGCTCCATAATGGATCGTTCTCGTTACAGAATTACGCTTACATTTCTATAATTAAAAGGGGTCATGTTGTAAAACTGTTTTAAAACGAATAAGCCTTATACAACTTGCAAACATTTTAATGTCTTAATACTAATGAATCTCATATATAAAGTTCCCGTTTTAAAATGCTTATCTGACGATTAGATTATTATTGGAATTATCAGTAGTATTAGTTTCCTTTTTTATTTATGCATATTTTTTGTTATAAGCTAAAAAAGTTAATAAAGATAATAGAAAAATACAATCATTGGACAAAACGATACTTTTGGTTAGAGTGAAAACGTGATCTGTGCACTGAAATGTGGTATTTGTCTAATAAGTAGATAGTAACAAAAAATTATACAAATCATTTCAATTCAATTCAGATGCAGATTAAACAATATATTCGAAATAAGCAATAAAATTGTCCTTTTGTGTATATAATACCTAATTCTATTAATGTTTTATTGATTTCCTGAAAGCATTTAAACCACGTCCAGTTCTTCTCTGGATAGGTAATAACAGAGCATAACAATTCCAAATTGGAAACCAGTTGTTAAAAATGCTTTCATTAGAACAACACCGTATTGTTTACGCGACTCCCCAGTCAATAGAAGTTTGATTAAAGGTATTGATTGTTGTTTTATGTTAGAACAGTATACTGTTTTGATCGGGCATCCCTTACCCGGAGTAATTAGATTCTTCTTGAAATAACAAACAATAATCAAGACTAAGATTTGTTGCCGTTTTTTTGCAAGTTACAGTTTTTATTAATGTTATTGAAGATCCAAGGTAAATAATAAACTAATCATAAATTAACGATAAACATGTTTACTTGTCATATAAATGTTAAAAGACATGTCACTCTGTCTAACATTATTGTTATTAAATTTAAAGTGTGCGGAAACCAGTTAACCATTTAGCGCTTTGTTGATAGTTATACACTATTATCTTTAAATATTTTCGTAAAATTTATGAAAACAATGTACGCTACTACTTACTTTTAAAATCCGAAAACATTAGAATACTAAAATAATTATATTATGGGTAACATTAAATCTTAATATTATAATTACTAGTATCTAGTAAATAGATTATTTCCATACAAATGCGGTCCGAATTGAGTACCTCCTTCTTTTGGGCAGTTGGTCAAGAAATCTTAAACTAGACGATTGTACTTACCTAGAAATAGTTATGTGTTTAAAAAACAGCAGTAATACTTCTTTTCTCCTAGGAAGATGCCCCAAGTACCCATCGAACGAGATTACTTTAAAATGCCAAATGGAATAGGCCTAAGAAGCCATTTGTTACTTGTAAAAGAAAAATACTGCAACAATTCGTTTTAATGACTGTTGTCCTAAATTTTTTTGTGTACATTAAAATGGTCCCATTAAAAATCCCTTTCCATGAAGACCTTATATTTTTTGTGTATTTTGGTTTAAATTTGATTGGATGCTTTTTGGTGAAACGCTTAGTTCTTTAGTTTTAATTGCAGTTTAACGTAAATATATACAGCACTCATTCAGTGAAAAAGTCTTTTTTAAATATCGCATTAACTTTTAAACATGGAGATTAAAGGATATTATACCAGTAAACTATATAATTCTTCATATGTCAAACTATAATGACACACAAAAGGTAAAGAGTAATATCGTAATGACAACCGTAGTTCATCCCTTATCACCGTTTAAATTTAAAGAAATATTCCAGACTTTTTACCTTTACCATCTTCAAGGCTCTGTAAAGAATATTCGAGATCGTACCGCAACATTGAAATAAAAGGTGCACTTGCAAAATCCTATTTGTTAAGAAAGAGGAATCTGCGCGTTCGAAACTGAAAGCTTTTATCAGATATGATATTTTTCCGGGAAACGCAATCTAAAGAGACAAGGGAAACCACTCACTTGTTGAATTCGATTTGATGAAACTGATTGTATCTGTCAGATGCATACACTGTGCAAAATCGAATATATTGTACACTCTATTTAAAGATACATTTCTGAGCATTGTTATATTTTTTGTAAAGATATAGGCGAAGTATACGTATTTACGTGTGCTCTTTTCTTTTTTGTTAAAGCATTCGTGTAACAAAAACAAAAAATAATATTTTTCCTAATCATATCTGCCTAGAAAAGTCGACTGCTGGACATAGGCCGCCTTCCTTCCTTGGTGGAAGAAGTACAATTCTGCGCCACTTGCAACCACTAACTTTCTGCACATTTGCACCGATCATCGCTCAATCTCGAGAGCGGCCGTCCCACATCAGTTATCTGCTCTGCGAGCTATGTCAATACCCATCGTTCTGCTGAGGATGTCTGCATTACGCACTCTCTCGAGCAGAGAAATGCCCCGCATAGCCCGCTCTATAGCTTGCTGAGTGACTTGAAGCTTCCTCATACGGCCGAACACTGAAGGACTATGTCGCAGTACCAGAGGTGATCACTGGCTACACACACTAGTTAAGACAATAGTCTTTAAACATTGAGGGGTATCGGACGAGAGAATCTGTCTAAGCTTCCCGAAAGCTGCCTACCGAGTTGGATTTTTCGATTGACCTCTGCGTCTAAGTTGAACTTACCTTAACGGACTACTTGTTCCCGAATATATATTTGTTGACCACTTTGGGCACAGCATTCCAAACAACCACCAGCGTAGACATGACATGATTGTTAGACATAACTTTTGTCTTGACCATGTTCATCCTAAGGTCCACGTGTTAAAATCATTGAGCATAGCTTTAAGGTCCTCCAGCGCCTCCGCCATGATGACTACATCGTTGTAAAATTTGATGTGGGTGTTGCACTCGCCAGCGATGTTGATGCCTCGTCCTTTCCCATCCAAAAGTTTGAATGCGTCTTCCAATGCAGCGATGAAGAGTTTCGTGGATCACCCTGTCATACACCCTTCTGCAATTCGATAGGCTTCTTTTTGTAGTCGGTAGGCCATCGGGTCGGTTACTTTACCGTAAAATCACCTTAGCAACTCGATATACCGACTGTAAACTTGGCAACGCTGTAGGGCCTGTAACACAGCCTAAATCTCGACCAATTCAGAGGCTTTCGCATAGTCCGCTTTGCTCTTGGGTCGCCACTCGCTTCAGTAAGCGGCTCCCACGACGATGTGTCCATAGAATCTCTTAATCTCACTCGAAACCTCTTGTGGAGATGACGGCCCCGCTATTGTTCTTCAGCTTAGTCAACTGGTTTTATCCAATAGATTTCTGGTAAGGACTTTAGAACCTTGGTTTCATTCTATTACTTCTTTAATACGAGATTTATTAAAAGTCGCCGCAAATATTTGAAGATCTGCCTATTAAGCTGCCTGTAATTTCACTTATCAGAAGAAAACTGTAACTATAAGATTAAGAGTGGGGTCGAAGAATTCTTGGTTCTAATTTGGCGGTGGGTTATAAAAAGCCAAGAACGCACAGCGTGGACAGTTCAGTTTTCACGAACTCAACGTAAATATCGTCCACATTGTTGGAAATGTTTAGGGATTGGAAGCAGTTACTAAGGCTAAGCTGAAAGCCTTCGGCATTTTGAATATGCTTACTAGATGGATGAAATGTGGATATTATCTGCCGCGACTTTCTAGTGCAACGTTAAAATTCAATGTGCCCTTTACCAGTCGGTGATCGCTGCCGATGTCAAACCTTGTAATTAGTGACACATCATTGAGGTTTCAGGAATCATTGCGGCTTATCCAAGTCTACTTTCGGTGGGGCTACTTTTTGAAGAAGCACTTCGTCATAAATGTATTAATAACGATAATAACTTTATTGAGTTCAGCACAGTATTAACACTAAGCTCATCTCTAACAAATTGTACATGTAATACACGAACAATAAAGATTTGAAGTACACTAGCCCCTCAATAGGATTTCATGTGCTAGAGGGGACTAGTTTCTTCACATGGGAACAATAAAAAAAAATTACATACAGTGCGAAAATTTCAAAACGCATAAAAATCAATTGAACATTAAAATTGTTAAAAAAAAGATAAACAATATAATCTTAAGGGTGAATTAAAAATGCTAATAAATTAATTTAAAATAAAAAGTAAAGTAATATGCTACACCATGGGCATACAATGAAAAATTTGGTTGTGTTAACCAGTTACTTAATGTACGCTTGCATTCTCATACTCTATTAAGAATTATACTAAGGTGGGAATTAACTTTTAGAATAAACGGTCCTATACAAAAGTAAAATCTGTGGGCAAACATAGTCGTAGTGTGTAGCTTTTAAGCGCCGTTTGTTAAATTTTAGAACCGTACAAAATACGAACAGTTTTCTTACGCTAAGTACACCACTTTCTTTGTAAATTTGATCGGTAGAGTACCGAAAAGGTTCGTTCAGCTTAAGGTAAACACCGTTGAGCTCTTTCCACTTTTAGTAACCTGGTCTTATTAGATTGGTCTTATTATATGATTTTGTTATACACTATACATTCATCACATAGAGTCCTTCCCACTCCATAAAGTCAGCCAGCTGTTGCCTCCTTGGGTTCCGTTGCCCTACTCCAAAATTGCCCACTCTCAGATCATCGTCTTTCCTTTTGCCTAGTTTTGCATAAAGTCTCCCATCAACACCACGTATTGAGTTTTGGACGAATATATGGTTTACCTCTTCTTCCAGCCCCGTCATCCTCTCGTCGTTCCTCAATGTCAATGCATTAAAAGTTGCCTGGTCTAGCCGTCGCTGATAGTAGCCGTATCCCGGACGGGGATTCTTAGCACCCCCTGCTCCGCCGTTACCATGGCCGCTACCGTAGCCAGGAATAATGAGGCTGCCAGGGGCTGGGGGCCGCACGTTATTGTCACTCATTATGAAAGGTTTTGCCACAGTTGTCGCACTTGGGAAGCGAGTTGGCAACCGCTGCAGCAGCATTCGAGGTGTAAAGGAGGGAGCACCTCAAATTCTGCTGCCCGCTAAGGGTTTCGGCATTTTGAGATCTGAAGGTGAAGATGGTTATCCCGCCATCCTTCGGCAGCCACAGGATGGTTTTTGCTTAAGTCGCCTCTTAAAACAACCTCGTGAATAAAAGTGGAAGCTAAATTCCATGCCACAGCCCCGTGGCAAAAAAATAATTTAGAAACTATCTTATATGCCGTTTTTATAACTTTACTATAGTTATAAAAGTATACTAGTTACTTTTTTAACTATTTATATTAATATTTGCATTTACTAAGAGATAAAATTAAACAGTATCAAAAGAACGTATTTGTATAAGAAAGTTTTAATTCCTTTAAGATCTTTCAGTTCTTTGGGTATTGGGTAGATAATCGTTAAATATCATAATACTCAGTAATCGTAAGTTTTAGGCATAAAAATTTTAAAAATATAGCGCATTCACTAAAGGGCTCAAAATGAAACCTTATTATAGTCACATGTTCGAACGGTTACTTTTATCATTTGTATTTTGAATGAACAGAAAGATATGTTAATGAAAAATACATTGTATTAGCTACTTCCATAATAATTATATGTACATTTAAAACTTACTTGAAGTCAAGTTTATTTGACAGCATTACCGTGAGTAATAATATTTTATATTAAACATATTCTTTTTTGTTTACTTTATAAGCCCGATTATTATAATTTTTTGTGTCATTAAAATTTTTATGTAAAACTTTTCTTACCAACGTGCCATATAAATATTTCATACTATTTAATATGTGTAAATGTTCGATTACACTCATTAAGTTAATTCTAAAGTAATGAATACCCAAAACTGTATGCCACTTTTGTATGTTGCGAACGACTGCAACATAATTTACACTATGATGTATAATATGACTTTAATGGAATCAATGTGCACATATGATTTTTTACTTATATCAAATATAATGGCATGTGTCTATTATTAGTTACGAAAATAAACTTTAGTTCAAGTAAGTTATTTTTCTATCAATATGAAAATGGCAACTATAAACGTTGTTTAGATAATATGCCTTTAGCTCTAATATCAGAATTTGTGTGAAACACCTGCTGTCGTCTGACAGGAAATTGAATTCGGATGTATTCCGATCCCTCCCCGAGGACTTGTTTCAAACGATTAATGATGACATTTCATCCTCCCGATGATGCGTGCGAGTTTCACTTTTAAACTGTATCATAAACGCTTTCTTTTAGAAAATCTAGAAAGAAAGTAAGTGGGATAATATATCAAGCTAAATATATTTAATAGTATGTACTGATTGTCAATTTTTATGCCTTTTCGTATTGAAGATGCCTGACGGATTTGATATAAATTTGAATGTTAACCTTTAGATGGGATCAGAAAAATAAATTATTCTTTTTTGTTACTGTTGTTACAAATTCAGTGCCTTTAATTAAAGTACAGACGAATTGTACTTGTCACATTTGTAATCACAATTCAACTACACTTAAGCGTAATCTGAAATACCAACTAAACATTTCCCACAAGATCTTGATGTCACTAATTAAAATTTTTATCTTATAAGTCACTACAATAAATATATGAGTACTAAATTAAATATGACTACCTCAGAATTTTAACATTACAATAAAAACCCCTAAGTAGAAAAAGTATCTTATTAAGAATTTTTAAGGGCCGTTGAAGTTGACCTTTTTCCCACTTAGAGCGCTGAAAAGAGCGTTTCGGGACTTTAGATTCGAGACTTTTTTTTTCAATACAAAGGATGTTCAATAAAAAGTGACCTTCTCGGGTATTATGTTGGACACGTTAACTTCAATGAATTAACGAGGGTAAATATGCGTCATTGTTGTAGCGTATTGTTTGCGAGGTGCTTCGTATTTCTGACCAATTTTCACATTCACATTTTTCCGTTGTTATTATTGCATTAATTTTGTTTTTAATCCTAAAACTAAATATAGCTGACAGTTTAAACATATTACTTACATTAGCTTGCATTTTTTTACTTCCATAATTTTTTTCTTACTTTTAAATTCATAAAACGATTTACAAAAAAAATGTATTCAAAGATTTTCCAACTTGCCTGTCTGTCGTGTTTTTAATTTGTAGATGTGCTCAAAATTCATTACTTTTAAATAAATATGAAATATTTAATAACAATAACATATTATTTGGTTTTAGATAATGTAAAGAATATAATGAATAAAAACCTTTTTTCAAGTTAATTGTCAATACAAAAATGTTATTTGTTAATGGACAAAATATTTTAACTAAATCTTTTAAAAGTAAAAAAATCAAGTTATTAATATGCCCAAATGTTTTTATTTAAAAAACACAGTCATATTATTGTTGGAAAGTTCTGCTAAGTGAAAAATTTATGACATTTTATCCGATATTAAATTCCTAGTAAAGTTACACAACTGTTTAATAGATATATTATGCAGTAAAACAAAAGATTAGACGAAAAAGCTTTAACACACAAATACGATTTAAGCCACCACTGGCTCCGTATAAACATAAATATAAACCGTTCCTTGTCTAAAGGTCAGGTCATATGAAAGGTGAAATAGATATAAGAAGGACTTTAAATGATTGATGATCGACCCGCCTATTACAAATTCATTGTGGTATCGAGCTCAATCCGAATTTTCTTCTTTACACCCGTAATAAGACATGGAACTTATAATTATTAACTATATATAGAATATAAGACTAACGGATTTAATATTGTCTTTAGTGTTTAACGGTCACAGGAGCATCTGCGGCCACTGAAACGTTTTCAATACGTCATTTTTTAAAATAGTATATAAAAAATCCGCAAGGATATATTTCTTTGTTTAAGTAATAACCCACGATGACCATAAACACACACACAAAGAATAATGGGAAAGTAAGTAATATTAATTAGTCTTTCCCTTTGTTCCAAATTAAGGGAGGTGCGGTCGAAAAAAGTTTGTGGAAACCCCCTAAATTTTACACATCTTTAGAACTGCTTAGGTTCTTTTTGTACGGTGTTTTTGGTAACATCATGTAATTAAAATAAATATGAAGTGAAAGCTTAAGCCCCAGGGCTTTGGCTTTTATGTCCTCGTAGTTAACCAGAGCAAGCTTTCAACAGCACATTTCGTAGATACAACAAAGAATGTTTACTTACTAATTTGTTGGTTTGAGCAGACTTAAGTACGATGGCGATGTTTATGAATAAAGATAGAGATGCATCGATGATTTCGATGCCATCAAAAACTTTGATGTTTATAGACGATACGATGATAGTTTTAAAATTTAAAAGTGTTAAATGCTACATGTATTTTATATGCTGTTTTGTAGACATTCTTTGATTCTTGAAAAACTTTCATAGTACCTCACGAGCGAAATCGACAAACATACGCATCCCCCTTTTATGCTAACTGTTGAGTGTTAAGGTGTTCATTTACATTTATACAAAAGTGATAAATGTTGATGAGATTGCCTACACGTGAAACGATCGTATATGTTAAGCGTCCGGGGTTTTGGGGTAAAACTTATCCAAGCGTTGAAATGTTACATGGTAAAATGACGGCAAGGCGTTATAAAGAATGCTATAAAATACATATATTCGGTTTGTTAGTTAAATAATACAATAACTAATAAATATTCGTTTTCTTATTGATTGTGGCTTATTAACATATTCAAAGATAAAGATCATAAATGATAACGTAACAGGTTGTTTACCTAAAAGATGTGCGCGAAATGTTAGTACAAAACCGTAATAACCGTAAGCTGAGATGTTAAACTCAGCTTATTAAATTAATTAGATTTTTAAAAATAGAGTTTTAACGTATTGAAAACTTATTAATTTATTTTTTCAAAACATAAATTAAAAACAGTATGTTCTACATCTCTGGCGTAGTGATGTGACGACCCCACCGCCCACTTGACGGTGAATCTCCATTACAGTGACAGTAAGACCGATCCGCAGTACAAGTGAAATTAGTCAATTGCCAATTCCAATGCTCCGCGTGGTAATTATGAGCAACTCTTTAAATGGGCGCCGGTGTTCAATAAAAAGGCCTATGTCCAGCAGTGGACTGTCAAAGGATGTATATCATAAACGTTCATGATGTTTGACAGGTTTTACCTTACATAGTACCGCTTCAAACCATCACCTGAATGAAATATAAATATAAATTATTGATAATAGTAGAGGTAAATCCAATAAACTTGCAAGATGTAAAGCGGTATCATCATCATTATCATCAGCCTTTGATAGTCCACTGCTGGACATAGGCCTCCCCTAATACACCTCTATCCATTAGGGGGTTTTGGACCGTATCCCACCACGCTGGTCCAATGCGGGTTGGTGGATGGGTGGTTAAACGGTATACTTCATTAAGTCTAGCTTTGTTACTGATAAAATCCAAAACAACTTCTACAGGTATACACCACTTTGGAAGTAATTTAAAACTTCACAGTGACAATATGTATATAAAGAACAATACGAAGACTTGTTTTATAGTCAATAATAATGGACTGAACAAAAGTCAACAAGTAAAATACATCGGCTCTTTAGCGCGAAACATACGAACGATTAAGCGGTGCCATTAAATGTGTTTAAGTAAGAAAATCACTTAAGCAAGTAGCGGCTTTCGCTTAATGACCGACATATAGCAGCCACTAATGACGGTCACCCGAATCGTGACGGAACGCTTCATTCAGTGCTAATGCGTGTTATATAGCTTCGAATGTACTCGCTGTCAAAACATTTTTATACTGATTCATACATTAATTGACGATATTTTCATTTTTATATTACTTTAAAACGCGGTTTTGTGAATTTTACGATCTTTTAGTAATAAGTAAAGGTACGTTTCTTATGTTTGTCTCCAAAGAGTCAATACAATGGTAAAGACGGTTTACGAAGTTAAACTTAGAATAGTGTTATATCATTTATGACGACAATGACCGACATGATCGTAATACATTTCTTTAAGTACCTAAGTAAAAAGATAATAGAAAATAGAACAATAATTTTCAACTCCGCTCTTCAGTAAAAATTGTGTTAATAGGTTAAAAATTTCATGGTAAGGTTTTTCGTGACGTTCGTTCTAATGCTTTTAATAAAAACATAAAGCTTAAAAGTTTTAGTAACAGTACACAGGCTTAAAAGGTCTTTTCAACAATGAGAAACGGTATGCCATTCTTAACTTTAATGGGATCTTATACATTCTCCTTTTTTCGATATAGAAGAGAATAGAACATTACATTACAAAATAATTAATATCTATATGGTATTTATAAACGAAAAGAAAACTTTTATATATAAAGCAGTACACATTAAGAAATTTATTGCACAGTACACTTTTTGTATTACTCTACATAAGCTTATAATGTTATATGTCTGTGTTTGAACATGTTTCCAGATAATATTATTCATTAGCAAGAGTTCAAAATTTACTCAGTTGTCAGCGACACGTGGTTACCATAACGTCTCTTGAAACAACTCCTTTGTCTTGCTCCACGTTATATAATAACGTGTTAATTAATATTGTTCGTATCTGCTCGTTGAACAAAGCTAATAAATGTTGCTTTAACTATGCAAAGGCTGAAATTAAAACAGTTATCATACAAATTCACCAGAATAGGCAAACGAATTACTTCCATAGCATTAGGAGTAACATTATACGAACAATAATAAGTAACATTATGTTTTAATGACGGATAGATACTGCATATTTTCTCCTTAATATTTAATATGTGCTACTGGCCTCTATTTTTTAAATTTAAAACCTTTAAAACACAAGAAAAGGCATATTCTTTGCTTTAGGCAATTTCATTATTTTAGGTATAAATTTATATACTCAAGAGATTGTATTTATTCAATAAATAAAGCAAACACAAAATTGCAATTTTTTTACGGAGTGACTCACAGTTGGTGGAGTTTACCACTACAACCCGGCGGATTCGAGGTCCGTGAAACTTTAGTGTGCCAGACTCACCTCTATTCTGTGGACTTAGCTCTGAGGGACCCCTGAAGGAGACCTTGGCTGGCTGCCACTTTTTATCGCTGATCGAGGGTGCCCAAGAGGCCGAGCCTCGGCTCGATCAGCCGCTGGTCAGGTCCATGCCTATACCCGTTAGCAACATTTATCGAGGGCGCCGGTGGCCGAACCTCGGCTCGATAGGTTGCTTTAGGTCTTATTGTGAACCCCGAACAGGTTCCCGCTTTGTCGTAGCGGTGGGGCTCAGTACCTGCGGCTTCCTGGGTTGGCGCGGGAAGCTAGAGGAACCTGGCCGGCCTGAGGTGTAAGGCCGGCCGTGGAGGCTGCTCCAAGCGGCTGAACAAGCCCGCTTTGGATGCCCTAAGGAGGTGCGAGGACGGTTGCAGGAGGTAGGTGTGCCGCCCTTCCTGTCTCTCGCAACCAAGGTGGAGTCGCGGGGAAGAGGAGTGTCGGTATTCCGTAGGCCGCTCTCCCTGCCTGTACCACTGATGCGGTGTGGAGGGCCGTGGGAGGAGGGACATTCGGCATGGAGTCGTCGATCTCTTCTCCTTCTACGGCCGAAATGGAGCTAGCGCGGAGCTTAACATCCGGGCCGCCGCTGGGGCTGAGTTTGGTCCTTGCGTGGTCAGGGAACTCCTGGCTCCCATGGCCCTGAGTAACAGACTCGGGAGTCTGCTACCTAACTACAGGGCCGAGACGAAGGCGCGCTAGTTCCGACGCGCCCAGAGGAGCAGATGGCCGTAAGGCCGAGATGGGCTGCTTCGGCGGCCAGCGTCGGTGGGGTTGCAGATGAGTGCAAAACGTTCCTGTGACCCCACCCTAAAGGCGTCAGGAAGGAACAACGTGGTGGTTTTAGTCGGTGCGAGTCCGAGCATAACGTCTTTGCCCCGCGAGGACGGTATGCGTAGGCATTCCCACGGAAAAAAAAAAAAAAAAGGTCTTATTAGTGAAAAGTTAATAACTAGTAGCATGTCGACGTAGTTTTCGCGAAGAAACTGAAATATCGGTCCTTTGATCCGCGAGACCATTTGCGTTAAAAATGAAATATTTACGCGTGGCTTTAGATGGCCGGGCCGTTTCTTCTATTTAGTATGGGCGTATTATTCATTTATGTCCCGTAATTAAGTCGACTAGTTGCCTATACTTACGAAATATGGCAAGATGGGCTCCGAAATTACCGACGATGGCGTCGAATTCCGCGTAAGGTGATCGAGCTCTGCAAGTCGATCTGTTGTCTAACTGGAGTTTTTCCCTGGTTTAAATCGGCCACGGTGAATTTATATTTGTTGGACAGCGCGGACCGAAGCTCTGCCCATTTCTCCTTTGACCGAATATAAATCGGTGGAGGTTTCTTATCCTCAGGTGGGATTGTTAGGTGCTGTGAAGCAGCAGGTGTTTGCTGTGAAGCAGCGGTTTGCCTTGATGAGGCCGATGTTGTTGGCCGTGAGGCGGTTTGAAGGTTTGCCGTGAGGCGGCTGAGGTTCGCTCTGTGGCCATGTTGATGGCCTGGGGCCGATAATATCTCCGCCGACGCTTTTGGCGCCTTAGTTGTCGGAGTAGGTGATGTAGCAGGGAGGCCCTACTCTTGCGCTTTTTCTGCGCGAACTTACAGGCTAACCTCCTGCGTCTTCATCCTGTCGGAGTTGTCTAGCTCCATTTTGGAGTCAGAATGGTTGGGTGAGGTGAGCGGGGAGAGGGTGTCCGAGTGGATGGAGGGACACTTTCCGTCGCGGGTGTGGTTGCTCTCGCCGAGCAGGGTGTGCGCTTGTAATGAATTTTCCCCCCTTGCGCGATGAGGGCTTCGCGGATCGCGCATAGAGTGTGTGCCGGCGGACGATTTTACTAGGTCCTCAAAGTCGAGGCCTAGGCCATTAGGGTGACTGAATCCATTGTTCATTGGTTCGAATTATTTACGATTCGAACTATCGTGCAAGCACCCCTGGTGAAGCCGGGGTTTGTATCCTACCTCCCGCCCCAGTGAGCAGGGAGGTGTAAACCTAACGTATTTGAAAAACTCTAGCGCTTTAGGAGCGCTAGGTGTATACCTACGCTGCTGCCTAGTGCAGCAAGCGACGATATAATTGATTCTAATTAATACCACGTGGGTGGTGTGCGTGTTAATTAAACTACGTTCGCGGTGTAACGTGGCAAGAGAAACTATAAGTTAATGGGTCCCTACATCTCAACAGAAACCTGTAGACGGGGGAAAAACGGAACAGACTCACCGGACGGCTACACAGCTATCTACGCTCAGGCGCGTACGCCGAACGCGTCAACACTGTTGCTCCGGCACACACTCATCACACTTGACAACACTTCTGCACGTGCACTCGGCGTCTTCACTCTTCTGCCACTTGACGGCGTCGGGGAGGTGTGGCCACGGTGGGCCAAGCGGACGGCGCAGGTATGCAGGGAGGAGGATCGAGCGGCTTGTCCGGTCGACCCAAAGCTAGATGCGCACTGTTTTGATTTTTCGAAAATTGCAATCAAACTTATTTAAAATTTATTGAAGATAATAAAACTGTTTAAGTTCACATAAAGTTATTGCATTAAAATTAAAGTATTATTAATTAAATATTGCGATAAAAGAATGTTGTCAGAAATCGTTCATATTTTCTTAAAAATTTCACTTGTTAATTATCATAGTTTGTAAAAATGTTTTCAACTATAGTGTACGATTTCTTACAACATATTAACAATTTAAATTTTT
This sequence comes from Lamproptera curius, assembly GCA_029286875.1. NCBI lineage: Eukaryota > Metazoa > Arthropoda > Insecta > Lepidoptera > Papilionidae > Lamproptera > Lamproptera curius. The sequence goes on from JAGSMT010000114.1 coordinate 962,772, forward strand.
TTTAAAAAATCCTCTATAATGTATGTGTTATTTGTACTGTTACTTTATGATATACATATATCACATTTCACATTCGTGTCTGGGCACTTATGTGTTTCAAAGTGATATGTAAATTACTTAACAGCCTACAGACTACCAACCTACAAGTCGAGGTCGTAACGCTTCTAATTTACATACAATTTCACAACAAGGGTAAATGAAATGTACCCTATTTCGTAATGAGTTGTACCACTTAAAGTTAGACTCGCTTAAGGGCCGAGTTAGGGGTTTCGTTTAACGAACAGATGTAAACAAGCACCGTAAAACTTTTTCACAAATATTATTTTAGGCTGAATACTTCTATTACAGCTTGCCTGTATTTACAGTAATTTCCGTGTTATCTTTCTTATTCATTGTAAAAAATAAATACTGTAAATGTTGCCTTTTATTAGAATTAGGCGAATATAAAGCATTATAAATATGTACATGGAAATTCGAATTATATTTTTATAACACAATGACGGAATTCAGTACGATATTTATTCATAGACCTATTTTATCATCTAAAATTTAGTCTGCTGCTTGTAATATACATTATTTATAATCAAAATAATTTTTGAAAATACACGTTTAGGAGAAAATACACGTTCATGAACAAAATGAATTTTTATTGTGCAAATTAATTAATAATGACAAGTTCACTTAAAATTTGTATTTTAAGAAACATGCACGCATAATATTTTCAACTTTATCGACACTACTTCTTAAAGTCACTCCTCACTAATATATGTTGATGTCATTAAATAACATTGTAACCTTATGATGATAATTAAGCTTATAATAAAATGCTCAAAGAAAAATCATTGTTTTTCGCTGTAATAAATACCTTATTATATTTAATAGTTGTGATATTGGTATTGAAAAAAAGATAGTGTCTTAAACACTGACATCCAAACTTTATGAGCAGTTTCCACTGCTAGATATTTTCAGTGAATTAATAGGTTATACCTGTCGGTCGCCAGTTAAGGCATTTACGATGCGATTATCGTTTGCTTGTATTGATTTCGCAACGGAGACGAGATCGGGACGAACAAGACAATCTGTTGCTTCATTCTGCTCGTTATATGGATAGGCAAGTAAGTAGGTAACATAGAGCTTTAACTTAACAATCAATGTAATTTTGTATTTTGTTGTAAATGTAATAAGTTGTTACAGTATGTAAAAATAATGGGAGATGTCTTAGCGCATATATTTTTCCTTTAGTTTAAATTTTTTCTTCGATGCGTTTAGTGAAAAAAATATCTATGGCAATACAAAAATCTAAATAAAGGGATAAACGAAAACCGTGGTCTATTTTAACGCAACAATTAATTTATTCTCTAACTATATCAATATATTTATGTTAAATTTTTTGTTAATTATTTATAAGCCGATTAGATTATAGTTATTAATCCTTTTTTATTAATCAACAAATTAAAAATAAAATTTAAATTATTTTTGCATACAATGAATGAGTTCTGATTCAGTCAGTCAGTATAGAAACAATCCGTTTATTAAATTCAAGTAACTAAATCTATTATTAGTGAAATTATAACGATTGCTGTAACAAGTTGATTTGGACCTATTTCAAGTTCTTAATTTTAAAAAAAATTATATCCCTCCATTTCAGTAAACTGTTTAATGTTTTACATTTATTTTGGAACACAAAGCGCTTTGATAACGGCCATTGTGGTTAAGGGAACAAGAGCCCTGTAACCATTTGTATGCAAATTCGCGGCTTGACCCGACAAATAGTTTGTCATTATGAAGTTGTAATGCTTAACGTTAGTATTTATTTAGTCTTGAATACAGTACGGGTTTCGAAATACATAATTGCTATTACTGAACATGCGAAATAATAATTGCGTTCTAATATACGACCAAACAAAAACAATCACACAAATCAGTTCTATACAAAATGTAATAACGATATTTACCAAACAGTATGTTGGCATTCCTTTTGTTTGATAAAGAGTCGTAAGAGTAAAAAATATTTGTTCTCAATCTACCATTTAAGCCGGTCGCAAGCTGAAAGAATGGATTATTTCATTCTTAACGTAACTTAACTAAAGCTATCTTCGAAGCGGTTCCTTCATTTATACATATATAGAGTATGTTGTATTTATACCGTGTGCATATTACCAAAAACATTATACATTATACATTTTTGTCAATGTATAAAAGTATTCTCTCAATGCTAATTGTCTATTTTAGTTGTATCAGATGGTTCTTACCCTAATGATATTAAACGTTCAAATATAGAGTGTGGCATAGCGGGAACGCAATTATCAGCGCTCGTCAGTATGCAAATTTTCCACTCGAGTTGTAGGGGAACAACTCATGCTCTCGTTGCTCAAATTAATTAAGTATACTTTCAAAGACCCTTATATTTACAAAGTTTCTTGAATAATACACTTAATACCTTAAATTTAATCTTTTTCGGCACGAAAAACTTAAACAAAACAAATGATAGCGATAAGTACAAACTAATCTATTTGCATTTATCACTATCATTTGTTTTAATGCTCCCGTCCACAGGAAGAGATGAATGTGAGTACGTATTCGCAGTAATATAAGAAAGTATTCAATCAAGAAATTAAAAAATCACAAATCTTAATGTTTGAGAATCTTCTAGTTAAATAGCTCAATATTCATGTTATATAGGTTTTTTTAAAGACATCGAAAAATTCATTTACGAGGCAAATTATTTCATTTCACGGCAACGTTGCTAATGTTACAACTAACATGCTGTTACTTAACTGCACAACGTGTTCATTATTCCATTAAAGGAAAGTATCCCGCGATGGTAAACTATGTCATATAGATCCAACAACGTTCTTAGTATAAATTAGGATGTACAAAACTTTTTTCTGTAAGAAAATGGTTTTGTTATGGTATGGTTAGATGTGACACAGAAAGATAAAGCTTTTAGCCGTAACTTAACGTGGAATAGTGAGGTGTATTAGTTTTAAATGTTATATATGTCTATAACTAGCTTCGTTTTATGTATCTAGACACAAAATTTCATCGTTTTATGTTCAACAGTTTTTAATTGAGACTTTAACGAGAGCGATAAAGATAGGTACATTTAAGTTCCTGTCATGTTTATGTATAACAATAACTGTGACCAATAAAAATTTTGCATTCCTAAAAAAAAAGTTCTCGAAAATATTTTGCAATAAACGGTTAATATATTACCAAAATTATTTCGGGATTTAAAAGAAACAGGATACTCAAGTAAATAAAAGTGACATTTTAATAAAGATATTATTTTAATTAAAATTATTTTGTCACCGTAACGCTACCCAAAATGCGGTTTAAAGAAAAATGTATAAGGGTTGCTATTCTTCAAGTTTTCTTTACATATATAAATCGTACTTTGAATAATCAATGAAGTATATTAGAAACGATCTAGAAGTTTCTCAAAACAGAAATATTTCAGCCTGACCTAAAAACAAAGTTTTGAATGGAGCTCAATTAAGCCGAGTGAAATTGCATAGCATTTTTTTAAAATAGAAACTTTAGGGTACTGGAATAAGTAAAAAAGGAAGGCGGAGAATAACAAGTTTTATTACTTTGTATACATCAAATAAAAAAAAAATACATAATTTCAAAATACATTTACAGTTATTGCATAACCAGACACAAATTATAGATTTCAATATAGCTGAGGTGTTCAATTTTTTTTTAGTTAGATAAAAATATGAAAGCTAGCATGGTGGCTTAAGTTAGTTACCAATAGTAAATTTCTTAAGGGTCTAATTTTATTCAAGTAAATGGTCTTATTATTAGTATACTTGCTGGCAAAATCGCATATCGACAGTCTCTAAGGTTAAGTACAAAAAACCGTGACCTAAGATAAAAAACACGCCTTAATGCTTCTCATCTCGTTACTTTTAATACATTACATGCACTTATATGAAATTCTTTTATGTCGTTTGATAATAAATGTAATAATTGAAAAACAGGACACAGCTTGTTTTCTTTATTATTAAAGTCGTATAAAATTTTATCAAAAGATATTTTCCTTACCAATTTCCAATTGAATGTCGGTTACAATTTCCAGTGCTCGAACGTCCCCGAATTGGAAAGAGTATTCCGTGAATAAAATATTGGATATTGGAGATTTATTACAAAAGCATGTTATATAATCATTTATGCCCCGATTTCGACTGTCTGTTTATTTTACAAATGGTAGTGGCTTTAACGTTTCAAATTTATCGTTTATTTTATTTATCATTTACACTTAGTGGAAAATATAATCAAAATAACTATGCTAATTAACGTAAACTACTTTTACTGGATTTATTAAATTAAGCTAGTTCAAAAATGTAAATTTAAAAAGGCTTGTAACTTGCAACTGCCTCTGTAGTAAGTAGTGGTAAGGTCGTGTGCTTTAGAAACCGGAGGTCGTGAGTTTAAACCTGCGAGGACTCAACAAATTTTCATTGTTTTTTTCTAATTGGTAGGGCAATTTGGGCCTATCATCCAATATTCTAAAAAGTAAGATGATCCACGCGTTGGATGGGAAGATGATCCACGCGTTGGATGGGCTTGTAAAAAGTCGGTCCACCCACCACCCCGCATTGGACCAGCGTAGAGGGATATGGTCTAAAACACTCTAATACAGGAGACTTGCATAAAGGGAGGCCTATGCCAAGCAGTAAACTAACTCTAATCTAATGATGTATGTATAGGCTTGTAAAAAGTAAAACAATTGTCAAAATAGAACTCAAACATGAAATTAACTTTGAAAGTGTTTACTTTTAAGACTATGATTACAAAATAGAACGGCAAAACATGAAACACTCCAATTTATTATTTTTATTCATATAGTATTATGCTATTACCAGTTTCGTAATACCCTATTAGAAAGGCAGATAGCAAAGAAAATACTAGATTTTTCTGTATTGCCCAGTTGTTTTAACCGCTGATGTTAAGCCGCTTAGAAGGCAATGTTGAGGATTACCGTCGCTAAGAAAATCCTATTACTAACTAAGTGAAGATTTTGTCTTGAAGCTATTTCATTAAAAACAGCATTAAAGATTTTTTTAATCATCATCATTATCATCAGCCTGTGACAGTCCACTGCTGGACATAGGCCTCCCCTAACATATCTCTATCCACTAGCGGGTTTTGGACCGTATCCCACCACGCTGGTCCGATGCGGGTTGGTGGGTGAATTTTTTTTTTAATCATGTACATCAAATTCCTATTTTTTCTTTCTAATTCCGATGCAGCCGCAGTTCGGATTGCTGTTTCTTAAATATTTTCAAAAATAATACTATAATGTTAAAATATATTTTAAATATATTATAAGATCTCGCACTGTGTTCTTCTTTATTACTACTCTTTACACACTTAACAGCCTGTGATAGTCCACTGCTGGACATAGGCCTCCCCTAATCAGGGGTGTATTAGGGAGGATTATCTATGAGGGTTTGGACCGTATCCACCACGCTGGTCCAATGAGGGTTGGTGGGTGGACGCCTTTTACATGCCATCCGACGCATGGATCATCTTACTTTCAGATAATTGGATGATCGGCCCAAATTGCCCTAACCAACTAGGAAACAACAATGAAAATTTGTTGAGCCTTCGCAGGATTCGAACCCACGCCCTAAAGCACACGCCCATACCACTAGGCAGTTTATTGCTACTCTAATGACATATTTAAATGCTTTGCATTAAACATATATAAATAAATAAAGTAATAGTTTGGCCAGTTTTGTATGACATATTTATACGCTATATTGATTACATTGGTAGAAAATACGTATGAAGTTATTGAGGCCTGCTGTTTATTACTATATTAAAACATTAGTTTCGAAACACTACAAGCAGCAGTACCTTGGCGTTTTAATTTATTTTTATGGGAATAATATGTAACTACACTTGAAACGATTACAGATACAATTTGGTACGTCCAGATATTAAAATTAAGGTTTTTACTTCGCCTTAATATAATAATATCACTCAATGATTAATTTATAAATTACCTCATCTATGACAAATTACGTTATTGAAAAAACAATAAGAAATCCTTACAAAATTAAAAGTTTGATTACCAAACTAACATAATTGATCATAGTTACAAATATGATACATGATAAGTTTAGGTTACAAGCAATTAGAGTTTTAGTAATACCTTCCAGCAAAACATCGAAATACAATCTTCTGAGCGCTGCGTAATTTTTTTTTATTTTCGAAATTGACTTTAGGAGACTCTTTTTGACACGCATGTAATAAATTCCTTTCTCACAGGAGGTGTTAGCCACAGTACAAAGTAAATACAATAGTTTAAAGAACATTTTTTTTTTTTAATCAAACTGTTTACTCTAAAATATTAGTATATTAAATGGATACAATATTTTGTATAAACAAAGCTTTGTATTCATATAATATACCTAAATTATCCATATTATCTTTTGTGTCATGTTCGACTACATTATCGACTTAATGAACCACTTATTCATTTTCAGCATATATATAATAACAATACCGCCGACAAAAATAATAAATAAATATTTTATACACAAACTGTCGTAGGTTATTATGTACAGCCATTTTTTTTAACTTTAAATAATATGTAAATGATTCTTACCCAAAATTTATTACCACTGATGTTTTAAAGCAGTCATAATTAAAACTGGTCCTAAATGACATACTAAACCGTATTAAGTTTTTAGCAACTATTGCATTCGTAGGCAAAATTCTGCTTAGCGTATTGATTGTGCAGATATTCTTAGAATAGAGCCAGACATATAGATAAAAGCGATATTCGGTCACTGGTCAAATATTGTAAGAAACACTGTATTTAGGCATCACTAAAATTTATCGTCAGACACAGACAGAAATGAGGTTTTACTCAAACACACGTTACTGCGAAAGGCATAAAAAGGTTTAATTAGAAGCCTACTGAGTTACTTAACTATCTTATGGATTGTTTAATCTCCAGTTTCAGACTGTTATTTTATGTTTAACACGAATACGATACGAATATATGAATACATTAACCAATTAAACTCAATATTTTTACCCTTGCTCTCTATCGTACATTCTATATTATTGTATTAATGAATTGATTTATATCAAGTTGGTGGTGGACACAATACCTCGTAAAATAAACTTAAATGCGTCCGCTTGCGCGTACAAGTACAACACTGCGTTATCCGATTCCTATTAGTAATAGTTTTATGGAATTTGGAAATACGTTACATTAGGTTCATATCATAAAAATTCTACTAACATTTTAAATTTGTGAGTATAGACATTTTTATCGCCAAAACCAATAACCGGGAAACTTTACAATATAAAAGCTCAGATAGTAGGTTAATGTAAAATTAATGTGCGACACAGCCTTTATTTTGGTTATAAATATTATTATTTTCTCATTTTAGAGCTGTTTCTTTCACAACAATTAGCCTGATTTCACAATTCGTTAATTTCTTAATGAGCCTAAGAAAATTTATCATTATAAACACGTTCAGTTCAGCGATTCACGAAATTATGCTCACACGGATTTAATATTAAAACAAATTTAATCTTATTAAAAGGATACTTTACGCAGTTTATAATACTTACAAATGCTCTTTAAAAAAAGCACCAAAAAATATTGCCTCAAGCCGATTTTTAAATATATTCTTTCAACGGTTTTATCTCAAAATTAAACAGGTATAATTTTGAAATATTAATTGCTATTATACAACTTTATATTCTTTTTATTATTAAGATAGTATGAAAATTAAGTATGTGTGTATATTAAGTATACAGAGAATAATATTTCGCTTTATCCGTACCTTGTGCACACCTCGATCTATAAATAGAATTACCAGGAGAGCATAGCCTGCAATGTTCTTGACCCAACTCTCGCTTCTATTCACCGCCGTGAAGTATATTTTGCATATGACTCTTACGTACTTAATAGATTATTGAGTTATTTAAATTAATATATAGTTCACACGTAAATCACCAAAAAAATGTAAAAAATTAGCCTATGTTTATCAGGGGACTATATAGCTTTCAAGTAGTGAAACAATATAATACTTTTTGTGTTTACACGAATACTACAGATAATTTTATAGTAGACTTTACGGATTTTATCGCGTTTAATTTTGTTTACAATTTACCCGATTTTTCAGATGTTTTACAGAATATTGATTCTGTTAACCATGGGGTCAACAAAATTAAACGTGATAAAATCCGTAAATTCTTTTATTAAACAATACTTACTTCAAGTTCAGAGCTTCGGAGCCTACTCAAAAAAGATTAAATATTTTGATTTCTATTTATTATATTAAGTATATTTATTTTATTATTTTAAAAAACATAGTATAGACATTTATAGAATTATGTACTTGACGACACTGGCGTCGGTCGCGTCCTTTATCACCACGAATAGTTGCATTTCTTCAATAAATTATATAAGAGCCATCGCCCTATGAAGCCTTCAACTAATTTACATAGAAAGCGTTTAGAACTAGGTTATAAAAATTTTATCAATAATGAAATATAGGAAAAGAAATTTATTCACAACTGACAACAATTTATAACATATTGTTTAATAACAACCTCTTCTTTTAAATAAGAAAATATTTAACCACAAAAATATTTACGCCGATGTCGTTATTAAAATACATTTACAATATAACCTCAGATCTTAAAAGATTTTGGTCCGACTTAATTAAGTTGTTTGAAAATTGCTCTTTTAGCTTCAATTTCTAAATTTCGTTACAAGATAAATGATCAAAGAGGTGCGTTCGGTACTTGCTTCTATTAATTATTATTGTATCAAGAGTAAGACAAACGATTTAATAAATCAAAATATAGGATAGAATATAAAATATTGAAATTATTATTATACTTAGGTACTTATTTTGATACGTGTAATCACTTCGAAGATGAAACTATTATATGGATCAGAGGGTCACTCTTAACTCCTTTTACGCTCTAAATGTAACATTCGATACGTCTATTCAACTTTGGATTAAGTTAAAACAAGTATTACTAGATGCGATACCTATTTAATAAGAAAACACTCCAAAATGATATATGCCTTTAATTTCACCTTTAATTACACAAAACCGGTAATTTAATTTCAAAACTATAGAATAACGCAAAAATGAACCAAGTTTATTTTTATCGAGCTTGAAATTGTACTCCGATAGCATAGCTTTAATTTTATTGTAATTGCAATATTAATTTTTATAAAATTGTAAATAAACGTTATTGACAATTATCTATACATTAATTGTGTTATGATATCACAAACAGTATGTTGCATGAATGGATTGTAACAAACGTATTTAACGATCAAGAAATCTCTGTATGCGTCATTAAGCGTTGACCCTATTATAGTCTAATCATAAACAGTTTTGAGGATTCCCAGTTAATATAGTGTAAGAACAAAGTAAAACCCTTCAGTATTGTATCGTAATGGTTTACCCAACGTAAGTGCTATTGCTATAACTATTAAACCGCTTTTGTGTATTTTTCACGTTTATTGTAAGAGCCGAAGTTTCTGATTTTCTCCAAGTGCTATAGTATCCACATAATAGAGTAAAGTGTAAAAAGCTTTCTTGTTCATGTTTGATATGAATTACTAGAAGACTGACTCTAAAGCCAAGTGGTTAGGGCGTGTGCTATAGAAATCGGAGGTCGTGGGTTTGAATCCTGCGGGAGTCAATAAATTTTCATTGTTGTTTCCTAGTTGGTCTGGGTAGTTTTGGCCGACTACCCAATTGTCTGAAAACTAAGATGCTCCATGCGTCGGATGGGCATGTAAAAAGTCAGTCCATCCACCAACTCGCATTGGACCAGCGTTGTGGGATTCCAAGAACCCCCTCAATAGATAAGTCGTGCATTAGGGAAAGCCTTTGTCCAGTGTTGGACTAACACAGGCTGAAATGATGATGATGATGATGGGAAGAATAAAATATTTTTTTTGTAAATGCGCATCTGCAAAATGCTCTTAAGCAACAATATTTTGTAACGGAAGCTATTTATACGTTAAACGTAAATATGTGAATCCTTTATACTACCGCGTGTACAAAATGTTATAAAATATATTCTACAAACGGCACGTGAAATCGTCATTGGTGCCGACTAGTTTAACTTCACGGTCGCTTCTCGTCTCACACTCTCTCACACGTTATTATTATAATTTTTAATTTGTATGCACAGGCTGTAATCTCTGTTAATTTATTTAAAAGTTAATAAATAATATACAACAATATAAAAATAAAGTATCATAAAAGAAATAAGAACCACAATTTTCTGATATTTATTCTGTAGCAATTTATAACCAAAATTTAGTATCAGTCATTATAATTTGACGATGGCTTGACATTGCCCTTTGACTTAATAATTGATTATCAAATTTTGAAGCGATGTTAAGCCTCATTGTACATTTTTAAAATGTAACGATTTAATAATGTTTTCTTACTAATTTTAAACTGTTTTCTAGTTGGTTAGGGCAATTAGGGCTGATCAACCAATTGTCTGAAAAGTAAGATGATCCTTGCGTCGGATGGGCATAAAAAATTAGTTATTATAATTAATCATCATCATCATCATAAACAGCCTTTAGTAGTCCACTGCTGGACATAGGCCTTTTAGTGAACACCAAGACGGCGTCCATTAAATGATTTGCTCATTACTGCCACGTGAGCAGGCGTATTGGCAATTGACTAATGGCACTTGTACTGCGGATCTGTCTTGCTCTCACTATAATACAGATCCGCCGTCAAGTGGGTGGTGGGGTCGTCACATCCCTACACCGTTACAAAATATACTTGCTTTAAGTATACTTTTTCTCACGCATTAAGACATTTATTTTTAGATATATATTTAAGAATACTATCATTTTAGAAACATTATGTAGTGATTGAAGAACGAATCAACATGCTGCCTCGTACCGTCTAGATATTTACGCCCAAATTTCGCAGTTGAGCATTACGGCGTAAATAACCCTAATTCAATCATCAATTTTATCATGTGCAACATGTGTTTATTGCAACTATTGTTAACACAAAGTTAAAGAAGATAAGTCTGGGATATCTGAAAGCATTATTGACTTTCTGTTCCATTAACTTCGCATAATAAACTTTAAACAATTTCTATTATTGATAGTATGTTAAAAATTTTAATCTCTTTGCGCAGTACGAATGATGGACATTGCAATTTATTATTAAAGTACAGAAGGATAGTCCTTTCTCAATAGGACGACATTGATTAGGAAACCCCAAAACTTCATATGCGTATAATGTAATAGGGTTGACCTTTAATGATGCCGACTGAACATTCTCATCCGGGTACTGAGTTCGTCGAAATCCCTTAATACAAAATGCTGTTTACCGTACTGGGATATTATTTCGAATTTGTCATATATTATGCACACTGGTTTTCGTTCATAGAGTTATTCTAATGTTATATATCCATAAAAATATTTTTTATCCTGCTGGAAAATTAAAGCCTTGTAAGAACTTAATTAATTTAATTATTATTAACTTCACTAATGATCTACACATGAACGTATTATGGTATAGTTTTGACCTAGTTTTGATTGAAATTTTATAAATGAAATTTCCATTTAATAACCATTTTCGTCGAAACTTTTCTTTGAGAACATAATAAAACAGGATATGTCATGCATAAATATTCTACTAATTACCTTCCTAATTATTGCACGAACGATTGTAGTTAAGATGTACCTACTACCAGAAACTAACAAGATGCGCAGTATCAAATATTTGTATTAATTAATACTGACCCTATATTAATATAATAGAATACAAAATTATATTTAAAATTTATGAATATAACCATTTTGCGCAATATAAGCGAGTAACAACGTGCCCTCTGCAAGAAACAACACTCGATTTTTCTCACTGCATTTTAAATGTTTAATACCTTTTTAAGTATTCATTTAATAAAAATTCCAGTTTAGGCACATAGAATAAAGAAAGTTTTAAATGCATTAACTTTTATGTTAATTTATACTATAATACCTTAAATAAGGTTTGAAATATGCCTGGTTGCAATTTTTAACAACATACTTTGTTGTGAAGCTCTGAGTACATCATATTATACTATGCATTACATTACATAATAACATATATTTTTAAGTGGCTGCTGGCTTAGTAATTTATTCTTTGTTTCAAATTTTCAATAGTTTAAGACCCAAATGCAGCTACAAATATTTAATTAAAATTGTAACAAATTTAATAGTAGAACTACAATTAGCTCTAGCCTCCGGTTTCTAAAGCACACGCCTTATCCACTAGGAAAGGGCGTGTGCTTAGAAACTTTCGGAGATCATGAGTTGAATCCTGCGGGGACTCAACAATTGTTCATTGTCGTTTCCTAGTTGGTTAGGGCAATTTGGGCTAATCACCCTTGTCTTAAAAGTTGTCTTGAAATTGTTGTCTGAAAAGTAAGATGATCCATGCGTATGATTAGAAAATAAACTTTGCCACTTAATTTATTGTTTATTGTTATTTGTGGTCATTTTTTTAACGATTAAATGTTTATTGTTATTTGTGGTCATTTTATTTAACGAATAATAAAGCAATCTGTAATTGATTACAAAAATTTACTCGACACTAAAAAGTAGTAAATGCAATAAGTGTTTGAGGTAAACAATTTATTTTAAAGCTGGAAATTTATTGTTTATATTATAATAATGAAGTGTATAGACATATAACTATTAAATCTTCAAATTTTAAACTCTATATTAAAATGCCACAACAAGCTATCAATATGATGTGGGTTAAAGTAAATATTGAGAGAGGAAGCTCCCGAGCACTGTACTCAATGTTGTGCAGTTATTGGATTTGTTATAAACTCCACTTGAAATATAAAATAAAAACTTCATTTCCACTTTAGTATGTAGTCATATTCTATACAAGAAACATATAATGTCCATGTTGAATGACTACATACGAGCAAACTGTTGTTTGTATAATTCTATTGTTATTTATTTTAATTCGTCTATTTTACAGTGTTATCTTAAAAGATCGCTAAAATAAATAAAGCTAACTTTATAGGTGGTCAATTTAATTTATTTTATTTTATTGATTACATCGACTTTCATGTCAATCAGTATGATGTGTATTTACATATAATTATATAGTAGATATTATTAGCGGCGTGCTATTCCATATCCAGCAGGGGATAAATACAAGTTAATGATGATGATGATAAAATATATTATAGGTTAAAGGACTCCATATGCTGAAACATATAATTAATATCATCGCACAATTGTATCGGCCTTCTAACCAGAACATGAGAAGCATTTTTCTACTCTAGGCCATTTTATAATTCGTTTTCCCGAATCTATATATAATTAATCATATTACGTTGTTCCCTTACTTAACTTGGTCCTGATAAATTTTAAGTTTGAGAGGAAAATAAAACCTTATGGAATTAAGCCCTCTATTATACATAATACTTTAATAAATAAAAGTAGAACAAAAATATTGCGGTAAGAAAATTTTACAAATTACGAAAACCTTTCTTAATGAGTAAATATCCTTTTGCATGTTACATATATAAAAATTTTAAAATGATAAGACCAAAAAATTTAATTCAATTAAAAGGTCAGATTTATAATGAATTTACAATTTTCAACAATTAAATGTTTAATGTTAATTTTAAGCTTTCTGTTCATAGAAGACAAATAATGGCTTAGTATTAAAAAATGAGCTATTGATTGTATAATTAACAATTTATTCAATTAGTTCAATTTTAAATTTATATTAAAATATATATATAATTTTTAAATTATTTTTGAAAAAGCTAAATAACAATTTAACTAAATTAAATAAAAGTACCACAATTCTATGAAAAAAAGTAAATGATTCACAGAAATCTACTATTATGATTAACTTATATTGAGATACGAACACCTACCATTTGATGTAATACAATTTTCATAAATAGCACTTAAAGAGCAATAAATGAACGCGAACTTATCCATTAGTAAGCGAATAAACAATAATATTTTTTTTTACTAATAATTGACGTAGGTGTACCCGTTGTTGGAATACCAAATAAATTTTCACATAACAATACATACAAATCTTAACATATAACCTAATTACCATATTAAATTTTTAAAAAATGATTTCGAATTTTTTTGGTATATAATTAATTCCAAAACCCTTCAAGTCGTTATAAGGTCACGTTTAAGGTTATTCGGGACCATTTGAGAATTTAGGGATGTTTTAATAATCTCCAAGTCTTGCCGGGATTGTATAGGGGATTTATTTTATTCTATTGGATATTCTACTTATATTGTAAATAGAAGCATAAATGAAGTTATCACTTCGAAAAATAGTTTGTTACAATGAAATAAAAGATTTAAATCAAGTAAGATACTATTTTTTGTAATATAAATTGAAAAATAAAATTTTTTGGGTGCTTTTTGAGCTTGGGGGAATGTTCATGCGGACTTTGCCTTTGCAATTGCCTCATTTTATTGATGATGATATTTTATATATAAAGCGCTGGATTCAAGGTTACCGTTTTAAAAATAATATGAACAAAATTTAAATAATGATGTGATACAGTGTTTAAATAAATAATTAAAAGCCCGTTGTTCACCTTTGCGAGTGAAAATACATAAAGCGTTGCATTCCTCTGTACTTCTCAGTAAACTTTCATTTAATTTTAGAAATGACAATCACAAGGGAAAATGATTTTAATTAAGCTAATTTTGCTTACATAACACTTTGTCGCTTTAATCAGTCATATCTATGCTGGCCCATTTTAGAAATGCTTACTAAATATAATTAATGAGGTGCGGACTGTTGACCGTAGTGATTCCTGTAACAAATCTAATCGTAAAGGAATTGTGTTTTCCCATAGTTTTTTCACTCAAATGGAAACCATATAATTGGTTCCGGTACACAAAAACTGGTTTCCATAGCAACACTTGTGATTGATATTATTCCCGTTCAAATCGCAAGCAAATTAAGCAAAGATTACTGTATCTTTCAAGTAAATGAATACTGAATGTATTTCAAAGATTTTCGCTATAACTTTTGAAATATCATGTGTTTGCAAATATGATATTCAAATGGAGGCTTCACCTTAGATGTGTTAAATAATTGCGTGAATTTTATAATTTTCGATTTATGCATCGACGTGTTTTTATAGTTTAAAGTGATGAGACGAGAAGGACTTTCTGATAGTAAGTGATACGCCCGGGCTTTAAGGGCGCGAAAACCCATTAATACTGAGAAGCGAGACCTAGTATCCTAGGTCTCGTTTAACCGCTTATTATGCGGGCCATGAACCCTTTGAACCAACCGACAGTACAAGTAGTGTTTACGTACTAATTCGGTAGAAATAGGCACCTATATTCCCGGTCGTTTCCTGTTAAAGGGAGACCTTCAAGGCTCGTCAGCAACCCTTATTAAATATAACACGAAATATATAAAACTACGCATTGATCGCTCACTTAGGTCGAAGTTTAAATTTATTTTATATATATATGCATATGTTTGCATACGTCACGCAGGCCTCGTATAACGTCTTTTAATTTAAACCCTTCTTAATTATTGGTTTTCCATATCTGGGCCATGCTAGAGACTAGCGCAATGGGTCAAGGTGGGGACTCAATTAGTTATAGCACTTTGTTCATAACATGTCAGATATACTAAACATATATTGCGCAATGTAACTTGCGTATAAAATTAGAAAAAAAATATTTAATAATATTGTGATCTGTAAACGTAAAAAATTTGGTAGTTCCAAAAACGTTTTTGCAAAAAAACCCGAATGGCTTCAATAAAAATATTGAAAGCATATGTTATTTCCAAAGTTCATCTAAGCAGAAATGCTGGAAAAATTTCTATTACGTCGCAATTTCCACTCATCTTTAAAAAGACTTCGGATTGAATCCAACCGTGGAATATTTACACGGCTTTTCATCAAATCAAAAATCGCTTCGTCGAACGTTGTGAAAAAATATGTTATATGGAAAAATAAATATATTTCAATGAGGTTTATCCGTAAGCCACGAAAACGTATCGTTTTAAATAAACATATTTTAAATTTTTTAATTTGGTGTTAAACTGAGGTGCAACAGGTTTAAAATTTTATAAAAACTTTCAATTTTGAATCCAAATAGCTAGCAAAAGATAATAACTTTTCTCATTCACAAAAAGAGAATTCTTCAGCTATAGAACTTTAAAAAAAATTCAAACGATGTTTGAACGTAAATATATTTTTCGTTCTTTTATAACCCGAAAGCACAGTTGATGACATTTGTCTTAGTGACTGGAAATTATGTCGTTAATACAAAGTGATTTGCATATTTATAAAAAATTTAAATTATTTGATAAACACTTTAATGATACTCCAGCAATGTATTAACAGTATTAACAGATCACGTTAAAAAAATGATAATTTTTATCTAAAACTAGGCAGCGCAGATTAAATAATATATCATTTGCTGTTTACTCTGACATTATGTACAATTTCATATGGTTATCAAGAATTAAAAGCAGTGTAAAATAAATAGAAATGTAACAATGTTGAGAGTTAATTAAACGTTTAATTGCTAAAAAAGCTTCGCTTCTTTTTCTGAACAGTCAAAAGTAAAGTTAATATTCGCACATTTAATTAAGGTTATTGGCGTCTATTATTATGGGCGTCGGTGACAACTTTCCATCAGGTGGCCCCGACTGCTCGTCTGCCTGCGTATGGAATTAAAATAAATGTTTATATTTATTTGCCTAAACATTAAACTTATTTAGCGTTAAAATTTTATGTGTCATTAAAATATTAAAAAATTTTAAGTCACACCAGCCCTGGGGGACCTAATAAATCCCAGGCACAAAACCCTTTGGCGATTTTATAGTATTTTAATTTTAAAACAACGCAGGAATGGGTGCAAAAAGAAACAGGAAAAGGGTCACATGGACTTCCTCAAAGGGACTAAATGTATGCCAACTTACTCAAGGCTTTTTGGATATCTTGATTCAGTTAGTTAAACTTATGGTGTTATTTTGGGCGACGGGACTAAAAATATTTTTTAAATTTTAAAATAAATACTAATTTTCTATGCTAACATCCAAACAGTCTTAAAACTTGAACTGAACAAATTTTAAATTAAAATCAATAGTTAAAAGTATACCTTTTAAGTCTTAATTGTTTATTAAAACAGAAAACTTATTGTAGTGAGGCAAAGGATTTTCCCGTTTAGTTTTTTTATTTATTTTCCTTTAAAGGGGAATTTAATTAAGTTGGGAAAGCAACAGGTAAGCAGGTAATTAACATTTACTACAGTGTTTTGTTGTGTTTTAATATGCGGTATAGTTAAAAGCTTCATGAAATTAATATTAGGACTACCTATATGAAGTTTATTTTTATTACTTTTCAAACAAGTCAGTCAACTTACTTAGAAAAGAAAAGCATGTTTTGTTAAGTTATATTTCTAAACTTGATTTGGAAATATAACTGAACACAAAAACATACTTCACATTTTTTTCAAAGTAAAAGCAAAAACTACAGTAAGTTTTTGTTTCGTAGCATTCAAAACTACATTTCATAAATGGAACCACTTATATATAAAATATATGTATATATATAAAAAAGTGCTATCGTTTGAGATCGTATCGTACGATTGAGAAATATTTATATTTATAATAATAAAAGAATATTCATGAAAATTTAAAAGTTATAAGCAAAAAACTTATAAAGTATATAAAAAAATGTTAATTTTAGTTTAAAATCTTTTACTATTTCTATTTCAGTTCGGTAATTTTGTATATTTATTTCAGGTATTCAGATTTATATTTTGCTTCGCCTTTGGCATTTTCATTTTAGAACAAAAGAGAGCTTGATTGAAAAAGGCGGGGATGCCATGGCACATTGTATGACAAACTGAAATAGAGATTTGCCAAATATTTTTGGCTATATTGGAATACATATTTATAATAATACACAAGCTTAATCAGAATGAATAGATTTGGTACTTTTAAGTTAAATGTCATCATTATCATCATCATCAGCCTGTGATAGTCCACTGCTGGACATAGGCCTCCCCTAATACACCACTATTTATTAGAGGGTTTTGGTACCGTAACCCACCACGCTGGTCCAATGCGGGTTGGTGGATGGACCGACTTTTTACATGCCCATCCGACGCATGGATCATCTTACTTTTCAGACAGTTGGGTTATCGGCCCAAATTGCCCTAACCAACTACGAAACAACAATAAAAATTTATTGAACCCCACAAGATTCGAACCCACGACCTCCAGTTTCTAAAGTACACACCCTTACCACTAGGCTACAGAAGCAGTTAAATGCACCATACGGAATTCAATGAAGTTTTAAATATTAAAGCTTTTATTAAAAACAAACCAAACTTATAAATCGTAATCTAAATATGAACCAAGACTAAGCCGCTCTAAGCTTGTATTTATAATATAATCATAGGTGTAGGCGTTTGTTTTGGACCGTCTTACCAAAAAAATGGGGTTTTCAATTCGTAACGTACGTTTTATTTTTTTAAACATCTTCTAAAATTGCATTTAGGCACATTTTAAACTTTTTTGAGATGATATAGTTTAAGTTTAAAAAAATAGTTTAAAAAAATTAATACCTGAAAAGATATCAGAAAACGCGACGCAATTTTGTACGGAGAGCACTTTGTTACCTGCTTATATTGCGTAAAGTGGTTTATTGCGTTAGAAGTCGAAGTTCTATCTATGCGATGTGTGCGTGTTATATGCACAATACGGTTATATTTTATATTAAAAAGAAAAGATAAACGTGTCTCCGTCTATAATTTAAGATATCTGCGATAAAAATTTGATTCTAGTTTATAAAGCAATTTTATACAGTGTTTTGAGTTTAATGACTTTTTCATATGATGTAAACAAAACTTGCGATTAAAATCATTTAAGTTTAATGATTTGACACGAAGATGCAAGAGATTTAAATAACTAAGCACGAAGATGATTACGATCGACTACGGCCGCCCTCAGATAATAAATATAATAAGTAATCGAAATGCAGATATAAGCATTTTTTTATTTTGATCAAGCTTTTGGTATTAGTTTTAAAAATTATATAAATAAATTTGTATTTGGCAACACGGGCATCGAATTAAGCTTTACAATCCGCCTTTCTATATTATTCTGTAAGTAAATTTAATCAGCTTATACCATTACGGCATCAAAAGCACCGGAAGATTGGTGAGGTAGCATTCATTTAAACCGACGTCTAATTAGGCGGAGTGATATCTCTCTGAAACTGTTCAAAGGCGAAATTCAAAACTTAATAGCTATTGATTTTGTAATTCATGAAGTTCTGTATACGCGACATTTCAATAGAGGAATCATTTATTATCGAACGCCTCGATTATATAAAGGAGATTATACAACATTTAGACAAATTAAAAATTCCTATATATAGAGACCAACAGCATCGTCGGGATTGTCATCATCACCCTGTGTCAATCCACTGCTGGACATAGGTCTCTTATTCTCGCTACCACTTCCGATCTTCGGCTAATCTCATCCAGCCTAAACCAGGGCATCCCATACTACGTTTGCTGAGCCTCTATCCTCCACTCCACCACTTTTCGACTACAGAGGTCGTCAATTCAGCAGTTTATGTATATACAATTGACTATATGCAAATAAATTAGTAAATCATATGAGTGAGTACATAAAAAAAATTAAATAATAAATGAAAACAACGAAAAAATCAAGAGTCGCGTATGTAAAAAATTACTCAAACAATAGGTCAATCTAAATTAAGTAAAGTGCTAGTCATTGAAGATAATTTCAAACATACTGGCAGCTACCGGTGGTAGGTCCCCTATTTACAGGAGACCGTCTGGGTGGGTACCACCGCGGTGCCTATATCTGCCGCGAAGCAGTAGTGTGAAAACACTACTGTGTTCCGGTTTGAAGGGCGCCGTAGCCAGCGTAGTTACTGGGTAAACGAGACTTAACACCCTATGTCTCACGGTAGGCAGCGCGGTGGTGATACCACTGGTATTGCCAATATCTATGGGCGTTGGTAACCACTTTCCATCAGGTGGCCCGACAGCTTGTCTGCCAGCTTATGCCATAAAAAAAAATTTCATACATTACTAATATCCATATTTAGTTTATTTAATAACATTCCAATATTTAATAATATATATTAAGGTTTTTGGACCGTATTCCACAACGCTGTTTCAATGCGGGTTAGTGGCGGCACGGTCTTTTTAACATGACCATCCGATCCGATGAGAATTATTATCTCTTGGATAATTTATTGCAAATATGTAAAATCAAGTAAGTGGATAATATTTATGAAGGCTATTTTAAGTCTTAATCTGCATTTACTACAAAAAAAAAAAACTAAATTATATGTTTCGGTAGTGTAGAGAGGAGTAGAAAGAAAGAGATTACTATCATAATATGTAACATGTTGATTCAATTAACGGAGACCAATCGATGCCCGATACTGATATTATTTCATATCGCGAAGGTATCGCTCACAAATGTTTAATTAGAGGAATATAAATGTCTCCTATATAAAGAGAAGAATATTACAATAACTAACAACGAAAAAATAAGGTTTAACCTTTGAACCACATTAACAAAATTTATTTTCAAAATTATAGTACCGAAATGATCAAAGAAGTTCTCTTTTAAAATTATATCATACACGGGAGCATTAAACATGGAAGTAACTCAATTTGTTTCTTTTGACGTATTTCTGTGGCTGTGTAATACTAGTACAGTAGTAAGTTATCACATCTCCATCTCAAAGTCTTAAACAAGGCTAGACTCAACAGTCAAAGGTATCTTAATGTATAATATAAAAATATCAGACATCATGAGATAAGCCTTATTTTGTTTTAGGTTTTATTTCTATATCATGCACACTGCTACGCCTGTTAGTAGTAGTCCCTATATTTTTAAGTAAATGGTTATTAACTTCGTTTCATCATTTATGTTACATCAATTGAAATTCATTAAGGTTTCAATTCAATGACCTTTAATATGTTTATTTTGATTTTCTAATGTTTCTTTATTTTGTTTCAGATAAACCTTCTGCGTTGATATTGGTGAGTATTGTTATTTAATGACATATAAGTTTATGGATTTATTGCAATTTTATATAAATACAAATAAAATAGCAATGCAAACTATTTTGTTCCATTTCTTTTATAGGTTTTATTCTTTATCTTGTTACTTTCCTCCTGTACCAATAAAGTATCTTTGATTGTTTTGCAACATTAAAAAAAAAAAAAATTCAACATACTTTATGAAAGGTTACAGTTTTTTTATTACAAACAAGTTTTAAATACCCTTTACTATGTATCGTCGAAGCTAGAATTTTTTTCCATTTTACAAAAGAAGCATTTATATAATACTCGTAAGGTTAATTAGAACTTGAGCATAACACTTAATTAAGGCATATCTCAATCTCTGAAAAAACGCAACGAATTACCGACATTCTTCATTCAACAAAAGGGAGGCATAGCAATGAGTGAGCTTTTATTTTTTTAATGGCTTATTTTTGAAAGTCACCATTTATTTTGTCAACCCGGATTCGTTTAGGTTGTTCTCTTATCCCTGTTATAAAAGTTATTTGGTAACAAAGCAAACGTGAATGGCTCTTAGTAAAATAAAGTATAGTATTTAATATGTATAAATCTAATTTGATGTCTATAAAAGTTTTATCCAATTCTTAAATAAGTGACTTTGTCTCAGGTTATTCGAAAAATATTTTCTAATAAAATTTACACACAGAAAATTACAAATGGGGTTTAAAAATATTTTAAATAATAAAAAGTAACAGTTGAACGCTTACGAAAATATTTTAAAATTATTTTAAATTAATATATAATTCCTCAGTCAAAAGGGTACCTTTTATCATTCAAAACAAAAGGGCCAAAAGCACAATTGTTTAAGAAGGAATTGTGCTTGCATTTTGAATTCAATTAGCTTTTGCCCGTATACGACGTTTCAATTGTTTAATTTTATTGATAACGAATCCAATCCCGTATAATTAAAATAAAATTTTAACAGGATAGGCAAAGAAAAATATTAATTAAAATATTTTTTTATATTTGATTGATAAATTAGATGTCAATTTTATAATTTACAAAGGAAACATAAGACAAGGAAAAGAGTAACTTATCAATTGGTTATTACTTTCATGCGTATGATTAACAAGTAGTACACTATTACGAAATTTTACTGGAATCCACCAATAATTTTATCCATTTCATTTAAAAGATTTTAAGCAGGCCAGCTTAGTTTCGATATGAATAATTACAATTTCACCATGACGTGAACACGAGACGTGAAACACGTAATTAAAGCTTAAGGAAATGAAACAGGTGTTTAACAAGAATTAATCAATTTTCGTAAAGGATAAGATGAAGTACATGCCACTTAGACGTCACTGTCAATTTATATTACTTGAATTATTCTTACTCACGTTGGTTTAGATTAAACTTAATCTCAATTGAATTTAATGTATTTGTAGCAAAGGATTTAGCGAAAGATAATATTTATTATTAAGGGTCGCATTTAATATATAAAGTTAAAATAATATACCCTTTAGCTGAAGAATGGCGTCAAACGTATTAAGATGTTATTAGTTGTCATTTTTACCATAATTTGACATCTCGTTGACGGTCCATACATAAGCACCTTTTATTATGTTAAAAAAAGAAAAAATTTTAATGAATATATTTACATTACATATATCAAAAACCGCCTCTAGTCTTTTCAAAAACTAAGACACTTTTCAGAATGTTTGTCACAGTTTTTAAACTAAGAATAAAAAATAACATTAAACTTCTTTTTAATGTTTCCGCAAAATGTTTAAAAAATGTTAATACTGACTTTTGTCAATAACATTATAAATAAGGGTCTGAAAAATATTTTAATTTGTTTTCGAAGAACATCAAAAAAGGTTCCTGGATAGCCCTCGGTTGCTTATCAAAAAGTTTCCCAGTTATTTTTTGAGGAGTTTTGGTTCACGCAACAAAGTCTGGAATGATATTCCTCCCCACAAAACTCAACATATTTAATTTTAAGTTAAATGTAAAATTTCCTGATTTACAAAATCCGTATTTAAAAAGCCAAATTTTATTTTTGTTTATTTTTTCATTTGTTTTTTTTGTTCTAAAATTAAAATAATATAGTTTTTTTAATTGATTTGGAAAAAACTATTTTTTAACCTCCTGGGATTTTTTATACTTTAATTTAAATTGGAGGATTAACCCACGACACATTATTCGCTCAAAGGACACTACAGAATCTCAATTATAGAAACATTTTTGATTTTTATAGCAACTTTGTCGTTGTAAATTAATATTTTGTTATTATTAGGATTTTGTTTACTACGCCATTTTTTCGTTAGGGCCACAAAGATCAGCAATCGCGAAGGTTTTTTCGGATGTAAATTGGGAACCTTTTATATAAATTTTTGTTATGATAATGTTTGAACATTTTTTTATTGTCAAATGATAAATGCTTTTATGACCAAATAAATTTTTTTTTTTTCTTAAATTTAAAGTTTTATTATAATTTAAATTTGTCCAGTTTAATATTTTTATTCGCAAAGTTACCAAACACAACAATTAAAAAGAACCTTGCATTTAAACGAACTTTTAATGAAACTTTACAAATGGGAAACAAGGGACCGGAAGCATACATACCCTTTTTGTCGGTGTGTTAAAGAATCTTTGAGGGCCCCCAATTGAATAAATTCCACGGAAGACCCTTCTTTGTAGGAGCTTCCATGTTTTACTACAAAAACCTAATTGCGTTAGATAGCGATCAATATTACATAAAACAACAGGTAATTTTAGTCTCTATTTGATTTGAAAATTTTGGGGATGATAAAGATTTTGACTTCCACTTTTTTTGATCACTGTTTCATTTATTGCGATTTAAATTGTAATCAAAAAAAATGGGAGATCGAAAAACAAACATATATTTTTGGGAAAACCGGGAAGGCATAGGTAGGATATTTGTAATAAATTAAAAAACTGATTTTTGAAGAAAACATTAAAAAAAAGGAATTAAAAACCTAGGAAAAAAAATAGATTTTTAACCATTTTTATAATATAATTACGTAACGAGAAAGATAAGCAGTAATATTTAAATCAACAAGAAAATAAATAAAAAAAACAAGACACTGTAATTCAAGATAACGACAGTTTTAAAGAAAAAAGTTTCTTGTTTTCAATAACAATATGGGGAAATTAACATGCCGGTTGTCTTAGGTATCGGGTTTAAATTTATTTCCAACTTCCCACAAACCAGGGCCCTGGATTCTTTTTGATCACATAAATTAACAAAAGCAAAGAGTTCAGATAATAAATCTTTTATAGAATGAATGGTTTTAAAAATAAAGTGTTTTTGAAAACTTTCCCAAATTATAAATAAAGTAGTGAACCAAAATCTGAAAAGTTATTCGTTACATAAAATTTTGAGACCTATCGATTTAAATATTTTTAACGTGATTAGAGTCAGAGGAAAGGTCAGGAAGAATTTATTAACTTAAATAAAATAAAATAATATTCAACATAGAAATAAGGCAACTACAACGGAAAATTAACTTTCAAATGCTTAAATTAGTATACTATTTCTAAATATAATTAGTAGATAAATATGTTTATAATTAATTTATGTAAAATTGTTATATTTTAATTTAAGTTTTAAAAAAATACAAAGTTTACCCTAAACCGTTAAAAATTCATATAGTCTTCTATACGTCCGACGACTTAGACATTATTTTCACCCTACAAGCTTTTAGCTTTACCTTTTCATTTTTGCATTTTTAACGGGGAAAACTTTCGGCTAACGATTGTAATCGAATTATTAATGCTCAAAACTTGGAGTCAATCACGTAATTTTTCGATCCTCCAAGGGAAGGATTATTAAAAGATCATCTGACATCTTAACAATGACTGGATATATAAAATCTACACATAGCCAATATTTATCTCGAAAGTTCCATTTCCTGTAACCTTTAAAATAAATTATATGTAGATTCGGATCAAAATATAATAAATTAAAAAAAGAAATAATATCATTATTGACTATGACTTGAAAATGCCTTTTTATATCTTTTTTTCATGACAATATGATATTTTTGTCATTAAACCAATGTATATTGAAAATATAATAGAAATATATGTTTTCTTTAACGTTCATTATCTAATTATTAAAACGATTCACAATTATTTTTATTTCGCGATTTTCATCATTCATTTCAGCCTTTGATAGTCCACGCGGCATGGCCTCCCCAACCCCCCTATCCACTAGGGTTTTGACCTTCCCACCACGTCCAATGGGGTTGGGGGGATGGGATTTTTACATGCCCATCCGAGTTGGATCATCTTTTTAGACAAATGGGGATCGGCCCAAATTGCCCTAACCAACTGGAAACAACAATGAAAATTTGTTGAGTCCCCGGATTCGAACCCACGACCTCCGGATTCAAACCCTATCCCAAGGTGGAGGAGTTGCGATTATTATACATATCAAATGACAAATTTTGGTTTTCCTGTTATTTTTTTTAACCGCTTTCGGTTCTTTCCATCCATGATCACGGGCAGACTGTTGGGTATGTCAGTATCTCAATGTTTTGGTATATTATTTATTTAAACGATCTCATTAAGCAATCGCAATAAATGCTTATTGTGTCTTTCAAAACGAACGGAATGACTATGCCCGTCAACATTGAATATGTCATGGAACACGATTAAAATTACATTCTGTCAAATTGAGCGGCGACTTATTTAACTCAGTAACAAAAATTTTGGAAACCATCTTGAAATTGACTACTTGAGTATTGACTGCAATACGGTGAGAGTCAAATGATCTTTAGCTAATTTCAATTTTAATCAGGTATATAAAATACTTTCTTAAAAAAATTGTGCAAATGCATTTGATTTAACTGAAGCTGTTTTAAGTAAATTAAAAGTTTGGTTGGGTACTTAATAAGTTTTATAATGCTTTATACTAGTGAGAAAACCTTTTAAACTTAAATGTAAAAAGTTTTTGATTGTTTTTACAAGGTCGGCTTTACAGGTCATAGGACACCAATATTTACCTTCTCGCGCACACACACCGATGCATACCTTAACACACACACTCATGTCAACAAACACACGGCCTGTGTATTATTTTGTACCTTGATAAAAAAATCCTTTGTTTTAAATGTGCAAAATACACTTAATTTTTTAGTTTAAAGTTGTTTATTTTGTTTTCGTATTAGTTGCTGTTATTTAAGAAAAATTGTTTTATATGTGTTATTTATTTTAAATTGTCTCAGTATTAGCCATCTATCTTTTCTATTAGGTTCAGTGAAACCCAATATAAAGAACTACACAACCCATGATTCAAGCTTGGAACCTTTTTTCCTTTTTAATATTGTTTATTGACCGACATTCGAAACCTAAAAAGATGAAAAATTTCCCATAATTGTCTTCTTTAATGATCTATAAAATGGAGGGCATGTATATATGTTTTAATAATAACCTACAATAGCCAGTTTAATGTAAAACATTGTTGAAAATGCGACAGGGCATATTCAAACCTTTATTTAAGGTAATATATTTAAACTTCATAAAAAGTTAAATTTTTTAAATGAAAATAAACCCAAAATTATTTGTTAAAAAGAATGTTAAGATCAAGGTAACAGGTTTCCCAAACAATGCCATGTTTATTTTTTTAAATCAATTTTTTTTAAAATTAAAATTTTAATTTTTTAAACTTTCTTTTTATAGAAATTAAAAAATAATATTTAATGAAGATACTTTTTTACCCAAAACTTCAATTTTTTTAAAATTAAAAGTCTTAAGCAAAAATTGTTTTTGTCAGAAGTAATAAATTAAGTTTAAATTAAAACCTTATAAAATTAACGGAAAAAAAAAAAATTTAAAATGAACAAGTATTTTCCCTGTATTTTTTATATCTTTTAAAATAAATTTTTACCAAAAAATTAAAAATTTATTAAAAGTTTTTTAATTTTAGATCGTTGTGTAAAATTGCAACCTATTTTACTGATTTATAAGAATTTTAACTTAAAAAATGCCTTAAAATTTAGATATCTTCTCCCAAATACGATATAAATTAAAAACCCGACCCAAAAAGACATGTTGCATGATTTTGTTAACAATCAATATAAAGTTCACTTGAAAAGTTTTGCTATTTTAAGTTTTTAACCCTCCAGTTTTTCTTTTCCTCGAAAAATAGGGTGGTAAACAACCAAATTGAATATAAAAAGACTGTTTTAACATAAAAAACAAGTAGTGGTAAGGCGTTGACAAATTAATTAGCTTCAACGAAGCGGGCCTCCGGGAAAATTTATTTGCTCGTTTCCCGAGCGCCGTCAAGTATTTGGAAAATTTAATAATTCTATGGTATTCGGATTACTTTTTATATTAGTTGCCATATTGTTCTCAAGTGTCATAGCGTATTTTGGAATAAGAAGTTTTAAGAAAATAAAAAGAAGTGTCATTTAAAAATGGTTTTCCAAAAACAATGGACGAAGACGGGGATATGTCCCGCAAAAAAACCTTTATCTTTTGTTATCTATATCTTTAAAACTGTTTTAAAATTTTGGGGAAAATTTTTAACAAAATTAAAAAACACATTTTAAAACCAAATATAATATAAGATGAGCAAGTTACAATTTTTAAAAATACTTTTTATATTATTAATTTTTTAAAATTGGTTTGCCTTATTTTATAAAAATATTTTTTCATAAACCATCTAGTTAAAACTTAGAATTTCAGAGAAAATGCACTGAATAAAAATACATTTGCAAGAAATAAGTTAACCAGAAACATTCTTGGGTTACCCTATTTCGTTTAGCTTAAGATATCACACGAAGCGCTTATATACCCTTATCACGTGACAACCCATTTATTGAAATGAGAAAATACATAAAATAGTTACGCGTTTAATTATACAACTTTAAGACAGCTTGAATTTCACAAGCCCTTTAAAACTTGTGTATTTAAACAAAATGTGTGAATGTCTGTGATTCAACTTCTTTCTTTATTTAGAGGTTTTAAATGTTTATATATTTTCAAAGTAAAAAAAAATTGAGCAATCTTGTTTTATATGAAAACAATTTACAATTGATTAATTATAAAGTATGTATGTATACGAAGTTCTTTTTTTATATCAAATCCACTAATTTACGGATTTTTCACGTTTCTTAAATATATTTATTCCCGACGTTTCGGATTCTTTCTAGCATCCATGATCACGGGCAGACTGTTTCTTTTTTTTATCTATGAATGCTTTTCACCTTGCCTGTCATATGTGCGTATATAATTCCAATGGACGTACAATGTTCAACAGAATAATGCGTCTTAAATTGTTCTACAATAACTACATCTTTTATATTTGTTTATTCGTTACATACTAAAAAAAACTTTCCTCTTCATAATATTCAAGTAGATTAACAGAAACACATATTTGTAAATAAACCAAATCATAATATTAATACAATATTAAAATTTTAGTAGAAATAGGCATTGCGGGTGTACCACCTCAGACGGCCCCCAGTAAAAAGGGGTCCTACCACCTACCTTATATGTTCCGCTAACCTTTACAAGATTATAAGACCCCTTTTATTTGATAGCATCAATTCTATTACCTTGTTAATTAGGTTAATGTACGTTTTTCACAATTTATGTTTATATCGTATAAAAAGGTTTGCCATAAATATTTATATTTGAGCATTATTACGCACGGTGGAGTTTTTGTACACATAAAAAAAACTTTGCGACGTTATTCACAGCAAGAGATTCTTGAGTTCCAAGCTTTTGGAAACTTGAAAAGAACAGATCTTGTTTGGAACTTCAGATCAACAGTAAATTTTTCGGTAGAAAATAACTAAACATAAACTCAACTCGTAAATTTTGTGTAGAACTTACACGAATACGTATAAAGCTTTCACTGCAAATGACTCTCAGGCCGTGTTGTCGGCAATACATATTGCCCACTGGACTCTCACAACTCTCGTATAGTAAGGGCATTCACATAGCTTGCCGAAGCTATGAGATTTGCGATTTATTTGCTCGTGAAAACTCAATACGGTACTCTCTCTATTTTACTCCAACGGTCTCTAATGTTTATGGCCTTTATACAAATTTCATAGCAGAAATGTAAATCAATAAAAAATTCAGTATACTTGCACGAAATATTACTTATTTTATTTTTTTGTCAGTTGCTCGTGAAATATTTTAACTCGTGAAGTAGTAAATTTTTATAGATATAACTGTTTCCTTTACATTAATGTAATTGAATCTAATTCGTTTTATTTTTCGATTGCCCATCTCGAACACATTTCAAGGAGAATTTTAAATTTTGTCGTACAATGCGCGATTTATTGTTTTCTTCTAGATAGTTATTGCGGTTTCAATCGATCGAGACCAAGATGCAGGAAGTAGTTATCTTGAGAAGTAAGTTGTTCGCAATTGCAAGGACCATCTTGGATAGTTATTATCGGAAAACATTGATTTCAAATGTACAGATATGTGATAGGAAATCTACTCCGATAACTGAATCCGGTGTACCCGTTTCGGTAGTGTATATCTAATGCTAGTCATTCTGCGTGGAACATGTAAACATTTTGGAAATATTGGTTGTACAGAGCGATATATATGCTTTTTTTTTTCTTTTTAATTTTGCAACGCAGTCTGCCGGTACCCATTTAGAATTTAGATTAATTGTTTTGCTTCCAACGCATAAGATTAAAAAGTTACGAAAATCACGAGATAATAATTTCTACAAAAAATGGAAAAAAACTAATAAAACGTTGAATTCAATAAAAGAAAGAAGAATTATAAATCTAAATTTGGCTGTTAGTCTAGTGTAAAGTAAGTTAGTGAGATAAATAAATACGTATTAACATTGTATCTTAATATGTATTTATTTTTCTCACAGCCATTTTGCCAACTTATTGTCGGGTTGGCTTGCAGAACGACTGATAAATAAATCGAAGCCGTCTCACTATTTCGGCAATTGAGTGTACGACCTATATTGCTGAAACCAATAGAAAGCAGGTATTTTTCTTGACTTCTAAGGTTTCAATATCTGCAGATAAATAAGATACCCAGAAAATACATTAACAAAAAAACATATTGATTATAAAACAAAATGAAGAACCTGTCCATATTTAGTTTTCTTGCCCCGAAGTATTTGTGGTCTAAATAAAAAAAACATCTTACCGCCTTATTTATTACGCAAATTAAAGAAATAATCGATACTTTCTTTAGATAGTAAACGCCCTGAGCGTAAGAAATCGATGAAACTCATTAGATGGGTGGATTAGATCTTATTTACCTTATAACTGTACTAACTACATTATCCCTCAAACCGGAACACAATATTGTTTTCGCGTCATTGCTTCGAAGAATTTAAAAAACTTTGTTATATGAATCTAAAAATATTTGAACGAATCTATCGTTCAATTCTAATGAAAACGGAGACACTGAAATTGTGTTATTCCAAAAAGTTTTAATTTTTCACGTGTAACAGGTGGAAATAAGTAGAAAAGCGAATTTATTATTGCTAGCATTACAAATCACCAGAATTAAGAGTTACATTAACAATGACCGTCATAAATTAAAAGTTTTTCGTTAAGAGTCATTTCTTTCGAAGTCGTAACTTAAATGGGAAAGAAAATAATTTTGTAAAATATTTCAGGAGAGAGTTACAGTAATATTATTTAGTCGTTTTAATTAGTATAAGTTGTATTTTTTTTTTACGGATGACTCACGTTGGCTTAGCTCCGAGGACCCCTGAAGGGGGACCTCGGCTCGGGCTGCCACTTCTTTATCTCGTGAGCGGGCTTGATCGAGGGTGCCCAAGAGGGCCGAGCCTCGGCTTGATCAGCCGCTGGTCAGGTCCATGCCTATACCCGTTAGCAACACTTATCGAGGGCGCCCCGGTGGGCCGAACCTCGGCTCGATAGGTTGCTTTAGGACTTATTAGTGACCCCCCGAACAGGTTCTCGCTTTGTCGTAGCGGTGGGGCTCAGTACCTGCGGCTTCCTGGAATGGCCACGGGGAAGCTAAGAGAACCTGGCCGGCCTGAGGTGTAGGGCCGGCCGTGAGGAGGCTGCTCCAAGCGGATGCTGCTTTGGATGCGCCTTTAGAGGGTGCGAGGGACGGGTTGCAGGAGGAGTGCTGCCTTTTCCGTCCCCCGCAACCAGGGTGGAGTCGCGGGGAAGAGGTGTGTCGCTATTCCGTGGGCCACTCTCCCTATCCTCCGCGACTCTGAGGGGCCGCACCACTGATGCGGTTAAGGGGCCGTGGGAGAAGGGGACATTCGGCATGGTGTCGTCGATCTATCCTGCTTCTGCGGCCGAAATGGAGCTACTGGCGGAGCGTAACATCTGAGCCGCCGCTGGGGGCTAGGAGTTTGGTCCTTGCGTGGTCAGGGAACTCCTGGCTCCCATGGTCTCCGAGTAACAGATTCGGGGAATCTGTTACCAAACTACGGGGGCCGAGACGAAAAGCGCGCTAGTTCCGACGCGCCCAGAGGGAGGCAGATAGCGTAAGGCCGAGATGAGGCTGCTTCGGCGGCCAGCGCTGGTGGGGTTGCAGATGAGTGCAAAACGTTCCTGTGACCCCACCCTAAAGCGTCGGGAAGGAACAACGTGGTGGTTTTAATCGGTGCGAGTCTGACATAACCCGTCTTTGCCCGCGAGGACGGGTATGCGTACGCATTTCCTTACGGTAAAAAAGGAGTTATTAGTGAAAAGTTAATAACTGCTCTATCTGGCTGGTGAGAATCGGCCAGGTTCGTGCCGACATCTATTGTACGGTGTATTTGTTTGCCCTTGACGGCGAGGACAAGATCTGTTGCGTCTCTGGAAGTTAAACGTCTTGCAAGATAGTTATCTCATCGTCTGGATCTGTTTCGCGCTCTTTGGTGGATGTCGTTTTAGCGAGTGAAATTGTTGGTTCAGTAAGCGGTGGCGCTTCGTTTGGGTGTTGCGAAGCTAAGTCGAAATATCGGATAGATGCTTGTTTTAAGAACTGTTTAATGGTAGGCATTTCAGATCCAGGTGCAGGTCAATGTTACGCAGATAATACGGCACCAGTGGCCCTGCGCATGAATCTGTTTTGCAGGACTTTCAATCGTGAGTTCGCTTTGCATGTGCAAAGACGGACTGGCATATGTTAATATTGAACGTATGACTGTCTTGTATAGGAACACCTTATTGCGCAGAGATAACTTGCTTTTTTAAATTGATTAATGGAAAGAGTCGACCTAAGACGTAGGCCGCTCTGTTTTTGACCCGCGTAATGTGCGGGCCGAATGTTAAGGATTTATCTAAGATTACCCCGAGGTATTTGGTCTGTTTGACCCAAGGATAGGGCAATCTAGGAGTCGGACATTGGAAGGAAGGCACGGTCTTCGTCGCGTGAACAAAATGGCCGCGCTTTTGGAAGGATTGATTTCTATTCTCCATTTCCGGAACCATTCCCCTAGGATATTGGCCGCGGATTGGAGTCTTTGACTAACAAGGACAGGGCATCTACTGGTAGAATATATGCAGGTATCATCTGCGAATAAGGCGGTGTCTACAAGACGGTGCTGTGGGATATCATTAGTATACAAGGTGAACAGGACTGGGCCTAATACGGAGCCTTGGGTACGCCTGCACGGACCGGTCGAGTAGTGATTTAGTTACCTCTACGCGGTATCGGAACATTCGATTCCTGAGGAAGTCTCGTATGATGAGTACGAGACGGTCGGACACGCCGAGCTTATATAACTTGTATATAAGCCCTTCGTGCCATACTTTATCGAACGCCTTCACCACGTCGAGGAAAAGCGCTCCCGTGTGATGGCCTCGTATTAAAAGAAGACTTTAATTTTCTCCGTGATGCGGTGAATTTGGTTTGTACAAGAGTGCTTGACTCGAAAGCCGAATTGGATGGGGATAGGGACCCCTTTAAATTTCATAAAATATAATAAGCGGGCTAGGACAAGACGTTCATATATTTCTCCAAAATCCTTGAGGAGGCTAATGGGATGATAGGAACTGGGAAGTGTAGGTGGTTTGCCGGGTTTGAAGAACCCTATAACTTCAGCATCCTTCCAAGTGTTTGGGAAAATACCCTTGGAAAGAGCTGCGTTATAAATTAGGACTAGGATGTTAATTATATGTTCCTGTAAGATTTTAATGACGCGGTTGTTTATGCCGTCGGTGCCGGGGGTTTCTGAGGTTTGAGATTTTTGATAATTGATTTGACTTCGCTTTCGGTTACCGGTGAAGTTAAATCGCGAAGAGGAAGTTGGGTCAATCGCCCGACCTCGCTGTCCACCTTTTGGCGGTGAGCAGCGTCGATCGGTTGAGTGCTTGACGTGCATTGGACATTCGGCTTTTTCTTCATAGAAAAACGCTAGCACCAGGAAGGTTAGGATGGGATAGGGGCGGCATCGGAGGAGGGCCTTCAGACTTTTAGGAAGTTGCCAGAAGGCCTGATGGGATGGGTGCATATTGCTTAGATCTGTATCCCACCGATCGTTCCTGATTTCAGCTATAAGCATCTTGGACTGATGTTCAAGGGCGCGCAGCTGTCTTCGGTTTCGTTCGGTTGGATACCAATCGTAGGCACGAATCGCAGCCCTCTTGCGTCGCAAGAGGTCCTTTGTTTCGTTTGGCTAGGCCCAGCGGGGGTTTTCCTCCACCGGGACCTGCTTCGAGGAGGCCTCGACGACACTTTGGACATGTCTTGTGAGCGCATGAGCAGCGAGGTTCGCGTCATTAGCACTGTGCAGGACTTTAGGAATGGGATCTAGGTGTGGTGAGCTAGTGCAGTCTAGCTGTGATTTGAGTTTGCACCAGTCAACTATGGTTTTAGATAAGATATTTTAGGAGTCAGTTGTCCTAATTTCAGGAAGACTGGGCGATGATCGGAGGTTAGATCTTTTATGACCTCTATACCTCTAAAAGCGAGATTGACGTTTTTAACGAGTCAATATCAAGCACATGCGATCTGTGGCCTTTCATGTGCGGGTGGTGCGTATGCTTAAGCGGTGCAACGACACTGAAGTTAAGTAATTCTGATAGTGCATCTAGTGCTGCACCTCGCAAGTTGATTTTGTAGCTGTTCCATCGGGTGTGCTTGCTATTGAAGTCACCTGCCAGAATGACGGCGCCTCCTAGGGAGAATAGCGTCTCGAAGTCGGATTCGATTATCTCAGATGAGCTTTCTACACGGTAAGTAGACCGAGGCTATAGTAATTGGTGCGTGTCCTGTCACAGCTAGCCTACAGACCGAGGCTTCTAGATGCGTTAGCGTTGACGGCGTGTCGATTGCTACACAGTGGAGGGACTTTTATAGTAAATGAGCGTGCCGCCGTGTGAAGCCCAGGTCCGATCATTTCTTATAATGTTGTAATTAGCGATTTTCGGATCGCCTCTACCAGGTTTTAGGAATGTCTCCTGCACAAGTAGAATGTCGACGTCGTTTTCGCTAAGGAAAACTGAAATTTCGGTCCTTTGATCCGCGAGACTGTTTGCGTTAATATATTGTAGCTCATATTATATTATATAAGCAATTATTTGGTATTATGGTTGAAGTTAAAACATTTACATGCGTAATAAATTAAGAAAAATTACATTCGATGTATGCAGAGAAACAAAAGCTGCATTAAAAAATCCTCGTATATCAATATATCAATTACATTGTTTTTTGCCTTGCATAGTTAAAACAATAATTGTAAGCATTGTTTAGCGACACGATCCTTGTTGTCTAACTAGTTATTGTATAACGTGATGCAAGACATAGGAGTTGTTTGAAGTGATATTATGACACGCGCATGTCGCTAACCAGCAAGTTAATTTTGAATTTATGCTATTGTGCAAAATTTTATTAATACGTACCGTCTCTTATTATTTAATAAATAAGATAATATCATGCCGTTATAATTATTTTTAAGCTTTTTTTATTGACATAACATGCTTCGTTTACTGAAGTGCTAGAAACTAATAGATATTTAACGTAAAGTGTCTTTTATTGCTTATTTTATCATTCATTTTGCGGCTAAGAGAATGAATTACTAGAAGGTATCTGGAATAAGTAATTGGCACTTAAAGGATTATGTTGATAAATAAACGTGACTATTTCTGTTTTAATTTTTAAAAGCATCGATCTGTATCATGAAATAATATATGTAGCTTTTCTTGTTGCTCAAGACATTGAAATATGTTAGTTGTATAACATTCCATGATGAGTTGTAACAGCTAAAATCTTTAGATTAAGCGAACAGAATTCTTTGCAAACTAGTAAAGTTATTGGGGAAATATTTGTATAAAAATTTTGATTGATATTAAGGTATAGCAATTTAATTAAATAATACAGAAAAATCATTGTAACTAATAGCTATGGAAAAAAAATTGACAGGTATTTTTTCTTTCCGGTTTAATAAAAGAAAAAAATACAAGTTTATTTTTAATCTTAACCAACGCATTCTACTTTACATAATCATTTTTGGTTACATAAGGACTAATAAAACAGTTTAAATAATGCTTTAACAGTTAGAAAAAAGCCTTTTATACCCTATGCTCCGAATAAAACTTTTAAGCTTAACGCTCTTAATAAATCTATTAGAATGAGCGTTACAAACAGACTTCTATTAAAATATTCAGTGTTTTATAACTTTTGTTTTGTATTGTTATTGTATTTTTTATATCAAACAATTATCTTGTCGTTTCCTAGTTAGTTAGGGCAATATGGGCTGATTACCCAATTGTCTGAAAAGTAAAATGATTCATGCGTCGGATGGGCATGTAAAAAGTCGGGCCACCCACCAACCAGCATTGAACCAGCGTGGTGGAATACGGTCTAAAACCCCTTAAATGGACGTAGGCCCCCCTAAACGTATTAGGGAAGACCTATGTCCATCAGTAGACTCTCCACAGGCTGATGGTGACGATGATGAGGAACATGAATCATTAAAGCTTTTTCCAGCATTATAACACATATACGTAAGCGGTGGATTTTCATGTCTTTTTAAGATTTCCGTCTAGAAATACTTAAATTTTATTTTATAGAATTATACTATTGTACTGTAGTATATAGTGTACTCGTATATGGTTTCGTTGAGAGCACAACTCTTTGTCTGCCAAAGTAATGTAAATGTCACCAATGACTTAGCCACCACAGACTGTAAATACGAACTATTTTTAAAACATCTTAATATACCAATCCGTGGAATATCGTGCCCCCTTTAGAATTGAAATATACATTATTGAACAGTATTTTTAATTGAATTTCATAGTAGTAGGAAGGTTTGTGAGTAACCTAATATGGTTTGACTGGTGTTTCACGAATCATAGAACACTTAAAAGCTTATAAACTAAAAAACTCTAAATTTGATATTTATATTAAATTAGCCAACGGAGTAACTGTTCGTTGGCTGATTCAGTCAAATTGTAGCAGTGTTGGCTAGAATGTTATGCTTCCAGGCTAAGGTATGTAAGGGTAAACTGCATATAACTAATAAACATATATTGGTAACCTTGGCCTGTTTGTTTCTATCCAGTATAAAATGAAACCAGGATTTTATCACATCCATACAATTTTTTAAGAACACTAGAAGATGGTCATTTGAGGCGACGTACGTAAAATTTTAACAATCAGGTGTTAACCCTATACAACACTTACCAATTAACAGTTAATCAAACACGTAAGGTTATTTCACTGCTGAAATTCAACTGCATTATACCGGTTTATTACTGCCTCCGTAGCCTAGTGGTATGGGCGTGTGCTTTAGAAACCGGAGGTCGTGGGTTCGAATCCTGCGGGGACGCAACAAATTTTCATTGTTGTTTCCTAGTTGGTTAGGGCTATTTGGGCCGATCACCCAATTGTCTGAAAAGTAAGATGATCCATGCGTCGGATGGGCACGTAATAAAGTCGGTCCACCCACCAACCCGCATTGGACCAGCGTGGTGGGATACAGTCCAAGCCCCCTAATGGATAGGGGTGTATTAGGGGAGGCCTATGTCCAGCAGTGGACTAACAAAGGCTGATGATGTGATGTGTGATACCGGTTTCTACAGCGATCACTTACACCAATAATTAAATACTTAATCATGTTTTGTCTAATACCGGGTACTTTACATTATGTAACTAAAGCGAACGTATCATAACAACCTAAAATTATATAGAGTCATAATAATTCAAGGGTTTTACAGAAACTTTATGCGACCGCACCTTTTGTAATGTGGAACAAAGGGAGAGACTAATTAATATTAATTACTGTTCCATTATTCTATGCATAGCTTTCCTTTTATTCATGACCCTGAGCCGTTTAGGAATCCGTTGTTCCGTCCTCTGTGTTTTATATCATCCTTGGGTATTTATTAGTGAATGTCATTTTCGGACTGCATCTGCCATTTTAGGGATAGAAGTTTTTTTTTATTCGAAGGCAGACGAGCAGTCGGGGCACCTGATGGAAAACTGTCACTGACGCCTGTGGACTTAGGCACTACCAGGGGTATCATAGAATATTAGTGTGATTACTCAGTTAATTTTTTACTCATATTATAACAACTCCGGTTTTTT
Source organism: Lamproptera curius (assembly GCA_029286875.1). Classification (NCBI taxonomy): domain Eukaryota; kingdom Metazoa; phylum Arthropoda; class Insecta; order Lepidoptera; family Papilionidae; genus Lamproptera; species Lamproptera curius. Next base: position 1,000,387 of record JAGSMT010000114.1, read on the forward strand.
TTTTAAATGTGCTGTTATTTTACAATAACTAAATAAAGTTTACTACGACTATGTCAACATTGACAAACTTCATTGGCAACGTATGTCTCCTCTTTGTGGCCAGTCCTTACTTTGTTATGATTTTAACCTGAGCCGTTTTTTCTAATAACCGATTAGTAAAACAATTATTAGTAAAGTAAAAAGACGATTATTCAAAATCATAGTTTCCCTACATCTATTTCAACAAGAAACAGTTTTAACACGAAGGCGACAGAAATCACAATTGTAAATATTGAGTCAGCGTTGGCATTAAATCACATTTTTGTGTTTAAGCTCCAACCCTTTGTTTTACTGCCTCATATCGAAACGTCAATATTATTTACAAACTTAACATCTGTGTAACTGTATCAAGATTATAGTAACAATGATATTTTAACAAAAAATTATTACCGACTTCAAACAGTGTATCACTAATTCATGTTATGTGTTGTGCAAACAATACTAAAACAATTGCGCAAATCTACCCTCGTTTATTGTTGTAGTTAACATGTGCCCAACATTATACTCTAGAAGGTCATTTTCCATCAAACATCCTTTGTGTTGAAGAAAAAATTCTCAACTCAACTCCCAAACCTCTCTTTTCAGCGCTGTAAGTGGGAACAAAGAACAACTTCAACGCCCCTCGAAAATTCTTTACACAATGCTTTTGCCATTCAGAGGTTTTGCCGTAATATTACAATTATATCAATGTCATATTTCATTCAGTGTTCTTAAAAATATTAAGTAGTAAATTATAATTTCAACGATGAATTAATTTAAATTGAGACGACGTTAGGGTCTTGACACGTTATTCCTTTTTAGTTAATAAAAAATAAGATCTTCTATGTTATCAAAAATCCGTTATACACTAATTCTATTATGATACAATCAACAATATACTTAACAATTAAAACACTGTAAAGAAAAATAAACAAATTCCAATTTGGAAATGTGCTTGATATATAGTTCTACCTTGATATATAAACTGCTTCCGTAGCCTAGTTGTATGGGCATGTGCTTTAGGAACCGGAGTTCGTGGGTTCGAATCCTGCGGGGACTCAACGAATTTTCGTTGTTGTTTCATAGTTGGTTAGGGCAAATTGGGCCGATCACCCAATTGTCTGAAAAGTAGGATGATCCATGCGTCGGATGGGCATGTAAAGTCGGTCCACCCACCAACCCGCATTGGACCAGCGTGGTGGGATACGGTCCAAACCCCCCCTAATGGTAAGGGGTATTAGGGGAGGCCTATGTCCAGCAGTGGACTATCACAGGCTGATGATGAGATATAGTTCCGCTTTCCGGGTTTCCGAGCGTAACCATTGTTTCTACAGTTCGACGATGGAACGAGCACGTGTCATTGGAGAATATAGAATGCCACGTCATCGTAGATCGTTCGAAACACGTCCCCTATGCGAAATAGGAGTAGATCGGAATTCAATTTCCTATTAGGCGCCAGCAGGTGCTCCACATAAATGCGAACAACGTAACTACAGGCAATCGCGCTGAAATTATCATTGCTATAATCTATTTTCATACACATACATAACAACTTTTTTAAGCTAAAGTTAATTTATTAAATAAAATGACTTTACGGATTTTATCGCGTTTATTTTACATTTTTAAAGTTCCGACGTTTCGAACTGTTTCCAGCGGCCGTGGTCACGGGGTAGAATTCGCGTAAGCAATAGAAATAATTAAAGTTAAGTTGACACCGTTTTTATCAGTGATAACATGATACGTTTAATAGTATGTTAAATAATATAAACCAACTGTTAAATATCTTGTAATTCTGATTAAAAATTCCATCACTATATACTGTACAATTACACTGAGCTACTTAACTAGCTAGGATGCTTGAAAATAGTATTTAGGTAAAAGTAATCACACCAACGTATGTCTCATTTACAACGTCTCTTTGTTTCTTAAATAAAATGTGTCCATGTGACAAATAGCTTAGAAAAAAATTATATTATACTGGTATATCCTGTTACAAATTACTTTTAAACTTTCAGAAAAGAATACGCAAAGTTCTTTATTTCACGCAAACTCAAAAAACTTTTCTAGAGAAAGAAAGGATAATAACTTTGTTGTTATCGGTCGTGTTTTTAAGTAGGCTTTAGTTTTGTTCCGTTGTTTTTCTTTTTGTATAGGAAAACTTTTGAATTTCAATTTAAATATTTTATATTAATTTGCTATAAAATTGTTAAATAAAACAAACACAAAGAGCGCTGAAACAAAACACTTTTTTGCGAGACCCGCACGTCCATAAGCATTTTCGTAAAAACTAATAAAAAATTAATAGACAAAACATAAACCTATATTATTTTATTATACTCTTTTCTGTTAGATATTAAATACATAATGAATATTTTATATCTTAAAATTTATTATTTTAAGATATAAAATATTCATTATTTTTACAGTTATTTATCTTAGGCCTTTAAACAAGAATCGTTTAAAAATGTTAACTTCTGCATATGTTTACGTTTTTATCAGCTGTAAGTGTATGCAAATATTTCTTATAACTTTAATGACAATATATTAATGACTAGCATTTTTTCGTAGCGCTACATTGTGTTATTTGTTTTCGAAATAGAAATTTTCCAATGTGTTTCATCGACTAAATCTTTAAATTTAGGGCAATATTATCATAAATATTAGTATAATATATTATATTTGCAATATTATCATAATATTTTTTCCGCTACCGTATGTAGTTTCAGAATTCACTACAATTTGCGTACTTTCAAAAAAAGTACATTGTTTTCAATCCTGCATTGTGTATGCATCTGGCAGATACAATCAAATTCATCAAATCTAATCCACCAAGCGAGTGGTTTTCCTTGTCTATTCAGTTAGCGTTCCTCGAAAGTATCATAAATGTATCGTAAAGTATCGGAAAGTATCATATCGATAAAAGCTTTCCATTCCTCTTAATTAAGAAATATAATTTATTACCTGCACCTTTCATCTCAATGTTACGTCACGGTCACGACTCAGTCTCGAATATTAAAGAATATTTTAGCTACGCTTTTTCTTATACTATTGTCAGATAAAATCTGAAACTTATCGAAGCATAGTCCTACGTCAAACTGATATTGTAACTGAACGCGTTATACTGAGCAAATTCTACAATTTGGCCCCTAATCTAAGAAAATCTAATGTCAAAGACATACGGCTAATTTGAAATTTTTGAATATTGTACCTAGGGTTTTAAAATGTTTTTATTACAAACAACTAAAACCATTCAGAAGCCCGAAGAATTTGTTCTGTTAACCAAAAAAAAACAATAAATATTCAGGAAAAATTAATAAAATAGTGTCACGTACGTTTAATGTTAACATCAAATTGAGCTGTTTTAATAGCACATTATCAGTTAGTACATAAATTTAGAACAACATAAAATAAAAAGACTATTGTTAGTTTAATAAAATGTATTTTAAGACCTATTCCGCTACGCATTTTAAACGCGGTAATTACTTTCATTCGATGGGCACTTGGGGCGTCGTCCGAGAAGGGAAAAAACATGTAACCAGTTTTAGGTAAGTACAATCGTCCAGACCGTGGAGAAGTAGAATTTAGTTTTTTTTTTATATAATTCACTTAAAAACATTCTTATCCAGATAAAGGGTGAAGACGTTTAAAATGGCTGAGTCGTCTTTTAGTATTTTACTATAATAATTTGTTCAAACATAAGAAAATTATGCTAAACGTAAAGAAATAAATATTTCCAGCCATGATTAGAGTTAGGTTACCAAATGAAAATAAATTTTGCTGTGTAAATTGCATCGCTTTTAAATAAGAATTTTTAAAACTCTACTATAAAAAACATAAAATAAAATATGTTATACATTTATATTACACTATAAATACTATCTGTTTCATCATTTTTGTCCCTTCTTATAACAAATAATACTCACGAAAGTTACACTGCTTACAAATGTTGTTTATTATTATTTAAAAAAAATATTGCTTATTTTCATTACCGTTTACTTTGTAGATTTGAAATAAAAATTACCAACAAAAAAATCACACGCTCTAGCTTTATGCTAATAATAATCTAAATTATAGATAATCTTTCCTAAACTTCTATACAAAAGTGCTTTTAAATTATTTTTCCTTAGTATTAAATTAGTCAAATGTTTACAGCAAAATATATAGACTTTCTGTATTTTGCAATAGTTTTATAACTAGACCTAAAGAATAACGCTTTATTCCCGTAGGGCTAGATAATTTATTGTTCATACCAGAATAACGATTCCCCGTAGGGCTGTTTACAATATTAATTATAGTAAATTTTATTACTTTTTCGAAATTACACTTTATCAGTAGTTCACTGCTAGACATAGGCCTCCCCTAATGCACGCCTCATCCATTGGGGGTTTTTGGATTGTTTCCCACCACGCTGGTCCAAAGCGGGTTGGTGGGCGGACGAACTTTTTACATGCCCATCCGGAGAATAGACAATCGGGCGATCGGCCCAAATTGCCCTAACCAACTAACAATAATGAAAATTTGTTGAGTCCCGCAGGATTCGAACCCACGACCTCCGGTTTCTATAGCACACGTCTCTACCACTGGGCTATGGAGGCAGTTACATGTATTTTTTCGAAATTACACGGAAATGTTATTACATATTACGAGTAATGATATAATGTTAAACCTACTATTACTCGTAACAAACGTTTATGTTGAACCCAAATGTAAAATATCAAAAATATTGCTGATATTTAATAAAAAAATATTAATTATAGATGAGAAGGTATTATAGAAAAAAGTATTTTTTATTTCACAGAATACATATATCTTACAATTTTAATCATCTGTACAAATAAAATATCGGTAACTGTGAAATGTTGATTTCACATACGTTGACATGATATTTAAAACGTATTAAGACAGCTCTTAATAAGTAATACACGTCTATCCGATACATGAATTATATTCTTTTCAGTTAATTTTAACGTTAGTTTAGGCCGTGGAGGAGGCTGCTCCAAGCTGGCTGCAGAAGCCAGATTTGGATGCGCCTAAGAGGAGTTATCTTTTATTTATATTTCACGAGGTTAATGAGTCTAATACTACTATAGCTATAAAATGTTTTCAAACTAGCATTTAACACAGCGGTGTGGTTAGAAATTATGACACTATATTCTTGTTTATTGTTATGCTAATGGATTTATGTCGAATCATTTTAGTTCAAAACATACTGTATTTTAATTTTTTTTATGGTAGTACGTGCCCTTTTACAGGGGGCCGGCTGGAGCGGTACCACCACTGTTGCTTTTTCTGTTACAAAGCAGTAGTGTGAAAACAATGCCGTGTTCCCGTTGGACATCGAAGCAAGCGTATTGTGCAGGGCATATACTGGGTAACGAGACTTAACATCCTATGTCTCACGGTAGATAGCGCGTTGGTAATATTACTTGTATTGCCAATGTCAATGGGCTTCGGTGACTAGTTTCCATCAGATGACCTGACAGCTCTTCTACTTGCGTAGTCAATAAAAAAAGTTAAGCGATAAAAAGTTTGTGGAGCATTATACTTTACTAAAACTATGAAAATGTTTTAAAATAAAATGTTAACACAGCTTGTGTGGTAAGAAGTCATGACACTATCCATAATGACAGTTTTGGAACTTCAACAATTTCTGTCAGCTTTTATTAACACTAAACTAGCCAACAGCACCGAAGGCGTATTCCATTAGGCATTTTAAAAGCGGAAATCTTGTTATGTTGGCACTAAGGGCACCGTCTTTGAAGAGAAAAAACGTTTAATCGCTGCTTATATTTGTAAACACCGTCCTTCCTACGTACGGTTAACTACACCAAAATCAAGATATATTCTGAATTAAAGTCAGTTAAGTCTAAGGTATCATGCATGGTTTTTTTTAAATGGGGCCAGAAGGTAAAAGCATCACCCGTAAAAGTTACGTTTTATGTAAAACGTTATCGTAAAAATTAGAATACAATCACTATAACCAAACAGCGTTCTTTAATTGGTTTACCTTTCACGAATGTATTAAAGTAAATGCAGGACAAATTGAATTAAAACAATTTTGCGGTAACTTTGTCCCTACCGTGAAAGTGAATATTTGAACAAACGAAGAGTGAAGTAATACCCTTATATTTCAAGGACAATGTGACCACTCGGTCTCTAACTCCATTAACTGTCTAATCTATAATAAATGGAAAATTGGAATTTTATGGAGGCCACAGCTATAAAATACGTAAGGATTTAGTCGAAAATAGGAAATATAAAAAGATCTCTATTGATATTTGGATATCCACGGATGCGGATGCGGACATCAGTCAAAAAACCGTACAATGTACGTTTTAATTTATGATAGTAGTAATAGAGACAAAGCAAAATACCATCCATTTAAGTTATGAGTTTAGAATTTCATTTAATGATTACTTCATTTTAGCATTTAGCCTGTTTATAATTTATTTTATATATAACCGGTTTCAATAATGCTCCGGAGAATAAGTGTTTTTAATTGGTGCTGATATTTTACACTATTTTCAATAAAGTAAGTTATCGGAAAAGAAACAAACATTGCTAGTAATCATGCAGCAACTTGATCCCAATGACACAGTAATGTTAAATGGAGGCACCGTTTAACGGGATAAAATACGATGTGACGAATTAAAACACGTCAGACATGCGTCTTTTTGGCAACGCGCCTTATTTCTTAACATGTTATCACAAGTTTTCGTCACCGATCCGCAGAAAAATCCCCATTAATTGACGCAGATTCGGATGCAGTTTAATAAGGCACGTTTAATTTAACGCATTTGCGGATGGGTTTCTATACGTGGCAAAATTAATTAAAATCAGTTATAATTCTCTATGCTAATATTTATTATTATATTTAAGAATATTATTGTAAAGAAACTAACCCTTTGTTATATATTACTATGTTACAAAATTTCCAGTTCCATTAGAAATTTTAAATTAAGTCGTCCGCAAAGCCCGCCACATGTTTCGAAGAAGGATGACAAAACATTACTCAATGCTTAAGCTTATATGTACATGACCCGCCTTTTCCATTTGTCAAGATGTTAAGAGAATTTTGACAATGAAAACTGTTGATTTTACAAGTTAGGGGTTGTCCTCTAAATAGTTACGTTTTAGATTATGCTTATGTTAAAGTTTAAGTTAAGATATTTACAAAGGAAAAAAAACATTAAATAAATAATCGACTGACGAATTTGCCCATTTTACTGTTTTCATGCTACTTGTATCGGGATACCAGTTAATTTGTAATTATGCGTATTCATTCGTGAGAATTGCCTCATAAAACCTGGAACAAACTTTAAATAATTTGAGGTTTTCGTTTCTAGTACTAGGCTTAAGGCTAAAGTCGATATTTAATGTATTTTTATTTATTGTTATTGCTTGAATTGCATTCTTATTATTATGCAATTATTATTGAATATCTAATTTAAATGGCTTCACCCGTAAGTTTAATCCATGTGAGAAGCTTCCTGTTTTACTTTTTTATAGTTTTAGAATTTTCAAATATAAATATGACATTTAAATTTTATTTATGCTGCTTCTTATAATTGTGCGACGTGTTACACATCTATAATAATTCAAATAGACTTTTAACTCACAAATTTTAATAATAATTTGCCTTACCAGCTAGGTACGTACACTTGAAGGTAACACACTCCCTATAAGCTTACCGCCAGAGATTTGAGATCTAACTTTTCTCATTCATTAATGGAACGATAATTTCAGTAGCTATAATCTTTTTGAAACCGGAACATTCTAATATGTTTAAATAAGACTTCCCTTCAATAATAAAATTCTAAGTTTATAGACGTTAAAAAACCAATAATTTAAAACATTAGAAACAACAGTTGTCGTAATATAATATATTATATAACCCTTACAATAAACCAAGAAATAATAGTATCCGACTTCATTTTCTCCTTGCAATAACGAAAGCTTGAAACCAAGTTCAGTAAATGTACTAACCACCGCGTGTCAAACAAACAATCTGTACTTTAGATCAAAGTTCTATCGGCTTGGGAATAGTAAACAATCGTGCAAAGAAGTTTTAATAATAATAGATGTACTTTGTTTTCTTTTGTGACATTAATTTTGTATAATTTATGACATTTTCGTTTTTATTCAAATATTGCTAAATATTAATAGCTTCTAGAGTATCAAGTGAGTTTTATTTCGGGTTAAAACAATTTTAACGAAACATGGGACTTTTTAAACGATATATATGATTGATTTAATATCATCATCAGTCAGTAATAGTCCACTGCTGGACATAGGCCTCCCCTAATACCTAATGGATAGGGGTTTTGAACCGTATCCCACCACGCTGGTCCAATGCGGGTTGGTGGATGGACCGACTATTTTTACATGCCTATCCGACGCATGGATCATCTTACTTTCAAACCGGAACACAGCAGTGTTTTTACACTATTGCTTCGCGGCAGTAATAGGCACCGCGGTGGTACTCACCCAGACGGCCTCCTGTAAAAAGGGGACCTACCACCGGTGAACTACTACCAATCGTAACAGATAGGTTGATTAACACTTCCCTATTGTCTTACAAAAATCAAGAAAACACTACTTGATCTTGTTGTTTAGTTTTCTACATAAGAAGTTGTTTTTTTAAGTCATAATTTAATTATTTCACAAATAAGAAACAGCAGATACATTGTATTACCCTTTTTAAAAGAAAACGATTTCACCAATTTGTTCTTTATATTTTTAAATGTTTTTTTATTTCTTTTTTGATATATTATTAATACGTAGCTAGATTGGAATATATTAAAATAAGGAAGACAACAAATTTAATATGGATTAAAAGCAAAACTAAACCAAACTTTACTGAACATTAACTCAAAACACAAATAACGGAGATATATAAAATTTATCCATGTTAATGGATATTATTCTCTTTAAAGCGTTCAATTGACCCTTAACTTGCAAGTCATAAAACCGTAAAGTCAATTTTATAAAGAGCGAAAATATTGGCTTAATAGATTTTGCCACTTGAAACGAAACCTAAATCAATACCTACACGAAAAAGCACTTCGAAAATTAAGTATGGAAGCATTTCTGTCACTTCGTCCTAAAACCACATAACCGCCAAAGGGTTATCTTATAATATTAATATTAATATTGCTCTACTTCCTATTGTGTCGAAACAACTAAAATCAATTTATCACATTTCGCCTCCCGGCCTGTTTAGGATAACTTTGCTTTACAAACAATTTATTATTATGTTCTTACTGATGAACGGATCTTCCCAAAATAAAAACAAATAAACACAGTCGTCAGTAATCATTCGTTACATCTGACTTCTCTTGAATTTCTTAATTTGAAATGGAACATCCTTTCAGTTTCACCTTAGATTGGAAGAATCACAAATACGTCCTTAACTGACGAGATTGACATTAATTCTTAAAACTCGCATGTTAAATTTATTATGTAATATAACTCTAAGGTACTATGAACTCGATGTGCGTAAAACGGACAAGCCACCAAAATACAACAATGTTGGTGATCGAGTAAAAATTTCGCTCTGGCCGTTACCATGGATCCTGTAAAGTATCGAAAACATCAGAAATTTTACAATGTGTCTTTGTCTTCACAAATTCATGTTAGGTGTGTCATTTTTTTCTTAACTCGATTTTTACTTTTCACGAAACAATTTTTCAAAGTGCTATGTCACCATATTTTGCATGTTATGTTACCTGTAATTGATTGTGCATTTAAGATTACTAATTTATATTTGTCTTTATTTATTTGTTTGTATCAAGTGTAACAATTGTTGGTGAACTAAATAAATATATAAATAAAAAAAAATAATTTATTCTAAAAAAATCTCTTCCTGAATTATAAAAAAGTGTTCATTAATCTATTAAAAGAAAATGAAACGAGGATAATTATGTGTACTTGTATTGCTTTAATTGATATGTAAAAATAAAATTAATAAATGTAAACACATCGTTTTCGTATGAACAAAAACAGTCTTAATACATGTTTCGTTATTAGAATAAATATCTGATTTCTCCGAAAAGTAACGGATGCCAAATCCAATCAGGAAAGTGTACTGACATAAAACAAGCAATCGATACCTTCAATGAAACTTCTATTGACTGGGGCTCTTGTATCAGTGCAATATTTAATTAATTTAGCAAACAAGATTGATCATAATGTTTAATTCATTTTAAAACACATAAATTTTGGTCCCTTATTATTACGAATAACAAATGAAAGTTACACTTTTACACGTATTACTCTTTATCATCTTTTAAAAAAATATTAATATTGCAGCTCCATCCAACCCAATATACCTTACGGGCCATGGTTTTTCAAGCATTTTTCTAAATTCATGACCTCTGTAATAATCTGTCTTCGTTTGGACAACATATGCTCCCCAGTGTTTTTAGCTAAACACTGTGGGTTAGCGAAAGGCTCTCTTGTAGCTCTTATGTCATGTCATGTGTCATATGTCATCTTATGACATCCTTCCTAGAAATGTCCCTAGTCCTATTAATATTACTTTTCTTCTAACCCTTAGTGAGCCCTCCCTTCTTAAAATTTTGTATAAATTTATTCATGTAAATAAAATTAAACTATAAAATATTATTATTAAAAAAAACACACCTTACCGCACCATAAGTTTATGGCCTCCTTATGTGTCATTTCTTGTTCTTTCCCTAATAATGTGTTACTAATTTTTATTTCAAATGTTGTATCTACTAATTTATTGTTTTGTGATTGTCCCAGGTATTTTAGCTGATTAAGTGTTATAGTTCCCCTAACCGTACAAAAGTCATTATTACTGAACAAAATATATATATATATATATTTTTTTTTATAATTACTACCTGTTTGTCCAATCTTGAAATTTGCAGAATCACTAAGATACTCTTGGTGGAGCCATTATAAATAGAAGAAGAAGAAGAATGTGGGTTATAGATAAGCTTATATTATTTAATACGTACTTTCAGATGATTATTATTTAGTATTAAATAAGTTTAATGTTTGTATTGTGTATGTATTTGTATTAAATATTTTCATTTTAAGAATATTTTAGTTTTATAACTAGAGCCAATACAATTATAGGAATATGAGCGTAATCCTGGAGCATAATTTAATAAGGTTCAAGATTTTCAAGGATTTAATTATAATCTCAATTATTTTATCAATAAAAATTATTACATGTAAGTTTTAGGAGATCGCTAAATCGCTTGTAGATTTGGATAATCAGTAATGGTCAAAGACAGCTTTGGCATTTCAATGATTTCTTCGTCACGTTCACGTCAGCTTTTATTTTCACTAAACTACCAAACAGCGCCGTAGGCGTTTTCCATTAAGCATTTTAAATGCGGTATTGCTCAATAGGCACTTCGGAGGCACCGTCTTCAAATAGAGGGAAAACTTTTCAACGTTGCTTACATTTTTTAACACCACCGTTCTTAAATAAGTATGCTTAACAGTACCATAATCAGGAAATATTAGTAAATTACTTCAATAAAGTCTTATGTACACCGCTTACAGCACCAAAACGAGGGAGAAGACTTTTAAAGAAGTAATGACATTGCAAACCATTGCGGCTAAAAATAACGTTATTTAACATAGAATACAAAAACATTATAACCAAATATTGTTATAACGTTCTTAATTTTGTTAATATTTCACAGACCCTTAATAAAAATGCAGGTCAAATAGAATTAAAACGATGTCCCGGTCATATTGTCCCTACCGTCGAAGGGAATATTTGAACAAATGAAATGTTAAGTTATCCTAAAACCGTATATATTAAGGGACATCGTTTATCGTTTATCGTTTATTTGATGGCTTCCGTTGGTGGAGTTAACCATTACAACCCGGCGAGTCGAGGGCTGTGCAACTTTAAGCGTGCAAGGCTTCTCCTCTTAATTTGTTGGCTTAGTTCCGAGGGTCCCCAGAGGAGACCTAGCTCGGACTGCCACTATTTTTTAAACCGTCAGCGATCTAATCGAGGGTGCCCAGGAGGGCCGAACCTCGGCTCGGTTAGTCGCTTTTTGATCCTTTGCTAACCCGTTAGCAACATGTATCGAGGGCGCCCCGGTGGGCCGAACCTCGGCTCGATCAGTTGCTTTAGGACATGTTAATTTTTAAGCTAAAACCGCTCTATCTTGTGGGTGAAAATCGGCCTGGTACGTGCCGATATCTGGTATACGGGGTATGCGTTTGCCCTCGACGGCGAGGGCAAAAAGTGTTTCGGTAGTACGATTTAACACGTGCTTGCACGATCGTTATATCGTCGTCCGAATCTGTGAGTATGTGGCGCGGTCGCCTATATCGGGCGTGTTTCCTATGTTTAGGACGCGTTATTTTGCGTGGTACGTGAGCGGCGGCGTTACGTACCAGTTCATTCGGATGTTGCGAAGCCGAGTCGAAAAATTTGATAGACGCTTGTTTCAAAAAATGATGAATGGAGGGCAATTCCAGGTCCACATGCAGGTCAAGGTTGCGCACGCACCAGTGCACACCCGTGGCCCTGCGTATGAACCTGTTTTGCAGGGCTTGGAGTTTGTGGATATTGGAAGGAGATGCATGAGCGAACACCGGACTGGCGTAAGTCATGATGGGTCTGATAACTGTTTTGTAGAGCAACACCTTGTTACGCAGAGACAGCTTGCTCTTGGGATTAATTAAAGGGAACAGGCGACCTAGGACGTAGGCCGCTCTGTTTTTGACCTGCTTGATGTGCGGGCCGAAGCTGAGGGTTTTGTCGAGGGTTACCCCGAGGTATTTGACTTTGTTTACCCATGGAATTGGGTGGTCTAAGGAGTCGGATCATGGGTGGGATCGTCGGCATTCTGTGTGTAAACAAGACTGCCGCGCTTTTGGATGGGTTTATTTCGATTCTCCAACGTCGAAACCAGTCACCGAAGCGCCTGGCTGCGATTTGGAGACGTCGTTGGATGACAAAAGGACATATGCTGGATGTAAAATGCATGTGTCGTCTGCGAACAAGGCGGTGCTAACTTTATAGTTACGAGGGATATCGTTGGTATAGAGGGTGAATAGGACGGGGCCTAATACGGAGCCTTTTTTTTTTGCTGTTGGAAAAATCCAGCTTACGAATTCCCCGCCGCCAAAATTGAGAGGACAGCAGAGATATATGAGGCTCCCCAGGCCAAGATAGAGCGGCGATATACCCGATGAAAAACCAACTGTTTTTCCTTTTTCATGTCGCTGTAGCCGGGGCTGCGGGCATTGATAACAGTCTTCGGCGACCCGGCGCGACGTGCCCTATCGGGCCTCTTCTCTCGGTGTGTTGGGACACCCGGAACGTCGCTTTGAGGCGCCGTGCCGGCCTAATACGGAGCCTTTGGAACTCCGGCTAGTAGCGGGTGTGGTTTAGATTTCGTTCCTCGACGCGGTATCTGAACGTTCGTTTCCAGAGAAAGTCTCGTATGATGAGTACAGACGGTCTGGCACGCCGAGCTTATAACTGTATATAAGCCCGTCGTGCCATACTTGTCGAACGCCTTCGCCACGTCGAGGAAAGCGCTCCAGTGTGTTGGCTCCGTCACATGCGGGATTTGATGTGCTCCGTGATGCGGTGCACCTGATGTGTACTGGAATGTTTGGCCCGAAAGCCGAACTGGACTGGATTGGGAAGCCCATTAGCCTGCATAAAGTCCTGTAGGCGGGTCAAAACTAATCTTTCGTAGATTTTCCCGAAGCCTTTAAGCAGGCTAATGGGGCGATAGGAGGTTGGTTGGTTGGGAGGTTTTCCCGGTTTGAGGAAGCCTATAACTTCAGCATCCTTCCAAGTGTTTGGAAAAATACTCTTGGATAGAGCTGCGTTATAGATTAGGACTAGGAGGTTGATGAGGTGAGTCGGCAGAATCTTTATGACGCGGTTTGATATGCCATCGGTGCCCGGGGCTTTCCGTGGTCTAAGCTTTTTGATTATCGATTCGACTTCGCTTTCCGTTACGGGTGTGAGTACGTCGCGTGGGGGTAGGTGTGTCAACCGGTCAACCTCGCTCTCTACCTTGCGGAGATGAGCGGCGCTCACCGGTTGTGAGCTGGGCGAGCATTGAGCCTCGAGACTGTCGGCCAGACATTCGGCTTTTTCCTCATCGAGAAACGCTGTGGGCTTGTCGGGTTGGATGAGTGGCGGCATAGGTGGATGGCTGCCGCCGCCTTTGAGGCTTTTAGGAATGCGCCAGAAGGCCACATGGGAGGGATGTAGGTTGCTCAGATCGTTATCCCACCGATCGTTCCTGAATTCAGCTATGCGCATCTTGGACTGATGTTCAAGGGCGCGTAGCTGCCTTCGGTTCCGCTCGGTTGGATACCAATCGTGGGCGCGAATCGCGGCTCTCTTGCGTCGCAAGAGGTCCTTTGATGTCGTTTGGTAAGGCCCAGCGGGGGTTTTCCTCCACCGGGACCTGCCTCGAGGAGGCCTCGACGACACTTTGGACATGACTTGTGAACGCATGAGCGGCGAGATTCACGTCGTGAGCGGTATTAAGGATATTAGGGATGGTGTCTAAGTGGGGTGAGCTAGTAGAATCTAGCTGTGACTTTAGCTTATGCCAGTCGACTTTAGTTCTAAGAACTGTGTTTGGGTGGTTTGAAGGTCCTAGCTTTAAGAGCACGGGACGGTGATCTGATGTTAGGTCGTCGATGACCTCTATGCTCCTAAGAGCGAGATTGACGTTTTTTACGATTGCAATATCAAGCACATCCGGTCGTTGTCCCACTACGTGTAGGGAAGTGTGTTTGCATCAACGGCGCAACCACACTGAAATTGAGTTTGTCTGATAATTCGTCTAATGCTAGACCCCGCGGGTTTGTAGTGTATGAGTTCCATCGGGTGTGCTTGCTATTGAAATCGCCGGCGAGGATGACGGCGTCTCCTAAGGATAATAGCGTCTCGAAGTCGGATTGAGTCGAGTCATGAGTGTCTCTGCATGGTAAATATACCGAAGCTATTGTAATCGGCGCGTGACCTGTCATGGCTAACCTGCAGATCGAGGCTTCTAAATGCTTTAGATTCGACGGCGTGTCGATTGCTACGCAGTGCAGTGACTTTTTATAATAAATGAGAGTGCCGCCGTGTGAAGCGCCGGTCCTGTCATTTCTTATGATATTAAAATTAGCTATCTTCGGATCTCCTCTTCCGGGCTTTAGGAATGTCTCCTGCACCAGTAGAATGTCTACGTCGTTTTCGCGAAGGAATTCTTTGACTTCGGTCGTTTGTTTCGCGAGACCGTTTGCGTTAAAAAAGACTAAGTTGAATGCGCGTGGCTTTACGCGGCCCGGGCCGTTGTTTATAAAAGTTGTGGGTGTATTAGCCATTTAGTTCCCACGAATAAGTTCAATTAGGTTTCTGTACTTGCGGAGTACAGCTAAGCGGGCGGTGAAATTGCCAACGGTGGCATCTAGCTCGGCGGTGAGCCTATCGACTTCTGCGAAGTCTACTGTAATAACTAACACGTCAGGTGTCAGTCCCAGAGCTGCCATTGCTGGCTAGCTTGCTGAGGAGCGCTTCGCGGAGCGCTGTGGTGCGGCGCGAGGTGCGGCGCGGTGCGCGCCTACGCGGAGCGCTCGGTCATGTTGCGGGGCCGGTTGTTGCCACGCTGGCATGGGGGCGCTACGCGGAGCGCTGGTAATCTGCCACGCCGGGGCAGGCCGGAGGGGCGGGAAGGAGGTGAGGGATGGCACCGGTGGGCGCCTAGGGATGGTGGATGGTGGAGGTTGTCTCCGCTTGGGCGCCTTGGGGCACCCTAGGTAGTTGGCCGTGTGGCCTGAGCTTTGGCAGTTTACGCATGCCGGCGGTTCGTACGTAGCTAGGACTTCTCGGTCCCGAGGTCGTGGGCAGTCTGGGGTGCCATGGTCCCCGAGGTATTTTACGCAACGGGGTCGTGCGTGGTCGTGCGTGACAATTGCGGGCCGTGTGTCCGAATAATTGGCAGTTGTGGCACTGCCCTGGGAGGCCGTTCGAATGCGGCGCGTTAAACGAGATGCGACCGATGTCGCAAATGTGTTTCAAGTCGTATATTTTTTGCCCTCTGGGGAGCGTTCGAGAGTCAGAAGGACGACGTTGTACGGCTTTTTTGTCCGCGGATGGAACAGCCTTTGAGCGGAATAAATTGGTATATTCTCTGACTTGATGAAGTCGAAGATTTCCTGTGTCGGTAGTTCCTTCGGCAGCCTTGACCACTGTCGAAGGACGCGCTCTTCCAGGAGCGCGAAAGTTTGATAGTAATACTGCTTCTCGAGCAGATATTTGGTGACGTCACGGTGCGCTTGACCGTCTCTATGTTTTGATCCCACTGGCGGAATCGTTAGCCGTGAATTTGACGCGAGTTTGATAAGGCTGACCGTAGTTCAGCCCATTTCTCTTTCGACCTAATATAGATAGGCGGTGGCTTTTTGTCTCTGAGTGAGACTGGTACTTGCTGTGAGGCAGCGGGCGCGGGTTGCTGAGAAGCAGCCGATGTAGAGGGCCGTGATGCGGCCGGCTGTGAAGCAGCTTGTGGTTGCCGTGAGGCGGCGGTGGTGGACTCTAATGGCCTAGGGGCCGATAATTCAGCGGCCGACGATTTCGGCGCTTTTACTGGTGGGTCCGGTGTCGGCGATGAAGCTGGTGACGATCTGTTTTTGCGCTTTTTCTTGCGCAATTGGATGGGCAGAAAGCCTCCTGCGTCTAAATCTAAAACCTCGGATTCTCCGGTGTCCAAACCTGCTACGTTCTTTACTTCGACTTCCATTTCGAGTCGGACGATGACTGAGTGGTTTCGGACGAGTTTCCGGACTCATCCGATTTGCCTGACGCGGCCCTATTTGCGCGCGATTTTTGCCCTTCGTGGGCGTTATGCCGCTGTTGTTATTTGGCGGCGAGAATGCCAAACGTATGGCCTCCGGTGACTTATTTTTAATTCCTCTAAGTTGAGGCCTATGCCCTCGAGGGCTTCCTTCATTAAGTGCAACATCGTTAAGCGATGTTGCCAAATTTTTACCTAATGAATTTGAAATGAGCGTGGAAATAACGCGCGTGCAAGCACCCCCGGTGAGGCCGGGGGTTGTGTGCCCTACCCTCCCCGCCCCAGTGAGCAGGGAGATGTAAACCTAACGTTAAAAAGGAGGTCTAGCGCTTTAGGAGCGCTGGTTACTCAAGTTGCTGCCTAATGCAGCAAACTAGATTTTAGATAAGAAAATAAAATACCACGTGGGTGGTGTGCGTGTTGATTTTAAAATTAACTACGTTCGCGGTGAAACGTGGCAGATGAATTTATTTGGCAAGGGTATACTAGTATTTAATGGTTCCCTACATCTCAACAGAAGAACATGTGGACGCTGTAAAGAGGAAAATTGAGTGAAAGGACCAAATCAGAGCGACTCACCGGACGGCTACAGCTTTCTACGCCAGGCGCGTACGCCGAGCGCGTCGACACTATTTACACCGACACACGGAGTCTTCTTTCTTCGCCACTTGTAAGCGTCGGGGAGGCGTGGCCACGGGTGGGCCAAGCGGAAGGCGCAGGTAGCGGAGCGGATCGAGGCAGGCTGGTCCGGTCGACCCGAAAGCTAGATGCGCACATTGTTTGATTAAGGGACAATGTGATCACTCCATCTTAAAGGCCTCTCTCTATAATAAGTAGTATAGTGTAGTGGCATATCTATAATTGATAAAATAAGAAAGGACTTTGTGTAAAACAAGAAATATAAAAAAAAGTCCTCGATTTCATATTTTTGCAGATCATCATCATCAGCCTGTGGTAGTCCACTGCTGGACATAGGCCTCCCCTAATACTGTCCTATCCATAGGGGTATTGGACCGTATTCCATCACGCTAGTCCAATGCGGGTTGGTTGGTAGTTGGACCGACTTTTTACATGCCTATCCGACGCATGGATCATCTTACTTTTCAGACAATTGGGTGATCGGCCCAAATCGTCCTAACCAACTAGGAAACAACAATGAAACATTTGTTGAGTCCCCGCAGGATTCGAACACACTACCTCCGGTTTCTAAAGGACCTGCTCATACCACTAGACTACGGAGGCAGTCAATATTTGCAGATATATATTTTGAATAGTAAAAATATTCTATACGTTACAAATATAATCGAACCCAGTTAAAGTTTTCTACACTATTATATTATTATGTTTAAGTCGACCGCTGAGATGTTTTAGAGAACGTTAACAAAACATCACGTAATGTTTAAACTTATATGTACACGACCTGCCTTTTTCATTTGCAAGGAATATAATAATAATTAAGCGACTTTAAACAATGGTAACTGTTGATCTTACATGTTGGAGGCTGCTGGCAAATAAGTTACGTTATAGATTATGCTTACGTTACAGTTTCAGTTCCACTTATGTACAATGTTTTTTTTAAAGGAAAATAGAAAAATAAAATAAATGATTTCTGACGGATTTGCCTATTTTACTGTTTTCATACCGCTTGTATTAGGATGTCAGTTTATCTGTAGTCATGCTTAGTCTTAATGTTTTTTTTTTAATGCGGATAGCCAAATAAAACCAAGAATAAACATTAAAGTATTTGTGGTTTTGATTTCTCTCTCAAGAGGTTCGTAGTGGGTGCATTCGATAACTTGGTATAGTCTAAAGGTGATGACAATGTACAATTTATGACATGGTATAGGTTGATGTTTCACCGAAATCCCAAAAGAAGGAGGCACTCAATTCAGAGTGATTGTTTTTTTTATTTAATATTGTTACCTCGTCGCTCCGCTCCTGGAGCTTGGATTTTTATCATTCTTTTTTAAATTATAGGTATTTGCTACCATTTGGTCAAAAGCTGGCGAAACCATTACAGATAAAACTATGTTCTACGTAATTATAGGTTCTTCTTAAATTTGTCTACAATAAAATACTTTATTGTAAAAATATTAATATATAGAAAAACTCTTAGTGATAGCATCCAACTTCATTTCTTCCGTGCAATAACGAAAGCTTGAAACAGATCTCAGTAAATGTACTGATTCACCGCGCGTCAAACAAACAATCTGTACTTTTGATTAAAGTTCTATCGGCTTCGGGCAATCAATCTTGCAGTCGAGTCTTACTAATAATAAAATATACTTTGTTCTACTTTGCGACCGTTATTTTGTAAAATTTATGATATTTGACGTATTTTCAAAATATTGTTAGAATGGATTAAATGTGACCTTTTAAAAGATATGTACGTATGATTTAAAAAAATTTTAATAAGCATTGAAATAAGCAATGTAAGTTAAGTTAAGATTTTATCAAACAGACAATTTTTTTTTTTAATTTTTTTGAAATCAAAAAAACTGAACTTGAACCGTGTTTAATTTTGTTTCAAATCTACATAAGGACTTGGTCATTTAACATATTACTATACATAATCTAATCATTAAATATGAGTTCTTTAAAACGCGTATATTATTAAACTTACACAATATTCTGAACGTTTATCATGAACATAAATATCAATAAAAAGATCAAACAAAGTTTATATCTTTACTTCAGTAATAATTTATGACATGTAAGGCTTCGACGAAAGCTTAAAATGTCACGTAAATGTGTTCTCTCGAAAGCTTGAGTGTTGTCAATTGAAGGGTCCCGAACCAGTAACAGCAACTCTGTCACTGTGTGATGCTTTTTAACAGAAAACGATTTTACCACTATGTTCTTCATGTTTATTTAATTTTCATTTTTCTAGACTTCAAATTCTTTTTAAACTTTAATTTATTTTCATGCAAAAATCTTACAGGTTCTATATTATATGTAGCTTTATGTAACAATAAATACAATAACAATATTCTTTTACAGCAAAACTAAACAATTTATTACTGAATACCAACAGAAAGCACAAATAACAAAGATACAGAAATGCTGTTCATAAATACTATTTGCTTTTAAGCGTTAATTTGACCTTTAACTTACAAATCTTAAAAGTCAGTAATAGAAAGAAGACAAGTATTGCCTTAATAGAATTTGCCATTGAAAACGGCACCTTAATCAGTACACGAAAAAGCACTTCAAACATTAAATATGCAAGCGTGCCTGTTCCTGTCCCCTCGTCCCATATTCTCCTAACCGCCGAAGGGGTCACCTACGAGAAATATTAATTTTTCTCCGTCCCACAGTACTTCCCATTGCATCAAAACAGCAAATATCGATGCCGTTATTCAAATTTGACCTCCGGTCTGTTTAGGACAATTTTCGTTGGACCATTATTATAAGCTGACTGACAAATAACAATAACATAACTGTCCAATAACATGATACAAATTTTCAAATAACTGCTAAAAAATATTTTTGGAATCAAATGCCAGTAAAACATTTACGTAGATCTTTAAATAAGTTTAGAATCGCTCTAAAAATGAAAACAAATAAACACTGTCGTTAGTATTCATTCGCAGTTATTTTGTTGATACAACTGACTTTCCTCGAATTTCTCAATTTGTTAAGAAACATAATTGATGAAATTCGTTCCTCAGTTACATTTCTTATTAGTGTAGCTCAGACTGATTGGATGGGGAACAAAATACCATTTTTTTAGTTTTCTTCTGAAATTTAACAAGACCAGGAATTATCAACTCCAGTGCTGAATTTATTTCTCTCAATTCAATCCAAATCGCAATGTACTTTATACTTTACCATGGATCCAGTAAAGTATCGGAAACATCAGAAAATATGTACAGGCTATAAAATCCGTAAAGTATTAATAATCATCTGTATTATTCACGTAAATGCAAGAAAATATTAAATGAGAGTTACGAGTTGAACAGGCAATACGCATTCACGATATCGTGCTTCAGCAACTGTTCACAATGAAAAGCTATATCGAACGTTTGCCTCGTAACCTTTAGCTTTTAAGGATATATAGGTAATGCTTAGGTGTTGATATAAATACCCTTGGCTAGTAATGTATATGTTCGTACTATATATTCGATTGAGTAAATGACATGTTTTTTAAATTCTAGAAGTTAAAATCAAATACTTACGTGTTTAGTGGTACATAAACTTTACCATTGTCTTCGTTTTAATACAGTAAGGATAAATTTTATCACACCTTCGTAAGTCATTAGTAACTTTTAACGTCTTTATTATTGTTTATTTATTGTTTGAACAATTTATAATCACCTTATTACGTACATAAACGGTCGTTGTTATAACCTATATAAAATTTCCATTAATTAATTGTGTCGCGGCTGATCTAACTGCCAACGCAACCACATTATTATCGTTATTGCATAAACCTTTGCAAATTTCAAACATTCAAAAGCGCTTTAGAGGCTAAATGTTGCAACGTGTTAATTAGTGGACCTCCAGCTTAATAATTAGTACCGCCGACTGTGCGAACTTAATAAAGCATAATTTCGCTTCCAGATTACGCAAAGTTCTTGTGCGCACGATTAAATTCATTGATTTGTTAAGTAATGGAAATATATTCTTAAATGAAAATGCTTATAGAAAGGTATCGTACGGAACTCGTGCAGTTATGCGATTTTGTTGTATGTTCAACTCTGTTTAGTTATATATACATATATATAAAACTTTTGTTTATTTAATTTATAGATATCATTGTCATTATAACATAGAAGATACCAAACGATACGTAGAAACTTAATTAGTGATGCGATTAATTAAAAATAAAAAAAATGGCAACCACACTGTCGTATCGTATTGCGTTAGAATAAGTGGAGTAGACTAATGCCTAGTTCGCGGGGACGGTAGCTTCCTTATTTGAAACCTATCATGTCCTTAAAAGTAATTTCATCATCATCATCATCAGCCTGTGATAGTCCACTGCTGGACATAGGCCTCCCTAATACACCCTATCCATTAGGCGGTTTTGGACCGTATCCCACCACGCTGGTCCAATGTGGGTTGGTAGGTGGACCGGCTTGTTACATGCCCATCCGACGCATGGATCATCTTAATTTTTCAGACAATTGGGTGATCGGCCCAAATTTGGGAAATCGGCCCAAGGACCATGTGTCAGTGCCATAGGTCATCACTGGCAACACACATTGGTCAAAGATCTTAGTCTTCAAGCATTGAGGAGTATTGGACGATAGGATATATCATACCTTCCCGAACGCTGCCCATCCGAGATGGATTCGTCAATGGACCTCTGCGTCGAAGTTGGACCTACCTAATCGAACTGCTTGTCCCAGGTAAATATATTCGTTAACAACTTCGAGCACAGCACTCCCAACAACCACCGGCTTAGGAACGACATGACCGTTAGACATAACTTTCGTCTTGTCCATGTTCATCCTAAGGCCCACGTGTTGAGAGACGCTGTTGAGGTCATTGAGCATAGCATTTAGGTCCTCCAACGATTCCGCCATGATGACTATATCGTCGGCAAATCGTAGGTGGGTAACGCACTCGCCATTGATGCTTATACCTCGTCCTTTCCAATTCATAAGTTTGAAAGCGTCTTCCAACGCAGCGGTGAAGAGTTTCAGGGATGTAACATCACCCTGTCTTACACCTCTCTGCAATTGGATAGGCTTTGTACTACTGGATTGTACTCGGACGGACATCGTGGCTTTGCTGTATAAACACCCTCAGAACCTCAATATACGGACTGTCAATTTGGCATCGCTAAAGGGCCTACAGATATTACGACAGAATCATAGTCCACAAACGCTAAGCATAAAGGCAGATTATACTCCTCGGTCTTTTGTATAATCTGCCGCAGCGTAAATATGTGGTCTAAGGTACTAGAAGGTGGTTGGAAGTCGTCTAGTCTCGAAGCGAGACGATTCAAGATAACTCTCGAGAACAGGACATAAACGCGGACCAGAAGGAAAATCGGTCTGTAGTTCTTCAAGAGGCTTTTATAACCGTTTTTGAAAAACGGTACCACCAAACTTCTGCTCCACGCTTCTAGCGTAATACCATCCTGTAGGAGGAAATAAAAGAGCCTCTGAAGGACTACAGTTATCGGTTCTCCACCCGCTTTCAGAAGCTCTGCTGTAATTCCATCCGCACCAGGTGCTTTGCCGTTCTTAATTTTTTCGAGAGCGTTTCGTATCTCGCTCAGACTGACTTCCGGGATAATTTAGAGTTGTGCCGGGTAAGCTTTGCTCTTGCTACGTCAGTTGCTTCAGTAAGCGGCTCCGACGACAATGTGTACAGCTGCCCATACAATCTCTCGATCTCTCTCAAAACTTCTGGTCAACCAGAGATGACAGTTCCACTATCGGTCTTAAACTTAGTTAGCTGGCTTTATTGTCGACATCATTAGATATGAGGTTGATAGAAACATTAAGTAAAATAATACAAGAGTATGTATGAGATAAAATATCACATAAAAAATTAATATAATAGTCTTTTGTCAATTGATTAAAATATTACCATATTTCTTTTAGTTATATTGTTATGTTACAAAAAACAAACATAAACCTCTTAATATTTTTATAGTCACGTAGCAAAATTTGCCAAGCGCTGTGCTAGATTTGTAAAACCTACTAATATCTACTTGGCAAAAAAAGTAATTCAACCAAATTTCGAGTCAATCAGAGATATCATGGAACTCACATTCCAAAACAGGATCTTCAATAAAAAAAAGTCTTATATAATTTTATTAAGTCCGAGAATAAATATAATACCAATATTCATTACGTTTCTTTGGATATACAAGGGCCACGTCTGCAAATAAACGTGGCGTAGTAAGTCATCTTGTCACGGTTATTACATAAAAATGTTTACTCGTATTTCGCATTCACAACTCACGCTATAATATTTTTCTTTGCCAGCTATTAGGTGCTTAATGTTTTGTCCCATTATTAAACGTTTTGATGGGTTGTTAAGAATTATAAAATTTAAACATACATAGATTGTATTTACATCTACGTGGGCAATTTTTAAACAGTTTAAAATAATAACTACAAGTTGATTTTATATTGAGCTACGTGGGTGTAAAAATTAAAAAAAATGTTAATAAGATATCACCACAGGTTAACTAAAAACAAAACAATAACCTAACAGGCGAGAAGAAAGATTATAAGCTTCGATATAACAATGGTAACGGTAATAACCTAATAAGGTTCTATACAAGGTAACTTTTAATAATACAAAATTTAATGATGGTAAATATAAGGACAAACACATAGAAATATAGGTCCACATTCAAAATTCACTTACTACTTTTAACTAATATCTTGCATAATAAATTAAACAAAACACTTTTCCTCACTGATTTTATATGGTTGCCATACTGAATACATTTATATTTTTAAATACGAAAGTGCCAAATCATGCAAGATGTCAACATAACACATGAAATAGTACTTCTTAATACTAATTCTGTCGTTTATGCGAATACTATTCAAATACCCGACGTTTCAATCCCTTCCCGGGGTCAATTGTCACGGGACCGACTAGGTGTTTGTAATGTCGGGTATAATTTCAAATAATTGTAAAGTAATTAAATGCTATAAAATCCGTAAAAATTGTATCACTTATCATGTATAGTGCTTCTTATTAGTAGCCACCAATCGAACAATACTTCTTATAAAACTGAAACACCGCGCTGTTTGCATTCTACTAACAGCATGATGCTACCGTTATGGCGACAAATAATTAACTACGTAAGTATGCAAAAAAAACTATGACTTGCGTAATATAACGGTTAGGCCCTGACTGGGCCTATTTAGAGGGCGTTGGTTCGATTCCCTATACAGGAAAAATATTGTGTAATATAATACATAGCGTTTTTTTAGTTTCCTTGGTTTATGTATTTATTATAGAACAAGCTTTGCTTAATTTGAAACTAGACGATGTTGCGTTATAATGGCAAAATTTTCACTTATTTATTTTTAATATTTTGCTGCTCATCACTAAAAGATTAAATTTTTTACAAAAACGAATACTGTCACTAAATAAAGTTACCATATAAATATAAGTAAATAACAATGATATAGCAGCGAAAATCAAATACGGATCTCAGGATCATGTCTCCTCTTACGTAGCCTGAGGGATATCATGTAATATTTTGCGAAATTTTCACGCAAAACAAGCTCAGGTTCTAATAACATTGTGCTTAGAGACTCGCTTCGTTTGACGTACGCTAATGGTGTAGCAGGTAATATGTCAGTAAGTCTACGCCTTCAGAGTGAGTAGAACTTCATTAATCTCGTTGTTATACTATTTATTACAGTTATTTCATCCATTTATTGAGTATTACACATTTATAATATGTAAGACATCTATTTTTTAATTAACCAAAGTTCATTTAACGAACAGAAGTAAACAAGCGCCGTTAAACTTTTTCCATAATACTGTTTTAGCGTTAATACTTTTATTACAGGTTGCCAGTATTTATAACATTATCTGTGTTATCATTAATTTGTCTACATTAATAATGTAGAATGAAAAATACAAGTAAAGTAGTAAGTTACAAACATTTATTGATGTGCAGTTGCTTGTAATAGGAAACCATTGTTAATTTAACAAACTAACCCCAATGCCGTTATTTATTCAATTAACCGGAGGTCATGGGTTCGAATCCCACGGGGAAACAACTTTGTGTTATCGTTGTTTTCTGATTGGTTAGGAAAATCTGGGCCGATCACCCAATCATCTGAAAAGTAAGATGATCCACAACATCCAATAAATACCTTAATAAATTTCATTCACAAACGTATTGGTAAAATGATAAAACATTTAACGACTTAAACACTGGCACCCGAGCTTTATGAGTACTCATCCGCCACTAGACGTTTTCTGTGGATTACAAGGCTATAAGCCCCGTCGGTCGCCAGTTAAGGCGTTTACGATGCGATTATCGTTCGCTTGTATCGATTTCGCCACACAGACGGGATGAACATGACAATCTGTTGCTTCATTCCGATATGCTATACGGTTAAATAAATCGGTAATATATCGCTTCTGGTAAAAGTGAAAGAGCTAAAATTCGAGTGGAGCATATCATCAGGGAGGACTACATGGTGGAAGCAATGAAATAGTTGAAATGTATTGTGATTTAGTCCTCCTAGGTTTGGCCTAGTGACACAAATGAAAGAATTGGATGAAGGGCTAGCTGAAGCTATATCTAGTCTAATATGGGTTGCTCCAAGGATGCATACTGATGTACAGGAGCTCAAGGTGATTTCAGATCTGTTAACAGCAAAATATGGCAAGATCTTTGCTGATGCATGTCCAGTGAAAATATTAATACAATCAGTGACAAACTTAAACACAAAATGTCTGTGCAAAGTCCACAAAAATAATGTTGAATACACACCTGATGAACAGGTGATGAGAGAAGAGGAAGGAAGAGATGCATTATTAATTGATATCAATGGACCTCCAATGCCTGCCAGGATTTATAGGGTTTCCCCTCAACCACAAATGCCACAGATGCCTAATCTGCCTCCACCGAGTGTACAACCATTCAGTTATCCAACTCAACCGTCTGGTGGAAAAGCTGGTGGTTTCATTGCCCACTCCACCAAACTTTGGAGGGGCCGAGCTGTTCGCCCGTAGGCTATAATGTACCACCTGGTGTGGATTCTAAGAACTTAAGCAATAGTTTTCTTCAGGAAGAAATGCACAATCTACCGCCTGCTTATGACAGCATAGCTCATGATATGCCGCGCACGTTCCAACACCGCAGCCCGTTCTAGACCACCACAAAACTTTTCCCTGAGTTACCAGAGCTTCCATCGGTGCCATCTGATTTGCCCTCCAAGTGTACCTCAGCAGCAACACTAGCACCAACACCAAGAGCCTGGTGGTGACGAGATCGATTTTGAAGACCTCAATCGTCGCTTCGAAGAGTTGAAGAAGAAAAAGTAGGTTTAGAGAGTGGTACTATATATGTAATATCTTCTAGTTTCCGATGAAATTACTAGCTTTGTTATAAGCTGAAGTGAGGAAATATGGAATATTTTATGTTATACTTATCCAGATGCATTATTAGTTATGTTGAATTTTATAAACAAAAAATGTTTATTTACGATTTCTGAATTATGTTCCTCAAACATGGTATTGTAATCTCTAAATATTTTATTTTGTTTATTTTTAACCTCGTCTCAAATTTGTATAAGTTTAAATATTACTTCATTACTTATTAATGTTTTAGTTTCAAGTAAGACGTAATTATTCATTAATTGACATTCCTACTTCTGGGCCTAGTAATTTTTTTATATAATTGCATAATAGATTAGTGCTTGAAGACATATTAAATATATTACCATATTACGTAACCTTTTTCATCATATAAGTGATTGTTAAATACAGACCATGTTTTGTATATCCCATATATATTATTTTATACAGAAAGTTATTATTAGAGCATCATTTTAACTGTTTTTTTTTGTAGCATGTTCATAAAAATCATACTATTTGTTAAGGATGCATATAATTTATATGCATATGTTTTTGGAGTCTGTGAATGCAGTATAGAAACTCGGGGTGTGGTGTTATCAATAATGAAACTGTTCTGTTGAATTTTTTTATTTGAGAACTATCATTATCTTTAGCTTTAAGAAATATATGCAAAATTAAAAAAGAATACATGTATCATCATCTCTAAATTACAAAAATTCTTATTTTAAAGGATGAAGAAGATTCAACAGCATAAAATTTAGGTTACATTTGAAAGTTTCAAGTATATGAAAAAAAATTATGTAAATATTCATCATAAGGATAAACTATTAGATCAACAATGGATATATCCAATAACACTTATACTATTGACCTTTTCGGTTTTGTTAATAATTTGAATGATTGAGTATAACTGCCTCCGTAGCCTAGTGGTATAGGCGTGTGGCTTAGAAACCGGAGGTCGTGGGTTCGAATCCTGCGGGGACTCAACAAATTTTCATTGTTGTTTCCTAGTTGGTTAGGGCAATTTGGGCCGATCACCCAATTGTCTGAAAAGTAAGATGATCCATGCGTCGGATGGGCATGTAAAAAGTCGGTCCACCCACCAACCCGCATTGGACCAGCGTGGTGGGATACGGTCCAAAACCCCCTAATGGATAAGGGGATTAGGGGAGGCCTATGTCCAGCAGTGGACTATCACAGGCTGATGATGATGAATCGGTAATATATATAGGGTTGGTTTCTGCCTCGTAACGTATCTTATATTCAACTAGCTTTATAAATCTCCTAATTGTTTGTATAAGAACTAATATGAACACTTTACAAAACCAATGATAAAATAAACATTCACATTAATAAACAACAAATAGACATAACTTTGTTACTACAGGATATTTGAACTGTTAATTACATTAAAATATTACCGTATTTTGAGATCATAAATATATTTATGTAGAAGTTTGAGATCATAAATAGGCAGCTGAGGTAATTTATTACTATTATTACTGGGTTGATTCTAATTAACTGAAAATAGACGCAGACAGATTTTATAAAAAAAGGCACAAAGAGGCTTATACAAAACTAACAGTAACAAAAAATCAATAATATTAAATACAAAGTTTAATCAGTAAAATAAATATATAGTTAATTCCAAAAAGAAAACAAGCGGAACACAAACTATATGGTCCCTTATTTATTTAAAATATGATATACTAAATTATGTCTCATCGTCCAAAGTGATCTCGACTTAGACATAAACAAACCTTGTCAATGCCTATATTTGCAAAATGGAAATTTTATCCACGTATATTTAGAATTCGGAACTGTAAAGCAACTTAACATGCTATTTGACAATTACCCTACATTATAAAAATATATGCCTCCGTGGCCAAGTGATACTGGCCCTTGACTTTATAAACAGGAGGTCGTAGGTTCGAATACCGCGGGAAACAAGTTTGTGTTATCGATGTTTTCTGGTTGGTTTTAGGACAATTTGGGCTGATCACCTAATTGTCTGAAAAGTAAGATGAACCGTGCGTCGGATCGGCATGTAAAAAGTCGGTCCACCCTCCTACCCGCATTGGACCAGCGTGGTGGAATAAGGACGATTTCTATAATCTTGTTATATCATGATCACCATATAATGACAAAATTAATAACGTATAGTTATAAGGATATATTTACTCTCTTCCGCTTTATTTAGTTATTTGTTAGTATCAATACTCAGTAATAACGCATAATCGTCAACAGGGTAATAAAATATTTCTGAAATAATTACTCGATAAGGCGGGTCACGTACATTAGGGTTTAAGAAGTGGATTACCTTTTATCAAAATATTAATTTTAGAGACTCTGTATAACCTTCCTTTTGGTTTAATATATAAAATGGGTTGTCAAGTACATTTGTACGTTTTAGATATTATTCTCTTTATTTTAAACAGTATTACGAATTTCTACTGTAGCAAATAAAATATTGAAATTAAAAATTTCGTCCAAAAGTAGATTCTTATTGAGTAGTAAATTAAAGTTCAATCAATCAATTTCTCATAGCTACTAGGAATATTACACCACTTTGTAAATTTTATTTTAAAAATATCTGCAAAGCCTTATTTTTGTGCTATTATACAAAAAAAATATTTACTATTCTGATATGCGATGCTGTAACAGCGATTTAAAGTACATAAGGCCTGCGCCTTGTGTACTTTAAATCGCTTTGAGTTACCGTTATTTTCTGGTGGTTTACGGCAATCAGGCGGGTTGTGATCCTCTTTTATTATTTATTGTTAGTTATTGAATTATAAAAAAAAATATTTTCGTTAAACTGCCTTCTATACGGTCGGAAATATTCAGGTAATCCAGTAAGTCACGTGCCAACCTCCTAAAGATTAACGAGTGCCCATAAAACTCGTCGGAGACTTATAGACCAATTCCAATTTGACGTCGTGATTAAATGTATTAAGATCGATTTAATACAGTAAAGGTATCTGCCGTTATACATGTCAGAACCAATGAAGATATATTGCCAAGTATGTAATACCCAAAATTAAAGTTACCAGAGCACATCTAGATGATGCCGTACACAATAAGAATTTTTAAAAAGAATTTATATACAAGTAATTTTTTTAAAGACGTATGTTAATGCTATTTCAAAAAAAAAATAACAGATCTTAGGCGTTAATTTATTGTCCTTTTTTATGTTTAAATCAAGTATCCATTTAATGTTTAAATTGATTTTTAGAACGCAAAGCGAGTTGGTAACGGAATTTGGTAGAGAAACAGGCGTGTTGTATTCATTTGTATGCAAATTCACAGATGGACCCAACAAACAGTTTGTTATTACAGAGTTTTAATGCTACACATAGGTGTACTTAGGTAGAATATGTTTGTACCGATTCCCGATAAGTGCTCTGTAACATTTTAAGAATGCATTGCACTAATGCTAAGAGTTTCTTTTGTTTACGCGAACACTATACATTATTAAATAAAATTACTTTACGGATATTATCGCGTTTATTTTACATTTTTAATTCTAGACGTTTCGAACACTTTACAGCGGCCGTGGTCTACCCCGTGACCGTGATATTTAATAACGCTAAGAGTATATTTAAACTGTATCAGTTGCTTGTAAGCTTAATGTAATCGAACGCTCAAATATAAAGCGTAGCATAGCTGGAACGCAATTATCAATGCAAATTTTCCACTCGCACATAGGGGAACTCATGCTTTCGTTGCTCAAATTAATTGAGTATACTTTCAAGGACTTTACCACAGTCACAATATTTAAAAGATTTTTGGTATAAATATACCACAATACGGAATAGAAAGCCTGTAAAAAACAAAAAATCTTTACCACGGAATTAAATAACGCAGCGTGTTTCAAATAATCTCCACAATTAAGACGTATTTTAGGTGTGTAGTTTGTGGGCTTTAAATGCACTTCTTGCGACTAAATCCGTTCAAACATACTCGCTGTCGCGTAATCAAATGATTGCATTTATGTTAAACAAGTTGGTGTGAAAGTCTGCTGCACAGTTCCTTTAACTTTCATATAAATCAGAAAGCCATATTTCTTTTCATTACATGTTACATTGAATGCGGCTTTATTGTATTATATTTAAATATTCAAGTCGGACTAAAATGATAACCTGAAGAAAATTGGGTATGGTGAAAAAAGAATTTTAGTATCCATACATGTACATACTAATTTTTATCCAAGATTCTGTTTACTTAAAACTGTAGCGTCACTTAAATCCCTTTTTAACTATAAAAATTACCTCAGATATGTGCACTTTAAATTAGATAGTGGAATTTTTGCATTGTGATGTAAATACATTTGGTTTATTAAAAAAAAACTTTAGAGAACTATAAAATCTTTTAATTAAACTTGTCAGTAGTATATCGAACATTTTTCTTTTATTTAAAGAAATTATTTTTATGAGAGTTTCTCTGTACTAAATTTAATGGACTAATATTAAATGGACTCTACAACCGTAAAACATGTTTTGAATTATAAGTACTTAAAAATAGTCTAGAATTTTCTCAATAGAGAAGTATTTCAGCCCGACCTAAAAACAAAGTTTTCAAGAGAGCTAAATTAGGCTGGATGCAATTGCGTAGCATTTTTTTGCAAATTAAACCTTAAACGTACCGGCAGAAGTCAAAAAGCATTTTAATATATAAGTTTTAATATATTTTCCAATCTATTAGCTATGAAACAAACCTCACATACTTTAATATACCTTCGTATTGCACATGAAATAAATACTAGGGACAAACGTGCTAATTTTCCCAGCAAAAAGACTGCCAACGATATTTAAAGGGACAACCCATTCATTTTTGCAACAAAATTCAAAAAAAACTGACCATCTATAAATTTTTAAAAGTAGTTTTGAAAAGGAAACTTTGTGTCTTAACGGTTATCATTTTACTACATACATAAGTTTTTTAAAATACCACACTCTGGCTCGCTCAAGGCTTAAAAAAATTGCATATTTGACATTGTTTTTTGCATCAATTTTACTATAAAGGTGACAAAAAATAGTCCCCTTAACGTTCATTTGCGTGTTCGTTTCAGGTCGAAGCCGTGTTATTCCGAACCTTTGGTAGCATTGTTGACAATAAAAGAAATAGAAAAAGAAAAAAGGCCTAGAGGCTCAGTGTCATGGGGGACGGTTGCCTGCGTTTGACAGCTGCCCTACGACTTTTTACTGTCTAGCATCCTGCGCACTACAGCAGGAAATGAAAGGTCGTGCCCCACGACACTACGCAGCTCTCGGTGTTGCTTAACACAGGCTGGGAACTCTTCAGAGAGGAATTGCGCTCCCTTGCTATACAGGAATGGGAGTTACGGCTGGAGCACCCCAGCGCCGGCCGTCGAACAGTGGAGGCTATACGCCCCGTCTTAAAGTGGTGGCATGACATTCACGTGACTCAGGTTCTCTCTCGTATTTCGGGAGGTACCTGTGCCGCGTCGCCCGTAGGAAGCCCACTGAGGAGGGCTACCACTGTGGCGTATGTGCTGAAGAAACGGCTCAATACGCGCTGCAAGTGCCCGCCTAGTTGAGCAACGCCGAGAGCTGCGTAGGTCAGTAGGGCACGACCTTCGCTTCCTGCAGTGTCGCGAATGTTAGAGAGCGAAAGGTCGTGGGGCCCGGAAGAAAGCTGCGGAAAGGAGGCCAACAGCGCCCTGGCTATCCGCAGAAGAAAGCCGGGCGCCGAAGAGTGGCGTCGCGCGCATCCTTCCCCTGACACTGAGCCTCTGCGTGTGCCGGCCAGGCAGTGCCCGTCGCCCAGAGAAGGGCTCAGAGGAGCGCCGTACTGTTTGCTCCAGAACGGTACCTAAAGTGACGGTCTGGGTGTCCCAACACATCCGGAGAGAAGAGGCCCACGAGGGCCACGTCGCGCCGGGTCGCCGAAGACTGATCAGCGCCCGCGGCCCGGCTACAGCGACATGAGAAAGGACAACCATTGGTTTTTAGTGGGTATACCGGCCGCTCCATCTTGGTCTGGGGAGCCCACATATCCCTGCCTCCTCACTCTGGCGGCGAGAATCGTAAGCTGGATTTTTCCAACGGCAAAAATAAAAAGGTTGGGCACTCTTCCAGCGCACTTACGCAACAGTGGTGGGCACTTCTCCGTGGGCACCTACAGAATCTGCGTCACGTGAGATATGAGGGAGTCGTGTCTCCTTTCAAGCCACTACTTTAAGACGGGGCGCATGGCCTCCACCATTCGATGACCGGCTCTAGGGTTCCCAGCCGCAGCTCTCAATCCTGTATATCAAAAGAGTGTAATTCATCTCTGCGTCTTCTTATTTCTTCTGGGTAAGGCCTGCAGCTTGTGTTAGAAGAACAGTGATGCAAGGAATTTATTAATTACCTTACTCGGTTGAGTATGTACCGGACGGTTAAGATTAAAAATAACTTAGTGAAAACTTTTATTACTAAAATAAGACGCTGCTTAGCTACTGTCTGAAAATCTTTAAGAGGATTGCACCATAAATAATTTATAAGCAATTTGCCAAATTAGGTCCGCACAACATTTTCCAATTTTCAAGCTAGAAAATCTGTAAATTCAATATTAAGTAACTGGAAGTAACTTAGTCTATGCGGATGAAGTGTCGGGCAACACTTAGTATAAATAAGAAAGCGTAAAAGCTACGTAAACACTGTTGCGTTAACCAACAAAGCAAATAATCTTATAAGATTTATAATTTAGGACACATAATCTTTTCGGGCTAAGTTTGGTATATTCCTGTAAAATAATATTACAGTTGGTTGCGTCCTTGAGAATCAAAAAGCGAGTGTAACACTTCTATGTTGAACAAAGATTGAGAATTAGAATTGAAATTGGCCAATACTGGATTGCTGTTCGTAATACTGATTTATTGTTCATAGATATTTTAAGGAAAGCAAGGGATTATTAGCAAAATATTTTATAGGGGAAAAGCAAACTTATTGAAACTGTTTTTGCTATTTTTATCGAACGACAATCGTGCAAAACGTGGTGAAAACATTTTAAAAAAATTAATTACGCCACAAGTCTGCTTATCGCACTAAAAGTGTAGGTAGCACGCTAGGTACGGTTTCTTTTTACTGCCTAATACCGGTATTAGCGTTTACTTTAGGAACCGGAGGTCGTGGGTCGTGGGGACTCAACAAATTGTCATTGTGGTTTCCTAGTTGGTTAGGAGAATTTGGGCCAATAACCCAATTATCTGAAAAGTAAGATGATCCATGCGTCGGACGTAAAAAGTCAATCCACCCACCAACTCGCATTGGACCAGCGTGGAGAGGTAGAGTCTAAAATCCCCTAATGAAAAGGGATGCATTAGGGGCGACCAATGTCCTATGTAGACTATCACAGGCTGATGATAATGACGGAAACACCCATAAACTACACTGTCTTGCGGCAGAAGTCGTCACCAATATATATTATAGACATATTAATTTCCCCTTAATCATCCACGGGAAAAGATGATCTAGCTCAAACGTTTTTTTTATGGATGTTCGTAAACCGATAAAGATTAAATTATTCATCTACCGAATACAAAATAACAAAATAAATGGAAGAGCAAATTTCTAATAATTATTCTGTGTCGGTAGTATAAAAATTTTATCGCTATTAAAAATTTACTACTGCAATCAAACTTTGAGTTAGTTTTAAATCGACTTTCTCTTTATTTTCGATTCGAATGCGGAACGTTGATATAAAACAAACATAAATTGCTACATTACGGTTTTAGTACTGAAAATATAAAACAATCGTACTTCTTTTACAGCGATTTTCTTTTAATTAAACATCAGCAATCTGTTGGTGCTTTATCCAATATCAAGTTTTAATATTTTAACGATTGATATTCGAAACATTGTTTCTAGTTTTTTTGTTGTCATTTAATGTTATATTTCATTTACTAGTAGAGTTTAAAGTACGATAATTACATCATATTTTCTTTTTGTTTCAGAAACTGAAGAGTTTGAAGTGTAGTGATGATGAGGTACGTACGCGTGTTCATCTGCAGTTACATAAAAGTCACTTCACATTTGACCGATAGAACAATCTAAAATTTGTAATGATATCCTTAAGAACAGTACTTGTAGAATATTCACGTTACCTACTAGTAATATTTACAACTAAAACTAATATCTCACGTCATTAACTCTGAATCCTTGTTTCGAAAGAATGAGTTATATATATGTTAAGACTGCCTCCGTAGCCTAGTGGTATGGGCGTTGCTTTAGAAACCGGAGGTCGTGGTTCGAATCCTGCGGGGACGCAACAAATTTTCATTGTTGTTTTCCTAGTTGGTTAGGAATTTGGGCCATACCCAATTGTCTGAAAAGTAAGATGATCCATGCGTCGGATGGGCGTAAAAGTCAGTCCACCCACCAACCCGCATTGGACCAGCGTGGGGATACGTTCCAAACCCTAATGGATGGGGAATGTACTTAGGGAGGCCTGTCCAGCAGTGGACTAACAAAGGCTGATGATGTGATTGTGATATGTTAGAAAGTATGTAAAATTTTCCAAAGGAATTAAATTTAAAAGACACTAAAAAATAAAAATATTTTTTTTTAAATAAGATTCTATAAAACGGTCAAACATGAGAGTATTAGCGAGCTGATACGAAAATGTATGTAAACATATGTACGCCTCGAATCGAGTACTTATTGTTA
The DNA here is from genome assembly GCA_029286875.1 of Lamproptera curius. Classification (NCBI taxonomy): domain Eukaryota; kingdom Metazoa; phylum Arthropoda; class Insecta; order Lepidoptera; family Papilionidae; genus Lamproptera; species Lamproptera curius. The sequence continues at coordinate 1,035,917 of JAGSMT010000114.1, forward strand.
GTATTGGAAACCAGTCAAACTTACTATGATTTACATTCCCGAAGTATATCTTGTAAATCACGGAGATTACACATGCTTAAGTTAAGTATAAATATTGTCAATTATTAAACTAGACCGCTAGGCAATATTCGTATTGAAACAATATACAAATAATAAAGTAATAAAATTAATGTGTGTTTTGACTGCTAGATCAATTTTGGTATTGGTATTTTTCTTTCAATTCAAATGAACCTCGAGGGTAAACAAGATAATCTACTTTGTTCACGAATTGCAAGTTATTGTCCTCAAGTGTTTGAAATCCAATTTTACTAGATTAGTTGGACTTAGCACAACCATTTAAAATCATTTACCAAAACTTAAAGTTGTTTAAAATTCTTTGAGTTTTGTAGTTCGCTAATTGGACTAACTATTCTAATATTTTCACTAAAAAATATTACAAGAATATATTTTTTTTCAGTTTAAAAGTAAAGACTGTTAAAAAAGTTTGGAAAATCATTTAAGCTTTAGAAACAAAATATACCAATTATGTGCCCTAATCACACTGAGACACTTTTTTTGATTTTCATTAAATTTGTACTGCACATTAACTAATAAAGTAATATTCTAATGATGAAGCATATAGAATTTAAACTTGTGGACGTTGAGTATATTTTTCTCTCTATCTGACTCGTGGGTCCCACAGTTTGATAAAAGGCTGATGGAAGGCTAATGGATTTTCAAACAGGTGTAGTAGAATTTATTTTGCTCTAATATGTATAAGCAACGGTATAAAGTTCTTATGTGTATAAAGTATGCTGACCGTTGTTTATAAATATTTTTGAATTGACATTAATATATCCTTTTAGTCTAAAAAATAATAGAATGTTAAGAGGTTGCAGGGCAAGCAATGTTTGAGATGAAGGTTAATTTATAAATATTTTATTGCAAATTCAAGAGCAAATAATTGTTACAATGTATTCTTACTTAAAATACAGCGCTACTGTTATTAGTTAAACACCATTTGCTAAATATTACTAGTATAAATTTATCACCATCCTTGTTCATAAGTCAAACATGTCCTAACTTTACATGATAAATCATATGATGTTTGAGCAACTATCGCATGCATAGTTAATCCCCAACTGAAATTATATTCGCGAGGATTCTTAGAATTAAGTCACTCGGATTCATTAATGCAAACTTTGCCCACTGATCGAATGTCATAACATTGTATTTAGACATCGCCTTATTTGATTGCCAGAGACTGACAGATATGGTTTTACGCACGTACATGTACTACGATAAATGCGAATATTTATTTAATATTTTACTCAATATGTAACGTTTTAAATATTAAAGTCATACAATTTTATTAAATTAAACATTTGATGTATCTATAAAAGTAAACTTAATTAATTAAATTTAACATTTTGTACAGAAAACTAAATATTAATTAGCTGACTTTCATTGATTTGATACTTCAATCACGCCTTAAGGCCTTTGCTGCAAAAGTCATGCTACGAAATATGAGTGAATTATGGCTACCGATTTAATTACAAGAGACATTGAATAAAGTAATTCCCTTTCAAATTGCGATAAACAGACATGCAGTTTAACCAAAACAAACGGCTGCTATGAAAGGTGTACGTTTACTTAAACGACTGCTAATTACTTTTTATTTGTCAACGCTCGAGTTGCAGAGAGTAAACTGTTTTAAATGTAAAACACGTGTAGATGAAATAAAATGAGAATGATTTGTATTGTATATTTTTACTTAACGATTAAAACGAGGAATAATGTTACATGGAAAGAAAGACGAGCGCTTAATTAAAATTTAAATATTTTTCCAGTGATTAATTTGATGAGCATCGCTGTTATGCTCACGCGTATAATATCAAAAAAAATTAGTTCTTTTTTATTATAAAGGTCTGATATTATACTGTAGTATTTTTCCTTTTGTTGTTTAGACAAAAACTGATCAACAATATAAATTACACTTAGGCTTTAAACGACGTAAAGTGGTCTACAAATTTCGATCTATTCAAATGAAAAAAGCTATCAATTAGATTTATTTTATTATTTTCTTACATTTTCATGTTCTGAAGATTAAAATATTTAAAGCATATTTATAATAACCTTGCACGCCTCAATCTATAAATAGAATTACCAGGAGAGCATATCATGCAATGTTCTTGACCCAACTCTCAGCCCTATACAATGAATAGAATTATGTTATACATCGGTGAGAACTCGTAAGAGATTATTAGATATGTATAATAATTGTTTTATCGTTAGCATATTGTTTATTGTCATTTGATATCATATATAGTTGTAATTAGTATAACACGATATATAACCTAGCTAAAACATAAAATCGTTAAACATATTTTATAAATCCTAGAATAGAATTTAAAATAAATTAATGTATTTTTTTTGGTTTCGAATTAATATTTACTAATCCCTACAATGCTTTTATTAAACATTATTTTTTCATTCATTTGATCTTCGTGTTTTTCATTATAAATAGTATAATGTTATAACCAAATAAGCAATTCTAGGTAATACTACCAATAAATTTAAAAAAAAATATTAGAATTTATCCGACATATTTTAAATAATATCTTAGTAAACAGCTTTGTATTAACTAATGGTCAAAAAGTCCCCAAGGCTTTTATTTTACAAAGGAATTTTATTTCAACTGACATGACATGCTTTGAATTACAACCCCACTCAACTTTTCTGTTGTAACATTTCCATCAATGTGAAAAAATATGAAATGTAGAATATAACATATTTTATTCATAATGGAATATGAAACAAACTTTAATTAAGTACTGAATCCGTTCAAATGGAACGCAGATAACAAAATTATTATTAACAATTACCTTAAAATTTATACATTTGTAAAAACGTTATTTTTTCGATTCACCTAACTTAGGGCTAAAAGGGCACCATATGTAATTAAATAAACAAGGAACAAAACACTATCGCTTGCGAGTAAACGAACCCTGATCTAGACCTTTTAAAAATAATGGAGTAGAGTTCTTGAATGAAATTTTCAAAAATATATTTCTTAAATAAACGTTTTAACTGTAAATTATTATCATCATGATCATTATTAGCCTGTGTTAGTCTACTGCTACACAACTGCACATAATTGAATATAAAAAAAAAACAATAATATTTTAACGGCAGAATTATTTAACGTCATCGGCGTTAAATAATTCTGCTTGGTTATGAATTGGTTATTAAAATACATTTACAATGTTAAGCTTTTAACTAATCTAAGATAAGACTTTGGATAGGCTTAATTGAGTTGTTGAAAATTGCTCTGAGCTTCAATTTATAAATTGCGTTACAAGATAGATCAGAGAGAAAGCGTTTAGTACCCGTTTGTAATAAATATAATTCTATGAAGTTTATGACTGAAATGATTTTCAAAACCAGTGCGTTGTCTTTCACAGACTGTGGAAATGTTTGACAAAATAACGTATAGAGTCGAGATAATAGTCAGGATTTTTTTCATATTTTGTTTAGTTTAAAATTTAGAAAGCAAAGATGGATTATATGCACCGTTTTCTCTATAATATGTTGGATACTTTTTTGTTTAACTTCAAAAGAAGAATCTATTCGTATCATGAGACATTGGCATCCAACACACATAAATGCTACACAGTATTGCTTATTATATTTACTGGGCCTATTTTTGTAAATAGTTGAGAACAATCAAATTTATAAAAAAGTGAATAAAAAATTCTGACGGTTTTTTGAAACATATTGAGATACAGACATATCCCATGATAGGCTACCCGTGATCATATACGCTGTAAAGAGCTGGAAACATTAAGATTAAAATATAAAGAATAACGGCCACTGTGGCCCAATGGTACCGGCGTTAGCTTAATAAATCGGAGGACGTGGGCTCAAATCCTGCGGAGACTCAACAAACCACTCCACCCACCAAACCACATTGGACCAGCGTGATGGGGTACGGTACAGGAACCACCTAATGGAGAACGCTAGCAATTGGGTAGGCCTATGTCCAGCAGTGGACTTACACAGGCTGATGATGACGATGAAATGCTAAAATGTCTCGCGTAATTATCTTTCGTATTTCATAGTAAAATGTGTGCGCTTTTACAATATAAATTATAGATAGATATATTAAGTTCAAGTACACATGACATATGTACATATGTAGTTCAAAACAGATCGTCAAGTATCTTTTTTAAATGCTCGCAGTGGTAATGTATTTCTGTTTCATAACAGTTTATCTTCATTGTATCACTGTGCTAAAGGAATATCGAGGCCAAATGTCTAAACAAAATTTGCATAATATTCATTTTTTTTCTGCTTAATCAAAAAAAAGCAAATTGAATATAACTTGCGTGAGTGTATAAGCCTAGCTTTTACAAGGACGATTTCATTGTTATTATATCATTGCACGTGTAATGACGTGGTCTAATAAATATATGATCTATAGTATAGCACGATTTAAAGTAGAGAGGAAGAGTAATTTAATAAATAAAAACGTGGAAAATCGAAAATTACTAATACATACAAGAATAACATATTAACGTTTAATACTTTTTATTAAAGTTCAATAGTATTTATACCTAGATTCTTCTCTTGCCCTAGTTTATTCCTTCAAGCTGGTTTTAGCTTCACTTAAGTTATTGCAAATGAGATCATAACTGATCACTTCATACAGCTCAACCACTATCTCAAGTTATCAGGTGATCGATTTCTAGTTCATCCTGATTCACCAGAATTTTGCAGACAACAAAGTAAGGTTTAGGTAAAAATTAAATTAAATGATCGGCTCAAAGCTTTTCCCCGCATAATTCGAATCCATGATTTCGGTTTATAAAGGGAGGCCCAATAACTGATGGCTAGTATCTTAGTACTTAGTAGTATCCATGCCTAGTACCGTTGCCTACGGAGACGGTTTAAAGCGTGAGAGACAAGGTCAGTAAGTGGTTTGTCTTTACAAGCAAAAACGATCACATTGTCTGTAAAATGTTATGATTTAGTTTCTTGTAAATAATTGGTTTTATCTCATAGTATAATCTTGCTTGTATTTATATTTTGGTGTTTTACGGCATCAACGACGCCACGAAACGAACAGATGCTCACCTAATAGAATGATAATCGCCTTTCTTATAAAAAGTATCAAGGTTGTATACGTTGTAGCGTCATATGCATTATTTTTATTGGCGTATTTTCATTTTTAGTATTTAATTTGTATTTCTCACACCTACCTCATAAGATATACTTTAATAACAACAGAATCAACATATTATATTACTTATAAAAAAAATCCCGTGACAAAAATCGAATGCAACCTCTGACTATAAACGGCAGTACAATTATCATTGTGGTGAGCGAGTCGCATTCTTGAGCTAAACATTACATAGACTGAATACAAATAAAAAACTGTCATAACTTTATATTCTCGGCTGCCTGCCTTTTTAGTGAATTATTAATTTGTCAATGACAGCTGGACGAAATGTTTTAAACCTATGTGGTGATTTTAGTACAGTGAATATTAAAAATAAACCAGGCAATATAAAAAATTTACACGAATTTAAAAAATTACTCAAATTCTGTTTATTTTATTAATTTGTTACAACGATATGCATAATTACCTAAAGCCTGTAAAGCCTTAAAGCTAGATACTCAAACTTTCTTTATATTGAAAACTATTTAATATGTTATTATTTCACGAGGTCATCTCTTTGTGATACGAATTTTAACTTTAAAGTTTCAGGCTTATGTCAAGGCATTGTCTAATTATAACTGTTAAGTAATAAATTCTCGTTACAAATTCACCTTTAGCAGATTGCGGCATTATTGGCAATATTATTATACCGAACAATTCTTAATAACAATCCTATTTGTTTATAAATTACTCAGCCTTTTAACTTAAATTAAAGACTTTGAAGAACCTTTGGAGTATAAATTTAAACCTCATGACAAAGCTTCGCAGTACGTTCAAAGTTATATGAAGTTTAAATCACTCTGTGGCGTAAGCTTAAGCTAAGTTTAAAACATATCAAACTAAAACCAGTATTACATAAGCGATAATAACCATTTGTAAATACACGTCTTTTGGTACTTTTAAATTATAATATAAAATATAGCATAGGTTTTTGATTTTTAAACATTTAGTATCTAGAAAAGAGTTTTAAAAAGCACCTGTTTTTGAAAATATTTATGTCATCTTTACAAATGTTTAAAGATGCATCAAAAGTGAGCATGTGTATACTATTTACGTACGTAGTAATAATAACGAACGCATATTTTAAGACATTTTGCAGTTGAAACGAAACATACGCTTAATAGGCGCATTGCTTCGTCAGCCGTAATCAAAAACGAACAGGTCGCGCTATGAGTACACGCGTCAATCGAGATGGAATAATCGATGACTGACAGTAAATTAACAGAAACATTACTGACGTAAAACAGTATATAACCATTTTATGCAATAACGGTACAGGCCCTCTGGGAAAATCTGTGACCACAGGTTTCATTCTAACCAACCTTCCGTAGTTAATAATCAAATTCAACTATGACATGTTTTATGCACATATAATGAATTATTTTTAAATGCATTAACTTTTATGTAATCTTACACTTTATTACCTAATTTGCCTATGCCTTAATTATTAATCAACGATTTACAGGGTAAAATGGATTGTTCGTTGAAAATAAATTTATAGAAAATATTGTTTAAAGATCCTCTTTATTTTCCATATTAGCCAAATAAGTATCCTCTCTATTAATCGATGGTTTCAAAAGTCAAGTATACTTTGATAAATATGAAGTTGTTGCGAAATCAACTTTAAATAAAATATAATTCTACTTTGACATTATTGGTAAGCGGATTCAAATGCGTATTTGTAACGAGGTCAATCTAATTAGGGACAGAGTTTCTCTTCCGGGTATTAATTTCGGTAAAACACAATAAATGATCTGCTGCTTACGATACTGTGATATTAAAAAAAATTATGTATGCTTTATACACTAGTTGTTCTAACAATTAGCAAATTAATATAATTATTTCTATTGCTTGCGCGAATATTATACATATATGTAAATAATTACTTTACGGATTTATCGCGTATTATTTCTAACGGCCTAATGTCGCGCCCTGGAAAGTTTCAAACGTCAGGAATTTAAATGTAAAATAAACGATAAATCATAAAAGTAATTTCTATTTAATAACATCATTAGTTTTGTACATATACATGATTACTTTAACTATTTGAGTATTAGGGGTCGCCATCAAATTTATTATGTTAATTATACTGCATATATTGAATAATTTTTAATAACATCTATAATTTCAAAATGTGAACTTTATTGATTATTTCCATATCGTTATAAGATTGTTACGGGATAGTATCGATCGGGATATTAATTTAAATGTTATAAATAGTTATGCGTAGTATATCCATACCCGCCAATAGTTTAATGCTACACCCGCCGCTACTATTTACATTATTTACTATTTTTACATCAATTCTGAGCACTGGCTATAATACATGGCATTTACAAAGCTCACTGTCAGAATAGAGTAATTAGATAATATATTTTTCTTTTTTATTTACAAAATGCAAAATTAGCTTGAATTACATATAACCATCATAAATAAAACTGTATTAAGTAAGTATATAATGGTGAATTTCGGTACATAATTTATCTTAGTTAGCTAATGCATGTTATCTTGTTGCATATCACTGCAGGGTACGGATCCCTATTCAATTTCAATTAGCGTGATTAAGGTATCTTGGTAATTGCTTTAAAATCTGTGTTCATCTATCATGAAACATAAAACATCAGTACATACAAATCCAATAACATCTTATGCAAACAAGACGTTTAACATTGTGCCAATAAACTAACTTTGTGAAAGAATAGCAGAACCTATATTTACACAAATTTTACAAATTTATTGCGTTATAAGTTCTTATTTGTTGAGTCAAACAAAGTTAATACTCGCGGAAAGTTGTTGGAAAATAAATAAGGCTTTTGTAATAAATCTGTTCATAAACCTAATTCCTTTATAAAAACAATCAATAAGAAGAGCTTAAAACTTCCAAGACAATAAAAGATATTACTTAAATGTCACATCTTTTGAATAATAAGCACGAATTTGGGTTCACTCATAAATTTATGCCATTGCTTTTAAATGGCTTTCTTTATTTTTCTTGGGCAAAGTTTCGCTCAGCGTCTTTTAAACGGCTTTCCGCTGATAATTACTTTCACTCTTTCATCCAATAATTTTTATTCTTTTGTAGCTGGCCAACAGTTTATCAAATTTTAATGCAATTTTAAAGCTATTTATTCAATTTATAATCCGAAAACTGAGTTTTACTTTATTGTACTAATATCACCCATTATTTATCTTTTGTGTTTGATTAAGGTGATTAATAATTCACTGTTTAAAATTATTAATGGTTATTATAAAATCTGGTTATTATATAATGGTTATTATATTTTGAAAAAGGCCTATGTCCAGCAGTGGACGGAGAAGGCCTGCTAATGATGATAATGGTGATTATATAATCAAATATTAATTTGCTTTTATAAAAAAATAAAAATTCTGACGATTATTCCAAAACAATGAGATATAGACATATACCAACAAAGCCTGGCCGTGATCATGGATGCTGGAAAGAATCCGAAACGTCGGGAAAAATATATATAATTAACGCGAAAAATCCGTAAATTAGTGGATTTGAAATGTATAATAATCGCGTAAATAAAAGAAATAATTAAGCAAATATGAAGTTGACATATTTAAGAGTTTTTAGCAAGATACCAAAATTTATTTTTAGACTCACAAAGCGAAGCGGCTTTCTGAAATAGCCATTGAAAGCCTCAAAGTACACGAGCATTATGGTTTGACGAGAAATCAATAAACGCCAAGCCTTTACCGGTGCATTACTCTCATGCGTACTAAGTAATATTGTGGAGTGGAAATAATACTATTCAGACTCCAATATACATTTATAAAGATTGTTTTATAATAAAAACAAAGTAAAGTGTATTTAAAAATGAATATAACTACTATTTCCTCTATTGAAAATAAAGGACAAGAATTAAAAATCGCTTTTTGTATATGTTACCTTAGTTTACCGCTGTTAGTGTATCGATTTTGACAATTTAATTGATATCAAATCCACTAATTTACGGATTTTTCGCGTTACTTAAATATGTTTATTCCCAACGTTTCTGATTCTTTCCAGCATCCATGATCACAGGCAGACTAAGTTGGTATATGTCTGTATCTCATAGAGATCTGTACTTCATAGATCTTGAGATTTAGATTTGATATGTATAATAATAGCGTAAATAAAAGAAATAATTAATTTATTTGATATTTTATTGATAAACTATTAAAACGGTTATGTTATTTTACTGTTATTTTATTTAGCGAGTAGATAGACAAAAGAATTGCTAAGCCTCAACAGATAGAGGCTCGATATACGCTTGACGTAATTATAAAGTTATTTTAATACATCTTGAATAACTGCTTCCGCAGCCTAATGATAAGGGCTATAAGTTTTGGAATTCAGCTCTTCAACAAAATATTCATTAAATTGATCTTAGTAGCAAAGAAGACTCAAGCTTAAACAATTAAAACTTTTGTGAGGTGTTGTACTAATAACGTATTCTATAAACGGCTAAACTCACGTGAAATCGGTATTTGTGCCGACTAGTTTCGGACCTATCGGAGGTCCTTCAGGACTAGTGGGATAACTTCCCTGTCGCGTCCCGTCCCAGCCGCTACGACAAAGCGAAAACCTGGTCGGGGGGCACTAATAGAAACCTGTATAATTCTTCAGTAACATAGCTAGCCTTTTCAAAAATCCATTCCAAAAATTTAAAACGGACACTACGGCAGATCCTATGATACAAGTAAAAAACTTTTTGTAATTGAATTAAATAAATCAATATAATCATGGCAATAGTCTACAATTTACTGATTTTTGCGCATAATGGAAGGAAGTGTATTCCTTAAACATAAGATGCCAACGAAAACCAGAACCACCTTATTAGATGTCCATGACGTATGTATCTAAACCTTATTCGTCAAATATGCAGAAAACAGTCGTATCACAAAGTGTTTCAAAGATTTATGCATAGTAAGCATTACGGTGGTCGGTGGTGCTAAAAAATTTTGAATTTCAATACAAATAATCATACCTACCTCACCCTCTTGAAGTATCAAGACTTCGGGGATTAACATTAACTTAGAAACAAAACCACCAACCTTTACTTTTAAATACATATGTCTAAATAGGCGTCACACGCCTTTGAGAATGTACAAAAAAACTGTTACTTTCGTTTACTGAAGCAAACAAACATACCTCAACAGCGTGGAGCAACAAAAAGACGTGGTCGCCAAAAGATCAACCTTAATTTGGCAAGGGATATTTAATTTTCTCTTGACGGTCCCCAAACAATGCTTTGACTATGATCACAGACAACATTGAATGAGAGTACTCAAAACCTAGTTGAAGTTGGACCGTGGTTGACTTCGCTATGAAACTGTTTGCATTCCACTGAAACATGCTTTGAATTAAAATCCCACTTGACTCTTCTGATATAACATTTCCATCAATGTGAAAAATATGCACTGTAGAAAATAACATGTTTTATTCATAATGGGAGGAGAAACAGACTTTAATTAAGTGTAAATAATATATTTAAAGGAAGTGGTGTAATGGTGGTGGACATGGTTATTGTCGATATTGTTCATAAAATTTTGAAAGCGTTAATTTTTGGTTCACCCTACATGCAATAGGAGGGAACCGCATGTGCCATGTATAGAAATTGATACACGGTATCCACGAGAAATTTAGCGTAGATTCAACAAATCATGGTGTGTTGGGCTTTGTTTGCCCAGTTGGTAATTTAAGATGGCATTTAAGCTGATTATCCCTGTTTAGTTTTCTATAAACGAAAATCATTAGGAGAGCATGTAGATCACGTAGATAAATCTCTCTCTCTCTCAAGGACACGACTCTAAGCCATTCGGGTGCATCAACCATTGCGTAAATCTTTAATATATGGTATATACTGAAGCTAAAAGTTCTGTGATTAGTATCACTGTCAGGTGATGCTAATCACAGATGCTTAAGTACCAATGCGCAATTCAATTTACCCAAAAATAAAAATGCATACCTTAATAAAAAATATGTTGGACATCGCGAAGTTAAATACAGTTTTTTATACAAAGCGTGCAAAACTTGGTTACAAAAATTTAGGTTGTGGTAAAAATTAGAAAGTTAAATTTATTTATTTACAAACTGTACATAATTTGAAAAATATTAAAAAAACGCCAATTTTTTAATACACGTTGATCATTTAGACGGCAGATTATTGAACGCCGATGTGGTTATTAAAATATATTTACAATGTAAAGCTATAAACTAATCTGAGACCCGACTTTGGATCGGCTTAATTAAGTTTTTGAAAATTACTCTGACCTTCAGTTTCTAAATTAGGTTACAAAATAGACCAAATAGCGTTCAGTACCTGTTGATATTAATTATAATTCTATAAAGTGTAAGACTGAAACGATTTTCTAAACCAGTGCGATGTCTTTTACAGACTGTGGAAACATTTAACGAGAGTACAGAGTCCTCGACTCTATAATTTATTATCAGGTTTTTTTCATCTTTTGTTCTTTTGTAGAATTTTTGCTATTAACAGTTTATAATTTAAAATGCAAAGATTAATAATATATGCTTCAAGTACACATAACATCTGTATATAGTTTAAAACAGTTTGCCAAGTATCTTCTTTTAATGCTCGTCGTTGTAATGACTTTCTGTTTCATAACCGTTCATACTTTTATCTCTTCGTAACGGGAGGCGAAAAGCTGGTAAAACGCACTTCATTTACACTGTTCTAAAGGAAGATCGGGGCTAAAACGTAAAAACTCTCTATGCATTCACTAAAAACAGACATTCTAAACAGTGAATACAATATTTTTGGTGTGCAAATGGTCCATTTTTACGTTTGTGACCTAAATTTAGCGCTTTTATTCTTCAGAAATTGTTTTAACACTATCTAGGTTCCATTTTAGACTAAAGCTCTATTATTTTTGTATTAAAATCAGAAAAAGGGTACTTTTGTTCATTGAAACTAGGTGAATACAAATAAAAACACTTATATACAAGTTTTCCTATTTTTAAAAGATGAATAACTTCCACGTACTAAGTTTATTAAAAACCTGCATAAATTAATTTATTAAATGCTTCTCAACTGCAGCTGCTTCATAACTGCCTCCGTAGCCTAGTGGTATGGGCTTGTGCTTTAGATACCGGAAGTCGTGGGTTCGAATCCTGCGGGGACGCAACAAATTTTCATTGTTGTTTCCTAGTTGGTTAGGGCAATTTGGGCCGATCACCCAATTGTCTGAAAAGTAAGAAGATCCATGCGTCGGATGGGCACGTAAAAAGTCGGTCCACCCACCAACCGCACTGGACCAGCGTGGTGGGATACGGTCCAACCCTAATGGATAGGGGTGTATTAGGGGAGGCCTATGTCCAGCAGTGGACAAAACAGGCTGATGATGATGTAAGTAATAAATCCTTGTTACAAACTCACCTTAAGCACATTGCGGTATCTGAACTTGAGGGCTACATTATTATACCGAACAATTCTTAGTAACAATATTATTCGTTCAAGAATTGTTCAGCTTTTAACTTACATAAAAGACTTTAAAGAAGCTCTGGAGCATAGACTTAAACCTATAAGAAAGCTTCGCAGTTCGTTCAAAGTTGTATGAAGTTTAAATCACTCTGTGTCGTAAGCTTAAGCTAAGTTTATTACATATCAAACTAAAACCAGTATTATATAATTGATAATAACTAATTAAGAATACACGTCTTTTTGTACTTTTAAATTATAATATAAATTAGTAAGGTGTTTCAAAAAGCACCCGTTTTTAAAATTCTTTATATCATCTTTACAAATATTGAAAGACTTATTTAAAGCGTGCATGTGTATACTATTTACGTACTTAGTAATAATAACGGACGCATAATTTAATAAATTTTGCAGTTGAAGAACTACGTTTGAACTAACAAGTACTTAAAATAAGTTTGTGTACCATGTTTATACTATTTTAACATTTAATAAACACTTTTATATCGAGCAACAATTAAATTTCTACAATCAAAACGATAGTCAATCGATACATCCATCGGATAGAACATTGATAGTATAATCAATAGAGTTAGCAACCGGTGGAGAAGAAAACTGTTTACAATATTCGGATGAAAGTTTGGGTTATATTAATCGATGTCAATCAATGTAACCCTATTGAGAAAGGATGATCCCTTAGCAATTATTAATAGTGAAATGAAATAAGATCGTTAAATAATAACTAGCAATAAACGTAATAATTTTATAAATTATATAAATTCACCACAAAATGTTATCGTTTTATTATCAAAAAACTAACGAATCTTTCGCATATACATTTGTACATGTCATACATATTTATATAATATTTTGACGATTGTTTAAATTGTTGAACGACTTGAATTCAACAATTTAAACAATTGGTAAAGCTCAAAAAACGTGTAATAATGCGCAATAAATATACGTTCTTACTTTAGTAACAAGGACTTGACAAAAAAAGAGTCTAAGTTCGAGTATCTTTTAGTTTAGTTTTTTTAGACACAATTTAAAAAAAAATATATATTGGTGATCTATTTAATATCTGAAATATTTTTACCACTAAATAAATAGAAGCCACAAATTTGTGCCCTTCAGACTGTTGACATTGCCAATATATAAATACAATTAATCTCTAACAGTCATTATAATTGGACGATAGCTAGACATCGGCCTTCGATTTAAAATTCAATATCAAAGGCCTTTAATGAAAATTATAAAAATCTACCTATGCCAGAACTATTATTTAATGAATTTTACAAGAACCAAAACCATTTCATTTAAAGCTATTTCTTAATATTACTTAATATTATTAGTTATATTATGTTGATATAAGGTAGGGAAACAAAGTATTTATATTTACGTTTTTTTTACACATACACTCTGTTAAATATATACATACAAAAAAGTCTGAGTTATTCCTTATCTCAACAAAATATATCTGAAAGTAACATTACCTTTTGTCCAGTTATCTTAAAAACCTATTAGATTTTAGACAATTGTGATCACTAATCTCCGATCGCGGTATGAATGATTCCATTATCTCGGTCAACTTTAGTACCCTGATTTAATATTAATATAACACCGAAGGATCGCCCTTTCCTCAGAGCCACATTGATTGGTGAAGCCTGAACCTTCACATGCGTATATTGTAACGGGGTCAATGCTTAATTAGGCCGACTGAGCTTTCTCTTCCGGGTTTTAATTTCGGTAAAATACAATAAATGATCTGCTGCTCTCCGTACTGTGATATTTAATTTTTTTATGTATGCTTAATATACTGGCTGTTTAAAAAAGCAACATCTATATAGGTGTTTGGGTACATGGTATTCCGTTATTTAAACTATATTAGGAATAAGTTACATCGAAATTTATTATTTATTTATGTCAAATATTAAACAATATTTTTTTAAGTTATAAAATTTCATAAATACAAACTTTATTGATTATCGCCATACCGTTATAAGTTAATTGAAATATTACAAATATCCATAGTATACCTATACCCGCCAGGTTTAATGCTTCACAAACCGCTTAGTTGCTATAGTAGGTTACTTTTTTTACATCAATAATAAGCACTGGCTACAGTAAGCCGCATTTACAAAGCTTGTAGTTAGTATTAAGAGTATTTAAATGATTACATTTTTTTCTTTTTCATTTACCCAACCTAAAATTATACTGCATAATATATTAATCATAAATAAACCTAAATTAAAACAATATGTGAAGATGAATTTCGGTATAGTACTTCATCTTAGTTAGCTCATACAAGTTATCTTGTTGCATATCACTGAAGAATACGGATCCCGTTTCAAAGCTCAATTAGGCTAATTAAGGCATCTTGCCTTATGGAAAAAAGAGGTTTAACATTGTGCCATTAAACTAACTTTGTGAAAGAATAACAGAACCTATATTTACACAAATTTTACAAATTTATTGCGTAATAAGTTCTTATTTTTTGAGTTAAACAAAGTTAATACTCGGGAAAAGTTGTGGGAAAACAAATAAGGCTTTTGTAATAAATCTGTTCATAAACCTGATCTCTTTATAAAAACAATCAATAAGAAGAGCTTAAAACTTCCAAGACAATAAAAGATATTCCTTAAATGTCACATCTTTTGAATAATAAGCCCGAATTTGAGTTCACTAACATATTTATGGCATTGCTTTTGAATGGCTTTCTTTATTTTTCTTGGGCAAAGTTTCGCTCAGTGTCTTTTAAACGGCTTTCCCCTCCCCGATGATTACCTTCACTCTTTGTTCCAAATATTTTCATTCTTCTGTTGCCGGCCAAAAATTCATTGCCTTTTAATACAATTTTAAAGCTACTAATATATATAATCCAAAAGGTATGTTGTACTTGATTTTACTAATACCACACATCGTTTTTCTTTTGTTTTTGATTAAGTTGCTTAGTAATTCAATGTTAATATAATAATAATGGCTTCTATAAAAGCAAATGTTAAGTTGAAATATTTTAAGATATTTTAGCAATATATCAAAATTTATTTTACAGTGACAAAGCAAAGCGGCTTTCTGAAATAGCCATTGAAAGCCTCAAATAACGAGCATTTTGGCTTGACGAGAAATCAATAAACGCCGAGCTTTTGCCGATGCATTTCTCACATGCGTATTTAGTAATATTGTAGAATTGAAATAATACTTTTCTGACTTCAATATACATTTATAAAGATTGTTTTGAAATAAATAACAGTAAAAAGTATTTAAAAATAATAATAACTACAATTTCCTCTATTGAAAATGAAGGACAAAAATTAAAAATTGCTTTTTGTATATTTTACCTTACTTAACCGCTGTTAGTGTATCGATTTTGAAAATTTAATTGATATTTTATTGATAAACTATTAAAATGGATATGTTAATTTACAGTTATTTTATTTAGCGAGTAAATAGACAAAAGACTTGCTAAGCCTCAACAGATAGTCATACGCTTGACGTAATTATAAAGTTATTATAATACATCTTGAATAACTGCCTCCGTAGCCTAGTGATAAGGGCTTTCGCCTTAGAAACCGGAGGTCGTGGGTTCGAATCCTGCGAGCACTCAACTATTTTTCTAAGTCGTTTCCTAGCTGGATAGCCCAATGGGGGCTGATCACCCGATTGAAAAATAAGATGATCCACGCGTCGGAGTCGACGCATCGATCCTGCGCCTTATCTCTCTCCGGTCGTATTGGTTATCCGCCCTATCGGGCTTTAAGAGTAAAAAGGAATCGGGAGTGCACCTGTGTTTGCGCGTACACTTGTGCACTAGAATATCTCCCGCTCGGTTGGCTAATTTCTAATATATTATATAGATTGGCCGCCGTAGTCAGAATCGACTAGGAGGACATCATATCTTGAATAGGCATATAGGAAAACAAAAACTCTTAATGGTTTCTAAGTATATATTAAATGCACAAACGCGACGAACAGAGTAAAATTTTTAATAAAATAAAACAGATAATACCAGAAGTTAATGTCATAGCAAATTACTCCAAATGGTTTTTTACTGTTATAAATATAAACCGTGTATAATTCACTCAAAATTTACTTTATCGTGTTTCTTTATATCTCCCCATCTCTGTTGTAAATTTATGAAGTTACCTAAAGTAAATTTGAGTGATCTCAAATGTTTCTGATGTTTTCAACTTCAAATATCAAGTAAAATAAGGATATGAAGAAAAGGATCTCTTTCGCTTCATAATATCTTATGGCTCGTGAGTTTTGAAATTCCGTTCTTTAACAAAATATTCATAAAATAGATCAACCTACTAACTCTTTCGAAGTATCTAAGTATGGAAGTATCAATACTTCGGGAATAAAATAAAGTTAGAAAACATTAAAAATGACATTTATTTTTAAATACATATTTTTAAATAGAAAATCCAAATCCTTTGGAAATATACAAAAAAAAACTTTTTCTTACGTTTACCGAAGCAAACAAACTTACCTCAACAGCGTGGAGCAACAAAAAGATGTGGTCGCCAAAAGATCAACGTTAATTTGGCAAGGGATATTGAATTTTCTCTTGACGGTCCCCAAACAATGCTTTGACAAGGGTCACAGACAACATTGAATGAGAGTACTCGAAACCTACTTGAAGTTGGACCATGATTGACTTCGCTATGAAACCTTTCAACGATCAAAGTTTAATTGGAAATTTACGCTGATGAAGAGTTGCATGAGTGGAAAAGTTGTACGTTACTTATTAATAAGGTCAGTGGCCAACCACGCGTAAACTTCTGCAAATGATCAATAATTAAATTATTTCTAAACCGCATATGCATGCATCCCAAGGCTACACAGTGTCCACAATCTCTAATTTAAAAAATTCTATATTAGCCCTCATTTTAGTCGAAATTAACATATTGAGCCAGCAGTATTTGACATTAGATTTGATTAATAAAAAATACTTCTTGTTTGGTTCTTATAGATATTGGTATTATAGTGTTTAGACGCTTGATATTTAGTTTTATATCTTACCTGCACGCTTCTTGCAGAGTTAACATAGAGTCAGCTTGTTACGCTACTCTTCGTATACAACAAATCTTAGATATGTGTGCTAAAACCAACTTGGGGTGTAAAAGTTTCCCACAAAATTTGTTTTATCTCAGTTAAATATCTTTACTATTCTAGAATGTAAAAAAACCTATACATGTATATAGCCAGGATCGGTCCTTAGAAGCAAATATAAAACGCTTTGATTAAAAATAATATTAGATTTAACAATTGAAAAAAAAAAGATTATTTAATTAATTATTCCTTCATAAAAACGATGAATTATTTTAACCTTATAACGTTGATGTAATTAACACCAATGTATCTATAAATTTGCATATTAAAATTGTTATTTCTTGTCTCGTTCTTTTGTTTTGTTTAAATGTTTAAGCGTTTTAAAATATGTATAAATATTTAAGAAGCAATAAACATACTAAAATAAGCAATGCATAAATAACCTGCGAGCACTCGCGCCTTTTAAAATACACAGCCACTGCGCGTAGAGCATTTTGCTCACGTTTATGAAATCAATAAATACAATTTTAACCGACAAATTTTATTATTTCTTTATGTTATTAAATAAAATACACTAATTATTCTTGAAAAATATATTTTTAAAGTTATCAAAATAGTTTTTTTAAATTAATAAACATTAAAATTAGCCGTGTTCTAAGGCACCCTTTGGGAAAAAATAGAAAAGAATTTTAGCGCTTAAGTACGATTAATTAATCATCATCCGGTTTGAAGGGCACTGTAGCCAGCGTATTTACAGTTTAAACGAGACTTAACACCCTGTGTCTCACGGTAAACAGCACGTTGGCGATACCACTGGTATTGCCAATGTCTATGGGCGTCGGTGACCACTTTCTATCAGGTGGCCCGACTGCTCGTCTGCCTGCGTACGCTTTAAAAAATAGATTTGTTAAGTATAATTAACTTATGCTTTTATTCAATTATTGTTGGCTTTTTACTAACCATATCAATATTATTTAATATCTACAGCTAAAAGAACGGATGGCCGATGGACCAATTAGATTCTGGAGTTGTAGCCGCATTTAGGAAGACGGATGTTGGTCGACCTCCGACCAAGTGGGATGCCATTACGCCAAGAGCTGCGTAGTGTCGTGGGACACGAGCTTTCGCTTCCTGCCGTAGTGCGCAGGATGTTAGAAAGCGAAAGGTCGGGGGCGACGTCCTTGCGTTCTGCAGGAAGTGATGGCCGTAAGGATGCCGCGGAAGAGACAGGGGCCAACAGCGCCCTGGCGTACGCGCGCGCACAAGGCCGGCAAGAGAGTAGTCACGAAGGGCGCCGTGCTGTTTGCTCCGGCACGACACCTAAAGTGACGGTCCGGTGGCCCAACACACCGGAGAAAAGTTCCGATAGGATCACATCATGCCACATCCGGGCCGCCGCTGGGGCTGGGAGTATCGTCCTGCGTGGGTTGGGAACTCCTGGCTCCCATGGCCCTGAGTAACAGACTCGGGGATTCTGTACCTAACTTCAGGGGCCGAGACGCAGGGCGCGCTAGTTCCGACGCGCCCAGAGGGAGGCAGATGGCCGTAAGGCCGAGATGGGGCTGCTTCGGCGGCCAGCGCCGGTGGGGTTGCAGATGAGTACAAAACGTTCCTGTTACCCCACCCTAAAGCGTTAGGAAGGAACAACGTGGTGGTTTTAGTCGGTGCAGTCCGACATAACCGTCTTTGCCCCGCAAGGACGGGTATGGTAGCATTTCCACACGGTAAAAAAAACAAGGATCACATCATGCCAGGGACGCTGAAGACCGTTATTAACGCCCGCGTCCCCAGCTACAGCGACATAAGAAAGGAGCAACCATTAGTTTTAGTGGATATACCGGCCAATCCATCTTGGTCAGGTGGCGCGAAACCTGTAGGCTGGATTTTTCCAACGACAAAAAAAGGTGGGATGCCGATCTGCTGTCTTTGCGTTCATTAAAAATATATTTTTATTGTTACGTTTAAACATTTTTTTTAAATAATTACTGTATTGATAAACGTTAGTTAAATCTACATATTGTATATTAAGAATAGGTTGGAATTTAAATAAATGATGACTATTTGCGCTAAATCAAACTCTTACACTTTCTATTAAAAATGTTTTAATTTGTAAGGATACGGAGCACGGCACCAAAAACATAATTTTAACGTTTTAGTTGCATGGTTATTAAAAAACCAAGAAATAAAGTTGATTACATGCGTTGTCAAGCGTAAAGAAACAACTATAGTATGAAATAATAAATCGTTTATTTAAACGTATCCGCCATTGAATATGTAAATATGTACATAGGATACAACATCAATTTTATTGTCTTGTTTTGTAAAACTTTTTTTTGTTTTAACAACAGAAAATAATTATCAAAAAATTAAATGAACTAAACTAATTAATTTTAACCAACTATTTTTTATTGTCCCAATTCTTCTATAATCAACGAAAAGTTTATACTATTAAACAGCGCCATCTACTGACACACACAACGCAACAATAGATATCGCAAAGTTACAATCGTTTTGTTTCGAGTCGAATTAATAATTTCGGTACTATAATAACAATTAGGTCTTATTATATAATTATTAAATATGGAACAGACTGTACAATAGAAACAGCTAGGGTTTTGTTTTAAGTAATAATCAGTCACTAATCTAGCCGAAAACACCATTCGTTAAGTTGTTAAATTTTAATGCTGTGAAAGCGTTGATAGTTAGATTTTGCATCACATAATAATTGAAAAATAAATTGTTATAATACGTTATTGCGATTATAAATTAAGATTTAAGCTATTATATCTTTTAAGTTGGATTAAATTGCACATAGTGGGTAACTATAAATTAAAATCGGTTAAGCATTTTAGTATTTCATCCCAGACAAACATCTGACACGAGATTTATATATATTAAGATTTACAGTCTATACACGGCATTTCGAATTTTTCAATGGTGTGGTATAGATTCGCTTATGCTACTCAAGTTTAATCTAATTTTATATCGGTAAAGAATATTCTAAATCAGTTCAATTATCTCTTAATTATATATTATATATTAATCACTAAATAAGAGCAATATTTAGGTTTATAACTATAATGGAGTGGGTAGTATAGTTTTGAATCTTTTTGTTGAAAGACGGCAAAGACAGCTGAGCTGCTAAATGTTACAATTAATAACTAAACATTGCTAATAATTACAAAACTTACAATTTATTCAGGCACCTTTTTTTCAATTCACGTCCCCGGACATTAATAAAAGTAAATAAAAACATCCAATCTAGATAGAAAGAAAGATCCTAATTTGCGCACCAGACCATTTATATAAAATCTTGAACTCAACACAACGGAAATTAAATTTGGCACAAATCCAAAGGAAAACACAATTTTACGGAATTGTAGTTTCTCAGGAATACCTGAGGTTGCCTTATGATTTACTAAATTCCAAAGCGTTGAAACTCACAAAGTGGAGGTGGTACTAACCATTGGCTGTGTGATGTGAATTAACATAAACAATAATTATTGATATTCCAACGGTAGGTTATAACAGTAATTAATTTTAGTAATCTTTTCAATACAAAATATATTTAAAATTACACATAATGTGGTTAATAACATTCCAGCCCTTATAATCCCATATTCGGGTATTATAATATATTAAATTAGTTTACAAATCTATTTGAGTAATTCGAAAGTTTGTCAAAAAATTATTCCGAAAGGCTCCTCAAAGCCGTTTTTAAAAGACTCACGCGTTTAAGGTAAATCAGGATATTTTCCACCTCTTGCTTGGGGATCATTTTTTAATAATCCTTAAATCTCGGGATTACTCGGTTTGATACTTTACTCCTCTTATATATAATACAAGTGTAATAAAAACTCTTTTGATTTTAACCCATTAGTAATTAATCCATCCAAAATCTATAAAAAAATATGTTTCAGAACTTTGGCCATGGATTTCCATACTATAATTAATAAAACTAGAAAACTATGTAAATAACATTTTTTGGGTCTGGTCTTGGTGTTTGTTTTCATATAATAGGCATTGCAAATAACAAAAAAGTAAGTCCATGTATTCATCATCAGGATTTCACTGCACAAACTTTACATAGCTTGGCACTAGATGATATGTTAATTGTCCGAAATATTATATTATTATCATCGTTCCATTATAAAAATGCTAGTTTCATAATTATTACATCAGAAATTTGCCATTTTGTAATTATTCTAAAACCTGTGCGGCAGTTCGTTACAAAGTCAGACACATGGATCGTCTTTCTTGCGAGATAATTGGGTGATCGGTCCATATTGTTCTAACCAACAATAACACAAAGTTGTTTTCCCGCTGGATTCGGAACCACGACCTCCGGCTTATATCGTAGTCTATTCGCTTAATAAGCCGAATTAGGTGGCATAGCTATGTCACGGTAAGAAAATTAATTAAAAACCCGCTACGCACCTTTATCAGTGCAAACACATAATGCATTCTGTTTCATAATGGACTTTTCTGCGATATTTATGATGAAATTTCGCATATTTATGATGAAATTTCGCAAATGACAATTATAAGGGAAAATACTACTTCTTATTGATAATGAGTGAAGCTAAATCTATTTTAGCACCAGTCAACGTTTTATGTTTTGTTGAATTTATCTCATTTTAAGGGGTCCATCGACCACTGTCATTTTATGTTAAAAAAATAAGCACAAACAAATTATAGGTTTGCTCAAACAAATTGTAGTGTAATTGTAAAATAACTTAACACATGCTTCTATTTCTAATGATTTTGTAGTATTTAGAGAAATTAGAAGTTTAGATCACTCGTAGCCTACATTAGACATATTATACACTATCGGCGTAAGCTTTATAAACCGGAGGTCGTGGGAGTCAACAAATTTTATTTTTGACCTCAATTTTTAATTGTTGTTGAAATTTGTCTTTAAAGGTAGATGATCCACGCTCGATGTATGTTAAAAAGTACTCAACAATTATCAAGCTGCATTAGACCAGTGGTGAGAATTGACAAAACCCTTACAGCTTAGTCTTATTAGGTTAAGGTATGCGAGTGACTATCAAGGTGATGATGGTATATTGTTTATAATAGAAATATTAATACTTAATTTAAGCTTAAACTAAGTTTGGTATTAACAGCAGTTTATTTAGTTTTAGGAAATTCAAATGGGCTGATAAAATTTGTTAAATTGAAGTAGTCAAGTTCGACTGGACGTCCAAAATGCCAAAATCAAACGCATGATCTCTCAAAGGGATGATCAAAACTAATGTATAGATGATAGAACCTCTGCAATTTATTATGCTATTTATAATTGATGCTATTTATGAACCGGAAATTATCTTTTAAATAATAAGCTAAAACTTATTGTTAATGTCATAAATTTTAGTTAATTATTTATTTATTACATTAAATTCATCTTGATCAAAAATGCAATTAACTATAAAGTTAATCCGTAAAAGATAATATTAATTCACCTGATACTTTGTTATTTTTGCTTAAAATGGAATAGTCTTTTCTTGAGATATTTTCATCAATGGGTTATCAGAAACCTAAAAAAATGTTTAATCTTTTATTAAATTACATATAAAATTACTTTAACCTTATAAATCTGCATAAAATTTAACGTTTTAATCTTATAATAAACGTTTGTTTTATAAACACTGAATGTATATGCAACACCTTCAATTCAAAAGTATTTATTATTATAAACATTACAGACACAGGCAGTCAGAAAAAAGTTACGTTTTTTGGCTAAAGAGGTAACGTAAACGTTTTATGTGACATTAAAATATAAGAAAAAAGCCTTTAGGAGACATCAGGCCCTACAGGGAATACACAAAAGGACGTAGACCCTTGTCAAGCCTAAAGAAAATGACAAAAACTTCTCATCGTCCAGTATCAACGTCTGGCCAACCAAAAAAGGATGTCAACAAAGTAAGAAAACGTTCTCTTTCATCGTTTGCGAATGAAATATTACAGCGAGTTCGATAATATTTTACTTGAAAAATTTAGATCTCTTTTAAATATTTAACATTAAGCAGTAGCAATTACTTAGGTCAAGTCCTTAATATTTATGGACTGAGATAACAATTTATTAACTATTAATATATTTAAAGATTGATTGAAGCTAACAGAACGTTAATGTTACATTCTTTAGCTAAACAATTATTACATTATTTAATCATATTTAAGATCAATGCTATCAATTTATTCAGGTCTCGATGGATCTTTTATAACTATTTTGTTGTTGATTCAGTCATTTCGCATACCATCCAGTTCAATGCTTTTATTTAGATCTAAATAGTTAATTGAACTATATATATGTTATGAATCAATGGTTCTAATGGAGTTTATAAGAGTTATATGTTATAACTAGTTATGCTAGCGTAAAAATTTTGAAATGTTTTAATAATAATTTATAATCGAACCTTGAAAATATCACATTAAATTAGCCAGTCTGCGAGTGTTAGATTTTATATCAATAACTGGTTCTATTTTTGTTTGTAGTTTGAAAGTATTCTAAGTCCATTTCGCTATATGCCAGTCCAGTTTTGCAATGGCTTTAGCATTTCACAATTCACAATAAAATAAATAGTCAAACTAATAAAATAAACGTTTAATCAGGATCAACGAGTTTTTACATACGAGTTTATAAAGAGTTTATTTATCTTTAATACTTAACCTACGAAAGGAAATTGGTTGAAAGTTTTAAATAATGTACATTTTACTTAATAAATCCGTTAGAAGAAGAATAAATTACGATTAAGAATTCATAAAGATCACAGATTCAGCTGATTTAAGCAAAATATTTATGATGCAATCGTGGGTTTCATAATTTTTTTTTTAATTACGAAGGTTATTTTACGCTAAAAAATTATTATATTGTTAATATTTGGCGTTTAAACAATAATTATTCAATATCGCTCAAGTTATGAAACGTCAGACATTTGTATACGTCTAGGACATACGTATAACTTCTAATTAAACTAAGGCTGTGGGTTATAAAATAAAAATAAAATAAAGAATTAAAATAAAACGCTAGCTTAATCTTACAGGCAATTTTACTTTAAATTATAAAAATATAATTCGATACATGATATATAATTAATGTAGATCAATTGAAGCTAATAGCAACGAAAGACAACAACATAATATGAATAGCAAGATTGAAAATAAATAAGTTATTTTACGAATGTACTACAATTTGAGTGATAACCCAAATGTTTTCGTCACTTGCTTTTTGTTTTACAACTAAGTAAAGTTTCATTCAGTTGATGCGACTGTCCTATAAAATCATCGACAGCCTGCGGCAGTTTACAGCCGGGCATAGGCCTCTCCCGTTCCAAAGCTAGATAGATCGATAGATAGATCTGTGGAATCCGCTTGCTCCGACAACTACAGGTGCGTCTGACTTTTGTTCTGACTTACACTTCAGCTTAACAATCTGAGTAGCTTTATCGGTAAAAAAATAGTAAGTAAATTATATAAATATTATAAACAAAGTAAAGCACAGCAATCAAAGAAAAAGAGTCAGGCCCACATGAATAAAGTGACGTGGCTGCAAACAGCAGAATTATCTAAGATCAGTGAAGCGCGAGCGTTTGAAGATAAATTTGGCAAGAACAAGTTGGCGGCTGTCTTCAAGATAAACTACAAAGGGAATTTTCTTGCTTTTATCATAATAGCGAAAAAATCATTTCTAAACAAATTTACCTGACAAATTTGGGTTTGTAAGTAGTAAGCGTTAAGAAATAATGATTTATAATCATTTACATCTTGACTTGATCTTGACCTTGTCTACTGCGTTGCAGTAAAATTACGTTGCAACCACTCCTTTATATTATTTGTTGCAGCTACATTGTAAGCTCATAACCAAGCTGTCGGGAAAACTTTTATGTTTCGAGTTTTTTATATATGACACAAAACACAGAAAAATACATTTTTGATCGTTTTCTATATTGATTCGATAAACCTTAAGCCATAATAATTTTAACGTAGTAATCAAACATAAAATATTCTAGCTACATTAGACTAATGTACATACACAGCATCTGTAATATATATCGATACTAAAATACGCCGTTTGCATATGTCTAAATTTTATGAGCCTGCCATAATTTCATTCGTCCATTAAAATTCATAAAAATCTGGTTATCACAATTAGGTTCTCTAGAACTGTCAAATTCTTATGTATTACAACAATATAAGTATAAACAAATAATTTAAATAATTTGTATTCATTAATAATATTTAAATAATCTATAGTACATAGTATTAGAAATGATACGGTTTTTTTTTTTATGGCATACCCAGGCAGACGAGCAGTCAGGCCACCTGATGGGAAGTGATCACCGACGCCCATAGACATTAGCAATACCAGTGGTATCGCCAACGCGCTGCCTACCGTGAGACATACGGTGTTAAGTCTCGTTTACCCGAAACATGCTCTTCGGTACCTTCAAACCGGAACACAGTAGTGTTTTCACACTACTGCTTCGCGGCAGAAATAGGCACCACGTTCTATTTTTTCACTTAAAACTCTTTCTTTTATTGTTTATAAATAATAGTCTCTAATACCAAGCACTGGTTAGCTATAAAGTAATAAAAATTATTTAAATAAATTCAAATTTAAACCAGAAAAACTGTCTATTAATTAGCGAGAATAAAAGCCACAATACATAACCACGTTTGTTAAATGCGGACAACAGTCGATATTCGATACTGCTATTAATTGATATGAAATCAGTATTATTGTTCGTGGCACGATTTAATTAGCTTGATATACATACATCTACCTAGAGCTAACGACATAACACCTAAAATAGAAATGAGATTTGTTCCTTTGAGTAATAATAATATTTCAGGTATAATAACACAGCATAATCTTGTTCCAAACTAAGAAAAGCTTGAGCTATAGAAATTTGACGAGTAATAAATGCATCGACTTCCTTTTAGTATGTAAATAAATACATTTTATATAGATACAAAGCCAGACATGCAAATAATTTATTAAAGAATGGTTTTAACAAATCCTTTAAAATTATGGTTCTAAGATAAGTGAAGGATTTCACTTTTAAATTACATCACAAAGGGAAGTTGAGCATTTTGTGAGTAACTTAATTGTATTCCTCTAACGTTTTTATGTAGCTCCGTAATTCTAGTACAGTCGTAAGTAATCACATCTCCGTTTCTATAGTCACGAATAGATGAAGAGTCAACAGTTATTTTATAGAATACTATACTTTATTGAATGATATTTATTTTATATAAATACTTTATTACGCACGAAAGAAGTGATTCTGCCAATATGATATATTTTTTGGTTAAATATCTACATTTAGTTTATTAAATTGTTTTTTAGTATTACAAAATAAAACGCATTTTCGTGATAAGTATTTAAAAGATATTAACTTTTATGAACTAATGTATTTTTTTTCTGTTACAGATAAAACTGCTTCGCCCATATTGGTACGTATTTTAATTATTTGATAAGTATCATATTAATATGCAATAGCAGTGTCATTCCTAAATTTCCATCGCAAACTTTGTTTGCATCCCGAATAAACAACCATTTACACTATGTGTATATCTATAAATATTTTTTTTCGGGTTTTTATAATAGAATAGCTGTTTGTTTAATAATCTATCTTACCACTATGTTATTTGAAACGCGTATTTCCGTGTACCATTACAACGGCAACGAATAGGTAAACGATGTAACAAAAGTTGTATGTTGTTTGAAGTTATTTTACAATTCAACCATGTAACTTTAAAGTTGGTCTCAAATATATTTTTCTAATTCAAATCCTCGCATTTATATTGAAGGTTCCTACTCTTAAGTTTAATCAGCACTCAAGGATAACATAATTAAGGCATATCTTGAATGCTCTGAACAAAGTAACGTAAGTCCCAACATTCTTCATTCGGACAAAACGGCGAGGGTATTTGGTAACGTAGCAGGAGCTTTTATTTTGTAATAAAGCTATATTTAACAGTCGCTATTTACTTTGCGAACCTTGCGATTCGTTTAGGTGTTCTCTTTTGTCGCTTTTCTTTGTTTTAATTGGGCAAAGGAGGCTAGAAGATATAAACAAGTAGACATGTAAAGTTGAATATATTTAGTGGCAGTCTTGGTGAAAAGTTTCTAAATGTGCCAAATTATTTATTCAATTTAGGCTCTACTGAGCACTTATGAACGTCAAAAATTTATCACCAGTTAACAAACTCAGACCCGACCAGAGAAGAAGAGGTAAGAAACTCTGCGCTTTATTCTTTATAAATATATTATTTTTTATAATGAAAACATTGGCAACATTTGACCAACTCATCTTATCACAGCTTTTCCTACAAGCGTTGTTTTGACAACTCTTCAATAGTTCGAATCATTCGGACATTTAGCCGTCGTATCATTTATAGTACATTCTTATATTATTATAAAAGAAAGATTATTTGGTTCTGTTCAGTCTAAATCTGGGTAGCTTTAGAGGTTCGATTCTTCGACCCCTTTCGACATTAATGTCCTGAGAGAATAATGACTTAAAACAGTTATTTTTGATACATTCTTTATAGTCCACCATCAGCATGGGTATTTCGCCTTTAGCTGTGACGACAACATGCAGTAGAAAACTATAGGCAAAGTAAAGAATTTGTAGAGTCGAAGATATGAAAAGAGTTCTAAAAAAGAACTCAAGTTATTATTATCCGCTATGCAGTTAGTATTCAATAGTCACAAATCCAAAAGGGTACCTTAACAGACTCGAAGCGCAACACGAACTTAAGCTCTCAAGAGAGCAACTGCTCCGCTTGTTTCACATTTCGAATTAAATTAGCTTTGCCCGCATAAGACATTTCACCTGTTTCATGTATGGTTGGATTAAATAACGTATATTTATAATGAACATAAATATGTTACTCAGAACATAATCTATGGTAAAATTATTACTTACAAAAATTTCCTCTCATAACAAAATATCATATTTATTGTTATTGTAGCAAAAATACACTTAAATATCCAAATCAGAGATCATTGATTTCAATCCTCTGAGAAAGCAACTCTTTGTTATCATTGTTTTCTGCTTGGCAAGGATAATATTGGCCGTTCATTCACTTTTGCCTGAAAAGTTGACATATTTAGTGAAATTTAATGGCAACTAATCCATCATGTAGTTTACCTTTTGCGGCCAGATGCCAGTTGCTCTGTGTAAAACTGTTATGCTGGTAAACCTAGATCAACTTGTCGTCAAGACCAATGAAAACTTAAGAATATAGCTATAAGAAGAAAAGAAAACAATGTTCAGCTAACATAAAAATTGCATTGCAAATTTAACGTACGAAGAAACCATTGATTAAATTTTAATCCTGAGTTATATAATTATGTTTAATATATACAAATCGTTTTCGATTTTTGCTTGCAAATAATGTTTTCTTTTTTTCAAATAATGATAATTTTTAATATATTCACGGATACAAGACATGCATTAGTAATTGGAATTTATTAGCGCTAAATAATTAATTCAATATTAAGCGGGCATAGCAAATATTAAATCTTAAATGAGCGTTCTGTTATTACCTCTTTTAATCATAACTTACATGGAAACCAGTGTACATTTTACAGCTGCCATCACATATTAAGAAATATTAGTTTTTTGTTGATTTTCCATTGTTATTAGTTCTACAAATCTGGTTATCACGTAGTACACTATCGTACGTAACAAGTTATGTATTGCAAATACATTACAGGAACCGATCGATAATTTTATGTTCATTCTAATAAGACCAAGCAATTTGTGTACTTTTAGTCTAACCACAAATAAACGACTTATCATGACAGCTTAGTTTCGATGTGAATAGTTACAATTTCATCGTCAATGTTTCATGTCGTAATGAATGTCACGTTATTCCCAATTACCTAACAAGATAAGACGTGATACATGTAATTAAAGCTTAAGTAAATGACACAAGTGGTGAACGAGAATTAATCAATTTTCTAAAATGGGAGAAGGTGAACTGTTAAAATCATGCCACAAAGACTTTAGTATTAATTTATAGTACTTAACTTATTCATATTGTTTTAAATTAAACTTTACTCTTGATTAATTGAAATGACTGTATTAACAAAATGGACGATAGTAATAATACAATAGTATAATATTATCTATAATCTATAGCAATAATACAAAGAGGAAATATTTGTATTTTTGTGTATGTAGGTAATGAATAAACTAAAAACTGGTATGATGGTTTAAAAAATTACCCCATTAAAAAGTTACATTCACCTCAAGTAATGTAGGCTAATCTTTACTTCAATAAAATCTAAAAATATCGGACAAAGTCGCGGACGGACTGCTAGTATATAACGAATATAAAATACTACAGCTAAAAATCGACGTCAAACTTATAATTTTTAATCAATTGACCGACAATATCTTGGTGACAATTCATCAATTAGTTTTCTAAGATTAGATTGTTCTACGATGCATACTTTTTCAAAACTAACTATTACTAAACTAAATATATTACCTACTTTATTATTAACTAAAAATAATACTAATTACAAACTATATTTAACCATTTAGCGTAAAACAAATGAAATTTTAACTAAAAAATATGACCGACTTCATACAGTTAATATCAATTTTGCGCAATATAAGCTCATGACAAAAAATGACGCGCGCTTAAGCATCTATGACATGTTTTACGCATATAAAATGATTTTTGAAGTTATACTTCTTTAGGCGCGTTATGAAAAATGATGAGAGTGAAATTTTAAGATGCGTGACACAAATTAACAGTTTATAATGAAAACAGGTGAAATGGATCTTATTACATAAGTGATAAGGTTGATTTTTTGTAGTGATAAAGGAGTTGTGGTTTTTTTTGGGATAGTTGTTTAAATGTGTTCTCTATGTGTTAGGATTAGGTTCGTTTTGGTATATATATATATATATTATTATTAGTAATATATTATTATCTTATTTAAATTTATATTAAATATATTATTATATAAATATATTAATTTTTGTAATGATGTTTATTCAACTTGATATAATGGTAATATTTTATTCATTTAATATATCAACATTTGATTTATCTATGTAATACGTTCTTAGATAAGTGCCATCTAGTCACCATAATCAAAGCTTTGATTTATAGTACCGCTGTACAAATGGCTAACCACATCTCTTAGGAATTCTACATTTGTAAGCAACAGATGGCTGAACTACCAGTTATATGATATATCAAAGTACGTCTTGAATCCATAAATTCTTAATCGAATTATTTATGATTAGTTCTTGTAAATCTATCATCTTTAATTATCTTAATTATTTTTGATTGATATTACTTACTATTTGTGAATATTAGTGAAAAAATTGTGCTTATATATTTTTTCAAGTGCTCCAATATAATTGAGGTTAACTATCCGTAGTATTATTTATTGTATTGTAATTAATTATTTGCATACAATTAAAACTATTTGATGAATGATGCCAAAGAAGTATAACTTCTCACGGCGTACATAAGTAGACGCAACATTTTTTTAAAGTACTAACTTTTATATCAACTTACACTGTGTATTACCTTAAATGAACTTGACTATGCCAAATGGGATTTTATTTATTATTTTTCACTTTATTAAACAATTTTATTAAAATGCATATTGTGGGTTATTCTTAAAACACATATTATTTAAATCGATCTGTTTAGACTAAGCGTTAGCAATTTAATTGAACAAAATATTTTAAAAAGAAGGGACCACATGAGCTGCTACTTTCTATTTAACATAAAATAATCAAAAAGCTCTAGAAGCAGAGCAACGAGGTAACGTATATAAAAAACATACGTCCAAATTTAGTACTCTTTCGGAGGAAGGTCGTCCAAAACTTCCACAGTAGGACTTAAACCCACAAGTTTCTTTTGAAATTGATAGCCTATAATGCGCGACGAAAGCGCAGTTATATTGTAGTAAGCATTGTCATAAAATATAATATTATAGGCATTGTAATCACTGCAAACATATTGAAAATGTACATAGCATTTATGATTTTGAATCCTTTCACAACACACATTAACACATAGTAACCTTTATATGATTCTTGGGTATACGTATAGCGATAGGCTATATTTCATAGTTTATATCAATGTTACACTTCAATGACTTGTTCGAGGCTCATTGTTATGATTATGATTTCACTTGAGCGCTCTCAAATAGACGTTTTGTCGACAGATTTTGTGCGAAGATTGAATATAATTCTAAAATAGAAAGGGTCATGGAGGAACATCTTATATATATATTCGTTTACTGATTTTATTTAGAAAACTCTTTCGCAAACCAATACAGACAAATGCCCGAATCCTTATGGCTAGACTGATATAAAACCAGTTGAATAAAGTAGAAAAAGTAAATTTAATAATAAAAAAATATATTTGGGATACAAACATACTTAAATTTATGTAATAAAGTAACCACTAAATAAGAACGCGTAAACGCTATTGTTACCGTTCCAAATATTGATAGCAGTTATTCATGCCATTCCCAAGCAGCAATATTCCTATTTCATAGGAAGTTCGGAAAATGTAAGGTTAAAAATTCATATCTCGTACCCCACGTGCATGCAAATATTTTTGCTGGTATACATGTGAATAAAAAATTTCAGATAGATAGAATGAATATATAATAAATGTGACCTATTGAAATGATGACATCATTTCAAAGGTCCATATTTTCCCTTTTGAATCATCACTTTTAGGAAGCACCTTTACCTAAACTGAACCTCATTATCAAAGCCTTTTTTTTACCGTGGGTAAATGCTACATACCCGTCCTCGCGGGGTCAAAGACGGGTCATGTCGGACTCGCAACGACTAAAACCAGTACGTTGTTCCTTCTTGGCTCCTTAGAGATGGGGTCACAGGGAACTGCAGCCCACGCGGTAACAAGACTCCTAGCCCCAGTGGCGGCCCCGATGTTAATGCTCCGTTTCGGCCGCAGAAGGAGGGGAGATCGATGACCTATACCGAATGTCCCTGCTTCCACGGCCTCCCACCGCATCAGCGATGTGGCCCGTCGGTACGGAGGACGGGAGAGCGGCCCATGGACCACCTCCACTGTCCCGACCCTCCTTAGCTGCAGAGGAAAGGGATGGCAGTGCGTCTACCACCTCTTCCCCGTCGCACGCTCCAAGCCTTCCTCCTTCATATTTCTGGAAACATTCGTTTAAGTATTTTGTTATGAATTGATACAATTTTAATTATCATCCACCTGGGATTCTGTAACAATTTAATACTCCATCTTGTCCTTAAACTGGTTCTCAACAGAATGCACATTGGCCACTTCCTGGAATAATCTTAGCAATAAGGTTGGGTGTGTTGAGGTTTTAGGCTCTCCCAGGCATTTATGCGTTGTTCCATCAACTACACTGTTTGCCTAAACCTTGACTTTCTTGTAATAAAAGTAGTTTGTTTAGAAATAATACCGTAAAAAATAATTTGGTTTTAAATATGCATTAAAAATTATATTCCTAAGTGAATACCACGTAACGGTAAAGCTCCGCTTTGATCCGCATACCGTAATGCATAAAGTAGACATGCTACCCAGACATCTGCAATAACTCAATCGCCATATGCGATAATACAGTAATGTAAGTCTCGCATAAAGACAACAAACCAAAAGTAAAAATTATTCGTGCCTTTGGTTTTAAAAACTCGGATACAGATGGCCTAAATTTAACAAGCAACACCTGTTTCCATATAACTATGTTCATTGACCGTTTAAGGCTAATCTTTTACTTCAATAAAATCTAAATTATTATCGGAAAAGCCTGGACGGACTGGTAGTATAATACGAATATAAAATACTACAGCTAAAATCGACGTCAAACTTATAATTTTGTAATCAATTGACTGACAATATCTTGGTGACAATTCATCAATTAGTTTTCTAAGACTAGATTGTTCTACGATTAATGATGCATAATATTTCAAAACTAACTATTACTAAACTAAATATATTACCTACTTTATTATTAACAAGAATAATACTAATTACAAACTATATTTAACCATTTTGCGTAAAACAAATGAAATTTTAACGAAAAATATGACCGACTTCATACAGTAAATATCAATTTTGCGCAATATAAGCCTATGACAAAAAATGACGCCGCGCTTAGGCGTCTATGACATGTTTTACGCATATAAAATAAAAATTTTTTTGAACCTTAAATGAACTTCGACTATGCCACATAGGATTTTTTTATTATTTTTCTACTTTATTAAACAATTTTAATAAAATGCATATTGTGGGTTATTCTTAAAACACATATTATTTAAATCCATCTGTTTAGACTAAGCAGGCGTCTGCAATTTAATTGAACAAAAATATTTTAAAAAGATGGGACCACATGAGCTGCTACCTACCATGGAACATAAAATAATCAAAATCGGAGCTCTAGAAGCAGAGCAACGAGGTAATGTATATAAAAAAACATACGTCCAAATTTAGTACCTCTTTCGGAGGAAGGTCGGTCCAAAAGTTCCACAGTAGGATTTAAATCCACAAGTTTGTTTTGAAAATTGATAGCCTATAATGCGCGACGGAAAAGCGCAGTTATATTGTAGTAAGCATTGTCATAAAATATAATATTATAGGCATTGTAATCACTGCAAACATTGTCAAAATGTACATAGCATTTATGAATTTGAATCCTTCACAACACACATTAACACATAGTAACCTTTATATGATTCTTAGGTATACGTTATGCGATAGGCTATATTTCATAGTTTGTATCAATGTTACACTTCAATGACTTGTTCGAGGCTCATTGTTATGATTATGATTTCACTTGAGCGCTCTCAAATAGACGTTTTGTCGGCAGATTTTGTGCGAAGATTGAATATAATTCTAAAATAGAAAGGGTCACGGAAGGAACATCTTATATGTATACGTTTACGGATTTTATTTAGAAAACTCTTTCGCAAACCACTACAGACAAATGCCCGAATCCTTATGGCTAGACTGATATAAAACCAGTCGAATAATGTAGAAAAAGTAAATTTAATAAAAAAAAAATACATTTGGGATACAAACATACTTAAATTTATGTAATAAAGTAAACGTAAAAGTAATGTAAGAATGAATATATAATAAATATGACCTATTGAAATGATCTCATCATTTTAAAGGTCATATTTATTCTTTCTATTTAGATCATCACTTTTAGGAAGCACTAACTTTACCTAAAACTGGGAACCTTACTATCATAAGCCTTTTTTACCGTGGGAAATGCCTACCATACCCGTCCTCGCGGAGTCAAAGACAGGTCATTCGGACTCGCACCGACTAAAACCAGCACGTTGTTCCTTCTTGGCTCCTTAGAGATGGGGTCACGGAACTTTTCGCAGTCTTCTGCGATCCACCACGACTTGACGCTGAAGCAGCAACTCGGCCCTAAACCATCTGCCTCCTTTGGGGCGTCGGAACTGACGTGCCGTTTGTTCTAGGCCCCTGTAGTTAGGTAAGAGACTCCCCGAGTCTGTTGCCTTAGCAGCCGTAGGAGCTAGGAGTTCGCAGCCCACGCGGGGACGAGATTCTAGCCCCCAGCGGCGGCCCCGATGTTAAACTCCGCTGATAGCTCCGTTTCGGCCGCAGAAGGAGGGGAGATCGATGACACTATACCGAATGTCCCCTGCTTCCACGGCCTCTCCACACCGCATCAGCGATGTGGCCCCGTCGAGTCGCGGAGGACAGGGAGAGCGACCCATTGAATACGGACACTCCTCTGCCCCCACGACCCCTCCTTGGCTGCAGAGGAAAGGGATGGCAGTGCGTCTACCACCTCTTCCCCGTCGCACGCTCCAAGACTTCCTTTCTTCATATTTCTAGGAACATTCTTTTCAAAGTATTTTGTTATGAATTGATACAACTTTTAATTATCATCCACCTGGGATTCTGTTACAATTTTAATGCTCCATCTTGCCCTTAGGCTGGTTCTCAACAGAATGCACATTGGCCACACTTCGCTGGAATAATCTTAGCAATAAGGTGGGAGTATGAGGTTTTTGGCTCTCCCAGGCAATTATGCGTTGTTCTACGTAAACTACACTGTTTGCGCTAAACTCTTGACTTTCATTAGCAATAAAAGTAGTTTGTTTAGCGAAAAGTAAAACCGTAAAAAATAATTTGGTTGTTAAATATGCATTAAAGAATTATATTCCTTAGAGTGACATGCCACGTCAAGGCAAAGCTGCCGCTTTGATCCGCATACCGTAATGCATAAAAGTAGACAGTGCATGCCAGATATCTGCAATAACTCAATCGCCATATAGCGAGAATACAGTAATATAAGTCTCGCATAAAGACAACATAACCGTCAAAAGTAAATAATTATTCGTGCCGTGTGTAAAACTCGGATACAGATGGCGTCTAGAATTAGCAAGCCAAGCAACTGTTATCCATCATATACATATGCTTCATTGACCGTTTAATCTCTCGGTTAACTACGGCCGATACCTAGACTAATGATCTTTTAACTTTGATTCTCCTGCTTTTTTGATAAACTTTCAGTTTATCCTAATAAAACATAAGTGACATTTTAACAAAAAAATATGACCGACTTCTAACAGTGCGATATATGACCAAGTTACATGGTGCTTTCTGTATGAAATTGTCCTACGATTTCTTCCACCGCATTTTAAAACTTTGATACCTTTTAAGATATTAATTTTATTATGTATCACACGTTTTATGCACATTCAGTGAATATTTTTTAAATGCTTTAAACTTTTATTTTAACTTACTTAGATGGAGGGTATTTCTTAAAACAGAGATACTGAGTGGAATTTTTTGTAAACCTATTCAAGATGTAAATCTTAGTGTAAGTCTAACTTTGAAGGTTGGGCCAACATTTGCAACTCAACCGGACGAAGTCGTAGCTTGACGCTTTTTTTTTAATAACTTACAAATATACACTATTATTTTGACTGCATCCGTAGCCTAGTGGTAAAGACTTGTGCTTTCGAAACCGGAGATCGTGGGTTCGAATCCTACGGGCACTCAGCAAATTTTCATTGTTTTTCCTTAGTTGGTTAGGGCAATTTTGGGCCAATTGTCTGAAAAATAAGACAAACCATGCGTCGGATGGGCATGTAAAAAGTCAGTTCATCTACCAACCCGCATTGGAGCAGCGTGGATTAGGGGAGGCCTATGCCTGTAGGCTGCCTAACACAGGCTGATAATGCATTATGTTTGATATATATACTATTAAACTATTTATAACATAATTATATAAAAATAGGGTCAAAATAATAGCTACTACCCACTATTGAAAAAAAATTACAATATCTCAAAAGACACGCTCCGCATTGAGTAACCCTTTCTTTTTGGAAGTTGATCGAATAAGTATATTAAAAATTTTGGATGTATGGGCGTAACTTATCACATAACGCCAAAAGTAATTAAAATTATGACTTTCACGGTATCACCGAAACATCCTCGATGGAGCCATTATAAACAAAAGACGACTTTCACGGTATTATAGATGATTTTCAATCATTTACGCGGGCTAAGCTGCCATAAGGCTTATGGCTTAAGCTGATATATATAACTACAAGTCAAAAAAAAATCAATTCATACATATTTCTATAAGGAAAATAAAAACAAGATTCCGATAATGATATTTTCAGATATACGTATCAAGTATTATTGTTCCCAATAACAATTTCGGATAAGCGTTAACGTGTCTTTAATATTACTTTAGGTATCCGGTCGCAGGATTTATTCTCACAGCAATCTTCCATTTACGTAACGGGCCCCAAGTGTTGTTCGGTCACATAAAACAGAATAACGTTATGTATTTCTTTGCAGTATTTGTGATTAATTATTACAGAAATAGGCATGCCTCGAAGGGGCATTGTTTAATTATTTTACGAATAATTACTTTTTGATAATAGCTTAAAACACTTTAAAATGAAGTTTGTGTCTGATATAAAAACTGCAAAAATTTATTTTGAAAAGTATATTCACTAAGTAATATAATGTTATAGTATTTGTTACAAAGTAATTTACATAAAAATGCCGAAAACGGATGAAGTAACATTAGTACAAATAACGTACGTTACGTATGTAAATATTTATATATTTATTGAAACTTGTAGTTGATTCTTTACATTCAGTACATTTTTTTGTATTTTTTTTATTTAAAAATATGTAAAATAAACTCATTAATAAAGTCCATTTGTTTAATAACTTGTAGTTTAGTTAAATACGCCGTGCAATCTAAATCGCAGCGATTCACGATAAACCGCAAACCTCGAGAGTATGCAGTACTAACTACTCCACCGACATTTCAAACTTAATTAACTCAACTCGGTTATTAACCATACCCAATTACCTCCAAGATTCGTTACATTTAGGATGAATATTAAAGGTATAGTGTGGTTCTAATTTCGTATATCATCAAACATTTCACAAATACCATAACATTACAAAAATGTTACACTAGAAGTTCTTTTAAATATTAACATGATATTATAATTAATAAATTTTACTAAACTAACCTTTGAACTGAAAACCAAAACCTTATAGTGTGATTTATTAAGAAATTGGACACTTAACGAACAACATTAAACATAACTTTTTGTTCGTCTCTATGTACATTGCCTGTGACTTTGCTTGCAATACTCATAAGGGAACATAATCTAAAATTTTCTGCTATAATTTAATAACATAAACTACAATTTACATTTTTTTGCTAAATTTCATCTCTTACATCTCGTGGTATATGGATTAACAAATTCGTAGCAGTGTCTTAATAATTTCTTCTAATATAGTTACATTTTTTGTTTTATAGTTTATTGTTTATCATCTGTGTGTTTATTCTAACGCGAACACTGCAACAATGTAGTGAGGAACAAAACAAGAAACTGTTAACACATGTTACAACGGGATGATTACGGGCCAACAATACGGAATACAGATTAAAAGCGTCTGAAACGTCAGAAATAGTTTTCCTTCTATTATTTATATTCATCACCAGTATCATAACCGATTAATTTAATGTACGCCTTTGGCACTCCATTGCTGGACATATGCCTTTTTTTAATGAACGCCAGGACGGTATCTTGTTAGCGTCCGTGAGCGCGGTCAAGTGGGCGGCGTGGTCTTCACATTCCTACGCCTTCAAATGTTTGTTGAGTTAATAAATACAAAAAATGCAGTAAAATTGTGTGTTTTTAATATTAAAATGAGTTATCAGAGACGCACACTAAAGACATAAAATTTACTTTATAGTCGGAACTCAATACAAAAACACTTACACAAAATACTCACAGAAGGGTAGCTTGCTGAAATCTCAAATAGAGAGTTACTATTGTCTTTTGTGATAATTTGTCGTTGTAAATTGTGTTTTATCGTTCTTGCCATCTTACTACGTCATCTATTGATCGGAAGGTTTCATTGAAAATCAGCAATCGCGAAACTTTTCGTGATGCAAAGCTGAGTGGTGACCTTTAGGTGCTTTGGTATTTTTTTATGTGTAAATTTTCTTTTATGTACCAAAAGACTGTTTCTTTTTTTCTTTCTTATTAATAAGTTTTAAAGACTTTGATTATTATGTTTTAAACAATTGATTCAATCCGGCACTTGAATTTAGTTTCCCAAATTGTTTTGGTATAAACTTTAATATGAAACGGGTCGCTCTTGTACATTAATCGAGTCGCCGCCTTTGACGTGTGCAATGTGTGACACTTTCAACCCGAACAATAGCAGACTTATTATATA
Source organism: Lamproptera curius (assembly GCA_029286875.1). Classification (NCBI taxonomy): domain Eukaryota; kingdom Metazoa; phylum Arthropoda; class Insecta; order Lepidoptera; family Papilionidae; genus Lamproptera; species Lamproptera curius. Next base: position 1,075,382 of record JAGSMT010000114.1, read on the forward strand.
TTGCCTTAGTAGTACAATAATTAGCAATTTGTTCAGTACCAACTGCTTTTAATTTCTCTTTTTTTTTATTGCTTACGCAGGCAGACGAGCAGTCGGGCCACGTGATGGAAAGTGGTCACCGACGCCCATAGACATTGGCAATGCTGGAATCACCAACGCGCTGCCTACCGTGAAACATAGGATATTAAGTCTCGTTTACCCATAAAATACGCTTGCTACGGTGCTCTTCAAACCCGAACACATCAGAGTTTTCACACTACTGCTTTGGTGGTACCCACCCAGACGATCCCTTGTAAAAAGGGGACCTACCACCGGTTCTTTAGAGTACACTAATTGTTTACAATTGCTCTGACTAATTTCATGTAACAATACATACATATATATACATAACATTTTTCCCGATTAATAATGTCGTCGGCTTTTAATCTATCGATATTTACCTTAAACAGTTTTTATGCAGAGCGACTGGCATCTGACTTTTACAACCAAAGGTTTGACTGTTTTTGTTTGATAAGTTACTTTCCAGTAAAATTGAAGGCACTGACATTCTATAATGACAGCCAAAAGTCTTAACAACCGGAACCGACCTTTTAGCTGCCTATCTGTTGCAAGAACCATGTTACTTCTAAGAAAAGTTAAAGTTATATACCTATATTGTACATAACTAACCACAAAAGAACGAATGCACAAACTAGCTAGTATTTAGGAATAACGTGAGTCTTAACCTGGATGTTAATTTAACTTTCTCCTGTCTGTAAAGCAAGGGCCACTAGGCCACGGAGGCGGTTCTTTAATTATTTATTATATACTAACGGACCCGGCAGTCTTAATGCTGTAAAAATAATTAAAACACAGCAGTTTTTATTTCTTATGTTTTATTAAATTGCCTCTATATATTATTAAATTTTAACTTTGTGCAGCGCTAAAAAAATGCGAATTGAATTCTTTGACGTTAAGAACACACCTTAACTGCTTCGACAAAAGTTAGTGCTTGTAATTTAATATACGCTTACCAACACATTGTGCTATAAATTTTTATATTGTAGAATAAGAAGATTACGTATGGAATACATAATAAATAATATTTATGAAATTAAGTTAATTAGCCAGTCATTATTTAAATTATATTTAAATAATGACTGGCTAATTAATTACATTACTAACTATCGTATATTTTTCAACCAAACGTCGGCAATTATTATTTTGTTAATCCGACAAAATTAGCTCTTTAAAGTTACCAAATTTAATCATATCATTTGGATAGGCTTTTCTCAGCATTTTTTTAAATATGACTCTTTCCAAAAGAAATTAATCATGCCTTATATTTATATGATACTTCTAAAGTGAATCCCATGATTACCGTAATTTAGAGAACATTATTATGAATAATACAAATTTTCCTACGAAGAAATTGTATTATATTGTATTATAATTAATACTGATTACTTCCTTTAAATTCTCTGAATATTTATTGTTATTAATGAAAACCCGAAAGAGTACTGAGCCATGAACAATCTTGGAAAGTTCTTATTAGCCGGCGTAAGTGCTATTAATCAAAATTATAAGCTTCATAATTTTCTTCAATTAAAAATAGGAATGACGCACCAAAATAATATTTATATTTATTTTGAATAATATATATTGTAAAGCTGTATAATGAGTTTATTCAGCCTCATTTATTTAACACTTTTTGTTAGTACAAATGGAACCACTAGTACAATCTTGGACTAAATGACAAAAATATTTTCTCCCAGTTAAACATACAGACTGACAGAGAATTTTTGTCAAACAATAATAAAAAACCCTACATGTAATTATATAATTATATATCAACATAACCACCAGTAATTATGATTATCCAATACACTACCTGTTTTTATACATTACGGGCTTTGAATAGCAAGCAAGTTGTAGCTATTATTACTCCCGAAGGTAGCTCTTTCCGCATGTGAACAGATTCTATCAGGATTGAGGAATCGCTAAAGATAGAACGGTTCATTCGGTCTTGAAGACGTCCTTTCTTTTCTGGTGCAAAATATATAAAAATAGACATACTAAATGATTTGGCGTATGTTCATTTACAAGTTTATTGAAATGCAAATGTTTAAATAAATATAAGACTTAACAGATAAATTGAAAACTTACCGGCCATAGTAATACACTTTTTTTGGCAATATCATTTTTTTTTATTTTCCATAATTCCCTTAACGAGTGATACACTGATTTTTAGCGACCCTACAACTTTTCGATATTATTTTTACGTACGAGGATTTTTACTTTGCTACAAACTAGGTCTCGGTGTCGGCGACTGCTTCTTCATTTGATGAAAATTTCTTTCCTAGCGAGCACGCTTCTGAAATCTGAGAAGAAAAAGTTGTCACTGGGGCCAGATTTGGAGAGTATGGTGGAGTGGAAGCAATTCGTAGCACGTTTTTTTTGCTACCGTTTTTAATGACTTGTGCATTGTCTTGGTGCAGCAGCACTTTCTTTATCTTCAAATGCGACAATTTTCGGCGATTTTATTTAGATTCGATCTACGGTAATTCAAAATAATTTTGAGTATTTTTTTAATGTTTTCGACGGTAACAACATGTTTTGGGCGTCCATTGCACTCAATGTCTTCAGTGCTCATTTCACCGTGTGTAAACTTAGCATACCAATCCTTGATGATTGATTCACCTGGGCCAGTTTCTGGAAACACTGTATCAAGCCAAGTTTTTATGTCAACGGAATTTCTCCATTAAAAAAGCTATATCTTAACTATTTTTTCACAATAACAAAATTTGCTCCACTAAAATACTCTAATTCACAAACTAATGATCCAAAAGCAATAAAATTTTACACATCATCTCTTGAGACTAATGGCTATTAACGTATAGATTAAATTGTAGCAGCGCCATCTAGGTGTTAGTCCGGGAACTTTTACGTTATTAACATTTTATTAATTATCTACTGTTTTCCCGTACGTTTTATTTGTTGTGTTATAAAGAGTTTAATAAATAAATTTACGTCGGAAAATAATACGAATCGTAACTTTTCATTACACGAAATCTAAATGTAGTCTTTCGAATGATTCCTAGTGCCTAAAATTTAATAAATGGATCTAAACTTCATAGACTACAAAGTGCTCAGTAGAATTTTTTATGAACAAAATGACAATAGTTGTAAATAATGAGATGTTGTATCTGATTCTTTGGATATCAATAGTTACGTATTACCCAAATAAAATTGACACACAAATGTGGGTCATAGAAAATCAATGATTTTATTATTATACGAAGAGGTTCTTACAAAAATGCTTTCGTGTATTTTTTAAAGGTATCATGTTCACGGTGTTTTAGAAAGTGGTAGGTGTTCTTTTTACAGGAGATCGAGTGTTAAATTCTCCCGTAAATCAGTGGTGTATGAACATATTGTCTTCTGATTTGAAGGGCGCCGTAGTCAGAGTAATTGGTTATATGATTTATAACTTCTTGAGTGGTTTTGTAACTACTTACGATGTGTTTCTTATGAGTAGGTTGTATCACTTACCATCAGTCCTGCTCGTCCCTTCGCTTCCATCCATAAAAACCCATCTTTCATTACCTTATTATTAAGTATGACTAGAAAAAAATATTCATAAGTATGATGATGGTGATGATACATAGAAATATGTTCCCTTTGTTTCAGATGCTTATGGACACGCTGCTGTTGAAGAAATACGTAAATCAAAAGAATATATTTGGTCTTCAAAATGTAAGTAACACATTGTTATGACTTTAAAATAAAACATATACACGTGACAAAATACACATAAAAAATAAGAACTATTGTTTTAATAAAAAAATTATATATTCTGATTCAAAATATATTTCATAAATTTTATACCAAAAATCTTAGAAAAGGTTTTTTCAGGTAAGTTGTCTACACGGAATAACTGATAAGTTAAACATAAAATTATTCTAACACTTCTCATATCCTTGTATCATGCGAACAAGGTGTACAATCAACAACAAAGCGTCCGTAGTGCTCAAGAGGAGAAAATGTCAGTATTGCAGGAATAGTGCGACTGCTAATATTTAGTTACCTTTATGCTCGTACCTTTCAAATCGATAACAATGGGATGGTAAAAGCCCACGCTTCGATCTAACGAACAAAAGGTAACAGTGTATTAAATATCTCACAATCGGGAATTTGATATTGCAAAAGGAATAAAAACCAATACTTTTTTCTCTTAATTGAGAAGTTAAAAGTAAAGGGAGAGCTTAAATTTTTGAAGTATCACATTACAATACACCTTTGATTTATAATTGCAGTACATTTATCATATACAGTTATCATATAAATGCACATTGTTGTGTTTTATGCAATACTAATGAGTAATAATGTTTTTCTTTCAAAATTTAAATCATCTTATGTACTTAAAAGTTCAACTGGCAGATTGAATTGTATTACTAATAACATTTTCATCTAATATTTAAACTATTACAATTGTTTGTTTTCTATTGACAAGTAAATATTTTTTAACTGAAAATAAACCATTCACTCATCACCTCACATTGTTACCAGCGTGGTGACGGAAATTTGAAGTTTGATAATGTATTAATTATATAGGTATCACAATAGAAATTAGATCTAAATTTATTTATACGATATAATTTTTTTTATAATTGATTTTGTATTATATTTCTTACATTTTTAAATAACTTTCATGTACAAACTATATTATTATGGTTCCATAATTTTTTTTCGATATAAATTAACAAACGTACGTCCATACATTCTTATAAAGTTTTAGATATAAACTTCAGATGAAATAAATAGGACATCGGTTGTTACACCTATAAAAAGGTTTTTGCAGTAAAATTCTTTTCTCTAAAAATATATTAAAAGTTATAATTATAGATTTCATCTTATATTTGGAATGACAGCATGGATTGGAAATATTAGGACAAAGTATATTTGTATCTGACCGCGATATTCTATTTTTATTAATGAAACACGATTATGTATAACAACCATGTAATATTTTTATTTCCTAAATTTCTTCAGAATAAATGCATTGACATAACATTGAGTAAATCAGTTCATGTACGTTTTCTTAAGAAAACTTACAGACTTACTTATTGTAAAACTAGCTGCCCCTAAATTTGAAATGGTCCGTTAGTTATTAGTTTTAGTTACAAAGAAAAATAACCATTTTACTTTTATGTACATTCTTAAACAGAGAGATTATTTAATTAATATTGCGTAGATTTGAGTATCAAACTTAGGCATTATTGATTAAAAGTAATGAATGGATTTGACGTGTGCATATATTTTCAGCAGCCCTTAAATGACATCATTCGAAAATCAATATCTGTGGAGGCATCAAAAGGCTTTTGTATTTACTGATGTTTTAATATTATCGCTCATTTGTCCGGTCTCGATAAATTTGTGTAACATTAACCATTACATATCTCTTAACGTTAGGTTACAGCTTCATGATTTGAGCGCTGTACAAAACCTTGAATGATATTTTTTCTCATTAAAAGAGGTTTTTGCATAACCTGTATATGCATAGAAGCATATAGGCATTTTCTCATCCTACTAGTGCTGCCATCTTTTAGTTTACGGATTAACTAAGGAATAACGAAGACCTGAAAAAAGTTTTTCTAAAAGATGTCACTTTTACGTGGAGCCATTATAAACAAAAGAAGAAGAAGAATTAAACGAAAAATTGCTAACAAGCTAGTGCAACGTTCAGAAAAGATCGTATATAACAAAATTATAATCATCTATTCCTTGAAGTTTTACAAATGACAGAACGATTAACACTAAATTGATTTATTATATAGTTATGTTATAAATAAAAAAAACACTAATAAGGGACCAGTTCTTTCTGTTTCGTACAGGACTGACTTAGCAAAGGTTAAACAGTTTAATAACGCTAGAAGATTCTAAACCATAATAACTATGAACAGCGAAAAGCTTCTGAGGATCCTTCATCTTACAGACCTCTACTTCTCTTACCCCGTATTGGATAGCTCTTTAAAAAAGTTATACTCGAATTTGTGATTAAATAACTTTCAGAACTCAATTTTTACGAATAATTTTGGAAAAGACACAGTATTGTAGTAGAGATTAGCCAGAACAAACAGACTGACAGACAAAAAATAAAAAAAATTGTGTTCCATGAATGTCACAATGTAATCATTTATAAACGGTAATGTGATGTTATAAACAGACACTCTAATGTGATTTATTTGCATACATTTTTAAATTGCTTATAAGATAAATAAATCATGTAATTGGTACGCCTTCCATTACCCTATTTATAATCCTATATAAAAAACTAAATCAGTCCGAATTGCCCTAACCAACTAGGAAACAACAATGAAAATTTGTTGAGTCCCCGCAGGATTCGAACCCACGACCTCCGGTTTCTATAGCACACGCCCATGCGACTAGGCTACGGAGGCCGTTGATACACGTACGATAAAAAATTTAAAAATGTATGCCTGTCATCAGCTGCTAGGCAATACAAACCAACTTGCTTTTTAGCTAAACCATAGATAAACTTTCAATCAATACTAAATAACACAAAAGACAATGATTATAAGTCGAATTGACATATATATTTTTATACAATTAGTAAAAAATTCTATTTCCAAATTCTTTGAATGAAAATAATTTAATTTCCATTCATTCTTTACTTATATTTAATATGAAGTAAAACTAATTTCTTCGTTGTTCATTAATAGTAGCTTTCGTACAATGAAATTCAATTTTCACCTAACATTTCATGCATCGACCGTAACGTAAAATTAGGAAAAACTTGCTTCTTAGAAATATTATAAATGATACATGGAACACATGGAAGGTAGTTACAAGATGGAAATTTTTATTAAAATTGGTAATAGGACTCCGTGGCTCAAAGTAAAAGAGAACCCTCTTTCCTGTGTGTTAATATACACATTTAACTCTACAGAGGAAAAAGCAATAAACATGGCATCATTCTCGGGTCGTTTTAAGAAAACACTTTTGAATATCGAAGATTAAATTTTTTCATGTATATTGACAGTTCAAAGTTCCATGTCTTGTTTTCAAACAAAATTATTACAACCTGTGTTGATTACTAAAATTAAAGTAATAAATTATGCCTACATTAGCAACGTAGCGCGTTTGATATTATAATCATATCACCTCAAACAGGGATATCAAATAAAACAGACATAAATTTGCTCACAACTCATGTTTCGCACAGAAAAAATTAAACAATCACCTTATGTTTATGGACTGGAAACGTTGGGGGATGGCAACAAACATTTTATTTTGAAGTCTATTCGAGCCCATCAATCAAAAACCAATCTAAATTGGACAACATTCCCCGTTTGTTAGGAGCCTTTTAAAAAACAGAATGTAAATTTTAAAAGGTTCTAAATAATAAACACGAGGGTAACTTTTCATTTGCGTTTTATGAAAATATGACATTAAAACGTATTTTTTATTATAATATTCATTTATTTAGCTTATAATTTTACATAGATTTACCTATATGTATGACATAAAAACACTTTACCTTTTTATTTCTTGACTCATCAAATTATTTTTGACTCTGTTATCGGTTATATTTACCACAGTAATCGAGTTCTGTCAATTAGTTTCTTTCGGGTAAATTAGCATGTAAAATCACACAGGTACTTATGAGCAGTACTGTTTTTTATTTTTTTTTATTGCCCACGCAGGCAGACGAGCAGTCGGGCCACCTGAAGGAAAGTGGTCACCGATGCCCATTGGCAACATTGGCAATACTGGAATTACCAACGCGCTGCGTACCGTGAGACATATTAAGTCTCGTTTACCCAGTAAATACGCTGGCTACGGTGCCCTTCAAACCGGAACACAGTAGTGTTTTCACACTACTGCTTAACGGTAGAAATAGGCACCGCGGTGGTACCGTCTGGGTGGGTACCATCGCGTTGCCGATCCCTTGTAAAAAGGGGACCTATCACCGGTGTACTGTAACTCATAGCAAGCAAAGTGGCGTCATATATCGAGCGTTCCTATTTATACATAGTCAGTTTAGTTCAGTTGTTTGATTAAATGGCGTTTCCATATAGATTTCGCCAACGTCAAGTTTTAGATAAGACTGCTATATGTAACGGGCTTCGTAAATGGCACAAGGTCACAAAATCACTTTTAAAAACTAGGAATTGATGAAATGCAGGGTTAGTTAGTCATGAAATAAACGAACTAAAGTTTAACGTTATTATGATTAGTGCAAAAACATAGAATATTAACAAATGGGTTAAAAATAGTCACTAAGACGTCGAAAACTAAGTGACAGTCAACAAAAATCAACACTATATGTAAGATACTACTTCGTTATGAGATACCTTGTTTTCAATAATTTCGAGACTGATTCAGCTAAACTAGCAAATTAGATTTTTAGACATTTACAACTAAACTACAGATAAAAACACTAAAGGAATAAGGTTTTTATGTGTGACGCGTAGTCAATAGTTTATTCGTTGTAGATTGTTTCAAGCTTTTACCAACTAGAAAGTAACATTTGTTCTAAAAAAAGCTGTATCTTTTACCTTTCTCTTTCTTAAAACATACAAAACAACTTCTTATTATATTTATAGATTTTACAAAAAGAAAAAATTGCACTTTCCAAATCCTTTAAAACTTTAAAGGGACTTCTAGAAAGTTTAGTTTTTGGTAATATTATTTACACAATAAATAAAAATACATTTCTTAGTAGATTATTATTATTTTGTGCTAAAACATCACAACATCATCAGCCTGTACCCATAAGGGGGTTTTCGGGCCGTATCCCACGACGCTAGTCTAATGCCGGTTGGTGAGAGGACCGACTTTTTATATGCCCATCCGACGCATGGATCATCTTACCTTCAGATAATTAGGTGATCGGCCCAAATCGCCCTTACCAACTAGAAAACAACTATGAAAATTAGTTGAGGCCCGCAGGATACGTACCCACGATTTCTGGTTTCTGAAGCACACGCCCTTACCACTAGGCTACGAAGGCGATGCTGCTAGTAACAGAACTGGAATTATTACCAATTCTGAGTAAACGTTCATACTAAATAATTATATCTTCTTCTTAGATTGCTTTTCCTAAGAATTCACGTTTTGAATATTTTTGTTACAAAAACAATCGCTCATTTGGTAAGGACACACTAACTATATTTTCACCTTAAATAACAATGCTCGTACCAAGATTTTTACTTTGAAATAACATCACATATTATATTGCATACCTGGGTTTATCTTAAGTTTACTCGTTGCTCGAATGTATTTAGTTTTTACATAAAATATGTAAACAAATACATATTATGTAAACAAATAATTAATAAATTTACTTCAAATTTTCATACAATTGAATACTGCCAGCCTAAAATTTGCTGCGAATAGTTACATAATTTTACTAACATATGAAATAGAAAAGTTATGTTTGTTATATTATGTATGTTTGTTACTCTACTACACATAACCGTATTAACAGATTTTGATGAAACTCATAAGAATATTAGCAAATAAAAGACTAACATAATATTAAAAGTTTCCCATTTTTCTGAGTAATATATATTTCAATAGTGAGCAGAGACCGTGGTAACAGATAAAAAGTATATTTTAATACGTACATACGTACCTCATAACCTAAATTTGATATCGTAAATATGTTAACATAATAATAAATCTAGTTATTGTTATATTTATCTATATTATATTTATATACTTTTACCAATTTTAAAACAAAATGAAATAATGTACAGTAACATCAGTAAGAAGGCAATTTTATTTCTGTCGAGGCCCACGGTAATAATTGTTTGGCAAGCGCCATCTGTGGTAAACAGGAGTAACCTTTTTTTTTTAGCCATTTTCTCATCCTAGTGCTGCCATCTTTCAGGTTACGGTTTAACTAGGGAATAACGGAGACCTGGGAAAATCTTTTCTAAGAGATGTCACTTTTACAGCTCATGCTGTATGATGTTAAATATTTTCGTGTTGTTGTATAAAGATACTATTTTAAATTCATAACAATATATATTTACTGACAAACAAAATACACACACATACAATAAATACGCTGCAATCCTCAGTACGCTTGACGTATGCTTCTTCTGTTGATTTTTACTAAATGTATCAATTAACCGATTGTTTCAGATGTTCAAACTGTTTGATGTGATATTCTGTGTCGGCATATATCCGAGTTAACGCCCTGCCCTGCCCCCAATGCCTGCCCCAAATGGCTTTCGTCATGCCTCAATCCCCTTCACCTCGGCTGCGCCATTACAGGTCCCCAAAGATCCCAAGCATGCTAGCGTTTTTACCAATCTTTTGAATACCTTCCATATGTTTAATGCATGATAAACAAACAGAAACCTATAACAGCTGCTGTGAAGCACTTACAATATACATCGATAAGATGAGCTTGATACTGCATCGATAATATGATATATTTCACTGAAAAAAAAACTTAAAATCAAATGAAAATTCATGAAATTATTTAGTGTTTTTGGTTTCCGCGTTAGTCATAAATACATTTCCAATTCTTATTATACTTCGCATCCATTCTTTTTTTAATCTATCACAGGTTATATTTGCATGCTTTTAGTAGTCCCATACTGCGTAGTTTTTTTTTTAAATTTCAATTCAAACTCATTCGATTGACACAATACAGACATCTTTTAATCACACACAATCATATTATTAATAAGCGAATGATTAGTTTCGGTTACAGGAATGCTATGAAGGTAAATATATGAGTTCAATAGATAGCACTCAGTAGTGATCAGTTACAAAATTTCACTTTTGTAAAACGAATAAAAAAATGTAAGGTAAGTACCTAAATGCAAGCATAGCATTGCAAATATGTTATTCGTATAGTATCTTTGGTAATGTTATAAACTTAAAAACAAATTTGGTATGCATATTAAAAAGAGAGTTTAAATTTAAGAATAAAGAGTTAGGCATATAATTTTTACAGGTATCAAAATAGGACTCATTATATTGCTTTTATTGAAGTTATATTTAAGCAAATAAAACATAAATTACACGAGCCTTCGTATGCCCTCTTGCGCATAATATTTGAAAGTGCAAAAATCAAAATAGTTTCCCATTCAATACACTCTATTAATTTGAATGAACAATTTCAGTTTCCATTTCAATAAGTAATGACGTTGATTTGAGACAAGCCAAATCGTTTGTAGACATGTGACTGGTTTAAATCTAGTCATCCGTGCAACCGATAGATAGGCTCTATAAATGTGACATGACTAGAAATAGTGAAATAATCATATTTGTTGTGACAAAACAAGCGCTATATTATATTTCACAATATACCACTACAGTTAACCCTGGGTAATAAATTGATATGTGCCGAAACCGATGCCGTTAAGCCCTATCAAATATCAAACTAGAAATTCCACTCTGCAGCAAATAGATTGATTGCGCTATTTGTTTGTTCATTGAAATCTTCAAGGGCTTCATGCTATCAGCTCTGTAAATCTTCCTGAAACTGGATCTTATAAGCAATAGAATAATAGAGAAACATTACAATTATGTACGAAAATGTTTATACGTACTAAAACATAATTGAATTACCAAAGCAATCGTACTAATTTGATACAGCATGTTGACAAGTATGGGAGTGGTTATAACTTAATATCGACTCGCTAGCTCAGTTATCTGCCCGGTGATGCGAAAACAAGGGCGCGATATGCGGCTTTACGCTTTATACACTGATCAGACGGCAAACGGACGCCGGCATGTATCCTTACACGCGTTTTCGTAACAATAAAGCGTGAGTGTTTCAGAACTCAAGTCAATGTCAGATACTCATTTATTTAATAAAATATTAGCTATTCAATCATAATGGGAGCACCATTACGAATAAATTTCGACCACACCAAAACAGGGAAAATTTCGCAAACATTACTGTTTTTTCTAGCTAAGACAGTATTTTATGTTAGCTAACAACAAAGCTCACATATATTTTTATCTCACAGGACGATGACCGCGATATGTTTTGTGTGCAATCTACCGATATTGTCACACCAAGTCGGCCTAGTATGGGCTGGAGGGAACGGGTGGGACGAACTGACGCGTTCTACCCTAGAAGAGTCAACGCTGCGACAACGCCTTGGCAGTCGGCGAGATTCAGCTGCTCAAGTCTCCTGTCTGTCGCCACCCGAGCCGGACGTAGCCGATCAGCCACGAGGTTAGTTAGTAGCTAACATACATTATATCACTACCATATCATATTTTTTTCTAAATCATAATCGTTTTGTAGGTGGGCCCCGTCGCCGACGATCCTCGCTGGCTCAACTGACCGACATTCTACGGGAATGGGGAGGTGGTGGGAGTCAACCCCGCCGCCAGAGAGCGCCACTCTCTCGCCGCGAAACGCTGGCCGATCTAGCTCGCTCATTACCTTGGGCGCGGCACGAACCTCCTCCACGCCGTCGCAGAGATTCCTCAGCCGATTCCGGTATAAAGTCAATGACATCCAAACGCCGCGACTCCAAAGCCGCACCACAAGACTTTCGCTCAGATTTTTCCACTTGGGATCGAAAGGACTCAACGACAATAATGCCATCTAGAGACCGCCGCTTTAAGAGACGTAGCTCAGGCGACGATAAAGACCGCCGAGATTCAGTAGATGGACATCGCCACCATAGGCGTGATTCCGTGGTTGCTCCACCTCCTCGGATAATTGCTACTCATAAGAAAAGACGCGCTTCACCGCCAACGCCTGCGCCTCCGTCTTTTGTGGATGCTTCTTCCGATCCGGGACCATCAACGCAACCGCCAGCAGTGACGATTGTAGCAGTGCACGAACCGAGTAGGTCTGATGGCGAGTACCAACCCATGACGATGCCTACGATAATAACTTCAGCGGTTACGCCGTCACCAACTTCACCGACTACCCCTAATACTACTACTCAAACAACTCAAGCATCTCAAATAACACCAGGTACAACTCAAGGGACCCAAGTGACTCCCAGTGGAAAGTCACCTCCAAGTATTGGAAGTCGCAGAGATTCCACCACTCAATGTGGTCGAGCTCGAAGAGATTCACGTGCTGCTGCTAGCCCCGAGCGGAGGTTTGGACGGTTGCAAAGGCAAGCGACTGCTTTCGATGACCCCATTGGACCACCTGGTACTAAACGTCGTGATTCAGGTCCTTCTTTGGGTCCCGACGATGAGGGACGTGCTAGAAGAGACTCCTTAAGTCCCGATTCAGCGGCTAGACCCCGTCGCGAACGTAACCAATTGAGTCCAGATCGAGCGGGAGGTGGCGAATTGAGTCCATCGGCAGCAAGACGTAGAAGCAGATTGAGGCGACAGGCTTCATGTGCTCGCATGGGTCGAGCCCGCAGCCCAGAGTCTAGCTCATGTTCAAGCCGTGATCCAAGCCCTTGTGCACGTCCCCCGGAACGGACCATGTTTCGACGGCAGTCGACGACTGAGGAAATCCTTATCGCTCGTGGCTTCCGTCGCCAATCAACCACCGAAGAGATGATCCGCTGCCGGAACTTTAGGCGTCAAAGCTCTCAAAGCGATGATGCCTGCATGCGCGCAAGAGGCCGTCGTGACTCGTCAACGCAAATTTTAGATGGAACTATCGGTACGATGACCGTTGAAACTACGAGCACGTTCTTCGACTCAAGCACACAAACAGGTGTGTACTTAACATTTATCATTAAAGATATTAGTCCGCTCTTATTATTTAAAATATGTTTTTAACAATTTAGTATAATTTTAACTTAAATATAACAGAACTTACAAGCAAAAGTTATCGCAAATAAACTTGACAACTATACCGGTGTAAGCATTCACACAAGAGCGATTCGCACCAACATTTAGCGCGGTGTTCACAGCAAACACCGCCACGTGCTCTCCTCTCCCCGCCCATTAGCGTCGGCCAATCGATTCGCGCGTAGTTTCGGCGTCTCCCTCTCACGGTTCCCGAAAGTGCTGCTTTATCGACGGAAGGGGATACGAGAGGGTCTTTTCCCGCCAGAGGACGTGGCACAGTGGCGCCCCCCGGGCAGGTTTGCGCTCGCCCGCCACTTTCGACTGGCACCGCGACCGCGCGGACCTCGTACGAAGATGAGATGAACGCGATCCCGGCGCAGGCCCCTTCGCCCGCGCCCTATCATCTGTTGCCCGCTAACGCTGCCATGTTTACTAAAACGAAAGTGACGTGACACACAACGGATAACCTACAAACTTCACACTGACAGCTAGCAAAATTCGCTAGAGAACCGCGCGACCACGTCCCATCAAGAATAATATTACAACGAATCGAATTAACAGAGTAATGTAATTCGCCATCGAAATGTTTAACCCGCTTCCGAAAGCACCGCGCTAGCCCTTAGTAATTTGTATTTTTTGATCGAATTGTTCCCTTTTTGTAACGGAGAGTATATTGTCATCTTAGGATGGTGTTAAACGTTGTGTGACATAATATTTACCGCGAATTGTGGACTAATATTTCGAGTTTGAATTGATTGATAAAGTATTATATACACCAAATTTACACATTGTTGTAATATCATTTGGTGCGTTGACTTTAGGGCGTTAGAAAACAATTGAGAACTGATATTATAAGTGATATTAAAAAATTACAGTGCTGTTCATAATGGTAAGTGTAAAAAAAAATTTTTAGAAAAAATTTATCGTTATTATAGGTTTTGTCTCGGGAGTGCCATCATATTTATAAGCTGTAATATGTTGTCTTCTTATTGTTATTTTATTTGTTATTGTTATCGTAATTTTACGTTAAAAGTACTGACTGCTAAAGACTTAAGATAAAAGCGTTAGTGCTAAGGTTTAATCTATCGAAGAGCTTAAATTATTACAAAAGTCTTAAAAGTGCTCGAATTAGTTTTTAATTTTTTAAAGCGACGTTTTAATTAGAACTTTTTTAGTTACCGTTTAAAACTTTGCAATATTAAATATTTGATAAACAAAATCACATAAATTTTAATTATTACATGAAAGGAATAAGCATTATTATGTTCTATCTCAAGTTTTATAATAGTCGTTATTGTCCCTTTAAATAGGTTAAATATATCACAGGAACATAGTAGCGATAGTTATCAGTACAATCTCGTAAGCTATTATTGAAGCGTTTTTTTGCTTTGCTTGAAAGAAATAACTTTATAAATTCTCTAATCGTTAAATCTCTACTCGTATAAACATAACATACACCATATTCGATAGTTACAATTAGAATCGTGTAAGTCTTAATTAAATATGTATACAAAACTCCGAAATTAAATCTATTTAAAGTAGGTATTATTTTATATTTGACTCAAACTATTAGTTATATAAAATTATTAGTGAAAAGTCAAATAACACATACATTATACGAGGCATTTTTTGTACCGTTTTAGAATTTAAAAAAAACGTGCAAAGATATCGCAAGAATTTTATTCTTAATTAACAGATTTATTTTTACTCCCAGGTGTTTCTTAAAGTGCCGAAACAAATGGATCAGGGCTGTATGGAGGATGACCTAGAGTTTCCCATTTAAAAGGTTTGATAAGATCTTTGTCCGATTAGGCACATGCGGACGGGCATTATAATACAGCAAAACAATACCATACCCCTTTCCTGTACTGAGGCAGAAACTCCACTAGCAATACTCCTTTTCTGTCCCAAAAAGTTGTGTACATGACTTTCCGGGCCGAAAATGTTCCTTAAACTAAACTTTTTGGGTGATGATGAATGTGCCATTCCATGGTTTGTTGTTTCGATTCTGGTGCGACGTAGGTCACCCATGTTTTGTCACCAATAACAACGAGGTCTTCAAGATTATAACAAACTCATTATATTCATGAAAGCTTTTTTGATACAGTGTTGAACAAGTCAGGCAGCTGAATTTTATTAGGAGGGTATTCAAAAACTGGGGCCATGTTATGACATGTGCTTCAATATTCACCGAAATTTATATAGAAAAGTAGATTACAGGCTTTCAAGTAAAAATAAAATTCTTGTAATATCTTTGCACGTCTTTTTTTAATTCAAAAACGGTACTTACTTAAAAAAACCTGCCTCGTAGTGTAAAGGTTCGACTTTTTAATTATTTAAATATTAAAAATGGCAAGCAATCTAACCAGACAAGACAAAGTTGTTGTGTGGAAACATTACTATGTCCGCTATTATGCTATTCTTTAAAGGCGCTAACAGACCAATTTGAGTCGTAATTTCCGTTGTTCTAGTTATAATCTATCTTATAGACTGCACGAGTTGCAACATGTCTCATAAAGACGATTAAATTTTTGCAAATCGTATTTGGTATCTGATAGATCGCGAGTAAACCATACCTCAAATCGACAGAATTGCTCTATTGATTATAAACCTTATTGTCTGAACTGTATACATACTGTACATGTAAACAATGAATTGTATATAATACATGTATGTATGCATATACTGGTGTATATATATTACCTTAATTATTCCATATGCCTTGACACTCCGATTTATATATAGAAGTATCGAATGTGTATATCATAGAAGTATCGAATCTGCACAAAATAGATTTTGATTGGTAGTAGTAGACGTAACAGAAATTAAAGCAATTTTTAATAGTCAATTTATTCATATATTTATTTATTCTGAAACTTCTTGTACAAATAGAATTATGCAAAGGCGAGTTATTGCCTCAAGGGCATTATCTACGGTTTATAATTATGGTAGTAAAAAGATATTGTAATAGGTGCACAATTTAAAAAAAAACTTTAATATCCGTCAAAAATATATGATGGTGAACAATACAATAAATAAATAAACTAAATGTGTGTATGATAAAAGCCCTACCACAGTAAACTCTAGGAAAAGAAAGAAATTTTTTGTGTCATTTGTTTCGCGCAAAATTTCAAGTAAGCTCAATGATAGAAGTAACAAATAAAAATGAGGCGATAAAAGTTCGAGCGGAATTCATATTGTTCTTAAAAGGTATCATTAATATTATATTACCACCGCCAGTATCGGGTATGCCTAATAAAAAGATGAAAATACACATTTACTGCTCACTTTATTGCTATGGCCGAATTAATTACGTTCTCCATTTTGCCCGTTTCGAATAACCTAAAAAATAAATTATGATGGCAGTTTCTTAAAAGGAACACGCGATTCATAAAATGCGGTGATTTACACTGAATTTTATTTCCCCGACAATTAACTCTTTTGTTTTAATTTTTAAATTTATTGGTGTGCATGTTTGTATTTTATTGGATTTCTGTGACTTAAATTTTCTACCAAATATACATTACTACTTAAAACTATTTTAATCGTCCCAGTCTTTAAAGATATTAAAAGAAAGTAATGTTATATAAACGTCAAAGATAAAAACAAGGTAGGTGCTACGCGCTCTGCGCATACGCTACGTGTAACTTGTGGCGTACGTTTTGCTACAAGTATCACCATTCTCACTACGCTCCACATCTAATCAAAACAATAACAACATCAAAATAACCATTTTTTAAATGATTACATTTTGATATATAACCGATAGCTATAACAAATAAGATTTAAAATTTTAAGTCCATCTATCAGTCTGTCTGTTTTGTTGTAGGTAATCTCTGCAATGGCTGGTCCGATTGACGGACTTCTTTGGAAGATAGCTTATGTAACTGGTAGTAACTAGCCTATTTTTTTAAACAGTGTTTTTATAATTTATTACTACGCGGATTACATAAACCGCGCGCAACAGCTAGCATAATATATGCACACACAAATCTTGAAGTAGGAAACTGCCTCCGTACCTTAGTGGTATAGGCGTATGCTTTGGAAACTGGAAGTCGTGGATTGCAATCCTGCGGGGACGCAACAAATTTTACATTGTTGTTTCTAGTTAATTAGGGCAATTTGGGCTGATCACCCAATTGTCTTAAAGTAAGATGATCCATGCGTCGGATGGGCATGTGAAAAGTCGGTCCACCCACCAACTCGCATTGGACCAGTGTGGTGGGATACGGTCCAAAACCCCTTAATGGATAGGGGTGTATTAAAGGAGGCCTGTGTCCAGCAGTGGACTATCACTGGCTGATGATGATGATGAATCTTGAGGTGGTAGAATTTTTGATAACCGTCTCATAACCGACTAGATTCACACCACCTTGTCTGCCATTAATCAGGTGTCTTAGGTACTTTAGCTTACATCTAAAAAGATTACTTCGAATTTTCAATTGAATAAACAAGACATAAAATCTTTTCTTATTTGATTTATCCCATATTTTTCTCGCAATTCTTATTGGTAGCGTACACCTTACTATCTGGTCAATTTCCTGTTTGTCTCGCGCCTTCGTGGAAACAAAAAATATAAATTGTACTTCAACTACTGGTCATGTAACAATAAATATGCTTACAAATTGGTTATTGCTGTTTTAAATATTTACATGCACTCAAAAAGGTTGTTTGCCAACATGCAATTTACACTAATAAGGCAAACCATGTAAATAAAGTATACAATTATAGACAGGAATAAGACTAACTGTAGACCGCGACTTTGCCGCATGGTAATAAAAAAAAAAAACTCTTTTAAAAAAAATCTAAAAATGTAGCCTTAGTTACTTCCAGTTACATCATTAACCATTCCTGAGACTAGCCAGAAAAAATAGACAAATTGTTTTTTATGTACTGTATGTATTTTAACTAGCTGATGCGCGCGACTTCATCCGCGTTGTAATATTTGAAAAAAATGTTTTTTTAAAGTAGCCGAATGTACTCACAGTCACATTATCTATCTTCCAGTGTAAGTCCCGTCAAAATCGGACCAGTCTTTCCCGAGATTAACCAGAACAAACAGAGACAGACGGACCAACAAAAAAAAATAAATGCTGTTTGTTATACAACAAAATTTAAAAACGGTTCTTTTATTGCTACTAACGGACATTACATTTTATTGTGTGTGTAGATATACTCATTTAAATATGATTATTTTAATGTAACTTATTAGATTACACGACACGTAACTTTTACTGCTTTAATAGCAATAACAAATTAGATGATTATACTTGTAATTTTTTAACAATTATTTTAATAGCATAAACAAGTAATTTTTTTGTGTAATTTGTATTTCTTTAATGTAAAAGACATTTTTTTTTATTCTTGCGACTTTAATTTAGATACTACACTGATATTAGCATTTTATCGCATCATATCGCGTTATATTGCCTAGAGGACTCACAACTAACATTTTAATCAAATTTAAACCACCTGCGTAAAAGTCCTTCAAAAAATTTCGTTATTAAAATTTTTGGCACCCTTCCATAAAACGCTTATATTTTCTTTTGGAATAATTCCAAAACGACTTTCACTTTTTTCCAGTTATATCAATGGCTAAGCGTTTTGATACATGCATAGTCACGTACAGATTATTAGATAGATATATATTGCAAAGTTTTTATATTACAGCCTTTTTTAATTTTATATGCGATCAGACGGGTAGGACGTTCACCCTTCTCAGGCGACATGCTCTACCCATACCAATTGCCTCAGTACTAGACAAAAATATTTACAAATCGTTTATAGCATAAATTAGCCTTAGCTTTAGCATATAATATAAATTTGCCTTAGCCGCTTTAAAAACTTTACTATTTTTAAATGAATGTTTTGTAGTAAACACAAGCAAAGGAAGCAAAGCAATAGGACATGCCTTGTATCATATTTCAATATGGAAATGGCCACTATCTATGTGTGTTTGTGTTACGATTTTCTTAACAAATAAGCCCTCCCACTGCGTGGCTATTTATCATAACTTTCGGCCCTTTTCAAAGGTGCAAAAAATACAATGCAAAATAACGTGTCCCGTCATCACAAAGAGCAGCTTAGTTACGATCGTATCTACCTATCCTAATATTTTTTGGGTGAAATTTATTCATGGCACTGCGCATCCGTTATATCTATTTGAAGTTCGGTAAATCAGAGTAATGACATGAGACGTATGTTTTAATGATTTAATCGTTATTGTTAAAATAAAAAATATTGTAAAAACTACATTATTACTTTAACTTTTATCTTTTCCTTAAGTAAATTTAATCAATAGAGCTAAACAGCACTTAAGGCATTGTTATTGGTTCCCTTAAAGCAATGGTTGTCGCCAGACGCCGATTGACCAATGAAAACTATTTATGCATGTCGATTTAGATACTTTTTCTGTTTCTTTCGCTGGTTTTATTCATCTAATAGGCGTCCTGTTCCGAACTTGTACTAGCTTGTTCAACAAATAATAAACAATTGTAAAACTTTTATGTCCAGTAAAGATATGAGAACTTGAATTTTACTGCGGTACCATATTTTACGTATAACTGCCTCCGTAGCCTAGTGGTATAGGCATGTGCCTTAGAAACTGGAGGTCGTGGGTTCGAATCCCGCGGGGACTCAACAAATTTTCATTGTTGTTTCCTAGTTGGTTAGGGCAATTTGGGCCGATCACCCAATTGTCTGAAAAGTAAGATGATCCATGCGTCGGATGGGCATGTAAAAAGTCGGTCCACTCACCAACCCGCATTGGACCAGCGTGGTGGGCTACGGTCCAAAGTCCCCTAATGGATGGAGGTGTATTAGGGGAGGCCTATGTCCAGCAGTGGACTATCACAGGCTGATGATGACCATATTTTAGGCTTAGGTATATAGCTAGAACAAATGTTAACCTCCGTCGTATTTACAGAGCCATCGCCGCTGTATGACAACAATCATTACCATGAGGAATGTCTACGTTGCAACTCCTGCGGGTTAAATCTTACTGGACCAAATCAGGTTAGTGTCTTTTTATTGTTGGTTTTCTTTTTCATGAAGAAAATTTCAAAATGATCTAATTCCAAATTATGCAATAGATAGACTTACTTTTTTTTGTAAATAAAAATATATAATATGGATATCAACTAGAAACGAGAAAAACACTGTTTATCACACAATATTTTTCCCGTGGTGGAAATCAAATCCACTCGCTTTGGCGTAACAGTTGGGCCAGTTAAAAACGACGCAAGGTGGGTCGTCAGATGTCAAACATTAACATTGTATGATTTATTTGATTAAAATTTACGTCCACACCGGGGTATAAAACACAAAATCTACTACCTCGTTCGTAAGTTATTTTGTTCATACTCGCCCTTGTAACATTTTTTGCACGTCGGTACGTTTTTTATATTATTTTACGCCGTTGTCATAATAAAAATAAGCTTTATACGCATTTAGGAATACATATAGCGAATCGCTATTTATAAATGTTTTTAAATTATGCAAAAAACGAACGGTTTATTTAAAAAAGCAAAACTTAAAATTTGGTCGTCACGACAGACGTACAAATGTGGTATTATCAATACATACCCCTTACGCCCTTAAATAAAATTTCATACATTTATACGTTTACATACCTTTACAATATTCGGAGAATCCCGGGGATATGGTACGCTTAATTAAAACCGAGTAAAAATAGGAAATAGGAGTAAAATTTGTTAGTTATTATATATAGTTCTTACAAAAGAAATTATTATGCATATCTTTTTTGATCTCATATAAATAGCTATAATCTGAAAAGATAATTTTGCACATCTATAGGCTCTATTCATAATAAGCGTAACATACTACTTTAATATATACACATATAGAATATAGTGTATATATTAAAGTATTACGTTTTAATTAGAGAATGTAGGAGGTAAAAGTTCATTTACGATAAGGTCAAACGGTGAAGATGTTTAAGTCTATTAACTTTTAATATTGAGTCATTTCAGCTTTGTGTCAAGAAAAAAAATACTTTTATGTAACATCGTACCATTTAATACGATACAAGAATATTTTACAACTGTCATACCGAACTATAGGAACAAACTAGCTAAAATAGTAAAAAAAACTGTTTTTATGTCGACAAAATTAAGTATTTTTGATAATTAAAAAATAAAGCAAAAGCCTTAATCAAGAACTATATTTTTAAGGGTGCCGCTGATTTTTTTAAAATAAAGCGATGTCTTGTTTACTCAGTAAATATATTAATAATAGTAATAATACAGTAGTTCCTATTTAACTGTTTAGGCAAACCTTAAACCTTTTTACACACATCATCATCATCATCAGCCTGTGATAGTCCACTGCTGGACATAGGCCTCTCCTAATACACCTCCATCCATTAGGGGATTTTGGACCGTATCATCAGATTTTTAACATTACACTTTATTAAAGAAATGGCAACAAAAACGTAAAAAATCTATATCTATCTTATTAGTAATAATTTATAGCGTGCCACGTAACTTAAACCAAACTTCACAAAGAAGTAATTTAATGTAAACTATATAAAGGGGGGAACTTTGGACATACAGTTTTTGGCAGCTGTAATACATTCAAGTTTACTGAAATCTAATCCATTCGTTGATTGAAGTGTACTGCTTCTGGTTGTAGACTTATTTACGTTAAAATTAGTTATGCTGTGATATAAATTGGAATCGATTTTACTTTGATTAATAGAGAACCTAGCTTTTAAAAATCATGGATGCAAGTTTACTCATCAAAATACACGAATGTTTATTTATTATGAAATTTTATTAACATTAAATTTTAAATTGTTATTGAAAATTAACAAAATTTATATAATATAATAAAATTACAATAGATATTCATAATATTAAAAGATCATCTTCAGGATTTAGGAATTATGTTCATCGATGATTGAATGAAATAAAAAGTACTTGATATTAAACAAATCATATATCCCCTGGACTATCCAGGATTTATTTTTTTAAACTTAAAGGTTTCTATTTCTCGATTCGACAAACTGATGTTGGAAAATTTAATTACAGTATGTTTAGGCTGCCTAATTTTTTGTAATATTTACGATGTTGAAGTAAGAAGTTACGGTGTTCACATAGCGAAGAAATTCTTAAAAGCAAGTATGTTAGCTCCCCGAGTGTGGTTATTTATATCTATGAAAAGTTAAATTTATTTACATACCGACCATGAAGAGGTTTCATAAGCATTTCCGGTTCTTTAAGACTTCTTTTCTAACAATATTAATTAATTGAATTTTCACCATGAGAATGACTGATCGCCACAGTATACATACTACAAATCAAGTAAATACTTAAAAGATTTCTATCAAAGACACGTGACGTTCCCATTCTGCTATTAACAATGGGTGGTGTGTCGTATAAGACGACTCTTTAATAAGTCCTTTTAAAAGGTATTTGAAAAGCATGTTTTATAACGGTATTAACACTTGCAGAATATTTCTTGTTATTACTACCTACTCCCGAATGTGAAAAATGGCGATTTTTAAAAGAAATTAGGACTGCATCGCAAATGTAAACTAACTACTACACGCTATTTTTCAGACCTCCATTTTTTTTTGGAAGCCATAAAAGTATTACAAACTCGCTAAATTAAGTGTTTGGTCTTTAAAGGAACCTAGTTGAAAAATAAATGGAATTATGTTTAAATTTTTAATGGGATATACCTCTGACTGCCTCCATAGCCTAGTGGTAAGGGCGTGTACTTTAGAAATTGGAGGTCGTGGGTTCGAAGAGGAAGATGATCCAGATTTAAAAAGTCGGTCCACCCACCTACACATATAACACAGGCTGATGATGATGAGCAGGAT
This sequence comes from Lamproptera curius, assembly GCA_029286875.1. Classification (NCBI taxonomy): domain Eukaryota; kingdom Metazoa; phylum Arthropoda; class Insecta; order Lepidoptera; family Papilionidae; genus Lamproptera; species Lamproptera curius. The sequence goes on from JAGSMT010000114.1 coordinate 1,098,981, forward strand.
ATACCTTTGTATACGTATTTAAACTCCCGATCAATCAATGTCCATTGCTTGCCCCATGAATAACAAAGAGGTATCATCCTGCTATATTAGTATCCACCGACCCACAGGTCTTTGATCTATTGTCTATCCATATACAACACTGCAATTCTTACGGACACCCACCGTGTAAACGAACCTCTATCTTAAAACATTATTTCAAAATGCTACATCTAGAATATATACCTTTTAAGGTGATGTTGAATTGCAATAAAAATTGAAAGTCTTCAACCTTCGTCTAGCATTAAACTAAAACTATCGTAAAGTTAATCTTTATGGAACACAGTTTCTAATGGAGTCAAAGATCTTTTAATGCCCCACCCCAGTCTTAACCATAAAATTTTATTCTCGACTAAAATAAGTTAAAAAAAAATGAATTTTACAGTAGTTCAATGTTTATTTTTTTTTAAGGCTACTTAGATTCGTCAATTATAATTGACTGACTTACCAATAGGAGGAGGTCATCATTTCGAGGCCTGCATTTTTTTAGACGTTACCTTGTTTGATTCTTTTGATAGTAACGTTTTGACATTTTTATTTCATTTACAAGGCTCAAATTTAAAAATCTCTGTTTTTTTTATTATTTTGTAGATAAAAACGTAAATCCTAAAATATTTAAATGGTAGATGAAGTCCTATAGGCTTACATAAACTGCAAAAGAGTGAGGACAGAAATCGAAAAATAATGTTTTATAAATTAAAACATTCAAGTCTATACAATAACAACAATTTACAATACCACATGCAGGATCAAACTGTAATGAGTTTATCAAACATTTTAAATAATCACTAGGTATATAGTATATTGTAGGACTAAATTATACAATTAGTGAATCTTTAAAATGTTTGTTATCAATATTTTCTTTTTTTAAAACTTAACATTAATTCGTCCAGCATTAATGAGTCAAATTAAAACTATTTTGTTATAAAAATGTGAAGACGCGATTTTACTTTTAATTTTGTACCTAGTTGTAGTTTCATGAACAATTTAATATTTAAATTTCGGCACTTCGACTGGTACATAAACTATTATATAAAGTATATACCTTAATATACCTTATAGATGGGAGCGTCATCTGAAGCCTTGTCGCTAGTCGTTAATCTTCTGACCTTCTTTGTAAGAACTCTTGAATGGACTAATAAAATTATACAAGCTTACGTCTTAAATTACGTCGGCAACTTTAAAAAATTATTATAAAATCTTCATAAAATTCATCTATTAAAGGTAAAAAAAATTACAGCTTTTTTTAATCAATATTTCCTTCTTGCACATTTATTAATAACAACAATACAAAATAAATAAAGCAAAAATGAGAACATACTTAGTTAGACTCGAAAATGTTAAATATTACGAGTAAAAAAAAAAAAACATTGTTTTTTAATTGATAACATTTAAGATTAACATGGTTGTTTAATGTTTAAAATAAGACTGTGGTAGTTAACAAGGAAGTTCGTAATATATTTAACACCATCACTTAACTAAGTGTTTCTTTGATTATCGTTTTTGCAATGTAAAAATCCTGCACCTCGTGTTAACACTTATTAATACTGTATCCTTCCAACAGAAGCGCGCACGCCGCTTCAAGAATCAGATCCTGTGCGATTTGCACTTCGCGGACGTGGCGCTCATGGAGTGCAGTGACTTTATGCAACAGCTGCGCAGCTTCAAACCACAGTCGCTGGGCTGCGCTGTTGCCCGACGAAAATCTTCAACGACACTCATATTCCCTCTGCCACCGCAGGCCTGTTCAGGTACGGCCATATACATTTTTCTTAAAATTTATTTATTATATTAAATTTTTAACAAAACAATGGTAATTACAATTACTTTCAACCACTGAAGTCTTATGCGTAGAGTGCAGAGCGAGATAACATCTTCTTGCTGTGCTCATGTCTGCATATAATTAAACCATGGCATATTTACATGTGTACGACATGTATATATGCCATGGTATTCTAGAACTTTCGATTATTAAGATCATGTTTACCAACTACAGCGTTAAGTCTTGCTCCACGAGACGCGTACAAATTTGAAATAGGTACTTCATTGAGCAGACATTGTCCATTTTGAAATGAATTAAAACGATTTTGAAATCAGTTCTATAAATTTTTTTAGTACTTAAACTGAATACGTTACTTGGTTTGGTTACATTTTTAGTTTAGTAATGCACTTTAAACAGTAACTATTTAATATAGTTAAAAAAATATATAATAATATTTTTATTCTAACAATTAATTAAAAACAAACTCTTTATTTAATTTAGAATAAAACGAAGCAGAGAATATTCGAATTTATAATTAATACAAAGGAATACTAATTACTTCGTACTAACGGTTATACATTTGCAAATAGCTTGAAGGGCTTTTCCAATTTTCCGGTTAATTGACAAGATTAAACGCATCAACCATTTCCTGCCGTAAACTCTAACTGAATCCCGAAACTGAATTATTGCTTTCAGTTTTACAGCCGTAAAATACTTGGGGCTACACGAAATTTAAACTTTCTTTAATAGGCCACTTAAGTTTATGTAAAATGTAGACTTTGAGTACAAAGGCTGGTCGTATTTTTACATTGTTACTGTATTTTATAGACAGCAAGTTGACTTGACATGTTTATCAATATCTAATAACCTTTCTACATCAATATAAAATGTATAATATGTATCTATATATTTAAAAATCGATTGCTATACGTTAGTCTCACTAAAACTCGAAAACGGCTAAACCGATTTGGCTAACTTTGGTCTTGAATTATCCAGGAAAGGTTTAAAAGGTAGATAATTATAAATGTTATCGAAATTTTATTGTTCTCAAGAGGTGAAAAATAAACTTAATTTTACTTAACTATATTTAGTATATTTACTATAGTATATATTTTTTATTTGTATATTGATAATCACATACGAAAGTCTTTATCTTTTATTTATCGATTGAGGTAGTGCGAATTGTACCGGGTCAACTAATCATTATATAAAAACAAAAAAAAGGGTTTATGTGGTCAGAAAGGAGTTTTCATATTTATATGTTCTATTATATTGTAGACTATATTATTATATTTTTACCAATACTTGCTGCACCTTAAACCACTGTCGCTTTTTTTTTCACCAGGCAGGTTGTAGTTCTCATTTACAAACTCATTTGCAAAGCAATACTATCATCACTAAAAAGTATAGCTTTGTAATTGAGTTTTTAAAATAGTTCTATTAATTATTGACTTTATTGGCATGATACAAATCTCTCTTCTATATAATAATAATGTAAATAAGTAATGTAATAACAACAAGTAAGGTCTAAATTATAAAAAACTATATATCTTAACAACGTATAAAAGACGTATATGTCCGCCGTGTACCTTTTGATTTAAAAAAAATTACACATATCTTTTGATAAATTTAAAATTATTTTCACTGCTATTATAATAATTACATAGAAATAAGTATATAATACTTATGTATTATTATACTTATTTCTATGTGACACAAACTTTTGAGAAAGTAGTAAAATTGATTATTTCACTACACTTATGCAGTATAAAGAGTGATATGAAAATAATTGAGAAATAAAATACGGCTGCCCCAAATAGATTCAAATCAATCCATACGGGCGTATCAAATGCTAAATTGTTTATTCCCGAATCCATAGTTTTGCATACACTATTCTGTCCTCAATTTCGTTCAAAGGGTGGGATTTATTTAGGGTTTTTTCCAATCGATTTCACAATGACGTTTAAGCTGCGGCATTCGTGGAACGGAATGCACGGAAACTCAATTTCCCCTCGTTCCTTGAGCGGATCGTAACCGCGGCCGCCGCAAAAGGTAAAAACTCCCAAAGACCCAAAATCCCCCTCTATTGGACCCCCCGGCGTAAACAACCCGCATTAAATATTTAGACAACGTTATTCTTGTAAGGGTCCCCTGTCAGTTTTGTTCCGTCAAATGCCTACTTATACAGTTGTATAAGTCCTTCTAGTATTGTATTATATAGTTTGTTCTAGTATGTAGTATATGCAAAAGCTTGTGGCGATTGTCACATGTAAAACTTTACGTTTACCGCTACTTTACAAATATATAAAAATACTAGCAGTCCATCTACGGCTATGCCCGTGTTATTTTATAGATTTTTAAATGGATTTTGATGGGATAAAAAGTAACCAACGTTAATCAAGAAAACTGTAGCTTTCTAAAGCCGAAGAGTTTTTTGAAATCAAACATTGTTGTTAGTTACGATACAAACATACAAACAATAGAAATCTTTCCGCTTTATAATATTAGTATACATGGAATAAGTGAACGTAATATTTTTTTATGCAAGTTAAGATGTCACAGCATGAAGGTACTAATGCTGAATACGAGAAATATTCGTTTTTTACATTTTTATAATGCTTTATTGGCGACAAAGCCTTAATAATAAAAAATACTTTTTTTACCAAATATTTTTATTTTTATCTTATCAGATAATTAATACTATTAGGATAACATAACATAGACCTCAGTGAAATATAAATGAATCACGTAGTTATTTTATATCATCTTTTAATCTAAGGCCACTGAGTTTATTTATTTTAAGTGGTTATATCGAGGGAATTGCAGAAATAGAATTCATAGTCGAAGCTGACTTAATAAGAAGATAAAAATGCAACTTTCATCTTCAAGGACTTTCGAATGAGAAGGGAACAAACTGTAATATTTCGTAAATAATTTATTCACGTACATCGAGAGAGAAATATTTACATTGTGAGAGTTGCATGAGGACAGAATATCAAATTCAGTTCATTTAGTTTGAACGATCGTTGTGAATATTCGATTATGTATCTATCATTTTAAATTCAAATGTTACTTTATATTTTAGTACGCAGCAATAAAATATTGAAGTATAATATTTATTATTTACTTCTATGTACAGATTATGCCATGGTAAGAATGAACAGCTATTTTGTAATTGAAATAGATTTTTACTTGCTTCAGATTATCATGAATCTGCAGTGACAATATATAATGTGAACTTATTATTAACAATAATATTTTATTGTGCCATATAAAACACGATCAATTACAGCAACGAAATAAAAACATGTAAACTGGCTAATTACTTACTAATTATTGAAGTTAGTCACCGTACTGCAAATAACATTATTTTGACAAAGGACACTAAAGGACTTCTTAATAATATAGCATTCCCTTTATTAAAGTATATACTGTACATTCTTGACTGTAAGAAATTTTACCGATTTCATCGCGTTCCTTAAAAAATGTCTATATTAAAAAACTATAAATTACAGCAATGAAATTCCTTTATTCAAAAATCTTCAAAAAAGGTTTTAAATATCATAAAAACTTAGAACTAATTTTGTGTAATTATTTATTTGCACAGTGTAGTATTAAAATATTCATTGCAGAGACCATTCTAGTGATAGAAATCTAGTCAATTATCTAGTAGCTGAAGTATTATAATAATAACCCCTAAGTCGACTTCGACAATGGCGGTGATATTAGATCAGGTCAGCCAACTATGAGACAAACAAACAACATGAGATATTATATTTTACAAGTATACACGCAAACACAGGCCACTCTCTCTAGGATTTAACTCTCGTAGTCCGATGGAAATCAAATCCCAGAAGAAATAAAAAAGTAAAAGTAGTTAAAAGCATTCAGAATTCAAACCCATAATCTTCGGTCTCTGTAACAAAAGCCCAAAGCCCAGGCAGCGGAGGCAGTTAGTGCTATATATATTTTACCACAATAACATAACGTTATTATTACAAGTGTATTCTGCCGTAATCTTATAAAAAGATGAGTGTACGTTACGGCCAAAACTTATGCGATGCGACAGCCCCGAATTATGTTTGTGCGGCCTCATTCTCGGGCTTAATATATTTGAAAACATCGCCCTTCGCGTTACCGGGCGAGTATGTTACTTTTACGCGTTACCTGATACCTGGATGTAATGTAATAGATTATACCAACAAAGTATTATTCAATTTATAGTATTTTTTGTGAAAACCCTAGTAACAAATCGAGTTTGATAAAATTTTACCTAAGTTAGTTTAATACAGCCTGCGATATTCACATTACTTAACTACTAATTTTGGCTAAATGTTTAATAATAAAAAAGGGTTTGGGTAGTTTTTATCAAGTAACCTTCTTCATAAATATAAAATAAATATTTGAATTGTAGTACCAAAAGTTCGTTTAAGCACATTGCATAAATTACTATTTCAGAATTGCTTTAAGTTTTGTATTAACATAATTTTAGTAAGCAAACAAAGTAAATGTTGTAAACATTTTTAACGTTCTAACATTAGTACCACCAAGCCTTCTTCGGAAGGACTAATAGCGGGCTATAGGTTATAGCGCCTGAATGCTCGTGCAATGGGTAGACAATCAGACACTCCTGTTTCTCTAGTAGATCGCTGACATAGATCCATCTCAAGCAAACATTACATCCATTCTCCAGGCGTAAGGAACTGATATCCTTTATCATGGCCCCAATACCAATTTAAAGAATAAGCTTGAACTGACGAAGCCAGCCAAACTTTTGCAGGAACAAGAGTGTGAGCAGAACTAGGTGTTAGGCATCCACTGGCATATATATATAATGTTATAGTTATATAGTTACTGTACCTGTGTGGTATGATTCACTTTCTGAGGATATTTAAAAAATTTTCGCGGTGATTCCTAGTTTCTGTAAAAAAGTAAATGACCCTTAGGTCATAAACAAAGAAATAATATTTTTTTATAATATTTCTGGATGAATAACACAACATCATCTAGTCCCAAACTAATTAAAGCTTGTGCTATGAAAACTAAATATCTGATAAATACGTAAACTTACTTCTTTTTTGTAAATAAATAAATATTATATAGATACAAACACCCAGACACGAGAAAAAAACTATGTTCATCACTCAATATTTTCCCCGGATGGGTATCGAACCCACACCCTTTGACGCTACAGTCAGGGTCACTAACCACTGCGCCAAGCGGGTCGTCAATCCGGTCACTGAGTTAAAGAAGTGACGGTCTTGATGTCTGTGCTCTAAAAAGCTTTACAAAGAGATGAAGTCTAAAAGCGTAACATCTATTAAATAAAAAACAAAATACGAAGCTCCTGATAATTAATCTTTCGACTGAAAGACTGGCTATAAAACAATATCATATGAAAAAATCGAAAACCCTTTGGCTTTATATACACTAAGACATACTATTTGCCGTATTAGTGTAAACCTTTAGCCCTAGTCGAAACCAGCTTTACGGACATTTCAATATAACGACTTATTAAAATATAATAAATTATAACGTAGGTATATCCAAAATGGTGAAACGAACGTATATAATTAATTACAGCTTTGATTCGACTTCAGCTAATATCACGTGAAAGCAACGCACTTTGTTACAAAATAAAACGAGTTGGGGTGGTATCAAATTAAAATCAGCAAAAGCTTCGGCGGCTTTGCGCTTCCGAGGCCAAAACCTACAGAGAAATATTAATTAAGCTACACGTGAAGAGATAAGGCACGTAACTCATAAAAACCCGCGATATCCCAACAGACGCAACGAAACATGGAGTTCATCCAATATGTGCGTTTGTTCATACTTCCGTAGTTATGTTTTAGCGTACATGGTTTGAATATGTTATGGATAGTAACTTATGCTTAGACTATATATCCTTTTTTTATTAAATGCGGAATTTTCATATAACTTTTTGTTACTTAAGTTAATTTAATGGCTTGTTTTTGCTAAATATTGTGATATTGTTTCGTAAGCGAAGACAAATTTAAAGTTTGAAATATCTTAAAGATATAAAAGTTATTAGATACAATGACTTTCTAGTGTTTTAAGGCGTTTATTTAAACGTGTTCCATTAGAGTTCCATATTTAATAATTTTATTAAGTAATATTAGCTTATAAAAAAATTATTCAAATTACTTTTAATTTTCGATATGTATATAAAATTGATAAATACACACTGTATGTCCTTTTACATACTTCAGTACAAAGTTATTATTTAAGAATGCACGCAGTATAAACATTTACAATAAATGAAACCTTTTGCGCAAGTACTATCCATATACCAGTATTGAATTGGAACCCTTTCCTCTGAAGCGGAAATTAATATTTCCTGTTTGCCTTTTGGAAAAGACTGCTTTGTTGGTCATTTGTGTATTTAATGGTGAAAAAATGAATTGTATTTCATATATGATATACATTTTTATTGCATATTGTCAGTAAAAAAATAGATTATTAGCCTCCGTAGCCCAGTGGTAAGGGAGTGTGCTTGGTTCGAATTCTGCAGGGACTCAATAAATGTTCATTGTTGTTTCGTAGTTGGTAAGGGCAATTTGGGCTAATCACCCATTTGTATAAAAAGTAAGATGGGTCATGCATCAGATATGCATGTAAAAAGTCGGTCCACCCACCAACCCGCATTGGACCAGCGTGGTGGGATACGGTCCATAAACCCGCTAATGGAGAAGGGAAGGCTTATGTCTGTGGACTTACACAGGCCGATGATGATGATGATAATTTAATAATACGAACTTTTTATTTTTGTATCAATTTATTATTTTTTTATTTTTATACATATGTAACAGGTAACATAAGTTTGTAATGATCATTAATACATACTTTGTTTATAAATCCTTTTTATTCCATGCTAGTGCATCTACTTCCATTAGATCTTTACATCACAATCATCATTATTAACCACTGCTGGACATAAGCCTCCCAAATGCACGCCACCGCTTCCAATGTTCGGGTATTCTCATGCAGCCCACACGGGCCACGTTACGACACTATGTTGCCGCAGGGCGTCCCACAGTACCTTTGCAATGCTTGCATTACAAAACCTTATTATACTATATAAAAACGACATAATCTTTCCAATAATGTTACAGTTTAAAAATAGTAAATTGATTATCATTTCGGTGTTTTAAAATATATAAAATTCTTTAATCTCCAAATTAAATTAAGTAATTAACAAAATTCACAAGATTTATTTAATGTTATTCAGTTAAATCAAAAAAAATATCTTAATTTTAAACAAGCTTCAAATCACGCATTTAGTTTAGTTATTTATGTAATTGTACATTTCAATCTGTAATACATTTTTAAGACGCTTATGAAGAAAATTTAAACATTAAGTTTCAATTTCTCGAATGTTTTTTTTAAGACATCATAAAGGATACAAAAACTTTTGTCTAAGAAGATCGAAGACGTCGCTGCAAGGATAAAGTTTGGATCACTCTAAGTATGAACGCCAAGCGTTATACCTAGTTTGGTGTTCTACCTTACAGTGATTTGCGCTTTCTCAATCTACAGAGAAGAATCAAGAGAGAAGAACTGCTACTTTAAAAACCCTTATAGACCATAAATACTCTGGCGAAATAACCCTTACAAAAGGACAGCGGGTGTAGATTTAATTTAATATTACAATTATGAATAAACCTTTTTGGTTACGTTTAGCTTAATTACTTGGTAATTGCGCTAGCTTTTTTCCCCTTATTTGATTCTTTTAACATCTTGGCATTTATTTTCTTTTCTTTCTATATCGGTCTTTACTAAGTCCATTTCGCCACTTCTTTAAACAAATTCGATTCTTACAGTGAATCAATCAATTCATATTTCAATGTTAAATATTATACCGTATTAAACTGCCTTTAACAAAGCAGTTATTTTTGCTGTGATCAAAACTAATATTGGATACTAAAAACCACCTTCGTGGTCTGGCGGTATTGGCCCTTGCTATCTAAGCCGGGGTCGTGGGTTCCAGTCCCGCGGGGAAACAACTTTGTGTTTTGTGGTTTCTGGTTGGTTAGAAAAATTTGGTTCGATCACTCAATTGTCTGAAAATTAAGATGATCTGTCGGACGGGCATGTAAAAAGTCATGTGAAAATTTTGGTATTATTTTGTAATGTTGTACCGTAAATTTGTTAAGACTCGTTAATGCTTGAAGAAATTTTTATTGTTTTTCAGTAATTTTTTCCAGTTTTTTAGTCCTTACCTAAAAGAAATTTGATACAAAAATATACTCTATATTAATGAATAATTTGTTGTTTTTGCATACGAGGTTATACTCGTACTGTGTGCGGTTGCAACAATTATACCTATGCTAACTTTGAATTACCTTTTCTTTTTAGAATATTACTAACATAATATTTATTTGTTGTATTGTGTGAGCGCTTTATCCACTTTTGTTCTGATTCTTCTTACTGTTATTTATTTTACCCTTATTTTTGCTTTCCCGCATGTCCAAAGTACTACACCTTCGTCAACTTCTTTATTACTTTACTAGCTACTTCATAATTCCAACATGTACAAATTCGTATACGTATGTACATATTAATGTATAATAATATCTGTATAGGAACAGATTTTCCTTATCCTTTGTTTCCCAATCTGTTTAATTTATATTATACTGTTATTGTATTAACTATAATGTGATTAAAATCATATTATTCGCGTGTATGTTAACATACATCATCATCATCATTACATTTTTTAAGTTAGATATCCTATATTTTAAGTGCTGGCAATATTGCTGAAAATGTACATTGGCGTAGACGTAAACAATGTAATTAGTTTAGGTGATCTTTTGCATTTAATTATTGAAACAAATGCGATTAAAAACATAATTCACCAACCACACATTATATTATCATTATATTCTTCTGTTTGTTTATTTGAGCTTTTCAATTGTACTCGTAAGTAAACAGAAATCACAAGGGCCTAGAAAAAAACCCAAATGTTATAAACCTTTTGAAAAATTGCAAATGTTAATGCTCAAATATAAAACTGAAGAATTCATTTTAATAAACGCCCTAAAATTACAAATTGTGTTGCATCTATGTGGTCGGGCTTTCTATCCCATTTATTGTCAGTTATAATTTTTTTCTGAACGGATACTTTCACACTACGACCCAATTCGGCACGCAGAAAACGTAGCGCATAATGGCGTAACTGTACATAGCTTTGTTTATACTTAATCCAAATAAAAAACAGAAGGGAATTAAAGGTTAACTATAGTAATAAATAAATAGTAATAAATATTGGACTGGTCCACAAGTTTGCTGTAGCAAAACGTGCTATGGAACGCGTTATGCTCGGAGTCTTTCTGTCGGAAAAAAATTGTAATGAATTCATCCGACAGAGAACGAAAGTTACCGACATAGCGCAAAGGATTAGTTCGTTAAAGTGGCAGTGGGCCGGTCACGTGTTCCGAAGAACGGATGCCGATAGGCCCATAAGGTTTCGGAGTGGAGGCCACGTTTAGGAAAACGAAGTGTTGGTCGACCCCCAACCAGGTGGGATGGCGATCTCCGCGCAGTAGCCGGTTCAAGTTGGCAGCGAGTAGCAGGTGATCGGCCGTCCTGGCGTTCATTTAAAAAGGTCTATGTCCAGCAGCGGACTGATATAGGCTGATTATAATAATGATGCTGATGATAGTAACAAAAGGGAGTTCTATGTTCATTTAATGTTTTTTAGCTTGCATTTGATCTACTGGATATACATTAGGACTGTGTCGATAACGATCGATGAAATCACCTCGATTTGATCGCAATCCATACGCGTGTGAGCGGGTTACGAACCAGATTATGAAAAGATTGGAATATTATTAACCCACATTTCACATCAAGCAAAAAGTAACCTTATGCAGTTAAAATAACCGTGTCTGTGTCCAAAGTACAGAGAACCCGTAACTTTCTCGTTCTTTTTTATGCCGAAAGAAAGAGACAGAGACTGTGATCAGGTGCCGGGTTAGTATAGTAAGCCGCAGACAAGACGCGCCTCGCGCATTTATGAATTAATTTTTAGTAGCGTGGTCGGGAACCAATAACCCACAATTATAAATTTGATCTAATAGCGAATTAAATTTAAATAATTTGGTTGTTACGTAATGTTTTCTACTTAGTTAACGTAATTAGAGTTGTTTACAATTTCCGCAAAATTAAGAATTCGGTAAATTGATCGCATTTATGCATCAGCTTAATAAATACATTTAGACAATTTTTTTTAAATATTATATTAAACACTGCCTCCTTGGTCTAATGGTATGGGCGTGTGCTTTAAAAACCGAAGGTCGTAGGATTTTCATTGTTTTACCGCATTGGACCAGCGTGGTGGGATACGGTCTAAAACCCCCGAATGGATAGGGGTGTATTAGGGGAGGCCCGTGATCGTCGACAAGCACAAAGTAGCTTGATGCCGCACACGGCCCACGACCTTCTAGACAATCTAATGTTTATGATTCGATTGTCTTGCTAGCGGATTAATATACATATCTGTAACCATCGAGCTATAACGCAAGTGTTTAACACCCCATTGGTTGTTATTCCATGTGATTTATTTAATTTGTACAGTTCTTTATAAATTTTTGGATACCTAAACAAATATTACAAAAGGATAGGCATGTTAAAAGTCGGTCCCGGTTGTCAAGACAATCTTTAGCTGTCGTTATAGGATGTCAGAGCCTTCAAATTGACTGATAACCAATTAAAATTAACTATATTGCAGTAAAAACTGTCATTCAGGTAAAAATGTATGGATTAAAAGCCAACCTCATGATAACATGGTCAAATGGCTAAGTAAAAGAAAGAACAAACATCACAAAAGTATACCATTACTGGTTCCAAACATGTATTCTAGGGTAAATAGTTTATATTACCTTAATGAAGCAAAATACGTTATTGGTGGATTGCCGCTAAGAGATATATCATCATACATCAACACTATAGGTATTTATTCCATAAACATTTAGTTCATAGTAAACTCTTTTAAAAACAATAAATTATTAGAAGGAGTAACAAAAGAAATTACGTTTACCAGTAAGTAAGTAATTATTTATAATTGAAAGGAAAACGTTTTTCAGAAAAAGTATTCCATGTTGATTGACATCATACATCTTAACAAATACGAGCAGCTTAATTAGACGTATATATTAGGCAAAAGCTATATAACAAGAAATGTATTGACAGGCGATTACGTAATTTATAAGTACCCTTCGCCGAACATATGAACCCTTTGAATGAACCCTCGGAAATAATATGAGGCCAAAATGAGTTAGTATTCACAACTCGACCCCAATACCGACGGTAGAATTTCATTCATTCGCGAAAGGCATTTCAACCGTTTGAGGTAACGTGAAGCCACAAATTAATTACCTCTAATTAAAAAAATGCAGGCATAAAAATAAGAAACAATTTTTATATGAGCTCAACATACTGAAAAGAATTACATGTTATTAAAATGATGAATAAATTTACATGAAAATTTTGTGTGTTATAATTTGAAACGCACGCGTTTTTTTTTGTAAGTTGATTCTTGAACTGCCGTACTACTCCGTAGTGGCTTAGGCGTGTGCTTTAGAAACCGGATGTCTTGGGTTCGAATCCTGCGGGGACTCAACAAATTTTCATTGTTGTTTCCTAGTTGGTTAGGGCAATTTGGGCCGATCACCCAATTGTCTGAAAAGTAAGATGATCCATGCGTCGGATGGGCATGTAAAAAGTCGGTCCACCCACCAACCCGCATTGGACCAGCGTGGTGGGGTACGGTCCAAAGCCCCCTAATGGATAGGGGTGCGTTTGGGGAGGCCTATGTCCAGCAGTGGACTTTCACAGGCTGTTGATGATGATGATGATGATGATTCTTGGGAGGTTGAGACCGAGTAACAAAAAGTTAGTACATAATCAATGCTTTACGCATTATATCGTTGGTAAGAAACCCATATATTATAAGTTTTATTATATTATTAATTTATATTAAATTTACACAATAAAATGTTATTTGTTATTTGTACGCAAAGGTATGAGTTTTCAATGGGCGATAAGTAATGATATAGTTACATATTTTTTTTACTTAGTTTAATTAATCAATTTGTGCTGGATATTGTTTATATTGATCTAGATAAAAGAAAACTTACATCAGAGCAGTCAACGACAAAATCGGCTATATTTTAAAGCGAGCTTCTATTAAAACATATTATAAATCGCCGAAGAAGATAGGCCAATTATTACCATCCGTCAAATGTAAAATTCTCTACAGGTACCGGGTGACTTTGATTGTCGTCACTCTTATGTTGGACAAAAAAAAGTGTTATAAGAACCAGAGTCAAAAACATATAGCTGATCTTAAGCACCGACGCCTTAACAATTCTGCAATTTGCGACCATGTTCTAGACAAACCCAATCACTATATTAGTTTTAATGAACCAAAAAAATCCAAAAGAACATCGATTTACCCAGGATTCGGGAAGCAATAGAAATTAAATAATATCCAAATCTTAATACAGAGGATGGTTGGTCTTTACCACCTGCTTGGGATCTAATAATTTTAAAATTAAATCCAAAGATATAGAAACTACAAAGCCACAGGACAACCGAAGTAGTTTTTGTCAAACTAAAATTCAAAATTATGAAAATGGAAACATATGTTAATTTTAAATAAAAACTCTGACGGTTATTTCAAAAAACATTGCGATAAAGACATCATAGATTAAAATTTACGTGACAATTTATACTCAGATTTACGCAATTCATCAATAATTATGACGATCTTTGATTTTTTTTAAATAACCCACAAATTGCAGGCGCATGAAATATTTGACGTCTCTCTCGCTCTTTATGAGACATAATAATTTTGAATAATAGTTAAGTAACAAGCGCAGACAACGTATAATTTCATTATTTCTGATAAAAACTGTGAAAAAATTAACTCAAAATTCTATCTCAATTTTAATGAGCGACTATGCGAGCGTCACTCCACGTCCTATCACAACTTCTATCACTTCAAGTTCGCGTCTTTTTCAATTATGAAGTTTGCAGTTCACTCGTTTCAAAATGACAGTCACCACGTAGATTGAATTGCGACTGGGAACGCTACGATGAAAACTTTAAAAAAGGTTCTTTTATAATAAGAACAAGAAATATTGGAGAATGCATTCGGTTGAATAACCTTCTCTGTTATGTATGGGAAACCGTAAAGTTATAAAAAGAGATCTGAAAATAGTCTTTTTTTATATAGTAGATAATTAGTATAAATACTAGTTTCTGGTGAATCTTTAAAGTATACCTTTTAGGTCATGATTACGCCGTGGTTAATTTCAACATATCATTATTTCTAATTATTTGTGCATACTGAAAATAAAAAAAAAGTTTAAGGACAGTGAAGTAGGAAAATAATATGAAAGATAATTATAATTCTAACAGGAGCTTAATCTCTACACAAATTGTACTTCTGATAAGATTCACAACTTTTTCTATCAATAAATCGTATGAAATTTTTCTAACTCTCTGTTTCTAACTTCTTCATTTATCAAATCATATTCTTCTAAAGTTAATTCCAGCTTGAAAAAATGAATATAAATTTCTACTAACACTTAACATTTTTTCAGACGAATTCTGCGAAGAATACCCACACAGTCTTATTCCGACACCCGGCTATTGGATCGAGTGCTCGCGCCAAAAGATCGCCACTGACACCATCTGGGACGAGTCTGAGTCAGAACATGACAGTGGACCTGATCAGAACAATGAAGCGGGTAAGGAAACTTAATATAATTAGTACTAGCTATAAGATAGAGGAAGAAAGACAGAAGAAGCTATCATACTGCTTATTTCCAATTATCTTTTAACTTAATTATTACTTGTATTTAAACATAAAGATTTGGTGTTTACGAGAATACTCTAATGGTCGCTATTTTAAATATGTCTCCGCTGTATATCATTAAAAGCTTAAACAAATGCAGTAATATCTAGTGTAGTAATAATAACATATAAGGATACTCAAAATGTATGCTGTTTTAGCTACACATTTTAAAGGCAACTGTTTACGATAGTACAACTAGACGAGACATGAAGCATAAAAAAGTAGTATTAGATACAATACATATATTGTAAGTCAAGAATCCTCAAGAGTTTATTAATTTTTAAAAATGTTTCGTTTTAAGAATACTTAAGAGAACCGTAGACAACAAAGTCACAATAAAACAGTAAATTATTTCTAATGCAATCAATTAATTTAAGTTTGTAGGTCAAAATGAATTAAAACTTCTTAAATGGAAACGTTTCGTCTGATCGACTTTGACAAAGACACTTACGTATTGTCTGAGAAGCGGCAAAATTGTTTTTACCTTCAAAGTATTTCAAGATACAACGAAATATTTTCGAGTACACGAAAGCGACAGCGAATTCTGCCACGGGCTTTAACCAGAGTTATCTTAAATTGTTGTTTAGAAACTTTAAAGTTATTTGCTTTAATGTAACAGATATTAATCTTCGTGTACAACAAAATCTTAGGACATAATTGTGCTTTTGTTTTATCAAGATATTATAGTTACAAATGTGGAATTTAGAAAAAATATTCTATGGATTTTAGAAACCGGAGGAGGTGGGTTTGAATCCTGCGGGATCTCAACAAATTTCATCGTTGTTTCCTAGTTGGCTAGGGCAATTTGGGCCGATCACCCAATTGTCTGAAAAGTAAGATGATCCATCCGTCGGAGGAGCATGTAAAAAATCGGTCGACCCACCAACCCGCATTGGACCAGCGTGGTGGGATGCGGTCCAAACCCCCTAATGCATAGAGGTGTATTAGGGGAGGCCTATATCCAGCAGTAGACTATCACAGGCTGATGATGATTCTATGGATATCAGACATTTATATATTATATAGACATTTATATTTAATATTTGGAAGACTTGGTATACGTTGCTATACACTACTTTAGTCTGCCTTTAAAAGACTGTATAGAAAACTTTATTGTGTTAGTGAAATCCTCAGATATAGTGCTAAAATCTCCAATAATATCCCGAGTTATATAAACAGTTAAAAGTAGGAACTAAAGTATGTAATTGAATCTTACAACCATGTTTGAGTTATATTCTTTTTGTTTGACAAATTTAAATATCGGTTACTACGATTTTCCTAATAATAAGCTTATAAATGTAACAAAAAGGTAAATATGTTTAAGTTCTTATTAATTTTTATTTTCCTTATGTAAAATATTTTGAAGATATTTAATATTCAGGACCAAGAATCTGAAGTTAAATGGACTGCGAGGTGTGACGGACTTTTCAAATAACCAGCATTGATTATTCCATACACGTTCTTAATGTACATGAGTCCTTCATGGCCGGCAATCGAATTTCTTTTCGGACCGTGTTAAAAAATAAAAAACACCCTAAATTTATGACTACGGTGATGTCATTTTTCTAAGATTAATTTATCTTTCTACATCATATTATTAATTTTCATTATATATTTTTAAACAATCTTATTTATTCGTTCGAAAATTTCTTTATACTTTTATTTTTTATTCAAAAGTAATGTGCTCTACATTCAAAATTATTTAAACAATAGAGTTGAAGTTCTTTTTTGCAGGTCGTAGGTCTTCTTTAACAGGGGCCCGTCTGGGGTGGTACCACCGCGGTGCCTATTTCTGCCGCAAAACAGAAATCTGTAAATGCTACTGTTTTCTGGTTTGAAAGGCCAGTAAACCAGTGTAATTACTCTGTAAAAAAGTGAGTGGATTAGTGGAATCTTACGCAACGTCAATTATGGGCAGTGTGCTTTCCATCAGGTAAACATCCTGCCTGTCTTATCGCTCTAACCAATTAAAAAAACACAGCGTACTCATTAGTAGTGCCAGTTCTTAAAATAGGTTTTAGCCATGTTTTAATTGTATTCTATTAAATGCCCGCTTTGCATTCTTTATTAAGAAATATATAGGAGCGAAACTAAAGTATTCAATTCCGCCTAGTCAGATGAATTGCAACTTAAACGTCACAAATTTGCAAAAGATTTAAACCTCTTGTTTACACATTCTTTACAATAACTAATACATCCATCTAACTGTATGGCACGCGGAAATTATTGCTTTGTAAAAAGAAATAACCAGTGCATGGGTGGATCCCTTAAGAACTAGGCATGGATAAGGGCGCGAGAGTGTGAAGGAATACGCTTGCAAAATAATAAAATAAATACTTTGATTTTAAAATAGCTGCCCACTGAGTGATCACCAGACACAATATAAACTGTTTCTTAAGATTCACCATAATGTTTTTTGTCAAACTATAGAAGCCGATTAGATGCTTGCTTACTTCGCTGTCATTGTTTATCAGAGTAATTCATTTCGATTCAGTTTTATTTACAAGAACCTACCGCATTGAGAAAGATATTATCATAATATTGTTAAAATAATTAATAATTAATCAATTCGTAATGTATTAGCTTCACCTTGCGATTTCAACTGCATGAAGATTTCAATGTGTGATAATAATTGTTACACATTGTACATACCTATATTTTAAGCCACTACAACACTACACTTTATCATTATAAGTTATATCCTGTAAGTTTTTCTGATATATAAGCTACGGTACTGTCAAGTATTATTAAATTTCATCAATTAGTTTTTTATGGAAGCAGTAACAAACATATATACAAATTTTCACATTTATATTAGTTTATATATATTAGTTTATTATATATATATTAGTTTATTTTTTTTTAATATTGCCAAAAATTTATGGTTAAGTAATAAAGCAGTTATGTTATAATATGGTTATTTTTTATGCTCATAAAGTTTTCGAAGCTTTTTTTTAATAGATGTTATTATACTGCCGCCTTTTTTGGTATTCTGTAGCTATACGTATGTTGATGTTTTCTGCTTATCTTGTTCTTTATAAAAGGTTACGAAACGTCAGAAATCATATAAAATAAGAGAAAAAAGTACATATTATTTTCCATCCACATTAAAATAGTTCTTATATTTCATTATTTTTTTTATTTAAATATTTTATTTCTATTACTCAATATATATAACTTTCTGTTTTGCGCATTAAGTAATTATTTACCTGATATACGGTTTTAATATTGTTTATTAAATTTAATGGTATTAAGTAATAAACTGCAATATGCCAATAACAATAAAAAAATAATAACGAAAGTTCGTACAGAAACTCCCTTTGCGAGCGGTCGGTGCCAAACTTCGTCAGCACTCGTTTAGTATTATTAGGTTCATATTTTTACGGCTTCAAACATAAACCTTTTAATATAAAAACGAAATAAGTTTGACTACAGTAATAATACAAGTTTTTACGATCAGCTTTTTTTTTTTTCGTTCAGAAGATGTCTTCGAAATACTTAAGTGGTAGGTACTTGTTCAAAATTTTTATAACAGTCATAGTTTATTTACTAATTTGAAAATAATTTGTTGATAATGGCAAAATCGATGGTATGTTTATTTAATAAACATAATATGTTTATTGTATAAACATATAAACGATTTTGTTTGACCAGTTTTGAACAGAACCCTAAAGTGATTTTAATTGACACTGAATTTCATAATTCATGTTGAATCATTCTTCCTATATCTATTTCAAGATTGTTTAACGTTTGTTATAGAACAGTTATTTATACGTACAAACATCAACATATGTATAATCCCGCATAATCCAAAGAATATACAAAGATCGTATACAGTTGGCTTATCAGAAGAATGAATGCAGTTGAGCAGTTCAACGAGGGTGCTTGTAGATGTACTGCACCTGGGGCGGTAAAAATACCCAGAGGACTTCAAGTTAGAACATGGTCACACATACGTATTCACGTACAACAAATGGTCGTGTCTATGATACAGATTAATTATTTGTAAAAAAGGTGCCTAAGTTATTCCCAGTTATATCAGCTTTCTTGCAGGGAAAGTTCTGTTAAAATCGGACCAGCAATTCTAGATATTACCCAGAATAAACAGAAAGACAGACAGACAAATGGTGTTTTGTTATAGGTGTCAATAAAACCACAATGTAATGACAAAAACGTTTACTATACATCTAATTTTAATATACATTGTCATCGAGATTTTAATCAATGACTGACAGTCAACAATTAATAACCAAAAACACTAAACTTAAGACGTAACTTTATTGCGTACGCAATTTGGCTTAACTGTACTACAGATTTTGCGTTATTTTTCCTGTTTTTCTGTAGGGTACGTACTCGACGTTTTAACAACGTGTTCTCTAAAACGTTGACACTCACACGAGACTGCACATTTAAGTCAACTGAGATGTGAATTGCAACTCGAGTTCACACGTTTTCCATTACTGCCTGGGGCAATTTCCAAACGAGTTCAAAGCAAACGTGTGAAAACACTAAGTTTAATGACATTATGCTATGTGCAAAGATATTTTTAATGATAAAATTAAATACATTTATAACGTAACCTATTATTTTCATAATGAGGAAACTAGATTTTTAAAATACGCATTTATTTTATTTATTTATTGATACTTTTTGTACACCGTTCGTACAATGGCGGAATAAATGCAAAATGCATTGTCTCCCAGTCAACCATGGGATAAGAGAAGATTAAGAGTTGATGTGAAAAAAAAACTTCTTAAAGCTATAATGCAAACGAAAAATAAAGTCATATATTAAATATTATGTTAGATACCTAACACATGCATGTGTATATGTTGCAGTGTATGTATTTTAGTTACATTTATCTTGATTCATTTATCTATTATTTTTCTTAAGCTATTATCCAAATCAATGATAGAGAATAAAAGATATGTACGTATGATTCAAAATACAACGTCGTAAAATTAAAATAAAGTTTTTATTTGGGTAAAAAAAATATATAACCAACCTTACAGTAAAAACTTTTATATTCATTTCGTTTAGGAATAATAGGCGTTATCCAATGAGTACGTCTTGTTCTATACCTTACATAAACTAGACAGATAACTAAAAATATCGTAAATTTGACAGATTTATGATGAAAATATCGTAACAATAAAAAAATATTTTTATCTTAGGATTAACTCGAATACCGCACATATTACTTAAAGAAAATCTTATATTATTAATGTAAAGCATTTAGATCGTAATATCGCTAGGGCTATCCCCATAAAACAGTCCAATCATAACTCGATGAATATATAGAAAATTCCGCGCACGTTTTTCATTTATCTCTTGGTCATTACTAAGACTACATACCCACGTAGCGCGTCATTTATGTAGAAATCCACTCTAATCCACTACTCATTTCAAAAAGAGCTCGACATGTTGCCTCCGGTCTTCTCGATATTTTATTTGATCAGCTTAGAATATCACTATGGAAAGCGCGAAAAATAATTTTTTAAATGAACCAATGTACATATATTTGATGGACAGCATATCATACCTTTCTCAAACATTCTACTCTGTTTGAGAAAAATATTCTTAAATGACACGCCGAATGACTGGCCTAGTTTGATTGTTTTGCTAGTTTAACTATTTTGATTGGCTTTATATCCATTGTCCTTTAATTTCTTATGTACATACATTTTTAAAATGCAGCTTAATACCCACTATCGCGAAACTGCTAATCGTTATCGTATTTTTCTACATTTATAAAATTCTTAAATAGGTTAGAAGCGATTGCCATAAAAATGCTATAATATCTATTTATATATTATATGTATTTTATTTGATATATATTGATGCTAAAAGTTAAAATAAACATACAAGATGAGAAGTAAGTTACGTCGAAAAAATATTTTAGGTAATTCAAAACTGAGATAAATTCACTGTATGTCACGTAAGAGATGTTTCATAATTATTTATAGATGTAAAAATGATCTAGCATCGTAACATGCTTTCTCAAAAGTGGTTCCATTTGCATGACCAATTCAGCAAATGTGTCCACTTATAATAATAACGCTTTCACGTTCTTATAAAAGATCATTATCTATTTATAATTTTTTTTTTAATTTCGCATCTTTTATAAAATAAACACTATATACAGTGTTAATAAACTGTAAAAGGCAGCCTAAAGTTCAATCATCTTTGCTAAATAGTTATTAAAAATTGAATAAAGTCACTGTTGCACTATACTGCTCATCAATTGCAATTACCACAGAGAACTTTCCTATTTATAAAATGGAAAGAGGAACAAATGGGTGTCGTGGAAACAATGCAGGTAATACCGTCTTGGAAGTTATTTCCCCTAGGAGCGCGGTATTATTCTGAAACTCCAATCAATGAGATTCGAGACCGGTTTGAATAAAAATACAACACTGACATAATTAACATAATTTTATATTATTATTAAATTTCTATATAAAATCATAGTTTAGAATATTTATATTGAAAGCATAAATGGTTTTTAATAATTCATGTAATTTTCCTTGATTGTTTTTTAAACATTAACATTTTATTTTATTTTCTTATTGTAATCGCATTTTTCTTTTATATCTTACAATAAGATGTCTACAGAAATTTTATTGTTCATGGTTCCTGCACATGCATGATTTTTTAATTTTGCTATGCTTCTAGCTGCAATTTAGACCATCTACTGTAGACACTAACAGACATTCAATTTAAAATATATATTCATAGTTAATGGCTGATAAACACTAACAACTAAAACTTACATTTTACAGAAGAAAACTTTACAGAGATTTCTGTGCCAATTATTGCACATAAAATCGACACTGAGGAGCTCTCGAAATGCTTGTAAATTGTGCAGCTTAGAATTTGTAATAAAGGGCCGAGCGATTATGTAGGGAATGTTGTATAAATCTTATTCGATTGAACCTCCGTGCACAAAATATATTTTTTGTCATCATTATATTGTATAATAATCGTTTCTTATATCAAAATATTATAGTATTTACAATTTTTAAAACTTTATTTAACAATTTTGAATACTATTAAGTTATTTAAAATACATAATAAAATTGTTGCCATAGTCGTATAAAATTTTTATTACATGTAAATTACCTTATCATAGCTTGGTAAAAATATTAAATTGCATATTTTAGTATTATAACGTGCACCCGAATGAAATGTTTATCGTCTCGATAAAGCTATGTACTTATTAATATATGCTATGAAGTAAGAATACATTTAGAAAAAAGAAACTTTTAAGTATCTAAAAACCAATATTATATATTAAAATAACAGTCTAGATTATTATTTCTATACATTAATCACAAACTTACACCTGTGTCACATTTCCGTCACGAACAACAAATACGAAACAATTATAATGAAACATAAACAATGGAAGCTGAAAAGCAACCTACAATTCATTGTAATTCGCGTCGGGTGTACGGAAAACAATGATGACGTTTTTCATAATTCATTCCGTCTACCTGTCGGCTCCGCTTTCCGAAAATGGACAGATGAAAAGCCATGTATAATGAATGTCTGGATCGTGACGTCGACTCCCGTCTCAGCCTATCTCTGGAATAAACTGTATCCGATTTTGCAAAATAGGTAAGGCTTATTATGATTGTTTTGATGTCGGGAAATATTACTGTCATACAGAAGTGTTTTTGAATGATGACAGACCGTTAATTAGAACGGCATTCATTAGGTTTTTCCCGTTTATTAATAATGTTGTTTTTGTTTTGATTAATAATGAGATTATTAAATATCGTACGCCTGATAGTCGACCATTATATTGAAATTCTATATTTTATCTATCATTATATTACGCAGTTTCTGTGTAAAGTCGTGGAACGGCAGGGAAAAGAAAAAACTGTCTTATAGCGCTCTGTGATCTGTCCAAGAAAAAGACTTGAACCTAGTCTTTTAACCCGACTAGTTATCATGAAAAAAGTGTTTCGCAGATCTGGTCATCTTTCTTGATTGAACTCGAAAACAAAAATATAAATACGTTTCCCCTCGAAACTAAAACCTTTGTGCATCAACCTCCAATTGTCAATATTTTTTCAACGTTGCAAATATTTAGACTTATAAGAGTCTAAATATTTGCAACATTGAATTGAAAGTTATACTTTGATATACAAACGTCTTAAATAAACACGAATAATGTTTTAAGTTTGTATTGTTTGCAATATATTAAATCCCTTGAACCTAGCAACATTTTTACTTAAATTGTTAAATAAAAATTTTGATTAAAATAAAGTAAAAGAGTATTAAAAGCATGTCTTGAAAAATCAGTTTATATTGTTCGCTTAGACGTTAATCTTCTAGAAACTAGGCGAGTCATCTTTATTCACTTAGAAGTTAATTTTAAATATGAGCCGCTCAAAGCGTCGCATCGTGACAATGCTGGCGTTGTCTCGGGCGCCCGACATGGCGTCGCCCCCTCGCAAACAGCGTTAGGAGCGTTACCATTCAAAATATTTTACGATCCGTAAAAGCTGTAATATTAGTTAAAATGAGATTAAAAAATGTTTGCATAGTGTTTGATTAACATAAAAGTTTGTAAACATTAATGGCATGGTAATTTTGGAAACGCAAAATAAGTTTTGAAGAGCGTTTAACGACTGTACCCATCAAAGTAAAACAAATCTTATTGTGCATTAGTATTCTTTATATTCACACGATAAGTAATTGTTTATAGTTACGGTTAGAAATAAGTAAATAAGTTCACTTAACTTAATGCGCTTAACGAATAGAAATACATTGGTTTAATAGTTAATAGTTTAGTACGAAGATCGAGACTGCTAACAAGCACTAGTCACAAACGGTCATAGAAGCTTCATAGAATATTCGAGAGAGAATAATCTAGTTGCCAATGAGACATATTGAAAAGCATTTCCTTTGATGCAACGGATTTATAGAATACATCAAAGGGAAACTGTGCTCTCTAGTTTGCGTACGATGTCTCGTATTCGCGCTTTTGCGAAGCTCCATCGGATACTCAATATCGACGACTCATTGATATAATGACAATTTATATGTAGATCTTATCTACTCGTGTAAAAGTATATATTTTGTCATTATGATTTGTAAATATTTATTTTATAAAACCAAACGCAGACTCTATAAACATGTCTGTTTAAGAATCATGCTTTTCAACAAAATTAATACTTTTTTGCCTTCTTAATTCACTTTTAATTGAAATGATTTTTTTTTATTATTTATCTTTCAAACTCTATCAGCTAATGGTAATTGAGTAACTTACTAATTGAATAACTCTTGAATCAAATAACGAACTTTGTCTTTTTAGTCTTATAGTTTAAAATAATTTAAAGGCTTTAATATTGAAGCGCAATCCTTTCTGTATTTTTTATATTTAAATGTTATATATAAACTTTACTTTCTCGTATACACTTAAGTATCAAAATAAATCTTTCTTCGGCATTAAAAAAATATTGTTAAATTTTTAAAAGAGTTACCGTAAATGTGCAAAAACTTAAAATTTCAACATCAACTATTTTAAGTTTTTAGTACTTTACATTTTAATAATTTTAGTATTTTAATAAACATTAAATTAATAATTTTATATTATACAAACGGCTATGAATAAACCAAAGACCCTTTACAACTATTTTAAAGAGTTCGTAAGCCCTTTTGCATACATTATGTACATGATGATGATCTTGTAAGTTTTCCACCTCGTTTACAGTGGTTACTTCGAAACTTTGCATCTAATTTGTGTACCATTATCTAGTTAAACAAAACTACTTACAGAAATTCACATAGTAAATAAAGTTCGACCCTATGTTTATTTTGCAAATAGACAAATATTTCTATTGTTTACGTGAATATTATACATTATTAAATAAAATGACTTTATGGATTTTATCGCGTTTATTTTACATTTTTAAATTCCCGACGTTTCGAACACTTTCCTGCGGCCGTGGTCACGGGGTCACTAAAGTCGTTTTATTTAATAAGACAAATCTTTGTTTCTACTAGTTCAACTTGGCTTCATCTACACAGTAAAAATATCCTGGTAATTATATAGACGTTACCTATTGTCTGTTAATTATAATCTATAGTTTTATTTTAGATACTATTTAGAACTCCCCGAATTTAATTTATTTCTCACTCTCCTTCGTTTGTAACTCATAGATAAATTTAAATATTTCAGTTTTCATTGTTATCTACTAATTTTTTACCACAGCGATTTAAACGTTATCAATCCCCTGATAAACCCGTACCCTCCTTCGTGATTAACATGTTAATAACACAGTATAATTTAAAACAATTAATTATTTTGCTTACCGAATATTACACATTATTGAATAAAAGGACTTTTTACGGATTTTATCACGTTAATTTTACATTTTTAAATCCCGACGTTTCGAACACTTTGACACAACCTACCGTGGGGCAGATATGTATTATTTTAAGCTTTTTTCTAACACGTTTTAGGTTTGCTTTATACTGACTGTAATTCTTTATTTAAACGTGAAATCAACAAATATTATATTTCATTTTCTTTTTAACGTTTTGTACATTTCTATACACAAAATACATTTGTGTACACACATACATTAACGTTTATACTGCTACCAGGATTTATGGCTGTACAATATTATTCGAATTATAATTACATATCTCTTAATTTCATTACAAAGACAGATGCTGTATAACAGTATACATTTCATTAAAGCAATTGATGAGATCGTTCCGTATAAGCTTTGTAAGGAAATTAATCCAGCGAATTGTTTTATCTGCGCAAAACAAACGTGTGTAAAATCAAACACAAAGACCCCGTAAGCTGCTGGCTTTGTTACATCAGACGATATGAAAACTGCACGATTGATAAAGAGAATAGGGCATAAGGACCGTGTGCATTGTATTTTAGACTTTAATAGAATAAACATAGAGTTGATTTAGCATTGAAGAAAATAGTTTTTATACTGACAGAACTCCATCTTTTTTACATACAGTCTTTAATGCCGTCTGATTAATTGAAATTTACTGCGCTATCTATATTTGGTAAGAAACAAAAGAACTTGTTGTTTCTTAAAGTTGAATTGGAATAAAAAATCTACATTACTTAATTTTTGAAAACTATAACATGAGCAAGAAAGATGTATTGCACTAACTCTAACGTTTGCTAAATTACATTTCGTTCCGATTTGCCTCATTCTCGGAGCTCATATCAGAGATACAAAATATTCAAGAGCGCTACGTCAAACATCAAAGGGACAGAGCTATTGAATGATTGTCACAGCAATACTTCCGGCAAATACTATTTTGTTAACAACATCATTCGTTCCCTACTTCACCCAAGTTAACTTTTGGGAGAATTTAGTATCTACGATTTTTACTAGTACAATGAGTCAACATTATTTCCAATGTTGATTGATTTAAGAGTTATCAAATTATATTATTTACTAACAAACATGAGAGAGAACATGTACTGTATAATATTTTGAGAAAGCTTATAACTTTTAGATTAATTTGTGCCGTAATATGATATGGGATTCAAATCCCTCTCGCCGCCTTGATACACTGCTTACATATGATGCCCGTCAAACCGTACAACACTATAGTGTTTTCACACTACTGCTTGTAGTAGCGAAAATATTATTTAAATAGTATTGTATTTGTCAGAGGATTGCGCTACATAATTTGAAATGTGATTAAACATCCAACTCAGTACAGTCCAATCAGATGCAAATGACAACGTAAATAAATTTGACTGATGACGAGATTTTCTCAGTTGTACAGGCAACTGAGAAAATCTCGTTTCAACTGACACTGGACACACTGATAAACAATCGGATTTAATCGGCCTTTGTGCTATTGGATTGAACTAAACACGCCATTTTAATGGATACTTTAAGGTTTAATTTAAATGGCGCTATTGGAAAAGTCAGTTGGTTCTAATTATTTCAATACAAAATCATAAAATAGGTTTACGGAGTTTACTATTATATATTATTTATCTTGTGTCCGTAAAAGTTTAAATGACTGATAAGGTAGTAGAAAAACATTATTTCAACGATTTTAATAAAAAAAAAATTTGGACCGGTAATTAGAGATTCATGTGACTTTATGTATTATAAAGTATCCTAGATTATTTCAAAAACCGTAACATATTATCGCTCGTAAATTAGGCAAAGCTTGTCCCATTGAAACCAGGTGAATGATACAAATAGCATAAAATAATTATTTTTGCAAAAAAATACACTGACATGCATTTATTACATTAGACGACCAGAATGGTAATTTGATTATGAATAAGAAAAGATTTATTACGGAAGTCCAAACACTTTGCAGCGTCGGTTTCGAATCGCTCACACAACTTTGTGACATAAAGGCCAGTGGTTTTCTTACACGTTTTCAGGTTGTTTATGATGATGATGATTCATTCGCCATCCTAGAAAACTGTTGCCATCTTCGCATCCAGCAAAATAACAGTGTTTGGCTTCTTTGAAGAAACTTGGTATCCATCGCGCCGTCAGATTTGATATAGCTTAATTTTTGTGCAGGATTTTATGTTTTCGCTATTATACTATATATTACATAAAATGTTAAGAATATTCTTAAGATAGAATCAATATTTTTTCGGATAAAGGTACTCAGAATAGTTAATCCGTTACTGGTACAATTATTACTAGGCTATAGGTACAAATAATACTAGGTAGATGTCAAAGTAGATTTAGATTACTTTTTCGATATTATTATTTTTACCTTTTAATTAAAGCATCCTTTCTCTTATAGCCTAACAATTCAAAATAACTAATTATTTTATTTTGCGTCATTATTGAGGTAAGAGTTGAGAAACATTTTTAAGTAATTAACACGAACTAGTTAATCATCAACGGGCTGACAATAATATTTTCAATCTTCATAATGGAGTCAATCTACAAACAGTTCTTGCTTTATTATATTTAACATATAATAGGGAAGTTCAATTTCTCTTCCTAAAGGGAATAAAATTCACAGGCCTTTGAAGCTGATGTACATTGCCTCATAAAGCGTCAAAGGGAAGGTAAAATCACATTCGCTAAAGCTCAGAGGTGTACAGCTTTAGATGAGTATGATACGTGAATTGCTGGTTTGTGCAATGAAAATACACACGATTGCATGCAAGCTATACGGAAATAAGTCATTAGCGTTTAAAATGTCTTGCATGATGATC
The DNA here is from genome assembly GCA_029286875.1 of Lamproptera curius. NCBI lineage: Eukaryota > Metazoa > Arthropoda > Insecta > Lepidoptera > Papilionidae > Lamproptera > Lamproptera curius. The sequence goes on from JAGSMT010000114.1 coordinate 1,127,862, forward strand.
ATGAAACTAACATTTTATATTCATTTACTAACTGTAAACTGTTCGTATAATGGCGGACTTTATGCCAAAGTCACTGTCTCACAGTCAACCATCGGGTATAGATTTTTTTTAGTAGGTGCACAATCTAATCAACGGTAAAGAAAAGAACCTTAGACTATATTATTTCATACAGCAAGAATAGCAAAAAGGGTATCATAACTGACGGTATTGAGGCATGAAAATAAATCTAACTTTACGCGTCTCTAATAACTTCAGTCACTTTCAGAACGATAGTAATCGAGCTATGGCCAGGCATGAAACCCGATTGAAATGAGTTTATTAAATTATTTCGAAATACAAAATCGAAAACTGTTTGAGTAGACATGATTCAAAAAGTTAAAAAAAAAATAGCAGGATAGAAATTGGTTGGTGGGTTGAGTGTTTGAGATTAGTGATGGGTTGGAACATTTATATTTACTCTAGTTTCGTCTATCCATATGTAAGCACCATTCATAATTTTCTCAGGAACAGCTATACATAGAGCAGTTTAAATTTGTACTACATACTTTGTGCTACACTTATTATTACGGATATAAAAAGCAAGGACCGGATAAAACGTGATTAAAATATATATACATTTCTCCCAAACATTTTGGTTCAAAGCCTCAAATGACTTGCCTAGTAGTCATTTATTTACTCTTAAAAAAAGGGAAGAACTATTATGTTGCATATTTTGATCACAAAGCTGTAGTTTGCTAATACTTTGCATTTCTGTTGCAAGGGTACCGTAGCAAATTTCTAAGGTCTGATGACTAGATGAACATTTTACATTTCAAGTTTGAGCAAGGTTTTGACATGTTAATCAGCATTTATCCCCATGTAGAAGTGTCGACACTTTATTCATTAAACATATACAAAAATAATATATAACTAAATATAATTTTGTCTACCTCCTTTGTAATATAAAAATATATCTATATTTTTAAAAGCGAGGATAGATATGAAGCCTACACTACGTTATCATTTGCTTCAGCACCGTGTCACCTGTCCTTATAAAGCCCCGAGCTTACTATATCCTTTCAACGTGAATAAATTTCATTTGCGACGTATCAAACTGTATTTACTTAAATCATTTTGCTGTGACATAACATGTTTCCATTAAAAGCTTGCGATGCAATAACGGATAAAATAATGTTTCACATTATTCAATTATATTACATTATATAAATAATATTATTACTAGCTTTGCAATATTTATAAATTAAAAACACTAATAAAATATAAGCTTACGTATGTATTATTGTGCATATAGTGTTATTATGTATAAATTTAAATTTTTATAGAAATTAGGAATGCCTCTAAAATTAAAGGACGTTCAGCTGTAAACTTATCAGTCTGTCTCGCTCTTGACAATGTCCGCTGCAAAGTGCTTATAAACTTGACAAAAATAAATTATAGTCTTATTCAAAAACTTAAAAAGTTTCATTAACTTTAAAACAAAAATTGTTAATACTCTGAAATAAATCAACAGTGGGATACTTCCTAAATAAACATAGCATTCTACCAAAGTATATTTTTTAGAAATAAATACCAGTAAACGGTACCGGTATTTATTTCTAAAAAATATGCTTTTTTATTTTCTTTTGCAATTAAAAGCAGTCATCAATTAATTGACGAATTTTTTTATTAAAACTATCCTTGTTCATAGATCGTCGTAGACCGTCAGGATCATTGGATGAGGCAGCAGAGGACAGCAGCGATAATGGTGGCAGTACTCCAAAGAAGAAAACGGTCATCGAGGAGCAGTGGGAGAGGAGTGGCGGCTTCGAACTCACCTCCGTGGAACAAGAGACATATGAGAAGTACTTCTACGGCACTGAGCATTGGAACTACTTTACCAACGACGAGGACCTTGGACCCGTGATATTGTCTATTAAACAGGAGACTCTGAACTCACGCGACCAGTTCAGGTGAGCAGAATTTTTTTTTAATTACTACAAAATTTGAAGGAAACTATCCATTGAACGCAGTTTAGCCATTGGGTTGCGAAAGTTAGATTTCGCTCTGTGTTGAATCTGTTATTTAGGTAAATGTAAAGAGATTAACGCTGTCTGCATGATACCTTGGAAAAATATGTAAGCAAAAAGGAGTAAAATTTGGTGATAGTTTTTTTAGCACAGGCTCTCGCAATCTCGCCTTAGAAACCACTGTCACAAGAGAAAGTTGTCAGTAACTCAATGTCAGTAATGTTCTCTGTAAGAAGATAGAGCAAATATTACGTCAGTTGTTTTGCCCATGTCCTACGTCAAAGTTCATTCGCGCAAGAAATTCGGTTGTCAATCCGATCCGAGCCTAGGTATTCGAGACTGAGTGAATAAGCCAAAATAGTATAGTAAATAAACACCACTCTGCGTGAACCTTAACAATGAATAACAATATATCATGTTATTAACTTATCGGATAACGTTTTAACATTATTGAAATATTACGTAATTATATTAAATTCACTGTGTGTATGTTATTCAGATAAGCATATAAAAGCAAAATAATTGGCTTGAACACAGTACTTCTTTTAATATAAACTATTATTACGGGTCGATTTCTTTATAATGCATGACCAAACATAATACAAATCTGTTATGTAAAAAGAGTAAGGTAAAGATAAAGTCCTTTTTAAAAAATATACCGTAGCTCTACTTTTGTTGTCTAAAGATTTCCCTATGCTAGGTAATACAGTATCTAAAGCTGGAAGATCTTTGTACATGAGGCGTAAACAATGTAAGTCCTGAAAACATATAATAACATTAAAAATGATAATTGTTAAACTTATATCAGACTTTGCTAATTTAAAAGAAAACCCTATTGCCTACTAGTAAATCTTTTTCTACATTTTAGAAGAAAATGCTTTCCTAATATAGAATTCTATACTGGAATAAATATTCAGCCTCGCTATTAGCTCAACGTCCTAACATCAACTAGAATTCAATTAGCGTAATGTAATGGTGACCATTAAATTCGCTATAGAGCACTCACTCAATGTCATTGCTACAAACCTACTGAATTCTGCCCGTTCATTTCCTCCGCCAGATTTATTGGTACTATAACTCTATACTGTGTTGTTGTTAATGTGGTGGAAAAATTTGCATTATTTTATAAGGTACGCATGTTTGTGTGTAAAAGAAATTTCGGGTTGCTAAAGCACTAGAAACATTTTTTTTAAAAAGCTTTCTGACGTATAAAATTACACTCTTAATCGTTTTTGCGGGCGAACATTTTAAAGCAACTGGATTCAACTTCTAAATAATTAAATGACAAAAAAATAAAAAAGCAACCTTATTTAAAAATAATTTTTATACTTAATTTATTACTTTTTGTGCTTATTAAATTCAATAAAGTATTTCTGTCTTCAGGTTTTTCTGATAAAATAACTCGTTAATAGGTTAATACACGTGGAAGCTCAGAGGCATTAATAGATAAGCGCTATTAAGAGATATCTGTAGAGGCAGACAAAATGCCACTGCACACAATAAAATCGTCATTAATAAACCAGAATATAACCTGATTCATGTATCTATATAAATATATATTACAGAATCATTTTTAAACAACTTTATTTTAAAGTGAATAATCCAATAACAACCAACAGAAATACGACAGTTGGATATGCGTCGGAAGAAAGCATTTCAAATCACAATCTTCGTAAACAAAGGCCAATTACAGTAGCCCACGGAAAGGTAAGTAATATAAAATTATCTAATAATAATTCTTTTGTACTGTTTAAAAAGAAGTGTACATCTTCAGTGATGTATAATGCGCGCCTTTTGCAAATTCGATTGAAAATCCAAGTATACACAGAGTAATTGATACATTTAATGAAGCGGTACAAACTAGTAACTGCTAGAGAACATTTCAAAGGCGAAGTAAAGTTAGCGAAGCCCACAACGAACACTGATGCATATCAAGTCATCTTGTTCGGTCCATCGGGAGTCAATGTTGCTTGCACAGATATATTTACGTAAACAGCAACCGATATGATGCTCAGCGTACTAATTTTGTTTGCGATCAAGACATGTATAACGTCATCATCATCATCATCATCATCATCATCAGCCTTTAATAGTCCACTGCTGAACATAGGCTCCCTAATACACCCCTATCCATTAGGGGTTTTGGACCGTATCCCACCACGCTGGTCCAATGCGGGTTGGTGGGTGGACCTGCCTTTACATGCCCATCCGACGCATGGATCATCTTACTTTTCAGACAATTGGGTGATCGGCCTAAATTGTCCTAAGCAACTAGGAAACAACAATGAAAATTTGTTGAGTCCCCGCAGGTTTCTAAGCAAACGCCTATACCACTAGGCTACGGAGGCAGTATAACGTATATAACGTTAATAACGTATATAACGTTAATAACGTATATAACGTTAAACATACTTTTTTAAGTAGAAAGAGCCCTTAGTAGTTCAATTGAAAGGCCTTGAAGTCGTTTGATCTCAACCATGACGTTTACTCAAGATAAATTATCAATACCCACATCAAAACTACAACCATGGTACGAAATTACTAAAACTATCTTCCATTGATTTTTAGTTATCGTGTTGATAATGCTCTATGTAATGAATAACGTGTAAGATTCGTGAAACTATTTGAAAAATCTTATTTTTTAATCCGATTCAAGTAATCGAGAAGTACTTTTATCTATATCAACGCATACTACAACAATAAAATATAATGTATCAAAATGGTGAAGAACTCGCAGATTCACTATTCAACCGACAGTTAGCTTATAACATTCTACTTTAAGATCAACCCGTTGAAGAAAATTTGAGGAGAACTATTGTTACTTTTGTTATTAACTGAAGCTGCTGGATGAGTTCAGCTAAATACGCCCTGCCCTAATGTCCGTTACTTTAAGACACGGGATGATGACTACGGAAGACAATAATTTATCTAAACTACTAATTTTTGTAAAAATAGGCTCGTCCGTCAGTCGGTTTTCCGTGAAAAGAGATGATGTAGGATTTTTAAGTTGTTATTTATAGAAGGTTTCGATTGACTCATATAATTAAATACAGTAAAGTTATTGAAAGGTACAAGAAGTAAATATTTTAATGTATACAATTCACTAGAATATACCTATTTGTATGGACCATGGATATACTAATTGCGTCAATTCCTAATCACATTTCATATGTATATTGAATGTCGTAAAAATTTATAAATTAGTGATTTAATATATAACGTATAAAGTAAAAAGCTTAACAAGTGGGCACACAAAAACCTAGGGATTGGATCATCAGGAAATAACAGTTACGAAATAATAATATCCTTCTAGTCAATTCCGGCAACGGCTACCGATCTTTATTAGAGATCAACCAACTGCGCAGGAAATACTATAGTGCACAAGCGTCCGCGTAGACACAGGTGCATTCTCTAGTCCTTTATTCTCATATTCCAATTCCGAGGGGTAACGGACATGACCAGAAAGAGGGGATCAGGCGTAGAACCAACGTTTTTATGCCCATCAGACGCATGGGTCATATTACTTACCAGACAAATGATCCGCCCGCATTGCCCTAGAAAACAAAGGTATTTGAGAACCTCCATTTTGTAAAGCGCAATATTATGTTTAAACAAATAATAAACAAGTAGAATTGTAATATAATCTAATTTAGTATATGTAATTAATTTAATAGTAAGTTTCAATAATTACATATCGATAACTTGATACGCTTAAAGGTAAGAAAACAATATTATACGCTTACCATTATCATTCCATTTTCCACGTATTTGGATCCAGGACGAATGTTTGCGAGCGTACACTCACTCTACTGGCCCGCTCGCAAACTTCGACAAGTCCATTCGGGTCCGTTGGGACTTCCTCTTGAGTCAACAATAAATACGCCACCGAATATCCACATTAATAACTTGTCTGCGTATTCCTAATGTTACCGCTCCGCGCTTTGGGAATAATTTTCAGAGGAATTTATTACGAAAACTTTGGGTATACATACATATATATTTGAGTGATAACAGCGCGTTAGTTTGTTAACAACAGACGTTTGCTTTGCAAACAGCTCACAGGTTCCTATCCTGTGTGGGTGATAAATTTATAATATCTTCTTATATATGTTATCTGTCTTATGCTGGTGTTAACGTTTATTACAGAACAATTTATGCGGGTATTGTAAATACAATATTTTAAAGACCCCTTTTTAAAAAAAGAGCCCGTGACCTAGTGGTATTGGCCGTTGCATTCTAAGCCCAAGATAGATTTTGTACAATTTGTGTGTTCCGTAATTTGTCATATTTAATTGCCATTATTGTTAGGACTGCCAGAATTGATTTGCGCATAAATTTAAAAAATAATTATTAAGTTTTAAATGATATCTTGGTACAATACTACGAAGTTATAGGAAGCGAAATTTTATCTCCAACTCATAAAAAGAAAATTCACTAAAGACTTGGACTAGCCTCTAGAAACTATCCCATTAGGACACGCAATGAAAAAAAAGTAGAGGTCCAATAAAACAAAAAAAAATATTCATCTTAAATAGAAAATAAATTGTTTACGTTATAAGTGAATATAAATTAAATTACACCATGTTACGAATTTCCCAAGGCGAATTTAATAGGTTTTGTCAGTCACAAGGAACGAATAGAATATTCCGTACGTGTTTTATTTTAATGTACCTTATAAAGCACCTAAACAATCCAACCCTAAAATGGCGTCCCCCGATAGAAAATGAATAAATAATGTGGATGTCACACATGGAAAAGTTGCGACGTGACACGAAATATCTAACTTTCACGATAAAGAAACGATTCTCTAGGTTTTATTACGAGCTTTATGTTATCTTCTACTTTATGCAAAAAACATTAATATCAATTTTAATTTGTATATGTATGTATCTATAAAATATTTATTGTGTGTTATACTTTTTTTTCAACAAAGTGATTTAATTTTTACAGTTGTTGTTCAATAACTAGTAGATTATTTTGCTACTTCTATACTTACCCATCATAATATCACTAAAAATGCCCAGGAATTAGAGTCCGAAACTTGATATTTTAAGTTAGCTAAAACAGGTTCGGGACATGAGCTGGTTTTAATATATTAATGTAAACTTTTTCTTGTGCTAAATAAAAACATAAATCAATCCTCGTACATTTTATATCTTATAGTTTTAGTATATTTACAAAAAAACACCTTTATTATATCTCAGTAGCGTAATTCAGTCATCCATCATCATCAGCCTTTGAACGTCCACTGCTGGACATAGGCCTCCCCTAATACACCCCTATCCATTACAGGGTTTTGGACCGTATCCAACCACGCTGGACCAATGCGGGTTGGTGGGTGGACTGACTTTTTACATGCCCATCCGACGCATGGACCATCTTACTTTTCAGACAATTGAGTGATCAGCAAAAATTATCCTAACCAACTAGGAAACAACAGTGAAAATGTGTTGAGTCCCCGCAGGATTCGAACCCACGACCTCCGGTTTCTGAAGCAAACGCCTATACCACTAGGGCTCGAAGGCAGTTGTTGCAATTCAGTCAACTTACATTTATTATTCACTTCATAAAACCGTTACGGATACATAACGACAATACTTGAATGGGTCTCTTCTAATTTTTAAATACTTTATCACTCTTTCCTAAATTTATTTACAAAGCATACATTTAATACTCGAATCGTTGATTTTATTTAAATGAACAAAGCTCTGTCTCGTATAAGTCACTTTACAAGGCTAATATGGCGTCGAAATAACATTGACAGAAGCATTTGATTAACAAAAGGGTGAGATGTTATAAAAGCTTTCCGTCTGCATATAAATGGTCTGCGATTACGTTCCAGAGGCTCTTTCATTCAATACCGGCATTTTCATTACACCCCGTCATAGGACAACGGAAATGCCGCGAGACAACAGTTGGAATTTAATTAAAAATGCCGTGCGATCGAAAATTCTCATGCCGGTTATGGTGTGTATGTATTCGATTCGGTATTCATTCGTATATTAAAAATATTTGGCTTTCGCTTGGAATATTTCCCCTTTGCTACATTTCATCGTGCATCGTTTCGATACTTGTAAAGCGATACTTTAAATTCTTACACAATTTCTCGTATACCTATTCGGAACTTGTCTTTTTTTAAATAGCTTTGTTTTCCTATGTTAATATTTTAATACAAGAATATTAATTACTAATAAGTTAAAAATTTAATTTTAACAGCGAACTGTTTCACCAAAGACAGACATTACTACAGTAACTGATACAGTAACTATATTGGTAATTCAGATTTATCTTTGGTTGTTAACTTTCATAAAGATTTCCTGTCAAAGAAAATTCGGGGAGTGATAAAATATCCATTTATCACAACCGAATTTCCTTTGATAGAATTCTCAAAGGCAATTGTTCCACGTTTCAAGACCTTTTAACTTAATGTTTTGCATTAAAACATACGGAGAAACTCAAAATATATCATGTTTCCATAGGGAACTCAATGCAAAAACTGTACGCTACGAAATTCCCCAAAAAGTAACGTTTAACAGACTCAACGAACGCTACGGGCTTTGCTATTGAAATGAAACTTTGTTATTAGAATTCCATCCGACTCTGACAAAGTTATGCCGTTTCTATTTAAATGCAACTATTCATATTTGGGTTCAAATTAACTACATAGTGGAAATGATCACTGGTCTGCGAAATTAATTGAGTGTTGGAAATATTTGATCACAGTCAGAATAAGTTCGATTTAGTTTTAGAGTACCGGGTAAAAAAAATTATTCGATTTATTTAAAAGTAGTTTCTGCTGATGAAAAGTAGACATAATAAGTATTTTTATTTTAAATGCCTATTATCTGAAGTTAGACAGACAATGCGATGATGATGACAAAGGAATTTTGTAACTTATCACGTATATTTTTGACCGTAAAATAAGTTTGTCTGGCCTTTGCAAACCCGAGACTTTAGGTTCAAAGCAACAATAGAAATAACTATACTTCAGATTGGCCAGTCATCTTGCATTGCAGAAAAGGGAAGATGAAACATGCGTTGACGGCCCTAAATAGTTTTTCCCAGTAGACGAGAATGTCTTTGGTATTTATAGTAATAATAATGTTTTCCAAGTCGATTCCGACTACGGCGGCCGATCTATATTAGATATCAGACAACTGCGCAGGAGATATTATAGTGCACAAGTGTACGCGCAACACGGGTGAACTCTCAATTCCTTTATGTTCTTAAAGCCCGATGGGACAAATACCCGACACGACTAGGAAGAGATATGGCGCAGGACTGACTTTTTACATGCTCATGCGGCGCATGAATCATCTTACTTTACAGGCAATCGGGAGATCAGCCCGCATTGCCCTAACCAACTAGGAAACAACAATGAAAAGTTGTTGAGCCCCCATAGGATTCGAACCCACAACCTCCCGTTTCTGAAGCGCAAGCCCATACCACTAGACTACGGAGGCAGCTGTCAGTTATAGTACGTCCATGTAGTATTAACATAATTTTAAAAGCAACTTTTAACAGATCTGTCAAATGAAATTTATCCCTTTTATTTGAGGCCAAATGCCAAAATTATGCTATGTAATTCATTGTAATAACTTTAATTGTAGTGACACCGTGTGGGCTATAAACCGACTTAATAATTTAGGAAAATGGCTTGTAAGAGGGACTGTAATACGAAAGTCGCTAATTAAACGACTACCTATCACTAAACTAATTACTTCCTTTTCCTATTGCTCCTAATTTGGGCAATACAATCGCGGACGAAGGGTGCGTCAAAAAAACTGTGCGATATCAGAAATCTTTATTGGCAAGCGCACTTGGCCGAGTTGGCTTGGCAATATGACCGTGGCCCATTTCCACACGGCCTCATTTGTGGCCTGTGTACATATGTATACACATATAGTTACAAAACTCGTGTAACCCTTTCGCGGGCCGCTATTAAATTGAGAGTAAATGTAAACTTGAAGCCTTATACGCTTTAGGAGATACCAATTCGATTAGAGTAACTAATACTCGTTAATCGCCAACCCCGCCTGAAATCATTACGTTTTACTACAGGCCCATAAAACGGCCGTGTTTTTTGGTTACTTTAAAAGTAAACACGAATATACTTTCAACTGGTCTATGTAGCGAAAGAGTTATTAATTCGTATTACTTCGCAGAACTTCGTTATGAAATAACTTTCTTAAAGGATTCTCCGTTAATACAGGGAGCACTTAATGAGATAAAACGGCTTTAGGCGATTAGATTTAGCTCCGTCTATTCTACAATAACTAATAATTTACCTTTAGACTACAAAGGCATACTGTTAGGTACTTCTTTTAAAATATCTGAGCAAAAAATTAAATAAATTATAATCTTAAATAAATCTTCTCTAATTCAATATATTTCTTTTAAATATTTTATGACAAAGCTTATGATATGGATGATTATTTAATCACGAATTGAATTAAGACACCTTTTGGTCAAGCTGTAATAGGAATTTATACTTTAGTGACATTATTTCAACTTGTCTTAAATTTTTCTCAATTTCAGATTTAAATGATAGTCATAATTAAAATTATGATGTACTTTCAGAGTCTGAGTTTGTAACATTATTTCACAGAATCCTGGTACGAGCTATAAGCTACACGGTCCACGGTTTGATTCCCGCCTCGTGCGTGTTCGCCGATCGGTACAACCGCGAAGAAGTGGTTCGCTCTCTGGGCAAGGAGGTCAATATTAACCCGCCTTTAATGCTGGGTCAGCTGCCAGACACTCCAGAAGAATTGCTGAAGTTAGACCAGGTAAGCTACCTAATTAATTAACTAAAATTCACTGATGAATGCATAAAAACCTAATGTACTTTAAGGGGGTTCTAAACGACACTTGCCGGAGATAACCGAATTATGACTAGTGATGCTTCTCCGTGATCAAGGCCAATTGACTGAGACAGCAAAAATAAACAAGAAAAATACCCATAAATACCTTTGTTGTGAACTCTAATATTTCTGTCCAACCCACTCTTCTCATTTTGGCCATCGACGATCGAAAGTTGCAAAAAGAACAGTTTAGAGAAAAAAGGATAGAATATGCTACGCCTATTTCTATTATTAAAACGCGTTACAACCTTATTCGCGACTATTTACAGTTTGCATGTTTAAAGCCTTCAAATTTGAAGGGCACTACTTGAGACTAATTTGCCAGCATAGTTAGTCTCAGGACGGTGAGCAGACTTGTAAAGTCTTACGCTGCTTTTCATATGGGCAGGGCAGAAATCTTTAACAACCAGCTGAACATCCTGCTCTTCATATCGCTTTAATAATAATAAAGAAAACACAATTATCGCGTACGTCGTATTTTTTGAAATATTATAACTTTACGATTCGTTATTAATTATGAAGAAACTCAACTTTAATAACCATTAGCCGCATTTATTTACCCGACTTGGGCCATTTCAGCGAATGGACTTTAAAACAAATACGCCGAATACTTAATATAGCTTTGGTGACTGTTACTTCATTAAAATGTAAAGAACTTGAGCAGCTCAGCTCGGCTTGGCCTTTTTTAATCACAAGATGAGATTTAAAGTTTACAGTTTAAATTTTATTATTTACTACTGCAATGTATATTTTTAAATAATATGCATTAAGCATCACTATAATTGTGCATATAAAGTTTGTATATACGTGCGACACTGCAATTGATAGGAGCGCAACAGCAATAAAATTTTTCAAAAACAATAAATGATGCACATATGAATGTTATACAGACAAGGAATGTTATACCTACAGCATCAAGAGCGGTACATCTAATTAAAGACTTACATGTCTGACTAATTTAATCTCTTTGTTTCATTTTATAATAAATTTTATAAAGTTTCACCACCCTAAGATCGTGCCATCATCATCCTCAGCCTGTGTTAGTCCACAGCTGGACATAGGCCTCCCATAATGCACGCCTACTTTTGTATCGAAAGCATAGAAGAGAAGCGTTAAAAAACAAAAAAAATAATTATCAACTCCTCCGCTATAAGTTAGCGTGCTAAAAATAATAAGACACCGCAGAGCCCCTAATCTCCCACCGCCGTGATTTCAAAGGCGGTGAATATTTAATAATAATTGTGGCGTAACAGTCTTCAGTCTAAGTCGACAAAGTTACCGCCGATCCAGGATCAATCTTATCTCATTAAGCATTCTTCGGGGAGGGGCGGGCGAATCTTCGAAACCTTTCCAATTCGTTGCGATTGTTTTTTCAGTTCCCAATTACGTATAAACGACTCCGCCGGCGGCCGTGAAACATTAATGAGAGCCGTTGAGGTGCGCTTACATTATAGTAGCGTTAGATTGAACCTGGAATCTAAGCAAACAAAGTTATGACAACAAAACCCAAAACATTCCATTGATTAGCGACCATCAATGTTCCTCCAGCACACGGTGTTTCACTAATGGCACTTTATACTTTTTGATGATTATATATTATTAAAATATTTCAATACACTTTAATTAAATACTGGTGGTAGGTCCCTCGTTTACAGGGCGTCTGGGTAGGTACCACCCCGGTACCTACCCAGTATTACGCTGCTACGGTGTCCTTCAAACCGGTAGACAGAAGTTATTAACACTTCTAAATTCTCTTGTATGGACGATGATTGGTAAGGATATAAATTTACCCTAAACATAATATAGTCCAGCATAAGGATCTAACTTGAGAAAAGTTCGACCTGGTGTACATTTAGGGCCTCTGTACTGCCTAAGTTCTCCATCTCGCCTGATCAAGTCTACAATTCCTTCACAAATTCCCAAACAACAGATATATGTACACAAAGGAAACAAAACCTTACTTAATTTTATATTATACGCTCTATAAAGCGCACCTTACAAATAGAAAGCAACCCATCCCCCTACCTTACCTCACCACCCCCTGCCCTGCAACTAATCACGGTAATGAACTAATGACAAGTTTGCGAAACTACTCTCAAGACGACACGAAGTTTGCGATACATGAACAGCACAACTCTGAACAGTTAAATATTACTATTTGCCAGTTTCTAACATAAATTATGATACAGTTTTAGACGGCAGTTTTCATGATCATATATAACAATAACTTCAGTACAGTTTTCTTATTTAAATTACCTTTAATGTAGACAAGAAGTACAAAGTTGTTTTAACCGTTTGAATATTTAAAACTAACCTTTAATGTAACCACGAAATGACTTTTCCATTTTGCCTCCCGAACGGCGCGACTTTCAATAACGTAATATGCTTACCCGAAAATGTTTCTCTGCTCCGCGTCGGGGGTACTTCGAAAATTCGTATTTTGGAACTAAGACCCTAAAATGTACCGCAGGCCTTGTTCGTAAGAGTCATTTTCCCACAGCAGAATGTTAGAGCTAAGTTTGTTCGATCCGCTGAACTGCCAATCTTCATTAGGCAACATCAGAGCCACGAATATAATCCGGAACTTTGTTGGGCGTACAGTCCGCCCCTGCATTTTGTATTACATTTATGAAGCTCAGATTTGGCGGGAACAATGGTACGACGCGTTGAGCGAATGTAAATAGAAAAAGCGAGTGAACTCAGGCACGTTTACAGATAACATTTTTTCGTTCCAAATTTTAAGCTGCCATGATGCTTCCTCTTTTAAAATGCAGAGTAAATAAAAAATGTTTATTTTTTTCTTACATTACATAGCTAAACTGACAACGGAAAAAAACGAGTACGGTAATACAAGAAAATATATTTAAAAATCTCAGCAATAGCTGTTTAAATAGTATTTTTCTTTTTCGCTAAACCGAAGACTAAAACCGAACTTAAGTTAAGACTTTTTGAAATCTGTATTAAATTGTCACCCGAATGATTAACCACTCATTTTTGAGTATTGTGAAACAAATACAATATGAATAATCTCACGCCAAGTCGAAAAATCGGCACATGACTATGCTTGATCTAATCAAAAAAATAAGCTGCAGATAGCCAATCAGGCATAGTATAAACACGCAATGTTTTAAATTACAATCAAAAATTATTAGTAATAGTATTAAACCACTTAAAGTTTCTTAATAACACTTAAAGTAACTCGGTGTTTCATGTATCTCCCAATACTGTACAGTAGAAAAACTTAATAGGGAAACTTGTTTTTTTTAAATTTGTAAAAAAAATAGGTTAAGTAGCATTTCTTCTCCATAATCAATTTACCAAATGCCGTGGTTTGCACATTTTAATTCAACCGTTATAAACTAAACATCGGCATTTCTTCAGAGCGTCTGACATCTCACCTTTGTTTATTAGTTAGTAAGCCATTAATATAAATAAATACATATATTAACATTTAAATAGATTTATATCAATATTCTTAAGAATGTTTGCTTTCTATGATTGGATTAGATGTTAAAAAGTCAGTCCACGCACCAACCCACATTAGACCTGCGTGGTGGATTAAGGTTTAAAACCCTCTAGGCGGAGGAGGAGAAGGCGAGCATCAATGAAGGCCTACCTCTAGCAGTGGACTAACACAGGCTGATTATGATGACCATGTTGAAAAGGAAATAATGACTATTGACTACGACACTTTAGTCATCTATTAACCGATAGGCTGTTACGATAAAAACAAAATTCAAATAATAATGTTTCAAAGGAGAGCAGAAGTCGATAAATAATAACATTCGCGAAAAGCTTATTTTATGAAACGTTAGTAAAACATACACATATGAAACATAAATTTCAGTGTGGCGCGTACAAATACTTTCATATATTTTTATACTGACTGAAAGACTATAAAATCTGTTCTTATTACATAAACGGTATGACGTAATTGATAAGTCTAATATTTTTGTTCTGAAATGCTTAAACCATTCTATTATAAAATAATATGTATAAAAAAATGCCTCCGTAGCCTAGTGTTAAGGCCATGTGCTTCGGAAACCGGCGGTCGTGTGTTTGAATTCTGCGGTTTTTGCATGTTTCTTAGTTGTTTAGGGCGATTTGGGCTGATCACCCAATTGTCTGAAAAGTAAGATGATCCATCGTCGGATAGGCATGTAAAAGTCGGTGCACCACCGAACCCGCATTGGAGCAGCGTGAAGGGATACGGTCCAAAAGCCCCCTAACAGAGGAGGCGAGCATTATGGAGGCCTATGTCCAGCAGTGGACTAACACAGACTGACGATGATGATGATGATGATGAAAAGGAAATACTGACTCTTGACTGCGACACCGATAGCATGTTACGAAAAAACAAAATTCTAATAATTTTTTCAAAGGAGAGTAGATGTCCATACATGAAAATATTCGCAAAGAGTTTATTTTATGAAACGATATTAGAATACATACATATAAAACATAAATTTCAATGCGGCGCGAGCAAATATTTCTATATATTTTTTTACTGGCTGTAAGACTATCAAATCTGTTCATATTACGTAAAGGTAGCACGGAACTGATAAGTATAACATTTTTGTTTTACAATGCGTAAACGATTTTGTTATAAAAGAATATATATAAAACTATGCACATAAATAAATTGAACGTCGTTTATTAGACTTTTAATTTTTTTAATTTTTCCATTTAGAGATAGTAAAGAGTAAAAACAAATATTAATCTACCACTATTAACAGAACTCCATGTATCTAATTATATGTATGCATTGTGAAAAAACAAAGTCGCTTTCGCTGTCTGTCCGTCCGAATGCTTGAAGGTTTAAAACTACGCAAAGGATTTTGAAGCGGTTTTTTTTAATAGATAGAGTTATTTCAAACGAAGGTTCATATGTTTAATGCATAATATTGTAGAGCAACTCTGATAAAGTACTACAGTACTGTACACCTTAAAGTGGACAACAATAAAATCCGCGATGGTATACGTCTATAACTTCATGATAACTCACAATAACCTTTTGTTAACCTTTATATTTTACAAGAAAAAATGGCTTATTTACGGAGTGATTTTAAGGAATAGAGTATCAATCCTTATCATATTAATTACCTTAAATACGTTTTGAATTAAAATCTAAAATATTTTACGAAAATATAACAGATATCACAATTGCACCGAGCGAAGACTGGGCGGGTCGTTAGTAAATAAGAAGAGAAGATGCTAGACTACTAATTTATTGAGTGCTTAAATTGGGTCGAGCGACACAAAAATAGCACAATCAATGAAAGACTGCAGACGAAAGTCGCTCAATACTGTTGATACAAATGCATATTAGTATATAATATCGCTATCAATTCATATTTTTGTGATAGAATATCATTCAAATACTACTAATATAAAATTGTATATTTATTAAAGAAAAAAGTGTGTACGCACGTGTGCGCGCGTTAGGTTACGTTTAAGTTGTACTTTTTTGGCGTAAGAAGAAAAAGATTTTTCTTTTCAAATATATTATTTTCCGTCTTATTTGATGCTTTTAAATACACTCACAACAGGGTGTCGGTTTTTTGTGACGATGTGCGCGCGATTCGCAAAAATTACTCTGATCACTTTTCCCTCACGCACAAAAATTTCTTTAGAAAACTCTCGTTCATTTTCTGTCTACGTCTTTTACTGGCTTGACTAATCTCCGAAATGGTTGGACTAATCAGTTTTACGGGACTTTTACTGTCACTTTCTGCATTTATTATAATTAAGCTTACTTGGTTTTATCTTCATCATTCGCTTATTTCAGGTTGTATATAATTTAAAGTCAGCCCAAAAATTGCAAGCGAATCGTTTTATTATCCATGGTTACAAAAATATAAGTGCAAAGCACTTTAAAAGCTTATTTAATTAAAAAATAAAAGGAGGTTTAGTGATATAGTATTTTAAATGAAGAATGTTTAAGTTATATTCAATGTGTTTGAATCTTATAAGAGGTCCCACTACATGAATGACGTCATTATGCATATTTTATCTATATATATATAATTCGAGTAGTCAAAGAATAAAAATTAAAGTAAAAGTTTTTAAACGAACCACTCAAAACAAACCAGTAGCAAAAGTACGATTGGTTAATTTACAAGTTCATGCAAGCGTTATTTAACTCGTTTGTCAGACTATATTAATAAATTTATATTCTTCTTGAGTTATTTTTTTATTTCAAATAAGAGTAAATACAAGTATTACGGCGCCCTATCTCGAGTAATTCGTGAAATCACTTGAACGTTAGTAAACCGTGCGTGCTCGGTTTAATATTTTGAATATTTATTGCTTCAAGGAAATCGCGAAAAGTATGTTTCGCTCCTCGGCTCGTAAATTTTGTCCCATTTTTCACATGACAAATCGAAAACACACACACACACACCACCTTACACCTTATACGCTCTGTGATATTCTAAAACATGTTATTGTAGAAATTGTTCTTTAAAAGGAACCCTTCTCTTGTACAATAAACTACGGCGTCTTTGCATAAAACATTTTTTATGCTTAGAACGAAATGAAAGACGGAATTGATGTAAGTAATATGGCAACAAAATAATAATAATAAAATATCC
Source organism: Lamproptera curius (assembly GCA_029286875.1). Classification (NCBI taxonomy): domain Eukaryota; kingdom Metazoa; phylum Arthropoda; class Insecta; order Lepidoptera; family Papilionidae; genus Lamproptera; species Lamproptera curius. The sequence goes on from JAGSMT010000114.1 coordinate 1,145,325, forward strand.
AAAGCAAATATATAGCGTTGTGTGTATATGTATAGGGTAGATTGTTGATTGTCACTTCTTGGTGAGGGTTCATTACTAAGAATGGTGAATGTATAACGATAATTAGTTTTCTTGAACATTGTATGCATAGAGTGCGTATCTTAGAGTTATTGTAAAGAATAAGTCGATGTATTTATTGCGAAGTAGTATTTCTGAAGAAGCACTACCCAGTTCCTTCCGAAGACCTAACTTCTATAATCGGAAATGTATACAAAGGAAATGATGTATAATTGTAATAGCACCAATAAACTCATCGTTCTGATTGGTTCCTGATGCCAAACGTCAAACAACAGACGATATTTCACCAATACAAATGTTACCTGTTTTAGCAGTGATAGAGTTAGGACTCACCTACTTAATTACAAACCTATTTTGGCTCTGGTGACTTACATCCATGTATTTACTACTTAATATCCTTATCTTCATTTCAATCTAACGTATTATAGTATGTTTTTTATTGTAGTATTTTCAATACTCAAATAAGACGTTTCCCACAAAAATGTAATCTATTATTCAATATACAATAAAACACCAAAAACGTGAATTCTTTTTATTATAACCTATTGTATAGTCAATTTTAAAATAAAATACAAAAGAATTATTCCTTCAATCTCACTTTACTTTAACGCACAAAAGGCATTGTTACAAAATTACTTTGAACCATTTAATTTGAATGATGTTACTATAATCTTAACCGTTATAATTATGAATAGTCATAGGTTTTTCATCTTTTGGTAAAATAATAGCTACACTTACTGCTACGTCGCTTATAATTACGTAAACATATTTAAATATCTTTTTATTTGTATTTGGATTACCTAAATATTTTTTTTCGGATTCAAATCGTATTTAAAGTGTAAAAATATTTAATTTTTGCTTCAGTTTTAAACATTTCTCATAACTCTACGAATAAAAAATGTGAGTTAACTTAGGAGCTTATGTAACATGTCACAAATAACGAATATTGTTTAACAATCGATTTATAAAGACTGAAAAAACGCTACCATTATTTATTTTAATTGAATTAATTATTCATTACTTAATGTAAATGAAAGCCAAAATGGATTACGTCATTCAAGTTTTACGGGTCTTAGCGTTGTCATTATAGAGTTAACGGAATCACAAATTAAATAAAACCATAACTTCCCAAATTGCAATACATTTTCTGAGACGCGAGTCTAATAATTTATTCAAAGGGCTTTTGTACTTTGTTGTATTAAAGCCTTTAAACAGTTATCTTGTGAAAAATACGAATACGAAGATTTGTTATTCAGGCTTCGATACTATGTATGTATTAGTGGGATTTTAGAATATCCTTTAATTATTTCTTTATTCCTTGGTGATAACTAAACAATTTGAAACTACAAACTACTTGTAAACAACGACCCATTTAAAACTTTTTACATTATCTCTCAGAAATTATAAACCTCATATTAAATGTGTTAAATGCATCATTACAAAAGATATGACGGTAAATTTATTTCATTTAATTTATATAAAATGAAACCAATACACAACCAAATATATGAATAATTTACAGTAAACGAAACCTGGTTTAATATAACATACTTTTTCAAAGAATAATAATACATTTTTTTATAACCTAAGGAATGGCATAGCTGTTTCCTTTAATAAAAGTTATGGTAGTATTAAATGCTTAGAAATTGTTTTATTGATATTTAATATTTCATTGCAGACAAACAAACAGAACGACTTGAATATTTCCAAATCAACCTCAAATAATCTTAAAACTCAACCCCGTGTCAATAACTTCTATATTAACAAAGAAAATATTTCTTAAACAGTAAAAGGTTTCTGTTAGCTAAAGATTGTTTGGAAATTAAACTTGGAATAAGCGAATTTTATCGATGAGTGACTTTGTGCCTTACTTAACGAACGAAATTTCTTTCGTAGGTCTTTTTTATTACTTATACAAAAGTAAATAGGCTGAGCAAGAATACTTTTTCATAATATTCTTAATTTAACAAAATTAGGATTTTAGGTACTTACCTATGAATTCTACAGAACTTATGAAAATGAATACAATGAAGCATTAATTCGAATCCTTCTGGACTGTATTTTTAGTCAATGTTAAGTAAATGCTTGACAACTCAACAAGTCAAAAGTTTGTACAACTCAATAGAGTGAGGGGAAATGACTCGTCTACGCGGTTTTAATCTCTTTATACTGATGAAACTATATCGTTCATATCGGTAGTTATATTAAAATATGTGTAAAATTAAGGTGTTGCTAATAATCAGCATAATTTTTAATAACAACATTAGCATCAATATCTGCAATAAATCATGACGTTTTTGTGCTAAAGAAATATCATTTTGAGGTATTTTATTACTTGTGGCACATTTTTCTCAAGCACACTTGAGTTATATTACGATAATCTGCCAGTGTAATTGGTAGGCTGCTTGTAAAAGAATGTAAGATGCATATAGCCTGAGTTAAATTCAGATGCCTAAAAGTTTCCGGTCAATATTGAAGTCAATTATTTCTGATAACTTCAAACTTTTAACTTTTCTAAAATAAAAATTATTTAGTATACTATTAAGTTTACTATCCAATTAACATTGTGCAAATAATAGAAAAAAGTAAAAAAGAAAAGTTTTTATAGTGTCAAGAATAAAATACTAAAACAACACGCTTTAAAAATATGAAGATTGTTGTACCAATAAAAGTAAAGGCATTTTAATGGCGCTATTCCTTCTTGCCACTTACGAATCCCTGCCCTATAGTTTCGATAACAGAAGTTGAAAATTTTTATTATTAGCTTATTTTGTAACTAGCAATAACTCTTGCATAAATTATAGCAGAGTTACTATGTCTGAATATAACATTATCATTAAGGTGTAACAACATTAACGTTTTAGTACTTACGAAGCATTTCTAATAAAGCAATATAGAAGACATAAAAAGTAGTCCAGCGTGCTGCCTTAGGAGGATTTTATGACTACTTTATTGGACGGAAGGCCGTAAACTGCTCTCAGCGAACGTAAAGAAGTATGTACTGCAGTATACCTACTGCAGTAGAGACAGCTGTTTTGTACATAATTTAAATGTATTGTTCGGTGCAGAGCATCATTACATCTTGTCAGCTTAAACAAACAAAATCCATAGATATATTTTTTTATTGCACGTCGTCACTTGACCATCAAGACGTTCATCGTCTGGCTATAAGAAATACAACATATTCAAAACCACTTGCCGCTGTGATTTACGGGTGTTACGTCTAATTAACGCAGTAATTTCGCTGGCTACCAGGCCTTTAACACTGGCATAAGCAGTGTTTTAACACTATTGCTGTGCAACATAAATAGGCAGTACGTAGCCCTTTAAAAAGAGAACCACCTATCATTATGGATATGTTATGGGAAAAATTCTAACATTAGTGTTGATCCGAAACTTACTGGCACATATATGTATTTTTATATATTAACTTAACGTTTATAACAAAAAAAATCCACTTTACTTAAGAAATAGGTGCTCAGATATTTTACACGTCAAATTTGTATAGGGTTGCTAAGAATGGGAATTCGGCAATAATATGAAGTTAAAGTAACGGGCGTGAGAGACGGAGATGTCATGTCTACGATATTGTAAACCGCAAAGGACCTGCAGAACATGGTGTAAGGCCTGGCGGAATCTTCTGCACGCATCGGTCTCCGGATGCATTTGGGAAAAACCAAGGTTATGTTCATAGAGCACGTTGATCCGGGACCGATTACTGTCGATGGCACCTCATTTGTGCTGGTTTCGCAGTACGTTTACTTAGGGCAAACGGTCGGTCAAGGTAGAAACAAATTTGAGGGAGAGCCGAGGCGCAAGATAGAGTCACGACATTCGCAAAGTGGTTGGTGAGGGGTGGATGAGAATAGCCCAAGATTAAAAGTGGTGGCGTGCATTAGGGAGTCCTAATTTCAGCAGTGGACTAACACGGGTTGATAATGATGATGATGAATGATGACAACTTTAAATTGTATGTGAATTATTAAGTTTATAACTTTGTGCGTTTTTATTTTGAGGTTCGATTCTTACTTTTTATAAAACGTTTAAAAAAGAAACTTAACTTAAAACTTCCGAATATAAATTCGGAAGATTTGATATGAGAAAATGAAAAAAAATATTTATAATAAGGTAGAGAAGGGTAACGCCCTTTATATTTCATATTATTTAATAATGAAATAGGCATTCGTGATGAAATGACAGTACACGGGAATTTACTTTACCGAGTCAAGTCTTGATTGCGTTGATTCGACTTTGAGTGGATTTTCATGTAGCATCAATAATATTCGCATAAAATCTGCGCAATGTAACCTCAAGGAGATAAACAGGCATTACTAATTAACTTATACGCTCAATTGAATTAAAAGTCAGGTTTCGGTAATTACTACCTTTAATGGATGAAATTTAGTTGTAACCAATGTTAAAAACTTTATTCAACGCCCTTGTTGACCATTTTATTACATTCAAAATTCATAAAATCAATCTGTCCTGCAGTTCTTTAGACAAGAGCACTGGTTCTAACAAAATTAAATCAATCAAAACACTTGCTAAAAATATGAGTTAAATTAATAATAAATTAATAAATATGAGTTTCGTATGCATATGACATAACGTAGATAAGAATATTTTAATTTTGGTCTACTTTTTTTCCTTTATTTCTGGCTAAAACATATCATGGTTTTTATAGCTCAAATTTATTGCTAGCTGACACGCATGACATATTTGTGTCACGGAAAGATAGATTTTCCACTTTTTTAACATTTTTCAATGGCTTTTTTTTAATTTGTTTTTATTGTGATAATGTTCAGCCTTAAGTTCTATCTGTTCGTGAAGTATTCTAAAACAAATTTTTAAGAGAATTAATTGTTAGTTTTAAAGTTTTATAAGATTGACGCGTTCAGCTGAACAAACGAAAACTATTTTGATGTTTTGTAGTTTTACAGCTATCACAAAGGGCTTGCTGTCTTCTAGAAATTTTAATTAAAAATATGATAAGACTGCTGTTAAATTAAATTATTATTAAAAACGAGACTACGAAAATATTTAGACAGCTCCGAAGGTTTCTGTAATGTTTTGTATCTAACAAAGACTTATTTAAATTACAATAGATATTCTAACTGATTCTTTTTTACTAAGGTTTAAAATAGAAAAGGTTGAACGTCATCTGATAACAACTCAACTAACAATTGGACATAGTCTTTGATCTGTATTCACGCAATGGGCTGAAAATGTATGGGTCAAATAGAGCCGGTCTCAGTTGTCAAGATCATTTTTGGCCGTCATGTTGAATTGTGGAGGTTAGATGCTAGTTGATGTTTATGTATTAATGGTCGGATTATATTTCGATTCAATAGTAACTTAAACAATGAGCGTGTAAAAATACAATAATGTAATAATTTTTGAAATGTGCTTATTAATCTGTGTAATAACTACACCCATGAAATGAAATGATGAAAAGACCGAAAGTATATTCCCCGAATATAAAGCTACATATTTGCGGTCAATAATGTATGTCATACGCTGCATTTCCTATTAAAAAATACGCAGCGTGTTATATTACTTAATATAAACTTTTTATAAAATTAAAAATATTTTTTACTAACATATATTATCTTTCATATCTGTTGAGATAAGGCATAGCGTGCTTTATCTCGTGAAAGATTATTATACTGTAGATTTTAGATTCTTTACATCAATCATTACCATTATCCCATTTGAAAAAGATATACTCGTGTGTGAATATTGTAAAATGTTTGTTGTTTCCCCATTTTACGTTTCGCAAATATGTCAAAACAATATAACGCTGTCTTTTCTCGGAATTTATAATACCTGAGCTTCCGTTGATTTGACTTCTAAGTGGATTGTCGTGTCACAAGAATTCCCTTTGCGTAAAATATATTAGCCCCGCCGCTGCAGAAATTGAAATTTGTAACCGTCTAATAGACGCGCAGCTGGTTATTTGTTTCGTTCTCAGATTGTATGATACAGATGTGGTTATTCAATTTTATGAAGAAGACATTTTGAATAATGTGGGTATTAATAATATTATACGTATCAAAGGTGGTATATAAGGCTTTTACAAGCGACCGCCTGGGGAAGTGCCACCGCATATCAGCAGTGTGTAAACGCTACAGTCTTCCGGTTTGAAAGCCACCGTGGCCAACGTAATTGCTGGGTAAAAGAAACGTATTATCCCAAGCCTTAAAGTGACGAGTGGATTTGTAACGTCTTATGGATCCTACGTGGATTTCTTATAGGCGAAGCGTAAAAATCGTATATACCTGTATGATATTATTAACAAAATCAATGACATTTAAAAAAATCGTGTTTGGTTTGGTTGGTAGGTTCTAAGGTTAGAGTTATTTAAATTAATAAAAAATATTATTCTAATTTTAGTTACATTTTTTTACTATTTGTTTAGTTATAATCATGCTTAAGTTGTGACAGTTAAACAGACTACTAGATAAAAATCGCCATTGTTAAAGAAATGTTTAGCTGATATATTTATTTTAATAAATACGTCGTCCAGTATTTTTTTATAAAATTTTAATGAGAATAAATTTAAATATTCCTGCGATGCCAGTACGAGATTGCCACTTGAGAAACTTTCTTCCCATCGGTTATCGGTTCTACGAAACCAAGTGTACCAACCTAACTCTGCAAGCTATGTCGTTCACCATCGTTCTGATGCTCGTCACACCATCTGTATCAAGATGGAGTGCCAACTTGTGCAAATGTCCTGAAAGTCGGTGGATGCAGGGGCGGAACCGTTTACAATACCAAATAGACTTGAAGTCCGACGTTTTATTTCAATTTACAAGAAAATTTCTCATGTAAAATTCAGGAAGCCGGTTTTAGTTCGTATTTTAACTTAATTTCAATGATAGGGTGAACCCAACCCAACCGGAACATTAGTCTGGCCCTTCAAATAATATTGTTAAGTTCCGGAGATAAAAATATTCGAGTACAAATTTCTTAGTATGCCCATAGATTCTTATAACAAATTTAAAGTAACTGAATTCGATACGCCATAGATTAAAAACCAACTTTTTGATGACTTCTACCAAACAAAAGTTCTAGAGTTCTGTGAGAGTTTGAGAAGAATGTAAGCAGTTTTTTTATTTTTGACCAAAAAAGTCAATGTTTAGATAGACTTATATATAATTCATCTTTTCTTATTTTTACTGCTAAAACGTCACTATTAAAACATTTTATATGAACATTTACACTAAACGTACTTCGCTTAATACGAATTCGTAAAGTATTCTAAATATTAACGCGGTAGTTAAACCGTTTTCAATACCTTTACGTAAGATAAAAACGTTCAGTAGCAGCATTAATTAAATATAACAATCGTTTTATCTAAGTCCAAAATTCCCTTAATGAAGTTAATCGAGTGATCGAATTATGCTTAGTAATCGTGATCCATCGCCTTTGAAGACGAGACGGCCGCGTGAGGCCCGAGATGCGAAAGATAATGAGCGAGTGTACTCCCGAGAGCTGGCAATAGGGATGAGCCAGGTTTATACGTCAAAAAGTTCATAACAATACTTTTGTCGATAACTTATTGGCTTTTATTAATACTTAATGTTTGCTAAGCTCTTATCGATCGGACTATATCGATATAGCTACGGAACTGGACTAGCAACAGAATTGTGTGTAATAATATTTTTTTTATTAGCAGTGTTGACAAAACGAGATTATAGCTCGCTTAGTTTATTATCAGTAAATTCTAGCGCCACAAATCTGCATACTAGCAGGGATTGAGTTATTACCCTCGTCTAAACGGTAATTACACTAAAAGCGCATTGCTCTTAGTGTAATTATTAAGGCCTTAAGCCAGTGATATGTTTACTTACTAGTGTTGTTGCACAGAAAAGGCTATGTCTTGGTATCTAGAGTAAAAAAATGCTTTACTTTTTTTTCACGTCTGCTGTGAAAACTTGTTCAATTACGTTTGTAATTCCTAAATTGGTATGTATTCCTAAATATTGGGCGTTACATGGTTTCTAGTAGACAATGGTAGATACTTTCCACCGTTTCAAAAAATGTATCTACCTATGTGTATATCTGTATCTAAATAAAATTACATCAAGAAATATTAGTTTCGTAATCGATATTAATTCTTAATAATCTTTACTGAAAGATTATTGAGATTTATTATTTTCTCAGTTACTAAGATCTTTAATTCTGCTAAAGACTATTAATCTCCTTCTACTAATAGCTTGTAGAAGTAAACAAGGTTAACACTAAATGTCAAACGGAAAAGATTTCTAGAACCCCCTTTGAAATAGTTGCAACAAAAAAAATATTATTATAACAAAATAAAGTATTTTTTTACGTCAGATATCAAAATAGTTTTAGTTTATATTTATAAGTATTCAAATAAATTACTTCTACATCACACATTTTACGAACAAAATTACGAATTTAACAAACGATCACAGCACGACACTACTGCCTCACTAGATCGTTATATACACGTTTATACGTTAGTTGAAGAAGCCATACGAAAATAGATTGCTTCCTCACTTTGTAATTTGCCGATAACTTAGTGCCACCATTATTATGAATGTAGGCCATTGTAACGGGAAATCGTTTTTAATTATTAAAAATTTGTTCAAAAATCGAATTGACAAGTTTATTTTACAATTTTAAAACATTTAGCCATGTGTATAGTTCCATTAAAAGTTTGGTTTGAAAGGTGGGTTTGTACCACTAACCAGAAAGTTCTTAGACCTCTTAAAAATGCTCTCTTTCTCTTTCTTTTTTCCATTATCTCTCTCCCGTCACCATTCTCTCTTTCTCTTGCCCTCTTTTCTACTTTTTATGTGTCTCACTCTCTCTCATTATATCCGCCTTCAATGTTATCATCTTAAAGTAATTGAACCAATCTATTGGACTATAAGTGTAACTGACGTTAAAAGAAAGATGTCTTGATAGTAGAAAGTATTAAGTCCTTGATTGTCTCCTAATGAATCAAAAGATAACAGTGAACCATGATCTTTTTTCGCAGATGAGCGCGTAGTTGCTCTCATTTATCTAGACCATCTATAGTTGGTATAGCGAATGACCTTATATTATTAACACTTTTATACCTGATATATCTAAAAATATCAGTCTACCTTGGAATAAAATAACTTTTTACGGGGCAGTCTACCCTGTGACCACGGCCGCTGGAAAGTGTTTGAAGCGTCGGGAATTCTTAAATATGTAAAATAAACGTGATAAAATCCGTAAAAAGTCATTTTATTCAAAAATGTATAGTATTCGTGTAAACAAAAGAAATGATTGAGTCTACATTTGGTTTTGTTGAGGTCAAATCCCAGTCCATAAAACATACTAATGATAAAAAATTGTATCACAATATTATTTTTTTTTACAGGTGTTTATTAAATCGGAACTTAAAGTTGGAGTCATTTACGTCAAGGAGAACCAGTACACGGAAGAAGAAATACTCGACAATAATGAGAACTCGCCAATGTTCGAAGAATTCCTACAAGTTATGGGTGAAAAAGTTCGCCTTAAAGGTAAAGGTCATCTAAATAACCAAACAAATTGATTAATGACACCGCGATAAACAAATTCCACGAAATAAGATTACATAGAGCGTCCACGAAATGTAAATAAATATTTTTCATTTATAAAGCTATAGTATTAAGAATTTGTAAAAGATTTTTATAACATTATTACCATGAATAAAATGTTTGCCAACGACTTAAGTACCTATTATATCAATAGCAACAGTGACAATGCTGACATATTTTCAACAGGCGCTACGCCGAATACCAATTTTAATTCTCAGATATTACGCCAAGTCAACCTCGATCTGAACTTAAAAAGTATTAAATTCTTTTCTATGTTATTATTACTATCCATAGACAATTTTTCAATGATTAGTTAAGATCAGTCGTCTGAAAAGTTAGATGATCCATTCGTCGGATGGGCATGTAATAAGTCGGTCCACCCACCAACCCGCATTGGACCAGCGTGGTGGGATACGGTCCAAAACCCCTAATGGATAGGGATGTATTAGGGGAGGCGTATGTCCAGCAGTGGACTATCGCAGGCTGATGATGATTATGATGAGTTTAACCTTTTCCATCTCTAGAGTCTTACTCGCACTTTACTTGTTGTATATTGGAAAAAGTTTATATTATAAAGATAAAGCGCGACGGTAAATTTAAAAACAAAAACTTGAAGTAATTTTGTCTATATAATTCAATTCAATATTTCGTAAACGTTATGGTCAAACATCCACAGACCTTACTTTCTCCTTGTTTAGTAACTTCATTAATTTAAGTACTTAAACACAACGAACACTTTATTACAGGATTTGACAAGTACAAAGGCGGCTTAGACACAGTGCACGACCTAACTGGTCTTTATTCTGTATACACGAACTGGAGGGGCATCGAGATAATGTTCCACGTATCGACACTGCTCCCATACGAACGACATGATCCACAAAAACTGCAAAGAAAACGCCATATCGGAAACGACATAGTGTGCGTCGTATTCCTCGAGGCTGACAACACTGCCTTTTCACCGGCTTGCATCAAAAGTCATTTTCTTCACACTTTTATACTGGGCAAGTATTGCTTGTAATATTTCGATTTTAAAACATTAAATATAAATGACGGATCGATAACACATCCGTGTACAAAGTAAACAAAGTGTGTATGCTTGTGTACCTGGGTGACTAATGAAATCATTGGAATTTTCTTTATTCTAAAATTATTTGCTATATATATATGTTGTTTATCAAAATTTGTGAATTAAAAACAAAACATATTATTTACTTCTAATATATAATCCATTTCCATGCGATTCAGAAGTTATACACAATATCACTTGAGTAGTTTAATGGAATTTTGGTCTTCTAAACTCCTTGATTTTGAATCCACATTAGTATTTAATCATTGATAAAAATAACGTTAGTTAATAGCTGTACAACCAAAACAAAAAGATTCATTTTAATATGTTATAATAAACACTAGCTGTTGCCCGCGACTTTGTCCCCGTGGTAACATATAAAAAACCTAGTAACAGTCCCTATAAAAAGCAATCTTATAGTCAAAATCGTACCAGCCGTTTTAGAGATTAGCGAAACAAACATACAGACAGACAGCTTAACATAAATGAAAAAAAAATGTTATGAGTATCGGTTATTTATCACAATGTAATCATTTAAAAACGGCTATTTACATAACAAACAGACACTCACATTGTATTTATTTGTATTTAAAAACCTTGTTAATTTGGTATACAGTGAGGGTGTCCGCCAAAATCAAGAAGCGCCCAACGCGATATGAAGTGTCCGTCGTTACGCGTGACGAGGTGGGCGCCTACAAGCCCTATTTGTGGGAGCAGAGTGTGTTTGACAAGGGCCCTATGTTCAGGTTGGTGTTTTTGGCACTCGGCACTTTTAATGGCACTCCGCCCGGAGAGCCAATTACGTTCCGTTTAACGAACGAACGTTATGATTTATTCGTGTTGTATTTCTTTTTATATAGTTTGGTTTGTTTTGACGTTTTATTAGCGATTTTCAAGGGTAGGGTAATTTGTTATCTAATTGTCTTGTTTATATATAAATAGAAACGATCTTATTCAGTGACGCCTGATGGTGATTTCTTCTTCCATACGCGTCATAAATGAAACGAAAATCAGTTGTTTTTAATTTACTCTAATCAATAACGCTTTAAGTTTTCTTTGTGTGTATGCCCGCTCTTGCGGGGTCGAGGCTTTTTTATACTGGAATAGCGCCGATTAAAACAATATTAATTGTTCCTTATGCAAATTTATCATACATATTACTACCCTACTAGCGCTGGCAACAGAATTATCCCCTGTATGGTCAACCGATAATTCTTCTTTAGACGCACGAAAACTGGCGCCTCCCGGCCATATTAACTGAGTAAGATACTTCCTCATCTGGGACTGTCTGAGACTCTCATACCAAGGGACCAAAAGAGTAGGCCAGTGTTTTGTTTCTAAATAATAATATCTTACAAAACTTAAGAATTTAAGCTTCACTGCTAGCGTTGTTTTGACAGTTAAATATCTCGCTTTCTTTTTTAAGCCCCGTAGATGCGTGATTTAATATAAAAGTGGTAAAAACAATAGTGACATAAAATAAAAAATAATAGTCAAGAATAGTAGGTATAGCAATAAAAGCATCATAAACAAAAAAATCAATTGACATACAATGAAAAGTCTATGTATTTATGTTATCTAACTCCTCATCATAACACTTCAGGGAATGGCTGCTTACGAAGATTGTGAACGGCGAACGCGCTTCCTACTCGGCTCCCAAATTTGCGAGGATGCAAGAGAGGACCAGGAGCCAAATGCTGGAAGACATCGTGGCTAACCTGCAGAACCACGCCGAAACCGGACAAATACCAAAACCGTACAGAAGAGGTACGTACAAACTAATATTTTACTTCAAATGCTTGGATAGACTTAAGTATATGTATAATTCCATTTTCTAGACCCTAATGAGTATATAAGACAATTTTTTAAAGCTCATCAAGTGACTTGAATGTCATTTCAATACATCCAACTTTTATTATATACCCCTACAAATAATTAAGTACAAGATTTTTTACCTTTGCGTCTCAAATGATGGTTCGAAAAGTAAAGCAATAATAGAATAATTCTAAGAAATAAAATTGAAAATAAAATTCATAATAAAACTTAAATACTCATACACAATATATGTGTATATACATTTCATTTTAAAAAACTTTCCCTTGAATAACTTTTTACCCACTCAAAGCAGAAAAACAGTTAAAACTTTATCTACAAATAAAATTTACCCAATTTCAGGGTCGTGGCGTCCCATAGGCCACATGCGGCCGTCCTCTCCCCTCCTCGACTCTGTCAGAGATCAATTCGAAGACTACGACCAGTTGGCGAAAGACTTCACCCGCGTGTTCCTTAACAACGAACTGAATATAGCTCAAAACGCCCAGCTCTTCGACGTGGCCTTCCTCGTGGGACAGTCTAAGCAAAAGACCAAGTTCATCGGAGTACGCGCCATATTGGGCGTGAGAAGCCGGTGAGGTTTATTTATTTACCTTTTAAATAATCTAATCGAGTTGAACTGTATTTATCATGTGAAAACTACTTAGAAAAATCTGGCTTAAAAGTTCAGCTATAAAAGAGTAAATATAGTCCTCAACATAGCTTGGGTCTAGCATCAATAGTCATTGAGTTTAGTATGATTATTTTGCTGAAGTAATCAGCGCGTTGAAGTGAAGATAAGCAATTAACCAGTTGAAAAGAATGACGGAGAAATTTAAAGTCTCCCAGTGTTCTGAACATAACTAGAGACCTTACGTGGTAATTGCAAATAATATAATGCACATTAGGATTAGCTTTGTAGCTCTATGTATAACCATGGACGTTATCTAAGCCAGGACAGATCGGGCAGTTTTATAATTCAAGCGGTAGAATGTGTAAAGCATTTTTATTAGCCCACTTCTTCTAAAATTTACCACGGTCATTCGTTTTAACTGAATTTAACAAAGTTTTATTATTGTTTTTTTATTTAGTTTAGCTACTGAAGTATTGATGTTTTATAGTTGTTCCTATATACTAAATCGAACCTCTACTCGGTTACAATATTATTTCTATAATAACAACTTTACCTCTTTTATATTCCAGGGTGTTCCAAGAGATGCTGTATGGCATCCAAACAGGTTTTGGCTCGCCTCAAGTGCCAGTTGCCGAACTGCTAGGCGGCCAGCACCGACTCTTCTATCCCCAACACCCGCACGCCAAAAGCAGCAACTTCTTGCAGGTTCCCGATATCGAATCGCCGAGGTTACTTACCTTTCATAACTTTAAGAACTCTTAAAACAGTCCCCATGCGAAAAACTGTACAATTACATTTTATATTTAATCTGTCTGCTGTTTATTAAAACATCCAAGTCAACATATCTTTTTACCTTTTGAAACCAAATGTATGGAATGATAACTATCAAGGATATTTTGAATAAATGAAAATAATGTATAAACAGATATAATAAGCATAACAAAATATAGGACGTGGTATGGGAATAAAATGCATAATGTGATAAACCGAATAGTATTAACTATAACTAAAAAAAGACAGTATGAACAAATTTGTTTGGGTAACGATTCCAGCAAAAATATAGGGTCTCGACATGATTTAATATTGCTTCAGTCTATATTCCTCCTAATCAACAGTTACCCTGAGAATTAAAGATTTAATGCATGTAGTTACAGATGTCCGGATCAAAATCCTGATGACTATCTCGCTATCGTAGGTGACCTTAATCTTCCTGTATAGACTGGACCTCTGGGAACCCAATATTAAAAGAAAAGGTTGTGTTGAAGCCCAAAATGCGGCAATTGATCTCATATCTTGTTTCTCTTTCCAAGGTCTCTCGCAATTTAATGCCGTGACAAACACCTGCAGTAACACATTGGATTTAGTTTACGCAGCTTTTATTTAAAAGTGTGTAGAAGTGACCACATCCTATTAATGAAGATACGTTTCACCCAGCGCTCTGTATATCGGCGGTTGACATTTCGATAACGTCCTTAAATCGTGTCACGATACAATTAAATTGTTCAATCGCGCAGACTTTAGCTAGTATAAACAGTGAAATGTTGAATCATGATTGGTCATTTATTCAGAGGAAACAAATTTAGATAACGCAGTGTGCAAGTTTTATCAAATCTTAACACTTGATTAATAATCATGTTCCGACAATACGACGTGGCGGCAGGCACACATATCCGATTTGGTATAATAGGGATCTTATTAGGCTCATAAAAGAAAACAAATTACATTCTAATTGGAAGAGGCATGAAACCCAATTGACTATTTACATTTTGTGAACTGAGAAAGAGACAAAAAACTTCAAAATGAATGCTATAAATCATACATTATTAAAAGCCAAGAAAATATTGCATCTAACCCTAAAAAATTTTGGAGTTTTGTAAAATCGAAACGAAACAGTTTGACTAATTATCCTAAACAAATGACATGTGGTAGTCTTATGTTAACCAATCCTGTAGCTATTTGCTGTTCTTTCAATGACTTCTTTGAGAAAACTTTAGCACTATAACCGATAATAACTATTTTGACCATAATGACAAGTTGAATTGTAATACTATTAATAATATTAGCATCAGAAAAGAAGAAGTTGAAAATTAATTACTAGCCTAGACATTACGAAAGGTGCTGGCAACGATGAGCTTCCACCATCATTTTTATCAATTGTGCAAAGTCTTTGTCTTCTCCAATAACGATGTTGTTCAATAGGTCTATAAAGGATGGTTATTTTCCAAATGCTTGAAGCAAGCATATGTTGTTCCGTTACATAAAAAGGACCCGTAACCATGATCGAGAATTATGGGCCCATATCCATTCTGAACGTACTAAACAAATTATTTGAAAGAATTGTGCATAATTATATATACCCAGTAATTGTTCCGTTGTTACCGAATGAGCAACATGGTTTTATAAAGAAACGTTCTACTTTAACTAATTTAGGCTCTTTTATTGATTACATAACCACTAATATTGATGGCGGATTCCAAGTAGATGCTATTTACACAGATCTAGACAAAGCATTTGATCGTGTAAATCACAACATGCTAATACATAAACTCTATGACCTTGGAATTCGAGGGATCTTTACGTTGGTTTAAGTCATATCTTTGGAGAAGATCTCAGGCAGTGGTTATAGGAGGTTATCGTTCAAATTACATTGTAGTGCCTTCTGGGGTGCCACAATGTTCCATTCTCGGTCCTTTATTATACGCTTGTTACTTATACGATGTAGGTAACTGTTTTCACCACGCTAAGTTCCTCATGTACGCCGACGATACTAAGATTCTTATGAAAATCGCAAATGTAGATGACCGCGTTAAATTACAGTCGGATCTAGATCGCCTTGATTATTATTGTAAAAAAATAAAATAAACGTAAATATAAGTAAATGCAATTATATTTCGTTCAGCAGGAAAAAGAAACCTATTAAAACCGTCTATACAATGCATTCATCAGATATTGGTAAAGAAAAAGTAGTTAAAGACCTAGGCATCTTCATTGACGAAAAATTAACCTATTCATACCACATAGACTATACAAGGAATTCGGCTTATAAAAGTCTTGGATTCATTTTACGCATGAGTAAACAATTTTCGAGTACCAAGTGTCTAAAGCTGCTTTACTTTGCTTATGTTAGGAGCATTCTTGAATACTGCAGCCCTATATGGAATCCGTGCTACACGACGTATATAAACAAATTAGAAAACCTACAACATAAATTTATTAAGCACTTAGATTATAAAAATGTAAGAGTTTTAAATGGTTACGATATATCATAAGCACTATAACATTCTCAATCTCGAAAATAGACGTACATTGTTAGACATGGCATTTTACACGGGCTGTGCAACGAAATGTTGACTGCGAGGAACTAATTTCTAGATCCCTACGACTTTGTACCCCAAAAACTAGAACAAGGCATACACGGTTATTTGCCTCTAATAAAACACGATCATATTATGCACAAAATTCAATTGTTAACCGCTTACAAAAACCTACAATAATCTGTTTCAAACGTTAGATATATTTTGGAAGAAAAAGAATGCTTTTAAACTGGATGTAATAAACATTTTGACGGAAAGGGATAATTGCTAGTTAACACTACACACACACACACACACACAAACACACACATACACATAAACACACACTAGCACTCACATCATTTTTTTTTTCATACCTTTATTTCAAATTTAGTCTTAACACTTAATGTTATTATTGTAGTGTACTTGCTTAACCTTATTACTGTTTACATCTTACTAATTTAATTATAATTTTTTAATGTTGTTATTGTTTTCTACTGTTTGTGTTGGTTGCAATTGGATTGTGACTCAATAGTTGTTTACTCTAATATGTCGAGTCAATATCATTCAGTTATAAAATGTAAATCCGTTATTGGCTTTAAGATTAGGTCATAAGTGAAACTTGTAACTAAACGAAGGCTGTGGATTTTGTTTTCAAATAAATAAAATAAAAATAAAAAAATTTCAAAATTTCTGAACACTTTTTTTCCTTAAAACTGCATTCAATTAACGTCACAAAAAACATCTCCAATATCATAACCTATCTGCTTTAAGACTACATTATTTTCTTAAGTAATACAACTATTGATATTTCCTCAGGCCCAAGAGCGTGCCGAGTTCTCCGATGGTGAAGCGCGCATTCTCCCGCCTTGGAACAATAACCGCTGGCTGGGGGCGCTCCATTCGCAAACAGCACTCGCAGCTCAACGCCGACGACAAAAAGAAATGGGCCAGCTCCCAAGATTGCTCTAGTAAGTTAACATCTAAGGCCTTCTGAGATTTCTATAGCTTCATATAGTAACTGCTCCGTTGTGGTAAGGGCGTGTGCTTTAGAAACCGGTTGTCGTGGGTTCGGGGAATCCTGTGGTGACTTCACATTTTTTTTATAGTTGTTTCCTAGTTGGTTAGGGCAATTGTGGCAGATCATCCAATTTTCTGAAAAGTAAGATGATCCGTGCGTCGGATGGGCATATAAAAAGTCAGTCCACCTAGAGTCTACCCGCATTGGACCAGTGTGGTAGAATGCGGTTCCAAAACCCCCTAGTAGAGGAGGCAAGCATTAGGGAGGGGCCAATGTCCAGTAGTGGACTAACACAGGCTGATGATGATGATGATATAGTACTGAGCCACCTTTGTAGCCTAGCTGTATTTGGCCCTTACTTTATAACCCGGAGGTAGTGGGTAGAGTCTCGCGCGGAAACAACTTCGTGTTATAGTTTTTTTCTGGTTTGTCAATTGTCTGTGAAGGAAACTATCCATGCACTGGATGGGCATGTAAATAGGCGTGCTCCAGACAAAGATTGTCTTGAAAACCGGTGCCTTTAAATTTACTGACAAGTAATTCATCCTTTCCGAATGCAGTTACTTTTTGGGTTATGGAAGTCAAATGCCAGTCGCTTTGCTTAAAAACTATGGTTGAATTTGAAGCCAACCCCATGATAAGTTGGAAGAACGGCTAGGTGAAACAAACATAGCGACTAGGTAAAAATAGCAAGAAATCTACACACCTTAAGATATGTGATATTAAGTCTTGTTGACCTAGTAATAACACTGGCCTCGGTGCCACTCAAACTTGAACACGGAGTATTGAATGCGGACCACTTTCGGCGGGCCAATGCGGCAGAAATAAATAACGGGAGCATTTTGATTCTCTGTGAGTCTTAAACACATTCACAAACAGGGTAACGTCATGATATTATTGCAACACGTTGTTATAGATAAATGATTGACAGCTTTTATACAATTATTGATAATTCTGTCAGTTGTAAATACATTACCATATTGGGTTATTGCAGGGTTATTTGCAGGAAATTCGTACATAGTAGTTTCCTAGTTGGTTAGGGCAATTTGGGCCGATCACCCAATTGTCTTAAAAGTTAGATGTTCCATGCGTTCGGATGGGCATGTAAAAAGTCGGTCCACGCACCAAACTGCATTGGACTAGCGTGGGGGATCCAAAAACCCTGATGGAGGAGGTGTGCATTTGGGGAGGCCTATGTCCAGTAGTGGACTAACACAGGCTGTTGATGATGACGATAGGTAGTTTAAATAAAAAAATACGACCTCAAAAATCAACCTCATAATCGAATAATTTGAAAACGCTGGGTAAACCTTAAGTGATTGACTAAAATATCGTATTTATTATTTTCCATCTTTATTTGGTGTACAACTCCCGTACTGTATGCCTTCTCTATTAGGGGGTTTTGGACCGTATCCCACCACACTGGTCCAATGCGGGTTGGTGGGTGAACTACCTATCACAAACCTATTTTAAAAAATTTACGCTCTCTATTTCACATCTCCTTCTGTTTGGAAGTCGGTCAAAATGTATTAACTGTAAAATATTTATGTATCGCTTCAGAAGAAAGGTTTTTATTTAGGTCGGTACGAATTTGGCCCGTCGACTCTTATTTATTTATGAACCTTGTTTCCGAACTATGTCACATCATCTCAGCAACTATTATTAGCTTGCTTTGTTTACCAATTTATTTTTGTGTCTTAGCTATAATTATGCAGTACGTATATGTCGCAATGTAGAAACTATTGAATTAAATATAACCGAATCGTTAATAGGAATTTTATCACATCGATAATAATGCAGCTGTATATTATATAACCCAATTCTAAGCTTCATCATCATCATCGTGATCAGCAGGCCTTTTTCAATGAACGCCAAGAGGACCGACCCCTGCTTCTTGCCGCCAACTTGTACCGGCTACTGCACGGATAGCTGCCATATTTAAATTCAATTCTTAGCTAAGCCAATTTAAAGAAATTATATAAACAACTTTTACTGTCAAACTCATTTGGCGCCAAAAATTCGGAACTCAAATTGGTTAAACATCGCGCGTGGATTCATTCAGCAGTTGGTTAATCCCCTTCTTACCGGGGGCCTTCTGGGTCGGTACCACCACGGTGTCTATTTCTGCTGCAAGGCGGTAGAGTGAAAACTCGATCGTGTTCCGGTTTCAAAGGCACCTTAGCCAGGGTAATCGAGTCGTAACATTATTTGTCTCACGGTAGGCGTCGCGTATTGCAAATGTCCGTTTGGCGTTGGTGACCACTTTCTATCAGGTGGCTCAACTGCTCAACCTTAGTATGCAAAAAAATGAATGCGGCATACCGATAGGATTGCATTGGCTTCTAGACTAAAATCTAATGTCAAACATTAATGACATAATGTTTGACATTTTTAAATTGTTCAGTTGTGTCTTATTCTGACTCTTAATCCGCTCATCGTCATTATCATATACCTGTGTTAGTCCACTGCTGGACATAGGCCTCGCCTAATGACCACCTCTTCCATTAGGGGGTTTTTGGATCGTTTCCTATCACGCTGGTCCAAAGGGGGTTGGTGAATGGACCGACTTTTTATATGCCCATCCGACGCATGGATCGTCTAACTTTTCAATCAATTGTGTGATCGGCCCAAATTGTCGCAACCAACAAAAAACAACGATAACAAAAAGTTATTTCCCGGGATTCGAACCCATGACCTCTGTTTTATAAAGCAAGGTCCAATATCGCTAAGCCGCGGAGGCGATTATTCTTAATCAAATAACTATAATCGGCTAAACTATAGTATTCCTGTATAGGTTTCCGTGTAGTGTTTCAAACAAACATATGGGAAATTATCATCACAAAAATTTTAGGCATTCTAATCCCATCATTCACGGTCATAGCACAAATGGGTCAGTTATTCCTGTTTGTATCATGATAAGGTCACGTAACTATAGAAGTGGTGTTTAACGGGTGTTTAAAAAAAACCAAGTCGCACATTTGGCAAGACGCCATTGCAACTGACGAAGGATGAAGTGTCGCCGATGCTGCGACGAAAACAAGCGGTAAAGTTTTCGCAAACGACCGATGCGATCTTAAAATTCCGTTCGCATTATATAAAGAACTGCTGTACAATTTTCATATTCATATATAATGCCGTTACTCTTCTCTGATTAGTTGAATGTATTTTTTTATTTGTCGAAAGAGCTCCAGTTTTTTTCGTTTTTATGTAACTTTTTTTCTTTCTGCAACTAGTGTTTACGGATTTTTTTAGGTAATGAATTTTGTTTACTTATCAGGAACATCTTACAAAAACTGGTATTAGTTTCATTTACAACAATGAGGCGGAATTGTTTGTCTAATATGAGCCTTTTATTAGTATTATTAATAAAAATAATAAGTAAATATATCATAAAAAGTTATATGAATACTCACACATCTTAGAATATAATTAAAATTTGAATAAAGGACTTTTACTTATGTAACTCCTGAATCAATCTAAAACAATGTCTCCTGATGTAGTACGGCTATTACTAGTTTGGTGATCAATTTGTATGGCCTTAAAATCCACTAGCAAACCACAACACTATAGTCGATTCAAATAGCATACGAAATTACTTAAGCAAATTCTCGTTCCCCAAACTGGTATGAAAACCTTAAAAGCGTGTTTTTACTGAGGTACCGCAGCTATTGCAATCCTCACGTGATGCTCCACAAATAAGAAAAAAAAAATAGTGCCGAAAGAGATTGACAGTAATAAATCTAATGTGAAATATAATACCTACAGATAAAGAAAACAAGGATAAAGAAAAGGAGAAGAATGCAGCCCTAGCGGTGCCGAGACTATCAGTATGCGCCGACGCGCAAAAAGTGGACCGGGCCAAGCTTGCCCAAACTGAGGTAACATCACCCAATGTGGTATAATTATCTAACACTTACTATACTGCACAACTAGAAAGACCTATGTCTACATATACAGCTTGACAAGACACTACCTATTACGTAGATTAAATTTTTTTTAAACATTTCAGTCCAATTACAGTTAAGAACAGATATGTACTTTCTTGTAATAATTTATTCACTGTAAACTTTTTTAGGTAAATATCCTATAATAATGTAATAATAACATTAACCTAATTGGAAATAGCTGTTGCGGTAAAATTGCCTGGATAACTGTGGTGTCACACTTTGATTGATCTCGAATTATTATATTTACGACATTATTAACAAAATTTTAACTTCAACATCCCAAATTTCAAACTTATAAATTTAAAAAAGTTGTTTTATATATGTTTATAACGTGTTTTTAACATTGGTTTTTCATTTTGCCTTGTTATTTTTCCAGTTCTTAATAATAGAATTCGATCCGGACACTTTCCGCATTCTGCTGGACTACCTCCACACAGGCAGTTGTCCATTGACATGTGCCTCCATTCCGGGACTTATCTGCGCAGCGGAACATTACGACCTGCCAGAACTTCTGCAGGCCTGCTTCCATCACGCCAAGCAATTTCTTAGGATAGAGGTGGTACGTACATCGCAAACTTAATTTCTTTGCTCTGCCTTTTCCATATTACAATTCTAAGGGAAGCTCATACTTGCGGTTAGGAAAACGTCCCTTTAAGCCAACTAAAGCATGAATTATGTAATTTTTTAAAACCGGGGTAAACATAATCAGCAAAATAGTATAAAAGTTTGGCCCCAACATATTCTTTAATGACAGATATTTTTACTGGGAGTCGCCTACGGCATTTGTAATTTTAAATTTGACATAAAGTACCCTTCAAAAACTTTGTCTTTTACACCAGACCAGCGACCCGCTCCTGCTTCGTACGGGAGCTAAGCTGATAGAAAATATACCTACTAGATTAAGCAAATGTTGTACAAATAAACCTTCCTCTTAGATTACTCTATCTATTAAAAAAATCCGCATCGAAAATCGATGCGTACTTTAAAAGTTTTAAACATGCATAGGGATATAGGGCAAGAGAAAGAGACTTTATTTTACATTATGCAGTAATTATACTAAAAATAAATTAAACACAATGTATTTATAGAATGTAATCATACAATTTGCAGGTGTGCACCATGTTGATATCTTTGGAGAATTATTATTGGCGTTACACTTCAGCTTCGGAGCTGGTAAATATGATAATGGCGTTCATTGAACAGAGGGCTTATGCATTATTCCAAACCGAGGAGTTTCTCAACCTCTCCGAGTCGATGGTGCAAATGATCATGACCAGGAATCTGGAAGTGCCAGAGGTACGGAAGTTCGAAGCGATGCTGAGTTGGGCGAGAAACAAAATCAAAAGTAAACCCGCCAGTAAGACTGACGCGAAAACTGAATTTAAAACCATCATGGAGAGATTGGCTAGAGACCTCAAGCTGTACAGGATTTCGCCACAGGAACTGATCAAGGTGGTACTCCCGTCGAAGGCTATCAAGAACGAGAGAATCCTTGAGACTCTGATGTACCAAGCGAACTCCGGGATGTACAGAATCCAGGATAGCTACATCGAGGCGTGTCAGCAACGTCTCCAGAAGCAAGACTCCAGATTTTCCGAATTCGAGAGTTTCGACTATGGCATTTAAACTGGGAGCTGTGAAGCAATGTGTTGATTGAGCTGTGTATACAAGTGTATTAGATATTTCACGAAGGTCGGTCAGTATGGGTTCTCCTTAAACGTGGTATATTGACGCCTTCTGAATGTATTATTGTTATTTATGTAGTAGAGGTTCGAGAAATATTTGTACACTTCTCGGATACCTGATCCTTGTTGTTGTTCATTGATACCTATATTTTTTACATCTAGCTAGACGTGTTCGGTATTATCATGTCTATTTTTGGTACCAAAGGTTTGAGATAAAGTGTATACAGTCTGGCGATTATGATATATATACATCTATAGCGGTTTATACCCTACTATATACTTACGAATATGGAAATTATTAGCCCTTCTGTGATCCAGCTGTGAGGAATTAAATGCGGATAATTTCCTGGAGATTATTTATAACTGATATCTTGTAATAATAAGCATAAGGTTATTCATAATTTTAGAAATTTCTCTGTGAAACTGGCACAATATGTGTATGACAAAAATATATATCAAAAGTATCAAAAGAGGATAATGTCATAACAGTTTTAGTTTCTTTGTAACACTTAAATATTGAACAATGAATTCTACGTGATTGATATAGGAATTTCAACATAATTTATGTTTGTTGAATTAGGTTTATATTTTTTATATCATTATTTATCAATGGCTAATATATTTTTAAGTTTCTTGTTACATTTCAACATAAGCTTCAACATTTAAGAATTATTACAAAAAACTTTGAACAAAGCGACTGATTACCGGTATTGACATAAGCATCTTCTAAGTGTTAGTTATAAAGATAAATTAACCTTATAATCTATAATGAATGTTTCAATCAAAAATTTAAAAAAAAAACATAAAAATGTTAGAAAAATTTGTATGACATATAATTTAGAAGATTTATTTGTAGTGTTTAAAATATGTCATTAGGGTTTCTCGTTTGCAAGATGTTTTCTTCGTATGTATATTAAGAAAGCGTATTTAGCATAGAAAATACGTTTAAATTGTGTTTTAAATCTTCTTGTTACTTACAAAGTAGGACCCTCAGTTACTTTAAGTAAATGTGTTTTCATATTCCCTGCTGTTTTCGTCAACTATTATCTTCAAGATTGTTAGTCTCACAAGAAAAACGAAAAAGTATTTATGAATAGATAACAAATAAATAGTTATTTTTATGACAATTGTGAACATTTTAACCGTTTGTAATTGTGTTATTTTTAAGATAAGTCTTGCTTTCTACTTTATATAACATGTTTATTCATTTTCTATTATCAAATTATATTATTCTTTTTTAATTTATTTTAAATTATATCTGCTGCTGTTGCAATAAAAAAAATATTTTTTCCTTTTCTTAAGAAAAAGTAGCCCAAGTTACTTCACTTTACGTCGGCTATCTTCCAGTTAAGGTCTCGTTAAAATCGGCTTAGCCATTCCAGAGATTAGCCAGAACAAAAGACAAACAGACAAAAATAAAAAAAAAATATTTTGTTTTATGTGTCGGTTATACATCTATCACAATATTATCATTCATAAACGCTTAATTTGATGTTACAAACAGATACTACAATTTTATTTATTTGTATAAAGCGTTTAAACCTTTTCATTTTCCTTATAAACTTTTATAACGAGAATGAAACAGTAGTCAGTTACAGTCAAATGTTAAAAATACCAATTACATTTAAAGCACGGCATAAAGTTATAAAATTTTAGAAAAATCACATACCTTAAGCTTAACTTCAAACTTAAGATATACTTTTTTATTTTGTTTGTTTCTTGTTATAACTTTCTACTTTTATACCTTTACCTCTTAATATTATTAAATGATTTATCTATACCTTGGACCAGAGATTACATGCAGTATTCTTTTTTATAAAAGAGGACCTTATAATCATTACGAACTAGTAGACTAAAAGTAAAATTTTCTTCGTACATTAAAAAAAAATATCAAACCATTTAAACATGGAGTGGGATTCAAATCTGTTAAATTAAATTAGGTGTTAAATTATATAATATGTATGTAGCCTAACTTCTGACTTTCTAAATAAAAAAAATATTGAAATATAAAGAGTTAAATCGTCTGTAAAATTTTATACTCGTGAAATATATTATAGAAGAGTGTTCTTCTATTGTTGTGAATGGTCTTGGAAAATTTATTTAGACGTGTTTGCTCAAAGCTTGGAGAATGTATATTGCCAGTAAAAAATATTAAATTATTTAGAACACCATGTTCAGTGACTTTTAATCACAACCGTCTGAATGTTACTTGCATATTTTTATTGTATATCTGTTCACGTGAAAAATACTCATATATGTATGTGTAATAGTTTTTAAATTGTAGTAACACCAAATAATCAATGTGTCATGCTCTTAAATGGTCAAGTAACTTTTCTATTCCAAAATTTATACCTTCCTGTGATCGTGTATGTTGCTATAAGTATGTTAAATGTGGTATCTTCAGAGAATGCATAAAATTATAAAATATAACTGTTATTTTGCGTGAGCAAGATTATTCAATGAATTTTATGTGGTGAATAAATTTTTGTGTATTTTTATAATTGTTTCATTTTATGTCCTCTTATATTAGAAAGTGTTATATTACTTTAGCGTAATTTAGTTGACTAACACAACACCTTAAAGATGTTGACATCATCATCATGATCATCATTAGCCTGTGATAGTCCACTGCTGGATAAAGGCCTCCCGCATCCATATTCATTAGGGGGTTTTGGACTAGTGGGTGGTTTGGATTAGTAGGTGGACCGAATTTCGTCCACCCGGCGATCGAATCACCTTTTAAGACAATTGGGTGATCAGCCCAAATCGCCCTAACTAACTAGGAAACAACCACGAAAATTATTTGAGTCACCGCAGGTTTCGAACCCACAACCTCCGGCATCTAAAACACACGCCCATACCACTAAGCTACGGAGGAAGCATGTTGACATCATTTATCTTTATTTGGCAGTAATCTTGTATATTTCTGCGATTGCCAATAAATATTTTAGGCGCTATATGAGACCAGCGCCACTTTATTTTTCGTCTCTCTCTAACTATTCTGTCCATATGTTCTAACGCATGAACATTTCTCATAGTATGCTTGAAACTTAAACTACCCCAGTATTATTTGAGATATCATGCCATGGAAGCCCATATTAATAAATTACGTCAAAAATTAAAACAATTTAAAAGAAATTTACGACGAGAACGTAAGATTCATGATTTATGTTTAATTTTAAATTAATTGAAAAATCTGAAAACAAAAAGTCATATTCTTGTATGTAAATTCATGTTTCTTCTTACTTAAGAAGGAATTGTAAAAAAAACTGAAAAACGCAAATATATATTTTCTTTTTCTTTAATGACAATATAATTTGCGAAAATTCATTAATGTTATACAAAAATTACAAAAAGGAAAGATAAATAAATCAAGTTTAAGAACAAGGTCATAAATTAAACTTTTACGT
The DNA here is from genome assembly GCA_029286875.1 of Lamproptera curius. NCBI lineage: Eukaryota > Metazoa > Arthropoda > Insecta > Lepidoptera > Papilionidae > Lamproptera > Lamproptera curius. The sequence continues at coordinate 1,171,837 of JAGSMT010000114.1, forward strand.
GAAGACAAAACTCTTTGTACCTTAGCAAAAGTTTCAAATATGTTATGTGAGGTCCACTATTATAGAATTATATATTAAGACATCCAAAACGATTAAATAAATTTTATTATAAAACAAATCAGAACTTTAGTTTACTTACTCTATATAAATAGCAAGGGAGTGTTTAAGTGTAACTTAAATTCAGTAAAAGGATTTAAGCCGGCTATTTTTTAATTAGTAAGAAAATATTATACCCAATCATTTCAAATTATCAATGCAGAACCAAAAGTATTATAGACCGAATTTATTTCCTAAGACCTGGTAAATTATCCGTCTATTGCCTAAGACAAAGCAATAAAAAAGACAAAAAGACTCCCAAAAGCATACGCATCATGGCAATGTCATCAGCGCATTAATAGTGTGTATTTAAGCATTGTCTGAAAAGTAGAATAATCAACGCGTCGGATGGGCATGTAAAAAGTCGATCTACGCATTCGACAAGCGTGTATAAAGTCGATCTACGTTTGGTATGGCATGTAAAAAGTCCATCCACGTTTTTGGACCGTAACCCGTGGTGGGTTACGGTCCAAAAACCACCTAATGGAGAAGGCGCGCATCAGGGGAGGCCTTTGTCAAGTAGTGAACCAACACAGGCTAAGGATGATGATGATGATGACTTAAAAATTCGTAACAAAATTTTATATTATAATATAATATTAATTTTCAATTTAAAATATCAAAAAAAGATGAAAATAGTCGCCTGCGTCACTTATCATAGCAAATATTTATTAGTACATTTCTTTTTATAGTTTTTTATAATTGTACGTTGTCGTAACACGTTTATTTCATTAACAAACCAGATAACTTATATCTTTTTTGGTTAGTTTACGCCTTAGAAATACCGATACATTATTTGAGAAAGTCACAATTACTACACTCCTGCTGAATTAGCACTGGCTTAAATTGGCCTTAAATTGATCCCTAAAGTAAATTAAGCTTATAAGGCTAATTGCTAAACCAATTAAGTTTAAATTTAACTTAATAGGTTTAGCACATACAGCAGACAGCACGGATATAGTGAGCTGGAGCACAATAAGAAAAACACTGAAAGACTATGAAACAAACTAAATTAGAAAGTAAAATATTCTTAATATAAAATAATATATATATCGATTTCATTTATTCCCCGCGAATTCGTCCGAGTGGAGTAAATAAATGTCCCAGAAGCGTATTGAAATATACTGTATAGTATAAATGAGGTGTTTTTATTGTCGGTGCCTATTACTATCATTTCTCAAAGTTTTATGGCTTTTGCTTCGACGATGAAGAATTTCCATATTAACTTTCATGCCCATTTCAACCCCTAGTGCATCCCCGTACAGCTCAAAACTACAAAATTGCTACAAAAACACCACTTATGGCTCATTTATTCGTTCTATGATCTACAGAGATGACTTCCGTATAAACTTTCATTGGCTATTTCAACCCTTTCGTCCACTTTGATCGCAAACAATTATAGACATGTCCTTTCTTAGACACTATTCTTAGTACGATCCCAATTTCATCAAAATAAGTAACAAGACGGACGGACAGACAGACAGATGCAATTACTTCCTCATTTATAATATTAGTATAGATTATATCACCACATCACGATACAAATGATTGAATCGGAATTTACTAGATTAGTACTTTCAAAAATAAATCAGGAAAACACAAAACTGCGTAAATGTTGAATACAGTAAATACTCTTGAAAAACTCTATATTTTATAAAAACATAGTACAAGCCTCAATCGTAATTAAGATCCTATATACGCATATACATATCGAAACAAAAAGTTGAATTGCCTTCTTAATGCTGTAATGCAGATTATTGCCTCAGAAAACATACAGTTATCACAGATAAAAAAAATGCTGCTAGTCTCTTTGACGCGTGACAGTTAGAAACGTGTAACGGAACGTCGTTTGGAACTTCGGCACGCCGCCACGGGGAGCGCTTGTGCGTCAGTCTCCTTGCAGCGGGCGTGTGGTCGGCTGCTTGTTGCAGTGCGCGGTGCGAACTAACACACACGAGTTCGCGGTCATAGGCTCGAACGAACATCGAATTCGACGGTCAGTGCGGTGACCATGATGATGGACAACGGGGTGATAACAAATAACTATGACGGGGTGTACGGGGATGGGTACATGGAACAAGAGGAGGAGTGGGAGCGGGAGGGTTTACTAGACCCGGCATGGGAGAAGCAACAGAAAAAGGTCAGTTTGTTCGCCAAGTTGACAAACTAAATAAAGTTGAGTGGCGAACGTTGGATGTACGTTAATTTTGCATGCAAATTCACGATAAAAATAAAGGAAATACTTGTCGCCTTATCGTTTTCGTGACTCACGTTGCTAAACAATTTTTGCGATGTACTTACGCATAAAGTTTACATATTTCTGGCAAAATTAATTGCTTTCAAATTAAATGATGTACAATCCAAAATAATTATCTGGATATAAACAGCAAAAAATCAGTAATCTATTAATAGTTTTAAGTACAAGAAAAACTAATTTGAACTTTTTTTTATTATTTTTTTAAATTTTTTCTTTTCGTTACCCTTATTTTATGCGAAACCGCGCGAATTCCCGATAATTCAAAATCGATATTGCCCGTTTCCCGCCGCTAGTTGAAAGTAGATCGCGGCCGTGGACACTATTAAAAGATTTCTTGGAGCTTTGGGTGGGAGCGAGACGGGAGCATGGCGCGTCCCGCGGGAGGGAGCAGGCCGGAGAGAGAGGAGTCGAATTTCCGTTAGTCATGTCCTAAAATGGGTCCGACGCAGGCGCCGCTGAAAGCGCGGGCGAGTCTTTGCGTCACTCTAGAACCCATATTTCAGGAAATCTAGTAGGAACAGCCTCATGTGTCATACATATGTAATATGTAGGTTTCCTTGACGATCGTGTCATGTGACGCACCTTGTAAACTCGATCCCAATGGAATGCCATTAACAACTCGCGAATGCAAGACGAACATATTTACCTGCTGCGAAAATAGACTTGCAATAAATTGTCGCTTTTTATATTCGCATGTATAGATATGGAAAATATTAAACTGAAACATAAAATTAAAGCAGTATACGCTTTATGTTTACATTTAACTTATAGTACTTATTAGTTTACCTAAAGCCTAGCATGAATGTCGGATTGAAGCGACGGAGCTATTAACAAATTATTGTTTTTATCGCTTACAAAAATATCTTATACAAAGTGCATGGTATATTTTTATTTTTTATTTTAATCGGTGTTGCCGTAACGACTGTTGTGTAATGCACCTAACATCCGGTCGCACATTGCTTCGCGCTTATAGTGCGCCGTGCACAACTTTGCGAAGCGCAACTGAACGGTACGCCCTATCAAAAGCCTCGAAGGACGCGAACGCAATATAAACAAAGAGCCTGCGACGGTGCATTGCCCGTTCGCGTATGGCGGGTCAATGTCGGGGCCGCGGTGAGATGCGTCTGCGCGAAGTCACCCGACGAGCGGCTGGAGTGCCTTCCGCAAGGAGGTCAGTAGCGCGCTGCGTTTACCTCCCTTAAAAAGAAAAAAAAGACGGATGAATGATTTCGTACGGGCCAGCGATAATTACGGCTGAATGCAAATGCTGGCAGTTTTCAAGAAATGCTGTCAGTAGAAAAAAGTTTGACATTTAAAATATTTCAACTTTACTATTTCATTTGTTTTTAAGTTTTGAACAAGATTAGATATCTGCAAACATTAGCAATCAAAAATTGCAACAAACGAATATTATTACTAAATAAAAACTTCAGATAAATATAAAATTAGACGGATCGATAAATGAATAAGATATTGTATTGAATAGATATTTGTGAGAACACAATATCAGAGTATAATATAAACCTAAAGATCAAAAAAGAGAAGATGAGTTAAATATTGATTTTAAATCTATTGACATGACAATATTTACTATCTAATGTTTAATTAACATAATTATGATTTGAAATAATAAGGTAATCCGTTCGCGTGAAGTGTTTACTTAATGCAATGTTTTTTACATATTCAACTCGAAACATCAACATCAGCATCCTGCACCCACACACCTTTATCATTGTCATCGGTCCGTCATACATTTTTTGTCAGCATTAGTAAGACCGAACCATCGGTATGTTTGCCTTATGATAAATCGCTTCGTTTGTTTAATGGTCTTGAACGTTCATAATAAATTATCCTATATTGGTCACGGGGCACATCAAATTTGTCATATACACTTGTCTATGTTATGTTGATGTGGCATCCATTACGTAACATTTGACATGTCTATTTTTTCCCGCCCGTTGTTAGCTAACTTTGGCACAGATTCAAAAACCGACTCCCACCGACGACGCGGTATGACGATTAATAAATTCTTTATTGAACGATCCTCCACTTTGGTGCGTTTGCGAGGAATAAAATAAATATATTTAAAATTTGTCAGGGGGTAAAAAATGTCTGCATGTTTCTATTAATGTTTAGAATAAATCTGAATTTATATTCTTCGTGTCATTCATAATTCGGTGACACAATATTTGTGACTCATGATTGTTTTCACATGCAGTTAGCACATAATTGCAAATTACCTAATTGAAAATGGTAATTATATATTATTAACTCCATTACCTCGATTTGCATTAGATTATAAAAATCATAGTAATGGCAACTTAAAAACGCGAAAATATTTTATGGCAAGGAATAATAATCGACAATATTCAAAAATAGCACAGCTAGATATGAAAAAACAGCAAAATTGATGGCTCCATGTCCTTGTTTTGTTTAAAAGAGCCTTTTTTATATTTTTTGTTGTATTGTATTAGTTTTGGGGCTCAGTTAATTATTACCTTAATAAGACTATCTCCAGTTAAGTATGCATTATATACGATACGATATGCATAGCCATGGAACTTGAACAAGCCTGTCGCGTGAACAACGACATACGTATGCAGAGTTTTCTTCGCATTGAAACTATTTCGATCATTGTGCCACCGATGGGTGTGGGCAAACGGGTTACCGTCACACGGCCGGACCAGTCGTGATGAAATCGCCGAGGTCGCGTTTCACTCGGAAGGTTTTTGTGTGTCCTAAAGGTTAACGCGATGAAAGTTCGCCACGTTTCTGTTGGCCGCTATCTCTGTGGGACGTGGATCCTCCGCTTCCGTGTAATCATGATCGACATCCTTTTGATGAATAATTTATTGCGGGCCATTAAATGTTTCTTTTTTAAGGATTTGTATTTTCGAACGTCGGTTGAGAAAGTTTTTTTTATTAAAAAACCTAACGTAAATATAAAACAGTATGCTATTAGAAGATCACTAGTACATTTGTTGATGTTTATAGAATAAAAACATGGCCTTTTTTATAAACTACTTCTATCGAAGACAAATTGCCATTTTCATACAAGTTTACAAAATAAATTGCATATAAACATACTTGCATAACAAGATGAAGCTGCTTTTTAAAAAAAACGAACGGGGAAAAATATTTGTATAAAATAATGCTATTATCAATATACCTTTTGCTCAGTTCTAGTCCACTAATGACTGACCGACCGATTACATAAATTATGATATTATAAAATAGGTAGATCCATTTTAAAAAAATGTAAAACTATGACACGAATCTTTCGTAATTTCGAAAATGAATACAGTATTTCGTCGTATTCGCTTTATAGGTAAAATAACATAATACCTCGAAATCACTACGCTAATGTAACGAATTTAGTACACGTACTTCTTTCTCAAAAACCACAACTAGGCTATCAACGAGGCGTCGGTGCATTCGCTTCAATGATTTTATTTTAAGTGGACCGGTTCTGATAGCGACCAACATTGCCCATAGATGCATTCAATTACAGACCCCTCCCTACATACGTCCAATACTTTAATAGACGCTCGGTGCAACGGTGGTTATGATTTAGAACAACTCTGATTCATAGACATTTCGATAGGCAAATATTAAAACTTTTTAAAAGTTATTATTAAGCATAATGCTATTAACAATTGTAGTCTTAAAGCATGAATAATCCATTAAATTTTGTTATAAACAGTATCTAAATAATGTTGTCATTAACTGGCTTGTTTACAGATATTTTATATCATAACTTTTATTACAATTTTATAGTTTGACTAGATTTTGTAGTGAACTTTGATTACTTTAAAATGTTAAGGTCGTGTTTTTGAACGATACTTATCTCGCTAATGCAAGATCATAAATCGATTGGATTTACCTTCCACGTATTAAGCCCATACTGTGAGATGATTCATAGTACCCCAAATTCTTTCTCGCTTGGAATTTAAAGTTGAATACATGTGTCACATAAAAAAAAACATTTGTAGCTGTTAAATTGATTGTAATGATAATGTTTTTATACATTAAAGATGGAAAATTAAAAATGTAGGGACGATGAGTAATAACTAACCCAGCAGTTGGAGGCGACTATCTACTACTAGGAAATAATAATTTCTTCTCCATTTTGCAAACGGAAAAATATAGACTTAAATTAGATAGAAACTTTAAATATCTATATAGAAACATAGAAACAGATAATAAGATTTATATATGTAGTAACATATGAAAATGTAGATAGTTTCTAAAGATTTGTATAAGTAGGTAAAATAGTAGTCTGAAAAAGAAAATAACTGTAAATTCTTAACGAAGTATTTAGTAATATAACTCTATTTCTATTTTATTTTATTGAATAACCCAACTGATAGATGAAATTTTGATAATTGATAAATGTAAATGCATTTTGATGAACAAACTAATGTCAAGCTCAATGTGCGACAAAACTCCTGACACTATCATTGGGTAACACATAGCGTGACGGTTAAAAATGGCTGCATCCCACCAATAAGAACGCCTTTGCTTTCAAACACTATAAACTTATAGTGTTTGACGTTACATATTCAATACATTACATATATATACCTTTTTAAATTACATCTATTCTAGTTTATGAATAGGAATGAATCTATGCCATCTAAGGCAGCAAAAGATACAGCAAAAAGAGAAATATTTATTAAGAACGAACTACATCCATTTCCGTTCGTAAAAACGACGTTTAAAATTTCCTTTCTCAAACAAAACGTAACCTAACATGTTACTTTTCTAGTATAAGGTCATTTACACGAGCGTTTTAAACCGTATTATGCATTCTTATGTTATCTCGTCATTCGGCCGTGTTATTGTTCAAAACGCCGCGCTGAACAGATAAGCACGCCCACTCCACACCAGAGTGCGTTGAGTACAACACGTCCTATGGTGGTTACATAATATTACTCACATTCTCACTAACAGCTCAGCTTGATTTTGTACACAGTGTACAGAGTTTAAGCCCATTTGTTGTGTACGGTTCGTTGTTAAATGTACTGGAAACATTTTCTTAGTTTATTTAGAGCATGAACACGATTGTTTGGTACTAATAGTTGGTTTTCATTATTGATAAGTAATGACAATTTTACTCGTTCTGTAGTGGTAAGGGCGTGTGGTTAAGAAACCGGAGGTCGTGGGTAGGGACTCAACAAATTTTCATTGTCGTTTCCTTAGTTAGGGCAATTTGGGCTGACCACCCAATTGTTCTGAAAAGTCAGATGATCCATGCGTCGGATGGACATGTAAAAAGCCAGTCCATCCATCAACCCGCATTGGACCAACGTGGATAGGGGTGTATTAGGGGAGCATGTGTCCAGCAGTGAACTTACACAGGCTGATGATGATGATGAATGACATTTTTAAACTGCGACATAATTATTTGCACTTATAAAATTTGTTAATAAAAACTAACTCAATCTATATTGAACATAGAGAGAAATTTTAAATTCAAAATAGTTCCTGTAATGGACGCTTTCTACAAACAGCTTTATACATTGATATATATCACCCACCGTATCCCACTACGCAGGTCCAATGCAGGTTGCATTGGAACAGCGTGGTGGTGGATACGGTCCAATAACCGCCTAATGGGAAAGGCGTGCTTTAGGAGAGACATATGTCCAGCTGTGGACGACTAACACAGGCTGATGACAATATTGATAAATCTTATTGCACTACCATTCTAATGATACATCTTTAATATCTATCATGTAGTATAATGAAAAAATACCGAACATGGAATATTTTTTATGTAAATTAGTTACTATATTATTTGTAAATTATTATTTTTTTCATCTGTGATGCTTATTTGTGTATGTTAAACCGTTTCGTGGGATTGGAAAGTGTTAATTAAATTTCAACCCAACTCGCATATATAACGTGTTAATTAAAATAATTTTAGAAAATTAATAGATAACGCTAGTGCGTATATAGAAAACCTTCTCGTATAAGCGCCATCATTTATATAATAAACGCCGGGTTTTTGTCTTAGCGGCCTAATGGTAATGTATGGACATAATTAATTAACCCTTTCGTAAAGTATCTTAAATGTAAACGGCAACGTTTAAGATTGGAAAATATTTTAACTATGAACAAAATTTTGTTACTGCAAAGATTTTAATTCTATGACCTGACGATATAATGTACCTATACCTAAGGTCGAAGTGAGAAAAATTTTCCCGTGGTTAATTATCTATTATTTGTAATGATTCTTGTAGTAATCGTATAGCTGAGAGATTTAAGTGCATTCATTACTTGGTAATTGGTAAAAAGTGTGAAGTTTTCGCATGGTTTATATGCCAAGTTTATATTTTACTCTGTTATCTTCAGCGTTTTTTAACTTCTCCAATTACAACAAACAATAGTTAAAAAGTTTTGTGATCGGCTCAAGAGATTTGCTATTCTGAATTTAATTTTATGAAAGTTGGCCGTTTTTTTGTGTATATATAATAACTATATCGAAAATAATAGTTTAAGATCAGTATTTATTGTTATTCAGCAGTTGTGGGTATACTTTGTAAATTTCTCTTCATATAGTATGAAATTCATTACACGATAGATGGTTTAATCAGCAACTTGCCTTTAGCACAGAGTAAAACATTAAAATATTGATGCGTTCCAGTTTCAAGTACCTACACCATTCGACTGCCTAAACTTGATCAAATCTTTTTTTGTCTATTAAATGAAACCGCCATGTTTTTCCTTACTGGCGCCTAAATGGTGGGATCACGTTTTCGAACTCTTCTGCCACCTACGATCCACTTCACCTTTAGACGCGACGGATTTCCGCCTTCGTCTCGACCCATAACAAATCGAACATGGGCAACGAACTCTTCTGAGTATGTTACTCTAGGACAATAGAAACCAGGAGACCCACGCAGAATAATATTCCCAGCCCTTAGCGGCGGCCCCGGTGTTAGGCTTTTAGCCGATTGCTATTCATCTAGATCAATGGAAAAGAGATCGACGACAACATGCCGAATCCCCGCTACATCGGCACCTCCACACCGCATCTGCCGTACGGCTCCGCCGAGTCGTGGGGGATCGCGGGAGCGGTCTACGGACTGCAGACTCGTTGGCTGCAGATGACAGAGATGGCATGCCTGCTGCCTTGGTCCCCGTCTGCCGTACCCTTTGGGAAGCATCTAAATTAGGCTTTTCAACCCGCTAAAACTGGACTGACCACGCTCAGCCTTGCTCCAGCAAGGGAGGAGCCTTGCTGGAGCAAGGCTGATAGCTCTTCGCGGCTGACCAGACCGCAGGTACTGAGCCTTACCGCTACGCCAAAGCGAGAACCTATCAGGGGCAAACGTGACGTAACCTGCTTCATGATAGCATGCGAATTAGTATTAATTTACTGATTGAATTATTCTGTGCTTTTCAAAAGTGGCAGGTGAGTGTTCCTCCAGTCTCGCCACGAGCAAAATACCAGATGTCAAACACTATTCAAAGCCGCAGACGTGACAAAGCTAAGGTTTATTTTTAGGTGAAAAAAAATGTTGACAGGCGAAGTTTGACGCGATATGACTGGCATGGTCTCCATAGATTCTGCAGGCGGCTGCCAACCATTTCTATTTCTATGCCGGTCCAGACGCCCACACGAATTGCCTACTCTCGTTCGATTATAATTAGAAAATGGCTACCGCTATATTTAACACGCGCGTACATCCTTGTTGATTTATACAACGGGAAATTATCGGGATACGTACGTAATGTGTTTAAATATAAGAGATACGCCTCGCAATCGGATTTCGATCGACGACGGTTATATTTAGAGTCGAATGCTGTTGCTCGTAAAAATAGATGAATATTGCCAAGTGTCGGTTTGTAATAATACATTGGCCGTATTTATAATGCACTTAAGATGTATTAGTGTTGGCTTCGATGAAAATTATAGTATTTAAATAGAAATTATTTCGGTGTCTGAGAAAAGTTATTAAATTATTTTTCTTTTTGGACAAGACTTCTTCCAAGAATAAATTTAGGTATATCAAATAGATATCGTTTTTATATAATACATCTTGTAGATTTGATAAAAATAATATTCTAATTAATGTTTGAAATTAAATACCCGATTCCATGTGTATTGATGTAAAGAATTTGTTAATAAATAATCTCGGTAAAAAGAGGTAAAAAATTAACACCGGGTTAAATATGCGTTTCGTTTAAAAGTATGCTTTAGCCCTTGACGCTGTCTGACTAACAATGTTACAAAATAAACGCTTAGAAGTCTTTGTTAACAAAAATAATTTATAATCCTCGGCCTTGATCCTCTATCCTTTGCAGCTTGCATTATTATAGAGCACACAATCTGGTCCCCCTTATCATGGCTACTTTTAAATATATTGTAAACTGATTCACGCATTGCTTCTATCACATTTACACCCCACCAACACAGGTACGTGTAAGACAGTACTCCTTTAGTATAATAATAATTTATTCACACTGACCATATCTATTGGCATTCTTATCACTCGGTTATGTTATTTCGCTGATTATCAGCTGAGATAAATCCGTCAGCTGTCGCGGCCTTAGGGGAATGGTTGCTCGTACCTAATAATGCTAATCTTTTTTATAAGCCATAGTTACTCTATACAATGACCCACATATTCAACAATGGAACCCCCAATGCACTTTGGTTTAAAAGCCATTACTGGTCGAAAGCTGTAACGGAAGAGCTAAAATATATCGTATCTTAGCTGAACCGGAGTTTAAAAATGTTGATGGTTTTGTTTTAAAATTTCTAAATACATATGCTATTCATTTAGGAAGCAGAAAAATGTCTACCTATTATTCTATAATACAAATAATTCATAACTAAATTAGTTACTGGGTCGGTTATATAGTGAGAACATATATGGTCGATGGGCCTATATAGTTCTGGAGTGAAGGCCAGGTCTAGGAAGACGGAGTGTTAGTCGACCTCCGACCAAGTGGAATGCCATGCGTATGCAGTAGCCGGCTCAGGTTGTATAGGGGATCGGCCGTCTTGGCGCTTATTGAAAAGGTCTATGTCCAGCTTGCAGAATGCTTTTGTTTAGATTTATGTGGTAAATCCTACTTTGCATTAAAAATTTGTAAACGCTTATTGTCCAATTTAAGTTCTTTTAAACTAACCTTCACAAAATTTCAAAACGAAATAGTTTATGATACTACAAATGATTGCTTGAATTTCACTTTCGTGATATCAAAAAAAAACAACCATTTAAAAGTTACTAAGTGTGAAATATTTCAACGAAATGTAGGGTAAGGCAAATTCTCAAGTGTAAACGGTATAAAACCTTTCACTCGCTCCGGTAATTTGTCTAAGCGTTTGCGAACAAACACATTCTAAGAGGTCATACAAAGTGTTGAAAAATATCACCAAATTACTTATATCAAATATCCCTTACCTATTAATAGCGGACTATGTTCGCAAACAGATCTCATTGTTTATATCACTCGCTAAGAATTAATGAACTGTCTTAAGCCATTTACATAATTGCGAGTATGCGATTATAGGCGACGGAATTAATGAGATAAGACTTTAGAATTCAATTGTTAGTTAAAAGAGCGCGACAAATTTGTAGGCGCAGTGCAGCATTCTCGCATCGGTAATAGATAAACATGAAAACATAACAACCACTACCGCGCTATAAACTTAATTTATGTAAAAACAGACACATAGAGAGATTGTTACTTATAAAATTGAAACTTGTAAAATTAACAATGACAGCCACATAAAAAAGAAATAAAAATTTTTACCTGGGTTTCTTCAGTGTGTGATCTGGCTGTTTCTACTTACAAAAATATTAAGATTAAAATAATAAAAGCAAAAAAAAACACAAAGCTGTTCAAAAACAATATCGATTACAGATTTTAAGATCGACACAAGAACCTGAAATATTGTCACTTACATGCACTTAGCCGCGAGTCTAGGAAAGTAAAATGTAAAAAAAACACCGCGATATATCAGTATCTAATTGTATTGAGTATTAAACAAATATATCGTGATAACATACAATATGACCCAGAAATAAAAACTTTAAATATATGTCAAGTTACTTACCAATACTTACTCTAAAGTAGGTTTGAATATTATTATGCTAAAATGCGAAGACACGCGAAAAGCGGTCATAAAATTAATAACTCGTGAATTATAGCGATGGAAGGCGATTTGGAATATAATGGTATAATCTTAATAAATATAATTTGAAAGAAAGCTTTTAAGATCGTTTAATTTTATAACCAGTCAATTGCTTTCAAAATTCACTCGGACTGGTGGATGGCTCGTTTTGTGATGTATTGAGGCGAAATATATCATAAACTTTCACGTATATTATCGTTGGTATGCGTCAAATGCCGCGGGTTTGGAATTCATAATTAAAAAAAACTGCCCAGCCAAGATTTCTTTTATACGCATCTGTTAAATTTTCGAATTGAAATATCAATCAAAATCTGACTATTTAAGCGACTATTCTAACTTTACCGAATTATTTCCTTATTAGAATTTTCTAAAGAAAACATTGCTAAAGTTCGAAAAATAAATAAAATTCAGTTTCTTTTTTAAATAACAAAAGAATGATATTGAAAAAAGAATTCAATATTTATGAATATAAAGCAATAACTTCGTAACACACGACGCTACGAAAGTATTCACTTAAATTGAACCCGATTATTATATACTATGTTATTTCTTTTTCATAATAAGGTTATAAAACTATTACAAATAATCTTGCAATAAAAATAAGCGATTACAAAGCGATAATAGCAATTTTAAATGTGAAACAATCCGTTTTTTATAATTTATGCACTTTTTCAGTAAACGATTGTCCAAAATAATTTAAAAATGCAAGAAATAAACTCTTCTATCTAGAATTATATGATAGCAGCTTATCTAACATGATAATGATAAACTACTTTCAGTACAAGTAGGTTATGACGTGCATAATATCGTAAATGCTATTTCATAATATTGTAAAGTAATCGGTCAAAATATTTATGTAAACAAATGTTTACATCTTGGTATAATATTACATATAAAACGTCAGGCTGTCAATAAATTCAAAAAAGTTGTAAAGGAACGTCGTGTGTCAAAGGCTGTATTGCTGTAATGACTCCCTGATAGATAAAATACCCTGGTAATTTTCGCTCCAGGCTATTTCACACTGTTAATATATGTTCTATGTATTAATTTTGAGAAATTTATTGAAAAGAAGAAAAAAGTCCCCCTGAGTTTCTTACGCCGGTTCTTCTCAGGTCAGAGGCTTCCATTTCCTAACCGGTTGAATTTATTTGATAAAGATATCTCGCTTTACACAAATTTTAAGCATTTTCCAAATTAAAAATTTAACTAGCTGCTACAGTTTTCCGTGAATTTTTCGTAAAAAATTGATTTTCTCATTGCCAAGGTTTTTACTAAATACAAAAATCTAATTGCCAGGGTTGTCACAATCCGGATGTATGTAGTTTACGTCTCGTGTTATATAGCTAAATAAAAACACTCCAACATAAGAATTATTTTTATGTTGGTATAAAAGAAAGTCGTTCCCATTCTATCTAAAAATACTGAACTCATCCAACAATCCCCAATAAAACACGATAAACGCCGTCCGCATCGCCGAACAATAAATTCCCGCGTTATTTTGCAAGTGTTTTTCACAGCTGCTACTCAATACCTAAAAGCTATATCGGGATTGAGACATTGTTGGACGATAGATCATTCGAATGCAATGGACAGGCTCCAAGTGCGTAGGCGTCGAAGTTTGGCCTGCAAGCCTGTTTACAACGTAACTAATTCACACTAATTAGTAATACATTAGTTCCAATGTTGTAACCCAATTACGTGTTAAAATAGGCGTTTTTCAAACACGTAGGTGATCGCTCAGCGCTCGATGTTATCACTGAAGCTGTTTTATTTAGACACGCTGTCATTAATTTTGCGTCTATCATTTATTCAAGTCATTTTTGGGTGTAAATGCTTTAGTACTCTAAGAAAAGTAAGAAATTAATGCAAAACGATGGCTGTACTTTGTGAAATATTTAACCGAAGGCGAATATAAATTAGTGTTTTTTTATGAAATTCAATTAAACCGAAAGTTATACACTAAGCTTTTCTTTGATTAACTTTTCGTAGAAGGCTTAACAACGTCACCAAACATCTTTCGATTAACGTAAAAAATTCCATTCATGAAGTTAAATTAGTATAAAAAGCTTTAGAAAAGTATGTTACTCGTATTCATTATCTGTAATGATATCATGCCGTTAAATGTTTTGTGTATAAAAGTTATGCGCTCTATAGGATATTGCAAGTAAATAGATTTATTAATGAGGACCCCAGAAAACAAAGTAGCGGAAATTCATTGACGCAAAATGTCGTACGAACCTAAGTGCTGCGGTTGTGATTCAAACTTCCACTTAATATAATGCGGTTATTGTCCGTAATATAGGATGTGAGTCCTTAATATATTCTGCCTCGTAGGCATTTGCATTTTACATTAGTTATTAGGACAATTCAAGCAATTCATACGCAAATACACATTATTCGCATCGACTACAGTTACACATATACATACTTACTTTATAACTTCACTAGCTTCGCCCTGCGTTTACTCCCGCATGTTATAGAAAATAAGTATTTGACATTATGCCTTTATAAGACCAATGGTTGTAACAGTTTGTGCCAGAATAATATGCCGATGGCAGATTTTTTCTACACACAATTCTTTTATGATATTTTGTATATTCAACACTATATTTAAATTTAAGCTTCATTAAAATTCATCAACTAGTTTCTGAGTAAAAGAGCAACACGCATCCTACCTCACAATCTTCATCCGGCTGAAATGACTAACTACTACACAGCATCTAAAAGAGCAAAGTCTCATGTCAAAAAATAATGCGGCGGCGGTACACTGACATAAACGCATTCACTCATAACGCAATTATTTATTTAAATCATAATAAAATATATGATTACTTAAGCAATAAGTCTTTCGAAACCTGAAACAAGAGCGTATTGTTATATCATATAACTAAAAGAACATTGCCATGTTATCTACATTCTAAATATGTCAATAAAATTAAAATAGACGCGATATAATTCCCTCGCATCTGATCGATAAATCAATAAGCCACATTAATATTCTTCGCGTATAAAGTTATTCGTCGGTGTCATATGACGGGCGTGCCTTCGTACTGCACATTGTTATTGCTGAGCGAATGGACTGGTTCCCTTTTGTTTAGCTCGTTAAAAGGTGTGCACACATCTGTTAGGTATAGGCCTTTGTTGCTAAACGGACTGCGCTGTTGGCTGTCACAAAGCGGTGTGTTGATGCACACGAGTGCGCTAGGCAACGTTTTAGTGCGAAAATAGAGAATGAAAATTAAGATAAACGTGAAATGGTACTCTGTGTTATCAGCGACTATTTTTGTCTGCGATTTTTCTTGTTTCGTTTGAGAACTTCAAATATCAATCATCTTGCCTACTATTCCATCTATAATATTAATAGCCAAAACCTAAAAAATATACTAAAGGAATTTCTGTTTATTTTTTAACAAGGATCATCGCATAGGTATCCGCGTCTTACGCTGTGTGTGTTTCAGTTTTTTTTTAAAAAAAGCTGCATTCTTTTGTTGAGCACAGAAAACTGTGAAAAGATAACCTTTTATGTAACTAGCATCGATAGTAATACCGTCTCTTAGTTCCAATCTATTCAAGTTATTCCAATTGTTGTTTATGCTTAGTATCGTTCAATTACTTAGCGCATGTCGCAGACCGGGTAAGTATTCCATTAGGCGTACTTGTAGTCGTTTCTGGGCGAAGCGGGCGCCAGTTTTATTCGCCATTGTTGTTGTTCGAGCGGAACATGTCGCCGTTCTCTTATTAATTTTAGCTAAAACTAGCTCTTGCACGCGACTTCCTCCGCTCGGTTTTTGTGTAAGAAAAAAGTTAGTAACAAGTGAAAGTCCTGTCAAAATTGGATTCCCGTGCTATTCCAGAGATTAGCCAGAACAAACAGACAGACAGACGAAAATGTTGTTTTGTTGTATTTATCTGTAATATCACAATGTAATTTAGAAACGGTTATTTTGATGTTACAAACAGAATACAATTTTATTTTTTGTATAGATATTGTTATTTAATGCGATATAGTAGGTATAAAATACACAAAGATTAGGAAAGGAAATTGTTTTGGATATCGTGTTTTCATTCATAAATAAAGTTGTACTCTTAGTCTGTACGCGATATTTTGACTTCTCCGTAAATTCGCTGCAAGCAAATACTCTAGTTTTACCCACTACTATATTTAATAGATATGTATCGGCCACATTATGGTTCTATTCTTAGTGGAACTACTATATATTTCTTGCCTTTACGTACTAATATTCCGCAAAATTTAATAATATTACACTATCGATATTGTCGCGTTCATCATTATATCTATAAACATCGGGGATATTGTAAAACGTGATCGAATGCTCAGATTAATAAATCACTTGTTAGTAATTTTTGGGTTCTAAAATATCAAATATCATATGCTTAAATACATATGAAACTAAATGAGAACATTGTTGCTAATGCACGTTGTTGTTTATATGATTCTACATAAAACGTATTTCTACAAATTATTCATTCACACCTAAACAAGAATGTTTATAGAGTTTGCTATAGTGAAAGTAAAACCAGTTAGTAACCTCATGCCAAGGTTATCGTCTCCCGTTGTGGCGATTCGATATACTATCACTTTTGTTAGAATTTAACGTTAGGACTATTAGCGCTACTGGCATACGTGTTTGTAGGCTACGCTGTTTTTTGTTTAACCCACTTTTGATACAACAAAAACTATAACTATTTACAAAAATATTTTCTTCGTATACAAGGCATCAAAGTGAGATTACACACTCGTAAGTGATTGTTGTCTTTTGATGCAATATGAAAGAACAGTCCAAATGTATAAGTTTACTATTTTGAATTAATGTTTCCGATAAAGGTAACGAAAAAAGGTACCAGTCAAAACGATACCAAGTCGGTTGTAACACTTCTTTAACCGTCTTCTAGAAGTAGTACCGAGGTACATTTGTCTTACGCAAAATAGTAGTGTCCATTAGCCGTAGCCTAGTGCTATATATAGTTTAGAAACTATTGGTTCAATTCCTATGGTGACTGAACAACTTTTCATTACCATTTACTAATTGGTTTAAGCAATGCGTTCTGTGCTTGATCACTCTGTGGTCATGTCGGTTATCGGTCCCAATTAACTATAAGAGTAAAGGAAGAGGGAGTGCACCTGTGTTTGCGCGTACACTTGTGCACTATAATATCTCCTGCCTACTTGACTGATATTTAATATAGAATCTAATGTCAGCCGCCATGATTATGATAGGCATTGTCTTCTGTAAGTCCAGTCTAAAGCTACCGTAGCTTTTTTTTTCTTACGTAAAACACCATTCCTCTGCGTGTCGTATATCTTCAATTACTTGACTAGGCCGGGCGAGGTTCTGCTAGTTGTTAAGATATGTTATGGTATATTAAACAGGTATTTATCAAAGGTAATATTCATAGCCATATTATTCATCTATCTGAATAAAGCTATTTCAAATCTGGTTTATGAACGAACACTGGTAATAAATTAGTAAGGTGCATTTATTGTGT
This sequence comes from Lamproptera curius, assembly GCA_029286875.1. Classification (NCBI taxonomy): domain Eukaryota; kingdom Metazoa; phylum Arthropoda; class Insecta; order Lepidoptera; family Papilionidae; genus Lamproptera; species Lamproptera curius. The sequence goes on from JAGSMT010000114.1 coordinate 1,189,851, forward strand.
ACAAGTGGGCGACGTTTTCTGACAACCGTTAAACAATATCAAACAGCGATTATTCAAACAACAATTTGTTTATGAAACAACGAGCTTGTAATTTCTCTAGCTGATAACGCGAACGCAACTAGTAATAGGTACAACACAAAGTTATTGCAATTGTAAAATAATAATACCACCTCATGTTTGTTTTAAGGTAACATTGTTTTGTTTATTTAAACTATGAATAGATCTTTATCTAAGCATGGCTAACGCTGAAACACTGAACTTATAAAGCTTCTCTAATGAGTTAGTTTCCAAAAAATTATAATAAATGACCTAAGTAATCAATGATCTTTTAATAATTTGTGTGCGTATTTTTTAATATTCATATAGTCAAAGCGGTCTATTAATTGTCATTGAAATGTTTATCTCTTAGACTTCACACGACTAAAAATGTCACTTATAAGAAACAAACCTACCTACAATGAATTAGCGCTATTCTGTCACTGACACCCTGTGATTAAATACAAATTGAGTAATTTCTTCCAATCTTTTATATCTAAATCTACATTTTGATGATATATTAACGTGTGATGTTTCTGATGTTAACATTAAAAAGTCGTTATTTACGGCACGTTGAACGCTATCAAGTTTACAAATCTCCGTTTGTGATATTGACAAAATACATATTTTCACGAATTTAAGTGTATTTTGACGGAGATTTAGTCTTGATTGTGCAGTCATGCTAGTTCATTAACAAAGCATAGGCTTAAGGTCTAATTATTAATTTATCATATGTACATACAACAAATTATCAATTATTAAATAACGCGTTTTTTTACTCACGATAGGCAGCGCGTTTGTGATAACAACTTTCAATCAGGTGGCCCGACTGCTTGACTGTCTACATAGCCAATAAAAAAAATTTTTCGCACATTAATACTAGTTTTGCGTTGTCAAATCTGTAGGCCTTATTTTTGTGTTTACTTTGCTTCGGACTAATGACTAATACTGTTAATGCGGAAAGCCGACCTAAATCAACTAACTAACAACGCGGTCAATCAGATGTGTTCTGTTTAGGAACGGAGGAAATTAATGTTACCGCTTCACGCTTTATTGTATAAATAACGACGAAGCGTGTGCATAAATAGGCCAATCTTATATGACTAATGAAGGATGGGATATGAAAGGTTTACAGGCTATTTCGTAACATAAACGCTGTTATGTGTAACAAACATGAAAGCATAAACAATTCTTGAAAAAAAAAGTAGTATTCACAGATATGTTTTGCAATTTATGTATCATTATATGAATACAATTTTAGTAGATATAGGATAAAGGCTAATATTAAACATTTTTGACGCCAATATTGTACGAGTAGTTACTTATTAGTGGACCGCCGCCATGTACGTATCTCTATGCGATTTTAAAAATGAGCGCGCCTCGTGCCAATTGTATTTGAAATAAACAGTTTTTTCACGTAATTTATATAGAATGTTTTATATATAATCCTGCAGGGACTCGAAAAATTTTCATTGTAGTTTCCTAGTTAGGGCAGCTGCTAGGACACTTTGGGAGATCGCGAAATTGTCTGAAAAGTAAGATGATTTATGCGTCGGATGGGCATGTAAAAAGTCGGTCCACCCTCCAACCCGCATTTGACCAGCGTGATGGGATACGGTCCAAATACCGCCTAATGGATAGGGGTGTATTAGGGGAGGCCTATGATGATACACAGGCTGATGATGTTATATAATTTATATAATATATTCTTTGTAAATAATATATAGCTAGGTTTAGTAAACTTTGCATTTATTTAATTGACGCCGTTTAACATTATAACAAACTATTTCTTTTATTTGCGATTTTTATACATATCAAATCCACTAATTTACGGATTTTCGCGTAACTTAAGTATATTTATTCCCGACGTTTCGGATTCTTTTTAGCATCCATGATCACGGGCAGACTAAGTTGGTATATATTCATATATATTCATATACTAACTAGTAGATGGTTAGGTTCTACCACCTGCTTGGGACCCCATAATTAATAAATTAAAATTTAAACCAAGCATAATACTATATACTGTATAATACATATACTGCTGGCTGTAAAGATAAAACCAGTTAATTTTGCATAGGTCGGAGTACAGACTAAAAATAATTAATTAAAATCAAGATCTGAAACCCGCTTCAGCACTGGCAACAAGACGCATGACATCTCAGTCTACCCGTGACCACGGCCGCTGGAAAGTGTTCGAAACGTCGGGAATTTAAAATGTAAAATAAACGCGATTAAATCCGTAAAGTAATTTTATTTAATTATATACCCACTTGAATGCAGCTTAAACTCCAATTAAAACATTTGTTCAACCTGTATAAAATACGTAAATTTACCTACTCTACCTTTAGTTATGTTAATGCGAAATTAGGCACGCACTAGAATTAATCCGACGCTCACTTGTTCTTACATCACTGTTTATTCAGGGAAATATTTACACGGGCCGGGTTAGCGGGCAGATAACATTTTCGTTATTTATTTATAGGCTGCGGCAAAGCCGGTACGCGATTTAGGTTCAAAACAGACGTTCAAAAGAACGTGTCTAATCACTGTTTTGAAATAACCGATCGAGTTTGATCCGTCGTTAGCCGTTGAGAGTGGTTAAAGAATCTTTAGTATGCTTAACGGGTTAGAGAAGGTTGTTACATGGCTTTTTATTTTGGGATAGTTATCACCGTTTTTTTACTATCATTAAACACGATGGTGATGATTTTTCAACGAAATCCAAACTCGACAATGATTAAAATTTATTGATTAAAGACATCAATACTAGTGACCATTTTGTTGCGCTGATAATTGTGTTGAATAGGGTCTTTAAAAATGTATAAACTTTGCACATAGATAACTTCTTCTTCTTCCATTCCTTTAGAAGATAAATAGACATTTTTTTTAAATGTGTATGAATAGCAATACGCCCTTAAGAATCACAATATTATACGAAAAAGTAAAGCTGACCGCTTCAGCATCACGTAGTCTTATTCTCGCGCATTTAAATAAGTTTTTCTACTGAAACGCTACATAGTAACAGATCCGCGAATGTTTCACTTCTGGTAATAGCCATCGTCAGATGAAAATATCCCAGACCGAGGTTTCGCACGCCCACACAATGAACCTCAGCCAGAATAATACGCGATTTCACCAGTTTTCCAGATATTTTATCGACATTTCAGAGATTTTCTTAAGCTTCGCCGTCGATTTCGTTTAGCAGTTGACAGTAAATAGGCATGATCTAGCTGCTATGCTATTGCTGTAATGCTATAATACATTTAAAGTTATATTTTTCTCGAGCAAAGATAGGAGGGTGTTAAATCGAGTCCTACATAAAAAGAGTGTACAGCTTATGCAATTATAAAGATTTCTATTAGCTGTTATATTATAAATATCATAACAATGACCATTATAATTAAAATTATATTTCAAATAGATTCAGTATCTATACATCTTTATTTTATACAATAACAATATTTATTTTGACATTTAACGCTAAACAATGAAGTTGATATCAATGGATATGAAAATGTTACTCATTTAATACGATCATTACTTGTCAGTTTAGTTAATCGTATTCTAATAATGATCAGAGTTTTCCCGAAACAGTGGGGGGGCGGGGTAATAGGTTGTTTATTACACGATAATATTTTTTACCTTATTTAGCGTGGGTTATAAATTTACATATACAATTTAAACTCTGATTTTCCTGAAGCGAGACCGGTTTCCCGTTTATGAAACATTCACAAACAATACAATTCTGCTATTTATTGTGCCAATCGAGCTGAATGATTTAGTCATCATTCGAAAGTATACGAATAATAGTTTACCTCAAGTTTATGATTTCATGCAATATCATTAACGAATAAATTTTTAATTCCAGGTACTGAATCGGCATCCACATAACACACAGCTATCGGACACTTGAGAGATCGCTAATTTTAATTCGCAGGTATTAAATAAATATTGAATTGAAAAAAAAAACATTAAATAAACAGCTGTCTCCGTAGCATAGTGGTATCGGCGTGTGCTTTAGAAACCCCACGAGGACTCAACAATTTTTTATTGTTGTTTCTTAGTCGGTTAGGGCAATTTGAGCCGATCCCAATTGTCTGAAGAGTAAGATACTCCATGCAACGGATGGGCCTGTAAAAAGTCGGTCCACCCACCAACCAGCATTGGACCAGCGTGCTGGAATACGGTATAAAACCCACTAATAGATAGGGCTGTATTAAGGGAAGCCTATGTCCAGCAGTGGACTATCACAGGCTGATGATGATGATGAAGTAAACAATTCTTTTTGCGAGTAATCTTTTGACATGTTAAGGAATGTCCAAATGTTGACATCTTTCCTACGTCGTACTGGGTCAACGAACGTCTTATCGGTTAGTGAGATAAGAACTTTTTATTCAATTTCGCCATGTTTATATAGTTTCGCAGTGTTTATTGTAACAGATAAAAATGTGGTTGACATTGATAGGTTAGCAAAGCGGAAGTTTTAGATTGCTATTTCTTAAAAGTATTGGTACATTTACGGAAATATTTTAAAATATTTGAAAATAGAGCCTTTTTATAAACAAATATACTTACGAAAGTGCGAAATATAATTTAATGTATAGATAAAATCCGTTATTCCTTTTACTTTGCCGTGTGTATATGCGTAAATAAAAGAATTAATTATGACTAACTTATAAGTTATTTTGTACATTAAAAAGAAAAAAATCCTTTCGTCGAAAATACTTGAAGTCACTTTATTAACAAAAGACGATCTTGACACCTATAACACCGTCTTGACCCCAGCCATCTAAGTTGAGTGGGTTCTAAGTTTATTTTTGCCTAAACTCTATTTATGCCAATATTTGTACATAGCTTTTGTTATAGTCTTAAACTATGTTTGAAAAATTTGACTATCATAATACATGAAATAGAATTCCGAAATGAACCGAGAGAGAGCTTGATCTTGTATTGCATAATATGATTTTAAAAGAACGCATAAATTTATTTAATAATTAATTTTTTAATTACAATAAACTTAATGAAAACTATACGTTTAAAAAAATAAACGAATAAAGATTTATATGAAAATTAATTAATAACATACATATAACAGACAATGTGAGCAAGCTGCGTATACGTGATGATTCATACATTTGTCGTACATAGTTTTGTCTCTTGCAAATTTGAAAGTGATATTTCCACATAACCACATCCGCGTAAGGTAACTTTAATTCCCATTAGTCACCTTGTTAATCATTTTTAAAAATGACAATGTGAATAAATTTATATATATAGAAACACTTACTTATCATTTGTATAGATAGAAGAATAGTATAGTTGTAGTAATAATTAGGTGTATTTACGTAGAAAAAACACATTAAGTCTAACATTTTGATTGTCTACACTTAAGTAAGTTTCCCTTTCCCTAAGAGGAACGAAGCGAACGTTAGCTGATGTAAACTCGTATATTCCAAGGTTCAACTTCATCGAATACCAAAACCCACAGCAGAGTCGAATAGGATTGAAAACTAAATTCACAAAGATAAATGTCAAACTTAAATTTTGCCGAAAATTCAGTAGCTCGATTGGTCATACTCGTCAAAGTCAGTCATCTCAGGATGTTCCAACAGAAGTGATATTCGTTTTAACGCCATAGAAGTGGTGAAATTAAAAGTGTAGAAATTTAAATTTAGTTTAAAAGACATGAATATCATGATTGAGGTTAGTATTAAACTATTATAAGATTTGAAACAACAAAACTGCAGTCGCAGAAAGGAAAATGCCACTTAATCTCTTGCGTTCATATGATCTTGATATATTATTAATTGTCGTTTAACCATAATATTTGTAATTTATACGACAGACACGATTTTATACTAAAATGCTGAATGAAGTTATCCACTAGGGTAGGTAGTACTCTCATATCAGCCACTAGCATCAGAGTTTAATTGTGGTAAAATACATAAAGCATTCAAGTAAATATTAGAGAGGTAAAAGTAATAATTATAATGTCCTAGTGAATTCCGACACGGCGGCCGATCAGATCAGCCAACTGCGCAGGAGATAGTATAGTGCGCCAGCGTACGCACAGACACAGGTGCACTCTTATTCCTTCAATCTCACAGCCCGATAAGTCGTAAACCGACACGACTTTTTACATGCCCATCCGACGCATCGAGCATCTTACTTTACAGATTATCGGATGCTCAGATTGAATCTGTTGATTCCCCGCAGAACTTGAACAAGTCTGAAATCTTCGGTATATAAAGCGCAAGCCTCTTCCACTAGGCTACGAAGGCAGTTAAAAGACGCAGCAAGAGCTAAGTGTAGCTAGTACGCATGTTGACACGATTTGTCGATATGACATTGCAATGTATTTCATATAACGGTTGTTATTGTTTAAACTAATGATGGTAGCTGGCTTAGATCCAAAACACCTTCAAAACTTTTAATATCAAATGGAAACACTATTTATTTAATACGGAGCTTATCGTATAAAAGACAATTGAATAATTCGTCTTGCTTACTGGCCGATTAAAGTAATGTTGCCCTATTTTTTTATTGTACTCGATTCTTTATTTAAATTGTTAAAACATTGTAAAGAACACCTAGATATTATTAATAAGGTTACTGTTTGTGGCACCTCCGTCGGAGAAGGGGTGATCATTTTTAAACAGATGTTTGTGGGTTCGATTCCTAGCAGGGGAGCAATTTTGTGTGATTTACAAAGTGTTTTTTTCGTGCCTAAGTGTTTGTATGCCAATATAATATTTTTCACAAGAAAAATAAGTCAATGAATGCATTAGTCATCTAGAGTCCATAGTATAAGCTTTGCATAGCTTGGGACTATATTATATGGAGTTATTCGTCCGGAAATATTATTTTTTATTATGTTTATTTCGAGTAATTGTTACGACAGTTACTGCAATATGTAAATCAGTCATTGCAGCATTGTGAAATGTCGTTTAACTTGCAAATGCAAATTAGACGCGACAGTGGCGACTATAATTTCCTGGCATTTGGGACAAATGTTAGAAGGCTACTTGATATATGTTCAAAGGAAATTTACCAATTAATGCGGCTATTATAACAACTGTCCAAACAATTGTCTAAGTACTAACATTCCTTTAACAAGCTATGTTAAAACAATGACAATGTTAATTTAAATACAGTATAAAGGTTATGTGTTGAGCTATTTGCATTATATTTAGGCAAATGAACTTGTCTCGTATGTAAAAGATATTTTTTTACTTTCATGGTACGTTGCACTTAAACGTATACTAATTTAAAAAAAATCTCCATCATTTAAATAATATATCGCAAATGACATTTGTTAGTCTAATTTTTAACAAATGAAAACAAATAATTAACCCCAAATTCCTTGAACATTGCAGCTTAAGTTTATCGACATCATAAAAATTACAATTAATATCTAAATATCTTCAGAAAATATTCAGTAAAATCTAAGAAAGAGACAAGCTGTCTAAATAAAACAAAACTGTTGCGTACAATTTTAAGTAGAAAGCGTACAAGTCGACTTACTTAATTGCTAACGTTTCTTCGAAACTAATTAATATGGAAAGGTTCCAAGGCTATGTAGTTACAAGGACGACGAGTCCTTATCAGCAGGTGCAAACCCGTATATACCCAATAACATGAGAGTAATAAAAACTTTATTTGACCGACTTCCTTAAAGAATGAGATATTTAGAGCGCGTTTTTAATTTATTCGACATACTCGATATCCATGATTACTGTACACGTCTTTTATATTGGTCTTTTGTTTTGATTCTTAAGTTGTTAAGTTACACCACTTCTAGAACACCATAGAAGCATATTTGAGGACGATGATGAGCATATTGATTTATCTTGCTAAGGACCTACTTGTTTAAACAAAATTTACTTATATAGACTTTGTATCTATAGTTATATCTTTAGCTATCTTTTAGAGAAAGTCCGTCAAAATAGGTCCAGACATTCCCGAGATTAGCCAGAGCAAACAGAAAAATTAAAAAAAAACTTTTGTTTTATTATATTAGGTTTTATATTGTAATCATTTAAAATGAAAATTATTTTGATGTTACTAACAGACACTTCAATTTAATTTATTTGTATAGACATGGGTGATATAAAAACTTGCCAACGATCGTATCTTAGAATCCGACACACAAGTAATAAAATACACGCTATTATATAGACGGAGGCGTTTCACTGTTAAATTATTCATCGGGCATACCTTCATCCGAGTTGTATCCAGTTCGAATCGTAAAATTTTGTTTTTGGTACAATTAATTGCCTCGAAATATGTAATCACTCTCGTGCTTTCTAAACGTGTTGTGTCACTTTCGTTTGTATTCAACGCGTGGACGATTGTATCCGATACTCCGACGGGTTATGCGATATCAGACGGGAATGAAATATCGGTTTACTCGTATCGATGTTTAAGTGAGAGGTATTTGTAATTTTATATGCCTTATGAAGTAGGGAATCGGTACGAGTCTTAAATCTATACAAATAAATTAAATTGAAGTGTCTGTTAGTAACATTTAAAATTATTACAATATCAACGTATCATATCAACAAACAAAAGTATTTTTTTAATTTTTACTGTTATGATTGTAATCTGGAATCACTAGTCTTAAATCAACAAATAATTGTAAATAAAATGTTGTTTTACATTTAAAGAATAATTTTAAATGAGGACCTCTGTAATAATATAATATAATCTGATTTGGACGGGACTTTCATTGAAAGATATTTGATGTAACTGGTATTAACTTAAGCTACCTTAAAAAAAATACCGATTTTTTATATTACTACGCGGAAGCCGCAGGGATTAGCTAGTCTTACATAAATTAAAAGACTACTATTGCAGCTGTCATATAAATTATAATTATACTATTTTAGAGCCAAATAAGATCCGCAGTTTTTTTGTCGATAACCAAGGCAGATGAGCAGTCGGTCCACCTGATGGAAAGCGATCACCGAAGCCAATTGACATCGGCAATACCAGGGGTATTATCGATGCGCTGTCTACCGTGAGACATGGGATGTTACGTCTCGTTTACCCAGTAAATACGCTGGCTACGGTACCCTACAAACCGAAATATTGAAGTTTTTACACACTACTGCTTTGCGACAGAAATAGGGACAGCGGTAATACTGCACCAGACGGCACCCTGTAAGAGGCGACTTAAATTCTAATATCACTATAGTTTAGACACTTTAAAGTCAGAATAACTAAACCAAACACTAATGGTGTCAGAAGGCATACTTGTTCCTAATAAACGCGGCTAATTTGAATCCCCATACAATCTCACAAGATGTGCTACATGAATGGCCAACTTTTTGGTAATTAAGTGTGATATTGACTGTGCTTACTTCAATTCTATCTCTAAATTGGCGAAATAATGATGGAGCCGGAAATCATAAATCTCATAATGTGGAAAAAAAACAGGCTTTACGTTTGGCTTCATTACAGTTTGACAATTGTCTTAATTCGTATAGTAGTAATAGTAAATCTCGAGTAGACTTTTATTGACGATTGCTTCACGTCGATTGAAAACATATTATTATTAGTTTATGTTTTAATATTTCTTCCGATCATGATAAACGCAGTATAAAATTATAAGGCGTGAAAACATCATTGACAAATTTGCCATCTGATCTTATTTTATATTCTAAATAGTAGTTGCAGAAATGAACCCGATCCCACACTGTTACTTTTAGTATATTTGTAATTATAGATTTAATATTAGATATATAAAAAATATCATAAACGAATTGCGTAACGATGGACAACGGTATGTGTATGTATATATTATTAATGTAAAGGCACAATCATAAAGTTTTTATAGGATAATAAACCGAAGGTTTATTAGGCGACAAGGTGCCAAAGCACTAGTTCTTACTCAAGTAGCGGACAGGTAATCCTAATAACTTCTCTCAGACACTATATAATTCAAAGTATTCATAATTCATATGAAGACGAATAAAGGTCTTCCATTCGATCATGAGCCAAAACCCTCACGCCAAATGAAATGTGTGTTATCTTTAACGTTAATGCGACTACAAATATAAAGTTTCAGAAGTATAAAATTAAACATTTCTCGTTTTATTTTGTGGCAGTAAATATATAGTTTAGGTTAATACAGCACACAAAATTTTTGATAGTTATTTTGTTAACTGTAAAGCTATGTTTCCAGACCTTTGTCTACAGTAAGTTTCATCTCACACAGAGTTAGAACCCAAAAAACAGTAAGGACTAATAATAGTTCTTAATAAATTTAATAGACTTTATATAAATAAAGTTAAACATATATATATTCTTTAATATATATTTAATTTATTATTTTCGGTTTTTTGCATAAACTCATTATTTCAAAAAACATCAATATATGTAGATAAATGTAAAAAAAAAATAACCCTTCTGCACAATAAAAATGTACACAGGCGAGCTTAATGCCTTAGGCATTTCAAACAGCCAACCTAAGGGAGAGGTTACGCACATTCAGCGTAGGTGCACGAGAAAAGAAGGTACAATAGAAAAATTAGAAACCAATAGTACTGTATATTTAAAGGCCATGATGAAATTGTATATATTTCATAACAGTAATACAGCTTTTTAATAAAAATATAGTTAAAATTATCATTTCTGAGGTAGAAATAGGAATTGAAACATCTCAACACAAGTGTACTTGACCCGTTTCGCTGTTAGCGGCCCCTCACGGTCGAGTCGTAATGGTAACAGTATTGCGACGACTGTACCAGAGATAATTCTAAATAGCACAGTAGCACCTGCGCACTCATTTTAGAATACGCCGCCGGCAGCCGTCAAGGTAATCCTAGGTATTTTCAAACCCTAGGTCACGTGCGCCTCGTCTCAAGGACGTCCGCGGGGTCAGACGCTGACATTTACGTTAGTAATGCGCGGGAAAAGTTGAGTTATTGCGGCAGTTCATCTAGATATGATAATAAAATTTGAGTGTCTGTTTGTAACGTTAAAATAACCGTTTTTAAATAATTAACAAATTATATACAACCGGTACATAAAATAAATCATTTTTTAATTTTTGTCTGTCTAAATTCGAATTCTTTAAATAAAAAATAGCTTATGTAGCTGGGAGTAACTTAGAGTACTTTATTTAAAAACAAAAACGAAAAAGAATTTTGTAGATATTAACCATGGGCTGGATGAGAATAGCCCAAGATCGGAAGCGGTGGCATGCATTAGGGGAGGCCTATGTCCAGCAGTGGACTGACACAGGCTGATGATGATGATTAACCATGCAGCCGAAGTCGCGAGCTACAGCCAGTATATAAATATACAAAGAAATGTTTATAAAAACTTAGCATGTAGTTAAATTGTAATTACGTTTTTAAGGTTAAATATTATAATTTCGTTACAAAGCTACAAAGAAGTTTTTGTTGTATTGCATGTTCTTTTGTCATCTATCATTCATATATTAGTATTAGGTCTATAAAAGTAAAATAATATATAAAATCAACTCTAAATTCACTTTGAAACATGTAATGTATGCTAGATATGTTATGTTTTATGACAATCAATTCACACCTATTCATAATTATTCTACATCAGTATGCAATATTTGTCTTCGGTTCAATTTCTGCGTAGATTTAAATAAAAACATTATCTAAACTTCTAACACGTCAACTAGTTAAAATCAAACCCATTAACACAAAATCAATTGTTATTCCGTTAAATGTACCGCTAATTGTATATGTTGGTAATACGCCAGACGTAGGCTGTGACTCCTGGCAGGGGAGGCGAGCTTGACACGTGAGTCATTTACACGCACCATCACAGAATGCAGTTTGGTCACTTCGAATTTCGATGACGCCATTGCATCTCCGACAATTAAACGGCAATTATTTGTTTTGAACGTTCGTCCGAATAGCGTGTTAGCTTATCCGAAAATAACAGCTATGTTTCATCCATCAGGCTAAAAACACAATAACAACCATTTTTAAGTACTCAAACTATAATAATAACAATAATGTCTTCCTAATCGATTCGAGCCAACACAGAATCAGCGCAGGAGATATTATAATGCATAAGTGTACGCACAAACACATGTGCACTCTCTAACCTTTATTCTCTCAAAACCCGATGGGACGGATAACCGACACGACCGGAGAGAGATAAGGCGCAGGGCCGACGTTTTACATGCCCATCCGACGCATGGATCATCTTACTTTACAGACAATCAGGTGGTCAGCCCGCATTGCCCTAACCAACTAGGAAACAACTTAGAAAAGTAGTCAAGTCCCAGCAGGATTCAAACCGACGACCTCCGTTTTCTAAAACACATGCCCTTACCACTAGGCTACGGGGGCACTCCAACTATAGTGACGTATTGAATGCCTACCTATTTGCAATATTAAAAGAAGACAAAGCGTCTTTAATTAACTTATCGAATATTGCAGATCTGATATTGAAATCGTTCATAAATTGCAATTAAATTTCGAGTTACAGTTAACCGAACAATCGTGAATTCCGAATACTTATCGATCGCTCCAATTGTGTTAGTGTTTTTACCCGCATCTCTAGTCTTTGTTGTCTATCAACAACGTGTAAAACAATGGAAGTATCGATCTGTAATCATTGTTATTGTACAATAAATAATGTATAGACACGCACGATTTCATATCGAGCAAGTCGACTGTATGAAACCGTTTGAATAAACGTTCGGCGCAATCCTTTGAATTGTCAATGCGAATGGCAAAAAGCATGACAGCGGCGTAATTTCATTGAATTGCACTCACCGTATTTATCATTGGAGCCTTGAAGTGCTCTGGAACCAATCGCGTTTGAATATTGGATTGTCATTTGCTTCAGGCTAATATGGTGTGTACGTGATAGAAAACGTGTACAGTTAATTTGCTGCGTTTAACGTTAAAAATAATTTACATTATACTATTTCGTTAAATCGTTAATCGAAACGGTTTTTACAAGTTTTCCAATTCGATTTCATATATCCACTAAACTGCTAACCTTGAAAATTTGTATATTTTTACATTTCTACGTAACAGTGATGGTGGTTCGGATTATTATTGTACCATACATCAATAGATTAAAATAGTCAGGTGCTGAACTATCTACGTTTCTATTGCGGACGGCGCACCTTTTGTATGCGATTCCGTGTGTCGCAAATGTTGCGAAGTAAAAGTGTCGCTGGACAAGAATAACACGTTGTATTACGCGCGTTAGAACTTTCTAGTGTTAGCTTTTCACAGGCGAGCGCGTTATCAAAGTATTAGACAGCAACTGCTTGTTTAATAGACCTGTAGATAGTTACAAACGTATGAGTATTATAGAGTGGATCAAATATATTAATCTACATTAATACTCACTTTGTAGAACTTTTATGCGAAATAATACTATCTGTATTATCACTAAATAGTATTAAACAAAGTCGCTTTATGTATGCTTAAATCTTTAAAACTACGCAACGGATTTTGATGTGGTTTTTTTTTCAATAGATACAGTGATTGAAGAGGTAAGTTTATATATATAATTCATGCATAACATTGTAGAGAAGCGCTGATAAACTTATATATTTTTCCGTAGATTTACAGATATCAGTATTGCACTCGTGCGGACCCAGGGCAAGTCGCTAATATCTAATACATGTTTTAGGAAACATTTTAGACGCATTTTTGTCTACGATTGTCATTTGTTATATAAATAAAGAAAAGTTTTCCATGCTGCGCCATTTCATATATATCTTATTATATAGCATAGAACACTTTACGTACAGAAATAAATTTTCAAACTATTTAATTTATATAACATAAATTATATAATAAAAAAATATTCTTATTTTTGTCCTTGTAATGGAACCTTTGCAAATTTGAGAATTCGTACAAATATAAAATAAAATTGTTCAATCTAAGTGTCAAGCAGCCTTGGACTAGACATAACCTAATTTTATGTTAATGTCGTGAAGACAAACTTAGAAGGCATTTACACCAGCTGAGCAACATTGCTAAATTGCCACACACACAATTAAAGACGCAAATTTTCTGTTAGTTCTATGCCGCAGTAAACCACAAACTAAGGCGCTGCCCAAAATCAGCATTCAGGCAGAGTTAGGAACAGACTGACAATGGTATTGCCATTTGGGTAATGTTAAATAAAGTCACGATATCGTGAACACCAAATTAGTGCGAAAACCGTGAACAAACAAAGACGGATAGAATACATTCTGCGATAAATAAGTGTTGCTAAACAAAGGAAGTGAGCGCTTTCAACGCGTAGATTGATAGTTGCGCTGTCAAAATAGTCCTACTTACATATTTGTTAATAAACCATCACTATTATGTAAAGATAAGTAATTTTGAAGCATTAGTACAACTTACATAGGTTATACTTTTATGCTCAGAGTAGATACTTCGTGAAGTAGATACTTGTAATTTGGAAGAGGACTTTTATATATATTATTTCTAAAAGCATAATTAATATAACTTCTCATTATATAATTTATTGCGATGCACTTCAAGTCTTGAATGCATATACGACTTCGCAATAAAACAATTTAAACTAGAGTGACTGTCGTTTGAACTTCTACAACCCTTAAGTATTAACTGCACTTGACCAGACAATAGATTTGTCTGGATATAAATTGAAGAGACCTTCATATATGTATTAGACGCATTGGACGTGTCAGATAATTGTGTTATAATTTTTTAGTTTTATAAGGTAATATGGAGTTAAGAATACAATATTTCCCCAACGGATTCGAACCCTTTATTCGTTTAAGTGCAAATCCTTTAATTCAGTTCAACATTTAGAGTCTATAAACAACACACCATTTATTTTTGAAAAGGATTTTAGATTCGCAAGTGGTAGTTCGCACCTAATTTACACTGCGCTAGTACTAGCCCAGACGACTCTGGGCTAGTACTAGCGCGGTGCCTATTTGTGCATACTATCGCATTGTGCACAAAAAACGTGACGTGGTTTGAAACGTGACGTAACATGCACTATGCACCACGGTAGGCACGTCATTGATTGATTAACTTATCTGGTCGTCGTTGACCACTCTCCATCAGACCCGACTGCCTTCGTAGGCAACAAAATAAAAAAATACTTGCGGCCTTATTTTTAAGAAATATCTTAAATTACCGTCATCTAATGTAGCGTATTACTTCCAGGAAGCTCTTTTAAAATATTTGCATAAAGTAACGACTAAGGAAATACCGACGTGTTAACCTGTTTAGACGTCACATATTACAGATTAAAATTAATGATACTTTCGAAATCGATTTCTAGTATTTCCTCAAATAGTTATTGTATTTCCTTTAATAGATTTATAACTTGCTGTTATTTGAAGAACGAAGCGATTTATGACAGATAAAATTGGATTAACAAATAAAAATGTCAAAAGTAATAGATTTAAAAAATGTTTAAGTTAATTTCTTCTAGTCTCATTAAATTCAATTATATGCACACTTTTTAAATTGTATATTTTAACTGTGCCTAATTAAAGTATATGCTACTTGAATGGTTTATAATTGTATGAATATATACAAAATATACCGCAAAGTTTCTTATCACTTTTGCCATGGACACGTCTAAGTTTTAAAATCTGTCGTCGTTTTAACGTTTACAAATGGCCATTAGGGCGTAAACTGGGGAATTAATCTTTCATTTTAACATTTAAATTAAAGAAATAAGATTTATGATGGTCTTAGCCATATCAAATAAAAGCACAGCTCTTTTGTCGTTTCTTATTTAAAATAAGCACCTTTAAGTACAGAAATAAAAGTGACAAAAACGTTTAACGATCTCAACGTTCACGGATTATAATTACTTAACTATTTAATATCAAGGCGTCTTAGTACAATCATGATATCTTTACACAGTATAGTATTACAACTAATATAAAGTAAAGAAGCTCTATAAGGCACGGCCTTGGAACCGTTTTCATTTCCACGGCGCATATATGGAAAGTGCTCCGAGATGAATGACGCCATTAAAATGATCTCAGCCGCACAGACGGCTTACATTTCTGTTAAACCATACATATGACGTTAGACGAGCGTGGGTAAACGAAAATATCTCTGGCTACCTTCGAATTTCGTTGGCTGACTCATCACAACACAATTTTACCAGAATAATCAACTAACCTCGACGTCAACCATCATCGAAGTTAATGTTAGTAACATTAACCCAGTCTATTAATGAAATCTTTTTCTTTAAAATAGTAATAATAATACTTGCCAGTGTTCAAATGCTGTAAATGTTGCCCTAACGTTACAAGATCTTATGTTATTGGATTCATAATGGTATTATAATAACATCGCTGTTGCCATACATATAAATTTCTAGGATTATTTAAATGCGTTTTGTGACGACAGTTGGTGTTTTGTAATACTTTTTATATTACTGTTATGAAAATTATGTTCAAATGTATCCGTGTTCTTTTTTAGTAAAAATATTTTAACACGAGGCTGATCCTTCATTATACGTACTTTACTTTATATTTCATAAAGGCCACGTTGTTGCTGATGTCAATTCAAACGTTTGAATTTGATACAAACCATTTGTTGGTTGTGAGAAAATATACGCGCCATAGCCGAGGGATCAGTCACCCAAAGGACATGTTGAAATACGTGCGATATCGAATTGCGTTATAGATTACACTCGCGTGAAGAATGTAAACAATTGAAGCCATCGCCAATATGTGTTAAACAAATCGACGGGTAAATTGGATTTTTATAGGCGAATATCTGAGGTAGGCGTATATTACGTGTAGATATAATCAGACGTAGTGTACTTGAGCCAAAAATCTGTCAATGTTCACCGAGCAAACAAAATTGTGCCAAATCATTAAGTATTATCTTCAGCAGCTACGAGGACTGCTTAAGTCACGTCGGTTTTGAGCGGTAAGCCTTAAAATCACTATACGTTGACGCCCTTATTATCGCTCATAAAATTTCAGATACTATTTGACTTTGGTGTAGATACAGTTTAAATTTATCTTAGCTTGTATTTGAGTAACTCCTTGAAGCATAAAATTACAAAAATATAACATTAAGGAACGTTTCCAACACAGCGACTGTGTTGAATTGCACTGCCATAAGTAAATCTAAGTCCTTACAAAAAAAACCCTAAATTAATTAATAACCGCAGTCACTACAAGTTAGCAACCGCTGAAGCGTTCATTCAATCGATTAAATTGTGTATCATTATAGCAAAATATTTAAAACTTATACAAGTTACCGTACTGAATTTTAAGATGTACATTAATATTGGTAACCCAATAGAAATTTCGCATATTCGTGAGCTAATAGCCCCCGGCGTTCGGAGGGTCGGACCCCAATCTCTCGCCCCCTGCACAATGCAACGTGCAGTATTGATTTGCCGCCATCGGTGTTGCCAGACCCGGCGAGAAATATAACGCTAGAACTGGCTATAAAGGGCTTTATTACCTTATTGCGTTTGATTTTAATTTAACTGTATATAGAAGTATATCGTATTGTTGTATCGACATCTGTACTGTCACACGTGTATATCTTTCAAATTATTCAACAGTTTTGAGATGATAGCAATATACCTAAGCCAAAGAATAGATAGATAATGTAAGCTATGTAACCCATAGCAACGGTTAGGTGTTATGATAAGTAAATTGTCGCTCATTGACTGACATTTCGATGACATCAATAAGAACGCTCGACGTTCGTTGCTATGGGATACATTGTTAACGTCAATTCTCTCTTTCCTCTTGTTAAAGTATAGGTTCTAAAATTAACCTATTACAATTTATAGCTGTAATATAATTAAGGACTGTTATCATTAAGGTTTATATTATAACGAAAATGTGGGACCGATTTTTAATTAACTAGTTTCCACATTTCTTGTTTGTTGCAATCTACGCCTTCCATCAACTATCTTATAAATCTATCTTTTATATAATATAATATATCTTAGTATAAGAATACTTCGTTGAAATAAATTTATTTGACTTCGCTATCGGAGAAGCACTTAAAAGGTTATGTATCAATGCAAGCCTCAAATCGGACACTATAAAAGTGCCACCTTAAAGCGGCAGCATAATTTATGACTACATGCTAATATCTTTTTTATTACGCTTTTTTCATTTATTTCGAAACTCAATTAAGCTACTTTATATATTATAATCATTTATGAGTATTTTTAAAATAAATTGTAAGAACTATTTTATCTTTTATACCTTTTTATAAATCTTAACTTGTTTCATTAGTTTACTATGCATAGACTATTTCCAATTTGTACACAAAAAAATATATATATTGTAAATAAAAATATAATGTACGAAGCCGCGTCTATCGCTCTACATAAATTCAATATACCTGTAAGAATAATATCATATAATTTTTTTTCATTAATCTGAAATAACAAATGGCCGGAAAACTAAAATATTAAGTAAAAAGATATAAAAAAGGTTTCTTACTTTCGCCATATTGTTCTCTAATCCCTACTATCTATATATATCTAACGCGTTACATTTACTTCCAGACCTTCACAGCATGGTGCAACAGCCACCTGAGGAAGGCCAGCACCGGCATAGAGAACATTGACGAGGACTTCAGGAACGGTCTCAAGCTGATGCTGCTCTTGGAAGTCATCTCCGGGGAGACCCTGCCCAAGCCCGACCGCGGCAAGATGCGCTTCCACAAGATCGCCAATGTCAACAAGGCACTGGATTTCATCGCGTCCAAAGGTGACAAAACTTTTTTCGAAATAATCCATTCATATACTAGACCCAAATTATCTACTATTTTTTAGTACCAATATAAATGTCAAACTCGAAAACATGAGGCGATGTGATTGGTTCGCCATCACACGTCAAGCATCACTTGATATTTAACCTATATGAGAGTGCTTCTTGGTCAAATGTCACGTATCTACTTCGAAGTTTCTTTACATTATACATCATATTTGAGTGTGGTGGTGAGAAACGGTTCGTAATTGTTTTAAGACTTGATTCTATGTTTCAGTTTGGAGAACGAAAATATAATCTGTGAAAAGTCCCTGTAAAAAGCTTTAAATGTAAACTTAAATTTCTTCTTCAAGGAGAAACTACATTTTACCACAGATGATATTTCAATTTGCCCAGACTTTGTAGAAACAAAAGCAAATTTAGTAAAGAGTTCATCCATTTTTTTAAATAAGGCTTAGTAAAGTTTAAACTTTTTCTACTTAATTAAACACCGTCGAGTAAGTTTTTTCACTAAAGTTACTAAGTTGGACTTTTGCATATCTTATATCGGTTTCCTAGTTCTAAGAGTGCAAACCGTTATCTGTCTCGTAGCCTTTATAAAGGCAGGTTCCCACGAGCGTTACTCGTTGTCTTAATCACTTTGATATACAACCACCTACTGTTTCGCAAACTCAGCGCAGTCCTTTATGCAAACGCTAACAAGAAACTGTTGTCGGTTTTAGTTTCAAAGTTAGCTATAAATATAGTTAGGTATATAACTTATTTATTAAACAATAAACTGTAAACATTTTGAAACTTGATTCAAGAATATTAATCTCCCTTTTTTTATTTAACACCTACTCAACTTTCTCTACACCTTCCCATGGTTGACTGGTAGAGAATGCCTTTGGCATTAAGTCCGCCATTGTACTGTTATTGTACATAAAGTGTTAATAAATAAATAAATAAACTTGGAGCGGATTCAAGTTTTACATTGGTCATTAAAAATGTGTACATTTTAACGAAGTAACTTTAAATCTGATTGTTGTTTTTTCCCGTATCATCTATCTATTTATTATCCAGAAAAATTATTGTAAGGAATATCATCTAATTAAAAAAATAAAACATAGAATCTCTCTGTCAGTTGCTCTATTATTTTATTAAAGAGATATAAAAATCGATTGTGATTACAATTTATAAACAATGCTCAAAGTCAGTTTAAAATTGTACAAGTACATTTTTAGTACTCCTACCAATATACGAACGTATACCGCATCTGAATAAATTATGGAATTAACAAAGTATTATGGCAAAATCGATTGGGGCATGTACGCCAAGCCCCACTTATTTCGCATGGGGATTAAACATGGCGGTGATCCACCAATAAGAACACGTTCCTCTCTGCTTCCGTTAGTGTTTGACATTAGACTGATTATGTCAATTCTTTCTGTTATTTGGCTTCGATTTTTTTTATGAAAGCGACGAGATGTACAGGACGTTACTGAAAAGTGATACCTGCCGTGCTTATAAAAAAACAGGTTAATCAACACTAATCGGCTCATAGCCCTGAGACATGAGATGTTATGTCTCATTTACCCAGTAATTACACAGTAAGAACTACTGATTTGAGGCAGAAATAAGCACCGTAGATGTAGTACCGCAGACGGTCCCTTGTAAGAAGGGACGTACCTCCTTTGAGTATTTATATAACAGTACCACTCGTTCCAAAGTCTATGAACATATGGTACATAGTTCCAAACTTACTTACTTATGAAATTGTTCCTTAATATCATATAGATACAGTAATTAAAAACAGTGAACACTGAGTGCATCTGTTTTGGCTTATTTGAGTAGCCATTAAGTTAGTAATGAGGCCAAGGTGCATTTTATTTCGATTTGCGCGGTAATTATAACTTGAGACCTTCGGTAATATTCTTCAGAATAATTAACCATCATTACAGTTCTTTTATATACCAGGACAATCGTAAATAACAAAAATATATGATAATGATATTATTAATAAAACGAAATAATTAGCTATTTTAATCACTTACATATATTTATTTTACAAATTCTGTATTTTTTTCAAAACGTAGGGTTATGTTTGATAAATAAAATGCATTACATCGCTTTTAAAGACGGACCTTAAGTATTTTGATGATTAAGAACATACGATGCGGATACTGCTATACAATGCACTACCATGCGTCAATTAGATTGTATGTTTATTTGAGAAAATAAAGAGTTTTTTCATATAGTGGTTGGCTAATTTGTTTAAAACTTTCAGTCAGAGCAAGTTGTTTAAAAGAAGTTTATAATACTTCTAACATATTATATTTATTTCTTTTTCTGGTTGTCTTTTTGTAACAAATTCCTTTGTATAGATTTTTATCATTATTCCATGCAAATCGATATAGATTTTATAGTTATTTAATAACTTTTCCAGGCGTGAAACTGGTGTCGATCGGTGCCGAGGAAATCGTTGACGGCAATCTTAAGATGACTCTCGGTATGATCTGGACCATCATCCTCAGGTTCGCCATCCAGGACATCTCCGTGGAAGAAATGACCGCCAAGGTGAGAAAACGGTCTATTTATTAAAAGACAAATAGTGCTAGTAGTTACCTTGGCCTTGCCAAAGCAGACCACATTGTCCTAAGCAGCTATATCTTAGCCCAAACTCACAAACTCCATGTAGGTATTACGTTCTAATACGGAATAGCCTTCACACGACGAACACACCGCGCCTTTAGCATCTTTTATCAATTATACTTAAGCAAATTGCGACTTGGAATAATTGTAAACATAGGGTCACCATAGCAACGAAGCAACCTATTACATACGTTATTTGTCGACTGACAGTCAGTAATTGACATCTTGGTGATAATTCATCATTATGAACGCTAGATGCATGACGTCACTACGTTACCATGGGATACAATGTTTATATCTATTCTGGGTCTAAATTAACCTAACTATTGGTAGAAGATGACGGTTTGCGAAAGACGCAAAGTGTTCTTCGTTTAAATACCGTACAGAATGAAAACATAATATGTACATAGATTCCATTCCAATTTTTCATAAGATACAATGATATGATATGTGATTTTTCCCATCTTTGCATCGGCTTAAAATGATCGTAATGTCTAATCTGTTCATCGAGTTCCGTTAACCATTTGTACTGAAAGGTGGATATCAATCACTCTATTGGAAAAATGTAGTATTAGTTATAATTGGTAAAAATAAGAAGGCGACCAATGACAACTTAGATCAATGTCAAAAAACGGTAAATTAATAAGCATAAGAATTCAGTCACAAGTAACTAAGCATTGTTTATTTTTAAATATTTTAATTGACTTATCCTGCAGATTGTTACATTCATTGCAACACCTTTTCAGGTTAATGATGCGTAATAAAAAAATGATGTCTCGTAAAATTATCCGTGTGGTCCCCACTTTATTGCGATATAAAACATCAAAGTCGATGTAAAGATATAAATTACGCTTAATATTGTGATGGTTTTACATTTCACTTCACTTTTGCGTACAATCAAAATCGCCTTAAGATGTATAAATACATTCTTATGTTTATAGGCTTTATAAATCGAAAAAGAACATTCGAAGTATAGGTCAAATCTCACTTAATTCAATTATCATAGCCGAATATGTTACATGTGATCAAAATTTTTGTCTGATACTTGATTTGAATTGATAATTTTTGAAATAGTATATTTACCATAAACTAGAAGCGGCATTAAGATCTTTACTGCGTGCTGATGAAAAAATACACACCACCATATTTCAAGATAAATACTACCAAAACAATCAGTTATCTGCAGATCTAGGATATATTGAATTAGAATATTATTTTTACAAAAAATCTCACGTAACTTTGTACCATTTCACAGGAGGGTCTCCTGCTCTGGTGCCAGCGTAAGACGGCGCCGTACAAGAACGTGAACGTGCAGAACTTCCATCTGTCGTTCAAGGACGGCCTTGCGTTCTGCGCGCTCATCCATAGACACAGGCCGGACCTGATCGACTACAGCAAACTGTCCAAAGACAACCCGATGGAGAACTTGAACACGGCCTTCGATGTTGCCGAGAAGTACCTCGACATACCGCGCATGTTGGACCCCGACGGTAAGGGAATTCGAAAATCGAACGCCAAAGTGATAGAAGTTTCAATTTCGAACACTTTTCTAAATTCTACGCGTCAATATTAAAGTATCCTTAGTCTATATTCCTTTTGAAGTGTTTTATATTATGATAAGTTTCAATTCAGAAACTTTTTCTAATTTTTCTTCGTCAATATGGTAAAAAGCTGAGTCATAATATTCCTTTTAAACACTTGTTTTTTGATATTATCGATATCTTCTAACATAGTTCCAAGAATTTGACGTTTTTTTACTTTAAACCACTTATATTTAAGAGATATCAACAACTTTGACAGTGCATAAAAATTTAAAGAATTGGGATAGAAATCATAGGTGATGTAAGAAACAGTTGGCTAAGAAACAGAACTGAAAATATCTTATTATTTTTAAACAAGGTTCGTGTGCATAGCAGACTGCTTAGAGAATTGTTATTGTAACGAATGGAACGGAATTGGAACGAACTATTCTATAATGGTTGAACGAGATCAATTATGATTAATTTATGTCCCTTCTTAAGAGACCTTGCGAGTTAGTAATAAATTTTAAACATATTTTCTTAATTATTTCTGTATTAAGTAATATTACTTATTGACATATATATTCATGTTTGAGACTTTAGAATTCGATAATAAATATTGATATATGTAAGCGATAAATTTATATTAGAGACTATTAGGATTTATTCAGAATATGTTATTTAGAGATAGACCAAAGATAAACTACTAAGATAAACAGCTTACATTTAGTATTGTTGAACGTGGAAAATTCAATTATCGATTTAAATTGACCATAAATGAATATTGCAGACCTCACACGCCAAAGCCGGACGAACGCGCCATTATGACCTATGTGTCATACTACCGTACTCGTTCAAAGTGCGCCAAAGTATGACTAAAACAAAATGCCGCCTCTGCCATCCAAATTAAACCTGCCGCTAACTCGCCCGTTAGTTCTTATAGCATGAACCGAGTGAAAATTATTATATGAAACCTCTTCGATCAACACCCGTACTGTCATTTACAAAGCCTATTGCTCCCATTATAGATTCTTTGGACTCATCATAAGCTACGCCTCATGTCTCAGTTGTTATTTTAAACCTAGTTACGCTAATCTACCTCAATGTTTAGCTTTTTCGTTAATAACTTTGTGTGTTTGCGTTTACGAACGGAATGATTTTCAAATTTCGATTCGAATTTTATTAATGCCGGCCAGTACTAAAGTTATAGGTACCTATATCTAAATATAGTTAAAAATATTTTTACCTTGTTTTAATCATTTTATAAAGTTACATTAGTTTATCTTTAGCGGACGTCAGGTAACCGGTCATTTAGAATTACTAGCAAATGTTTTACAAACTGTTACGCAATCACATGATCAATGTACCAAAAATGTATCAAACAACTAAATTATTTTAGCACTGGCCGAAAGTCGTTTATAGCAAAAAAGAAAAAAATTCAAATTTCGAACGCAAACATTCCGTCCGTAAGCGTTAAGGAACATTAAAAAGATGTCCGCATGTAAACTAACACGTCGCGTGCCGCTCGCTAGATCTGCAGAACACGGCGATGCCGGACGAACGCGCCGTCATGACGTACGTCTCCTCCTACTACCATTGCTTCTCTGGCGCGCAAAAGGTTTGTATATTGCTAAGGTTATTCGATTGGTTAAGATACATCCAAGAGATTCTTGAATATTTGATGAACAATAAAAATCTTTAACATTAAATTGCGCTGACTCAATACCCATTGCATATTTCTAAGATAATTAAGAAACTCAAAATTATGAAGACGCGATCGTACATTTTCTGCAGAATGAATTAAATGTAACTTATTAATTTTTAGCTGATAATCTTTTCATATATATAAAATAATATTTAATTGTTATTGGAATGTGCATATTTCTAAATCAATCTAATAACCCTACGAACGTTGTGTTATAAAAAAAAAGCGTGAATTTCCTTTTTTACCCTGAGTTTGCTTTATATAATGAGTAACATTATTTTATTACTTCAATCTACTTTATTATTTTCTATATTGTATTGTATTTGAAACATATTTTTAAATTGCTTAACAAATACAGTATTTAATTTATAATATATATGATTAATTTATACGATTTTCTCCCTTTAAAAAAATAATTTTAATAGGTCTCTGACCCTAACACTGGCTGCCAAACAGTGAGGGTTAGATCCCCACATTTACAGGGGACCGTCTGGTATAGTACCGCGGTGCCTATTTCTGCCGCAAAGCAGTATACACTGTTGTCTGGTTTAAAGGGCATTATAACCAGCGTATTTACTGGGTAAACTAGATTTAACATCCTATATCTCACGGTAGGCAGCGCCTTGGTGATACCACTGGTAGTGCCAATGTTTACGGGCGTCAGTGACCAATTTCCATCAGGCGCCTTATTTTTATAATGTCCCCGAGTACAGAACTGTCGGGGACAGCATAAAAATAAGAATAAAAACTTTTGTAGTTTAGGATTAGATGCGTTGTTACAGCGATCTGGAAAGTTCATTAGAATTGAATTAAAGGACTTTTTACAAACTTTATTGCGTTTATTTTAAACATTTAAATTCCCGACGTTTCAAACACTTTCCAGCAGCCGTTGTCACGGGGTACACTGAGATGTGAGATTATAAAGACGACGAGTGTATTTTTAACACAGATATATAACACTTACTTAAAACAAAAAAATGTTTATTCAATGCCTTTGTTTATTTTATAGGCTGAAACGGCCGCGAACCGCATTTGCAAGGTTCTCAAAGTCAACCAGGAGAACGAACGCCTCATGGAAGAGTACGAGCGTCTCGCCAGTGATGTGAGTATTATTACAGTCATCATTATTATTTTAATCATCGTCGCCATCATCATCACCTGCATCATTACCGTCACGTCATCATCATCACCTCCGTTATCGTTATAATTTTTATCATCTACATTCAATGTCAATATCATTCTTGCATCCCTAAATCCACAGATGAATATTGATCTCCTTTACTGATTGTCAAAAAACACGATTATAAGTCGTTTTAGTTCTGAAATCAAGATAAACTTTATATAACAATAATTTACCGTAAAATAATTAAAACAAGCAAGAACGTTTTGATCATATTTACAACAATTGCATATATAATTCTATAGCGCGTGTAATGAATGTATTTTATATTATTTAATAATTTGTTAATTACCTTATTCGACAGTTGCTAGAATGGATCCGACGAACGATGCCTTGGCTGAACAGCCGCCAGACCGACAACTCGCTTGCCGGTTGCCAGAAGAAACTGGAGGACTACCGTACTTACAGGTATTTACTTGTTTTTTCGTTTTATTTTGTGAGGTAAACATAAAAAATATGACCAAAATGTTCTTTTAAAAGTCAAATATGTCACGAAAATCAATAAGACTAAGAAATTGCATATGAACCTTGTTTAAATTGAGCCACAATCATAATAAACACATAGATTTACGATTTCAAAATCATTACTTTGATTTTTGACGACCCACTTAACGTAGGGGTTAGTGATCCTGATTGTTGCCCCAAAGGATGGGTTCGATTCCCTCGGCGGCAAAAATATGTGTGAAGAACGTAGTGTTTTTCCGTCTCTGGGTTTTTGTATTTATATAATACGTGTTTAATTACAAAAGAAAAATAAGTCTATATATTTATCAGTCATCAAATTTCCATAGTACAAGCTTTGTTTAGTTTTGGACTAGATGATGTTGCGTTATTCATCCAAAAAAATACATTCTTTGACATATACATACTAAAGCAGTATGCAACACGGAATTGATCTAACCGATGTGACCTATAGCAGTGTAGTTACGGCACCTCGTTGCAATAGTAACCATGGCTTACATTACTTTCATATCTTGTTTAGCTCGTATAATAAGGAAAATATAAACGTAAAATATTATAAAACAATTGTTTACAAACGCAGGCGTAAGCACAAGCCGCCGCGTGTGGAGCAGAAGGCCAAGCTGGAGACCAACTTCAACACCCTCCAGACCAAGCTGCGTCTCAGCAACCGACCGGCCTACATGCCCACCGAGGGCAAGATGGTCTCTGTGAGTATACATCAAGCAATCTTAATCTATCAAATTCGTACAATAGTAATAATAACACAACGGTGAACGTAAAAAATCTCTACATTTTCTAATGCTCCATATGTCTTGATTTGACTGTTAAATGTATTTAATTCAGGTATTCTGTTTTTCTATCTATCATATTTATCGGACGCTCTAATTGGTTGAAAATCGTGTAGGGATCGAAAATGGCAATGTTGAGCCAATAAGAGCTCACTTAGGCATCGGTGTTTGTCATTATACTTTTTTTTACGTTAATTCTATGATATTTTGGCTGATGGGCATTATTTTATACTAAATCGTTTTGTTAATCAATTAAATTACTATGCCAACGGTTATTTTGCACACAAAGTTATGATAAAAACAAATCTAGCCTAGTCTTTGAAGTAAGAAGACGAGATCGCTGGTGCAAAGAATGACCTGGTAATTAACATTTTAACCGCTTTTATATTAATCATGCGATATTATCCAGGACATCGCCGGCGCCTGGAAGGGTCTAGAAATCGCTGAGAAGGCCTTCGAGGAGTGGCTGCTGAGCGAGATGATGCGCTTGGAGCGTCTCGAATACTTAGCGCAGAAGTTCAAGCACAAGGCCGACATCCACGAGGACTGGACCAGGGGTAAGATTATTAGGATGTTTTATATAACGTGAGAGATTTACATGACACAGGATAACCTCAAACTATTTTTATTCAAACATTTTTATGATAGTGGCAAAATAAATTAAAATATGATTAAATTCACACCATTCATTTCATCATCATCATCATCATCATCATCATCAGCCTGTAATAGTCCTCTGCTGGACATAGGCCTCCCCTAATACACCCCTATCCATTAGGGGGTTATGGACCACCACGCTGGTCCAATGCGGGTTGGTGGGTGGACCGACTTTTTACACGCCCATCCGACGCATGGATCATCTTTCTTTTCAGACAATTGGGTGATCGGCCCAAATTGCCCTAACCAACTAGGAAACAACAATGAAAATTTTTTGAGTCCCCGCAGGATTCGAACCCACGACCTCCGGTTTCTAAAGTACACGCCCATACCGATAGATAGATAGATAGTTAAATATGTGTCAGGTTGAAAATATCTAAGATGTTTTCCATATGATATGACAATCTGGACATTAAAATGATGTAGTAAGTTATGCGCCGTCCAAAAAAAGGAACAGTGCCGACCACCCGCTTCACTTGAAACTTAATTTTTCTCGTAAATTCACTAACATATTTGCACTACAAACCCGAATGTATTTTTCGCTCACTAAACCGTGGCATGAAAAATTGTTTTAATCGTTTAAACCTAATTCGAATTGGCCCACAGAATATAGAAAAAAATAAATTATATTTTCTATATGCATATCTTTCTCTATTATATTATTGTCTTTATTAGAGCGTAATGTAGTTTATCACAATTCAAAGTGAACTTTCTATTCGTTACAAACTTAGTAAGTGTTTTGTAAATATCGTGTTTATTAAAATACAAATATATTTTCCAGGCAAGGAAGAGATGCTTCAATCGCAGGACTTCCGCCAGTGCAAGCTGTACGACATCAAGGCGCTCAAGAAGAAGCACGAGGCCTTCGAGAGCGACCTGGCCGCGCACCAAGACCGCGTCGAGCAGATCGCTGCTATTGCGCAAGAGCTCAAGTAAGGAATTCATTTAAATTTAAACTTAAACTAGCGTACACTCGTAAGAAGTAAAACTTCTTTATGACGTTATTTTTCAAAAAATAATTTACTATATGCAACTTTACAGAAATTGGTTAAATAAAGTTAAATTAGATAAAGTTTAATAAAAGGCTTTTATTATCATAGACATACTACAAAGATTATTATTGAATTTCGTTAATTGTAATAGAATTATTACTATCATTGATGTCGTTATTACATATTTGTGTTATTAATGGCTTATTAATAACAATATCGACAACGCTCTATAGTGACGTGATAAATATAAGATGGCGCGTAACGGAAAAATGTGACGCGCAACGAAAAAATGTTACACTAAATTTTTTTCCAACCCTGATAAATAAGTTTCACTTCAAAAAGTTTTTATGTGTATGGTTAGTTAGCTGGGTAAATATGGTATGGAATCTAAGTAAGCAATGGCACCTATTGGTGCAGGTATTTGAGGTAAATATGCCAAGAAATGTATATAAATAGTGGACCACACGGAATCTAGTTGCAGCATATAGTTAGCGTTTTTATCGATGAAGCCACACTAGTTGTTGAAACTTTGGCAATATCCGTATGACACTATGACATTTGTTAAGGCATTTTTAAAGGTCGTAAAAAAACACCGCGTGCGTAATTTAGAGATTTTGAAGTCGAAATGAGTTTTCAAACGGCCGTAACGGTTCAATTTGCCTTAATCATTATTTAGTTAGGATCTATCACGATGGTTAAAAAAGTCATTATATTCTCCGCAAAGGTGTACTACTATTAGACGCAGAAGTACATACATAGTCTAGTATAAATTAAAGTCAAATTAATCATGAAATTTAAATTAACAAAGCCTAACTTAATTGCGTTAGAATGCCGGTAAATAATAATTAAATTTAGGGTTTACTTTCAGCGCCATTGTTTTTGATATAAGACTTTATTAACATAGACTCGTATTTCTTCAGGTATAGACGGATCATGTTATCGGTTACTAGAATATATTTACAATAGGTAACATACACTGCTACCTGAACTGCCTTCATAGCCTAGTGGTACAGGCGCGTGCTTTAGAAACCGGAGGTCGTAGGTTCGAATCCTGCGGAGACTCAACAAATTTTCATTGTTGTTTCCTAGTTTGTTATGGCCAATTTGGGCTGACCACCCAATTTTCTCAAAAGTAAGATGATCCATGCTTCGTATGGGCATGTAAAAAGTCGGTCCACCCATCAACCCGCATTGAACCAGCGTGGTGGGATACGGTCCAAAACCCCCTAATGGACAGGGGTGTATAAGGGGAGGCCTATGTCCAGCAGTGGACTATCACAGGCTGACGATGAGATAACACATAACAACATCGTCCGTAGCACGCTGGAGTACCACGAGGTGGGCGCGGTGAACGCGCGCTGCCAGCGCATCTGCGCGCAGTGGGACCGGCTGGGCGCGCTCACGCAGCGCCGGCGCCAGGCGCTCGACGACGCGGAGCGCGTGCTCGAACAGATCGACCTGCTGCACCTCGAGTTCGCCAAGCGCGCCGCACCCTTCAACAACTGGTACGGGTTTTTGCTTTTTTTTATGTCGGCACTGGCTGGATGGAGTTTTTTTTTTTATTTAATTTATTTACACTGGCCAGTTTCACTTTTTTGTTTTAATATTAATTTGCGTAGATTGGTCGGATACGCTTTTTATTTTATTTTGTTATTGTTATTGTACTTTCTTGTGGTACTTTTTCATTTTATATTACTTACACGATTTCCACTTGTTTTTTTATTTTTACATACCTATGTTTTTTGACGTGACGATAAATTGATTCAACATAGGGAGGCACTCTCGAAAACTGTGTCAAAGCGCCGCTCATGTAACGCTCTCCATAAGCAACCATAAGGGAAAGTGAGAGACACGTGCGCAGTTGGCTTGCTTAAGTAAAAGAGGGAAATAGAAAGAGGGTTGATCCTTCTTCCTATATACGAATGAATATTCACATTACTAACATTCTACCACTAAAAGACGTTGTAACATATAACTCTACATTTAACAGGCAACCAATTTTTTTCTTTTCTGTTGTCTTCAGATTTTAATTCTGTATAAACCGTGAATATAAAAACGTACAAAAATACGATAAAAAAATCGGTGCCTAAATTAAATATAATATAAAAACACTGACCAATTAAATATTTATTTTATTATATTTATAAATTTTTCTAGCGCTATTAAATTGTGAATATTATATAGGATTGAAAAAAATATATAGTTTCATTCTCATACCGCAAAACTACTAAACCATTTTCAATTTAACTTAGCAGTATTGTTATTAGTTTAAATTTATCAGTAAAGTAAATAATAATAACACAAGCACAAGCAATTTTCACCATTATATTGCAATTCAGGCTGGACGGCACCCGCGAGGACCTGGTGGACATGTTCATCGTGCACACCATCGAGGAGATCTCGGGCCTGATGGACGCGCACGCGCGCTTCAAGGCCACCCTCGGCGAGGCCGACAAGGAGTACCAGGTGAAATACACATACTAGTTATCTGTTGATGAAGGAATAATAGGGTGAAATTACTTGCAATAGAATATAGTTTTATTTAAACAATGATAAATACAATAAACTAAGAAAGTTAGGTATATTGGCCCCATTGTTCATTTCAGAAATTTATATATTTTATAATACAACACGTGACTTATACATTTTCAAATGCAAGTGAATCATTATATACATATCATGAAATAGCCATAGTTTTTTTTAGAATATAAAATTATTTCATTATATCTTTTTTTACTGTCTTAATACGATTTAAAGCAGCAACGAAATGGTTTTCAGGCGATAGTGAACCTGGTCCACCAAGTGGAGTCCATCGTGAAGCAACACCAGATCCCTGGAGGCTTGGAGAACCCCTACACGACTCTCACTGCCCACGTAAGTTTAACTTTTCACAGAATCATTTGGCAAGTCTTACGTAACATTACACTTACATTATTAATGTCTATTTTGATGATCAAACTTACAAATTGTTTGGGGTATATTTTAAGATTAATATATGTCCCCATAAGTTCAATTTCCGTTCACAGGATTGAAGAGTAACAATAAAAATAAAAATAAAAAGCTGTCTTGAATTTCCGTTTAGAGGAATTCAAGATTTATAATTGATGCATAGAAGTTCCGAAAAACTTGACATCCGTTTACAAGAATGGAAAACTAACAACCAATCAATAAAACTTCAACTAAAAATGATTCATTGAAAATCTTTAAAAGTTTGTTCATTTACGAGATGAAGACCAATAAAATTTTCGGACAATAGTTCCTAAAAGCTTATCATCATTAACACTATTTGAACTAAACAACTATTTGATAGCACTACCTCAAAATTCTTCACCATTCTTTTTTCTATTATGTCTTTTTATTATTATTAAAATCCATCGCAGGAGCTGAACCGCAAGTGGTCGGACGTGCGGCAGCTGGTGCCGCAGCGCGACTCGACGCTGGCGGCGGAGCTGCGCAAGCAGCAGAACAACGAGACGCTGCGGCGCCAGTTCGCCGAGAAGGCCAACGCCGTGGGGCCCTGGATCGAGCGCCAGATGGACGCCGTCACCGCCATCGGCATGGGACGCAGGTCACCCTTTATTGTATATTTCATCAGCACGCCAGAAGACGCTCATCTCACTCTTCAGACAGTGTTCTGATTGCACCTCGATTCTATATAGAGCCATTCATTATAGACTGCCAAGGTGTCTTCCAGGTCATCTCACTCTTCAGACAGCTGTGTGATTCACTCCTCCGATTCGTATAGTAGGAGCCATTCATTATAACTGCCAAAGATGGTCTTCACCCAAGGGTCATCTCACTCTTCAGACAGCTGTGTGATTCACTCCTCCGATTCGTATAGTAGGAGCCATCCATTATAACTGTTAAAGGTGGTCTTCACCCAAGGGTCATCTCACTCTTTAGACAGCTGTTTGATTAGACTCCTGCGGTTTAGTAGCATTCATACCAGTTCAGTCTCACTTCAGTGTTATAGACCGTTATTTGGAGCCAAGACCATTAGACTATTGAAGCTGTGCACAGGTACTTTTATACTGCAGGCGAATATAACATGTCAATTATATTTAAGTACACAACGGAATGGGCTTGCAGGTATCTATACCCGAGCCGAGTAGGACGTGGAGTAACATATACTTTAAAAAAAACTTTATGGGCCGTTAATAAATTGTTAATACCGCCACAATCGGCGCTTACGCTTGAGGTTTAATAAAGTTTGAGATTACGCTTTCTAGTCACTATAGCGTTGCCTGCACACATTACACACTTATGTTAGTAAGAAAATTCAAACAAAAATTAGGGTTTTCATCGAACTGGTCGATAAATTTTTGATCAAATCGAATACTTGACCTAAAATATTTCTCCTCTAATTAGTTTTAGTCTTATTTTTTTATAAATACAATAAACATAGTGGCATCCGCTCATTAGAGAATATACAACACTCTTCGTTGATTAGTGAAGAGAATTAAAAAGAAACATACTTTTCTCCCTATGCTCAATTAGATTCTTTTTATCATAAGTTGCAACATATACTCAACTTTTTAAAGTATCACATTCCCATTTTTTTAACGTTAACTTTTATTTAATGTTTCATTCATAAAATGTCGTAAAAATATGCACAATATTTGAAATATTATTAAAACCCAGGGCTCATTGGAGGACCAGCTACGTCGCCTCAAGGAGTACGAGGCTGGCGTGTACGCGTACAAGCCCCACATCGAAGAGCTGGAACGCATCCACCAGGCCGTGCAAGAGGGCATGATCTTCGAGAACAGGTAACAAGGAACAGATTTATTACTCGGTCACCACATTAGGACATAAAGCTTTATTTACTTTTATAGGTGCCTAAAATATATGGAATTGATGTTATCAATGCAATCCATATCAAACAAAGCAACATAGATATTCATAAAATACTATTCACTGAGTCGGAATTCAGTTACAACCCGTACGCTTACATGCTATGGGTTGTTTACATAATTCTGAATCTTAATTAGCTATTGTGTATAAATATGTTTTATCTTACTGTTATTCAGAATATGTACTGTTAATTAGTCTACATATACATATAGAACGACTCAATCAATTGGTCAGGTACTCGCAATACACGATGGAGACGCTGCGCGTGGGCTGGGAGCAGCTGCTGACGTCCATCAACCGCACCATCAACGAGGTGGAGAACCAGATCCTGACGCGCGACTCCAAGGGCATCACGCACGAGCAGCTCAACGAGTTCCGCGCCTCCTTCAACCACTTCGACAAGAACCGAACCGGTAAATCATACACCCGAATTGTCCTTTATTCATTTATTTATCATCATAATCATCATCATCATCATCAGCCTGTAATAGTCCTCTGCTGGACATAGGCCTCCCCTAATACACCCCTATCCATTAGGGGGTTTTGGACCTTATCCCTCCACACTGGTCCAATGCGGGTTGGTGGGTGGACCGACTTTTTACATGCCCCATTTTTAATTTCTTTAAGTTATTATTATAAAGGGCATCCGAAAGGATATTAAATTCAAATTCAAATATATTCAATATAGAAGTTTACACTTGCTTATTGGTTTTCAAACACACTACCACCGTTAACGTACACCATAAGATTTTTATCGTAGGCAAAACGCTACACGCGAAAAAAATGCAGCGGAAAGCTCCAAGTCTCTGTACATTCCTGTCTGCCAGTTATATTGTATCAATACACAATACAAGTATGTTAATAAAGTTTATATTGTATAAACTACATCAGATATAAAATTAAAATGGTGGCACAAAGAAAATATCCGGCTCATGGTTTGACAAATTTTGAATATTTCAAATAGTGACCAAATATTTTCGTGTATGTGTTTGTATTGAATAAACACAAAACTGCTATGCCGTATTTAAATAAGAAATCTTTCACCTTTAGAAAGCTACATTCACCTTGAGTAAATAAAGGCAAATTTTACCAGGAAAATCCATTTCCAAAATCTAAAATTACATGGAGCTGCGGTCGGACTGAGCTATGATATAATGTCAATGCATTTTGGGTTTTGTTTCATTCTCAGATTAAAATATCTTGTTATAAATAGACAGTGTTGTTTTATAAATCATATATGTATTTATTTCAACAGGCCGCCTTGCTCCGGAAGAGCTAAAGTCCTGCCTGGTGTCCCTTGGCTACAGCATCGGCAAGGACAGACAAGGAGAACTCGACTTCCAGCGCATCCTCGCTGTCGTGGATCCTAACAACACCGGTAATTTTATTTTATAATAAAAAAAAATGTAATTGTATAACTATTGCACAATATATATAAATTTGTAAAAGAGTTAGTCGGGGAAGAACTAGCAAACATTAATTTAAAGGTTTTGGAAACCTTTTTAGCCATATTTTTGTGTAGTTATCATCGGTGTTCAATAATTCATATTACCGATGGTTCTGGACGCTTAGAATTTCTGACGTAAGCATTTTATATCTAGATTTGTTACCTAAAATCAATAAAAAACATAATTGTGTTTCATGAAAAAACGGGTACATTTAAATATTGCTATATCGTAATTCTTTAAAACCCCATTAAATCGTTCACAAGAACATAAGCAAGGTTAAAAGTGTTTCGTCAATGTCAATTTAAATATAAGTACATGTCTTTACGTAAATCTTATTTTTAAGGTTACGTGTCATTCGACGCGTTCTTAGACTTCATGACAAGGGAGTCCACGGACACTGATACTGCTGAACAGGTCATCGACAGCTTTAGGATTTTGGCTGGTGACAAGGTAAATAAATAATAAAAAAAAATTCTTTGTATAATAATATATGCCTAAAGTACAGTAAGAAAATTTTATAGCGAAAAAATAGGTATTTTGTAACCATAAGTTACTACATAGATGCTTATGGTCCCATCTGGCCCAGTTTAAAAATATCTCTCTTTTAACAATGTCTTAAAATTCCCGTTCTAAAAACAAATTCAATTATGTGCAATGATAAAGACTGTGTTCATTCGTAAACACTTAGTACGTTGACTGTTAGAGTCCTTAGTTCAAAATACATATTTAAAAATTTACTTCAATCTCTATTTTACAACAAAATATTAATATATTAGTCATTATTGCACCATAGAACTGCATAACGATGTTCTCATACTGTTATAGTAAACCGAATCAAACTACATTATATATGTTAACCTCCAGCCGTACATAACCGCTGAGGAGCTCCGCCGCGAGCTTCCTCCCGACCAGGCGGAGTACTGCGTGGCGCGCATGCCACCGTACCGCGGCGCAGGCGCACCGCCCGGCGCCCTCGACTACATGGCCTTCTCCACCGCACTCTATGGCGAAACCGACCTCTAGGTATACTAATCATCATCATCAGCCTGTGATAGTCCACTGCTGGACATAGGCCTCCCCTAATACACCCCTATCTGGCTGGTCCAATGCGGTTTGGTAGGTGGACCGACTTTTTACATGCCCATCCGACACATGGATCATCTTACTTTTCAGACAATTGGGTGATCAGCCCAAATTGCCCTAACCAACTAGGAAGCAGCAATGAGTATTTGTTGAGTCCCCGCGGGTTTCGAACCCGCGACCTCCGGTTTCTAAAGCACATGCCCTTTCCACTAGGCTACGGAGGCAGTCTATACTAATAACAAATTTCTATTGGGACGTGATTCATATTTGCAGACATTTTTCAAGTATCTGAACTTAACAACATCGAGGGTTTGAAATAAAGTTGCATGGAGTTGTGACATGAATTGGCTGTCAATATTACATATATCAATATGAAAGTGAATTGTCTGTTAGCATATAAATAACATTGTTTTGTCACCTGAAACCAATATTCAATTTACTAGATTGATTCACTTTCTTACCATTTAGGCAATTATTTGATTATACTATATATCTCTGACAAACTAAAACAAAACTGTAGAAAATATAATGTCTTTAAATTTATTTAATTTATTCATTCACAGAAAATTGTTGGGACTAAATGAATTTAACTATTTATTTAACATAGAGTTCAAAACTATCCCACAATTTACAAAATTTTGAGATATATTATTCTTTTTTAAAATAATTTATTTGTACTTTACCATTAAAGTTAATATAATATGAAAAAAAATATTACTTGTATATGTCCATATAGGTAAAAAAAATGATAACTAAAATAATTAAACGCGTTATTATTCAAAATTAATGTTCCCACAAACAAAATATGGCCATGGAAACGGTCAAAACTATGATTTTTGTATTAACTGCATTTATTTTTAGATACAGGTTTTACCAGGAGTCATCGCTATCCGGGAGGTTCTGAAACACCTTTAAGGAAACTCGATCTTAGCCTATTCGCCGCACACACCACTACTAACCACCTCGGCCCGAGACAATGCGGTATCGGCGTTAACATCACACAAAAATTATTTCCCATATGTTGGCAAAATCTCAAGTCGCCCTAATCTATTGCCAACACTAGGCAGAGAATTTTTGTGATTGTATTAGTCGTTTTAAACAGTTTTGTATAAAAATATACGTGCAATTTTAAAACCAAAAAATAATAACTTTGACACAAAGAATTAATCTCGTTCATGTAATGGTTCGGCTCAAAACTCGAAAGATCATATTTCTACAACACACTATTTATGTAATTAGATATAGGTCCCTATTATTAACTTTTATACGAAATTTATCAGGAAAGTCACAAAACATTTATTTGTAAGTTACATGGTGCTAATATTAGGCTTGACTAATGTGTGACACCAAATTAAGACTCATTTAAAATGTGAGGATGTTTTTGTTATATATATATTTTATTTTTAAGCATACATTATTTATACAAGGTCAATTTTTTATTACTGCCATTAGTAATTATCGTGGTAGAATTCCTAACTTGTCAAGTTTGCCAAAATCAATAAATGTTGCAGGGAAGTGTCATACAACTTATTTATATCATAGAATGCCATACCTTGCCTGCATCTATTTATCTATCTTCTGAATATCAATTTCTTTTATAAACATTGTTTGTGCGAGTATTTTAGGATGAGTACTCAAAATAAATGATCTGCCATATTTACGTCTTTTAATATTGACTGTGTTGTTAATCCAACCTATTATTTATGAGGAACAGTGGATGTAGATTAAGAATGAATAATGTGCCCAAAAAGTATACTAACTCGAATGTACAGCTAATTTAATAAAGAGCTCTTAAATATGTGTTTTTATTTATTTTAGTGTAATTTTTCAGTATATTTCTATAACTTGAGCACTAAAGAACATTTTCAACTCCCAAATTAGCATTTCTAACCCAAATTGCTCTTAAGATAACTGATAGTGAGGTCTAAGGTCAAAGAGCCTACACAATATATCTTGATTTAAAATGTCTTATTTAGTCAAATCCAAGACCACATACATTTTAATAAAACTGATGATCTAATTTAGTGTCTAGCTTTTATAGTACATATATAAATAAATATATCTAAGACATTAAAACAATTATTCTAGGTAAAAAATGTAAAAAGGTGTGGTTAGACCTCTTTTGGCAGACTAATGAATAAACAAATATTCACAACTGCGTAATTTACTTCGTTACATCAGCTATCTTCTAGAGCAAAATTTTATTCTATATCAGACCAGTGATTCCAAAGATTAGCCAGAACCGACAGACAAAAATTTAAAACAAAATGTTCTGTTACATGTGTCATTTATATATCACAATGTAAATATTTAAAAACTGTTCTTTGCTTTATATTACACAGACACTCCAATTTTATTTTTTTGTAAAGATAATCTCTGGGTGCTATTTTCTTGCCTTATTTAGACAAATTAAGGTCTTAATTTGTTTTTAGTTCACAATTAGATTTAGTTTACAATGGAGGATGTAAAAAAATATATAACGTTTAAGGTATCTATATTCCCATTTCCTTTGTCACTTATACAATGATATGCAATAATAGCATGTTGTAAGAACATATTAACTTTAACAACTTAATCAAGAACTCACTCTATTTCAGATAATATTTTGTTTTATAAACTATATAACAAAAAATGACAATTATTAATGCAATAAATATCAAGTTTTTCAATCGCTACTAGATCATTATTGAACATGATCAAATCACATCTTCATTCCTTCTTTTCTTCCTTCTTTGCTTCTTCTGCTGTCAACAATGCACTTTTAATTCCAACTTTTTTTAGTTCTTCAACCAATTCACCAGATTGATGCATTTGTAACATAATATCACATCCTCCAACAAACTCGCCATTTATGAAAACCTGAGGTATGGTGGGCCAATTGGAATAATCTTTAATACCTATAAGGAAAACAGGTTTTTGTTAAAATAGAAAGTACAAAAAACATGCAATACAGTTTGTATATTTACAGAGCCAGACAATTAAATAGATTATATAAGCATCAATTTAAGCAAATATCACCTTGCCGAATATTTTCATCTGATAGAACATCATGACTGACGTAAGGAACGGCGTGCATCCTCATAATTTGAACTACGGCATTACTAAATCCACATCTTGGTGCATCTGGAACTCCTTTCATAAATACTACAACCTTATTATTTTTAACAATTTTATCTATTTTCTCATTTATAGCAGCATCCGCGAAAGCACGACATGACGTTAAGATCTTGTTATTAAAAACCGGGAGAACAGT
Source organism: Lamproptera curius (assembly GCA_029286875.1). NCBI lineage: Eukaryota > Metazoa > Arthropoda > Insecta > Lepidoptera > Papilionidae > Lamproptera > Lamproptera curius. The sequence goes on from JAGSMT010000114.1 coordinate 1,229,172, forward strand.
TCTTCTTATCATGGTGTTCAACATATTTAACTTGTTATAAATTTATTTACACGCGACAAAAGCTTTAAATTTCTAAATAAAATACGAACAATTATGCTACTTAGCTCACAAGTTCACTTTTCGGCTTGTCAGATCAGCTTGTCAATCTTGTCATCGACCCCAATAGTTCAGGCTGAAAATAAATCGAAATGACAATCTGCTGTCAAAAATAACGTCTTGTGCAGTGCTTACTTATGGACCAAAATTCCGCACGATATGCAATGCATTTTCTTGGTTCTGTTACTTATCTTAATATTAAGGTAAACTACAAATAACAAGACCGAACACGCATTGCTTAAATATGGGAACGGGAGAAGTTTGAGTCAAAGAGGCTTTTTGCCTCTTAATAATTTAGTTCTGGAAACTACGCTACTTTTTGTCGGTGAAAACGAGAATTGTGATCACATGATAGCTCTCACACGAGACTAATCTTTTCTTTACTAACTAAAATACCCTGAGTGTTAAAACTACATAATATGAAGAATATCTCGAAGTTTCTTGGAATCTTTCCAGCATCCATGATAACGGGCAGACTAAGTTAGTAACGGGAATAAATATAGAAAATAACGCGAAAAATCGGTTAATTAGTGGATTTGAGAAGTACAATAACCGCGTAAATAAAAGAAATAATTATATGTATTTTTTTCTTTGGGAAATTGCTCAGTGTGACCATTAAGACAATGGTACCTTAACATTACTTATCAAACGGACGTATTTAAAAGAAATAACTAACAGTAATAGAACATAATGGTAATAGAACAAAAAACATAAATATATAAAAATGTTAATTTACACAAAATTAACCACCAGAAATAAATAAATTCAAATTACTTGTTATTTTATATTAGATAAAACTTTATCTTTTTAAAATTCATTATTGTACTTATAATTTATCTATAATTTAAGAATTTTCGAAATAAATTGTTACCTACAAATTATTTTAAAAAAAGCTGACGAAAAGTACAATAAAACTTTTTATATTTCTTTACGCTGTGGTTACTAGCTAGATCTGTGGTGATTTCATTTTCATTTCAATTTAAGTGAAAAAGTTAAGATTTCGGTATAAGTGCATTGTTATTGTTCTGCATTGCATTATATTCATAAATTACAGTAGTCCTATTCTGTACTTACGTAAATTTACAATAACAATGGAAAATGCTGAGGAGGTCTTCAATGTTTTGGAAGATTTCTCAAAACGTAAACCGAAAACAATTCCTCAAGAGCTAAATGAATACTTAGCGTACGTCGCGAGAACCGGCGATCCAGTATATCAATGGGCTCTCGTAAAGAGTTTGTTTAAAGAGAAGCTTTTAAATGTGATAACAGACTTTTACGAAACCACTCCTGGCATTGACATTCCACCATACCCTAACGTTGATCCATTTAATTATGACGTTATGAAAGACAGTTTAATAGAACGACTCGAGTCATTTACATCAGCTCCGTTTACGGTTCAAAGGATTTGTGAACTATTAGCGTTCCCTCGTAAACAATACAACCGCGTAGACAAGTTTATGCGGAGCGATTGAGAAGAACATTTTAGTTGTGAGTACTAGGGAACCAGGGATACAACGACACATTGAGCAGGAAAACGGCGAGGCAAATGAACCAATAGTTAATGGATCTGACAACAACTCTGACTACAATGTGGATGTGGAAATGGAAGATGTATCATGGAAAGAGAATTCAGAGCAGCAGAATGCAGAACCGCAGCCAGGCTCTTCTGATTCAAATGTTGCCATGGATAGTATTCAGACGTGTATGCCAAAACGACAAGATGACCCTATGGATACTCAAGAAAAGAGTAATGACCAATCAGAGACTGTTGTTGTGCCAACATTAAAAACAGAAGCTGATGTATGCCTACAAGCGAAAGAAAATAGCCCAGAAAAAAGTGTGGTTATGGACTCAATATCAGTTACTATGCAAGCAGAAGTATCAAAAGAAACAGATAGTGGTGTTAAACTACCACAAGCTGAGGCCAAAGATATTGAGATGAAATCAGATGTGCCAAATGTACTTATTATACCAGAAATAAAGGTTGATGATACAGAAATGATTGAACAGAAACTCAGTGAGCCCATCAAAACTGTTGTGAGTGCAACAGAAGATAATATTAGTGCTAAAGAAAATATTCAAGATTCCCCACCAATAGATGCACCAGAAGAGGTAAATGAAGATAGTTGTTCCAGTAATATTGTTAAGGAAGATATGGTTGAGCCAAAAATTATTTCTGAAGTTTCAAACTCAAGTGAAGAAAGTTTCTCATCCAGTGACAACACAGATGGCAATAGCAATTCTCCAAAGTCAGACCCTGAAATTCAATTGGATTCTCGGGTAGAGTCAGATGATGCAATTGACAACAAGGAAGTCAATGAAGATAGTAAAAAACAAGAGGAACCCAGTCCAAACTTATTAAAACAAAATGACAAAGTGGAAACAGAACCACAAGTTATTATTCAAGCGGACAACTATTCAATAAGTGATGTTAACTCTGAGATAAAAGAAATTCTCCCAGAATCAGATTTAAAGGCAGAAATTACTAAAACAGAGACAACTGTAGAGGAAAAGGCTGACCATAAAATAGTTGAACAGAAGGAACCTGCTCATGAATCAGAACCAACAGATCAACCTGAAAAGTCTGTAAAGGATTCACCTGCGGATTAAGAGTTGAAAGATAACATCAAAAATAGTTTATGACTTTCTAAGCTAGCAAGTTTAGTTATTTAATTAAATGATTATTAAATAAATATTTTGTAAGAATCAAGGTTTTTCTATCATTTGTAAGACATTGGGACATAAAATTGATGGCTGAATTCATAGTTTTTTCTGATAATATCATTGTAAATTGAATTTTATTATCAATATGTGGTTTAATAGGTATAAGTTAAATATTTTAAGTAGTCACTACATATATAACACTCACACATATATAATTTATTAAACTATTTTTCAAGACTTGCTTCATAATAATTTTTTTTTTAAATTACTCATACCATTAAATATTTATTTTTTAGCATACATAAATATAGGTAATAATATAATTTCAACACTGTGCTTCAACAATTTAACATTTTTTTTTTTGACGGGTCTCATGCTCTGTAAAAAAAATATTTTTAGAACATACCGGCTGTGGGTAGGCCCGTTGCCACAGGTGTTGCCTCCCCACCGAGTGACTTAACCGCTCCTAGGGCGCGCAGATGGGGAGATTGGCGCTGGGAGAAGAAGTGGCGCAAACAATTCCAGCAACGCTCCTATCTAATGTGGTGTTAACCTACAGAGTCATATAGCGAAGGGTGTGAGGGTTTGACCTCACCGCAGGGGCCGATGTCATGTGTGCGTGTTGTTCTACACTACTAAGTGTAGGGTCTGTGTGACTATTGCGTGGGTGTCGAATCTAGTTTGCCTTAAATGCGTAAATTATTGTATTTATCAAGAATACTGAACCTAGCCATCGCGTTACCCGCGGCAGCGAATTAGGTCCAGCGACTTCATTAAAAGTGAAGCATCTTGCTCGGTGCAGCCATTTCTATGGCTAGCATGCTGAGCATTCTCCAGTATTAGTCTACTCTGATGCTGAGCGTCTGAGGCGGCGGCGGACCGCTGTGTACTCGGAGTCGGCTCCGGCGCTGTTTGTTCAAGCGGGGCGGAATTGCCATGCGTTGAAAGGACGGACGCGTTAAAAAATATTTATTTAACACCTATGATTTATAATTTATTATCTTATTTACAAATATATACAACAACACAACTTAATTACACTTGTATTATCTTAGCGCATTTACTATATAAACTATGTAAAGCATTCCATCCTTGTTTTGCATCTATTTTTTGGTTCCAAGAACTCTCAACTCGTTACGCAAAATCTTTCCAGCGGCGTTTCTTGGTATCGCTTTGAGAAAAGCAACCCCTCCGGCTAGATGCTTGTATTTGGTCAGCTTTTGTGCAACAACATCATACACTTGTTTCTCGGTAAGTGTATGGTTCGGCTTTAGTACGACAAATGCTTTGGGTACTTCCCCGGCCAAAGGGTCGGGCATACCGACGACGGCGACGTCAGCGACCTCTGGTTGCTCCATTATGACGCTCTCTATTTCTGTCGGTGATACCTGTGGGTAGTACCAAGGTTTACGTTTAATACTAAAATTAATGATATTATAATGTCAAACGGATAATTTTATTCTGTATCTTCAATTCATAAATTTTTAGGGTTTATCTATTACATATCGAGTATATTGCATAAGTTTGTTTAAGTATTATAACTATTTTCACAGCAGTTTGTACTGTGGCCGCTTTCAACAACCAATCTATTAAAATATATTAATTAGACCGCCTCCGTGGCCTAGCAGTATTGGCCCTTGCGTTACCGGATCCGGAGGTCGTGGGTTCGAAACCCGCGGGGAAACAACTTTGTGTTATCGTTGTTTTCTAGTTCGTTAGGACAATTTGGGCGGATCAATCAATTGTTTAAAAAGTAAGATGATCCATGCGAGGGATGAACATGTAAAAAGTTAGTCCACCGACAAACCCGCATTGGATCAGCGTGCTGGGATACGGTGCGAAATCAAAATGGAACAGGCGTGGGATAGGGGATAGGGAGGACTATGTCCAACCGTTAACTAACACAGGCTAATGATTATGATTATGATGATTAATTAGACAAATCTTAAACTTTAACTTCAATTCCCTAACCTTGAATTCATAGGACATTACCACTATTGTCATACGCAAGTTACAATATGGTTAATCCGTAATGAGTATGTATCTGTATCTGTATATGTATATAATATACCTATGGGGCTATTACCTGGTTGCCTTTGACTTTGATGAGCTCTTTCGTGCGATCTACTATGTAGAAATAATTATCGTCGTCGTAGTACGCGACGTCACCTGTATGTAGCCAACCATCACTATCTACAGTCTCTTTGGTGGCCTGCTCGTTATTCCAGTAGCCTTTCATTATCTGTTTTAAAAATACAATACTTATTATTTGCATTTTTTCTATTATTAAAAAGAAGGTCCTAAGACCCAAAGTTATCCACTACACTATCTAATCATCATCCACAAATATTTTTTGAATAATACGACTGACGATCAATCTAAGTGGTGGCATTATTATTTATTTAATAAACTTATGTGGCCAACAGGACGTTAAACAAGCTGCAAGCAAAACATCTTTAGAATCGTGTTTAAAAGATTCTGCCATGCGTCGTATATGTATTTACATACATGATTCTTAATTAAGGGAACGTATTTGTGTTTCCCCCAAGCCTCCATTCCAGTTTCCCACCTACAATTTAATGACATTACAAATCCGTCGCTCCTGCTTCGATATACGATGTTAAATTTCGTTTACTAAAGCTACGGAACACGGTAGTAATCACACCCGTTGTGAACGGATAATCAAAACGGCAATACTTCCTTATACAGCTACGTTGCTGAAGAGAAAACTGGCCAGATATTAAAAATACCTGTATATCTATTTATACTTCATTTACCTGGGGTCCTCGTAAATATAATTCCCCTGAGTTGTGTGGTCCCAACGACTTCCCCGTTGTTAGCGAAACAATCCTCGCCTGAGTGCTAGGTAATAATTGACCAACCGAGCCTATTTTGCTGTACGGATAAATATATGGTGTCATCAGTGTCACGGGAGAGCTTTCAGTCATTCCATAACCTGTAAGAAAACGTTAAATAAATTTAAAGAAAAGAGTTTAACGCATTTACATAGCAACTACTTTTTTAAGTTTAACTGAATTATTGACGTGTTTTGTGTTTATTTGATGACAGAGATGTTGCAAATTAAGTTGAAAGTACGAACTAAATATGGGTATGGGTGTAAGAAGGCTGATAACTGTTCTAATGATTTAACAAAATATTCAGATTTTCGCAGTGGCTTTTCTAGTGCTCGCCCAAAATAATCAATTATACACTGCCGACATGTGCGTTAATTCATACCCACTTTAATTATACTCCTTATACTTACCCTGTAACAATTTTATCTCATCCTTGGTCTTTTCACATTTTAATAGGAACTTCTCGATCATGCTGTCGGTGGTAGGGGCTGCCCCAACCATTATTGTTTCCACCGAGTCCAAATGATCTTTTTTTACCATGGGATGAGTGGCTAAAAACGCCAGCAATGAAGGCACCACAAAAAGGGTAGTGGGTTTATACTCCACTAAGCACTTTACGTAATCCTCCGGAGTAAATCTAAAAAATATATCACGCTTATATTGTAAACATAGGATTCGAAAAATGTAGCTTTTTATATTACTTTCTGATACCCATGACTTATAACTAGCCTTTCTTGGTATATTTTCTACGTATGCACCAAATGTCATCAAAATCGGTTCTGTTGTTAAGACGGACAGACCGACAGACAGAGTTACTTTTGTATTTAAAATATTAGTTTGGATGAGTGGTTTGTTTAAAGCACTTCTTCCTTATTTTAAAAAAACCAAATTCATTTTCCATTAATAGGATTTCGAATGCAACGAAAAAGTTTTTAAGTAGTTAGTTTTCAAAATATAAATAACTGTTGGATTTTAAATGTTTACGCATTTTAAATTTAGTGGCTACAAATTTTTATTTTCTTGGTATACATACTTAGGTATGGAGACAACGTGATATCCAAGGGTGATATTGTAGTTTAATACTGCGTTGAAACCGTATATGTGGAAAAATGGCGGCACAGTCAGGATCACCTCGTCTCGACCTGTAATGTACAATATCACAAAATTCTGTGCAACTACTTTCTACCTTTACTTTACAAGTACACGATGCTATAAGAATTATGATAACTTTACTAATCTATTATTGCTGATGGCTTTACTATTCTTAATAGAAGTCTTACCAGTTATCTATAGGCAAAGGTACTACTAAACTAAACTAAACTTGAAGAACAATATGGGATTGTAAGAGTTTGCCGGATCGGAGCTGAGCATGAAAATTAAACAAAAAGGAACAGGAGAATGCCATGTAGAGTCCTCGGAGCACATACATTATGATGCACATGCACGCATCCAATGATTTGCCTTATGTATACGAATAATATGAGTTAAAACATCAACATCGGTTCAGCGGCGGACTAAGCCGTCAGAGGCCGGGCGAAAGCTGAATGAGACCCCAAGTTTTAAGCAAAATGTATTTCTACAAGCTTTTTATTCAGTACACATTTGTATGTATAAGTATTTATGATTATTTCGTTAAAATCTGGCAAGTTTAATTTAAATTCGGCTTAAATTATTTAAGGTTAATAAACATAGGTATGTACCTACAATCATCATCATCATCATCATCATCATCAGCCTGCGATAGTCCACTGCTGGACATAGGCCTCCCCTTATACACCCCCATCCATTAGAGGGTTTTTTGACCGCACCCCACCACGCTGGTCCAATGCAGGTTGGCGGGTGGAACGAATTTTTACATACCCATCCGACGCAAGGATCATCTTACTTTTCAGACAATTCGGTGATCAGCCCAAATTGCCCTGACCAACTAAGAAACAACTATGAAAATTTGTTGAGTTCCCTCAGAATTCGAACTCACGACCTCCGGTTTCTAAAGCACACGCCCATACCACTAAGCTACGGAGGCAGCCGGACCTACAATATGGAATAAATGTGGTTAAGGAAAATAAATTACGAATCGAACGACAAAAATATATAAATCAAAGGTAGATTTTATTTTCAGTAGATATGAAGTTAATTATTTGTGTTTTTGAACCTTCAATTTACTGAACTCTTCAATAACTTTTGTGAAATCATTTTTTTATTTTTCTTCCAATTGAAAGCACGGCTATATTAACCAGTTGCTCTTGACACATTTTAGATCGAAGATAATTTTTAATAAGTTTAAATCTCGAAAATATTCTCTCACATGATGCAACTCGAGATGCAAATGGTCAAGAAGTATTAAAATGTAAGCGATGTGCAGGGTAAAGATCCACTAAAATTCCATTTTATTATATATTGTAGGATTTCTTGGGTTGTCCATTTGGCAGCAACACCATAGTCGTATCGGTGGCTTTTATATGTCTGCGGTACCTTTTAATTTCTTCCAAAACTTGCTCCTTATCAAACTTAATATAAAGATTTATTAAATTATTATACTGCTACAGCAGGCGTCATCTGAAACTTCTAGCATAAACTTTGATTCAATAATTTGGAAAATATTATTGATTTATTTCATGGCCTCGTATCGTGTCGACGATTCTTGTATAAATCGATTTCTGCATTCAAACATTGACCGTCTTATTTATTTTTGAATTGTCAATCCAACACCAAGAGCTAATTCACCCAGCATCGTTCTTTTTACCTTCCCTCTTCCTCGTGTCTCTATGTTGATGTCCATATCATTGCATTTTTTTGAGCCAAAAGTTTCAGCATTGTCTAAAATCGTGTTTCATTCGGTCATTAAATACTCATTCAAGGCTTTAGTTTAACGATTCTTATATCCAGAGTCATTTTGGGAGACTGCAAATATTACTGAACTAATACTTCTCCAGTACAGAAAGCAATTGTATTAGGTTAAAAGGTAAATCACAAACACAGCTCATCAAACTTGCTCTGATCTTGTATCTAGATTAGCCTTTGTTGGATCTTGAAAATGTTCCAAACTACTTATGATTGTCTCTATGTTTTCTTTTACGACTTTTACTGACTCTAATGAGCATTGAGCGAGTATCCGAAAAAAAGTTTTAAATTTATTCCAGTCTCTTTTTCCGTAATTAGCCATCTCTGTTAGATGATGAAAAAAACAGAATACAATTTCTCTATGTTCCAAAACACGACGCTGAAATGAACGCATGCAAACGCATGAAATCCACAAAGATTCAAGGAATGATTAGGACAGGGACTGAACAGTGCTTTGGATTTATTTCTCAGATTTTTGTTGCACCTCCATAGACACCGGACATTGACGCGCATTGTCGTAACCTTGAGCCCTGGACAACGCAATAACTTGTCCATCTTTAATCATTGCTGTGCTGAATGTCTTTTGACGTATCCTCGCAGTTTTTCCAGATATCAAAAAACACTAGAAAGATTCCGTACTTCCACAATGTCATTTTTATACGAACGAATCTAATGATTTGATCTATTTGATCTGTTTACTTTCATCAGAGTGCTGTCAAAAATATTCCGTAATATTTAGCCTTTTTAATGTCTGCAATAATTTTGCCTTACATGTTCCTTTCAACATAGAATAAATAAATAAATAAATTTATAAATTCATTTTGTGTGCCTTTTGACAAATAAGATGGTACTCTTTTGACCCACCTGCGGCCTCTGCTAGGTTTAAGCAATGCTCTTTGTTGATGGTGAGTATAGCATCCATTTCCTTAAATATTTTGTCTCGTTTAAATGTGAGTAAAACCACGCAAAGATTAAACATCTGTATGTACCCTTAGTGCTTTCACCTGGTCTTTCCACAGATTCAAAAGGTCCGTCCTTATTTTGAAATACTTCACTACCCTTCTCGATAATGGAAATTCTGATGAGAAGACCTCTAACTTAGCGACTTATTCTTTGGCTTCCTCGGTATTTTTCATTAATTTATTAGTTTTATCATTCTGTGTTTCAGCATCAGTCACATCGGATTTTGTATTAACATCACATTTAATAGACCTTTCAACTATGTTTACTGTCTCAATATCAATGATTTGTAAATTGCATCCGATTCATCAGTTTGACTAATTTCTTTGGCAACGCAACTTTTCTTCCCATTAAAGTTTCAAAGTATATATTTATATATGTATACTTTTGGACTTAAGTATAATGTAAGTGTATGCTTACAAAAGTGATTTATTCACGCTTCCTTCATTCAGGGGAAATACCAGCTACACAGACGGGAATACCCCCAGCATATTGGACGCGGTCAGCATAAAAGTTTATTAGTACCACGTAAACACTTTCGATGACTGTAGCGGATTATTTTGATGAAATTATGAAGGCACTAAGCATATTTTAAAGTATTATGAAAACGCAAAAACATTTGGGGCCTGCCAAGACCTGAGGCCCGGGCGGCGCCCTTCCGCCCCTGTTAGTCCGCCACTGCATCGGTTTGTTAAAAATATATTATCCTATATTATTTATTCCTATTTAGGTACAACAAGGTAAAAATACACGCAATGGTAAAAGTTTTTGTATTTATTTTAATAATTTAATCTCTACTAAAATCTTTGCCTTAGAGCAGATTTTCAATAACCGACAAGATAATTATTTCTTTGCCTGCTCCTCCTACCTCCGTAGCCTAGTGGTATGGGCGTGTGCTTTAGAAACCGGAGGTCGTGGGTTCGAATCCTGCGGAGACTCAACAAATTTTCATTGTTGTTTCCTAGTTGGTTAGGCAATTTGGGCCGATCACCCAATTGTCTGAAAAGTAAGATGATCCATGCGTCGGATGGGCATGTAAAAAGTCGGTCCACCCACCAACCCGCATTGGACCAGCGTGGTGGGATACGGTCCAAAACCCCCTAATGGATAGGAGTGTATTAGGGGAGGCCTATGTCCAGCAGTGGACTATCACAGGCTGATGATGTGTAATTATTTCTTTTATTTATGCGATTATTATACATATCAAATCCACTAATTTACGGATTTTCCGCGTTACTAAAATATATTTATTCCCGACGTTTAGATCATCTTAATTCTTTGCATCCCAAAATAAAGTTCACTATGGAAATAGAGGCAAACAACTCCTTAGCCTTCTTAGATATTATAATCATTAGAAACTCTAACAATAGCTTGAGCCATACAGTTTTTAGAAAAGCAACCCACACGAATAAATATTTTTTATTCGGGAAGCAATAGAAATTAAAAAAGAATTCAAATTTTAATAGAGAGGATGGTTGGTTTTTGCCACCTTCCTAGGATCCAATAATTTCAAAAATTAAACGCATAAATATAAAAATACAAAACCGAAGGACAACATAAGTACTTTTGTCAAACCAATATTCAAAATTAAGATAACGAAAGATATGTCAATTTTTAAATAAAAACTCTGACGGTTATTCCAAAACATTGAGATACAGACATAAACAACTTAACGCGGAAAATCCGTAAATTAGTGGATTTAACTGACAAGATGTTACAGGACCGTGGCCCACGATGTGCAATTCAATTAATTATTGAAGAGTTAAATTCCCCAAGTTTTCTGAAGTAGTTATAATCAACGTTGTTTATTATTGACTAGTATTGGGTAACGTTAATAAACTAAACCACAATCGGTTCTGATTCTGTTTCAGATACTTGTGACAATATGTGACTGAATACTTCATTCACCTTTTTCGCCTTTATGCTTCATTATTGTAGGGCACTGCGTTTGTTTTAAATTTGACACCAGGTTTTTGTGAGTCAGCATTACTCCTTTAGGCATTCCGGTAGTGCCACTCGAGTATGGAATCAAGCAGACGTCATCGCAATTCAGCCTGGGCAGATCCGCCTTGTGATCCGCCATTAGAAGCGAACGCAGCCCAAATATGCCTAGAGATAAAAGGTTTAAATGATATACAACAATTAGTTAGTGTCGTTATACGTAACTTGAAGTTATCTAACAATCGAAGTGTATTCCTAATAGAGAATCCACATGGGAATTTGCTAGTATGCACTACATCATTTGTTTGTACGTATTGATAGAAAATAAATATTTAAATTTTTTAAATCATAGGAATGATATTATTCTGCATCGTAGCGCTATTCGTGTACAAGTTGCATTCTTGAAGTGGAAACTTGACGTGTTTACAATTTTCTTCATCATCATCATCATCATCTAAAGCTTGTGTGAGTCCGCTGCTGGTCATAGGCCTCCCCTAATGCACGCCACCGATTCCGATCTTCGGCAATTCTCACCCATCCCACACTGGCCACTTTGCGAATGTCGTCACTCCATCTTGCCGCATGACAATTACGTAAGTGTAAAAAGTTTTGACTCGGACACTTTTTAATAAACTAATAAATTTTAATTATAATGACATATTTTATAACAATAATGGTCGGAAACATAATTGCTAAAAATTACCACATAATTATCTATGTTGTATGTATATGCACAATGTGTGTTTATATTATAGATAGTTGTAATGTTCATGTGATTAAAGGTACATCCGTAATTCTGATGTACGTATGTTACAACATATACTACATACAACTTAAAATTATATCATGCTTTTGACCGACTGCACTTGATTAGAAATGCGTTTCAATTATCTTGTTCTTATAATTTAATTGCAATTCATCATGTGATTAAGTCGTGTCTGCGTCTAGTCGGATAATTTTAATAACTACTATAACTAAAAGGTACTACTTACTGTTACTGTTGCAGTTATTATTTTATTTTTAATGTTAAAACAAATGTTGCAAAAATTCTAAACCAATAACTAAATTGAAACACATTTCTTTTAATGTTTCGTAAATATAATCTCCGCAAAAATAAAGATTTCGGAACAAATTTTTAACAAAGACAATTTAAATACGCTTGTAAGGTGAATATATTTAGTAATCCATAATATTAATATAATACAAAGCCAGTATACCTTTTGCTTTGTTGTCCTCTCCCCCAATCCATATAGTTCCTTTATAATCTTTCAGGACTTGCTGACTTCTTGCGCCAAAGGCATGAACATCTCTATAGTACCAATCGTTTTGACTCCACAATCGGTGAACTGTCTCCGAACTTCCTCTGCAGTATAACAAATAATGGTCAAAAACTATACTTTATAACATTTAGAAGAATTAGTTATTAGGCGTATCGTTTAATAGTATATTCCAGCCTTAACTATAATAATTAAAATATTAAATATTCTTTCAATTCGAGCGTTATGTTCCAGTTTAATTTTCATCTTTCGATTGGATTCAATTAAAACTTAAGAAATAAATAATGACAAGCAGATACTAAAGGTAAGAAATACGCTCTGCTCATAAGAAACGCAACTAAAAAGGCTACAAATGCATTAGTCACCTTAATGCATGATATTTTACATTACTCTTACCCAGTAGTTTTGGCTATAATGCTATTTAAAACGGAAGACAGTAGTGTTTATAAACTGCTATTTTGCGGCATAAATAGGCATTTCCCTTGGCGGTATCCTGTGACATGTATGCAAAATATTTTACTTATTACGACAATTTTAGTATATGTAACTTTGTTTTAGATGTGAAAATAATCACCTATTTTTACTATCGTTATGTTTACTACGATTCAGCAATATTAATTAGCGTACCTGCTGTGTACAACGGATTTGCGAAAGTGACAATCAAACCGGCACGCATCGATCCGTATATGAGAGCTGCAAATTCTGGTATGTTGGGCAATATGAGGCCGATTCGTTCACCGGGCGATAGACGCATGTGGCCAATTAAAGCCTTTGCGCACCGGTCAACCATTGTCTGAAGGAAGCCGTAGTCGTACGAGCGGCCTGAAGCGCCGCATGTCTTTATTGGACAATCAAATTCTATAATTATCTATTATCTACAATAAAACATTTTACGTGGAAATACTTTGTAATTACTTCAAATTGTAGTACGGAAGTTTTGAGTGTAACCCAGACCAAATTCAATAACAATAGTAACTATGCTTTTTCTTCGAATAAAGCGGCTGCGGAAGCCGAGGAATTGCTTTTAGAACTATTATATACTATTTTTGACAAAAGAAATTAATACTTTTTTAAGAAGCAAAATCATAAGCATTGTTAAAGTTTTATCTAGTACTAGTGATAAAAAAAAGGTTTTTTTTATACTTAAGAACAAAAAAGAATCGGGAGACCCCTTTTTATTTAGTGTTTAAGCAAAATCTATGCAGAAATATTATCTAGCAATCATCATGTATTACATATTTTTGACAACGATATCATTTTCATATCACGAAGTCAATGTTTACAAGTCTATGGATGTACTTGCCAAAAGCGTAGCCTTAGCCTTCGAACACAAACTATTTATACTAACATCGCTTTTTGGTTCAGTTGAGTATGTGTCTGCATCCGAGTTAATATAGAACGCCGCGAACTTTGTACTTTGGAACATTGCATGTTATTATTATCGCTGCAACATCGCTTTAATGAAACAAAGATTCATGGATGCATCTCGTTACGCATTATTCATTTGTCTGCTTTTAATTAAAGAAGAAAGTTAGAAAATATCTAATGGCAAACTAATATAACACGCTCAATAAATTCTTTAATTCGATGAATGAACGTAATCTGAGAAAGTACTGAATTTATTTCGAAAATTGTTTACGGTTCAAGACTAAATTAAAAATTATAATTTTTAACATATTATTAATTAAATTACCGATTTGTAAAATGTTCTCATCAAATACAAACAAACCAATCATCGATTAACTAAGGGATTGGAAAAGGGAAAAGCTTAAGCTTGTTTTGAAATTATTACAGAATTCAAAACAAATTCATATTCTTAATTAAATACATTTTAACCGTTTAAACGGGTAATGTATCAATAAAATTAAAAACATGAAACCTTACCACAGACGGTTTATCCGGCCACAGTTCGCAATCACTAAACACATAATCCGTTAATGTTTCGCTCCCGACTTTAATCTCACCCCACGGTGAGTTTAAAACATTGCTATCAACATTCGGTACTGTCCGTGTAGCATAACTACGTGATAAAAGCAAAGAGTTTGCAACAACCCGACAAGGAGGCTTAATCTTTCTGATTGTTGTCAATGGACGTATATTTACGATGCGAGACGAGAGAACGTAAAAGTTTGACGTGAGACATCTTCGTTCACCGTTTTGTATATCAATGGCAAATGATCGAGTCGCTGGCGTAGCTGTTTTGGCGCGTAACATTTAATCGTCTCAGGGCAAGGTCCGCTTATTAAAGTTTCCTATATATGTTAACCATAGTTTATTAGAGCATATTAGAAAAGGAGGATTTTGTAGTTTTAAATACTGTACGATTAACAATATATCCTTATGTCGTGTAGCAACTGATTCGTTGAAAGAATCATCAGTGCCTGTATAGGGTTTCAGTTTTCATATGTCGAAACAAGTAAAAAATTTTGGCCTTTATTTTTATGTTGTATATATTTTTGTTAAATCGTTGAATTGGATATATCTTCCCTTAAAGTTAAAATGAATCGGAAAAAAACTGAAAAATTACTCATAATTAATCCCCGTGGCCCGCGGATGGCCTTGAGGCCGGAGCGGTGGGTTGAACGTGGGAGACGTGGCAAGAAGTAGGATGATCCATGCGTCGGATGGGCATAAAATCAGTCCACCCATTAACCCGATTGACCAGCGCGGGGGATACGGTCCAAAAGCTAATGGATAGGTTACTAGGAGCCCATGTCCGCAGGGACTATCACAGGCTGGGAGTTAAGTGATGTGAAATAACACAACATGTCTCTTATTTATTCTGAAGACCCAAAAATGAGCAATACCAATTATTAGGCATTTGAATAAATGAACGGTGCATTAACGAATGAATAAGCAGCCTCCTAAAAATCAAAAGAACTGAAACCGATACATATTTATGTTATATTTTACCTGAGTTGACTAGAGCAGATGGGGATTTAGGAAATTGTTTTTCGGACTTAGCAACAATCGGATAACCTTTGTTTGTCAAAACACAATTTTTAGCATCGACTTTTTAAACATCTTGGCGTTTGATCTATCCAATATCCATACAATGTATTAAATACAATAACAATGTGAATTGCCGATTCCAGTGATTCTAAGTAGCAATAGGTAATATGCGGGTAATAGAGTTTGCTTTGTCAGAATTCTACTTTAAGTATGGGAGAATACTATCAAAACAAATGAATGAATAAAATAAAGATTAGATATGTATATAAAAGGCCTTTTCTACTTTATCAAGTTATTTGTTAAGCCTCGACATTGATACTACGGAGACGTGGAAAGAAAAAAAAAGACAATTTAAAATGACAACAACCATCACATTTAATTAAACTATTACAACAATATAAGCCGATACCCGTCAAAGAATTACAATTTATACAACGCATTTCACTTTACACACCACAATTTCAATGTAACGCCGATAGTATTATTATTATGAACACAATTTACAATTAAATATGAATCGACTTAGTTTAATAACATCACATTATAAAAAAAACCAAACCTTAAAAAGGTTGGAAAAATTCCGTTTATGGAGTTAAGAAGGAAAGAAAGTATAGCAGTTTAAATAAAACTAAAATTACGCCAAAGAGTTCTTAGAAAACAAAAGTAACTGTAAAAAATATATTAATGTTCTATTGTAGCATCGTTTTATATCACACCGTGTGTTTTAAATAAAATTGAGTATTAAAAGACTTCGCTCGCGTTTCTGCGTGTCTTTTATCAAATTCCGTATAAAATTTTAATTCTTTACACGATATACATAACATACATATAGGCTGTCTTGGATTTTTTTTATTGGTAACCATATAAATAATTTCATATTTACATATATTCAAAATACTTATGTTATATTATTTACTGTTGTAAACACTATTGCGATATGCAATTTAAATTATCAACTGAACAGAAAATTTGCTTTAATGAAAACAATGAGGTTTGTCATATCGGTTTTTCACTTTTATACAAAAATTAGCTATGTAAAATATAATATATTTTTTGCGTTTATATAAAAATAACTATACCCAACAAAAAAAAAAAGTTTTTTTAATAAAAACGAAAGTTTAAAAAAAAAAAAAAATCCTTTTAAAATTTTTATTATGCAAACACTATTTAGTTACATTTTTGTGGTTTTTAAAAATTTTTCAATTTTTTTTACACAAATAAAATATTTTTTTTCTATTCAATAAATAGCGCCCAAAGTCTGGACGAGTGAAATTTTCAAATTATGTCACAACAATGCAAGGCAAAGTCGGGAAATTATAGATAATTTAAAAAGAAAAAAAAAAAAAATATATTTTCAGCTATAAAGAATAAATAATTATATATATAACTTATAAGAAAATAAGAAATTAAAATATTAACATTTTTAAGCCATTAATCGATCAATCTGGTAAGTGCGCAATACAAAAAAAGGAAAACTGGATATTTTATTCTGTACATGGAAAGAAACTTAACAGATTTGTATTCCGCTACAGACTTGCCGATCGCATACGTCCTGAACATTTTTTTTAAAGTATGCTATTGTCATTGTTTCTGCATTTCCCGTTTCTCGCGCGCTTTAGTGAACGCCTGATGGGTTATTAGCTCCCTGAATATGCCATTTTCCTTAGCCATCAGCTCCGTATAAGTGCCCACTTCCACCACTCTCCCGTCGTCGATGACGGAACTTCGTCGGCGGACTGGATGGTGCTCAATCTATGGGCTATGGTCAAAACGGTGCGGTCCTTGCTGATGTCTTTCAGTGCTTTATCCACTAAATACTCCGAATGCGAGTCCAGAGCGGAGGTGGCCTCGTCCAGTATTAAGATCTTCGGGTTCTGTAAGAGACGATTTTTGTAATGGGGAATGCGGACAAAGTACTTTTTACGTAGTTTTGCACAATAGGAAGAAGCTAATCATATGTCTCGAATGTGTCATCATACGTCTAAAAGATAACTGTTTTGAATAAATTTGCTCTTATACAAAAAAACTTTTGATTTATTACTAATTCATAATTTGTGGTTATTATTATAATGGATTCCCAGTAATGTAGCGTCGAGATCTAATTAGTTAACACCGTTCGCACATGTTCTGACTGTTACGACGGTCCGCCCGTCAACCGAGGTGGCAGTTACCTGCAGGGCTGCCTCCCGCGGCATAAAAAACCACCTTTGAACATTCGTTCTGGCGGCAGGCACCCCACCCGTCACCTTGACCCGGGCGTTCGCCACCGTCCTGTCCGCCCTCAGCGAGGCCCCGACCCGGCACCCTGTTGCGCCCACCTTCCCACTGGGCGGTCTTTGCGGCCACCAGCCACGCGGGCTCCAATTTACCCTGGAACAATCGACGTTTAGGCTATTTTACTGGACCAAAACTGGTTGGTTCAACTGCTTCTGATAAAACCCTGGTAGAACCGAACAAACGTTGACAGTTATAATGTTGTAAAGCACGCTTTACTTGGAGATTAGGATGGCGAATGCCGACCGAGAGCTTAACAATAATTGTGATTTTGACTAATAAATTTGTAGATAACTATCATGCGAAGGTAATTGCAACCACAGCAACGTATCAGCTTCGTACGTATTGTACTATATAGATATATATACAGAAATAGAGATCAAGCTAAGGATGTCTTAAGTTGTGTGGTCTCTAAAACAATCATCTTCCATTTAAGGATAAAGCGACAAAAAGAGCAGGACGTGCGCCTTCGCAGTAAGATGATCCATGTGTCGGTTGGCTAGAAACAGTCAGCCCCACCCAACCGCATTGGACCAAGTGGTGGATACGGTCCAAAAACCAGCTAATGGAGAAGTTCTGCATTAGGGAGGCCATGTCCAGCAGTGGACTAACTGAGGCTGATGATGTTCGCCTTTTAGTAAGTGATAAGTTATAATATATATTAATGTAATTACAATAGCTACAATAAGCTTATGATTCTACTCGTAAGACAAAATTGTTTAAACTTGACTGCTTTGTAGCAGAACATAACATCGCATTTTGCAAATTACAAACGTTTACGTGTTTTTCTTATTGGCGCGTGCTGATAGAAAGTTTGCTGCGGAAGCCAATGAGAGCGCCTTAGCGCTGTCATTGTGACATTAATTTTTTTTTATAAATTCCTAGTTTTGTTCGGTTTTGGCACAATTTTTTATTTGTAATAAAAAAACACTTGTGTATGTTATTAAAATACAAAACTATGTATTCAAGTTGTGATTGCATTTTATCTTTATAGAATTAAATAGCAGAAGAAACATAAAAATTACTTACATTATTGTCAATAATTTCTTCGCCATCATCAATTGCACCGTATAATATATTATCTTTAATGGTCCCACTAAACAAAACAGGCTCCTGAAAATAACAAGAAAAACAAATTAAATTAAAAAAATTGTTCATGAAATAAAAATAAACACGCATTTAATCTTATTTATTTACACATATAATAATAAAATTTTCTTACGCGACTATATTATATAGTACTACATAGCTTATATGAAACACTGATACAAATTTAATCGCGCACACACATTACAATCTTTTAAAATTACTCTATACATTTCAGACCCTTTCTAGCATAATGACAGTACAGATAACCAATAAATATTCTTGCGTTTTTATAAAAACAAAGCTGGCAGGATTAAATAACAAATTAAAAAAAAAACCTCACCTGACTGACGAATCCAATATGGCTGCGCAACCACACGGGGTCCAAGTCGCGTATGTCAACACCGTCCAACAATATCCTGCCCTGATCTGGGTCGTATAGCCTCATTATTAGCGAGGCAATTGTGCTTTTCCCACAACCGGAACGACCCACTAACGCTATCGATTTACCGGGAGTTAGTTTTAAATCCATTCCCTTTATAAGGGGGGCGCCTTGGTAAGAAAAGGTCACTCCTTCTAATACAACCTCCCCTCTCGGCCTTGTGACGGTCTTAGTCCGCCTGGAAACGATTATGACTGTGTTTGAGTATTTATTTCATTCTCTTAATACATAAAATTATTTATTCCGACATCAAAGATACGGAGAAAATATGAAGTATATTTATATAAGAAAATCTTCAATCATAGTTCGTGTCGATTTAATGGCCGACTAATAATAGTTTATATAAATTAGAATATAGGTTTACATTTGTAAAAATGTATCTATTGTTATGTAGTCCATTATAGTAATTTAAGAGGATTTCTATTTTTTGGTTCTTTCATTAAGTAACTTTAAATACAGATGTTTATTTACTTCAAATTAGCTATTAATAAAGCTAGTCGCCTTACGGATAAGTTGGTGCAGAAAAGCAGCAGTGTGCACACAATACTGCGCTCCGGTTTGAAGGCCTAGTCGCTTGTAAGATAACAGAGTAAAGATGGCTTAATATCTCATGACATGAGAGAAGGAAGCAGTTTTCTTGGTGTTATAATAGAAGCAAGAGACATATTGCTCATAATCAATTGAATTTTAAATACTTATAGATTAAATAAAAAATCATTCCGTCTGCGCTAATAGATAAAATATTGTTGATATTTGTAAAATCAACTAACTTATTTTACTGCTTTAGTATTTTGTAAATATTACTTTTTTAGTCATATTTCCGTTATTGCTAATTAAAAAAAAACTAATCCCAGTTTTATTTAATCAAATTTCAGGGATAAGTAATTAATTTAAACTACAAGTTCTTTATTAAGTACAATTTATTTTAGGTATACTCGGCTAAGTTATTATCAAAGTCTTTTGCCTAAAACTAACGCATTCTCACTAAGTAGTCGAACACCGCAAAGGATTGATTATGGCTCTTGGGAGAGGCCTACGCTTAGCAATCGACTTATTTATATAATGATGATAATAATTGATTACAGCGGAGGTCTTCAAACAAGACTATGTTTTTCTAAATTTTCCATTTCCTATTCAGCCTATGTATAGACAGTTACCGCCAAACGATATAAGCATTTATCATCGAAATAAAAAATGATGTTATTATTAAAAGCCGAGGTCACACTTTATCGCCATAACCTAACCTAACAGTATATTTA
Source organism: Lamproptera curius (assembly GCA_029286875.1). Classification (NCBI taxonomy): domain Eukaryota; kingdom Metazoa; phylum Arthropoda; class Insecta; order Lepidoptera; family Papilionidae; genus Lamproptera; species Lamproptera curius. The sequence goes on from JAGSMT010000114.1 coordinate 1,249,822, forward strand.
GACTGCCGAATCTAACGGACGACTAGATAGCAGTGACCTATATAACCTAACCTAACAGAATTATTTACACCACCGAATCGTGCTAGGACTTACATTGCCATGACCTGTCGCACTATGGTTCTTTTATCTCAATCATTGAGTTTTATTTAGCGAGCTATGTCCGGGTTCGCAAAAGTGCAAATCTACAATTCTCTGTGAGGATTGCGAATAGTGTAGTGTTTATCGCTGCCTTTTCCAATATTCTCTTGCATCTTTAAGGCAATGTTTTATATTGCATCAAATAAGGGAAGTAAAGTAATACGGTGCATGTATCCCATCAAAAGGTAGTTTACGATACCGTCAATTCACTCGTGTACCGCGCTCCTTAAAAATATACTGAACGCTTTAGTAAAAATACGTAAAATTAAAGACTTAGTCATAAAATTTAATAGCATAACCTTTCTATTAATTATTTATTCGGTAGAAATATTCCTTTCGCCGAGTAGGTCAGCTAAGAACAAATTTTACGAAATTCTACTCACAAGGGGGTTGGGGGGTCGGGGGGTTGTTAGTTACATATATGATGTTTATTCATCATTTAGCAATTCGCCATCCCAATTTGAAAATTTGCATGAAATGTGGCATACGGTGGAACACCTAACAATATAGGCACTAGCCACGATGCCTGTCAAATCGTAACACAAAAACATCTTCACACTTCAGAACAAGAATCCCATCCCACAATCTTCGAGAATATTCAATACTTACCAGTAACAGGTATCAGTGGCTTCCTATCCATGATCTCCCACAGCCTGGTCGCTGCACCCAGTCCCTTATTCAGCTCAGTATAGAAGCCGCTCAGACCGCCTATACTGATACCGACGTACGCCGCGTACAGCAGAAACGAGGTCAGATGACCTACAGTCAGCTGCTCCGTCGCCACCATACTACCACCGTAGTATAGGACCAGTATTATTATCGTGTTGCCGGCCAGCCCTGTCTGGGGAAACGAGATCTCTTAGTGAAATTATAATTATAAATAAGCCATGATTATATTTCCGTATACGCTACTTTTTTATAAGTATAAGTTCTACCAAGTTATTATAGGTTCGGCTTCTAATCTAGCCAGATTTACTTGTAGAACGAAGTTTTTACGTAAAGCGACTAGCTGAGCGTTAGAAAATCCAAAGCGAAAAACTGCATGGTTTAGACGTTAGACAGGTAATTTGACGGCTTTGGCATCCTACAAAGGCTGTCCAAGATAGTCCTACAACTAGGATCGGTGTTTCTAAATGCCTGTCAACTTAATTTTTAGGCAGTTAAGATAATAACCCATATTGCCTTAACCAAACAATTATAGAAAAGATGTTTCCCGCAGGTTTCGAATTCACGACCTCTGGTTTCTGGATAAGGCCAGTACCAGTAAGATTTGGGGACGGATTAATATCGAGCACTATGATAGGTATAAAAGGATATAGGAAAATACACTCAATTAATTTTTTACAATCACTTAGAACTTCACGCTAATTTTTTCTATGTATTAATCTATTAAAATTCATTTTCACTACTCTGTTATAAATATATAAACGATATAAGTCTAGTAAATTTTGCTATAAATATAGTGATTGCTGTATCATAACAAAGAGTAAGAATCAGGTTTTAGTACAATCATTTCATAATGTTTTAAAAGATCATGAACGGCATAAACAATAATTATAATTATCTGTTGCTTTCAAAACGACGACTTATTAAATAAGTCTATAAGTTTAAGAAAATACGTTTAATGTAGCAATGATGCGTCTATAAATTGTCAATTGACAATGGCAACTCCATTTAATATCTTAAGGCATTCAATGCAAATTAAATTGAATCGACAAACTAATTTCATTAACACCTAATTACAGACGTTAAGGATGATATAAACAGTTCATTATAACTGTAATTTACGTAATCATCGAACAAATTATTATTGCAACGGAACAATGTTTTCTGTGCAGTAATAAGCAATTTAATTACAAAACAATTATACACGCCGAAAGTACGTTTAAAAACACGTCACTATAGATGTAAGAAGTGTTAGAATTTACATTTACATTATCAAATATAAACATGCAATAGCTGGAATGAGTGTCATCTTTTATAAAGCTTTTAATTTAATATAATCGAAGTATCTTAATAACAAGTATTAAAAATACCTATTAGAATCCCCCGTTAAAAGATTCTCATGTTTTTATTAAATTTAATATCTTATTTCGCCCTGGTATAATGAATATAGTAAAAACCATAATTTACAGCAGTTTTGGCGCGAAAATCAAATGCACTTGAACCATAAACAATATCCTTACCATTCCGTAGAAACTTCCGACCGCCAAGGACTCCTTGTACGCAAGCCGTAGAACATTCTCGATTCTTTGCGCGTACGATTCGCACTCCTTTTGCTCCTTACTGAAGGCCTTTACTGTCTTTATGTTTGATATCTTCTCTTCGGCCAACTAAAAAGATACCACCCAAATATCGTATAAACAAAATTTATTATATTCCATAGATGAAATACTAACAAATTTAAGAACTTAATCAAATCATTGTTGACTTATCGTATTAAGAGATATTAGATGTAACATCTCGTTAAAACGGCAATTACATTGCATACAATGCCGTTAAAACCGGAACTCAGTTGTATTTAAACGCTACTGCATTGAAACCTAAATGCACAGTGGTATCCTTCCTCTCTGCCTCCGGCCCTATGGGTAAGAGCGTTTGCTTTAGAAACCGGAGGCCGTGGGTTCCGAATCCTGCGGGACTAACAAATTTCATTGTTGTTTCCTGTTGGTTAGGAACAATTGGGCCGATCACCCAATTGTCTGAAAAGAAGTGATCCATGCGTCAGATGGGCATGTAAAGGCGTCCACCCACCAACCCGCATTGGACCAGCGTTGTGGGATACGGTCTAAAACCCCTAATGGATAGGGGTATTAGGGAGCCTATGTCCACAGTGGACTAAAAGCTGATGATGATCCTTCCTCGATTTCCAACCACGACCATATTAAGATATAAAAATCAACCATCATATACAAATTTTGCCAATAAAAGAATCTACCGTATATCAATTGTTCATTAAATGAATAAATCAATCCAAATCTAAAACTCAATCAACTTAATTTAACTCAAAAGTTGTTTTTTATTTTAAAGAATGTTGTACCACCACATTTAGCAAAGCATTCATTACTTCAGGTTTTGAAAAAATTACCCAAAAAACATAATCGACACAGATTTAATTCAAATTACATCATTTTCCTTTTTCGTCCATTTGAATTACTTCGTCGATGATATATATTTGGCAAGTTATTAATAAACAAAGGTTACAATAATGCGAACGTGCTGCATCAAGGCTTTTGGAAAAGATGCGATCGCAATTACCTTCATAGGCGATTTAATTATAAACGAACCTTTCATTTCCGAACGCTGCGGCCGCATTTAACGTCATTCTTTACTATTTTTAGCGCGTACTTTACGAATACAGTAACGCTTTTTTTTATCGATCAACTATTAATATATTTTAAAAGAAACAAAACATAATGTATGACGCAATATCAAAGAAGAAAATTTCCGTTCTCTTTTAAAAAAGAATATTTCGCTGCCGTTAAAAAAGTTGAGCAATTGGTCGCGATGTTCATGTCACTATTATATAGTATAAGCGTATAATGTTATTATTGTTTAAAAGCATTAATTAACTCATTCGCCAACTAAAATTGAACGTATAACCTAACTTTTTATTATCTTCTTTATGTATTTAGTAAAAATCATAATCTTCTGCACGAATTTAAATCTTAAAATGGATCACTGTCACAATGGATTTGTGCCTTAGAAACCATAGATCATTGGTTCGAATGCTGCGGGGACTTTTATTTGTTGTTTCTTAATTGGTTACGGGATTGCGGGCTGATCACCCGATTGTCTGCAAAAGACATACATTGGATTCTGAGTGAAAAGAGAGTCAACTGTTTTGCTACCAAAGTATACTATCTCCAGCGTAGTTACCTGATCTCTGCTTGTGGTAACCGGCTCGGAGGACATTATTCTGCTAGAAAATGTAACAGTTTTCGTACCTCGCTTGTATCAGCTAGCGTGGTCTGAAGCTGCCTCGTTATGTTCCTAACGAAGCGTCCATAGAACACGGCCAAGATAGACACGGGCGGAACCACACAAAGACCGATCGTGGCTAGAGAAGGCGACATGTAGAACTAAAAAAAAAAAATGTCAGAACCATTTCAGAGACTACATTTTTCTCGTATTAATAGTCCACGGTACATTGATATTCCGGGAATTTGAGTAAATCAAAACCTATGGATGTTATGGTTTTATCAAACTGAACACGGAATATAATAAACACTGTAAAAACATCTCGTCTTAGTATCTATAATAAAAGGAGCTCGGCTATCGGCGGGCTATTCCTAAATATACAATGCGTTGATGTGTGATTATTGTCACAAATTATAATCCGCACGCGGACAAAACCGAGGGGCGCAGCCAGTTACCAATAAATATAAAATACGTTCGATAAAAATCTCTTAAAAGTGATAACGACAAACGTGATGTCCACAAGGCTATCTTATTCCGATACGTATTACTACAAAACACATTATGTATCACGATGCAGAAGTTTAACGGTGAAGTCATTGATAAAATATATATCCGCATAGTAAACAAGCGATAATTGACTGCGAACAGTATAATTTGGTTTTGGAATCAATCAATAAAATATATTTTTTTTATATACATATCGAAATGGTTAATCAATTATATTTGGAACGAGATATATTTGTAAAAATACAGAGTATAAATGGGTACTTATACTCACATAAATTAATTCGGAATCTTTTAATAACAAAGGCTAATGTAAAAAATTATAGCGCACATACGCACTACCCTAATTTTGGTTTAATATTATCCTGATAGTTGACGTCAAGAGGCTATAACCATTCGAAGAAATTAGTTTTGGCGCCGTTAGACCTTGACAATAGAATTAAAAATATTACTGGTACAAATAATATGATTAATTTAAAAACAAAATAGTCTTACCATCATTCCGGAACCGGCAACCGTCATTAACAATGAACGTAAGCCATCGCTAACATTTTGACTAAGATTTCGACCGACCAATTGTGTATCAGCTGACAGACGATTTACAAGCTCTCCCGTTGAAGTTTTGTTAAACCATGCAGGCTCCTGACGCATGATCGCTGCATACGCTTTTTTACGGAGTGACTGCGTCATTCTTTGACCTTTAACGAAACAGTACTAATAATGCTATGAAAAACATAATTTTTGTAACATAAACATGTTTTGTACACATTATGATGGAATACTTTCACTCCATAACAATATTTACCTGATATTGACATCAAATACACCCTACCGAAGTTGCACAATCCCCCAACAAGAAATACTCCACATAGCATTAAACATAATGCATCTAATTTCTCTCTACCAGCGCTAAGATCGTTTGTACTGCTGTAAATTATATCTAGAACTTTGCCCAAGGAAAAAGGCACTGCTATTGTCACACTTGACGAAATAATAAGAAAACCGATAGCACCTGAAAATTATAAATGAATGCATTAAATTATTCAAATAAAAACAGATTTGTCCTGTAATAAAAACTTAATTTATCTGTTAAAAACTTACAATAATCAATCCCTATATAATAGTTAATGTCAATACATATGTGTTAAAAATTTAATTATTGAAATAGAAATGCATTTTATTTAAACAAAAAATTGTTGAGCTAATAATTTAGACCACTGCAGAGAGATGACCTAAATAGAATGAATAAAAATCGGGCAAATTTTTTGTACACTAAATAAAAGAACAGTTTTTTTATTTATTAAGCAACCAATGTTTTTCTAATTTATTAGGATTTAATTTAAAAATCTATCTTTAAAGACTAATTTGTTATTAAAAGGTAGTGAATAATAATATTTTATTTGCATTATCCAGCATATAAATTAGAAATATGTTTAAACATATTACTAAACATTTAAATTTTTTTACATACATTTTTACACCATTTAAATACCATATTTAAATTAACTGAGGCCTAATTAAAGTTATTAAATGTTGTAAAATTAGATTCAAAATTTTACTTACCAGTTAAAGTCCATTTTTCAGGTGCTGCCAAAGAAAACAAACGCTTTATTTCTGAAGTCTTTGACTTCAGGTCGAGTTTTCGTGTTAGTTGTAGAATCGTTTTTTGAATTAACACTGTCTATTTGACTGTCTCTTCGTTGGCTATCTACATGACTACTGTATAATCTTGTTCTAAAACTTAACCCATTACCTCTTAACGTATTCCTCTCATAATAATTTCGTAATGCTGAAACTTTGTGACTAGAATATAACCTGAATCCACGATTATGTGTTGATTGATTACGAACTGGAATTCTAAACAATAATTCATTATGCCTACAACATATTTTAACATTAAAATTTAGGCGAATAAATCTCTGTAACATTTTTAATGTATATTTGAAAAGTCCTAAAAAATAAAATAAACATCACAGTCTGACAGCAAGCCACAGAATACCAAATAATAAGGATTTTGAAGTAAATAGCATTTTAAACTTGTAATTCTTTGTAACAGAGTTGCACAACTTGTTGTGAAAAGTGAAATGCGAATGACATATTAGTTCGAAAAGTGTAATGAAATCGATTTATTACGAATCGATTTTAGGCTAGTACATTTAATATTATATATTACAAATTAAAGAGCAAAAATAATTTAACATATTGTTATAGTATTACTGTTCTCTTTTGCAAAATAAATACATCTTGGTATATTTTTATCATGGAAGTGATAAATAGTACAACAGGAATAAGCTGTTGTCGCATTATTGTAACAAAGCCAGAGCTAGTAACTATATCTTTTATCCCTCTCTAGCGATAGTGACTATTTTTAAATATGAATTATGGACAAATATTACAATTAATATTAGTGATCTGACGTCAGGAGATCATTGCATCAGATTGTTTTAATTTTAATGAATGCACTACACATTTTCTGTTTTACTTGCTTTCCCTGCTCGCGTAATATAGGTAGGTACTAGGTACTTACTTACTAGTCTTCGTAGGACAAGACACGCAGCTGAGCTGAGATAAAATTACAATACAACAGCTGTATATTGTGATATATTTACTCAATAGGGTAAAAACATTTAATTCTAAATTTGCAGTATGAGTTAAGCGTAAATTGAGAAATGAATTTGCCAACGCCTTCACTATTCAAAGTCAGGGATATCATGTGGATCTTCAAATATAGATTAAGGAGTATGTGGCGGATTTTACAAAGCAAACAAACAAAAATTTTCAAAACAAGCAACTAAATCTTGAGCTTCAAAATGTTTCCTGCACACAACTAATGCATCGGCCAATTTTTGGGTGGAACTCATAGGCATAATATTTATCCATATTTCTATAACGTAGGGATTTTTAGGAAATCTGAAATTGAAACAAAGTTAATTATCATATACTTATTAATAGAGAAAGGAATAAAAAATGCATAGGTCTTTAAGATATTTGTTTTTGAACTAGGACTATCCAATTCATGCATAGGTTCTATAAATGTTATTATTTCTCTACCTCTCTATTGCTTTCGCAAGAATCGACAAAACAAAAAATCTCCCCATATTGGTTTTTTTTAAATATCACGAAGTCCGAAAAGACGCCGTTAACGTCCGAGTCGGCGACTTCATATGTCAGGTCATGTGACCCTAACCATTTCATTATAATAAAAGAAAACCCATACACAATTTTTTTGCATTCGTAAGGCTTTACACGTAGCAAAAAATAAAAATGCTATAACATGTCGGTAATAAATTATTAATTTTATTTATAAACATTTTAGAATTAAATACAATATATTAAATACTATACTAGTATTACCTCATAGGCATATTTTTGTTTACAAACATCGAAGGGTTTGACATCAACTTAACTCGGGCAACTCTAAGACACTGTTAGAAATGGACAAAGCGTACAGTACCTTACTGTCTCACGCGCTTTATTTTTTTTTTCGCGAAACGAGACTAACAACCTTAGCATAAGGTTTTGTTTTGTTTATTTTAGCTGTACGATCCATTGGTAGAGCTCATTCCTATTGTACGTGGTACTTATTACTTCCACGATTTTTATAGATTTTTGCGTACATCACCTAGAATGCCTTCCCACATCATCTAGACGTATCCATAATAACCATGGCCAGTCATCGACCGCAATACGATTTTTATTTTACCTCAAATATTATGCTGCTTTACTCGAAGATGCTTTAAGGGTTTTTTTAATAACATTTAGTTTTAGCGAAGATATTCCATCTATACGTTACTTTGTAGTTTATTAATATACACTGCACTAGAAGGCTAAACTTTAGATTACATTTCAAAAAGATGACGGTTGTCGAAGTGCAATTTCATAGTTAAACCAATCTGAATGCCATACGTTTTGGAGCAAATAGAGATTAGCATTACTGTAAATTCTTGGCTCAGATATAATTCGCCGGATTTTTAGACTTAGCATATGGAAAAGAAGGTAGTATTCTAATTGAAATAAAAAAATGGCATAAACATATTTTTCTTTATTTACTTTTTTGGACATTTATTTCTTACATAGAACTGATAACATATAGTACTCGTGTTTTTAATTTGTTTATTATAGTTTAAAAAAAATCGTTATAAATTTAAGATAACTATTAAAAAATAAGTTAACGTAATAATATTATACCCGTATCATTACTATATTATTAAATATTTATAAAATTAGTGTCGTAAATTATATCAATTAATTGGATTGAAGAAAATTAATGAATCTTATACATATATTAATCCAAGCATGATGTATTCATATTTGGTTTATTAAAAGTGTGCTTTGTTCGTAAAACATTATTTTATCTATAACTTTTTGAATATATATATTCATAATTTTTCAATTTAATAGGTTTAAAAAAATCAACAAAACATGAAAATATATTTAAACTGTTCTAAGAGAAGAAATACAGCATATTTTTTTTTTAAAATATTTATATCTTCATATCTGTATATTTTTGTATTATATATATATTATAATTCCTCTACTAATAATATATATTTCTAAGTTTATTTTAATTTATGATTCGTTTTTATAATTAGTAACATTTAAAAATATTTGTTGAATGTATGTTTGCCTTCTCAATTCTCTTACTAATATTGTTCATTTTAACTAGAATTTCCACTACACATTTTTTTTAAATATTTTCTACAAAACTACTACTAATACACATATATTTAAAATGATTCTGAATTTTAATAAAACATCAATCTATGACACTCTCTACACATCAGCTAACAATTATTAGGAATAACAATTATTAAAATATATTTATATTTTATAATAGTATGTTAGCAAATTAAGTACCCACTTGTTAAATAGATACACTGTTACTGGGCTGTGATATGAGAAAAGCTATAAATATAAATAAAAAAAATATGCAAATTTACATAGTGGTATACCATTGATAAGCAGAAAAAAATTAATTTCAAACTAGATATGTAAAAAAATTGAAATTTAAATTAAGGTTTTTTATAAAATTTAAATTTATAAAAGTTAATTGCTGATAAAGTTATATCTTAATTCTTAAGAAGCAAAGCGGAAAAATATTTTTTTTTGCAAAATATCATGTGGTAATCTACATAAACAATTTGGTTTAACACCAATTCTTCTTGTTTCTGACATTATTTTGTTGGATTTCCTAAATTATTTAGTTTAAGAAATATATGTATGGCACTCTGGTTTAGGTTATTGATATTATAAATTTAAAATATGCAATTTATGACATCAGATTAATCTCTAATTAAAAACATCAGTTGATTCAGAGTTTTATCATAAAATTAGTTACCTTTAATGTTTCTAACTATAAAAATATTTTTTTCTTAATATATAATCTTCTGTAGCACATTATACTTTCGAATTGAAAATTATAGGAATCCAAGATGAAGTTTAATATGCAATTATGCTGCATTATAAAATAACAATTTTGAGATGTTATGTTGACATTTAGCAGCTTAAAGCTAAACTTATTTATAATGGTATATTTATCTGTATTTAAAAAAATATGGATGCAATATAAATATACAAAAATGCCATTACATTTACATACACACGAAAAGTGGATATAAAATACCTGCAAATAGTTGCGAAATATTGTGACAAATTATGATTAAAATACTTTTTAATTTTAACATTTTATAGGTTTAATTTTTATTATGCTAACATGCTACAATTTTTTTTAAATATAATAATTATAATATATTTTCTATCGTCGTAATATTTTATTTATAGTACAAACATATAACTGTATCTTTACAAATAGAAAAAAATAAGTAACTATCTTTTAATAATTTAATTTAAATTAATTAATCAGAATTATAATAACAAATTTTTCGAGTGCTCTAGTAAAGAATTTTTATGTTTGGAAAAACATTATTTCAATTATACTATGTAAACATTTATTGCACTTCAAAACAAATTTACATGCATAAATAAAATAAAAATGTTACCAATTAGGAGTTTTACAGGAATAATCTATTCTTTTTTGTCATGAAATAGTAATAGTAAATACACTTAATTTAAAATAATTTACTGTGTGTAGTATACCTTGTAATATAATGTTTTTGACCGCCAAAGGCTGTAAGTATTGTCGAATTTCAATAAATATACACCTTCGCCTGGGTAGGTGTGTGAACCAGCATACACCTAAAGTAAAAAATATTTAGTAAACCTGGAACTATTTTACAAAAATTTATATATGTAAGAGATACAATACGAAAGGGAAAATATCTTCGTTAGTTTGCGACTGAAATGAAGGAATGAATTGAAAATTTATGTCATATTTTATAGTTGGTAATTAATGGGGTTCTACTTGACGATCGTAACGATCAAAATGCTCTTTTAGTCGCTCCACATAACGATCGCGGTGAAAACATAACTTGCATTTTTTATTTCTACGCTTACAACGATAAATAATTCATTCTATTACAGTTTACGATAGTGCTGTCACAAGCATGTAAACCAGGAAAAATTGCGGTCGTGGGCAAAAGTCAAATGGGACATGCATTATTAAATTGGGTAAGGTAGCCATTGTATTTCAAAGCGTTTACATACTACTGTGTATCAGTTTTTAGGATACTAAATATGAAAAAAAATTTGGATAAGTAAAAAGTAATATCTTGGGGTTGTAAGTGCATAAGTGGTCTTATTCTGTATTTCTTTTAGGAAGTGAAAAAAGTTAATTTCCAAATTTAAATGTTAAATTTGAGTAATACTGGTGCTATATTATTAGAAGCCCACTTCGAAATAACTTAAAAAAAAACTGGAGAGGTCACTACGAGAACATTTAGCAATACCCCACCCTTTATGAGATTACTAGCTGGACCCGCGACTTTGTCCGCGTGGAATAGCAATGTGTCTACAAATTTAATGTATAGTATATACACAAATAAGGGTTTTAATTAGTGTCCGCCGAACTTTCGGTTTCGGTTTCCGTTTCCGAGTTTCGCCAAAAATCAAGTTCAAGAAGTTCGGTTTCGCAAATTGGCAAACTTTTGCCGAAACCAAACTGTGTCAAATGTTTCAACTTAAATAGTAGCGAATGTTAAATATCATTGCTACAATCGAGCTCAGATCAGTTGATTTTAGTTCAGACAAACATTCCAAGTTGACAAAAAAGAAATGAGGAGGATCAAATTCAATTCAAACATCTTTATTCAATATAGAAGTTTACATCGATTATGATTGTCAAAACACTACACCGGTTCGAAAGGACCTCAGACCTGAGAAGAACCGGAAAAACTCAGCCGCTTTTTATGTCATCTTTTAAAAATAACAAACAATTTTGATAATTTGGCACATATTATAAATTTGAAACAAGACCTGGAGCGAGATTCCCATTACAGGCTTTATCATTTAAAATTCATTAATATCGTAATAACTTTAACACCAAACGTTCCTTGACTACCTTTTTAAATTTATTATAGTTAAATTTGGAACGTTTACTGGGATTTTTGTTAAAAAACGTATACATTGTCCCAATAAAGACTTACTTATTCTTCGAGTTCTAGGTTGGGAAGAATTAAATTAATTATACTCCTTGTAACCAAAAAATAATACAATAATACTGGAAAGTGTAAGCTAAGATATTTGTTGTAAAAAAATCTTCTAGTCTCTTTCTTTTCTGAATGTAGTCATTTGTTTGCTATGTTTGGAAATGTTCTCGAAAAGAAAAACCCAAGTGGACCTTTCATTAAAAACCACTGTTATAAAAAGTTGAAAACCAAAGAGTTTTTGGGCTCAAAGCAACATGGAAGAGACTGCCTGTCATAATCAATTGTTGCAGAGTGGGCTTAATTTCAGTAGGAGAACGTACACGGAAGACGAACATGGTTGCAGACGTCCATCTAAGCCAGTAATCAACAAGAAACAATAAGAATATGCTGCCATATTCGAAAAAACTGTTTTAGAATTAAAGAATTGCCATCTGATAACCTAATCCAAGAAACGAGCATTTCTAGAGGTACTCAACGCATATTGAACAAATTTTGAATATAGAAAAGTCTCTGAAGATGGCGAGAATCGAAACAATATCGACTTCGAAGATATCGTTGGACAAAGATTCAAAAACTTTAAATCTGTTTTTGGCAGTGGACGAAACACGGTTTATCCGGAAGGATCTTTATGCCGCGGCCGTTGTATATGGCCGGGGTGATGGCCTCAATATTTTGGGACCAGAAGCGATATTGTTGTGTGATTACCTGATGGAACCATCATTATTGATTATACAGCTTTTATACCGAGGTTGGAAATCCGTCAATGATAAAAGAGGCAAACTTTAAACGGGCGGCTTTTCATCTTGACAACTCCGGCACATAGGTTGGCTTAGCATGACCCTTCAGTATGCTAGCGACCATTGGTTGAGATCCCCTCTTCACCAGATCGCGCCTAGCTATTTTTCATCTTCTTTCCAAATTGATACAATATTAAGAGGAAAATGTGTTAAACTATATATAACAAGTAAACGATGCGTTGACCTTTTGTGGACCAAACAATCCTTTTTAAAGAATTGGAAGCATTGGAAACTTGGAACGCTGGACTTGGTGTGGTAGGTGGACTCGGAGATTATATGAAAAATAAATAATTAAGCTATCATAGTCATTATATTCTATCTCATTTTTACTTTTGATCCCCCTCAGAACTACAATACAAAACCAAAGTATTAATTAGTAAAATTTCAAAATACAACATTAGTCTTTAATGCAACAGTAACAATTATTAATTTATTTAATAATATTGCTATAAGAAATTCATTTGAAAAGAAATTATTATATTTTTAATATTTTGTTACATAAAAATTATTGTAACTGAAATAAACGATTACCACACACGTTTAATATCTGTTCCATTCAATGACTAAAATAAACAAAATAATAGGCATAAAACTCCATATTTTAGTATTTTTAGAATTTATATACTTGATCACGTGAGTTTCGGTTTGTTTCGGCCGAAACTAAGCCACAGCCGAACTTCGTTTCGGTTCGGTTTCGGCCGAAAACAGTTTCGGTCGGACTCTATATTAAACTGAAATAAACGATTACCACACGTTTAATATACTGTTCCATTCCAGACTAAAAAGCAAAATAAAGGCAAAAAGCTCCATATTTTAGTATTTTTAGAATTTATATACTTGATCACGTGAGTTTCGGTTTGGTTTCGAGTTTCGGCCGAAATAAGCCACGCCAACTTTCGGTTTCGGTTTCGGTTTCGCCGGAAAAACAGTTTCGGTCGTGACTCTAGTTTTAATGTATCGACTATAATAGACAAAAAGTTTCAGGGTTTTATCTTAAATGATGACGAATTTCCATATAGTGTTTCATCCCCTAATTATAAGTAGCATCTACGTCTTTTGTTAATCCAATATACGAATGTACTTAATGTAATCAAAATCGCTTCGGTGGTTTAGACCTTAAAGACAGACAAACAGATTTACTTTCGCATTTATAATATTTATATGGTTTTAAAAATGAATCGGTACCTTTTCGTGTGAGTCACGACGATATATGGGAACCACAAGGCTGATCAAAGGACGAGATTGGCTGAGGGCGCGGCCTTCACTGCCATTCTCTGGGTCACTGCTGCCTTGTGCGTAATCTGAAAAATAACATTAATGTATATTTGATCAGAATTTAACTATAAATTTAAAAATCAGCCGTCTTGGCGTTCATTAAAAAAGGCCCACGTCCAGCAGTGGACGAAAAAAGGCTGCTGATGATGATGATGATTATGAAATTTAAAAATGTTGTCAAGAAACGTATATTTGTTAAAGGTTATTATGATTTTAATAAGTTTTTAAATGATAACACAGCCTGGTAATGAAATGCTCGCTCAAAGTTTTGGTTTAATATTGCATATGCATGTCTATAATTGTTTTGCCCTCTGAGTTTCTTTCACCGGTTCTACTCAGGTCTGAGGCGTCCTTTTTCAAAAGGCAAGTGTAAATTTCTATATTGAATAAAGATATTAGAATATGATTTTTAAAGGGACCAATACTATGCCTCTACTTAAAAAATGATAGGCAAAGGAATTTTTCAAGCAAAATCAAATTAATAACTTCATTTGTAAATGAATAAAGTTTATATTAGTTTAACAGGTCATAACTTGTTAATTACGTTTTTGCACAAGCTTTTATTGCTTTTATTTCAAATATATATTGTTCGTAATTATTTCTTGTATTAGTGCGATTACTATATAGATTTAACCCATTTTTAACGGATTTATCTCGTTGTTATAATATTTGTTGTTCACGTAGTTTCGGTCTCTTGCCACGAAGACGCTGACAAGAGTTACAAAACGTCAAAAACAAAATAAATAATGCTAAAAAGTGGATTTAGTCAGATCTTATTCGAGATAAATAAGAGATAGATAGAAATAGAGAGAGAGAGAGAGAGAGAGAGAGAGTAAAAGCAGTTAATAAATACTTACTGAGTATCCTGAACTATTGTTATAAGTACAAAAAAATATATTTATAGTTAGACAATTAAATGCTTGCAATTTGTTACACACATTTCGTATTACAAAGAGTTTTTTTGATAATAATAAACCAGTGCGATACCTTCGTCTCCATAGCCGTCGTCACCGACGTCTTCATCATCACTCTCTGCCACGTGTATCGTGACTTCATTAGTCGGGGACTTGCTCCATTCGAAGTATATACCGAATGCTGAAATAAGATGCAATCACAATTATATCTGGCTTAAATTAGGATTTGGTCTCATGGACTTTACAAAACAGCGATGACCCCAGAGTAGGAGGTATATATGTATAAGTTAATTTAATTTCACCATTCTCTGAGACCATTTTAATTTGAGGACAACTCATGTTAAAGCGAAATAGAAGAGACGAAGAAGGTCGTATGACTGTAATACGCCATGCTCATAAGGATCGCACCGTCAGACGTAACGAACCCGCTCGCCACCCTAATTTTGCTTCTTACTGATTTGATACAGTAATAGTTGACATAATAATACAATATTTAAACGCAATTACTGCAGCTGAAAAACCTCGGTGGTACTCCCCTTGACGTGCCCATGTATAGGAGATATACTTACCATTTTCACCAGTTTATCCCCTCCATTAGGGGGTTTTTGGACCATATCCCACCACGCTGGTCGAATGCGGGTTGGCGATTTGTTGACATTTATCTCAATCTAATGCGGGCCGCTCCAGCTAGGATTACATATTACCTAGGTCGTAGTGGTCAGTGGCGAACTCCCAGCAGATGCTCCTGGCCCGCCGGTGTGTCGGCACCCTGACGGTGACCGTCTCGCCGTGCGCGACGGTCAGCCGACCACCGCCTGCTTGCGCGGACTCCTTGAATAGGGCCACCTGACCACGGGTCCATATGCGCGCTCTCTCTACCGCCGGGAAACCGTCTATGAATAGATAAAAAATATTTTGTGTTTGTTGACAGTGAAATCTTAACGGCTTAACCGATTTGTATAATGTTTTGTTTGTGTTCAAGTGGATTTGAGGATGGTTTAGATTTACAAATAAGCCCGGCAGATGGCGCCACAGTCGGTATTTAGGTTATTTTTTATACTGCAAGTAAACTGCTGAATCAACTAAAACTTTCATATCAAAAAATGTTACATATCATATTTGCTTTGTTATATCATGCAGGACTATCTCTGTCTGTGCATTTATCTATAACCAAAAATTCATTCAGAAGTCTTTGTTTCTAACATGAAAATAATAGCTTTAAAATGATTGTGTTGTAATATATAAGCAGTACATATAAGATAACATTTTTTAAAAATTATTGTTAAAATTATGTTATTCAAATATTCTGGCTAATCTTTGGTATAGCTTGTCTGATTTTGATTTCTTTTTTTAAGGAAATAAATTAAAAGAATTCATCAACAGATTACCATGCGAATGTAGTTGCATAGTACAGCTAGTAAATATTTAAATATAAAGTTCAATGCTTGTTTATATTAACCAAGTAAGAATTGATACCTACTCTACCGTCCCATGTGAAATTAAAATAAGTATTCACATTTTATATTCACATAGGTAGAAAAGAGTTGTAACATTAAGGAATTAGAGTAACAAAAAAGGTTTGGTTTTACAAAATAATTCTTGCAGAAGTTATGCTTACTATCAATAAATATAATTCTGTTTCGTTTGATTCATTGGGCTGAACAATTGAAATATATTGTAGTACTAACCATCTTCAGACTCTTCCTCACCCTTAGATTCTTCATAATAATCTGTTGCCTCTGGTTCTGTAGCCTGCATTGATCTGAAATATTAATAAAACAATACATAAAAGCATGTCAAAACTAATACAAGATGTTTCATAAAAAAACATCTCAATAGTACACTTTAATTATATTAACCAAAATATGTCAGTGGTAACATGATCATTTTTTGTGCATAAAACCTGAAATCAACATCATATCATCATCAATTTCTGCATAAGTAAAAGAATTGATTTACTTATAAATAAGTACATTAATTTTACTGTTTGGATCTGGTCATATTTTTAATTATTTTAAAAACATACAATTGTTAATAGAAAAAACATCTTTTGTATCTATTTAAATGTTTAAATAAAATCTGAGTAAAGAAGGTAAGAAGGGACAACCTCGCGTAACAAGTATACAACGTGATTTTTTGTATAGTGCAAAACTGAGAGTAGTTAGTTGAGAATCACTAACATATTCCGATGAACTAAATTTTAAACTATGTTAACTTGTACTCAGTTAAAATCTAAACAAAATGGTCACCACTTTTACTATACAAATTGCATCATTAGCACGTCAAGTGAGCGACGACTGTTAGTCATACAACAGCCCACACGTTCCTTTCTATATTTAAAAAAAAATCGACGGGACAAAGCAAATTATTAAGCAAAAATTTTAATTGCATAAATGCATCATCATCATCATCATCATCATCATCATCATCATCATCAGTGTTAGTCCACTGCTGAACATAGGCCTTCCCTAATGCACGCCTTCTCTATTTAGACCTGATGGGTGGAGTAGAGCTGGTGGGTTTACATACCCATCCGATGCATGGATCATCTTACTTTTCAGACAATTATGTGATCGGCCCAAATTGCCCTAACCAACTAGGAAACAATAATGAAAATTTGTTGAGTCCCAAAGATTTGAACCCTAACCTTTTTTTGAACCACACGCTCTTACCACCATTTATTTTTCATAGACTATATTTTAAAGTGAACTCTTGTCGCCGTGTATAAGTTTCGTACTAAACGAACAATCACGTAGCATAAATATTCTGAGCGCTCAAAACTTTTATCTTAATATGACTATTAAGAAAACATAGAATTATCGCATTATTACTTACTTTTCGTCTGTGAATTCAATTTCATCAGTTTGATTTAGATTTGTATCTTCTATTGTGACCTCTAAAAAGTTTTCATTCTGTTTATCTTCATTCTCCTTATTTCTCATGTTGGAATTTGACAGCCTTTTATCAACTGCCAGCTGCTGTATGTACTGTTGATAATGTTGATCTTGTAACTGCCTTATGAGAACTGCTTGTTGATCGAAATTACCGGGAAACTGTTGTTGGGCATACTCAAGGAATTGATCATATGTTTGCGCATTTAAGGCATCTTTTATTTTTTGCCTGTAAAAAAGTATGAGATAACTGTTAAAGTTTCTAAAAGCAAAAGGTATTTATAACATCTTTAAAGTCTATTTCCATTGTGACGGGTGGATCTATATTAGAGATCAGAAAACTGCGTAATATTTTAGGACAAAGTGTAGGCACAAACACTGGTGCACTCTGTACTTCTTCGTACTCCTAAGAACCCGACATGAGCGGAAAAGACAACGCAGGACCGGCATTTTAAATGCCCATCTAATACATGGATCATCATACTTCGCAGGCATTAATGTGATCAGCCCGAATAAACAAGGATATGTTGTGATAACAAGGAAAAGTTGTTGAGTTCTAGCAAGATTCAAACCTGCAACCTTCAGTATCACTGTTTCCGGTTCCAATGTCACTAGGCTACAGAAACAGTTATAAGGTATAACTAACTATTTTTCTTATTGTAAATATAACATGTATATAGAAGTAATATTTTTTAAATGTGCGCTTAAGCTAAAGTTCGAAAAATCATAAAAGTGAAAATTGATTGAATTCCTGTTTTTTTTTTTGCACTTGTATAGGTTTATTTTATTTAATATGCAAACAAAATAACAAAATATTTGTTACTATGGAACATCTGTCAATAAATGATGTTCAAAAACTCATCTGCCTATATACTTACACTTGTTCCTCTTCTGTTAGTTTTGTGCTTTCCTGTTTTTGTTTTTCCAGCATTATCCTATCCTGTAACTCCAAATGAGCTTTCTCTTCTTCTTGCTTCCTCAATCTGTAGTGGAAATTGGTTTTTACTTCTCTTATATTATAATATATTATTCAACCTCATACAAAATTTTTTGTTGTAAAATACACAAACTTAATGTCCTTGTTTAAAATATATTTATATATAATTAAAGGTTCAAATTTTAAATTCAAATAAAGTAAATTGAAAAATTACATAGTATATGTAATATTTCAATTTGCTTATATGAGCAAAATTTTCAATATAATATGACACTCACTGTTGTTGCGCTTCTTATCCTCCATATCTTTTTGTATTGCTTCTAAATATGGCCGAAATAGAGGACAAAGTCTGAAAAGTTTAAAATATCACAACATCATTGCATTTCTTTCGTATTTAAACTATAACAAGTTAAGTAAATTTTAATTAACAATGTGAACTAACCTATCCAAAGTATGAACAAAGCCAGCCATTGCTTGAAATTGCGACATCTGTCCTAATGCTTGCCATGCTGATCTCCTATCTCGGCCAATGACATCCAAGACCCCAAGGGGAGGTGCAGAATTAACATCTAACGGCCCATGAGATGTTTGCTGAGTGTACGCCACAAGTTTCAATTTATCCTCATAGCTCAGGTGCATAGCTTTGCCTTCCTTATCTGCAAAATAAAAGGTCCATTTTAATTTGTCAAACCTTTTATAATATTACATTTGTTTGTGTGAAACAAGTCAAATTTTAACCAAAAAATATAACCGACATTGCAATTTCTGCCACAGCTTTTTAAATTTCTGATATCTCTTAAGGTATTCATTTAATCAAAATGTCATCTATGACACATTTTATGTTCATATAAAGATTGACTGACAGAAGATTTTTTTAATACCACAAATTAGGTGTTAATATGCCTATTTTATTGCAGTGTTAAAATTTGCAAAAACATTGCAATTTTTAACAATAATGTACAATAAACGGCTATTGTGGGTTATTCTTAAAACAAAGATACATGAGCTTGTAGACTTTATTATAGACCATTTAAAGAAGTACAATTATGTAGAACAAAATTTAAGTCTATCTTTCAATTTTGGCAGAACATGCAATTTAAATGCGTTTGTCATATTTAATGTGGAAATTTTCCTAATTATTGCAATATCAGTTAAACTACTTATTATAAAATTAATCAAAAAAATGGGACCAAATGATTGCTCATACCTATTATTTAAAATAAGAATGAATAAAATCAGAGCACTAGGGGTGGAGCAATAAGCGAACAAGTCCCAAGGCAATCACCTTCGATCAAAGTATCTATGTAAGCAAACTTGTACTTTAAACTCCAAACTAATGAATTAAAATGTACATTCTAACTGATGGAGCAATCAATGACAGGTATAGAATAATATTAAGAAAACCTCAAAGTTATCTTTTTAAACCATGTGCAGCATTTGTGAAACTTGCAGCCTTTTAAAAAGTGTATATATGTTTATGCAATGATTCCTACATTATAAGTAGAGAGACTTTTTAACACATTCAATATCACAAATAATTAGAATAACAGATATCCTTCACAATTTACAATACAAAAAACAGAGCCAAAAAAATATCATAAATTTATACCACAAAGTCTAATGCCACAACTGTAATTGAGCCAAAACATATGGCACTTATATAAGTTAACTATCTGTTGCCTGCAACATTGTCTGTGTGGTGATTTAGAATATTTTTTTTTTTAAAAGTAGTCTAAGTTACTCCTAGTTAAATTATATATATTTAGGGGACGTCCTGTCAAAATCAGACCAGCCATTTCAGAACCATAGCTAGGACTAACTTTATACATGCCTGTGTAACCTTTATTATGAAATAGAAATATATAACTTTTCATTATAACCATGACTAAACCGAAAAGAAATCACTTTTGATGTTTATCTAAATTAAATTATTGTGTATGTTAGATTATTTTCAATGGTTGGATCGTATTTATAAGAATTTGTAGAACTACATGGACACAACTTAAAATCAAACCTTAATCTTGTAATACCATTAAACATCAATGGGCGTACAACTAAATACAATTAATCAATACTGATAATTTTTACCTTTGTAGAATGCGAGCCCGTGTTTATAAACTTCTCTTAAAGGCATTCCCCATTTCTTTTCCTCACTTTCTAAAATGCCTTGATCAGTTTCCAGAGGCACTTTCTCTGGGTTCACTTTAAAATTGTTGTCGGTTTTATTACCCATTTTAAGAAAAATACACAATTCACCAATATTTCTGCGCCGATCGAATGTTTTTTTCTATTGACAACTGGACTTAACTGTGTTGCCACGTTATTACAAAAAAAATACGTCAGATAAAGCTTCTATTAACAATGTATATGTCAATAATGATAGGCATGCTTGGTATTAAATAAATTGTTAGACCCCGCCTACAATACGAAAGATATATTTTTGTTTAAAGATTAGAAGAAGAAGAAGACCTATTGATAATAATTCGTATTGCAGTTTTCTCTACATATTTGACAGTTTTGTAGGTGGTAGGTCCATGTATTATACGGGACCGTCTGGTATCACCATGGGTGCCTATTCGGCCAAAAGTAAGGCGTATAAAAATTTTCCGGTTTAAAGATGCCTTTAATGCCTTTACTAGATATTTCCTGGATAAACGAGACTTTACATCTTTTGACTCACGCATAGAAGTAATAAGTACTAAATTACTTATAACTTCCATGGTACATAGATACAATTGGTATTGCTATGGACGTCGGTGACCATGTTCCATCATCCGACTGCTCGTGCTCCTGCATAGCCAATAAAAAATATATATACAACATTATAGACATTTACTTAAAGTTATAGCCCACTAAAAGTAAGTTTTTAACTACAACTTTGAGACTTATGTAAAAAGAAAGATAATAATTTATAAAATAAGTGGTAGTAAAATCGCGAGAAAATTTTTCAAACCACTTTTTATGTCTCTGCTTTACCCTCAAAATGTCAATCTCAATTGTAATGTCAACTTTGACGTGTGATTAATTAACGCGTCAGTACACTAATATTTTTCACAGAATTAGTGATAATATAGCACTCACATGTAATATACAGATTCCGTGTCGAAAATGTTGTTTAAAAAGTATTAAATTTAATAGACGTGCGAATAAAAAAAATATATAATATATCTAAGAATTGTCGCAAAGTGATGTATTCACGTTGTTCTTTGCATTGTTTATTACATCGCGACTGAATATTACCATGGAAGTCAACCCTTTAAACATATTCTTTGTGAAATCAGATAGTAAAGGTGACAGGCTTTTGTTTAGATATCCATATACATGTGAGAATAAAGATGAAAATAAGCAGAAAAAATGTGGCCGTCACAATCCATACGCAATAAATGGCACTGAAGACCTATTACAAAATCCACAATCACAGACATCAAATATTTGCAAAGGTAACCTTTTGTTAGGTGCTTTCAAAATCCTTCACCCAATGTTTCAATTTAAATAATTTGAAATCAATGTTATATGCCTTTGTACCAAATTGATAGTATATGTTTTATTGTGTAAACTAATTTCGAAAATTTTTATAAATGGACTAATTTATACGACAGTTCATTTAAATAAAAATTACTCAGTGTATAGGTTTAAAATGTATTAACATTATTTAAAGGTCAGCTGAGTGGATTTACTGATGAAATGCTGTCAACATTATTTGCTGTGAAAGCAGAACTGTGCAATAGGAAGTTTGAACTGAAAGTTAATGATGTCAGATTTGTGGGACATCCAACACTTTTGCCATACAGAACAAATAAAGATGATACAGCAGCTATGATACTTATAAATATTGTCTTTGCATTACAAGCTTCAGCTAGCCATTCTATTGGTTAGTATGTCTTTTTTTATTTATGCATTGTACTATAGGTACCAATTTACTCATATAATGGTTATAGGTTGTTAAGTAGGTGCAATCATCATTCATACTTACTTATTATATAGATAATTTTAAATGTACTTGAAAACAACATATTATAATATTAAACAAAACATGCACTTCTTTATAAACACATATTATTAGAAATATTAGTACTCCTTACATCTAAAAGGATTTTAAAACATAATATAAAATAAATTAGTAATAGTAATGTTGATTTAAAAGTAAAAATATGGCCTTTCAAGAACAGAGCCTACTCCTTCTTAAAAGGCCAGCTATGAATTTGCAGCTTCTCTGGTGTTGCAAATGTTCATGGTTCAATCAATTATCATCATGTGAGCCGCTAGCTTGTTTGCCACCTTCTTTAAAAAAAATGTAAATAATTAATATTGATTAGTTTCTATTCGAATATTACTAAAAATAATATATACAATTATTATGTGCATGTAGCAGGAAAATTAAATTTAAATTATACTACTTTTCCTTTATATTTTTAGTCAAATGTTATTATGACCTCAGCAAGAGATTGGGCAAGGCCCTGAGGCATGAAGAGAAAAGGTGTTCCTACTTGACAGAGGAAATGAAAATAATGGTAAGAGTATCATTGTACCTCTGAAACATCCCATTGTTTCTTACTATGAGTTTAATAAATTTAACTTTACTTAATGAAAGTGTTGATACAGAAGTCTGAGTTAAGACAGTATCGTATGCTTATCTCTAGTTAAATAGAGATATGAAAAGTAACTCTACCCTGAAATATAGAATCATGCTTAGAAAATAAGGTGGTGAATACCCATTGATTACTAAACACACACAGGGTTGCAAGTAAAATTGTGGTGTGTTTCATTACAAGTATTAATTACAAAATACGAAATAATTTATATGAATAGGGTATATTGTAAAAGTAATAATGCTTATACATAATTATAAAGTCATTTCAGTGTCAGCCATCAGATGTCAAATAGAATGCAGTATATGATTATTATGTAGGCACCATTAAGTTTTTCCATTAGCATGTATCAGTGTATGTTTTTCAGTTAGCAGCTCATGATGAGGTTTCAGCACTTGATAGTGAAATAAATGGTGAGAATGATGAGGAAGAGGATAATTTAAGGCACTCTGTTAGCTCTACGACATACAGCATGGATAATGGTGGAGATGATACACCAAAGTCGGCCTTTCACCTAATATTGCAAAGGAGCTCTCTTGCAAGATCTATGAAAGCTGTTTTTGAAGGTCTTAGCTCTACAGGTGGGCAATGTCTTTTCCATTATTACAAAATTTATGTGCACAAAAAGCAGCCTAGTGATTACAGCCCAGTATAATTTTTCTTTTAAACATTATCTGTGCAGTCATAAGGTATTAAATTGTTTTTAATAGTAATTAATAGCTAATTCTTAAGTTATCACTTTGCAGATTGTTAATACATTAATTATTTTGTGAAAAACAGTTTTTAAGCCAAATACTTGCATTTGATCAACATAATCCAAATTTGAATTCCTTATAGTACATGTCAGCATAACCATATCCAAGTCACGGATGAACTTATATTTAACAGCTCATATTACTACAGTACTCCTCTGTACTAGTGCTGCCTCCGTAGCCTAGTGGTATGGGCGTGTGCTTTAGAAACCGGAGGTCGTGGGTTCGAATCCTGCGGGGACGCAACAAATTTTCAGTTGATTAGGGCAATTTGGGCCGATCACCCAATTGTCTGAAAAGTAAGATGATCCACGCGTCGGATGGGCATGTAAAAAAGTCGGTCCACCCACCTACCCGCATTGGACCAGCGTGGTGGGATACGGTCTAAACCCCCTAATGGATAGGGGTGTATTAGGGGAGGCCTATGTCCAGCAGTGGACTAACAAAGGCTGATGATGTGTGTGATGTGATTACTACAGTAGAACCAATTAAAATCTAGAAACCTCATAAACCATACCCAATTTCAAACTGTAATAGCAACAAAATAATGTTTGTCAAACATTGCAAAGAGTTTGATGCCTTCTAATGGGTTGGTTTTAAATTTGGCTCATTCATAATTTTTTACAAGGCATATTTTTAAAATTTTTTAGTGAAAACAATTCTTAACAGTTACATTATTATGATTAAATAGAATCTTTTATATTTTTCTTTCAGGAATTGTTCAAGTTCGTATCAACAAATGGGTGCTTTTATCCTTTTGCTTGCCACACAAAGCACATCAAATTCACAATAGAGGTCTAATTATTGAGCCAGAAACAATTGACAAATGTTTACAGAAATTGAGGCCATACCATGGGATGCTACTTTTGGTAACATATATTAGTTTTTTTTGTGACATAATATTATTTTTTAACTATGATGCATGAATACCTATAGAGTAAGGTTAACAGATAAATGCATATGTTTAAACAGATTTTTACATCATTGTAATTAAAATAATGTCCATATGTCATTAACAAAACAGAACTGTTTATAATTTTAATAATGACAAAAAATAATGGCTTCTTTAAAAAAAAATCATACTGATTTTATGAATAAGTCTACAACCAATTAGTTTGCCAGATATTTTCAATTATCTTACTCAGAATCATGTTTATTTATGCTTTCATAACTGTGTAACACGGATTGTATTTTATGGATAATATAATTTTGCAGGTTGATCCAAATTACCTACTAGCCTCAATTCCCTTAGACGGCAGTCCTGCATTGTTAAGATTAATCAAGCTATACAGTCCCCTCAAGAGTTTACAAACACTAGCTATTGAGGCGGACTTGTCTTTTACACAGGTAAGCTGAATGTTTATTCCTTTATGTTTTATTTTGGTACAAATTATACATAGATACAAAATTATATTGAGATTATTTCACATTAAATTTTTACTCTTTAATTATGTCATTTGCCTTAATGATGATTTATTATATTAGGACCAAATCTATAAAAATACAATAGAGGTAAAGCATTGGATATTTTTTACATTCAAGATTGTATTATTTTATAGAACACTTGCACTCCATTGATGTTTTGAACCATTTTTATCGTTTATATTTTGGGTTAAATTTTTTAAGTTTTCGATATCAATTTTTTTTTATAAAGGAAAAGGATTCTTTTAGTACATATAAAAACAGTTTTATAGCTTTCAAGTTTAAAACCTTATTTCTATATGTGTTTATTTATTAATTGTATAACTTTCTAATATGTTTGAAGTCATTAGTCACTGATAACATTGAAACCATGACCTGTCACTTATAAACAATATACATTGACATAGATCATGTAAAGACAGGGTGGGTGTATCATTTGATTATAACGAAAAATTTACCATGTTTTCTTGTGTTTCTTTTTAAGCTATAAATATTTTACGCAAATATTTTAGCATAAGAATTGGAAAATAAGCAAAAGTGTAAAAAAAAAGTTTAGAAATTTTCAAAAAGTTGTGTGTTGAAATTAAATTGGGATTTAAAATATATTCTTTTCTTGTAGTTGTTTTCTACATTTTTTGTAAAATACGTGATAAAAATGCAACTATATGCATTTGAACAATAGTTTTCCATAAAACATGTGCATAAATTAATTTCGATGATTATTTTAAACAAGGCTACAAGGTTGAATGACAATCATTACAATAGTGTTTTCTAATTTCTCAAAATTTACAATATGCCCTTCTAACATGTATGTAAACATTAGTTTATAGCACTAAATGAATAATCCAAAAGTTTGAAACTGTTTTTTGGGACTTATTAATTTATCCCTCTCAATTTACATTGAGTTCAAAATTTTGAAATTAAAACTGTTTGAACTATTAAACTACTTCAATAACTCATGCATTGAACTGTTAATAATTAAAATACTTTAATTTGCAGGTTTCCCAATTGACTGGTCATCTTGTATATTGGGCAAAGGCAACTGTGATTTATCCCCTCTGCGAGGGAAATGTATATGTAGTGGCCCCTGGAGCTAATATTCATATACACTCCCCACTCTTGGATGAGTTTGCCAAAGAGTTTCCTGGCTTGTGTTTGTTGCAAGTAAGATTAATTTTTTTCTCAATAACCAGAAAGTTATATTTTTAATTTTGTGAAAAATGCTAAACAACGAAAAAAAGCTCTTCGGAGCCAATGTATGTAGTGTATATATAGTATTTAAAAGGATAATTTAAATATTTTCAAATATTTTTTCTTGCAGTTTTGACTAGATGTAATTTTATGTATGTAAATGTGCATAAATGTGCATAAATAAATTTTAAGGAGCATTTAATAGTTAGTGCTACAAGGTTTTTCATTAATTGATTTCGACCAGAAGATAAATATTCTGTAATATACATATTTTTTTATATCTGAGTATTTGTATCAGTATAGTATGTTTTCACTCACATAAAAAATTATGCATCCATTAGTCCTCTCTTTGCCATTATACTAATGTTTCTGACCAAAAATATTTATTTTTGTCAATGGTGATAATGAAAAGATAACATATGGTTTCTGTACATTGCTAATTGTCATATATTTTTGGTGTAATTTCAGATGTTGAGTGAATTCTCTTTACCCGCCCCATTGTGGTATGTGGCCCGAGGTGTGGGGGGTGCGGGCGGCGGTTGTGGGGGAGGTGCGAGGCTTGCAAGGGTCGTCGCCTGGCTACTAAGGCGACGGCTGCTCTTGCAATTACACACTTATGTGCAGTTCAATTCACCGCACTGGGGTCGGGACCGTGGTAAGCATAATAGTCGTTATAGTTTTTTGTTAAACCTGGTTAAGTATTCACAAATAAATTATTCCTTTTATTTGCTCGATTATTATAAGTATTAAATCTTCTTTATGGACTTTTAGCGCTAATTCTTTATGTTTATTCCTCACGTTTAGGACTCTCCAGGGGCCATGATCACAAGCATACTATGATGGAATATGTCTGCATTTCAATGTTTCGATTAACCGGCGGTTATTAACGTGGAAATAAGTGGATTTAATAATCCACAATTTGTTGTACTAAAAAATGTACGACACTGGCTCGCCGCTTATTAATGTGTTTTATAAAAAATAACCCTATTTAAGTTCTACAAAATGAAACACTACAGTTACTTGTGTTTTAATATTTTATATTAATTTTAGAAAAAAATTAAGTCTATGTACTTATCAGTCTTCTTGTTTTATATAGCTTAACCTTAGCTTAGTTCCGGACTAGATGATGTTATGCTATTTATCTGAAAGTATTGTTATATAATTTAAAAAAATTAAGTATAACGGTACAGCCGTTATACTTATCTATATATAGAGTATCAAACTTAAACAGAAAAATAAAATACATAAACGCTATTAAAGTTATATTTATTATGGTAGCACAACTCTGTAAATGACTGACTAGGGAAATACCATTGTGTATCTTTTTCTACCCCACAACAGTGGTGAGAAAGACTTCCGCGATCTGGTTTAAGGTGCGCCCTAATCACCGCAGTGATCTTATTGGGGTTGGTCTAGTTCGTACTTATGTTATTTAAAACATAACTCTTTTTAACAGACGGCCGCGAGCACTACTGCGAGAAGCACGACATCTACAACCAGACGTGCGGCGTCAACTTCGCACTGAGCCAGATGCATCTGAACGCTCCGGGCCCGGTGGAGACCCGTGACGTCACATTCCCGGATTCGGACGAGGAGTACCCGACGGAGAATAACCTGAACCAAACAGATTTCTCGCACACGCAACCGATTGTAATCGGCTCCGAACACAAACGGGACAAGCTTGACGCGGATTCAGCGAATCATTCGTACGAAGGCGTCGACGTGGTGGATGGACTGGTCGATAACCGGCAACCCAACTCGGTGGACAGTGGGATATCGCCGAACGGTCGCGCGGATTTAAGCAACGCGGATCTGGTGAAAGAGCGCGCGGATCTCGTGAATGGACGCGCGGACTTGGCTAACGGACACACGGATCTTACTAATGGACGCATGGATTCGGCTAACGCACGCACGGATCTTTCTAACGGAGGCGTGGATATGCCTAATGTGCGGGCGGATTTAGCAAACGGGCGTGCGGATTTTATTAATGGGCGTATGGATTCAGCAAATGGACGCGCGGATCTGCCTAACGGGCGTGCAGACTTGGCTAATGGACGCGCTGAGTTGGTTAAAGGGCGCGCGGATCTAGTAAATGCGGATTCCACCGACGATGAATCTACCCACGTATCTAAAGAGACGGAGGCGTATAAGGATACAAGCAGTGACGAGGATCGTTTCGATGTAGATGATACTCGGTGGCGTTGGAATGGTAAAGGGATCATTGGTGATAAGAAGAACGGAGTCTCGCTCAATTTGAAGCTGCAAAGCGAAATGAGGTGGGTCTCAATTTTACCGCCTTGATCCCTTCTAAACGTGATACAATTAAATCAAATAATACTATAGTAACCACCAATAATAGAATAACCCACTTTCACACATCACTGATAATTTAACTTCTTACACTTTTGAACTGCTTCCAGCATACGCGGAATCCACATTTTTTATAATATAACTTAAACGCCTACTATGCTACTATTACAAATAACTAAATAACGCGATTACCGGCTTGGATGTAATGCTAGTTACTCTTTAAATAACCATATATAGATTTCTGTTTGTAATAACAGAGTTTTAATACTTATTAATAATTTACAATTGCAGTTTTCAACCGCCGACCGTGTGCAGTGCGTCGGGCGGTTGCGGTGCGGACGGCTCTCCGCTGCACGCGTTCACGGCCGCCGAGAGGAGCGCATTGGCGGCGCTACCGGCGGCCGGAGACGCCGAGGACTTGGTATTACTGGCGAGGTTGCACAAGAAAGGTATGGGGAAACATATATAGAACTAGCTGTTGCGCGACAGAAAGCCTGCGTAGTAATATAAAAAAATATAAGGTTTTTGTATGAGATAAGTAGTCTAACTTACTCCCATTTACATTAGCTATGTTTCAGTGAAAGCCCGTCGAAATCGGACCAGCCATTACAAAGATCAGCCGGATGGAACATACGACAGATCAATATTTAGAAAAATGTTGTTTTGTTATATGTATCGGTTATGTGATCATTTAAAAACGGTTATTTTCATGTTACAAATAGACACTTAAACTTTATTTAATTCTATACATCAACTTTCTTCTAACTTCAAGACAATGTTGTTTAAAAGTGATATTTTATGAAGTATGTGACTTAAAATAAGAATTGCTGCCCTGAGACATGTGAAGTTTACCAATTTATAATGCTGGATATGGTTATCTTTAAATTGAAATAGTATTTCTCTAGTCTATCCTTGTAATTTTTGCTTGCTGACTTCAAAACTTGTTGACTGACTTCTTTGGTGATTAAGCCAAAGCTAATTATACAGGCATATAAATGCTTGTAGCCTTGACAACAAAGAATTGTATACAACTACACAAATGGTATATTCATTACACTTCATAGTTCCTAATAAAACATTATTTCACAGATAACCTAAAAAGAAATATAGCTCGAGTAAATTAAGAAATCTTGACTTATCAATAATTAAAAAAAGTGGCAAATAAATTCTTCTCTTGCGTCATTAGTAAAAGATTATTATACCATTAAATACCAAAAGTAAAACTATTTTTTTAATTTATTAAATTACATGTCCATTAATTTGCAGGATATTTCCGTGGTGAACAGCATTTGGAGGAAATAATGTTTATGGAAAATGTCACTCGCTCACAACTTATGCAGCTTTTGGACAAATTCAAAGAAGTCTTGATCACTTTTGAAACGGAGGACCCTGCTGTAGCAATGTTGTATCCATACCAGTAACATTGTTCCCAGAGAAAAATCTCACATCATTATTACAAATATACTACAATTTTAGTGGCATTTTATCTTCACAATGATATGATATAATAGATTCTCATTTTTCCACTACACTTCATTATAACTTATTATAATGTTAAAGAAGATTAGCTCTACTAGGAGTATACTGTTATGTAGAAATATTTTTTGCCATGCTTGCTTTAAGTTTAAAATTGTTAGTTAATTTTCAACATGGAAGGCTCTTTCATATAAAGAAGTGGTTCTAAACATATAAAGATGCGACAACTATTCAAAAACCAAAGACCAATGATTTTCGCCAAGATTCAAAATTATAAAAGCATAGATATATATGTATTTGCTTTTCTTACGTCATTTCTGATTTATTAGCTACAATTTTGATGACAGAGAATAATTCCTAAAATAGATAAAAAGGTTTATTTTTATTTACCTTAGGTAAAAGACACTGACAAAAATCTCTAATTTTCATGGCTGGCCATGCTTTGCCGAAATCATGACAGTTAAATACTGTAATTTTATACCATGTAAAACTACATTTTGATCATATGTGAATTACTATGTGAAAGTTAGAACAGAAAATTTGTAATAAGTTACTAAAAGTATTTTCGAACATACTTGATTATATTGTTGATTATAGCAGTCTTCAAACATTCTTCATTTTCTGTCCATAGCAATTTTCTAGCATTATTTGCCAAATAACGTTTAAAACTGGCTGTTATTTGGTAAATAATGCTAAGTAAATTACAAAAATGCTAAACAATTT
Organism: Lamproptera curius; assembly: GCA_029286875.1. NCBI lineage: Eukaryota > Metazoa > Arthropoda > Insecta > Lepidoptera > Papilionidae > Lamproptera > Lamproptera curius. Next base: position 1,281,206 of record JAGSMT010000114.1, read on the forward strand.
GAACAACAGTATCACAGTATTATCAAAACAAAAAAAATTCCACTGGTCACATTCACAATTTACTACCTGTACTAAATATATTATATGTTATATATCTATAATTGTTGTATTCTGTGATGAAACTAGGCTAGAACCAGATTTAGTAAATATATATTGAAGTAACCAATTGTTATGTGATGTTTTTTTAATTTTTGTGTGTTAATAAACTGCGGGCATAAATTGTAAATACTATTAAAATAATTTAAATATTAAAGAAACTTCTTAAAAAGTACTACATTTGCACCCAGAGGATGTTTTGCCTTTGTAATAAAAAAGTAATTTGAAAGCAAATAATACCTCTAATGTCAATAATTTTAATTTCAGTTAACGATGCACAGTTAAACTCAGTTTGTTTTAATAAATATGAAGCATTATATCTAATAACTTTATAAATATATAGATAACATTTTTAAAATAATGGTTATAATGTGTATAGTCATTTGATACTGATAGCTGTTACTGTTTGTTTTGTATCTTACGCCTTTAGTATAGAAAATATATTTATTACTTTCGTACACAAGAAATTGTTTCTTTTATTTCTAGATTAAGGCTGCTTTACACATATTATTTTTAAATATTTCTCTAGCCCGCAATACACATATTTCAGATATTCATGTAAGGTAGTAAAAATCGTATGAGCGTTTCAAATGAGAAGAGAGGGTTTTCTTTTACCAAAATCATTACACTACTATAGTACCATAATAAAAACGTTACCAGCTATAATAACCGTTTATTTATTTTTATACTCAAAAGCTAAACCGGAATTTATATATGAGATAAGTTTAAATAAAGATATATAAAAGATCGATCTCACATAAACAACGTCTTTAATACGGGTTCAACAATAGAAAAAATCCTACGTATCCATTTTTTGTCGTGGAATAAATTATAATCAGTGGTTGATAAAAAATAAGATATTTTTGCACTTTGATGATTAAAGAAAACAATTATTTAAAATTCCTCAGATTTTTGTAAAAAAAATTAAATATGTAAACACTATAGAATTTGTCAAACTCAGCTGTCAGTTGTCAAATTATTGTACGATGCGAAACAATCGAAGTTGTTGATGTATTTTTACTTTGTTCTAGTCAGTAAAATAAATAAAAGATGAAAAACTTTCCAGTATTCGTGTTTCCTGTTTCATTGGAGTTTTATCTTAATGCAAGGCACACTCACAAACAATTGCTTACAGTGTACAATCCATACGATTTCTCTGTGAATTTCAAAGGTAAATAATGAATTCACGACAAATGTCTTCAGCCATATGGTTTGTATAAAAAAAACACCACGTTGGTTTCAGTGTTATGTACATCGCCAAACAAGTTCACCGTAATTGATCCAGAAGGAGTGATTGCGCCGCAAAGCTGCATAGATATAGTTGTACGATATACGCAGCCTTCGGCAGCTCATTGTAACACAACTGAAAAATTTCGTATCACAATGTATGACAAAAACACCCAGCAGGTATGTATCTCGATACTTTATCTTTAGTAATGATTAGGCTCAGACCTTTGCACATGTGTGATTTAAGCAACCGCCTCAGTGGTCTTTCGTCGTTCGTGGTCGTTGCTTTATAAACCGGAAGTCGAGGGAAATATCTTGTTCATTTCTGGTTGGTTAGGACAATTTTGGCCTATTATCCAAATGCATGCATGTAAAAAGTTGGTCCACCCACCAACCTTCATTGGACTAGCATGGTGGGATATGGTTCAAAAAATCCCCTAATGGACAAGGTATGCATTGGGGGAGGCCTATGTATCCTACGGTTTGTGTGCTATTGTCATTCTTTCAGGGTTGTGAATACAAATAGTATGGCATATGACCTATTCTTTTTATTATTATATTGTAATTGAGAGTGAAATTTTGTAATAGTATGTCTATATTTAATGACCTATCACACAATACATGCTTGTGCTTCAATATTTTAGGCCCTGGGTAAAAGAGACATTCCGACCAAATTAATAGAAGGAGAACCTCTTAATACAATTCAAGAGAGTTTGGGTGATAGTTTTCATCCTTTAACTACCAAAACACAGTCTGTGAGACCTGCAGAAGACCTAACTAGGATTCCTTGCAATAATCCATTGCACCTCAGGTAGTAACAAAAACTCATAATGTCACAATCAAGTTTGATTACTGAAAAAGAGTATCGTGCTAAAATAGAATAGATATTAACAAAGTTACTTTTGGCAAAGTGGTGTTACACATCAAGGTTTTTCTTGATGGAGTCATTAAGATGTCAATCACTAAGTTTCAATTGCTATGAGTTATGTTATTAACACCTATTCCCAGTTAAGATTGATTTTATATTATGAAACTAAAGATGAGCATAATATGTTAAATCATTAATAGTATTTATGGTTAAGATTTTAAATTATTTTATATTAATGAACCAAAAAAGATTATATTGTTATCTGTACATAGTTTGAATTACTCATAAATGAGTTTTCCAAAGTTATCGATAAAGATTGTAGTGATAGTAGAAACTTATTATCTTAAAGCAGACAATTTATTTATTAAACAAAATACATATTTCCATCTACATGTTAATTTGACGTATTATTTACGTAACATTTAAATATAATGGTCAACCATTATATTTAAATGTGCATATATTATTATCAAAATAAAAACAGATCATTCTGTTTGTATTTTCAGGGAGCAACAACCTATAAATATTGTTGCTGTGACAGTAAGCATCTGTTGCATTGCAGCCCTTCTGTTGCCCACACAGCCTGAAAAAGTAAATCCTTCGCAGCTACCAGACTGGCTACATATTGGTTCAAATTTGAAACTTGTGTTCTCCTTTGTACTTGGTTTGGTGAGCATGCTAGTGTTACGACCCTAACTTTACACCTATAAAATGTTAAGAAGGATTACCGAATTTATAGTATTCATACCATATATGTTGTATTACCATGTATTGATATGATATAATGTAAAAATAGTGAACAGCAGTAAATTGTAAATAATATGTCAAAACAATGAACACTAAAATTTCTTTTAATAAAGATTTTAAAATATATAGAACACTCTACCATGACAAATAAAAATGAAATTAATGTCACATTTTAATAATGTCCGAAATTAAAAGATCTTATTGTAGACTGTCGCTATATGCAATTTGGTTGGTGTTGAGCCTTGTTTACGAAAATTTGGTATGTTACTCGGTTCAGTTATAATTTTAAATATGATGTGAGGAGGGAGAATTTTTAATGTTTGCAGTATTTCAGCATTATTAAATTTTATGAATTAGTGCATAAACTGTACATGAATATAAATTTACTATAATAATGTAATTGCAATTTCTCAATTATTATAGTAACTTTTAATGCAAATTAGTAGTTTTTGCAACAAGGATGTTTCATAGAAACATTATACAACATGACAATGATCATACAGTGTATGATTTATTCTCACTTTGCATTTTTTGTGCTAGTTTTATGTTGAGCGATTGTCCTTTTGATAAAAATAGGTTCTAAGGTTTTCAGTTTTTATTTCTTGTATTGACTATGTTTGCCTTGGTACTTTGTGGTAATTGGTAAAGGGTGCTAAATTGCTTTTAATTTTATTGATGATAAAATGTGTGATATTTTTAAGTATAGTTAATAATTTTATCATTTCATTGTAATGTTTGAAAAATTATATGTATTATATTCGCTTATACCTTAATGGCTAAGCAAAGGAAAGCTTCTTTGCTTTACTGTTATTTAAATTTTTTTGCAATACCTCCTATGATTATTATAAAATTCATGTCATATCTCAGGAAATATGGAAAGGTCAGAGCTCATAATAAAGACAAATTAGATGTTCAATTACAATTGTATGTGTACAGTATAAACTACATGTTATATTTGTGTCTATTGTATATATTTTTGTGAACTCAACAATATGATAAAATGGCTTGGGACCACCAACTGTAAAACTCAATAAATATGCTCTTACCAAATATATTCCTTTAAATTCAATTTTAGAATGTTTTATTGCTGAAAAGTAGACCAGATATAATCATCGGTTTTAACATTCAAATCATTAAATCTGTAAAATAAATTTATTGAACAATGGGTTATATTCTTATAAATAAACTAAGTATGATATTTAACTGAATAACAACATTAAGAATTTAGAGTAGGTAACAATCAAACATTATTTATGATATGTTACATAACGCTTATATCAAACTTCCTACATAGGAACACATCTTAAGTCTACTGATAATGGTATATCTAACAAATTCCTAGGAACATTTTGTATAAAGTAAAAATAATGTTTAAACAAAATTTCTAGAATTACATTTTGTTATTTAATTCAGGTACTTATTTGGAATAGTGGACCATTATTATATATAATGCATAATTTAATATAAGATATGTTATCAACTACAAGTCAACCATTATATGAGTAAAAAGTGGATGGAGTACTGTTGCAACTTCTGTATATTTCAATGTGCTAAGTCCGTCTTCAGTCATTCCCCGTTTAGTGAAGATTATTTTGTGTTTTCTAGGGTGTCTGAAATGTTTCTGTGATTCAGACCATAACAACATTATTTTAATATAATTGTGAATATATGATATTCTTACAGATTTCGAGAGTGTGGTATTTGGTGATAGCTGCTTGTGATAAGCTCAAATGAGCATAGTTTTATTTTTTTAGACTTTAAACGCATATAGAAATCATCATCCTCCCCACTTAGTCCAAAATATTTATTGCTCATGCCATTAATATTTCTAAACTGGTTTCCTAATATTGATACAGCTCCGTTATTATTTTTTAAGTGTGGCCAGATAAACCTATGGGCAAAATATATTTAAGTTAAATATATATGAATAATAAATAACCATTTATAAACATGACAGGAAAGCATTAAGATATGTTGATGATACTGATGTTTTCAGCAATTAGTCCTATTATTTATATTTAATTTAAAATGATGGTCTAGTTGATGTTGTAACAAAAATATTGTGCATCTACTGAACATTTTTTTGTAAAGATTAGTGTATTTGCGATGCTTATAGACATGAGATAAAAAAAATTAAGTTTTATACTTAGTTATTGTCCACCTAAAGCTATTAGTGTTGCTCGACATGAGCCTAGGCCTTTTAGAACATGCATATATATTAGCTGGTTTCAATGGTAGCATATCAACATCATGAAAAATCAAACAAGGATATCCGGCACTCATGGCAGTCAGAGCACCAATATTAATCAACTTAGCCCTGTTGAATGGTTGTGAATCAACTTGCTCCACAACATATATCCGATAGTGGATATGTTGGCGACGCAAGAACGAATGCATATACACCAAGAAACTTCGCAACATTTCGGCTCTGTCCCTGCGTTCAATAATTTAATTTAATAGCTATATATTTCAGAACATAAACTGTAAAAATCTTAACTACTCTTTACCGGTATGGAACGATGACCGCTGTACTAAACAAACTCTTACACTCATTGGGGGCGTATTCACCGCCTTCTTTTATTCTGTATCCTTCGTTTAAGTCACCATCTATTATAGTTGCAGGTAATGTCGTATCATCAAATATTATATATTGATAGTCACAGTCCGCATATGCAGTACTAGTAAAATTTTCAGCTATTTCTCGATGCAAAGAAGTAAGAATATTTCGTTTTTCTATAAATTCGTAGGAACGACGTTCGTTTACGCCTGGATGCAATATTATGAAAACCGTAATAATCACAAATATAACATACAAACATTTCTTTTTTGTCACATAACGCATGACAACATAAAAATCACTTATTACGGCTACACTTGTTACGATGATCCAAAACTTTAATCGAATGATGAGTTGATCATCCCGTTTAAAATGCCGCAGTTTGGCCGCAGTGCTGATAAAATGCTCCAAATTTGACAGCAAACAGGTGTTATAGTAAGCGCAATGATATTTCTGCGCTACTGATACTTAATGTTGCCATCTTTTACCATCTTACCGATAACAGAGGTTATACGATTCGCCGTTCGTCTTTTATAAGTGATTAGCAAATTCTTAAAGTAAATTGCTGGCTAACATGGCCGTATATATCTAAAAAATATTCTTTTGATTGTAAGGTTTCTGTCGAATAGATATAAACATTTTTATGTAGATATGGATAACCGCGCATATTTAAAAATAATGTTCTTTTATTACAAGATTTTTAGGTTATAATAATACCTTAATTGTTAGCGCATTCACGATGGCAAACATATTATACAAAGTCCAAAAAATACCTTAAAATTGAAGTGAACCTTTAGGTTAGCAATATTTCATGATTTTGGTCCATGAATAATTGGCGGGGCGCATTGCCTTACCATCAACTGACCTTTCTGCCCCATTGATGAAAAAAGCGAAAGTTTCATCAAAGAAAGTAAATGATGCGTACGATGCGATATTAAGAATTTATACATCTACGTTACATTCAAATATGACCTGACAAAAAAAAACTACCAACTTGAACTTCAGAAAACAGTTTTAAATCTTAACAAATTTTCTTCTCTATTTCCTTAATTTATTCAAAATAATTAACGTCTAAATTTCTTTTAATACAAATTTGAAAACTATTTTGTACAAAAGCCAAACAGTTGTTTTGAGACTATTGTATTCTATTTTTATTTGGCTCGAGTAGATATATTTAACATGTAAATAATACGAATAAAACTTACGGATACAAAAAAAAAACTATAATTTTCATTGATAATCTTTCATTATACTTACTATATTGGCGGTATACTAGCATATGTATTTTTGGAACTACCCGTTTGTTTAGTTATTTTAGTTCTAAACAAATTAGAGTGACTGTTAATGTTAAATGTATTGAATTTTGATTTTATTTATTAACAAACTGGTGCAAGACATTTATCAAAATGACATTGGACGCTGGAAAAGAAAATATCATTGACAAGGATACTAAAAATTTTACATTTAACAATTCAATTGAAGTTATACGGAAATGTTCTAAAGATAGTGTTATTGATTTGTCGTGGGAGCCGATTCTCGATAAATATAAAGATAATGAGAGTAATAGTACGCTACCTTTTGTGAGTGTTGTTATGACAGACGTAAGTAGAAACGACAGTTCTACTCAAACTGAGCCCATAATAGCAAACATCAACTGTAGTTTTGTAGATGTTAACCTATCGTTTGGAAAAGATTATAATATAGGAGATTCTGTTTCAAACGAGACTTCAGACTTGTGTTTAGTCAGTAAACGGTATAGGAACGAATCCTTTGAAGACAATGGAGAAAAAAGGCCATCGAAGAAGACGAAATGTGTTCGGTCGAACACAAACAATTCAAAGGGCGATAGATCGTCCGAAAGTAAATCGCTTAAGTCCTCAGATTCATCAACATGTTCAGAGGCGTCATTTAAATCGGTCAATAGTAACAGTTCTTATAAAATACGCAAAAGAAGACCAAAATCCGAGTCGAGTTTATTCAAGGACGCACTGCAAAGATCGAGGAAGAACATTATCATAAGTAATTATTTTTTTGGTTTTATCTGATTCTGTTCAATTTATTTCTCGACTGTATTTTTCACGATAACGTAAGTTTAAAATAGAAACGTTGTTAATTAAATAAAATTAAATTAAGTATTATAAATGTGAAAATTGCTACATTCCATAGTGTGTTTATTATATCCTACGCGCTATTTACACAGTTTTTTTGTGCATTAATTCTAGTCTCAATATCGCCAAATTTAAATTAAATGGTTTTATATATAGCTATATAATAACAGAACATTTAGAATGTTGTCCAATAGCGAACGTTTCGGCTTAATTAATTTTCTTAATAATTTTAACGAAACAGAAACAGATTAAAAAAGAATAAAAATATTTAAAAAAATAGCGTACTAATTTTAAGGACACCGTAGAGAACCTTTCACTACAGCTACAGCTAATCGACATGGGCAAATAATAACGTCACATCTTATGGGGGTCAAGGGTAGTGAGCATATCACTAACTATTACGCAAACGTTGAGCTTATATAATTTCCTAAAAATTTTTCCTCGCGGGGTCCAATCCCATTACTTAGGGTTCATCAGGTTGTAAGTCGAGCATCTGTATTACTAGGCACGGGTGAATTTAATGAATTGTAAGATATGTGTAAAAATAAATTGTCAGTCACAACTAAATATAAGTAAAAGTATCTAGAACAAAAAAATAATAATTTGTCGGTCAGTGATTGACTGAAGTATAGAAATTTATAATTTATATCATGATCACGATCATATCATTTACACACTCGTAAACTATATATTTTATGAGCAGACGCCGATCTAGGATATAAAGTTTAACGACTACTTGGGAACTTTTTCCAAACAACGCATTCTAATATTTTTACAAACAAATAAATTCGTTGAATGCTAAAATCTTTATTCTTCTGAGTATGTGTAACTTTTTTGTTATATTAGTTCAACGTAATAAGTGATTTATCAATGTTTATAAATATGCAATGCAGACGTTATCGGTGGTGTCGATGAAACGCATTAATATGGCCCCAGTTTATTAAGTCGAACCAAGCTATATGCACAATAGATGATAGTGTCACAAACTTGATTAAGTGGCAGTGGCGAGAAACCGCTCCATGTTATATATAGCGCAATGACATCATGCGCATTTAAAATCTAACGTTCTTAAAATCTGTGACGGAATCCGACTCAGCTACTACTAAACATTTTGATATTTTCAAGTTTAGTTTGATAACATAACTAGTGCGAGGTTCTGATGGTGATGTAAACAAACATGATAGACATACGGGGCAGTGTCAAGTTGGATGTGGAAACAGAGTTTGATATGGAGATGGGATTTCTTGGGGAATTTGACTGGTTTGCATTGTCAGGTGAGACGCCGCGGAAGGACAAGGGGCTGCGGCGAAGTTCCCGCGCCAGGCCCTGGCGAATTCTGGACATTTGCACATGGATCGGTCGAAAGGTCGGTGCCCGGTTTACATCTCTTATCATTATATAACTTTCGTTACAGATGTAAATTTATAACTTACATAAACGATAAATTTATACGCAACTTTTGCGCGTTTATTGACATTTTATTTGTGTTTAAGTACCGTGTTTATAATATCGTACAATTCATGATAAGTTTTATTTAGATTGAGTTTTATGCCTTTGTACTTTATAAGAAGCCCGATGCACTTGTTCAAGTTGGATTTAGTAATAAAACATCCGAATGGAGAAAAGGAAAAAGGAATTAGTTAAAAGTTGATTGTTTAGTTAATTTCAAATGTTAAAAAGGTTATTTACAAAATTATTAACATAAATACAAAGACTGAAGTCAATGTATGAAATAAATCTGATGTAAGTTTATATTTAATGTTTATAAAGTAACGAAAGCTTCTGGAAGTTTACTTAATTGACAGCATTACGCCCCTTTGTATAGGCAATTCCTCTAACTATCATAAGACATGCAATGTCATGTTTAGTAGTGCTTATTTCCTCTATTTAGGACGCTTACGACTTTTCATAATAAAATAATCCACCACAATAAGTCGTAACTCTCGTGCAGCTGCGGTAAAAAAAAGAAATATCTTACTAATGATATAGTGTCGGTGTAAAGGCAAAAATTTATAATTTTTTGTAATACTTGCTGTTACTCGATGGACCTCATCAAAACAAATGTTATAACATGTATGAAGTGTTTATATGTATGTGCCTATCCTTAGTCAGCCAAGTTTCATGATGATAAATATAGGCTTCGGCGATGATAAATGTTCACATTGAATTTCATTACCATTTCAACCCCTAGTTCGGCCCCGTACAGTGCGAAACTAGAAATTTGCTAGAAAAAATCCACTTAAGGCTCGTTTCTAAGTAAGTGAAGTATTTAAACCCAAAATTTCATCTTTTTAAATTTAACAATCTCGCAATATCGCAACTATTTATAGCCTATGTTCTTTTATAGAAAAAGGACATAGGCGAAGTATGCACCAAACTTCACCGAAATCGTATCAATGCTTTAGACGGTAAAGTCGGACAAACAGACAGAAATACATACAGACAGTGTTACTTTTTTATAATATTAGTATGGTTTATTTTTATGTCCAGTATATTATCAACCAGTGAAATATTTTCAGGGTTATCAATCCATAACTGGTCTGTATTCTGACATGCTCCGTGAATCAACGGACAGCTGCAAAGGATGTGACAGCTTTGTCGCGGAGGAAATCAAAGAATTAAGGAGGTATCTGGAGGAGTTGAATACAAAACAATCGAAATTGTCTCAAGAGAATGAGGAATTGCACGAAAAAGTCAAGAAGATGTCGATCAAAATCGAAGAATTGGAACACAAACTAAGGTAAAATATTGTCTCATTAGTCTTGATAAAGTTTATTTGAAAAATATCTATTTGTATTGCGTAGTAAATAATTATAATAAAAAGGTAAAAGAGGTATCTCAGATAACCGACACAACCGGAGAGAAAAAGGCGCAGGACTGACTTATTATATGCCTCTTAGGACTTCAATTAAGGAATTGAAATGATTCAATTAAAGTTGATGAGTCCTCGCAAAATTCGAATCCACGACCTACGGTTTCTAAAGCACAAGCCCTTACCACTAGGCTACGGAGGCACTTGATAAAAGGTAATAAAATTCTCCGATGGGAGTCCGTGGGAGGAGTTCTTAGCAAACGAAATGATTACTTTATTTTACATTAGAGAAAAAAGTGCATGTTACGATGTCTATAGATCAAAATTATTCTATTCTTAGGTTATTGCCATAGATATAATGATGTTAGTTATGAATTGCGACACAAATTAGATATCAATTATTATTTGAAAGCGTTTGCAGAGAGGTTGGCGGCTGCGGTTTCGAGGCTGCGGGGACTCAATAAATTTTCATTGTTGTTTCCTCGTTGGATTGGTCAATTTGAGCCGATCACCCAATTTTCTGAAAAGTAAGATGATCCATGCGACGGATGGGCATGTAAAAAAGCCGGTCCATACTCCAACCCGCATTGGACCAGCGTGGTGGGATAAGGTCCAAAAACCCCCTAATGGATAGGGGTGTATTAGGGGAGGCCTATGTCCAGCAATGGACTATCAAAGGCTGATGATGATGATGATCATAACATAGCGATAACACATTTGGATCACCCTGCGAACGATTCGAACTGACGACCTCCTCCGTTCGTAAAGTGATCACGATACTTTAATGTATCCTTACTCTAGCCGTCAGGAGGTCAGTGCTAGGCCCGTGAAAGGTCCTCCGCCGCCGCCCCCGCCTCCCCCACCGCCACCGCCGCCCCCACCGCCACCACCACAGCCGGTGGTCACCAAGCCACCGATCCGCTCGAACACAATCCCCAGGTGCGGTTCAGCGCCACCGCGGATCACGACACCCCGCCTTACGATCACGCCGGAGGATATCGCTAATGTCAAACTGCGCAAGGCGAAGGTATGATGCTCAGGATATCCCTCTCGTCCGTGACCGGTCCTTTACCTCACCCGAACAGGGCATGGAACTATTGTAATTAATGTAACCCATAGCAACAAAGTTGCGTCGTACCTCGTTGATTTACGTCTTGACGATTCATAAAGTATAACGCTTTCTATGAAGTCACTTCGTTAAAAAAACAAACAAGTTTTGTTTTGCTCTGGTACGTCAATTACGAAACGGTTCAAAAAACCCCCTAATGGAGTAGGCGGTGTATTAGGGAAGGCCTATGTCCAGCAGCGGATTAACACAGGTTGTTGATGATGATGATGTCAATTAGGTTGTAAACTGTCAAATCTGTTATTGATCGTTGCGTATTTATCTCACATTATTCCCACTTATAATGCATCTGCTAGCTGTCGCTCTTCTAAAATTAATAATAATAATATTAATGGAAGCCCTGCTACAGTTTCTGATTTGTAGTATTTTTGTTCTTACGTATACAAGAGGCTTCTACTGCATAAATTATTACTTTATTTGGTGTATTACATATTAAATTATATAGAAATACTCACATTCAATTAGTATTTTAAAACTCTATTTTTTGTAAGAAGAAATATTTAGTTTAATTCGTATACGCAGGACAACCCGTTGAGGACGAAGCCTCCGCCTAAAGACAAACAGCCCCTTGTGACGAAGGACATGTTACAATCGACACGAGCAAAACTTGGCCGCTCACGACCTGTAGCTGCCTCCACTCCGAAGCAACAACTAACTGAATTGGAGAAGTAAGATGCATGAATTATCAATGATGATGTAAGATTTTATCCGAGACTTGTGCGCGAAGTTGCTGACTACTCATCGTTTATAGAGAGATTTTACTTTCATTCAGGCTCTTCTGAAAAGTACATAAAGGTCCTTTTATTCAATTAATCATATTTGTAGTTGCCAAAAGTAGATCAAAACGCTGCATTTGGTTGTGGTATAATATAGGAGGCATGATAGAATGTATGAATTTATGACGTGGAATTTATCTGAACAAGCAAGTCCAAAGCCAAATCGAACAATAAAATCAACTTCACATTAGATTTTGTTTACTCTAATTTAACGCCTGTAATACGATATATCTTACGCTAGAACGTATACGCATCGTTCGTGTGCCTGAATATCTGGCCTCTTTTTTCGTGAGTCTTATGATATGAGTAGAAGACTGTCATAACGACTTGTAACAGCTCGGTGTAAGGCTCAGTTTAAAATTGCTTACAAGAAATGCAACAAAATCCACGATCACATACGATCTATCGCATTCAAATACAATAGAACCTAAGCCATACGGAAATCGTACCACGTTCTGTTTGGTTTACGCAGGTTATAATTAACAGTTTCACGTAGTTCAACAAATAAGATAGTCGTATACATAAATGCCATATTTACGTCTATAGCAGAGCCTAACGTTTGTACTATGACAGTTATTTGCGTGAGTAGTACGTTGCTTCATTTCAAAGAAGATAGTGTTGCGATGCCGGTCCGAAATATTTCTTAAACGTGTTGGAAATCATACCGTTTGCAAGAAGTCCCGTCACCTACCTCCGTATAACGCAATGTTATGTATTAATATGTTCTTCTGCAGGTGCCTACTACAAGAGACGACCGCCACGTCGATGTTCCGGCGCCGAGTGTCGCGCGGCTCCTTCCGCAGCGCGGAGGAGCTCCGCGTGCGCCCCTACCCCGCCCGCTCGCCGCGCTCCCCCCGCTCGCCTCGCGCCACCTCACTTTCACGAGCTGCTACCATTGCCCCCGTTAAATTTCCCCTAATCCTTAATAAAGAATAAGACCCATCCATCAACCTCAACTCTAAAGCCTCAACCTCCTCAAATGTAAAGCACACTTATTTTTACAGGTTTTGATAGATCCCATCCGTCGAATACGTGCTAATTTGAAAAACCTTACTTTTTTTAATAAAATATTGACTTTAGTAGTGTTAAAGTTACCACAGACATCTAGATTTTTAAGTGACGAATTTGACGTGTTAAGCCATTCAAATTCCTTGTAGTGCATGATGAATAAAGAGTACAATTTTATTCTGTACTAATATCACACATCGCTTTCTAATCTAAGTAATCGCTCTTTACTTAGTCATGTTTATAAATATCTTTGATATTTATTTATCATAATGTTGTACTCTGATCATATTTTTTGGATACTGTTATTGCCTTTGATTGGTAGACTTAGATTATAAATAATGAAGTCCCATGAATATACATGTTTATTATCTAGATTCTGTAGGTATTGCCATTTCGTATAAAAGTGACTATTTACTTTTTTAAGACAAAACAACTACTTATTTTTTCTACAAGCCATTATGATTAGTAATTTTTCAAAGAAAAGAAGGCCAACATTTTGTTTAGGTGATTTTAACATATAGTTTTTGATGAATGAATGTCTACATTTCAGATTTGTTTTTGACATAATATCTATTTAATGTGCATTGTTGATTTTATTTTATAAATAAATATATATAAATTAACCTTGTCTCTTATATGTTGTTAGTCGTTGTGGTAATAATAAAGAGTTTATTACTCTTGCAATTGTACTCACCTCCAAAAAATACACTATCATACTTTTGTATGCGTCTATGGGTACATCTAGCTCTTATTGACCAATTCGCTAGTTTTTTTCACCTCTTTTGGCATTAGTTAGCAACATATCATTTTAAGGGCAAGATTAATTTTATGTTTCAGTTTTATTTAGTCATCTTTTTGAAAATAACGTAATGATATCACTCGGTTTATTAACTTCAGAGTGCATTCTTACTTTCTGTTATTTTGGTAATGTTAATAAAAATGGGCATCAAATTATGAGTAAACTTTTACAGTGGATTAAATTTTTATAGTACTAAATGAAGAGACGCACGCGAAAATTAAACACGGTTCTAAATGTCCATGAAATAACTAATGTAAGTAAACATAATTGTAATAAATATGTAAGATCAAAATAGCCGTTTTAAAATGATTACTTAATTATGTATAACAAATCTGTCTATCTGTTTGTTTCGACTAATCTCTGGAATGGCTGAAACGATTTTGGCACGACTCACTGAAACAACCCTTTTTTTTTTACCGTGGGGAAATGCCTACGCATACCCGTCCTCGCGGGGGCAAAGACGGGTTATGTCGGACTCGCACCGACTAAAACCACCACGTTGTTCCTACTTGGCGCCTTAGAGATGGGGTCACAGGAATGCTTGGCAGTCTTCTGCGACCCCACCAACGCTAGCCGCCGTAGCAGCTCCGTCTCGGCCATACGGCCATCTGCCTCTCTCTGGCCGCGTCGGGACTAACGCGCCCTTCGTCTCGGCCCCTGTATTCAGGCAACAGACTCCCCCGAGTCTGTTACTCAGGGGCCATGGGAGCAGGAGTTCCCAACCCACAAGGACGATACTCCCAGCCCCAGCGGCGGCCCGAATTTTAAGCTCCGTCGCTACCTCTATTTCGGCCGTAGAAGAAAGAGAGATCGACGACACCATGCCGAATATCCCCTCCTCCCACGACCCTTCCACACTGCATCAGCGGTGCGGCCCCGCCGAGTCGCTGAGGGTAGGGAGAGCGGCCTACGATCTACCGACACTCCTCTTCCCCCGCAACTCCTCCTTGGTTGCGAAGGACAGGAAGGGCGGCACACCTACCTCCTTCAACCCGTCCCTCGCACCCTCCAAAGGCGCATCCAAAGCGGGCTTCTGCAGCCCGCTTGGAGCAGCCTCCTCCACGGCCGGCCTTATACCTCACCAGCCAGGTTCCTCTTAGCTTCCCCGAGGCTGACCCAAGCCGCAGGTACTGAGCCCCACCGCTACGACAAAGCAAGAACCTGTTCGGAGGGCACTGGAAAAAACCTGATGTAACTACGATTAACTTAGACTAACTTTTTTATTACAAACAGAATGAATGCGATGAATTGCGCACGCAATTCGTTTGAAGGTAAGTAGAAATTTTGCTTTAAATAGAAACTGGTGGTAAGTTCCTCTAACGGGGGACCGTCTGGGTATGTATTACCCCGGTGCCTATTTCTGCAGCAAAGCAGTAGTGTGAAAACACTGCTGTGTTTCGATTTGAAGGGCACCGTAGTCAGCGTATTTACTGGGTAAACGAGAAGTCTGCACAGATTAGGCGCGATGTGATAAATAATCATAACTTGATGGTATCATTTTCCTTGCAGGAAATGAGTGAGTTTTTATGCTGCATTTTTCCTTTTATAACAAAAGTGTCCAGTCTTTTTGTCAACAAAAACATTAAAACTATATTTTACATAATCAATTTTTAATGAAGTTCAATTCAGCTATATAATGAATTTTCTATCAAAAATTGCTCATCAACATCAGGAATGGCGTACAGCCAGTCTTTTCTAACCGTAATGCCAGAAATCCAGTAAACTTTTGCATTTAATCAATTATTCCTTTGTATTTAACTAATAATTGCAAAAAAGATGGCTTTTGACATAACACTAGGGAAAAATATGTTTTTCAGTTAGCAACATTGGTTGTCACTTTACAAGTCGAATGTCAATGTCATAATATTTGACAATATCAAATTTATGTTTATATCTATCAGTTATCCGTTACGACCGGCTGATGCAGATGGTTTTTTGAGTGCTTTATTTTTAAAGGATTATAGTTTGGTGACTCATTTTATTCAAGAAATCATTACTGATAAGAGCTAATTGCGAAATTATCTAAGAATGGATTTCAGCTCTTTAAATCCCATGACATCGAACGCACTTAACCTGGCTGCAAGAGCCAACAATGTAGAGGAGGTCAGAAGGCTGCTTCGCAGTATAAACCCAAACTGCGTCGACAGCAGAGGATGGACATGTCTGCATGAAGCAGCCGCTGCAGATAGCTACGAAAGCCTGTTGTTGATATTAGGGCATCCCGATACAAGGCATCTAGCAGAAGATCACGAAGGCTGTACTGCGTTGCAAGTTGCATGTACTAATTCGGTGTCTATTAAGATTATAAAAGCCCTATTAGAGACTGTTCCAGATATTGCAAATTATGCAAATACTGAAAATGTGACACCACTTCATGTAGCTAGTGCTTTAGGTAGGCTAGACGTCATCCAGTTGTTGTTAGAACATGGTGCTATGATTGATGTGCAGGACTTTGATGGCCACACTGCACTACATGATGCCGCTTTAGCTGTGCAACCAGAAGTCTTAAAGATATTACTATGTGCTGGAGCAGATCCTGAAATCCTGAATGAATGTGATTTCTCAGCCTTTCATTTTGCCAGCTAAAGGATGCTTAGAAGCAATGAAAGCTTTGCATCTGTTTGTAAGTGATATAAACCAAGTGACCTTAAATGGAGATAGTCCATTAATGTTGGCCACAATGGGTTGTTGTGAAGATATAGTCAGATTCCTGTTGGAAATTGGAGCTGATCCTCATGTTAAAAACTTAGAGGGTGATATTGCACTAAATATTGCTTTGAAAAATGGCCAGAGCTCCATTTTCAAATTATTATTACATGCATGTGATAAGGAAAAGATAAACCGTGATATTATTTTGCATGCTTGCAAGCCACACTATTTCAAACTGGAAATACTCTCAAGCCTTTTGGTTCATGACTTGGGACCAGAATTTTTTGATTTAGTAGAGCCTTTTTATGTGACAATGGAAAAAATTGGTCATTTGAGACCGAGATACTTAACCAATGCTCCTTTAAATTCATTCCTTAATATATGTGAATACATTTATACCAGAGCGCCTGAAAAATTCTATGAGTTTTTCAATTTATTCCTTGCCAGAGGTGTGGAGGTAAATGCGTTGAATGTTACCGAATGCCCTCCACTGGTCTACATACATTATTCAACACATGTAAATTGTTTCCAGGAGGTAAGAAAATGAATAACTATTCAGGATTTAGAATGCAATTATCATATTGATGTTTTGTCACAGGTAAAAATAAATCTCAAGGTTAAACAACAAGGTTGTCTGTGAAGTTTGTACAAAATTTTATACAAGAATTGTAATGGAAAGAAGTTTGATTAGACAAAACTAAACAATATGCAGTCTTTAGTCAATTACATTTAAATTATTAATTGAAAATAGTATCAGTTTATCATTAACATAGATTGGAACAAATATGAAAGATTATTTGGTTTGTACATATTAAATATAACAGAGAAACTTTTTTATTATGACATGTTTTTCTATCAGTACTGAGTGAACTGTATACAACATTTAATTGTTATTTTAATAAAAATTTGTCTTGCAGGTATTTAATACTCTATGCGATCATGGTTGTAATATTGACTATTGTACTACTAGGGATAAATCAAAAACATGGTGCATACCAGATGCATTTATAGCATCACTGACCTCAAATCCAAGCACCTTACCAATGTTACTTTCCTACAGCATAGCTTGTGAACCAGATATGCTCTTGAGGTTTTGCCATCATTATAATTTACTACCTAGAATACCAATACAGGTGTGATAAATTATTATACTATTTCTTTGTTTACTGGTTTTATTATTGTAAAGAATCCAGAATATTTAGCTTTAAAATAATTAAGTTAATTAAAATATCCAAGCAAAATATGGGTCAAAAGCAATAATAAAACCTTCACACTTTTTACTAGTTAAACATTGCATGGCGGTCAGTCAACATGTCTATTTTTGACATCAATAGAATTCATTAATGTAAATTTCATTTTATATTTGGCTCTATTAGACATATTAGGAAAATAAATTAATCAAAGTTTGATATTTTTTTAGGTTCAGGAATATTTACTATACCAAATTGGCATTGATTTAAACAGGACCACTGCTGAAAATCTATTTTGCGCAGTCTTACCATTGACACATTTATGCAGATTGAAGATAAGGAAAGTGATTAGGAAAAAAATTGGAAAGAAACTGTCCACTAAACGTTTCCTCGAAACATTGAAGACATTGAAAATACCTCCTATTATAAAAGGTTATTTAAGATATACTTAGAATTTATCTCTGGATAATAGATTCGACGGGTTTCATTCCAGATCATAAGATCTCTGTTATGTAATATGGAAAATAAAACATTGTTAAAGTTATCCAAGTGATTATGAAATGAAATATTCCTTTAACTTGCTTTTATGATAACTTTTATTTATTTGGCAAATATAAATATATTTTATAGATGTATGACAGCATTCACTTGACCCTTATGATATTTTAAAACAGCCATACTTATTTAAAGTTGGCACCATTAGCCATAAAATCTTCTATTTCAGCCACCCTGAAAGTATTTAAATAGCATTAAATATTTTCCTTACTCATATTGCCACCGTATTATTAAAAAAATTATTGAAACTTTTGTTTTACATATGGATTAAAAATGCTCAAATTATTTTAGCCTGTAACAAATAAAGAATAAACTGATTGCATAAATAAATAAAGGAAATTATTGTTTTGTTGCATTATTTGTTTGTACTTTGCTTATTTTATAAATTTTTTAAATTTGTTATGAAATGTTGTATTTTTTACAATCTTCCTTCCTATCCAAGTTTGTAACATTTATTTTAGTTGTTCTCATATAGAACCTGGCCTTTACTGCACGGTACGGCATCGTAGACACTGTATTATGCTAGAGTTTGGTTACATGAATAATTTGTTTATTTAGCCCTGGAATAGCTGATAATAGTGGTAAATTTTAATTTAGCCAATTCGGAGTTACAACTTACATAATTTAAGGCTTAAGAGACGAATGCCAAGTGACTTAAATTTATATGAACAAAAAATAACTTAACATATGCAACACGGGCTATAACATCAAGAATTTTGTCACCAATAACAGCCAAATCGTAAACAGCACCATAATGCAAAATTGTCTCGACCGCTTCTAAGAGAAATTTTAGCTATTCACAAATAAAATTATTTATCGTCCGGGCACTCGTATGGTTAAACAAGCGGTAATTAAAAGGCCCTGTTTTATGAACGAGGTCGTTTTGGTTCCTTGAAAGCGCATTTGGAAATAAGATTTGTTATACAATTTTTCCGAGTTGATTAGGAAACTTTGGAGAGTTCTAACATCAATTGTGTGCGCTGCAAAAAGTTAATCAAAACGTCGATAGGATTAATAGTCTTCACAGGACGTAAAGTCGAATTGACCCGTGGTGGGATGCCTGCTTTATAAAAGGAGGGGTCTAATCCGCAGTGGAAAAACTGCTGTTATATTAAGCTGTTGGTTAGAGACAATGGCGTAAAATCAAATGATCGAAATGTAAAAAATCAAGCGTCGGATGGACAACAACTAAAGTGGTGGTCCTTAAACATTAACTCGATTGAACTCAGCGTCTGGGACGCTTTGAGGAGGTCTTCATGCCTTCCCAGTGAATAACAGGCTCTATGATGATAGCCGCTTAATCACGAATTGCGTAATATATCGAACTGTCCATGAAAATTGTCTTTCAGATTTTTGTTGTCACAACAAAGCGTGAAAGTTTAAAACATTTTTTTAATGAATGAAACTTAGTCCTTGCACATTGAAGGTCTTTATCTTCTCGATAAGAATCAATCTCGATACGATACCGCCAAACCACGATATTGGATTTGACATCCCATGATAGAATTTGTTTGATTCAGATTGTTCTGCTTTGGTCAAAAGCTGAAAGTTTGATAATGTTCTGAAGAATAAATTATAATTCGCATTGATTTGTTTGTTTCGATAAGATATAATCCAGGAAATAACTGCAGAGAATTCTAATTTACTTGATCACAATTCGCTTGATATAGTCTGATAATCGTAAATCGACATGATGTTTATTTAGGGTGAAACCGATGTGTATTATCTTAAAATCGATAGAGTAAAGCTGAGAAGATGAGGATGTTTTACTGACGCAATTCGCTATGATATAGTGGATTGTGGACGTGAATGGGATCACCAGATTTCGAACGTCTCATTAGGAAGATACCTATTCCGTGACAACCTGGTTTTATTTAGTATTGATTCAAAGACGCTTATGATACTAAGGCAGTGCGTTCATGGAATCGCTTCCGTCACTCCAGATTTCTACCTCATAAAAACATATTGTCATACACTAAGTTTGCACTGAAATACCTGGTATTATTTTTCTACTGGTCCTCGAAAAGAGTAAACACGTAGTATCAAGAACGTTTAAATGATGAATTTGATATTAAATTGTAAGCTACCTAAAACAGTTTGTTTTATGACATCTGTTACCGAAGCTGTTTTGACGAGATCTGTGAAGAATACTGCGAACTGGAGTATGCTATTTACAACGCCGAAAATGTAGAAATTATAAAACACAAATCAATTTTCGCTAAATATGAATGAAGTCCTCAATTGAATGAAGTCAGTACCTGCTTGATCCGTCAGTACCATGCCGTTGAGTTATCTCTGGAGGTGGCAGCCGATTGACGCAGGAGTCTTTGGAAGAAGTACCGCTACGTCGTGACGTCCAGCCGGAGGCTGAACGTGGGTTGAGGACTCTTGACTCGATCGAAGATTAAATCATACAGCATATAGTATAAATGATATACAATTGACAAAGTTTTAAACGATTCTCAACGCTTACATCAAACATGAAAAGATCCGTCACTTTATAGAACATCACTTAGCATATCTGGCTGACCATGACAGAAATGTATTTCTATTTTGTCGGTTAATGTATTGTTACTTGTCGCAGTCGTGCCAAAGTGGCAACCATGAGTTTTGGGCAGTTATGTTACGGAATGATGTCATTTAGCCGTTCTTGTGACTCAAGCCAGTAAGAATGGCTCGAGAACTTATAAGTAAATAGGAGAACTGAATTCGCTCCTTAACTTGAAAAGAATAATGAGTATTTATAAACGATAACGACAATGTATAATTGACAAGTACAAGGTTAAACGGTCTAACGTTAACAACAAAATAAACTGATTATCATGTTTATAAACATTCATCCATAATGCAAATAATTCTAAATCGACTTTTCATAGACAATGAACTAGAAATGTGAATTTATCGTTTGAATGAGTTAATTATTTTTTACTAATTCTGAAAACTTATTTTAGTCAAAGTGCCAAACAAAATTTTTATTTTGTTTCGTTAATGATCTGTAACATGATTTAAGAATAATCGTATTTCTCATATTAATGTGTTGAGTATAATTGAACAAGGAACATCTTTCCGAAAATTTACAAAGAAAAATCTTTTCTCACCTTTGTTTTCATAAACTTTTTTTTTTTATGGCATACGCAGGCAGATGAGCAGTCGGGCCACCTGATGGGAAGTGGTCACCGACGCCCATAGACATTAGCAATACCAGTGGTATCGCCAACGCGCTGCCTACCGTGAGACAGGGTGTTAAGTCTCGTTTACCCAGTAAATACGCTGGCTACGGTGCCCTTCAATCGAAACACAGTAGTGTTTTCCACCACTGCTTCGCGGCAGAAATAGGCACCGCGTGGTACTCCGCCCAGACGGTCTCCTGTAAACAGGGACCTACCACCGGTTGTTTATTTTACATATACGAAGACTATTACAATTATTTATCTATGATTCAAAAGGTATTTTTTTATTTACAGTGATCATTTCCTCCACGTCACCCTTAAGCAGGTTGCCCTGCTTTAGGCTTTCAAGCATTGCCCTGTTTGCTGTCAAGTGCATATCGGTCCATTTGACGCCAGGTTTCGCTTCGCTATAAATAAAAGAAAAAAACATGTTAACAAAGTATATTGTGCATTTTTTTAAATGTTATAATAATATAATCGCCTCCGGGGCCTAGCGGTATCAGCCCTTGCTTAATAAAGCGGAGATCATGGGTTAGAATCCCGCGGGGAAACAATTGTGTCATCGTTGTTTTCTCGTTGATTAGGCCCATTTGGGCCGATCACCCAATCGGATGATGCGTGTGATTTGTAAATAGTCTAGTAGTACAGACTGATAATGATGAATATAACATACTCTTTTATTTCTTTTTGTTCACATAACTTTGTCGATTACCTTTAATAGGGAAATAGCGTTCTTTTTATTAAAAAAAAAACGCTGTTTTATTTTAATAATTACGAAGAATGCATGTCTATTTTTGACATTATATGTATATTGACTGGCTTGCTGCATGCTGGTGAACATAGTTGAAGTTATGTTTACGTCTCTTTTCAAATAGTAATGACAATTTGTAGCTGTTGCCAAACATTATTTGACACAAAGTTGTGGTGAATTTTTTAATAAAATGTTACAGAATTAATATTTTATACAATTTTACCAGAATACAGCGTCCCTTGCAGCTAAAACGGCCTCGTAGATGATTTTCTGTTTTTCATCGAATTTTCCGTTGGCCGGGAAAGAGCAAGTGATGTCGGCAGCGTAGCCCGCGTAGTTACCGCCCATATCGAACAAGCTGCAAGAAACCACGATAGTTCTCATATTAAAATCAATGAAAAAAATTTTCTTGCGTAAATAATTACATATAATATAGACAAAAAAATTTCCCGTGGCGGGAATCGAACCCACTCAACCCCCAGTCACAGTCAGGATCACTAACCACTATGTCAAGCAGGTAATCCCCTATCGAAGATTATATATAGCAGCCTAAACGTCCATTGCAGTTTAACCTCGAAGTTATTGGGGACAAATGCTAATTCTCTGCATAAAAGCGTTCAGGTAAATCTGAGTGGATTTACAAGTGACATTTCACATCTCTTGGCGATGGGCGGATCTGCGTCTTACAGGGCAGAGTAAGCTGCCTGTCGTCTCGTCGCAACATTAATTAATAATCATACAAGAAAAGACTCTAGAAGGCAATAAATAATGTTAAAAAAATAAAAAAATTGGATCGACAACACAATACTATCTTATACCAACCCAAACCAAACGCTTTTAACTTTCCAACTTTCGCGTAGTGGCAATCTGATAGATAACTGATGATAAAAACTAATTTCATAAAATAATATCATATATAGATAAAATATAATAATACATAGATAAAATATTTATTCCGAGGTGAGAATCGAACCCACATAACCCCAATAGTCAAGATGACCAGACACTACACCGAGAAAGTAGTCAAGTATCAAATTAATAGAAATATCACTATCATCATCATCATCATGAGCCTGTGACAATACACTGCTGGACATAGGCCGCCCCTATCATCATAGCCGCCCATTATATCCATCAGGGGGTTTTGGACCGTATCCCACCACGCTGGTCCAATGCGTTTTGAGAATAGAAATATAGCATACCACATATCGCCATCTTTGATCTGCTTGCAATTAGGCGCGGCGGCGTGGCCGTAATGCAGAACGGCCGCATTGTCGCCCGAACCGCAGATGCAAGTGTAGGAGACGTGGCGGCAGCCGCCTATGCGGTAGCAGTGGTCGAGGAACACCGACTCGCACTGGTACTCCATCAGGCCCGGCTTCGCGTGGAGCATCACCTAAAATATATAATCGCGTACCAAATAAACTTTGAAAGTTATGTAAACAAAGCAAATAGACGTATAATTGAGCCAAAAAAGGACCGAAATTATGTGATATCAGGTATAATATAACACTGAATTGCTATGTACAATGTATCATATAGCAACGGAGAGGTGAAGCACATGGCGTTGTCACTATGTGATTTTTGTTTAGTTATTTTAAAATGCCTCCATGGTCTGGCGGTGTTGGCCCTTGCTCAATAAGCCGGAGGTCGTCCGTTCGAATCCCGCGGGGAAAACAACGGTTGGTTAGGACTATTTGGGCCGATCAACCAGTTATCTAAAAGGAAGATGATCCATGCGTCGGATGGCCATTGGACCAGCGTGGCATGCATTAGGGATAGGCCTATGTCTAGCAATGGACTAACATAGGCTAACGATGATGAAGTTATTTACATCTCGTGACGATTTATCAACAAGGATGATGAACGCGAAATGCTATTTCTTTTTAGAAACTTTTCCATGGATGAAGTTATAGGTGTAAAGAGTTTATACAATATGTGATTATGATAGATATTATACAATAAGTATATTAAATTAAATATCTAATTATGTCAGGTATAGCATTAATTCAGTTTGAATTTATACAATATATACGTACTAGGCCTTAGCCTAAATATGATCGTTCCTATTTCTCAGAAAACAGTGTAACGTCATAACAAAACGCTTATACCTTAGGACATTAACTTGCAAAAGAAAAGGATTAGTTACCTGTTTGTGTGCATCCGATGAAATCTTGCAAACATAACGCATCAACCTCAATCTCTTCGGGTGTTTTGACAACACGCCTGTAAAGAAAAAAGTATATACAACTTACAATAACTTAATATTATTCATGATTTAGTATAATATTAAAGAAACAGCTGTAATTTCTACTTAATACTTCAAGGTATTATATAGGAAATTTAACACCATACCGTCTCTTATATAATAACACTAGCTGTTGCGCGCGACTTCGTCCGCGTGGTAAAATAAAAAAAAAAATATTTGTACTAGCACGCGGATTTTTTCAAGAAATAAAACAACATCATCTAGTCCCAAATTAAGCACAGCTTGTACTATGGAAATTAGATAACTGATTAATACGTAGACTTATTTTTATTTTGTAAATAAATACATATTATATAGATACAAACACCAGACATGAGGAAAACACTTTGTACATCACACAATATTTTTCCCTGGTGGGAATCGAACCCACACCTTTGGCGCAACAGTCAGGGTCACTAACCACTGCGCTAAGCAGGTCGTCGAAAATCACAATATAATCATTTATAAACAGTTTTTTTGATATTACAAACAGACACTCCAATTTATTAATTTGTTTCGATCGAATGGCCTTAGGCCAAAGATATATTAGAGGTTTGGGGGTTACCCATAATTATATATGGATAATTTAGACTCAGAACTGATATAAACAAACACTGCTGTTGTAACATTGATTGGCAACAAAATGGCGTCATACATCTCGCGTTGCTATTGATGAATTGTCACCGAGATATCAAACACTGGGTAACAGTCGACTAACAACACAATAACACATACGACTCCTACTAATGGTTAGATTGTTCACATCCCAATATAATATGGTCAAACTAAAGGAAGTTATACCATTTTACGTCATTTCTAGTTCATTTACAATACTTCTATATCTTCATTAAACCAGCTACAGTCTAAATCTAACAATGGCGAAAGTATTCAATCAATATTTGAATGATTGCATGAACTTAAGTTACTTTGGTTATTTAATAAAGCTACTAGATGTGTACGCTTTCTAAGATCAAGAAAAACGAAACATTTCCTTATTTGCTAATATTTTTTAAATATGTCGTTATATGTATCAGCGTAAATTAATTTGACTAATTTATCCGCGCCTTTTTCAATTTTAACGCAATAAAAATGCATTAAGCGCTGTAATTTTATGTATTTTTATGTGTAATATTAAAAATTAACCATAATAATTACTTTAATATGTGTGCTGCTGTATTAAATTACACTAACATTTATCTCTATCTACAACAGTTGCTACACGTGATAAGGCGATCGTTATTGCGTTATCCGTATTGATTACCTAATAAACATATTATCAACAAATTTTGAAAAAATAACTTAGGAACGAAACATTGAAGAATAACATCATATACTTAATGACATTTATAGTAAGAAAACGCTACAATTAACTTGGCTTTAATAAACAAATACGAAGGCTATTATCTAAGTAACAATACACCATACTTACAATTCAGCGATAATGGGAAACAGGGTCTCGTTATCAACTTGGAATCTGAAAATGAAAACAATTGTTTTCAATTACAATGAGCGTGTCTTAATATCCAATTCAATGCGACGTAACCTTGTATTAGATATATTATTTATGAGTGCGTCTGTCAGTGCAGTAATGTTTCTTTAATGTTTTATTAATCCTGCCGAGTCCTTTCGATTAATTATTGAAGCGACGACTTTGAATTTTCAATCTTAACTGCGACATATATTCTATAAATTTTATGAATATTATTCACAAACTCAATAACGGGCAAAATAAATAAATCATTTTTATTTAAAATTCAAATATACTTATGTATTAACAAAAACAAGGTCAAATATTAAAATATGTATTGTAGTCGAAATGACTTAATACTTTTTTATAAAAATAAAAAAAAAAGTTTAGGGTTTTAATTGACCCGCCATTTTTATTTTTCTCACGAAATATACAACTAATATGCCATAAATTTTCGGCGCCTATAAAGTTTTGTCATAAGATTTCGTTTATATATATACATATTTGTGCTCAGTTAAGCTATTAAAGTCAAATATGTTAGTAAACAGTCTTTACTTTTTCCAGTGTTTCCGTATCATATTTTTTATATTACAACCTCGTTGATCAGCTCTTAGAGTTCCGATTTTGATCATTCTTTTTGGTAGGTTATAGCTGTCATGTGGTCCCATTTTTAAATAATTTTGGGATAAATAATTTAATAGATATTTAAGAAATTAATTGCAAACGCTGGTTAAATCTCCAAACCTAAGTTTCAGTCTCTTCAGATAGACTTATATTACGTAATTTTATTTGAAATGGCCCACAATACATCAGTGAACGCATATTTTTAAATGTTAAGATTATAATACAGTAATAATATTAATGTTAAAAAATATAATTACTAAATTAGGCATATTTGAAGCTCATTTAGAGATATAGTCCAAGATTTGTATAAATAAATACTTTAAAAAATTATTAATTTAATGTACATAAAACATGTCTCCTTGAATAATGTCCTATGTTGTAAGCTACGGTGTTATGCTCAGAAACCGGATGAAGTCGATTGTTACGAACTCCTGCAAGAGGATCACAAATTTGCATGTATGTTCTTAGTTGGTTAGGCATTTCCAAGATCTCAATTGTTGAAAAGTAGATGATCCAAGATGGATGGCATGTAAAGGCGGTCCACCGACAACCCGCATTGACCAGCGTGTGTGACACTGGTCCAAAACCTCCTAATGGATATGGAGTGTATTAGGGAGGCCTATGTCCAGAGTGACTATAAGGCTAGATGTATGATGCCATTGATACATAGCATCATGTTACGATATTTAAAATAAGTATCAACTTTAAAGTTATATTCGAAATTAAAATCGCATTGTGCAGTATATTAGGGAACTTTAGAAACACAGAGTAAAAAATGAATTTGAGTCGGAATATAAATAATTGACATTCAAACATCCAAGACATTATGGTGTATGTTTTGTTACACCTGATAATTTCATTCTTAATAATTTTTTATGATTTAAATAAAAGTATTACCAGACTTCAAACTCTTGGCTAAGACACGCGTAGTTTTAACACCTTACAGATTAGTGTTAAATTTTAGTTAATAACAACTGGCTTTAACGAGTCGGGTCAATTTTGTGTAAAAAATTTTTATTTGTTTGTACTGGTTGTTAGTGATTTGTAATGGCATTTGTTACCAAAGTAGAAATATTTGTTCTCGATGACTGAAAGGTTAATCAACAACTAAAGGTATTAATCAATTCTGTAAAACGTCTAAACTCTATTGGAATTTTTTTGCGATCCTTAGAAACATCAAGGATGTAAATACAGACGATGAAATGCATAGTTAAATAAAATTGACGCAAGGTTATGTAACTACGATTTCGTTTTAAAACTTAGGAATTTACTAAATACCATAGTTTATTTTTCCAGTTATAAATCAATATTTCAATTTTAAACTTTACTCATCAATCCTTCAAAAACTGCTTCACGCGCTGTAAGACCACTGTCTGAGTTTGGTCCACTCTAAAGACAAATATTAATGTCTAAATATATTTTGAGTTATTTAAAATGAAAATGGCTGGCTTTATAAACCAGACGACGTGAGTTCAATTCTCGAGGAAAACATACTTTGTTTATCGTTAGTATTTATGGTTGGATTAGAGTCAACTTTAGCAGATCGCTCAATTGTCTGAAAATAAATGACTCCAGTGCATCGGAGGGCACTGTAAGTAGTCCACCTCACGAACGCACATTTGTATAGCATTAAGGTAACATAGGACCAAAAAAAAATCCCTTAATGGCAGATAGGCGTAATAAGAGGCCTATAGTCCAGCAGGACCATATGGCTGATGATGGAATGATGATGCCAAAAATTATATTAGCAGTTACCAGAAAATAGAAATTTCTTTACAAGTAGTTGTATTTATGCAAAATAAAATTATGTTGTAATTTTTCCACAGTTTTCAAATGCAAATATTTTCAATGTTTAAAACTATTTATCATAAATATAAAAATAAAAGGCCTATGTGCAGCAGTGGACTGACACAGGCTGATGATAATAATAAAAATAAATTACTTTCTACTTACTAGTGTCAATAAAACCTCAGGATTTAATTTTTTCAAAACATCTTGGAGCTGTAAAAATAAATACATGATTTAATGTTAAATAAGTAATAAAGTTTAATTATAATTTACCAAACACACAGATTAATGCAAACAAAATTACCCATGGTGCTATGGCTACACACCTTTCAATTGCAATTCCAAAGACAACAATAACAAGTTTTTATAGATTTAAGAAAAAAAGGAACGGAGAAACTCATATTTGCTCTTTATTGGCCACTGAACTATGTACTAAAATAATATAATATAATTTATGACAGAATATGGTCTTCCATATCAAAATAACTATGTAAAACATGAATTGTGTTATGTATCACC
This sequence comes from Lamproptera curius, assembly GCA_029286875.1. Lineage (NCBI taxonomy): Eukaryota > Metazoa > Arthropoda > Insecta > Lepidoptera > Papilionidae > Lamproptera > Lamproptera curius. Next base: position 1,310,292 of record JAGSMT010000114.1, read on the forward strand.
ACATCCTAAAACAAGTAGGATGTGGTAGTAAGATAACTAAGTGTAATTACTTTGACCAACTTAAATTGCTTTCACTTTTGTTCAGGCTTTGTTTAATAGAATAAACATTTTTAGAATCTATGTATGTAGATAAAATTGCAGTACGTTAGTCTCGCTAAAATTCGATAACGGCTGAACTGATTCGGCTAATTTTGGTCTTGAAGTATTTTATTAATTCCAGGGAAGGTTCAAAAGGTAAATAAATATAAAAGTTATCGGAATTGAGCAAAATAAATTATATCTACATATTTGTTCTGAAGTGGTAAAAATAAACTTTATTTCACAAATACAATTAGTATATTTATTATAGTTGCCAACTATGTATCACATTTTTTATATGTGGATTAATAAATCGTATACAAAAATATAGAACTTTTATTTATCGATTAAGGTAGTATAAAGTCTGCCAGATCAATTAGTTTATGATAAATGTTGTGCAGTAAAAATATTGCACAACAACGCATTAAATTATTCTAGCACCTAAAATAGCAACTAAACATTCTAAAAATCTGTTTGAAAACGGTTCACAAGTGCGTATATATAGTGTGATTTTAGCGGCATTACACTCAGTTTTACTCTTTAATTGATTCTCATTCTCTCTATGCACTATTCCGAGTACAGTTAGATTTAGATAATTAAGAGTTTAGTATAAGAGTCTGTTCTTCAACTCCAATGGCTTTAGATATATTACATTCTTCTTCATCTGTACTAGAAAATATGCACAAGATATCCATATTGTTTAATTTAAACATAAAACCTTTAAAATCTTTGAACATACCTCATCAACATAGTGTACTTCATCAACACCATATATCTCCTTGAATTGATCGCATGTTAGGAGTTTGCCCATCCAAATTTCATACTCCTCAGGTAAACGTGGTACAAACAGGTGAGCTTTACCAGTGCCAACATCTAAAGCAAAATAGCATCCTGGCTCCCTAACACCGCACGCCCATAAGAAATATGATTCCTAAAACATATTGTGAGAATGAGTAAATGCCAAAAAATATATGTTATTTAGTATAAAACCTACTCTTTTTGGTATTAATTAAGACTTTAAGTATTGCAATTGTAAAAAAAAATTATATGAAAGGAGATAAAAACCTCAAAATGAATTTAAAAACTCTTTATAGACTAACATAAATCAAATCTGAATGTCATAATATGTTTATGCATAGAAGATATTATATGCAAAATCAAAGCAAGGGCCATTACATTTTTTCATATATTTTATTGTTTCCAATATACCCAACATTTTAGATCATTTCCAGCTTTCATGGTTTCAGAACAAAGAACCTTAATTCTGTAATTGTTAAAATTATGCCTTGTATTCACATATATGCAAGACACTATTAAAATCATAACATTACTTTTATACATAGAAAACATTATACTCATTATAAGCAAAGGCTATTAAATTCATAAAATAAAATCTATTTAATATAATAGGTTTTTATACATTTTATTGCTTTAATATTAGTTTCCAATATTCCTAACCTGTCAGATTAGTTTCAGCATTCATGGTTATAGAACAAAGAATTTTTATCCTGTAATTATTTAAGTTATGTGTAGTTTTCACATATATGCAAAAAACTATTGAAATCATAATTTCAAAGTCATAATCTATCAAATTTCACATTCTGTTAAAATTTTATTTAAATGTGTCAATCTTATACTGTTTGCCACAAAGAAGTATGTAAATATGCTGTTTACACTATCAGCACTTCTAGTGGCTAATAATCCTAATGTGTGTCAAGTGTATCAAGTTTAAGTACCTGTGTGCATTACATACCTCGTAAATATACAATCCTTATGAAACTTTTGAAATGAAAGCAAAGTCATATATATAGCATAGTAAAATAATTTATAAAGTAGCATAATTTATTTAATCAAAGTTTTTTTGTGCAATGTTATAAGAAATATTTATCACACATATTGCTCTTTGAAGTTAGTGTAAGCTTTTTATTGTTTTTAAATATGGTAAACAAAGTAAGAAAAGTATGTATATTTATTACAATGGAATTCCTAAATTGTGGCACAGTGATACTAAGCCTGGTATAATATACTCGAAAATGACTGTTACCCTATTATCATTCCTAGTTAGTACTGGCAAAATGGGTCCGTTCAGCCAATCGGCCAAGTACATTTTAATTTGTACATACAACTACTAGTATGTGGGTGTAAGTGATGTATATATTAATGGTCAAAATTATATATATTTTTTTTATTTCTATTGCTTCGAATATTATACATTATTAAATAAAATTACTTTACGGATTAAACGGCCGCTGGAAAGTGTTCGATACGTCGGGAATTTAAAATGTAAAATAAACGCGATAAAATCCGTAAAGTAATTTTATTTAATAATATATTTTTTTTATTTAGGCTGTGTCTACATAGTAACACTAATCTGAGTATGCTTATAATATATGTGAATATAATGATGATGACGATGATAATGATGAGGACATAAAAAGGTAACACTTTCCTTCTTACAACATTTTGCTTTATTATATTTTGATAGACAATTAAAATACTACAATGCAATTATAAATTTGGTATCCTCTGTATTATTATTATAGTAATCAACATTCAGAAAATGTATTATATAATAGTATCTTGATGAAATTATGTTGAATGGATGCAATTTTAATGTGTTGAGAAATGATAAAACATCAAATTCTTATTTAGATGAAAAGACATTTAAGCATTATCTTCCTTCATAGCAACATGTAAACGGGATTGTCAGTTTCTGTAGTTATAAATCGCACAGTACCCACACACAGTAATGTTATGTTGTTGATCATTGCATATTTAGAAATCATTTAACAATGGATTAAGCCTTTATTGTGCTAATTTTATATTCTATAGAGCTTTTAAAATATTATTAAATGTATATACAGTAATAAGTCAGCTGAAACCAAAAGCCAAAGAAACACAAAAACAATAATCTTTCAGAAGTTTATACTTGTGAGTAATTAGATTGATATCATATTTGTAGGGATTATGTCTATATCAACACATAGATATAAATTAAATCTATATAGATAGATAGACTAATTAATATCAGAAGACATGATAATTTTTTCTATTAATCTCTACATAATAAAAACACTGTACTGACCTGTCTAAACACATATTCCACATCTGTATCATAATGGTTAATGTCATCTCCGCCTTGCAAAACTACGATTTGGCCAGATTTCAACTTTTGGGCCAGCCTTTTTCGATTTTTATCGAAAAGAGATAAAGGTACTTCCATAGTACCTGGACCCATGGACCAAGCTGTCGTCATTTTGTTTGGAGAACAAAGTATACACTGAATACAGCGATAATGGTGCGCACTCTACCAACACTTTCTTATCTATCAATACAAAATTGCGTATTTGTCAAGTCGCTATATTCACTGAACTGTGATCGTTCTATATATATTAGTATAAATATGTTTACTTGAAAATTGTAATAGAGAAGCTGCAACCAATTGATCAATCAATAATAGTTTTTAATGAAGCGTTTTTGCTAAGCTTAATTTTTATTAACAATCATGATAATTCCATTAAAAACAAACAGTATTTTTGTGAAGATCTTTATTACTATTAATATTTATATATTGAGTCATGGAAAAGCAGGTCGTTCCAATAATTCGAAAAACTTAAAACTATATTTCTGAATACATTGTTTTGCGATATTACCTACAAAAACAATCTTTGTTTACAAAACTGACATTTCATCTCATAAAAGTTTAAGGTTAGGATTAGGTTGGTAAAAACTTTCAAACACTGCCGAAAACTTCGCATTTTTACATTTTATTAATTAATATAATAAAGTTGTGGTTAGTCGAAACGTTATTACTTTCTTTTTTAGTACGACTATGTTTCGGGGATTGAACTAACTTTGTAAATTTAAAATTTAAACTACATACTTATTAATAATGGTTAATAAATAAGCTTTTCCTAATAATTTATTTATAGCCGAAATCAAAAATGCATTGTTTTATAAAACTTTATTTCCCAATTTTGATATAACAACACTTTGATATACCTCAAGCGATGATATTAAAGTGTGTTGCTATCTACCTCTAGATGGCGTTGATTAGTAACATTTTTGTCACTTATTTTTTAACAAACGTTATCCATGTTTGTTGTTAAATATTGCGTTAAATAATACTATGTTATGGGTTCCTTATTAATCATTACTATTTTGATATAAATGCATTTTATCTCTATCATTAATTTTGCTACTAAATAACAAACAACAGTCCATGCACTTAAAAAACTTATTTTTATGAAGTGCTATAATTAATTATAGTCGTATGGTTTGGATATAGATAGATAGGCACCTATATAATAAAAGTTATATTTTTACTTTTTACTGACTTTTGTCGTTACATTATAACTACATCTTAATTTCTATTTTACAACATTATATTATTTTTAAGTTTAAAGACAGTAAATAAAAGAACGTTTACTTTTGCTGGTATATCTATTAAGGTTGATAATAACGTTCTAAAAAAATTGAAATTAAATTATTAAAATGACTATATTATTATCGTTACATCTTTCATTGAGAATCAAATTGTAGAAGTGTTGAAACATTAGAATAATGATATCCAGTAGCATTTAAATATTACTAAACATATTCTGTAAATAAAATATATACCTAAAGGAAATTGTTTTACTTTGATACCAACATAGCTACATAGTTATAAACTTTATAAGTACTTACAATATTACTTAATATGGCTTATTATTTTCATGAATGAGACATGCTTAAAATAAATATATATTTACTAATAAATATTATTAAATGTCATACGTACAACTTCGCAGTAAAATAATTAAAATTATTATAGTAAATTCCATTTATTTGTAGTAACTGAAGAAAACATATCGGAGGATATTAAAATAACTTTTTTCGTAATTCATTCCATTTATTAGACAACTCTTAGTTCTTATCTAAATCACAAGATCGATAAATTATACTATCTAAAATCACAAAATGCACTAAAACATGCACACGTGTAATATTAACATTTATTTTATACCCATTTTGGTAAATTATACAAAAAACTGTTGGTGTACTACAGTGATAGATAAGGTATTAATATTTTTAAATAGTTCTTATGATAAATTTTCCTAAATAACATAAGCATGTACGCCGAAACGTCGAACGTCTCATACCACAATATCGCATTTGTGCGATTAGTTTTCTTAAATATAGACAGGTACTCAACATGCGAGGAAGTAACTGTACTTAAAACAGTTCATTGCTGTTATTTTCTACAATCACTTTAACGGATATGCCTTATAAGAATGATGTTTTATAACTACACATACAATAGGTTTGAAAAATGATGTAATAAATTTGTACAAAAATGCATATTATTATAAAAGGTTATTTATTTATTGATTTTAGAGAAACAAGAGTAAATTAATAACTGATGTGCTTAAATTACATGTACAAGAGAAATAATTACTTTAAGAATGAACAGTTTTACGTTCAAATTGATTAAAATAGTTAAAGCTCATGAATACTTTATATTTAACATAATTTTATTATTAAAACAACATGGAATTATAATTGTAACTAAAACTGAGACTAAATCAAAAGTAACCATACAGAATTACCTACCAAACATTTGTTACGTCATTCAGTACTTTGAACAGCTAAGGTCACAATAAAACGAAGAATAAATATTATGATTGTAGAGTACCGACGGCCATTTTGGTTCGTTCTGGTGATTCGTGTCTCGCGTGACACGTCATAGCTGGCTATCTCGTTCTCGCATGCTCTCCGCATATAGCACCATTGTAACCCGACACGTTTTTCTACACACCAGCGATTTCACAACACGTTCCACACTTTCACAACTAAAATGTTTACTACAATATAAATAATTAAGAATCTACAGAAATTTCATGACACGTTTGTTTTTTTTCTTGTAATCTCCGCACAGCCTCGGCTACAAGGGCACGCTGCTCTAATAACCTTTCCACAAGACCGACAGGTTCTTGCTTTCTAATATAATATGGTGCAGCACGAGCTCGAGCTTGCAAGTGTAGCTTTTGTTTTAGGCCAAGTGTCAGCTCTTCAATAGCTGGTAACCTGCTGGAGGCTAACTGCCGTCCCTCTTCCTGGACAGTGTTACGGTTGTCATATCTAGTGCTCTCCTTCAACATAGCGTTAATAAGAATAAGCTAGTTTTATTGACAAATTGGTAACCTACTTCACCAATATGACGCCGCGCAACAACGTTTGCGAATGTCGAATGAATGAGCGAGTGAGCCAAGGCGACCCCGGCGTAGGAAACACAGGTCTCCGCGGTGTGCAATGAGGAGGTAAATGACAGATGACGATGCGCAGCGTGTCTTGGTGTATACAAACTAATAGATGGACGTCAAAAGAACACAAGATCGAGCCGACGCCTGTCAATAGAACGGGTTATCATTTGTGTTGTTACGCCTTCGACAAGTTGTCCGGTGCGTTCGAGAAAAGGGGGGGATTTTAGACAAACAACCGATACTCGGACTTTAAGTCAAATCAATTGCAGTCATTTGCGATCGTCTTCGTACCTACATCAATATTGAATATGCGATTAGGTGGAGTGATCATATTTTTCTTACTTGCCTAATACCTATGATTGAAAAATTATTGTATTTAGATAACAAATTTAAATTAATAATACAAAATACTTATCGAAGCATGTGAATTAAAACTTAACTGATCATAAAATACTAAGCATATTTTAATTTAATGTAAAATAGTATGTTACTAATTTCTTTTAATTTTTAATATTTAATCTGTTACTGGACGTAATTTTTCTATTTACCTATTTAGAGAATGATCGTAGCTTGGAGAGCCTAACAGCAATGTATTAAAATATTAACACACGGTTATATTATACATTCGGTGGCGGTGCAAGGTAAATGCTACCTTAATATCTTCATAGTAAGCTCCTTATTCTCATAACTACACACAACGTCATTACGTTAGGTAAGTTTTCCTTGTAGTAGTGAGTTGATTGTTTTGCTAAAATGGACAATGCCCTCGTCTGGACTTAGATTTTTTTTATTTATGTCGTCTTACCTACCTTCTAACATCTCACAGCATTATATTGAGTAAGAAAATCGGCTCTTAGATTTTGTTTTCGTACAATAATTTTACATTTATATTGTAATTGTATGTTTTGTTATATATTTTAGTCAAAATAGTATAGACCAGATACATTAAACATAGATACATGATAAAAACATTACATTAAACCAGTTTAAAAAGGAGCACTAATGTTATTTAAGTTACTGGGTTAACAGAACCCACGTTAACGATAAGAATTAAGTTCATAATTTTAAGTAATTAGTATTTTTTTATAAAATGTATTTTTATATAGTTTGGGTAATGCTTATCATAAAATAATATCGAATGACATTAAATCCTTAAATATTTGCGATATAGTTAGTTATATATAAAGTTAGGTATTGTTATATAACATGGCTTAAACATCGCTTCCATTACAATCGTTGCCAAATATTATAACTTTAGGGGACTTTTAGCTCGGAAGATATCTGATGATTCTGGGAGTAACTTAGGCTACTTTTTATAGACCAAAAAATATTCCATTATAATACCACGCCAGCAAGTCAGTGGCAAAAGCTAGTTTAAAATACGGATGATGCACGATGTGTATAACATAAAAGTCGTTGACTTCTAAATAGTGCGACCGTTGCAAAGCACATGTTTTTGTCCGTTCAGCAAAAGTCTTGAGTCAATAAAAACTCAAGCAACAACTCCAATTTTATTGTAAAAATCAAAATAATGTGCTTCAGCAATTGATATATTTAGAATTAATATGTTTGCGCCATTAATATAAAAAGCTCGATCAAAGATTTTTTTACTACAATAAGTAATTATAACTGTAATGTAATACCGAAGTTGTCATATTATTGTTTATATTATCAATTCAATTCTAATTATAATGTTTGTCATCATATCAAACAATTTTACTGTAACCTTCAAATTGAAGATAAAAATAACTGCTAATAGATAACTGATATATTGCTTCAACTAAAATAACACTTACTGCGTCATCTAGTGTTGAAAAGAATAACGTTCCAGAATTTTTTATCTGAATTAGAAGTATACTTAAGTATCAGCATTTTTAAGAATCGCTATTATAGATACAAAATAGATTTTCATAAAAATATTAGATTTTGCAATCTGTTACTTGAAATAGAATTCTACTTAAAACCAAAACTTACTGCATAACTATAGTCATCTAGTGGTAAATAGTTTGAAGATTTAAATTCTAGATTTACAGGTTTGCTTATGCAATCGGACTGCTCAATTTCAAGTGTTAAATAACCTCATTTTATGCAATTATAGAAATATTTCTTTCATAAGATTAATGTCGATATTGTGAATTATTTATTAATAGTTAGCCTATTTCCAACTTTTTTAGTATGATCAAGTAGTTTTCCGTAATTGGATAAGGTGCAAATGTTATGTGAATTAGCTTCTTTTCCAATTTCCTGTTTTTACCTTAATATTATAGTGGTTTATAATTATAATATATTCTACTTGAACCTAACAACGTCCGGAATCTATTTTTGCATGGTTTTGTTAACTTTTAATGTTATTTTATCGGTTTCTTAGATTTTATTTGTATCCCCAAAAGATTGACGGCACTGTGCAGGAAAGTACAAAAACGTGAAATAAGTAGGTGATTATTTTTGCAGTTTTATGTGTTATGAATTTTTATTAGTAAAGCAAGTAAAGTGTCCAGGTTATATTATCCCTTGTAACTGTTGTAAGTTACCATATTAATAAATAAGAGCCTGAAGTCGTTTTCGTAAATAACAAAACTTAAGTATTATTGCAAGTCTAATAGTTTTTTCTAGATAAACGTTTCTTAGCTGTTATATACGTACATATATATATTTTTACCTGGCATATAAAACAAGAAAGTGCCAAATGTCGAGATCAAAGAAAATTAGTAATAACTTTATTGTGAAATATTTAGAATCGTTGTTTGGGCAAATTTAAGGCTTAAATATTGAATCATTAAGTTTATGATTCAACTGAAACATAAATTGAATTATTATGTCATTTTCCGAACGTCTCTATTTAAAATAGACCATAAAACACTTAAAGGCATGACGCTGCCATAAGCTACAACCGTTAGTTTCCTATTGGGTAAGCTACAGGAAGACTAGTGATACACCTTCGAGGTTATTAAACCTTATTTTATTTGAAAAATTGAACAAAGTGGATGTGTCAAAGCTTTAGTGCAGATGTACTTTATTAAAGTTCAATCAGTTTTTAGACAAGACAAGACTGATTACAATAAATAAATAATTAATGTCTCTGTCTGTAATCTGTTATTAATCTATAAAGGAGGACGTACACATGCTAAAGATACTTTTTTCCTAATAATAAATTTCTTTTGTAAATTATGCAACGACTTTTATCTTTTTTTTTATTCAAATTAATTCTAAATTCTATATTTTTAAGAACATGATGAAAGCGTTTAGCGCCTGCGAAAATTTAATAGCATTCTTACAGTAGCAGTTAGTAGTATTGAGCGCGGTCATCGAAATAAAGTATAATTATTTGGAAATTCATTGTAGTTAGATATTGCTTCATCATTATCAGCCTGTGATAGTCCACTGCTGGACATAGGTTTTACCTAATACACCCCTATCCATGAGAGGGTTTTGGACAGTATCGCACCACGCAGGTCCAATGCGGGTTGGTTGGTGGACCGACTATTTACATGCCCATCTGACGCATGGATCCTCTTACTTTTCAAACAATTGGGTGATCGGCCCAAATTGCCCTAACCAACTAGGAAACAACAATGAGTAATTGTTGAGTCTCCGCAGTTCGGACCCACGACATTCGGTTTCTAAAGCATACACCCATACCACTAGGCTACGGAGGATATTGCTTAAACTGTCTTAACAAAACTTTTATATTAATCTAAATGCATGCGTGTTTATTGTAAATACGAATTTTAACAGTCTATATTTACTAGATATTTATTGATGTATTTAATGAGATACTAAATGTAGATATATTTATGATCATTTATAATTACTAAAACGCCAATTACTAAATCTTGTATGTCAGTTTGTAACATCAAAATAACTGTTTTTTAATGATTACATGTGATATAAACAACATTTTTTATATATTTTTGTCTGTCTGTTTGTTCTGCCTCATCTCTGGAATGGCTGGTCAGATTTTGACAAAACCTTTTTCTGGACGATAGCTGATGTAACAAGAAGTAACTAAAGCAACAAGGAGTAACTAAAGCAAATATTTGTAAAAAAAGCGAAAGTTTCAAGAAGACGAAATCGCGAGAAAATAAAAGAAGTTACGGCGCAAGGCTTGCGGAAGACGGTCTCATCTTCCATTCCCGTGTATTTTTCGTGGTTTCATTCCTTACTTCTTTCTTCCTCGTTTACTATTTCACACAACCGATCCATTATTTGGCCTAACGATCGCTCTTCGTCCATCGATATAAATCGCAAGCATTTTTATATGTTTTTTATTTTATTATCGTTAATCATTTAACCGCCTTCATAATTTAGGGGTATTGGCTATTGCTTCATAAGCTGGAGGTCATGGGTTCAAATCCCGCGCGGAAACAACTTTGTTTTATAGTTGTTTTTTTTTTGGTTGGTTCGGACAAATTGGGCCGATCCAAAAAGTTAGATGATCCATGCTTCGGATCGGCATGTTTTCCACCCACCAATCCGCATTGGACTAGCGTGGTGGGATACGGACCAAAAAAAAACTCAATTGGGCATAGCAAACACTCACCTTTAGTTCGCCCTCGCTTATGAGCAGAGGAAACACACACACCGCGGATACTAGATACACCTGCGTTTCAGGGCGGTTCTCACCGCCCCCAGCAAGCGATTAATTCAGTCGCCAGGCGTTGGCGTCCCGGTTTGTAAACCGATCGTGATGATTCTTAGGAGACATAGACAGATGCCTAACTCACGTACCTTCTGTATGTGTGGCCTTAATTTTTAGCAAAAAATGTCGGCCACAGTCGTTTTTTCAGTCACAGGTGTCACTTAGAAACTTCCCCTTATAGACTGTTGCACTATCTAAGGAAATTTGGGATAAACCACTAAGTCGCAGATCAAATGCTTCGTTTTGGTTCTATTTAAGATTTACATGTTCCTGTCCAACTCGCTAATTTTGTTAGGCTAGCCTTCTCAGGACCTCCGGTGCAACATCTTTAAAGAGAAAAATTGCTGTTAAAAAGCATATCAGGGTGCTCTGATGTTATTTCGATGTTAGAGCATCTATAACCTATTGGAACAAAAGCTCTCTGTAGCTGAATTTGGCATAACTATAGTCTTTAAACTTGTCAGTTTAGAACTTGACGTAAATTCTATCTATAGCATTAATAAATAAATAATTTCGTAGGTCATAACTTTAGTTTTAGTTTTCACTAGTAAAAGCTTGCAGTCACCAACGTAAACGCTTCTAAATTATATTGTTTATATTTTCACAAATCACTAGTATAGAATAATGTTGGTCACCAAGCTGCTATTAAAATGTTTTGCAGATCTTATAAGTTATTATCCACAGAGACTGATCTACAGTAAACGGATTATACTTATATATTATGAGAAATATCGTTAATAAAAACCTGAATTTCTTTGATGTAATTGAACGTATTTAACCGTGAACAAAAAACCACCACTCTTTTGGAATGTTTAAAATGCCTACAGAAAAAATCAAATATTTTTCTTTTAATTATGTTTACACTTGATTTGTATGTTTCTAGATGATCAGGAAAATGTATTAGCGTTTGTATTTGAAATTTGTTTTATTTATGATTTGAGATAGTAAATTCCTTTCGTGTTGGGGCTTTGGTTAGGCAAAATGTATAATTGGCAAAGCCGTTTAATTTATACAATAGCTTGTATATCGATATGTTGTGTTTTAAATAAATAAACTTTGTTATCGTTGTATTGCTTAAAAAATAATAAATATGTTTAACAGTTTATAGCTTTTCTGTTTAAGCTGAATATTTTCATGTTTACCTCCGTTTACTTGATTTTTACCGTATAACTAATTTTATTATTCACTACAAAAAGAAATATCGATAAATTATTACGTCAGATTAATAGAATCACAGCTTTTATTGTATATTATTAACAGCTCTTCATAGTGTTACGTGCGAAGCGATGTAAATAGTCACTATTAAATATCTTTAAGTACATATTTCAAACAAAGCTTTTAAGATATTAGAATTGTTAAAATCTTTGCAATATATGTTTATATTCAATTCCGTGTTGGTTACGCAATTCTCATGTCTTGTAATAAGTACGCTAGTGGTGGTAAATTGGATAGTACCTATGTTTCCGTATACCTTTATTATTTCTTTGGTTGTACTGCGTTACTGGTTTGCTTGTGTGTTCAATTCGCAAGTTGAAAGTGAGTGAATAAAACGCAAACCATTTTATACCTAGTTATGCGGGTTATCTAAATAAAATTGTTACATCGGTATATTAATCAAGTTATTTTAATACATTAATCGATTTCACTTCACATTTTCTTAATTTTGTATTAAAATTACTTTTACGTTGTATTATGCTACTATTCGAAGTATTGTCGATTGTTTTATAAAACTGTATTTTTGTTATTTTGCAAATACTATTATTAGAACTAAAAGTTAAGTTTTTTTTTTCATTTAAGCACATGAACATGAACCATTTGCCAAAATATTTTGCTAGACCATGGTTACTAGTTGGCTATCACTATTCTATAAAATTAATGGTGTTAATTGGTTTACAATAGCGAGACTAACTTTTTTATTTCTTTATCTAACAATAATTGTACAGATGTTCCTACCTTATAAAAAGGCAAGTAGGCTGTTTTATATATCTAATAAATATTTACATAGTACAGTTATTTTTCACAATTAATACCAAATCAAGTTGTTTTGCGGTTGTTATTGAGGTTAATTTAAGAGTTTAATTTCCTCGAAAACAAATTTGTTTCTCGATTAGCGGAAACGTCTATAATAAATTATATGTTACAGCATTACAATTAAATTTAAGTCCCTACCAGACTGGATTTAAGATTTTACTCGTTTGACTCTGTAATTGTGTATATATATTACATCGTATTTCTGTACTAACTCTTACTAGTACTTGAAATTACCTGTAGATGACAAAAAAAGAGAGTTTGTTACGCTACAATATGATCGTGTCCGCTTTTCACATCGTTAATTGAGAGTGATTAAACGAGTGAAATCAAAAAATATACCAGTTTTGGCCATTGACCTCGTGGCGGTAGGAGGATTCCCCATTCCTTAATTTTTAAGCTCATTTTAAGCATTCAGGTATTCTGTTAATTTTAATGAAAATTACAAGTTTGCACATGAAAGTATCATTTTATTTCCACGGGGAACTGTCGTTTATTGAACGATTAAAGGATCATCAACACATTATAATTTGTTTTCTCATGTTTTCCTGCTTATTTCGTTCCTGTTCTAGCGTATAGACTTAAAATTCTAAAATTTTTGTAAAGATTTTGACTATAATTCGACTACTGCCTTGTATTCTCATTGAATAATCTTAATTGGTTACCCAATTAATGTGAATCATGCGTATCACGTCAAGTCGAGCTCAAAATCAATTCATGGTAAAGTTAACACTTAGTCATTATTTCTCAAATAGTTACGTTTGTTAACAAGTTTCGGCGAAAAACTGTGGACAGTGGGCAAGGAGGAAAGTCCAAAGTCCTGTATATAATGGAGCATTGTGACACACTACGTTAACATTTCATCATCAGCCTGTAAGTCACATGCTGGACATAGGCCTCCTAATACTACTATCCATTAGAGGGTTTTGGACTCTAATCCACACTGGTCCAAGTCAGGATAATAAATAGGTGTATTGATATTTATAAATAATAACTAATCCACGAGGATCATCTATACTTTTAGATAATTGGATGGCCAAATTGCTAACGTTAATCATTTATGGTTAACTTTTAAAATTTAGCAAGCAATATGACTGACCTTTGAGCTTTCTCTATGGTCAGGTATTTCATGATGAATTGAAAGCTATAATGATTACGTATTTTATAATAAGTTATGTAGAAATGAATTAAAAAATAAAAGGTGATTAGTTGCATATTTACAATACAATAGATATAAATCAAAGACGAATTGAATAAAACTTTATATATCATTGTTGAAAATAGTTAATATCCATCTCATTGTTTAGTTTGAATTCAAGATGTAGAATTAATATTTCGACATTGACCCCTTTGACTTTCTCTTTTATGATTTCTGGATTATCCATGTTGACTGATATTTTAACTTATAGCAATAGCAGTATTTGTTTCACTAGGAAATTAAAAGTTGTACTTTCTATATAAGCAGTAAATATACGTTGCCTTGGTTACTCAACTTATGAGTTGTAAATTCATAGAAGGCGGTTTGAAGTCAGCCAAAACTGTTAACAGTCGAATGATAGTTAAACATCTTCTTAACAACCATTTTCCATTTGGTTTGTTAATTTCATCTAAAATACTGAAGATTTTAATATTTTTTCGAGTAAAATGTTTGCACCAGGATTATATTTCTGATCACCTTAGAGTTTGCGGCAAACATATTTTTAATCGCAAAGTCCGAACAGGCCAGAGTTCTCTTCGTGCACTAGCAGAAATTAAGTTGTAACTCTTTTCTCGATATCGACCTTAGGCAAAGCTATAATAGAAGTTGTAATTGGTAACAAATGTATCTTTTTAAACGGATCTCATAGGAACTTGATATTTGTAACAAAGTGGGAAAGATTGTGTAACAGGTCTAAGAATAACTTAACAACGTTTTTTAATCATTAGTCGAGTGAATTTACGCATTGCATTGATTACTTCATCCGAGCTAAAATGTAATGAAAACTCTTTTCAAATTTACTTTAGAAGAAATGTTTTTTGACGTATGGATTTGACCGTTTTGTAGAACATTTAGATGTTTTGTCCAAAACGCAACACTCAGCTTAGAGTTAGCCGCACCATGAAATGTATTCGAAAGAAGTGAGCGTGCCGCGTTCGCAGTTATGATGGCTAGAGCTTTGCGCGTACACGCTGCTTGGGTTCTCGAATTATCCGAAGCGTCGTAGTGCGCTCACTGAGAGCTTGAGTTGACTTACGACACATGTTCACTGTTTTAAACGAGATCACTGATAAAACTTTCTTAGATTATTGGTCAAACAAGTGGGAAGAGTTTGCTAAATTAACAAAATCATAATAATAAATAAGATCAACGGTGCTCGTTAAGAACTATGAAAGATTGCGTGTGATAGAACTTGCGCGACTACATAAGCAGACAAACGTCCACCCGAAAGCAACAATGCAATGAACACGACGCTCCTTTGTCACAACTTCACCCTAGAGACGGATTTCAATAGTTATTTGGCAGGTAATGTTTGCTTATGGCATTAGCCTTCATCAGTTTACATGTTTAAATAACTTTCTCACACGTTTTGTTCACAATACATACCGAAAGTCCAAGGTTATGTAAGAGATTACACAAAGCTATGTAAATCGATATATTTCGGTAAATATTGCAAAGCTAAGATAATTTTAGAATTTTAAGTTTGTTGCATCACGTATCCTCCACGCTTTGGCAAGGCTTTACAAGAAAAATTATATGATAGGCAGTCGTAGTAGCTGCACACTTGAGAGTTTCAGATTCAGACCCCGGTAGCAACACCATGACTCACTTCATCATCAGACATCACTGATATCATCGTCAATCTGACGTAGCATTTATTATTAATCAACATGCCAAGAGGTTCGATCCCTTGTGCTCGCGCCATTTGAACTTAATTTAACAATTGCATTAGTATTTATATATTGCAAGTATAAAAGAATTCCAACGGCTTGTCAGATAGAAATCATCGTGAAAATTACTCATATGAACTTGAGACTTGGCAGTTATGAAAAGAGCTTTGTTCCGTACCCAGTGAATTGGTAAGCGAACAATGAAAAATGCCACAAGTCTACTCATTCGCCTGAGACATGTGGATGATACGTCCATTAACACATAATAACGATTAGATACGGATTGTCTGTAATCAGGAACACAAGTAATGTTTTCAACTACTGGTTTCAGTCTGTAATAGGATCGCGTGTGTACCATATGCGGTCTATTGTAAAGAGGCCCAAGTAAAGCAAAGAATGTTATTATACAGTAAAAAGACGAACATTCAATTAGTCTTTATTATGTGATACAGTCTCAGTTCTAGCCTATCCGCCCACTGCTGACAATTAGGCCTTTTCTAGATTTAGTAGCAAGACTAGGCCTGACCCTTTGCTAGTCGTGAAATTGTCTTTGAGCCGGTTAATAAACGGAGAATCCATGCCCACCTGGTCGCCACACTCCAAGAAATCTTTTGCCCATCGAACATTGGTTAAATATCTGACCTAACGGAATAAAATCAAATTCTATAAACTCTTAAATTATCTAGTTTATGCAAACAGTAAAGCAAATGCATTTCGATCACCTCTACGAGGTATTTTGTAATCAGAATTGTAAAAGTGCCTACATCTTAGGTAGTTTCTAATCTAACACAGAGTAACAATGAGAATAATTTTCCGAGAGTCAGATAAAATTGATCTTTACTCATAATTATAGTTTAGACTTGGGC